>OY754467.1:50687107-52027782 GCA_963575645.1 Xanthostigma xanthostigma
GTTGAAGCTCATATATTTCTCTTTGTTATAATATATATACGGGATGTTTTCTCGAGCAAATGTATTGTTGCGCGCCCTCTGTTGGGACGACTATGGCTTCTGTAGAATTTTCTAGCAACAACAACAATGGATAACAGATAGCTAAGAAAACCCGACCTTCATACAATTGCCTGGAGAAGCCAATGCGGGTAAAGAGAGGTTCTCGGCCCTTCTAGAAGTTTCAATGTTGTGTGGATCGAAGCTATAAAATTCGAGTGGGTCGCTGGCATGGGTCAGTCAGTTTTGTTTGTGAGGCGTTCATGTGTTTATACAGTGCCAGTGCGTTGTGACATTATAAATTCGGTTTAAACATGAATAACTTTTTGTTAATAATCGTGTGTATATAGTTAATAGACAAGTGTGCTAATAAACTTTGGTGTGTTCCTATATTGTAAATATTTTGTGTACATAATTAGTGACTCTATACTCTTCTGCTATTTAGTTTCTATTTTATTATTTGGAACTGTCGTTATTTTGTTTCTGTTAACGTTATTATTACTGTTACGTTTGAGAAGTACTTTTCGTTTGTGTGTTTAACTGTTTTGTTAAACGTTTATTATCGTAAATAAATAATTTCCACCACGGACCAGAACAGTTTTGTTACAGTATTAATAGAAACTGATAACATGGGTGTAAAATAGGAAAATCACTTTTCAAAATTTTACAATGTCTTTTCGTTTTGAGGTCCCCCGAATCCAAAAAACATATTTTTGGAAAAACGATATGCGCGTGTTTGTCTGTGAGCACGATACAGGCCAAACAGATGAGCGGATTGAAACCAAATTTTGGGAGGATGCAAATATGAAGAGCCCTATTGTTTTTGGGGAAAATCAGCGCATGCGCAAAAGAGATATATGCTGAGGAAGGAATCGAAAATTGCTCTGAAAAATGTTTACGTATTTTGTGACTGGCCTCGAAGCCAGTGTCTTGTTCTGACCCGCTCCAACGATACAGTCGACAAACATTGGGAAGAATTTCTTTGGCACCAAATTTAGGTATTTTGGGGGGTGTTTTTTAATCAAAGAGGCACGGGCCATATAACTGTTTCTGCACGATTCACATATATATGTACACGAACAAGCACAGCGGTCGTATAATTCCGGCTTGTCTGCTGTCACATTAAATGTTGTGTACGACCGATACGAGATCAGTTCACTAGGTAGGGACTATATTGTGTACTCTCTCATACCAAATTACCAACTGCAATATCCCACTTCACGTCATAGTTTAGAGCCGGCTTTGGATTCAGTGCAACGAAATTTTCTTGCGACAGACAAAAAAATTCTGTAATGGGAATGCTTTGTCGAGATTTTAAGAAAACGGTACCTCATTGAGATCTAAACACACAAAATATTGTAACAGAGACCCCCCAGCAGGCGACGACAAAAAATTTCGTGACACAACAATCGGCTTGTTGTTCTAACAATGATACACAGATTGTTATGGGGCAACAATCGACTGGTTATTCTAACAATGACACGCGGATTGTTCCAACAATAACAATATGCGTAGGTAAAAAACGGCTTTGTTGCCAAATTCCAGACAATAATGAATGCAAGAAAAAGAAAGAACTATCCAGCGCATATATACACCACCGCGATAGCTCAGTGGACAGACAGTCATATTGTGCTTCATGGAGTTAATAATAGACAAATAGTTGTGACAAATTGACAGTCAGTACCGTGAACAGTACTGAGGTAACTGCTGAGATAAATAGATAAATGAACTGCCCGAAATAAATAGTGCGGAGAATTAAAAAAAAAATTCTATTTTTGTTTATTTTTTCAAATCGTCGGGTTTGACTGCCGGACCCTGTGAATTTGTTCTTGCGAAGCATCAAATACGGTTAGAAAATGCGCTACTTGCAGTAAATCCGGCTCTGTACTGAGGCGTGAAAGCACGGTGGCTATGTCGGGTATCGAACCCCTTGACGCGACGTAAATTGACTCTATCAGCACCAAGAGCGCGGATTATGTTGGTTGCTACAGATAGTGCACCAGTGTTTCTCAACATTCATGTTGGTGAATCGTGTTGTCCAGAATAAGCAAAATTTATTTACTTAATTTAAGTAGTTTAAGTGTCTTGAAAACCATATGGTTTTAACTGGGCTCATGTTTTCCCACTGCCTCTCGCCGAGAAACGGTAATTCCTGTACCGGCCATCTTGTTGAGGTTTTCCATGGTTTCCTTCAATAATTCCAGATAAATATCGAGATGGTTCCTTATTCATAAGTCATGGCCAATTACCTGTCAAACTCTTGTGCTCAAAATTTGCCTACGTTATCCTAATTTCCTATAAATTCCTTCATTCGCCCATTGCTATTAATTAAGTTGAAGTTTAAAAATTGTAGAAAATAACGGGAAGTGTGTTAGAAAAAAAATAGTAATGGTGCGAATGGCGTCTGTTATGACATAAAGTCGAGAAACGAACGTTAAACGCATAATTTTTTATTATTGTCAACAGTAAAAAAATCATGTTGTGATACCAGCCTTCTACTGTTTGAACAAAGACGCTCAACAAAATATTAAACCATTATTTAGTCAATACATCCCAGTTGTTCCATTTTGTAAATTCGGACCTGGGAACTGCATTAATTCAGCATCCGATTTGTGTTCAGGCATCGTTAAGTTGTCAATACAAATGATATTTAACGTTCGTGTACCTGTCACATTGTTAGGTTCTAATTCAGACCATTGTGATTTGTGAATACCATTTGTTAGTGCATATAAATAATTGTATGCTAAAATTTAATTTCCGCGGCGAGCTAAAATAACTGCCCATGCGTTAATAACAGTAATTATATTTAATAAAGAGGCTAAGTTGTTGTATCCGAAAAATTAACCGATAAGTTATACTCTACAGAAGTTAAATTTACATACAACATATATGAGTTTTTTACGACAATGTTTCCACTTCTGCGTTTCTTCTGACTCATTCTGTCCGGCCAAGTGCGAGTCGGACTCGCGCACCGAGGGTTCCGTACAAACTTGTAGGTATGTAAATAGTTCGTCCATCACGGGAATCGAGTCTCGCTTTGCCGTAGGAAAACTTGTCCCCACAAATAGACATAAGTTGCGGTCAGTTTATCAACTAAGTATATTTAGTTGCAATGTGTTCAGATGGACTACCCGAACTTGTACTGTATACAGTGGCTATATCTGGTAGCCTAGCGGTCGTACCGTACTGTATGCGAGAGTTCTCATAATAAATGTTCGAGCATACTGCTGTATAAACGCACCGTTAGCGGATGCTTGTTTTGTATCCCAGATTATATCCTATTCGTTGCATATTAGTATATTGTATAATAATATGTGTATATTAATTGTAATAAAAATAGTATCAAACAGGTTTATAATTTCAAATCACGCAACATTATTTAATATAAAAAAACAGTGCTAGTAAATTCCCCAAGGACAAAAACAAGTACTTAGTTGTATTATATTTCTATTGTAATTGTAGTTTGAAAAAAGTGGACGAATCATTTTCCAATATCTTTTGTTTCTTATGTAGTTTCTCAAAAAATAATTAAGCATTTGAATAAATTAATTGGGATGTTTTTTTATTAATATCACACAAGAATACTCACGAAGGAAGGTGTCAAGCAAAATAATAATTCCCAAACCAATTTTTTATTTTTTTTTTTCAAGAAGTAGTTCTAATTTTATTTTTTAGCTAGGTATTCGTATTATTGTCAGTTTTATTTTTGTATAATTATGATCCTGGTAATTACCCTCTTTACCTCCCCCCTAACTACGCCCTTGATCATTAGTCCGTGTTTTAGCTTTTGATGCATTTATAAACATGGAAAAAGAGGCGTAATAAATATGTTCTTTCGCAGAACTATATTAACCGTAAAAAATCATGGTTATGAAATAATATTGCACATCTATCTACATGTTCATTTATTTTGTTAAAACTAAAACTTTGTAAAAAAAAAATTCCAAATATTTTTCGAGATAGTCTTGACATGAATAAATCAATATCTAATCAATAATCTGAAGCATTAGGAACATGTTAAAAATTTAAAGTTATTGTTAAATATATCAACATAAAAATACTTTTAACGTTAAAAACTATAAATGCAAACCAGTGGCGGTTCGTGTAAATATCATGTGCTTCAGAACATTTTAACGATTTAATACCTATGTCAGCGTCCAGCGACTGTATTCCATCTCTTAGTATAAAAAAAATAATAAAAATGTGTAGATTATATACTATAGATTTCAGTGTGAGGGTATTTGACACTAAAAAATAAGTGATTAAATTATGTGAATACGATAATTTATCGAATAAGTTATCGGAAATTATCGATTTGTATTCGCAAAAACACGATGTTGATTTATTATATCAAATGTAAAATTGAAATTTTTTCATATGTAAAAAAAACACTGCCCGCCATGATGGTTTGAAATGCGTCAGACATGTAGTAATCACATACTGCACCTGTATATAAACTATAAACACACGAGACACACATGTGAGTAAATACTAAACACTAAACGAGCCTCGTATGCACTTGTTTATATACTACAAGAATAACGTCACAGTAGGCAAACGTATGGAAGCTCGTGTTTTCGCGCCAATAAAATTAAAATTTTGAGCGCTATTTTATCCTATAAAACGAAATAAAAATTCCTGTGGATTAATACCACGATATGAACATTTTAAGACTTAAAAAAAATTGGTTGTCTGTAAACTCGGTTTACGGACGATAGTTTTACGTGATAACGTATTCCGTAATACATAACCTAAACCTCCCAAAATTTGGTTTCAATCCGCTTATCCTTGGTGTCGGAATGATAAGAAATGTCAAAAGTGACGTTTGCAACTGTCAAAATGTTATGTTCTAATAATAATTAGTTATTCCAATACTTAACTTAGAAGGCGTTGCATTTCACAAAATACTAATGTCAAAAAATTGAATTAAACATTAGAAATGCAGCCGTTTTCATGTTGCATTTATACAGCTATTTTTCTATATAAATTTGTATAAAAAAACTGTTTAGGCAAATTCTGTTATACGAAATCTATGTAAAATGTTCTCCTCTTTCGTTTAAGACTGGTTTCAAACCGATCTGATTTAAATTGAGCGAGAAATTAGCAAAAAGCACGCACAGGGTCAGGCGGAACGTTACGCGTTACGAACGTTAGGAGCGTTAGGAACGTTAGGATTTAGGAACGTTACACTTTTTCGTGCATGCAGCCGGTGTTTTATCAATTTATAAGATTGGTGATTCATCAATTTATAAGACGTTATCACGTCAAAAACAAGAGTCGTTTAACTTACCTATTGTTAAACAATAATGGTAATTATCTGAGCTATGCAATGGTTTTACATTCATATATTAATATAATAAATGATGACACTTTGGCTAAACAAATCTGATTTATTGCATATAATCAAATTGTAATAATTTCTGGTTTGTAAGACTCATGGATTATTAAAGCGGTTTAACTTTTATAGGTACACGTTTTATATTTTTGTGAGCAAAATGTTTTGCGTTTAGTTATAAAGGAATAAGTTTTCCATCCTCAAAAACTTGCATAATGACTATGCAAAAATATTCAGTGACTATATTACGTTAATTCCTGTTTAATACGCGCCACGGATCTAAAAGGTTCGGAAGTTAGTCACAAACAGCGTTGCAAAGGCACATTTTAGAGCCGTTGATACTCCCATCACCTCCCAGCTACCTGCACGGAACTTGCGCTCGTCGGTGATTGGCTGTAATCGCTCGTTGCCTTTGTCACTTGTCGCTTTCCTGTTTTAAAGTACAGTCGAGTACGCTATTGTCAAGTTGTTATTGCTATTTTAGTTTTGTTGAGTTGCGAGTTTGTAGTTTTGCAACATTTTTCATTGATGCTCCGCTCCTATTGGTGGTACCGTGATATTATATAGCTTACAGCCTTCCTCGATAAATGGACTATCAAAAAAATTTTTTTTTTTCAATTCGAAACAGTAGTTACTGAGATTAGCGTGTACAAACAAACAAACAAACAAACTTTTCAGCTTTATATATTAGTATAGATACAGTGTGCTATCTTTCTTATTCTTCCCCCTCTACATTAAGGAGGTTGAGCCGTTTTACGAAGATAATGAAAAAAATCTGAAATAAAGTTTTATTAATAGATTTTTTTATGACAAAATTTTCTGTAAAAAATCCAAAATCATTAGGAGATTTATAAAGTTACATATTTAAAAAAAACTTTTACATGTAGTCTTATGGAAAATATGTCAAACTAGCATAAAAACGGTACATTTTATTTTTTTGCAAATAATCAAATAATGTCGCACCAGTTCCGAAAACTAACTATGTAAAGCATCGATGTCTTAAGAATATTTTAATATTTTTTCCAATTTAATTAGGAGACTTTTAATCAATAAAAAAAATTATTAAACCTTAGCACTTTTCGATTATGGACTTTTATTCTTGACAATATTAACTGAATTTTCAACTTTTTAATAATTTAATTTTCATTTTTATTATTTCTAATTTCTTTTTTAATTATTTAGTGCAAATAAATACGTAAAATACAGATATTTACATACATTTATGTTTTCTAACCTAACTTTGTACAAAAAATTCAAAAGTTAGTCCATTAAGTAAAATACTGAAATAATTAATTAATATTATAGAAAATTATTTATTTATGCCTTTATGACAATAATTTATTGGTATCATCGACTTATAACCTTTTGTAAAAATTTATTATGGAAAAGTTCCCATTTAGAATTCGACTGACTTTTGATTGGAACTGTAACGCGTCGCCCTCTTTAAATGTTTGACGGATACAAAATCTGTATCCACCCTCAACGTTAGCATCAAATATATATTTAACGCACATTCCAAACTCGCATAAAAAGTAAATAAATAAAAAGAGAGACTGTGTATTTTATACTACACACTACAGAAGGTAAACTGGTATATCAGTTGGAAAATTTTGTAAATATACACTGAGCAAATGTAAATACTTGTAAATATAAAATTGTAAATAAAAATTTATCAATCAAAAAAAAAAAAAAAAACTGATATAATTGTTAAGAAATGACACCGACCGCCAGAATCGAACCTACGACCTCGCCGCCGGCTTACCTTAATGTTCTACAGCCGGGTTTTATAGTATACGGTATATACTATATAGTATATTATACCGTGCCAAAATTGTTAGTTCAAGAATAAATGCATCAAACGGTGTCAGCGCTTTGCAGCTGGCTGTTTACAACAAACTCGGCCATGTGACAGTTAAATGGTATGCAGTTATGTTGTAGTGTTTCAACTAGACAACTTTTCCTTTTCCAGCATGAATAAATCCAGTAATCAGTCAGACGAAGCGACTGCTGCTGTTAGGAGTGCATATTTGTGTCGTTTATACACATCGCGTTAAGACATTATCTATTCTTCTAGTTATTCAACCTATAAGTTGCGGGGCGGTTTTTAGTCTAGGTCAAGGTGATTCGGAACATATTCTCTGAACTATATCGTACTTGAGTGTTTAATTAACAATATCAATATTGTTTACGAATTATGAATGTGTACTGTGTTTGATTGCTTTTATTGTTGGTTTGTGTTCTACATGGATTAATTAATTTGTGGTTGTGTTGACTAACACAAATAAAGACAAAGGTACTTGTATAATATTATGTATTTAACGTTTTAAAAATCTTCTAAATTTTAAAATTCAGTCAGTGCAATGACACAGCTGACTACTTATAAATATTATGATATTTGCTATTCGTCTGCATGGTTATAGAGTGTTTCACCTGTAAGAATTAGCCAAAGCATGCTTGTGAGCTCTGAATAGTGAGGACCTTTTTTTTTTGCTATCTGAATGCGGAAATAGAATGTGAGGACCTTTTTTCTTTTTTGACGTGATAACGACTTATAAATTGATGAAACACCAGCTGCACGCACGAAAAAGTGTAACGTTCCGCCTGACCCTGTGCCTGTAAGCGAGAGCGCGGTATAAGCTTCGGCCCAAGTTTGACAGCTACTAAAATTTAGGTTATGTATTACGGAATACGCAATGAAATGTATACTACGTTATGGGAATACGTTATCACGTAAAACTATCGTCCGTAAACCGACTTTACAGACAACCAATTTTTTGCTCTCTGAATGCGGAAATAGAATGTGAGGACCTTTTTTCTTTTTTTTTTGCTCTCTGAATGCGGAAATAGAATATGAGGACCTTTTTTTTTTGCTCCCCGAATGCGGAAATAGAATGTAAGAATCTTTTTTTCTGCAAATTTTTGGCCCGCGGTGAAATTTTCATCAGCCATCCGGCCCGCGGTCAAATTTTCATCAGCTATGTGGCCCGCCGGTCAAAAGATTTGCCCGCTCCTGATCTAGGTATATTATAGGTTTACAAAACTCAAAATTTGTCCGTTCGACAAAACTTTTGAACGGTAACACCGATCATCATGAAATTTGAACACAACTAAGATGAACGTGCGTACTCATGTCCCCACCTAAACCGTTCTTTTGCACCCGGTTGAAACCGGGACATAAAATCAAAAGGGATCTGTGAAGAAACGTTTCAGAACGAATCCTTTAAATTAAACAATTACACGGCAATTTTTATAATTTTTTATCATAATTTAACTTATGCAACTGGAAAAAACTGATTTACTTAATTACTATCTTTTTTTGTAATGATCGAGTCATGAAGAATATTTATGTCAAATTATATTAACACTGTATTTTCCGGTGTTAATTATAATAATAGTGCATTGTGATTATTTTATTCTATCTATTTAAACAACTGTGGTTTACGTAATACGTTGCAAACAAAAGTGGCTTATGACAGATTTTTGGTAAAATAACACAAACGGGAAAATTTGTGCAAACCTTTCTCGCAATGTTAACGTAATTTTGGGAAATATTTTTGTTAATCGCAATAAAAAGAATTTGTTAGTTACTTAAATGAATTTTGTCAGTTATATAACTTTAATTATATTCGAAAAAGTTCCATCACAAATATGGGTCGCAATGGTTTCTTGGCAGATATCATACCCTAACCTAGAAATGCGTCATTTCAATATGTTGATATTGTTTTGTAAATTATTAATTTCAAAGAAGCCGAGTATCCATGAGCTATTATTTGCACTATTAATTTGGGGCTTTCCGTAAAGCAAGAATTATCCTAATAAATATTGACATGTACACTAGCGACATCGGACGGCAGTTTTAAAAGCTGCTTGTGGTAGTTCTACTCTTCGCTATATTTATAATAGAAATATGACAGCCATATAAAAAATGCTGTAAGGAAAGATCAACCGAACACTGAAAACTTGTTAACATATTATATCTTTTTCAAAATAATTAAAATTTTTACTCACATGGTTGCAAAGTTGGAGGGGGGAAAATATTTACCTAAGGAGAAAGTCACTTAAAAACTCTTATTGCCTTGTCTAACGGTACCCCATAATTTATACAATTGTTCGCATTTTTGTAAGTGACACGTCGTTTCTTGCACTGTCGAAAATTCGCCATACGCCATTTTTGTCTTGCCTCTACATTCTAAACCAGGGGTCGGCAAGCTGCGGCTCGCGAGCCGCATGCGACTCTTTTGATGTAAAGTTGCGGCTCTCCAGTTCTATACGCAAAACATAATTATTTTATTATATAAACCCTTAAAAATCGTCCAATCAATCCATGATTAAGTACCATGTCTATCATCTCTCAGCCATTTCCACTCGCGTCTCACCCGCACCGCCCCCGTCGCGACGTGTCGTCCTCGGATATATATAGTATACCTATATAAGCAAATACTATAATACTGAAACGAAAATGTTTAGTGGCTCTTTAAAAACAGGGAAATTTTGTAAATTGTAACTTTTGGCTCTTCCGTCTCAAAAGGTTGCCGACCCCTGTTCTAAACAACTGACAGTCATAATTCCACAAAAAGTGCTCCGAGATGATTAAAACGTTAAAGTAGGTGTCGGCTTTAACAATTTTATTCGAGTTTAAATAATAAACAGACTTCAAAAGTTTTGATTATTATCCGCAAAAGACAATTCCAGACAACAGTGCCTGGAAAGCACATGATTAGCAACTAAAACTGACCTGCATGTACAAAGTGTATAGAATGTTAAAAATAATTATATAGTTGTCGACTTCCGTAAACCTGAACTTATGGAAACAATTTCCGACCTAGCTTAAAGCTTACGTAAATCAGATTAAGTACGTCATATGCAAGTTGTACCTACTCAGACAAAGGAAGCATTATTTTGTACCCCTCCTAATTTTTTCCGTTTGTCGTACAGTACAGTACCCTGCTATTTTTCGTAAATGTTACTACCTTTTGATTATTTTTTAACAAAAATGGCTGGTGGTAGTTTAATGATGCACTAGATTCATATATGAAAGTCATTGAATTTGGGTCCCGGCGGGGGCAAAAAATACATGTTTAACTGTTTTTTGAACACACTACCCGATCGGGGTGGGGATGGATTTTTTATAAAAGAATTAAACTGAGTACAATACATTATTATATTTAATAATTGACTATATGAATCATTGTCTATCTACTCACTGTGCGGTGAGTGAAGGCAACAAAGCGTATCGAAAATATATCTGCGTCTCTTTCTTCGATGTAATTCCCTGATTTTTCCGATGATAGGATTGGTTGATGTACTTGCATTCAATCTGAATAAAGTATCTCTGTTTCAAAAACTTTGTCTTTTTCTATGACGTTAACATGGGCGTACCCAGATTTTGGCCCAGGAGAGGGAAAATTAGAAATTTCTTAAGCCGGGTCCCCCGTGCTTGTTTTTCCCTCCTGGATACGCCAGTGCTTATCGCTTAAAAAAAGACAAAAGTATAGTTTGCACTCGAATGGTTCGATTGCGATTTTATTCCTATGCACAGTATAGGAAAGTATATGGTACAATATGTTATCACACACGAACGAAGACGCGGGCAAACCACTAGTACATATATTGTATTCTGATTATTTTAATTATCTATTTTCTGTTGAAATAAACTATAGAAATTAAAATAGTACCTACAGATTATTCTAATGTATATAACTTTTCTCTAATTTAGAAGTTTGTTGGTAATGGTTTCGGTTCCATGAACCATTCTATAGATATATAGTGTGGACGTAACTAACGTACCACTGCAGTAACCTACTTTCGTGTAGTAAAACTAACTTTCTTGTTAAATTAGTTATATTAAATTAATAAACTATTTATAATGTGCAAGAACCAAGTCACTCAATTGGCCTAAATATAAGACTACTGGAAAAAATGGTAAGTATACATAATTTCGACAGTTGGCTTACAGAAAAAAAAATTGGTTGTCTGTATAGTCGGTTTATGGACGATAGTTTTACGTGATAACGTCATAAAGAAACATTGATGAACTCTCTGACGTCACGCGAGAAGAGAGAGAAATGCGTACAAGCCGACGCTTGGGCCGATCGTGCCTCTCTATCGCTTATACCGCGATCTCGCTTGCGCGCTCAGGCTCAGACGGAACGTGACACTTTTTCGTGCGTGCAGCCGGTGTTTCATCAATTTATAAGACGTTATCACGTCAAAAAATGATGATAGCAGTTACCGTTCAAAAGTTTTTGTCGAACGGTCAAATTTTGAGTTACATTTTGCAAAATTTTTCATTGATGCTCCGCTCCTATTGGTCGTAGCGTGATAGTCTATCGTCTTCCTCGATAATTGGGCTATTCAACAAAAAAAATTCAATTCGAACCAGTAGTTCCTGAGATTAGCGCGTTCAACCAAACAAACAAACTCTTCAGCTTTATATATATTAGTATAGATGAGTGAAATCTATAGTCTTGAACATAAGGATACAGACGTCGATGGCAAAGTAAACAATGGTGACTGGATCAGGATGTGAGGTTGGGGTTTGAGATTCAGCAGAACAGCGTAACGATTTATTGACGGCAAGCCGCATTCCGCTCGTTAACACGGTCCGTCCGCCGTGATCGACATGTTACGATCATCACGATTCGGGTGCTTCCCCGCTTCTCGCTCCACCAGGACCTACCAGAGGCGGGCGCTTTATCGCAACCATTCTCGATTGAAAGAACAAAACGCAAATCTGTATACTATCTTCAAGTACAATATCTAATTTATAAAGTTGAAGAGTTTGTTTGAACGCGCTAATTTCAGGATCTACTGGCTCGAATTGATTTTTTTTTGTTGGATAGTCCTTTTATCGAGGAAGGCTATAGGCTATATAATATCACGCTACGACCAATAGGAGCGGAGCATCAATGAAAAATATTGCAAAATATAACTCAAACTTTGTCCGTCCAACAGAAACTTTTGAACGATAACTCCGATCACCATGAAATTTGGACACAAATTCTTCTCGGTAAACTAAGATGTACGTGCGTACTCATGTCCTTTCCCCCATTCGTTCTTTTGCACCCGGGTAAAACCGGGCGGGACCGATAGTATATGATAATCTGTGACCAATATAGATTCCGCTGCCACTGAATGAATTTGCATGCATTGGAAATTGGACGATCGATTGGTTAATGGAATAGGTTTGACTTGCACCAACATCCCATTAGCTGAGTCCTATATCAAATAGCTTGTGGTCTGAAACTACAACATGATGTAAAATATTTTTCTCGGAAAATTTTAAATGGGGCAAAAACTTCATGCGGTGTTTACATTTTCTGTAGCAACTGGATCGTAAACATAAAAACAGGAATCTTGCTAAAAACATTAATTAATAATAAGTTTGATCAAATATCTACAGCGACTTTTTCAAGAAATTACAGACGTTGACCACGGTAGAGATTCATGAGTTTGAAAATGTAACGAACGTATGCCGTATATTATAAAAACAGGTTGTTAATTAATTAAGCTGAGGTGGCGGCGAGGTAGAACAGGTGCCTCGTAACCTAAAGGTCGTAGACTCGATCACGCTTAAATGGCTCCACTGTGCTTTGTCGACATTAAGTCACAATTTTTTTACCTGTCTTTCGGATAGCCTTTCTCATTTTTTCCTCACTTTTTGAAAGTAAAAATATGAGTAAAGTTTCAGTGAATGGGCTCCAACGATTTTGGCGAATTTTAAAACGCACGAAACTGTCTATTGCTATAGAACAGTTGAAGAAATAATTTCCTTTTGAAACACTTTATTTAAGAAAAAAAAAACTGTATGCCAGAAATTAAAGAAAACACACACAAACGTCAAAATAATGAAGATTTAGACACCATATTGAATTTTCCTGAACAGTGTGACCACACTAATAACTGTTTTTGTGAGAATTCCCCCCATACGCCTCCCCTTTTCACTGCGCTAACGACCTCGTAATTTTTTTTAGAATTAGAATTAGAAATAATTTATTCCAATAATAGTTATACATTCAAAATCAAAATAAAATAAACTTTCTTTGGAATTAACCTACCCAACTTGGCATAGCCAGTGCTAGGGTAGGATTAATTACTACATAAATAATAACTCTTAATTGGAATCTTAAATGTTGGGAATCTTATAGATATTGACTATACCGAAAGTAATTTCGGAACCCAAAGGAATGGTGAGACCTCTGGTGAAAAATGCGCCGACTGTCCTAAGGGGGGTTTTTGACAGGTAAACTATGGAAGCATAAGATAAGCTTTGATTTAGAAAAGTATGATGGAGGCTAGGCTAGCCTCCATCATGCTTTTCTAAATCAATGTTTACCTGTCAAAAACCCCCCTTAGGACAGTTCGGCGCATTTCTCACTAGAGGTCTCACCATTTCTTTGGGTTCCGAATACGTGCGTTTGTACTGTTTTTTTTTCTTGATAATAAGTGTGTTTCGAAGGTAAATGACTTCTTCAATTGTGTCCTATAGCAACAGACAGTTTCGTGCCTTTTAAAATTCGCCACAATCGTTGGAGCGCATTCACTGAAATTTTACCAAAATATGTATTCACGTAAACTTGTTACTAAAGTGTTTTTTGTTTCTATTGTTTTCAGGTGCGGAGAGTGATAGATCGCGGCGGGAGGACGTGGCGACGGCGTTAATTGGAGGTGGTGCTGCACCTGTTGACGGGCGGACATAGTGCGTGACACAGCGTCATGGCTCTATTCTATATAGAGGTAAGTCAAGTTTCTAGTGTTCATTTTTAATTTATTATTCATATATTATCCTAACAAGGATATCATCGGTTATTTATCATGAAACCTTTTCCTACTTTGATTTGACTCTTAAGTAAGTCGATTTGTCTGAATTCGATCCGTCTAAAAACGGTTTTGATCGATTTTCATAAGCAAAGTGTTTATTAATAGTAAGTATATTGTGCGACTAGTGAGAGAAGGAGAAGATTCCATGAGTGTGAAATGAGTGGAATATTCTCCTTCGATCAATAGTCGCACATAATACTTTATTCAAATAGCACGAGTAATAATGTGTAATGTATTTTTGAGGAAATTTGTGAATAATCCGTCAAAATTTAGCGTTTTCTGAGACTTTAAAAGAAAAAAAGTCGAAATTTGGGCACATCGAGTTATCGTACTGGACTCCACAATTATTATTGGTATACTTAGGTGATACGCTCCGTGTGCGAAGGCCAAACGTGTACAACGATTCATTTTTTACAAAAAAAATACAAAATTACTGAAATTAAAATAAAGACAGATATTTATCATAATGTAGCCGAGATACAAATTGATACAATTAGTTGTTTTATTTTATTTTTATTCCAATTTCAATTTTTCATCCTATTTTTTTTTTACTTTTCCGAATCTATTGGATGTTGATATTTTATTTATAATTTGCAATTATTTTTATTTCGTAAAATGAAAATTCAATGCTGATATTATATTTTTATTAATTATAAAGTTAAATTATTAGGTATAAAAGTTTTTGTTAACTTTGTACCTATATTACAAAATGTGTTTTTTTTTTAATTACTCTTAAAATTCCTCTCAGATCGATTTTTCTGATAAAAGACTTTCTTAGGAAAAAAAAGTTCATTTGTTCACGAGATATCGTAAACGTGAAATTAGTAAAAACGTGTTTTTTTTTTCTAAATTACTCGTAAAATTCTGATCAGATCGATTTTTTTGAAATAATTTACTTTCTTAGGTTAAAAAAACTGCGTCGATCGCCGCAAACCGCATCAAAATCGGCTTATTTGTTCACGAGATATCGTGAACTAAAAATTCGTAAGAAAGTGTTTTTTTTTTGAGCTTGAAGAGCGAAAAAATTAAATTCTAGCTATATTTTTGAGCGTTTTGAACTCGAAAATAGCGGGAAGTTTCAGGTTTGGCCTGCAGGGACAAACATCTTTTCAATTTTTTTCTGTATTTTTTGCACTATCCGTGGGCGTTCGATCTGAGAGACAGAGAGCATACATTTCGTAAGAAAGTATCGCAATATCTGTTTTTCTGTCGCAATAATTTGATGACTATTTTTAAGTTTTTAATTTAAGAATCTTGTCTTCTACCGTGTTCTATACACAGTATTATAGTTTCGATTTTTGTTTGTTTTAAGTTTTTCTATGTATTGGTTTGTGTTTTTGTTTTACGCTTATTATATTAATTATATTATTGTCGCATTTTTATTTTCCCTTCAAAATACAACTAAATAATAATAATCATATTAATTTATTTATTCCCAATTTGTCTATACCGACATAGGGTAAGTCCGGAGAATACAATAGTTGTAAATGTTATATACAATTAAAATTTAAATATTAGTTCCCAGCGAAATTTTCAAAAACACATTATATTTATTTATTCAACACGCGAGAGTAATATATAATTTCGGGGCCCTGCTAAATTCGGGAAAAATAATAAATTACTTCATGTTTACGCGTAGAGTGCTAATAATGAGCCGTACAGTGTGATAATGAATTTTCTGGACCAATAGAAACTCAGTAGCAAGCCCGAGCGTGCAATAATGAAAAAAACTGCACGCAGCTTCTGGACCAATAGGAACGTGGTAGGCGGTATTGTATATATGAAAACAGCATCGCAATTCAGTGAAAGTCATGGCAATCTTGTGTGCATACACTGACGGTGGGCACGTCAATCAATGAAGTGATTTATTATTTTTCCCTCTTTTATCAGGGCCCCGATTACATATTACTCCTGCTAGTTGAATAAAGTATTATGTGCGACCATTGATCGAAGGAGAATATTCCACTCGCGTGCGTTTTACCGTACTCGCTACGCTCGTGCGGCAAATTTCACGCTCATGAAATCTTCTCCTTCTCTCACTAGTCGCACAATATACTATTATTCAACAAGCGTGAGTAATATATAATTTCGGGGCCCTGCTAAATTCGGGAGAAGTAATAAATTACTTCATGTTGACGCGTAGAGTGCTAATAATGAGCCGAAACTGTACGATAATGTATTACTGCATATAGTTTCTGAACCAATAGGAACGTGGTAGCGAGTCGAAACTGTACGGTAATTAATTATTACTGCATAGTTTCTGGACCAATATAGGAACGCGGTAGCGATTTGTATATATGAAAACAGCATCGCAATTCAGCGAAAGTCAGGGCCATCTTGTGTGCATCGAAGGCGGTGGGTACGTCAATCAATGAAGTGATATATTATTTTTCCCTCTTATATCAGGGCCCCGATTACATATTACTCGTGCTAGTTGAATAAAGTATTATGTGCGACCATTGATCGAAGGAGAATATTCCACTCGCCTGTTGCCGCACGAGCGTAGCGAGTGCGGTAACACGCGAGTGGAATAGTCTCTTTCTCTCACTAGTCGCTAATAGGTACTATTTTTTCACGAGCATTGTAGACCCTTTCTATAATGTTCCCATCAATTTGCAAGTGAAATGTTCTAACCGTGGATGTATTTTATATACTTAGTCTAAGGTTCTAACCAACAGACCGTGGCACTGCTACTGTCTAAATTGTAATATACGTATTTTCAGTTACTTTTAAAAGAAACTTTTAAATAACAGTTGTATAATATCTATACAAAATACGATAAAACGCTTAATATTACATTTCGCAACGACTGCTGCACCGCAATCAAATATATGTGGACGTCATGCAATTTAATGCAGATATTTTCTATTGTTCTTTTCTGTTTTTTTTTTGTTTTGATTGAACGCAAATGAACCAGATAACTGACGCAATTATGTAAAACTAATAGCGCTGTTAAATTTCTGTCTCACTCTAACTTACGTTATGTTAAATTTGTTAGAATGTGACAGAAAATTGACTGCACTGAAGTTCTTACATTGACCATCAGAATAGCTTTTCCCATGAAAAACATAAAATGTAAAAAAGCGATTGTGCTTTAGGCTACACGACTGAAGTAAAACTTCTTCCTGCCATATATAATAATAATACAATAATATTCGATAATCTATCACCATATTTTGATTAGATATCCTTATTTAACGACACAATATAACCTCACTCTGTAGCACATATCTACAAAGACGAAATGTTTAAAATATAATTGTTGGTTAATTAATGGGCAAAATATGTATATATATTTATTAGCATAATTTATAATACATTTAAAAGGATTTATTAACTAACCTATATTATTTCCCGTTACAAAATGCAGCAAAATTCGATGAAATGTATTTTTGATACAAAAACAATTGTTTTCATTTTAAACGTCAAATAGTTGTCCAAAAAAAAAAGAATTTCGATTAATGCTCTGTCTTTGTCGCACTTACTAACTTATATCTCTCTCTCAACTTCCAATATACGAAACGTAACTCTCTCTCTTACTATCTTCACTAACTTATATCTCCCTCTCAACTACCGTTCGCCTCGTCCGATGATGCACTTCTGTAAACGCTTTCGTCAGGCATTTACCAGCTTTCTCCCCAAGTCAAGCATGCCTAAAGAAGTTTTACTTAAAAAATGCCGAGTCTCACAACGCAGTTTTCCGCTACAAAAAGTTGTGAGATCTCGTGTAAAACCAAGTCAGTTATTTTAGTTAGTGTCTATGGAAGCACCTTTGTTATAAATCGTTACCTAATCAATTGTCTATCAACATTAATAGTACTAACAGACGGTCGAACTTGGTTCGAAGCGGACAGCGGATCTGGTCCGCTCCGTACCAAATCTGTTCGTCTGTACAGTAGTCTGCGTGTCCGCCCGGTTCGATGGGAACAGATTCGGTCGTCTGTTCCAAGATCCGCCGTACCATGTCCGTTGTCGGACCGGACTAAGTTCGACCGTGTGTTAGCACTATTATAGTGACCGTATCAATATTTAACATCTTTATTTGTATAATAATTATATAATGACTTGGCAACACGGCACCATATTCTACTAATTAAAATACATTATTCTTAAGTGCACTGTTTCAAAACCCGGACATAATTGCCAAGGAAAATTCTTATTTTACTGATGAAATTAAATAATACCTTTATAATACAGAAATAGTATAGATGCATTTTTTTACCATATTTGGTGCAACTTAACATGCAAAATTAAAGTAAAATTTTTTATTAACGTCTGAATAGAATTCTTCAAATAAATAAAATTTTATTTATTTGAAAACTAAAGTAATATATGGAATTTTACAAGTCTTTATTTAATTATATCTCTATTCTCTTTGGCAATTAAATTAAAGAGCCGTATAAAAATTAGAAAAACCAAACAATAACGACTTTCTTTATTCCAATAAGCAAAAATAAATCTTCTCGAATTAAAGAAACAAACTTCTACTATCGTCTCTTGATAAGAAAATATTATATATCTAGTCAAATTAAAACCCGGACTGTAAACAAAACCCCGCCCGGACGTTTTTAAAAAGGGGACAAATCCGGGGAAATCCGGACGGATGGCAATCGTACACATAGCGAATGGCACCATCAAATTCCCGTTTTCTCGAAACTATAGCAATTCGGAGATATTTTTACACGCTTTATATTAACTTCACTTGTAAGTTTGTATATGTATGTATGTTTGTAACTTTCATTTGGACTACAGCAAGTGGTTTATATAGCGGTATAATATTCCAGAACAGTAAGTACACTGGCAGCCGTGCGGTCTAAGGCACGGGTCTTCGCTGACGTCAACTCTCGGCATCACGGGTCGTGGGTTCTAATCCCGTCCACGCCGAAAAAAAATTGTTGTTTTTTCGGCAAATTTTTGACAATAAATCGATCTAAAAAGAGGAAATTAAATATAGTTTAAAGATAAAAACCAAAAAACACGCTTTATATCAAATTAAAAAGTGAAAAATAAATATAGTTTAAAAAAAAACTAGAAATATCGAATTAAAAAGTAAAAAATATTTTTTTAAAAATAAGCCTAAAAAGCGTGGGGCGCTCGATGTACGAAAATGTGGAACAAAGCGCCCCACGCTTTTTATGCTTATTAAAAAAAAAATATTTTTTACTTTTTAGTTCGATATAAAGCGTGTTTTTTAGTTTTTTTTAAACTATATTCATTTTAGGTTAGGAAAATAGTTGTACAACCCTTTAGAATGCGACTGAACTATAGGTAGTACGAGATAATACGGAAGTCCGCAGTCACTGCAGTACGACAGTGTTTTAACATCAACGGATAACATGAAATGCAGATATTTTTCTAGCGTTGTCTTTTTGTCTCCACCTGTGACTTTTTTTGAATAATTCATTTTAAACTGAATCGTTGTGTAGGTCGTTTTACGCCTTGAATTATTTACAGTCTTGGACACAAATGTGATCTATTGAGGTGATACTTTCACCAGTGCATATAATAACTTTTAACGTGTACGACACAAGTGTCCCCTAGTACCGCCAAGTGATTCTGCTTGCGCCTTCTTCAAAAATACACTTTGTTTGATTATTCTATAGGGTGAAAAAATTAATTCTAACCGATTTTATAACGATTTCTTTAGCGATACCAATTTTAGACAAACGTATAAAACCATATAACTTTTCCAATATTCAATCGTTATAAAATCGGTTAGAATTATTTTTTTCCAAAAATTCCAACGGGATACTAAAGCTAAATAGATTTGAGATTTTTCTGGCTTGGTGCGACCAGCGAAACCCGTTTGTGAAAAAAATGGCGCAATTTGCAATTAAGGAAACAAAAAAAAGGTGATCGTTAATTACTCGAGAACTAATTGACCGATGACGCTAAAATTATTCATGTATGTTTAGGTCAACACAGACATCATTTTTGAGAATTTTCAGCCATCTATGTGCGGTCCTTTTTTTAGAAAAAAAATAGTGAAAAAAACGTGTTTTTTTAACTTTCGGTGTCTATTTGCAAGTTAACAATTGCACTTAACGACCTCTGTCATTGCTCATTTTTTAGGAAATTTCATAAGGAACAACTTTCTCAATGCATATGCTACACTAAAAGTCAAGAGGAACGGAGATATTAAAGGAAATAGAGAAAAAAACACTGTTTTCGTCACTAATTGTTAATTATAAAATCAAGCACACCAACAATTTGTAAGCAAACTTAGGGGGTTGAACTACACCCTAAAACGAAGCGATTCCAACAATAATCTCGCCTGTGCCCGAATAATACACTTTTTAATGTTTTTACCTCCTCGCCGTCTAGCCTATTAGGATAAAGACACTTCTGTGAAGAATTTTTATTTAGGTATTGTAAGTTTGAACACAACATAAAATCGTGGTTTTTTGCTTTAGGAAGGTTGGCCAAAATTAGTAAGCCATCAGATCATGGAAAAATTCAGGCCAAAGAGGGAGAATTTTTTAAAATTTTTAATTCCCAAAATTCGGATTTATGTAAACTGACAATCGAAGTAGATTTTCTCGAAAATGACGCATTTTTGACCTCCAAGTGATAGAAGTTAAATCATTACAAATTAGTCATAGTTTTTTCTCTCGAGAGGAATACGAGCAATTACCTGTATACAAAACTAATATATCATTGTGTGAAATGAAAACATTGTAGGTAAATACTTTTAATTCTTTTAGAACTTATTTGATAACAATTATTGCAATTATATTTTTTTATTGACATCATTAAAACAATACATGTTTATTATCTCATTAGGCCATTTTGAAATGTCTTTAAAGTATCCGTAATCCAACGTTTATTTCATATTTATAAATAGTTATTAACTTAAATACCCTTTGAAGATCTGCGTTCACAAAGTAAAATCGGTTATGTCATTTTTAGTGTTCCGTGCAAAACGGATCACTTATGGAATCACTTCGGGGTCCGTTCGTCCGTCACGGGCCATTTTCTCTGAAACTATTTGACGTAAAAATTTGTTTACCACAAAGATAGTATGGTGACCCAAATCCAAAAACTGAATTTTGAATCAGGAGATAAATTGGAACATGAAAAAAAATCCAAGCGCATCGTGTCAAATGGAACCTTATAATTGAACACGAATTCAACAAAATATGTGATGTATCATTTTACGGCAGGAGTCGGCAACCTGCGGCTCTTTTGATGTAAAGTTGCGGCTCTCCAGTTCCATACGCAAAAAATAATTATTTTATTATATAAATCCTTAAAAATCGTCCAATAGATCCATGATTGAGTACCATGTCTATCTCTCAGCCATTTCCACTCGCGTCTCACCCGCACCGCCCCCGTCGCGACGTGTCGTCCTCGGATATATATATATATTATACCTATATAAGCAAATGCTATAATACTGAAACGAAAATGTTTAGTGGCTCTTTAAAAACTGGGAAATTTTGTAAATTGGAACTTTTGGCTTTTTCGTCTCAAAAGGTTGCCGACCCATCTTTTAAGGTAATAGAGTTTCAGACGTTAGGAAGGGGACAAGTCCTATTTTACCAAATGTAGGACATAAGCTATTTTGCTTATGACTTGACAGTAAAAATATTTCTTTATATTATTGTCATTTATTTAGAAACGTGATAAAGGAATTTATTATCTCTTTTTACTGCTATTGTTTTAGTATGATGATAATGATAATAACACTTTTGAACTATATTTTCAGAGTCATTGCACAGTTTTTTTTGCTTTGTAATTAAAATTATCGTAAAATCAATAGTTTCATAGTTTTACACAATACATTGACAGTTTTTGTGTTTCATTGTTTTTGTTTGAGCGTACTATTGATGAACAAGCAACTGCATTCGCAAATCACAAACAGACGTTGTAACAATAGAATAAATATTTTTTAAATGTTTTTAGTCAGGTAGTCATAATACTATACAAAACTATTTTTTATGAAAAATGTTATACAGAGTGAGTCATTTTAATCTTCGGAAGAGATTATCTTTTCAGGGTAGGATAAAATCGAAAAAATGGTTCAGGGCAAAGTTGATTGGTCCGAAGAGGGACGTCGCGTCACGTTTGACCTTGGGTCGACGCTTCAAGGTTATTCAGGGTCAACTTTTTTTTATTGGAAACCTTCATTCGATTGGCTCTATTGTATGAACTTAACTTGGTTTTTGGACAAAATAAAAAATTACCCCTTAATACACCCCTTAAAACAGCATTTTTTTACTTAATTTCAATTCAACATTTGTACCAAATTATGTAGATACACCCTTCAGTAAACTTGTGTTTTCATAAAATTTGTAAGTCCGGTCGTGTCGGGACGATTGTATTAAAATTTTAGCAACACATTTTAATAATTACTAAAGGGTTAAATTTCAAATTTGAAACGATTCCGAGAATTTTTTCGGTATTTTTGAGCCCGAAAAATCTCTAAATACCACCCTTAACATGGCCCGATTGGGCCCATTTTAAATAGGCTTCGCACGGTGACGGATTCCAACATGTGGACCAAATTTCGTTTAAATCGATTAAGTCTGTCGAGAGTTATCGTCCGACCCCTAGGTCCCGCCATCCCACCGACGCCGATAGCGTAAGTGCCTTATGGCCAGCGTTGCCAGACGTCCCGATTTTGGCGGGACGTCCCGATTTTTAAATCAAAATTAAATGTCCCGCGCGGGACAGGCTCAGTCCCGCTTTTCGGGGATAACTTTAAAAGAAGTTAAATCTTCACAGAAATATCATGAATAAGTAATTCTTATAAATAATTATTCTCTTATTGTAAGTTGCAATTTGTAACACTCACTCCACAGACTATTGTTTGAAACGCCATATTTTTCTAATGAATAAAACTTTTTTGATTTTGATTACTGTTTTTTTTTTTTTTTTTTTTGTTCTGAAGATGAATAAGACTCAACTATTTAACGATAGGGTAAATCTGATTTAAAATATTATATTTTTATTAAAATACATTTTCTATGGCTATTTTTGCAATCTAATTATATACGTTTTTTTACTATGTCCCGCTTTCGACGAAAGAATCCCGCTGTTTTCACTCAGAGTTCCAAAATCCCGACTTGGCAAAAAAAAACTGGCAACGCTGCTTATGGCAAATACACTAATAACTTTGGTGTTTGTGTTTGCGCTGCAGCTGTTGGGATCATGGGCGAGACCAGGCGACCAGGGTCGATCATCAGGCCCATGAGACAGGCAGCGGCGCAGCACCATCAGCATCTGCTCGAGCAACATTTAGCTCAGCAACAGTTTGAAGACGCCGAAGCTGGCGGCGCCCAAGTTTATCCAGCGAGTGCCGCGGATTTAGCAGGTTACTGTTTGTTAGCATTATTAAATCAGCACGCCCCCCTCTGCCTTGCTAATTATGGCCAAATGTTCAAAAGCGGATTTAAGGAGGTTGAGCCGTTTTACGAAGATAATGAAAAAAATCTGAAATAAAGTTTTTTTAATAGATTTTTTTATGACAAAATTTTCTGTAAAAAATCCAAAATCATTAGGAGATTTATAAAGTTCAAAATTAAAAAAAAAACTTTTACATGTAGATAGTCTTATGGAAAATATGTTAACCTAGCATGCAAACGGAACATTTTAATTTTTTGCAAATAACCAAATAATGTCAGCAGTTCCGAAAACTAACTATGTAAAGCATCGATGTCTTACGCGTATTTTAATATTTTTTCCCATTTAATTAGGAGACTTTTAATCATTAAAAAAAAATTATTAAACCTTAGCACTTTTGATTATGGACTTTTATTCTTGACTATTTTAACAATTTTAACTGAATTTTCAACTTTTTAATGATTTAATTTTAATTTTTAATACTTCTAATTTCTTTTTTTAATTATTTACTGCAAAAATATGTAAAATACAGATATGTACATATATTTATTTTTTTTAACCTAACTTTGTACAGAAAATTCAAAAGTTAGTCCATTAAGTAAAATACTGAAATAATTAATATTAAAAAAAAAAAATATTTATGCCTTTATGACAATAATTTATTAGTATCACCGACTTACAACCTTTTAAAAATGTATTATGGAAAAGTTTCCATTTAGAATTCGACTTACTTTTGATTGGAACTGTAACGCATCAACCTCATCAACATTTTGTGTTTGAACATTTCTCGCGCGGATTTAGTAAGATTGCAAAGTAAATGTTCTTCATTTTGTAATATTGAGAATTGTTATGAAGACGTTGTCGTTATTGGTTGATGGTTGACAGTAACCGGCGAGGTAGTGGACGTGGAGAATTATGTGTTCGGGACGGCGGCAGGCGAGGCCTTGGCTGCGGCCACGGGCCGCCGAACGGCGCAACGTAAGCTGACCGCCTCCCTACGCAGCAGCAGCAGCAGACGGCCATCAACCGCCGCCGCTTATACGACCGCACCAACTCTCAGCCTCAGACCGAAGCGGCGTCGATCAACAGCCGGCAGTAGCGGTGCAGCTGCAGTCGGCGTCGGTTCTGCCGGCAAACACAACCGAGGCCAAGGCCAGGTTAGTGATGAGACGCAGGAAGAAATACAAGAGGATGATGAAGCCACTCTCAGGGAGTTGCTTGTGAGGTACGCATTAAAACAATACCACCAAGAGCAGCTCTCTCTCTCTCTATATATTTACAAATGATAATTATACATAAACGAATAAAAAATAGACAATTACGCATCGCGTCACGTGACTACCAGTGAATTATTACATGCATTGATTCTCGAAACAGTCGCAAGTATGTTTTCTTCAGAACAAAACAATTTACGACAGTTGATCAAAGACATAACTTGTGCCTCTTATTGAGAAACAATGGTAATTATGTGGTTGGTGATGTTCCGTGATTGTGTAGTCATACCGTATACACTCATTAATTGTTAATTAATAATATGTGCCCCCACCACCCGTTCAACATATACAGTAACGCTAATAATATTTAAAAACCCTTCAGCTGATCATATGTGTACCGGTTGCATGAAATAACGGCTGGGAATTTTGTCCTACAAAATACAAATAAATTTGAAATACCGGTGATCTGTTTCAGGCACTAAAATGAATATTTTTATCCCGTATATTTGTTCCAGGAGTGTCGGTTGTACTAAAATTCGCTCAACTAATAGGTTAGTGTTAAAATGGTTCGAGATTGTAACATGTATAATACGCGCCACGAATCTAAAAGGCTCGGAAGTTAGATGCGAATGCGGGCTTGCGCTTGTGCAGTCTGTTAAAAACTACAAACTCGCAACAGCAATAACAACTTGACAATAGCGTACTCGACTGTACTTTAAAGCAGGAGAGCGACAAGTGACAAAGGCAACGAGCGATCACGGCCAATCACCGACGAGCGCACGTTCCTTGCAGGTAGCTGGGAGGTGGTTGGAGTCTCAACGGTTATAAAATGTGCCTTTGCGACGCTGTTTGTGACTAACTTCCGAACCTTTTAGATCCGCGGCGCGTATTATAGAAGAGGGGATTCTTGTAGAATAAATTTGATAGGTTCTGATTTTTAAAATTTCTGTTTTTTTACGATGGCGCAAAAATGTCTGAACTGATCTTAAAGTCGTTCTGACTTCCAATAAAGACCGATTTTCACATTAGTATTGTAGTTGGAATGGAAGGAAATCAATTCACTTAATATCAGATAATATAATAGTGACTTTAACAAACATTTCACTGTACATAACCTATCTTTTTTGAAGTCGGCTAAAATTTTGTCTGAAACGTCCCAGAACCCAAACAAACGTCAGCCGCTAGGGTTGAAGATGTAGGGACTTAATTGATAGGAAATGCACATTATAAACGCTCGACAACTTGAGCCATTGGATTATCAGCGCGCCAAAGATAAAACTTTTAACTGTTTTTACATCAGTCTCAATTTATGTAAAAAAACTTCCATGTCACGGAATGTCAGGGAATATTTTTAGTACAAAAATTAGGGACTTCTATTGATTCAAGTTCGTTATGACCGTTATATTATGCAACCATACACAAATTACATTATACTAAGAGTTTTTTTGCGCACGCGCAAAACTGTTTACGTCACTTCCGCACATTCTGTTCTGAATGCGATGCGCGCGCAGGCCCACCAGCTGTTTTTAACACACGCGCGCTGTTTTCACATTTTGCTGCAATATTTTGTTTTACATAATAAATGAATATTTGTCGACTTAATACATGTTACAAAAATTAATCGTTTTATTTTTATTTTATAATTATTTTCGAGCATTTGTCAAAAAAAAAACGATTTTGTTTTCCCAGTAACGAAAAATAAAATCCACAATGTTTCAGTTTTCATAAAAATTTTCATATTTTCCCGAAAATTGTGGAATGGGTAAAATTTGGAAGAAATCATTTTATCTATCAGTAGCTTTGATGGATCACAAATTATTACTCTATTTATTGAATAGAGTCAAATTCATATAAATGTCTACATTATAATTTTGAAACGACCAACAAGTTTCAATGTTGCTCCCTGTCTCTTGTTTTCTACCAGACCGATTTTCATGTTTTTATTTTATTAAAATAGCAGATGATTATATTTGCCAAAAATTACGATAATTGTAGTTTGGGAACAGTTTTTAAGTTTAAAATTTGTCTGCTTGCGATTAATTAAAATCTCAACGCGGCTCTACATGTCTGTTTAAAAAAAACGGTTGAAAATACAGGCGATATTAGTTTTGAATTTATTTATTGTAACAATACTGTTTAGTACCTAGAGATTATATTTTTGATAATGACCTAAAATCTGACTAAAGTGGCCCATAGGCGCTCAATATTATTGTGCAATGTGGGTTGCACAATATTTTGTCGGCGGCCGCTAGACGGTCAATATTATTCTTCAATATTTTGGTTTGCGCGGCGATATTGAAGGTTGTGCAATATATTGCTCAATTGCGAGCCACAGGCGGTACAGCCACATTGTGCAAACAGTCCCCACCCGAACTTCAGTCATCATGTTGTCACGATTACTATAATATAGTCTTTGAACTTCACATCCCACAGTCTCACAGAGCCGGAAGGCCACGATACACCTCGATAAATTCAACAATAAATTGTCTTTCGGCTTTCTTGTCACCCATGATGAGGCGTAGTTGAAACGACCGCTACTTGAGATCAACTGACGGGATATTGCGCAATCTTGACAACAGACGGCACAATATTTCCCCGTTTGTGCAATATATTTTCAAGATTTTGAAAATCACCCAATATATTGCGCAACCTTTCAATCTCGTCTACACACGGTCAATTATATTGCACAAACCCAAATATTGAGCGTCTATGGGCCGCTTAAAAAGCACAAAATTTAAGTAGGACACAGCCAGAGATGGGACTCGTGGGACTGAAACACGCGTTTTAGCATCCCGATTACCGTTTCCAGTCAAAATTCGTGGGATGTCTTTCCAAAAGAAAATTCTGATATTGCTTAAAGGCCATAACCTACAAATATGCGTAATAAGCCGACAAATATTCTGTACATTCATTTCATCTCAGTAATAATTTATACAAATGACATAATATTATAAATTCAGTCACAAATAGCTTACAACTCTATTACGTAAAGTAATAGGTACGCCATATTATATTATTTCATAATTTGGATGTGTCTTGCAATGCATCAATGTTTTATACTCGGCTCTTGGACGCTATAGCTGCCCTTAGGCTTCATATATTACAGCCAAACAAAATTGGCCCAGAATATACTGAGCATTATATATTTATATATCGTAAAGTTTATTATATTATTCGACAAACCTTTAGCATCTAAGATGTCCTTTATCGGTTTAAATCTAAACGACATTTTGTTGAAGTTTTTCCTGCAGCTATTTTAACTTATTTTGCGACTTTTTTATCCTAAAGAACGGTAGCTAAAAATATTACGTTTTTGAGGTTGACTCATACTATGCGCGCCGATACGAGTCGTTACCGTTCCAACAAACTCTTTTTAAACAGGGGTGTCGGACTGATTTTTCTAAAAGGCCGTTTATAAGATTTAGGGTGTGTTAGCGGCTAGACTCTAAATTAAAAACTAAAACACATTCTAAATTAAAATCTTTATTTAGTTTAAATCAATTTTCATATAAAGGTAATAAAAAAGGGTAAATTATCTTGAGCTTGAGGATCCAGACACCTGAGGTCTTTAGTTTTTGATAAGCTCATTGATGCCGGGTGTCTAAAATCCTCACTGAATAGATTCTGGTCGCGGGCCGTATTGAGATGAATTGAGGGCCGGATGCGGCCCGCGGGCCGTATCTTTGACATCACTGTTTTAAAAGTATGTTTTATTTTTTTTTTTCAATTTTTCTTCATTAAACTTTTCTTTTTTTATATCGAGTAAAATCAATATTGCAGATAATTAACAACTACAAATATTAAATATCTCCTTTTTTATACGGTTTTAATGTTTATGTAAAAACCTTTTTAACAATATCCAATCATATTTCACATACATATTTTCAAAAAGCATTAGGTAAGGTACAAATGCTACATAATATGTCAGGAAAAAAATTAATTTCATAACATTTCCAAAAATCTAACAATCTGTATACATTTCCGGCCTACAAGCCTGAAAACCGAGAAGATTTGGAACAACACCGGCCATGAAAGCCTACACACTTTTGATAATCTATACAATATTTAATTTCCCTCCCTCTAGTCCAATTACTGGCAGTTCTCGCTTTACGTGTTATTTTTTTAAAATCCAAGCAAAATCTGAAATTTTAACATAAATAAACGTTAAACATCAGCATTTCAAACTATGCCACGGTACTAGTTAGTTTCCACTATGGCACGCCGTTTTACTATTTAATAGGAAAATATTTTTTCAAAAATTATAAAAATATTTAACAATTTTAATTTCAGAAAAAAAATTTCTGAGTGAATTTTTTTTTATGTGGTGACAATAAAAATACATTATTTTTATGTCATGACATAAAATTAAATGCTTATACATAGGAAGAGATAGGAAAAACGACGAATTATAATTATGTCATGACATAAAAATAATATATTTTTATTATGTCACGACATAATAATAATAATATTTTTATTGTCACCACATAAAAAAAATTCACTCAAAATTTTTTTTCTGAAATTAAAATTGTTAAATATTTTTATAATTTTTGGAAAAATATCTTACTATTTCATTTCGGAATGGAAGAAAATCAATTCACCTAATATCAGATAATATAATAGTGACTTTAACAAACATTTCACTGTAAATAACCTATCTTTTTTGAAGTCGGCTAAAATTTTTTCTGAAACGTTCCAGAACCCAAACAGACGTCAACCGCTAGGGTGTGTCAAACACTGAAGATCTAGGGACTTAATTGATAGGAAATGCACATTATAAACGCTCGACAACTTGTGCCATTGGGTTATCAGCGTGCCAAAGATAAAACTTTTAACTGTTTTTACAGTCTTAATTTACGTAAAAAAACTTCCGTGTCACGGAATGTCAGGGAATATTTTTAGTACAAAAATTAGGGACTTCAATTGGTTCAAGTTCGTTATGACCGTTATATTATGCAACCATACACAAATTACATTATACTAAGAGTTTTTTTGCGCACGCGAAAAACTGTTTACGTCACAATAATAATATATTTTTATTATGTCACGACATAATAATAATGTATTTTTATTATGTCACCACATAAAAAAAGTTCACTCAAATTTTTTTTTTCTGAAATTAAAATTGTTAAATATCTTTATAATTTTTGGAAAAATATTTTACTATTAAATAGTAAAACGGCGTGCCATATTCCACCGTGAGTTTGGTTAAGCCGCGGTGTTCACTACATTGTCAGTTGAGGCAGTAAACTTCCATAATACATTCTTTAATCGTTTTCGCTTTATGAACTGGCGATAGGAACTAATTAATATGTTACTTTTTGTATCGAAAGCAAGCGATTTGACGATTACAATTTCACGTTCGATCGCACGATTTGGTAACAGCGTGGAGACTATCGCAATTTCGCTCGATCTATCGATACGTTTGCTTCGCTTTGACGCGACGCCTGAGCGTAGTAAAGATTGCAGCGTCATCGGAACCTATGGCATGAAGTAGCGCGAACTTTCGACTAAATGTGCTATGTGCAATCGTGATACGAAATGTAGCATGTGGTCACTGGCTTTTAATTCGTTAAATCGGGAACTACCCCTTTTCCTGAAGGTGACCGAAGACAAGGATGCTAAGGGTTTATCGTAGTTAGATGGATATTGTAAATTATAGACGCTCGACAACAGAGGTCATAAGCGTCTTTTATCGTAGATAAGTGCCATTAATCGTTCAATAGATATTTCTATATGTTTTATTAATTATTTTCACAATCAACAACTCTGGTGGGACTTTAACAAATACCAAATCACTTGTGCATAATACCAATTTATTATACATTTGCTTGATATAATTAGATCTTCTGGACTACTGTTATAAAAGAAACAGTTTTCAACACATACAATATTGTCTATTTACCATATAATTATATTATATAGATCACAGTGACATATATAACCATGTTACTTAGTATTCCAAACGTTATTAAATACATAATATAATCATTCATATGTAATAATGGACATGTTATTGGCTTCTTGCGTTTCTTATACTGCTATCATCTGTAATATTAAGGCATTTTGTTTTACTTATTCGATATACAGTATGTAAACATGTAAGGTTCACATAGGGAAATTAACATTAGGAAAAAATGACTGGATCAGAGTGAGCCTTGAAATCTTGTTTTTCAGTTTGACAGATAATATTCTTTTGCAAAATGAATGTGTATACAACCGAAGAAAATATTCAAATGATTACAACATAATCGGACTTTTTTTATTAATGGGACATTCAATTCCTAAAAATACTTAAATATGGTGCGAGATCAAATATCTCCGCCTCTTCGTGTTGAACCTAAAGACATTTGGGTCACTAATTTAACAACGCACATACTTCATACCAGTCAGACAATTTTTGAATGAAATGTTTCCAAACAGATGGAGATGTTTTTAATTTTGTTTTATTTTTGTACAAAAAAAATAAAATAATGATTTATAAGAGCTTTTTATTAATAAAAAAGCCAAGTAAAATAAAAATAAATCAAAATAAAATAGAAATCCTCAAGATTACCACGATAATTCAATAGAAATAACAATCATGGCTAACTCTGATCCAAGAATTTTTTCCCATGCACCTTAGGTACGCGTTGACATACTGTATATTTTTTTAGTATACACACACACACACACTGAGTACTTCATTTGGTTTGATTAAACGTCATAGGAAGCGTTGGGTTTATTTGTTTTGCATTTCTGTATAAATTATTGGTCGGTTTCTGGTACACTAAATAAACTTAGTACTTGATTTAAATGGTGGCATAGCACTTATATAGCGTTATAAAAGATTTTGACTATATTAGAAAATTAATTATTGTTTCTACATTGTTCATCAGTCAAAATTATATTTCTCTAATTTCAGAGTGTTCTGTTGCGGAATGTGTTATTCGTTGAGGTACCTTATGTACAGGATAATCCGCTACAGTATTTTTTTCTGGTCCATTTACAAAAATAATAATAATAATTGACTGAAAATTTGTTTTATTGATTGTTTTACAAATAAATATGTGGCAGTTATATACAGGTTAAGTATGGCATCATTAGTTCTATTGCAAGTGGCCATTTTATGAATTTACACCAGATCCTCTTTTTTCATTGCATTACCTAGACCAGTGTCGCCAATACTTGAAGAGATCTTAAATGCTCCTATAATAAAAAAAACCTAGATTGAAATTTTACATAACTTCAAGATTCGAAAATGTATAACTTATTCCATTTTTACCACCTGAAACTGTAGTTATAATTTAGGTGTCATAAAATTTGAAATATCCAATTTAAAATATACAACCTAGTAGACAGAGTTTTTTTTATTATTAAATAATTAATTTCTTTTTAATGTCTTATGATTTTTTAAGCCCCTAAAAACGCCTATACAACACCCAGACCCCCACCTCAAAAAAAAAAAAAAAAAAACAGGGAATTTCTTCTTACTCCTAAATTAAAGCCTTAAGTTGGCTACACTGTCCTAGACGTTTGATGACACCACGTGACAGCGACTTACCCAGTGATAATGATTGTTTTCATAATAATATAGTCTCGCTTTTTACTCACAGAAATGCAGTCTAAATAATAGCACTGATTTCCTATGTTCGAAGTGAACCAGGAAGCACAGTGTTACAATTCTTCAGATGTGTACCTATAAAAATCACGTTTTACTGCATTGATTAACATTAATTGATTGTTCCGATGATTATTGTCACCTATACGCCTTCGGAAAATTGTGTTGGGGATCGAACTGATCTATTTACACTCGATTACAAAAGCTACAAATGTTTATTATAGTTATTTTTAGCATTCTTACCTCAGAATGAACAAAAACGAAGCACTTACGGGATCACTTTTTTACATTGACGTGTCTGTTTTCGTGGCTGTATTCAAACATTTTTTGAATCGGATTTCAAACAGTCGAATATTAATAATTACAATAATTGTAAATATTTTTTTAAACATTCAGAACCCAAAGGAATGGTGAGATCTCTGGTGAGAAATGCGCCGAACTGTCCTAACAGGGGTTTTTGACAGGTAAACATTGATTTAGAATAGCATGATGAAGACTAACTTAGCCTCATCATGCTTTTCTAAATCAATGTTTACCTTATGCCTCCATAGTTTACCTGTCAAAAACCCCCTTAGGACAGTTCGGCGCATTTCTCACCAGAGGTCTCACTATTCCTTAGAGTTCCGAATAGTAAATAAATATAAATCATATGTGAAAAATCACTAGCTCTGTGACTGTTTCACTTGTACTTGCAGAAAGTTGAACTTGCCAGAAAGTGACAAAATTTTTGTTATTTATTATACAGAATCTACAAAATTATACGATTGACAATTGGTGTATTATTAACGATTGATTGTTTTAAAATTCTGAAATTGTCAGTTCGATCCTGAAGCGATTTTGTAGTTATTATAATGCAGTATATTTTTCTTATATCCCACCACCACCATTTTTAAAATTCATTCACCATCTCTATATCATCTTTGTTTATGTGTTTTATGTTTTGATTTTTTTTCGCGTGATACAAATTTAACGGGATGGATATTTATATACTTTCTAAAGACTTTTGCGTCCAGGGTACAAATGACACGTAAACATAACTTCCTAATTTAAAATTTTACAATTTTGTATAGGTATATGATATCGCATATAAAAATATCTCATTTAAATATTAAAAAAAACTTGTAGTTCAAGCTGTGACTGTGCAAAAGTCTACCGCACATAATATTACTGAAATTGTAATTGGTGACAGACTAATTTAGTTTTTTGTTATCAGTATTTCGAATATGACTCAACACTGCCTTATAAACGTTATACGTACATATTATTATATAGAGAAGTATCAATTAGTATTTACAATCATCATTGACTGACTTGCAATTTTTTTTGCATACCCGGCATACCTCCTGTGGAACATTAGGGAGAGATGTCAAGTATTTAAAAAAAATTGCAGGTAGTTGATAATAATATTTAATAGTAAATAATTATTGATACTTTTCTATAATTAAACAGATTTTAAAATTTTCTCTTGAATATATCTTCTTAAAGGTCTAAACTTTAAGAATATACAAAAAAATAAATAAATTCTAGACTAGAAGGGTATAGTTTCGATATTTTACGCATGTTCTCGAAGATTTAAAACGTATTGAAAATATTATTCAAATCTTTGATTAAAATATTCATCCCTGTATGTCTGGACCAAATTAATATATAAATTGCATAAAAACATCAAAGTATTATGTACAGTGTTTATTTCTGCTTTTTTATGTTCAAAAAAAAACTATTTGCGCGAATTCTGTTATACGAAATCTATGTAAAATGTTCTCTTTCGTTTAAGACATGTTTCGAACCGATCTGATTTAAATTGAGCGAATTATAAGCGAAAAACTTTTTTGTTTTCAATTTGCTCTCCTCTGGGACCAAAATTCAAAAATCCGACTCCGTTAGGATCTGTCTCATGCCTTATATTATAAATGTGCCAAATTTCAACTTACTAGACATACAATAGGTAATTAGATTAGATTCCAACACACGTTAACAAGGCGTGCGACATAAATTGTCTTTTGACCTTAAACACTCGTAACTTGGTCCCCATATACGAATATAAACATTTCCAATGTTAAACAATAATAATTATTATCTGAGTAAATTTGGTAGTTCAATCTTACTTTAATATTTTTATGCAGTTCATCACGAATCTATTTTATTTATTTGATGGGCTGTGTTTCCAAACTAGGTTCAAGGATGCTTCGATGCTACAGAAGGACATTAGTGATGTCCTCGATGTCCTTGTTAAGGAACGCACAAACGTCAGTACTACTACAAGAATTATGCGTCGACACGTCTAGAACAATTCTATAAAAATTCGACAAAAATCAAAATCAAAACAGTACAACTAGATTAGATTAAAACTGTTACCTTGTATATAAAAAAAAAATAGCTGAAGGAAAAAAAAAACAAAATTGGAAAATGCAGAAACGTGAATTGTGATTTGTGTTGTGAGAGGGACTTCAGTCAGTGTGTTGTGTCCTTTAGTTTTGGAACACAGCCATGGTATCTTTACCTCCAAGGTATACATTGCATAACATTCTTATTCATGTTCATTATCATTGTATCTTCTTTTTATTTCTTATCGATTTAAACTAAATTTGAGACATAATTTTTTATAAAACTGAATCAACGAATTAGTGATGTGTCGCTCCTGAGTCGTTCATAATGAACGACTCCTTTCTCGGAGCGGAGCGAGTCGCTCTTTTTTGTGAATGACTCACTCCGAGCGCCATTGCTCTGTGCTGTTGAATTCGCACATTTACAGAGCGCACACAGCACAGGCCACAGAGGCACTAGTGAATTTTCCAAGTACGGAGTTATCTTTTCTGAGTCATTTAATGTTGAATGACAGACTGTAAGTGTAATAGTACTAAGCTTAACAGTGACTTAAACCATTCACATTGACGTCGTTGACAAAGATATAATATTGTAACAAAAAACATTATTATTGTTGAGCTTTTATATTATACTTTAAAGTCTATCCGAAATGCGAATAATATAAGATCAGAGTTAAATTAAAATGAGCTCAGAGCTGAGTGTGTGTATTGTGCTGTGCAATGCTACGTGACTCCTGAGCATGCATGATGATGACAGTTCACACCTCTGCAGTCTGCACCCTTGTGTAGTGCGTAATGTCTAGTGTCGCTCCTCTGAGCGACTCTTTAATAAGCGGAGCGCACGGAGCCAGTTCCCAATAAAGAGTCATATAGACACATCACTACAACGAATTGTTCCATTCCAAGTTGTAAAGAAGTTTCACAAAGCTAGCATTGACGTAGGAAGTGTGGCTCACTCTAGAATATTAATTGTTCACTTACAAATTAACAAGATAAATCTACAATAATCTACGTTTTCTTTGTCGTGAAAAATTCTCCAGGAAGTCGTGTTGATCGAATTCGCTTCTATGAACAGTTTTCAAATTATGTATAAGTAGCAGCTGGTAAGGGTAGATAGAGTTGAAAATTAGGATAAAATCGCTGCTACGCCTATACCATTTTTGTCGCCATCATTCCAATTATTAACAGTCAGAAGTAGCAACGATTTTATCCTAGGGGGGCTAGGATAAAATCGTTGCTACGCTTATGAAAGCTAGGCATATTGTAAAAATTTAAAAGCAGACTGAAATAAGTCAACCTAGTATAATTGAATACTGTTGTTTATATAATATGACGTTCCATTGTCTATTTTCCTGTGATCAGGGAAAGTACGCCAGTCGAAAGAATGTGCATAGTCTATAGTTTCACAGAATTCTCGATGCTACATTCGGGGGCTGACTCCCCTTCCACTCAGACGTTCTTTCCTTGGGCGTACCTTTGCTATCAGGAAATAAACTACACTGTACACGCTGTAGCTTATTAATATCAGTTGTTTACGACGAAGAAAACTTTATACGAAATTTATGTTTGACTTATCGACGTATATCTTTCAAATTAAATTTAATATTTCATCTGGGTTGAAAGTTTTTGAATTCTATAATACTTTTTCGACGTTGAAAGTCAAAAATCTGTTGAAAAGCAATTCAGAATATCGTTCATTGTATATAAAGGCCGCTGCACACGAGGTTAGAAACGCTGCTAGGAGTTCTGCTAGCCGGTAGGCTGGTTACGAAGCTGGAAATGACGTCACTGCGGGCTCGCCTGCTAGCTCACAAGATAGACTTTAAAATTAGAACAGGGGCTATTTTCCCTGCTAGATCTGCGGCTAGGTATGAGCAAGAACCAATCAGGAAGCAGGATCTTGTCACGTGGGCGACTTGAATAAACGCCCACAAACCAACATGGCGTCATTCTGCTCAGAGTCAGACAACAGACACGTTTTGCTCTGTGTTTATATTCGAACTGTCACTGCACGCGCACCAGATCTATCCACAAAACAAACTTGAAAAATAGTCTCGTGTGAAGCGAGCACTTAACAGCATCAAGAAAACCAGCGCTAGAAAACTAGTAGGCAAATCTAGCAGCGTTTCTAGCCTCGTGTGCAGCGGCCTTAAGGTACTATACTTTTTTTTAAACCTTGTACGGTTACTGTATTTTCCATTACCCCCGGGGAATTCCCTAGTAACTTGAGCGCAATAATAAAAGTTTGTTCATTTAATACACAATCTGTACATTGTTTACGTTTGAATGCATTCGACCAGCGCAAATAGGCAATGCTTTGTTGTACAGTACAATTCCGTTTACGAAAATGACCCAGAACCGTCCAACTTCTTTTTTTTATGGAGTTAAGTGTGCTTCGACTGCCTTTTTACTTCTCAATACCATAATATGGCTCTCGAATGTGCCAGACAGAGCCGACTGTGTTTTGATCGCTTCGGGCTAACAACCTTTTGTCACCTTGTAGTGGAGTGGATTGGGAAAAAAAGCCTTGAATCCGGTGTGTCTCGAATTGAAAAATCTTTCCTACAAAAACTGTAGAGTCGAGGTCCCTCGACATTTTGGTATAGTTTGTGACCGCAATCGGAGGGGACGGCGAGGGATATGCCGTTTTAAAGTTCTGGAAAACCCGTTGTTGCCCCATAACTCGGCCATTATTATCGGGGGGAAAAAATGTTTCAACAAGTTGTAGAGAAAAAAAATCGTCCCAGACCGGCTCTGATCAGACAACCCGTTCGCGAGATATCGCCATTTTAGTGCGCGAAATTTTGAAAAATTGAATGCCATTAAGTTATAAAAACCATTGCAGCTACGAGCTTAATTTTCTTTTTATTGCAAAGGTTCTAAAATTACTTCCTTAGCTACGCAGCAAAATTCTGTACTTTTCCTTGGCTACGCAGCAAAATTGAATTGAATTTTGCTGCGTAGCTAAGGAAAAATAATTTTGACGACATAAGAGAGAGACAGTTTATGTAACAATACTTTATTTCGCCCACCAGCAGTTGAGTTTGAGAGAAAATTTTGTTTCATTGTTACGTAAAAGTAGATAAAAAAACGAAAAAATGGCTTAGGTCGATACGTCAATTAGAACCAAAGTTATGGGAGATTTAAAAAAAAAATCGTTTTCCCGCTCTCCTGCCGGTTCTAATTGACCCACCGCGTTCAGCTTCTGGTGCAAAGAAGGGGTCTGTAGTACCTTTGCAATAAAAAGAAAATTAAGCTCCTAGCTGCAATGGTTTTTTAAAAAATGGCATTCAATTTTTTAAAATTTCTCGCCCTAAAATGAACGAAAAACTTTCTTTCCAAAGGTTTTTTCTAACTTCACCCAAGGAGCTAGAAGGCATTCAGCATCGAGTTTTCTGGGGACTCAAGAATGGTGCAAAAATATAAACCAAAAAATTTCGAAAACTGACCGGATATTCAATTTTCGAGAAATTGGCGTCGCTTGCGTATGGAATTTGTATCGGGAGATGTGGTGGAAGTACCGTGTCTTTTCTTTGCAAAAAATGAAGACTGATAGTGCTTTAATCTGTATTAAAATTTACAACGCTGTTAATTTTTTGTCCTTTTCTAACAAAAACATCTTTTAAGCTACAGTACTACAGAAATTTTACAGCTGTAATTATAAAATTGATCATACAAATTCAGCCATTTTCACTAAATTATTGTTTAAAACTGCGTTTGGTTCTGGCTACGTATTTTCGTTTGCCTCCAAACAAACACGATTTTGTATGCAACATCAACTTAAAATAGCGTGCTTGTTTGGAGGCAATACTGTCTCCCGTTGTATACGCAAAGGGAAAATACAGCTTCCGGCTGTTTTCTGATACTTTTGGGCTATGACGATGTCTGCAGTAAATGAATATCAACTGTAGTTTATATTATATCCGTTAAAAGTTTGTGCAGATAATTTTTTGCTCAACTTCCTGGCCATTATTTGCGTTAATTAGAATTTGAAACTGTTCATACGATATTTTCATGCTGTAAATATTTTGAACATAGCGCTACCGGAGACTTGTCTTCATTGTTTGTTAAATAATGCTGAAGCTTTATTAAAAATACCCTTTTCCCTGTTCTGAAATTTTAATTCTTCTTAATCGGTTAACTCTTCAAATCAGTAGAACTTTTATTTCCTGGTAAATTTCTTCGCATTCTAAATTTAGAATTGATGGTGTTTATTATATCTAAAGTTTAGATATAATAGGGTTATTGACACTGATTAAAATTAAATATAAAACTGTGTTATAATAAAAGTTTATGGTCTAAAATATCGTTTAGAATTATTATTTTTATTAAATAAGTGCGTTAAATATATTAAAATAAATAAATAAAATCACGATTTTTAACCTATGTGTCACGTGATTTCAAACACCAATCACAGCGCGTGACGTCATTAATCAGTCAACATGGCCGGTAGCTGTGTGCCACTGACTGCCATGTGTATTCGTTATCTCTGTTCAGTGTATGTTCTCTGGTGTATTCATTGTACTCTGTCAATCATATTAAATGCAACACTTTGTTGGTTATAATGCTATATGTCACGTTGTACCCGCTTGCTTAGTGTTTACTGATTGCCTACTGTGACGTAGGCAATCAGTAAACATGGCTGTCAAGGTCAATTAACGTTTTGGCGCAGAATTTACAGTCCAAATAAAAAACAACTAATAATGAGTCAAATCTGTTATATTTATGAGAAAAAATATTTTTTACGGGTACATATACCTTTATTCTTTAATTTTAAATACTTTTTGAAATTTTGTCAATAACCCTATTCATGGTATAGATTCTAAACCATGAAAGTAAAATAGCTACGATTTAGTTCATATTCAAGGAGTTAAAAATAGCACCAGGTGTAAAAGTTTTTCAATATTATGTCTCCAACAAGAAGATAATTAAAAAAAATGGAAAGAAGTGTGATTAGATACCTTCAAGTTGAATTTAAATTTAAAATTATTACAATTATGTCTCAAATTTTAAATCAATCATTTTTGTCAAGTCCCGTGATTGTAAATTTCGTTTTTATATTTTAATTATGAACATTTTATATTTTGTTTCACTAAACACTTTGTGTGTAGCATGTTGATTGTTGATAACAATCGTTTGATCATTTTGTTTATATTGGTTTTGATTATGTTATTTTTCTAAATAATAGATGATATTTTTTCGTACAGTTTTTTTTGTTTGAATGGAATGTTTTTTGATGTTTTAAACATGGTATGTAACAGAATTTTTTCAAAAGTTTTTTTTGTTATATCAATAAAGCGATTCTGGATTTGTAATCAGGTAATTTGGTCTTAATTAAAATGGTTTATTGTTTTCTGAAATTTCGTATGTCGTTAAATTTTATTTTCTTAGTTCAAATCTTGATTCAAAAAAGCGCGTTCGTTACCCTTCTACACTGTGTCTTATTTTCCATAGGGCGAACTCCATTACTTTAACTGAGGAACTACAAAATAAAAGCAACTTGTGCAAGTGCATAATTCCATGAAAAAAAATAAATTCATTCAAAAAAAGAAAACTTCATTACAAAAAATTCAGTTTCGTTGTGAGTACAAAAATAGTTTTTGGCTGAAAATGTACCAACATTTTCATCACAATATTCATTTTTTATTCAGAGTTTAAAAGTAGGTAAATGTTTGCATAATTAATTTAGTAGAAATTTTTGACCAATTGCACCTTTCCCAAGCCACTCCTAAGAAAGTGGATTAATGATCATAAATCCATATTCTTAGGAGTGGCTTGGGGAGGGTTCAATTGGTCAAAAATTTCTGCCGCTGGTATTTCCCGGTCATTTGGCTCTGACAGAACCTAAAAACTAAGCGGCAGATTTTTTTAAATTTTTAACCATCTTTGACATTTTTTTATCCTCCTTATCATAAAATTGGTCCAGATTCCGCCTATATATCATAGAAGAAAAAATGCTCTAAATAGGTTATATGCATGATTTTTTTTTATATTTTTAATAGATTATTTAGTCAACCATAATACGGAAAAAAATTGATAATCATTTAAAAATGTAATATTATCATAAGAAAAAAAATATTAAATTCCACATTCAAAAATAGACAGTTTAAACAATCGGCCATGTTCGCGGGCATATGTGACGTCATGATATACGATGCATGCCAACCTTGATGTCAAATTGTCAATGTTCTAAATGAAGTTTATTTGTTGTTTTCTCTAAATACTGACATAATCTTACTGTGAGACGACATCGTCGTCATGGAAACTGTTGTTGATATATACTCTGACGTCACGATGCGTTTTGAAAATTCGAAAATAGCGCTTATTTTCTACATTTCTTTTTTATTATTTGTATGTTTTTCAGTGATTAGATTAATAAAATAACCATTACGTTATGATCAAGAACTAAAATATATTTCGAAATAAAAATTTTAACCAATTTGGAGTTTTATGCATATGACCTATTACTTAAATAGCTTATTTAGGTACCAAGCGGCAGAAGGTTTTCGCGAATTTTACAATTTATTTTTCAAAATTTCAATCACTTATCTATCTCATGTTTGAGTGTATATATAATCAATGTTAAAATTAATTATCCTTTTTTTAGTACACACAAAGTAAACCAATACAGTCCTATCGAGAAAAAGACACCCTGTACAGTTACACAAACGTTGACTTTACAGGCTTGGATAAAACCTACAGGACATGGCACATCCAGTCGAGCCTGTATTGTCATTTTGAATTAAGGTTTATTATAAGGAAACACTACTTTATCTTTGCCATAGTGCAAAATTACATTTATGTTTTTTTTTGTGTCAAGACGAAATTAATTTTATTTGAAAATAATCAAGCCTTTCAAATATCGTACCTAAATGATTTATATCGATTTTTTATAACATTAGAAAGCTTGCTTAATTTTTGGTGATAATCTACGACCGAGAGTGCTTAAGCGTTAGTAACGATTTATGTACCCGATGCTGTTATATTCGATTTCAATATATCATACTCTATATCAGAGGTTCCCAAGCTTTTTTGTCTCGTAGACCACTTGCCATGTTTTTCGGTTTTGAGTAGACCCCCTGCTTATCTGATATTGTTTTTTGCAAATTAATTAATTTCAAATGTATTTTTGACAACCGGTATAGTGCTACTCACTTTGAACGATTTAAATTTATAACGGTAGTGAAATGTAGTGTGAAATGTGTAGTTTTATACATTTATTAATTAGATTCGAATTAAAACGAACCAAATTAAAATTTAATTTCTGTTGTATAAAATAACTAAGTAAAAATTAAATGCTTTTAGTGTGAGGGATGAACCTGATGCTTAATAATAAATTTTCAACATTTGACATCAATTTAGTTAGATTTAAATTTAAATCTCTTCGGTTAACGATGTCCAGTTTGTTTCTTTTTTTGTTAGGAGATTCACTATCCTTGACCGCCATTTTTATTTTATGGACCTCCAATTTTTCCCCCTGATATGGTTCCCCTTACAAGTTGTCGATATAAACCACTTTGGGAATCACTGCTCTATATGGTTAAATTTATATTTTATTGAAGTATTTTTTAATTGGTTTAAAAATATTACTATAACAAAAAAATGTGAAGAAGGGTTTGAAATTCAAGTCGTTGCATTAGTGAACTGTTGATATGTATGGATCCGTCCTGAGCATGTGAAAAAATTGAGAATTAAACCGAAATTACAATAATTATGAGTGGATTCACATAAAAAGGAAAGTTAACATGCGAAAAAATAATTCGTTTGGTCATGAATGTGTGGAAATGAGAATAAAATATGTTTGATTAGGTTAAGGGCGTCGTTGTATACCTAAGAAAGATTAATCATTATTTAAGAAACTTATTTACGAGTTACATGGTTACACATTAACATTTTTTTAACCCTTTATTGCACAAAATCAATGTCCAGTTCATCGTAAAGAACTTTTTTCACAACTGAATTAGGTAGCATGTTTCTATATTAGATCGTAAATTGCTCGTATTCTTTCGGGAGAAGAAACTATGACTTATTTGGAATGATTTAACCTAGCTATTAGTTGGGGGTCGGAAATGAGTCATTTTCGAGAAAATCCACTTCAGTTTTCTTTTTACAAAAATCGGAATTTTGGAAGTTAAAAATTAAAAAAAATATTCTTACTTTTTGGTCTGAATTTTTCTAAATAGCTTACTAATTGGCAAACCTTCTTAATTAAAGCTAAAAGTCATGAAATTTACTTTTACTGTTCCAGAAGTGTTATTACCATAAAAAAATGACGCATTTCCTCAAGTTTAGAGGTTAAATCATTCCAAATTAGTCATAGTTTCTTCTCTCGAGAGGAATACGAACAATTACCGGTCGCTCCTCTGTATGTTGCCATTACTATCCGGTAGTACGAAATCATTCATGCGCACCTCATCTATAAGGTCCTCTTGTTAATGCTTCGTAAAAGTTAAGAAATCAAACTGAATAACTCTTATTTCTTTACAAATTCCATCTTAAATATAAAAGTTGTAAACGGGAAAATATCTATCTGAGTTCTGTACAAACTTAACCAACATAATTAGTATTTTATCATGAAACGCTTCCCTTAAGTGAACAATTTTCAGACTGAAACATGGAAGGTTGCCTGTCTAGAATTGTTCGTGTTTTTCAGAACTTATTTTTTTTTTTTGTTCCATTTCACTGAATGCTTTATATTATGACGAAAATTAGTGCCTGATTGTAATTTCTCTGAACTTTCGACAATATTATTTTAAACGGAAACAGCAACAACGTCAAACGAAATTTTCAGAAAACGGGAAAACCAATTTTTTGACAAAAAAAAAATGGAATATTGAAATTGTTTGAATTTTTTAAATGTATTTTGTGATCATTTTGGCTGAATTTATTATTTTTTTATTATAGTTGTTTTGTGCTCAATAATTTACACTAAAAATAAATAAATTACAAACTACTTTAAATAAGTCGAAGTTATTCACAATAATTATGGTGGGTAATAATTTATGTTCCTATTATTTTTTAACGATCCTTCTTAGTGTTCTATAAAATTAGCTTACTTACCATACATGGAATTGTTTTGTTATGCAAAAAATGTGTACAAAATTCTAAAATCAAAGAAACATTGAGCGATTAGTTGCCCAAGAATTGATTCAAGCACATAGTTGATGTGCCACGTTCAAAGTTTCGTAACGTTTTGTTCCAATTGGCGATTATTTTCGTTTGGCGTAATTAAAATACGATGAAAAATTCTATACAAGTATATCGCACGTTGAAAACAAAAGTGGCATTATGTAAAAAATGACATTTTACAGTAGAGCATTTTTTAGTTTTAATATTGTTTTGTCCTAAAAAAGTTACTATTAAAATACTGCTTATAGAGATTCTTTTGTTAATAATGAGACAATTTATTATTGTTTTAATTTATTTTTTGACCACAATGTTAAAAATAAAGTTATTAAAAAAAGACCTTTTTACAATAATTTTTTGTTTAGTGTCATTGTTGTCATAACCTATAATCAGTAAATTGGAGACTTCAACTGCAAAAAGTGTCACTAAACAAAATGTGTCATTTTATGTATTTACTTACTTGCATTAATTTTTGTAGCAACTGTAATCGCAGTAAACTGTCGTTTAACAAAATGTGTCACTTTTTCACTTACAGCGACGTGCGTACCAAACAACTGCTTTGACACAATCAAAATAGTGTCGTTATATCAGTCATAACCATGGGCAATTCTTTCAAAATATAAAGTGACACTAGCTCAGTCTAGCGGAAGTAAGTGGGTTTATGAGCAAACGAAAATTTTCGTATAGTGACACTTTTGCAGTAAAACATTAATCTTACAAAAGGGGAAAAGTCAACTTTTTTATATAGTGTCACTATTGTTTTCAACGTGCGATATGCCCTGTAACTGAAATTCGAATATTCGAATTCCTAATCCTGTAACAATTATTGTTATTTTATTCAACATATTTATTAACGTAAGTTTGTAACATGAATATTATTTAATTCAACATATTTATCAACGTAAGTTTGTAACATGACTATTATTTAATTCAACACATTTATTAATTTAAGTTTTTTAACATGAACACTACTTCCTATAGTTCATACGCTCCGCTACCATCTTGCCTCTGTTTCTCTACATGACCACCAAGGTACACCAGTGGCGGCGTGGCTTTTTTAAGACGTGGTAATCCCAGTTTAAATGGGAACTATCCATTTTTTACCGTTAAACACAATTTAACCTGATTATAGTAGTTCAACTACTACCCCTTTAAGAAATATTTCGACTGTAGTTCTGTAATGATAGTTTCGTATTCAAATTTTAAATACAGCTTACTATCTTTTATGAATAGAAAATTGCTAAAAATTGAATCTTTGGAAAAAAAATTGTTGAGCATTTATTAAAACATTTTGTATATTTTTTTTTAATTTTTTCTTTAATATTACATTAATTTATTTAAGCATGTATATTTTTTCGTTAATTCACCAAAAAACATTGCTTGCGTTTTCTTTCTTACTTTTTTGAACAAAAAAATAGGTATATGGAGTGATAAAAGAAATTTTGTGGGTGCCATGTTTTCATAGAAAATCATTTTTTTATTTTCTTAGCTTAAAATAAATTGCCTGAATGTTTTTAGATCATTTACTTTGAAATGAATCGCTATTTAAATTAGTCAACTTTTTCAGAATAATTAAAATTTTTCCACTTTTAACGATGACTTGGCAATCAAATATTTTTTAATAATTGTATTTAATTAAAATTTGAAATACAATATTTAAATATTTGAGTGTATTTTTAATAACACTTGTGGTTCAAGAATATTACATTTTTTTTATTTTAAAATAACAGATCAATATTTTAGCAATCGATTTTTTAATGAAAAAATGTTACATTCACGAAATTATGACTATCAAAATTGTTCATTGTTTTTAATTACTGGGTACACATTATGAAGTAAATAAGAAACTGACAATAAAATTAACCCTTTCACTACGATATTGTGTATCAGCGTATCAGTAACCTGTTCATATCAGCTAACTATTTTTATATAGTGCTGTACAAATTGGGAATGTCGGCAGCGAAAGGGTTAAAAATACAAACACAAGGTATATTTAACGGTGTGAATAATATGTGTTGCATTTTTGAATGCTTGTTTAGCGAATTTTCTTATATATAGAAGTAATTATTATTTAGTCGAAAACTTTATTATCATATATAGTATTCATAATTTTACTATCTATTCGCTGAAATTTTTTTTTTATAGACCTGAATGAATCTATTCTATGTGATCAATTTTAAAGTTATATTTCTATTAAATTTTTGTCACTTTCTAACATAAGCTTTGAGTTAAAACCAGACAAAAATTTTAGTTTTGACTACACAGAATGGCGCCATAAGGTATATTATAATTTATTGATATTAAATGTATTTTCATATAATTATTAATTATTATCAGTAACGGCCATACTAGAAGAGACAATAAGACAGGGGTTATCAACATTTTTGTACATCTCTACTTTTAATTAATCTGGTAATCTGGTAATGCTATGTGCTCATGCTAATATACTGTGACTCATTCAAATTTGGTTACAAATTTTTAAATAAAGTTTTATTATTCCTTCATTGGTTTTAACTCAATTTTTGTCTTACACGATTTACCACGTATCTAGAATCTATGCTGGTGCTTGTTCGGGTCCATGGTTTGATTCCTGGACTATTATCATTTGTTTTTATGTCGGATATATTCGGAACTCAAAGGAATGGTGAGACCTCTGGTGAGAAATGCGCCGAACTGTCCTAAGGGGGGTTTTTGACAGGTAAACATTGATTTAGAAAAGCTTTTACCTTATGCCTCTATAGTTTACCTGTCAAAAACCCCCCTTAGGACAGTTCGGCACATTTCTCACCAGAGGTCTCACCATTCCTTTGGGTTCCGAATAGATAGTTGGATAAGTTTCAATTTGTTTTTAGAGAAGAGGTATTACTTATATCGTTGAATTTGTCGAATTCTTGCAAACATTTTTAAAATGCTTAAGAATTCTAATTTTACAGCAAATGAAATAAATTTTCCGCGAATAGGTAGTTAAAATTATATACATCAACATAAATCATAATTAAACCCAGTAAATTAATGTGTTTTATTATTTAAATTCGCTGAATTTCTAGCGCGAACCAAATCAACAGTTTCCGGTTATTGAAAAGTCATAGAAATTACATTTAAAAAAAAAAAAACTGAACAGCCTGTAACTTGAAAACAAAAGCGTTCGAACATTAGTGTATAGGAATTTTTTTAATTATGTTCGGTCCTTTATCGCGTGTCACCCTGTATAGCAGCACATTTTACATAAAAAATAAAAGTAAAAATTATTGAGCTATTATCGAGTAGGTAATATGAAATAATTACTATACATAGGCTAACATCCATGTTGAGTTTCATCCTTTCTCTCGTTATAATAAAAAAGTATAGATACGTGAGCCTCTATTTAGAAGTAAAATGTCACGTACTATATCGAGCTATTTTCAAATGCTGTAAGGCTTCTGAACATGTAATTTAATTTCTGGACCCCCAGTTAAAATAGTGTAATCTTTAACTTTTCAACCGTTCGTTCAAAAAATATAAAAAAATCATGAATATAGTACTTTTGCTGAAACTTATTACGATCACAATAAAATAATAAGTTTAGAAGTAATACAACAAAAACTATTATTAATTTTAAAAAAATGTGTAACGGTTAACTAAAAAATCTAAAAAAAACATTAACGTATTTTACGGAACTCAAATTAATATGCGTGCCTGACACGTACCCGACCGCATTTGTTATTCTCTCATGGAGGGGGCACCCATTACCCAACACACAAATTATCATTGTCTTATCAATAAATCCGTCTTCATTTTTTGTGTTAGTAACTTCATGAACTGTTTCAATAACCGGAAATTACAGTTACCAAATGCGACAGTAACTGAGTCATCCAGTTACTTATATGTTGCACGTATCATACTCATATGCCGCAACGCACTTGTAAGAATATTTTGACCGAAAATCATAGCGACCCTATGATCATCAATAATGAGTGCAACAAAATTGACCGCAGTTACGAAAGCGGTTATATCTCACACCGTCCACTTGTACCAGTGTCGATTACAGTTCATTTACTTGTACAAGTATTTGTCATTGACTACTTGACACGTTCGTGCTTGCTGTGCGACGCTTGTACGAGCACTTGCCATGCGAGACTTGTACAAATTATATTGACTTTCGAGTCGACTGTGTCGTTTCTACAAGAAATCAAGCATATCGCACTTGTACAAGTGTTTGAGATAGATTATGTACTATAAAACCGTGCGACACTTGTACAAGTGACATTGCTCGCCTTGAGAGTACTTGTACAAGCGTTCACAAGGCGCACTATGTGAATTATGTGCTAATACTGCCGTGTTTATAAAAAAAAGTTATTCTTCGTGAGATAACGTTTAAGTGCGATGGTCCATACTCCATTGTTGTCCGGCACGTGTACAAGTACCACAGCTCGCACTGAAGGCACTTGTACAAGTATTCGGCGCAAAACAGTGTGTCGGTTATGCACTATGGTTCGTAAAGGCCACTGCACACGAGGCTAGAAACGCTGCTAGATTCCTTGCTAGATTTGCCTACTAGTTTTCTAGCGCTGGCTTTCTTGTTTGCTGTTAAGTGCTCGCTTCACACGAGACTACTTTACAAGCTTGTTTTGTGGATAGATCTGGTCCGCGTGCACTGACAGTTCGAATATAAACACAGAGCAAAACGTGTCTGTTGTCTGACTCTGAGCAGAATGACTCGATGTTGGTTTGTGGGCGTTTGTTTAAGTCGCCCACGTGACAAGATCCTGCTTCCTGATTGGTTCTTGCTCATATCTAGCAGCGGGCTTAGCAGGGAAAATAACCCCTGTTCTAATTTTAAAACCTATCTTGTGAGCTATAGCAGGCCAGTCCGCAGTGACGTCATTTCCAGCTTCGTACCCAGCCTACCGGCCAGCAGAAGTCCTAGCAGTGATTCTAGCCTCGTGTGCAGCGGCCTTAAAGGAAACGCTGCTAGGAGTTCTGCTAGCCGGTAGGCTAGGTACGAAGCTAGAAATGACGTCACAAGATAGGTTTTAAAATTAAAACAGAGGCTAGATCTGCTGCTAGGTATGAGCAAGAACCAATCAGGAAGCAGGATCTTGTCACGTGGCCGACTTGAACAAACGCCCACAAACCAACACGGCGTCATTCTGCTCAGAGTCAGACAACAGACACGTTTTGATCTGTGTTTATTATTCGAACTGTCACTGCGCGCGCATCGGATCTATCCAAAAAACAAGCTTGAAAAATAGTCTCGTGTGAAGCGAGCACTCAACAGCAAACAAGAAAACCAGCGCTAGAAAACTAGTAGGCAAATCTAGCAGCGTTTCTAGCCTCGTGTGCAGGACACTGAAGTACGTAAACCGTCAACATTGCGCTATTTGTACAAGCTGCGGTCCGCGGGCGCCAGTCGTCTTTCCTCCACAAAGTTGCGCATCACACACACACACACACACTAGCACACGTTCAAATGTATTTTTAACGTTAACAATAACGTGTGGTGCGCGTGTGATGCGGGACACACACAGTCTGCAAAAGCAGGTGAGCGTGATGAGCATGAACCTGAGCGCAAAGCTGGACGAGCTGCAGCGCGGCGATCGACAGCTCGAGACGACAGTTGCGCTGTGCGAGATCCGCACTCAGCTGCAGGAACTGACGAAGAGTGTCGAGTCGTGCCAGTCGGAGGTGAGCGAAGTGAAACGCGACATGGTCGCGATCAAACACGAGCTCGACACCGTGCAGCAGGTCAAGGAGGAGATCGAAGAGCTCAGGGAGTACGTCGATCGGCTCGAGGAGCACACGCATCGTCGCAAACTACGGCTGCTCGAACAGGTGCGGATCGGTAGCGGTAGCGGCGCAGCGCAGCATGCACCTTCTTCCCCGCCAATTGGCGCGACCGCCGCCGCTGCTGCGATGAACGACAGCTGCTACAGCATGATGAACGAGCATGATCGTGTCTGCATGTACTGTATTTATGATTTGTTACGTGTAAGTTTATTGCGCGCTGTGTAGTTCGAGTTGCGCGCCACGATGCAATACTGCGCGTGCGCGACGCTCGGAGCTCGCTCGCTTCTACTGATATCCGTTACAATCGGTTAAATGGGGAGTTCATCACTTTCCGGTCAACTATTCTGAGTTTTTAGTAGACAATTTAAATAATATATTTATTCAACTCATGCGCGTTATTCATGTTTTATCATGCCTAAAAACCGAACCCTAAATAGCCATTTACCGACTGGTGACAATTACTTGTCATAACTCAATGAAGATTCCTACTAGCTCGGCCATTGTGGAGTAATGAAAATAAACGTAACTATTTTCTGAGTCGTAACGAAATAGTAGGTAACAACAACTCCCTGTTGTTACCCATTGAGGCTAAAATTGAGAGGCCGAATGTTTTCGACATGGAGTTTATTCATAACCGGCTAACCTCAAACCAAAACATTGAATCGTACTGTTTGGTGCTGTTAGTATTGACAGTTTTTTTATAAAGAAATAAATAGATATTTACAACATCTCATTAATAACAATAAATAAAACATGAATAACGCGCAATTGTTGAATAAAGTTATGGGAGTAACTTGTAGGCTGTCGTGACCTGTCAGCGCCATGAATGACTTAGACTACTAGTTACGCCAATAACTATTACGCATATTAAAGGATACAATTGTTAAAAATATAGGTTACTAATTCGCAATCCGTGACTGTGAACAGTCGCTAAAATAAACGGGAGAAATTTATTATTTTTTTGAAAGTATTAACTAGCTCATGCTTCCTAATTATTGCGTTCGTCACGTCTTATACTGTATAGTACGCGCCACGAATCTAAAAGGCTCGGAAATTAGATGCGAATGCAGGCTTGCGCTTGTACAGTCTGTTGTAAAAACAACAAACTCGCAACTCAACAAAACTAGCATAGCAATAACAACTTGATAATAGCGTACTCGACTGTACTTTAAAGCAGGAAAGCGACAAAGGCAACGAGCGATCACGGCCAATCACCGACGAGCGCACGTTTCGTGCAGGTAGCTGGAAGGTGGTGGGAGTATCAACGGCTCTAAAATGTGCCTTTGCGACGCTGTTTGTGACTAACTTCCGAACCTTTTAGATCCGTGGCGCGTACTATACATTACGCACATCTACTAAGCTTCTATTAAATAAATATGGCGTCCTTTATGTGTGGTTTTTTTTAATATTCTAAAAAATTGAATATTTAACTTTGAAAAAATCATTAAATTATACTATGCAGTTTCTAACAAGCCCCATAAGGGGCAGTTTATTGTATTACGATTTGAAAAAAAAAAAAAACGGACAGTTCATAGCCGGACTTACCCGGTAAAGACATTGGAAAACCGAACTGTCTGAATTAAAACCAAACACGTGGCAACCCCGTGTGTATAAGGCCCCGGGCACGATACGAGCGGTGAGCGTTGAGCGGCGAGCGTCGAGCGGCACTCGAGCGTCACCAGAGCGGCGAGGGTGGTCACGATACAAGCGGCGTTAGAGCGGCTGTTTGAGCGGCAACCTTGATTTGTATCCAGCCACCAGTGTGTCGCAATATGCCTTCGAGTGAGGACCTAGTACATCTTCTGTTGTTATCGGAAAATTCAATATTGAAAAGGCGTGTAGTTCGGGGGTGCAAGGTTCCTTGTCAACGTAGTGTTCTTGAAGTTGTCTTTATCATTCCACAATGTTGAGCGACACTGAACTTCACATATCAAACATTCAATTTGAGTATCTCTAAGCTTTTTCAAAGCAACAATGTCCTTTTTCTTAAGTTTAGCCGGAGGCCCACGTGGTTCTTGCTCCTCTGACATCTTGAACTAGACTGAAAACCGTAGGAAGAAGCATGACTCATCTGAGCGTCGAGCGTCGTACAAAAAGTAATCGGGCAGGGTTTGGCGGTGCCTTCGACGCTAAGCGGCGCCGATCACTGTCGCTCACCGCTCACGTCTATCGTGACACCCCTCTTCAAATTTGCACGGCAACATATGGAGCCCGATTGCAGAGCGGTGGCAGAGCGATGCCGCTCTGACGCTCGACGCTCATCGCTCGACGCTCACCGCTCGTATCGTGCCCGGGGCCTAATTTTTACAATATAAATATTTCTTTTATTATTAGAAATAAATTTAAGAAAGAGGAGTTTTTGTTACAGTTGCGGATATCACTAGAAAGGTTGTAAATAATTTATCTGTTAATAATTTGCTGGTATTTTACGTTATTACAGATATATAAATTAGCTTCCTTTATTATTACATTGTTGATTAAGTTAGTAAAATGTATTTTTTTAAATTTTTATCAAGCTTTTCTTATTTAAAAAATATTTCAATTCTTATCAGTTAAGCTTTATTTTGTTCTTAATTTTTTATCTGATTTTTTATTAGTAAAATTTGTTAAAAAATGTAAAAAGGAAACAATTATTTTCTTTACTGTAGTTACTAGAATGTATATTTTTTTCTTAAATGATTTTTATAGCAAATTTAAGTAGCAGATACCTACATTATTTTTGGAAATTAATTTTGAAAGCGATTATTTTTTATTTTATTGCTATAAGTATATAAATATTGCTTGAAAATTGGAGCATGAATATTAATTTATAAGTAACTAAGATTTTTTTTTGTAAATAGTATAAGTAAATTCTGATAAGGCAAAATCGCTGATATTGGCATAAATTGAAAAAAAAAAAATCATAAAGATCTCGCATGTCATTAAAAACATTCGATAATATTATTTTGGATGTTTGTTCTTAATTGGCAGTGGCGTGATCAGATACAATTTTCAAGGGGGCATATTTGTATTTCGATAGTCGGTTAAAAATCAGTAATAAAATATAATATCACTGGTTTTTTATTGCGGAAGCCCCCACTGAGAGCGCCACTGCATATAAACTTTTCCATACACAAATTATTGATTCAGCCTGCTTTATTGCAAGTTATAAAGTAATAAATAAAGCGTCTCGGGAAACAATAAAAATTTAAATTGAAAACTTAGAGCCTCTGAAAGCTTTCTGTAGGTGATATAAAATGTCAAAGTTCAATATTTCAGATAGCTATCGCCTATCAATACTTCCAATGGGTCGATTTATTAATTAAATCAGAGTAAACTAGCAAATTGAATTTGGTTTCAAATTAATTTATGCGTAAAATGTAAATATTTAAAAGCCTTGAAGTATTCCAATTATCATCCTTATTAATTCTTTTGATATAAGAAAGTTTATTAATGCAATTAAATTTGGAAAATACATATTGGAAAGTCGCTTCTGGATTACAGAAGACTTCTTCAGAAAATGGAGTTGACAATGACTTTCAATTGTAATGATACATTCTTATTTACAGTTTTTATACAGTCTAATATCGTCACTTTCTAATATGTAGAACTCTAAGACTGTACCTGCTCATTGAAAACAGTTAAATACATAATAAAGACAGTTTTTCAAGCTGAATTTTATCAAAGTAGGTACCTAAAAAGATGTTTCTTAAAAAGGAAAATGGGACAAAAAAGCGCGTTTAAAAAATGTTGTTTCATTCGATCAGTTATTTTTATACCAAGATCGATTTAATTAAATTGATTTTCTAATAAAGAAATGTAGTCACAATCTAAAGTTGTTGTCAAACCAGATTTTCTGACAATGAAAGAAATGTAATCGAATATTTGGCTTATGAGAAAATTACATCCTTGAATATATTATAATTCGGTGGCGACTGATCCAAAAAGTAAAAGATGATTTCTATAAGTACCTACCTATTACAAGTTTTTAAAACCCATATTCAGTAGTAAATGATAATTTTTTACTGTTTTTCTGAAATGAAACGTGTTATTTTTGGGACAATACTGTACTACTTTGAATTACATATTTTATAATGTCGTTTTTACTCTGTTGGTTTTTCGACGTTTTGAAAAAGTCAAAGTCATTCGTCACTGATTTTATGTAATTGAAAAGAACATAATATATTTTAATTATTAATTACATAAAACGTGTATCTGATATTTTTTTGTGTTGACTAGGGTCTGACGTTTTTCCTGTCGTATGCCATATTGGCGGCTGTTCTTGGCATGTTGCAGTTTGGATATAACACCGGTGTTATAAATGCTCCAGAAATGGTAAGTAACATAACAGTTTAGATGTAGGATAATAATTGCTGGGAATAAAATATCGTCAATTCTTCCCAGAAACATGTTCGCTAGGAATAATGTTTCTCACGACTCTTTTTGTAAGAATTACAAATAGAAGAAGTTACCTCTTCTTTTCACTACAGTTCCACCACCATAACTGTTTTACAACTATACACTTCAATTTCATAAAAGGTTAATAAACTTGATTCACAAGAACAAACTGTAGACATAATACTCCACGTTTATAGGTTAGGTATTATGATCTATGTGGCGGCCATTATTATTTTTATCAGCGAATAAAAACCGTATACCCTAGAAGAAAGACAGAATAGATTTATACCTGGAGTAAACTAATGCTTGATGAATTGAAATATCGCTATTTATTCGGAGGATAAAAACAAATGAACCGAACTACTTAGGTTCGATGAATGTGGCAATTAATGAATGATTTTTTATTGTTTATAGAATATCGAAAACTTTATGAAAGATGTTTATAAGGATCGATACGGGGAAGACATCCAAGAAGAAGCTGTGAAAAGATTGTATTCTTTGGCCGTTTCCATCTTCGCAATCGGTGGTATGTTAGGAGGGTTCAGTGGCGGCACAATAGCCGATAGATTTGGCAGGTTAGATATTCAAAAAGCTTTCATAAATCGAACAGTTTAACTTGGAAAAGTGCAAACAATTAAATCCATGAATGTTTTTAGGAAAGGGGGTCTACTTTTAAACAATGTATTAGGTATAGCTGGTGCTTGTCTTATGGGTTTCACAAAAATCTCGCACTCGTATGAAATGCTGTTTTTTGGTCGATTTATCATAGGGGTTAATTGCGGTAAGTAATTGTATTTTGTTTATTTTTCATATTTAATGGATTGATAGGAATTGAGATCTGGTAAAAGCTTCCATTAAAAATAGTTTATTATTAAAAAATTACATATTGAAAGAATGACTACTAGGTTCAAATAACTCAAGTTTTAAATTAATGAAAAACTCGGGTCGCAGTGCGAAACCCTGCCGACAATATAGTGTATTTGCTATTATATAAACTTTATTTTTGACAAAATACAAAATTTAACCCCTTAATACACCCCATTATTTTTTTCTTAATTTTAATATTACTATCAATACAACAAATTAAATTCACCCTTCACTAAATAAATCCATATCTACAAACTAACGTTTTCATAAAATTTTTAAGTCCGGTTCTGTCGGGCCGATTTTAATAAAATTTTGGTAGCACATTTTAATCATTACTAAAGGGTTAAATTTCAATTTTGAAACGATTCGGAGAAATTTTTTGGAGATCACAGTATCAGGCTGCCAGAGCTCTAGGAATTCTCCCAGAATGCTAGAATAGCTAGAAAGTTTCAAAGTCCATGGTACACGGAATTCTACCCCAAACATTGCGAGCGATCGACGATTGACCGAAATTGGCCTCGCGATATCGACTTGTTGGCCACCCCTGATCTACATAATAAAAATAGGATTTTCTGACAATGTTGCAAAAGTACATCCAGACAGAAGACAAATCTTTGATTAACGTCTGATTAGAACTCTTCAAATAAATAAAATTGTGGACCAATTTTTCTCAGACCATATATTGACAAAAAATAATAAAAATACAAATCAATATAACACAAGATGACGTTTCGATCCGGATTTGGATCTTCTTCAGAAATATCTAAAAAATATAAAAATTAATTAGTATCATTGATTAACGTATTATAATACGTTAGCCAATGTTAGTATTAAGTTATTTATAATCTAATAGAATGCACGAAAGATTGAAAGTTTGAAAGATCTTTGTCAATATATGGTCTGAGAAAAATTGGTCGACAATTTTATTTATTTGAAGTGTACATCCAGAAGATTTGTTTAAGAAAGAATTGCTTTTTTTTTTCATTGAAAAGAAATGATAACCGAACGATGTTTTTAATCCAGGTCTAAATACTTCATTGGTGCCAATGTACATATCCGAAATAGCACCGTTAAATTTACGTGGCGGTTTGGGTACGGTAAATCAGTTAGCGGTAACAGTAGGCCTACTTCTGAGCCAGGTCCTCGGAATAGAACAAATCCTTGGTACGGACGACGGTTGGCCCGTACTGTTGGGTCTGGCCATCTGCCCGGCAATTCTTCAACTCATATTGCTTCCTGTGTGCCCCGAGAGTCCTCGGTACCTGCTCATGACCAAACAGTGGGAAGAAGAGGCTCGAAAAGGTAACAGAACAACCAAATAACGTCTTAACATCACCGAGAAATGATTGAAACTAGTGATATGTCCACATGACTCTTTATTGGGAGCTGGCTCCGTGCGCCCCGCTCACTAAAAAGAGTCGCTCAGAGCGAGTCGTTCAAAGGAGCGACACTAGACAGTACGCACTACACAGGAGTGCAGACTGCAGAGGTGTGAACTGTCATCATACATGCTCAGGAGTCATGTAGCATTGCACAATGCACAGCACAATACACACACTCAGCTCTGAGCTCATTTTGATATGATTTTGATCTTATATTATTCGCATTTCGGATAAACTATAAAGTATAATAAAAGCTTAACAATAATAATGTTTATTGTTACAATATTATATCTTTGTCAACGACGTCAATGTGAATGGTTTAAGTCACTGTAAACTTACAGTGTGTCATTCAACATTAAATGACTCAGCAAAGATAACTCCATACGTGCAAAATTCACTAGTGCCTCTGTGGCCTGTGCTATGTGCGCTCTGTAAATGTGCGAATGCAACAGTACAGAATAGCTCAGCACAGAGCAATGGCGCTCGGAGTGAGTCATTCACAATAAAAAGAGCGACGCGCTCCGCTCCGTAAAAGGAGTCGTTCATTATGAACGACTCGCTCAAAAGCGACGCATCACTAGTAGAATAATATGGTATCGCACCCAACGAAAAACTGGTCGGTTTGGGTTCGAGTCCCGACACTCCGACTATTTGCAAACTTCTTTATAGCAAAAATATGTACTGAACGTTGATGCTTTGATGTGTTAAAGCGCTGAGACGTTTGAGAGCGAGCAATCAGGTGGAAGAAGACATTGAGGAGATGCGTGCAGAGGAACGAGCTCAGCAAGCCGAGGCCACCATCAGTATGATGGAACTCATCTGTTCTCCAACACTCAGGTCACCATTGATCATCGGAGTCGTTATGCAGTTGTCTCAACAGCTCTCCGGTATCAATGCTGTGAGTATTTTATTATTCAGTTCACGGACTTCTGTATTACCATTTTTGAACCCTGATTTTTTCGAATTCTAAATGCTAAAGATATTTTATAGTCTGCCATTGAACTAAGGTTGCCAGGCCCAAAAATAGAAAAGCCGGATTCAGCATGATATTTAGTCGGACATTTAGTCCTAAAAGTCGGACTACCTTTCTTAATTAAAAAAACTCGACTTGGTATTTTTAATTGTTTAAAACATATTGTAACAAAACTGTTTTAGTTCGTGGTGGAAAATATTTATTTACAGTATTTAAAAGTCAACTAAATAAATAAAGAAACAAACTCAAAAGTACTTCTCTATAACGTAAAAGAAACAAAACAACAATTCTAACTAATAAAATAAAAGAATAAGTAAAGAAGAATACAAAGTCACTATACATTTGTATACACAAGATTATTTACAACACAGGAACACACCAAAATTTATTTAGCACACTTATTTGCAGTTTATTTATTTATCTCACCAGTTACCTCAGTACTGTTCACTGTACTGACTGTCAATTTATTTGTCACAACTATTTGTCGATTGTTAACTCGATAAAGCACATTGTATGACTGGCCGTCTACTGAGCTATCGCGGTGATATATATATGCGCTGGATAGTTCTCTTTTTCTTGCATTCATTATTATCTGGAATTTGGCAACAAAGCCTTTTTACCTACGCATATTGTAATTGTTTGAACAATCAAGCCGATTGTTGTCCCACAATAATCCGCGTGTCATTGTTAGAATAACAAGCCGATTGTTGCCCCGTATCAATCTGTGTATCATTGTTATAACAACAAGCCGATGTCCCACAACAATCTGTGTGTCGTTGTTAGAATCACGAGCCGATTGTTGTCTCACAAAATTCTTTGTCGTCGCGTGCTGGGGGTGTTACAATATGTTGAAGAAATTTGACACATAAATGTGAAGAGGGTAGCCATCCCTGGTATAGGCACTAATCATAAAATATTTATCTGTTAACTATGAGTAATTTTTGTTTGGTTCAGGTTTTCTATTACTCAACGGATCTGTTCACGAGTTCTGGTTTGACGGGGGAAAGTGCCAAGTTCGCAACAATCGGTATAGGTGCCATAATGGTGGGCATGACGCTTGTATCAATTCCGCTGATGGATCGTACGGGGCGGCGCACGCTACATCTCTACGGCCTCGGCGGAATGTTCATATTCTCCATCTTCATCACCATTTCGTTCCTGATAAAGGTTTGTCGCGTTGCGAGTGCAGTACGATTAAATTCGAAATCAAGAGTGACGGCATTAATAACAAACCAAATGTCGCCTAGATTTTGTTTACCGTTGTGACCGTAGAGACATTACAACAGAGAACGCCATGGGGCAGTGAAAGTATCTGCAGTCGCTGGTGACTGAATGTACATCAATTCAGTAGTACCTATCATTTTCTCATTTTTAACCGACTTCAAAAAAGGAGGAGGATCTATGTTCGACTGTATATATTTTTTTCTTTTTTTTTATGTATGTTCACCGATTTCTCCGTCAATTATGGACCGATTTTCAAAATTTTTTTTATTCAAAAGAGTGCACTTCCGAGGTGGTTCCATTGGAACCAAGTCAGATGGAATCCGGGGAAATCGAGGGAAACTTTCAAATTTCAAAGGCACGCATACTTGGCCTACCCATTGCAATACTTTATCTAACACTAAAAAGAGAAAAATAAAATATTTTTAACAAAAAAATTGAACCGACTTCAAAAAATATGCACTAAAAAGTAAAAAATAATAATTATTGTTATTTTTGGACATGGTGTCAGCCAAAATAAAATCTATTCCGACTTCCGAGAACTAGAGACATGTAAGATTTAAATTGCTACTTTCGAATTCCGATGTGACACCGACTCCAAAAATAACAATAATTATTATTTTTTACTTTTTAGTGCATATTTTTTGAAGTCGGTTCAATTTTTTTGTTAAAAGTATTTTATGTTGGTAAATGTCAATAAAATAGTTACTGGTACAATTGACCGCGTCCTCCCCTATACTGGCATTTAAAGTGACCCATTACGCAATAGTAAAACAAAAGTACACGATCTAACAATCACGCTCTTTAAGCAACTATAGAGGACAGAAAAAGGCAAAAACATCTGTTGTCTTTCTTATCGTACAAAAAATGGTTTGTTATTTCAGCTGGCACTCGATATTTTATATTTGGTGGTGGATCTAATAATTTATTGAACTAACTGTTTAAAAATATGTGAATCTCACGTAATGTTATCAACAGCATTAATTGTTTAAATGCTATTTAATTTTTTGATTAGTCTATTATTACCAGCTAAAAGACAAATATTTACGTTATTTTCGATTTGATTAAATTTTATGTTTTGAATTTACAATATATTATATTTTTTTAATTTTAAAACTCCGTGGTATTTACATAAAAAATAATAACCGTACAACTTCTTTTTTTAACTCCTTCCCAAAAAAGCGCTGCTTCGTTAACAGGTCAAAGCTATATTAATTAAAGTACTATTACAGTTAAGTTTCCGTCATAACTCATCGTTGAAATTTCCACTTTATTTGAAAAAGGCCTAAATATTTTTCAACTGAAGAAAACATGATATTTCGAACCTATAATATTATTTATAATGGGTTACTGCCGTGGCCCGTGGCCTATTATTCTTATATAACATTTATCATTCAACTCTTTGTTACTGTTAGAGTCAAGAAAAGCTATCATCGTACATTATAAGGGTTTTTAACGAAACACTTTTTAGCACACATTTTGTACATATTATGGTAGGTAAACATGGCAACGAATAGCAAATATCATATTGATTACTAGCCATTACCCGCGTCACCTCACGCGATATAAGATTTTCTTTATTACACTATATCAAATGTCAACATTTTTGGAGCTGGAATGGTCCCGCCGCCCAATTGGCTGGAGTTTTTTATTTAATATCGATTTTTTTTATAATTCAATAGAGCATATTTAAAAAAAATCTTTATTATTAGATCTACCACTATTTGAAGTAGTTTATAAATACTTTAATAAAAAATGTGTTCGGTCAAATTAGTTCAAAAAAATGTACCTACTGTAAATTAGAAACTCATAAATAAATCAAAGTGTCTCTATTTGTCCTTCAATAAAAATTATAAAAATGGGTTCGATTCCCTGTTTGACTTTTTTGGACTACTTTATCAGTTTTGAATCAGCTTAGTAATTGATCAGACTTTAAAAAATGATCTGATTAAAACAATTGTCTGATTTGATTTGTCGAGGTTTCTATCATAAACTATAGTTATAATAGTCGAAACGTCGTCATAAAAAGCTAGAAAATTGTTTTCATCAGTATTATTCCCTAGAACTTCATGAACTGTATCTAATTATTAAAAAAAAATGACGCAAGGACTAGAGATTTTTATAATTTAGACGTATCAATTAAAAAATTGTAATCGGTAGATAATATCAGATAATTACCATAAAAATGCATTGACCTTAACGCAAAACGGCGTGTTAATAATAACTTATTTACAGGGAATATGTTTTCTAATTAAATGTGGTTACAAGACGAATAAGAAAAAATCTTTTATGTATTTTTTAGACAACGTTCTCTGTATAATTTAAACTGCAGTGGATGCGTGAATCTGGTTTTAGTCTCAATAAAAAGACACGGCACTGCTGCACAGATACATTCGTTCTACACGAGAATCGGAACAACGAAATGTTTTCTCTGGCATTTAGAACGTCTATGGTAGAGTAATACCATAGACGTATACGCGGCTAAAGAAATTTTACTTTAATTAAATGGTTAAGGGTAGTCAGAGGCATGAAAAAATGAGAATTTTTAATAATTTTTTTTATAAAGTTAATGATAAAGACTTATAACGCTTCGACTTGAATCCATCATGTTTTCAAAAAAAAAAAAAAAATTTGGACGAAATTATAGCCATTTTTGTTGGACCAACTCTCACAACTAGTATTTTGCGGTGACCATCATAATGTTGTAAAATCAATCAAATAAAGCAGTCTTTTGTTCAATAGTTTTTTTTTTCAAAATTAACAAAATGGCGGCTTCTAAAAGCTTACCCCCGAATTTGCAAGGAAAACAATTATTTATTGTTTAAAAAAATCGAAGTTTTCAACAAAACCAAAAATTCATCGATCAAGTACTAGTTTTTTATGCTTTCAATAAGTTGTATAAATTTCATTCGAATCCGTCGAGTGGCTTTTGAATAACTGGTCACCGACTTGAAAAACATAGTTTCGAGAAAAACGCGTTTAAAATTTTCTTCTTGGCGCAGTATATACTATATACGGTATATCTGTCGAATATCTCTGAAACTATTAATTTAATTGATTTGAAATTTCCAGGGAAAATTTTCGAAAGATACTACAAGAAAAGAAAAAAATAAATCGATTTTTTGAAAATTCTGACTGTAACCCCTTAAAGCATGTAACGATGTGGTCCATAACGTATGAATTTCTTCCAACTCGCTGATCAAGGCGAAGATATTGGAACTAGCATGTATTACCAGCAGTGACGTATCTTTCTATTGTAACAACAAATGATAAAATTGCAATTGACTCCATCATAAATACCATTTTACCAAAAACATTGCTTAAACCACTTCGTCTCGTGACCACTGATGTATTTTACATATATTTGCTTATAATTCTTTTGACTACTTAGTAATTATGAAAAGAATAAATAAGCAAAAAAGATGGGATAGTATCCCAACCTGAATCTTAATGGTGTTGGCTTTCTTATTAATGCAGTTTAATTTTTTCTTAAAGTTTTCAATTTTAAAATAATAATTTAAGTTTTCATAATTATGGAATTCCAAAGTGTTTCAAACTTGCCAGTTTCTTCCCCGAGAAAATATTTGGATGAAGCCATTGTTTAGTTCCATATCAGTTGTTTTAAAATGAACACCAAAAAAATCCCAGTCGACAGTTTTCAATAAAACTTGAATTTGAAAGAAATATTTTAAAATGATTTTCTGAGAACTTAAAAAAAAGTTTCTTCAAGTTCGAAACTCAAAAAGCCTAAAGACGCAAATACTCGTTTTTTAAGCTTTAGTTGAACTTTGATTTAAGGTGTCAAAAGCAGTTTGCGTCCGAAGCCTCTAAGTAACATTATCGCAAGTTATTTAAAGCAGAATTGTCTTTTTGAAAATAATGATTCACCTTTAGGAGGTCACTACACTCCTTATCAGAATTAACTCACCATTTGCTTCTGTTATATTTTTGTTAGTACAAGTTTAGTTCCAAAAATAAGTATAGAATGAGATTTATTTGGTTGAGGAACAATTGAAAAATAAGCTTTAGCAATGGAACCAACAGTTTGTTTTAATTTCGTTAGTTACAGTCACGTTTCTTAAAGAAATTCTGTGTTATTTGACTACGACTTTTATTGGGTTTTGTAGAAAAGTTGTAAAAATAAAATAAAAACATATCTTCACAATGACGATCTATTTTTAATTGTTTATAAAACTCGTGGAAAGAAAGTTGTTTGTTTACAATTATTTTTGTTAAAGTTAGTCCATCTAATGAGTATTAAGGCCGCTGCACACGAGGCTAGAAACGCTGCCAGGAGTTCTGCTAGCCGGTAGGCTGGGTACGAAGCTGGAAATGACGTCACTGCGGGCTGTCCTGCTAGCTCATAAGATAGGTTTTAAAATTAGAACAGGGGCTATTTTCTCTGCTAGATTTGCTGCTATGTATGAGCAAGAACCAATCAAGAAGCAGAATCTTGTCACGTGGGCGACTTGAACAAACGCCCACAAAGCAACACGGCGTCATTCTGCTCAGAGTCAGACAACAGACACGTTTTGCTCTGTGTTTATATTCGAACTGTCACTGCGCGCGCATCAGATCTATCCACAAAACTAGCTTGAAGCGAGCACTTAACAGCAATCAAGAAAAGCAGCGCTAGAAAACTAGTAGGCAAATCTAGCAAGGAATCTAGCAGCGTTTCTAGCCTCGTGTACAGCGGCCTTTATACAGGAAATTACTTACTTTGACACTTTGTTTTTGAAAAGATGTACGATATGTTTTTATTTTCTATATTATTATTAGAGATATTTTAGTGTTTGAAACCGGCATGTTTATTTTTTTTTGCGTCCACCTTGCAATCAGCTTATTTTCTGTTCACACATTTACTTTCTCCATAATTTTTATGTTTCAAAAAGTGTATTCCTTCCAAAGTATTTTAAATTAGTTTTGTTTCACAGTACCAAACCGCAATTAGAATGTGTAAAACATATAAACGTTTATATTTTTACAGTTAAAATTTTTAAACTTAAAACAGTCACGTGGTATAATTTTTTGCGTTAATTTCGGAAAAATATCTTAAAAATGGCTCTCCTTTTGAGATCTAGTTCCAGAATTATCAGTATAAAAACCAAAGCGATGGCTTTACATTATTAATTTATTGTGAGATTTCAAGTAATTGAAACTAGAGCCAGTATACCACAGTTTTTGGTACCTATTGTAACTATGTACTTGAAAAGTCTACAACGCGTACATTTTATTCAAATTATTTTTTTTAATTAAACAATTTGCAGTTTTAAAAGAGGAATGGCTGGACACTATAAAAAAACAACAATTTATTAAGCTATTTTGTAGGGACGATGTTAAAATTAACAGCGCTATTAAATTTTTGTCTCGCTTTAACTTATGTGACGTTAAATTTGATAGAAAGTGACAAAAAATTAACAGCACTCTAAATTCTTACATCGATCATACAAATTAGCACAATCAGTTCTTAACTACAACAATTTTATTATTTCATGCAAACGAGACCAACGGTTTCATCTTCAGCAATAACCAAACTGAGTTCTGTCTTTGCTGAAGATTGACCTTGAAGTTGACATCCCATAATAAAAATGTTTGAGGTTAAGATTCGACTAAATTGTCGTTTTTAATCTTTAGCTATTGCCTATTGTTTTCTTCTCAAGCTTTTGTTTTGTTCGGCTTTATAATCATCCCTCTGCATCCTTGTCAGCATTCCAAAACACATCCACAGCTTTTTATGTCTCGCCCTCTATTTGTGTAAAGAACACTTTCCTGACAAGTCTGGAGGAGAGACTCGCAGCCCTCGCTGTAAATACACTACTTATCACCGGATATCCTCGCCTAGCGTTCCTGTCCAAAATCATTCACACATCACATTAATAATATTATCACTGTGTTATTGTCTCAGATAATAGAACAACCACCTCACTTAAAACAAAAAGTACCGTCGTGATGTTTTGTTTTTTTCAATTCACACACTCAGTAAATATGTTAATCGTATGTACGCCAACACAAAATTAATAACGATTGAAAAGAATGGAACAGTTTTAGGCTCAGATCGTTAAATTAAAAATGCTAGATAAATTCAGATCGATTCTATTGAAGCTTATTAGTTATTACTCTCATGGTAGAAGGATTTAAAGTAAGAAAATCGAACTTTTCTTATCAGAACTGAGTTATTTTTATGTTTAAATAAAAAAGTCTAGAAGTACATTTGATTATTTTAGATCGGACAGAAAAAATTATGCTTATTTTTACTTTCGAAATAAGAGTACATAAACGTACGGTTAACAGATTTATAGACTATATATTAGTACTGCTTTTAAAATTGTCGTATTGTCATCAACTTGGACTTCTGAGGAAAATAAATAACAATGTACATGTGTTTACCACCAGACTACAAAAAATGTGTTTGTGGCGTCTTAAGAACACTTCGTTTTCACTAATTTATGTTTGGTCATACAATTTTAAAAATATGGGAAATTGAGCGATTTAATGTCGATGAGCAGACGCGGGCATAAATCTAGCCTTTGATTACATAATTTTATTAACTACCTCATATTATGTATCTGTTACATTAACACTAACTTTTGTCTGCAGATGAAAGTCTGTTCATTATTTATTCTTTAGTCTAGAAGACATCTGCTCATACGTCCGGTCTAAATAGCTCCGACTTTAGTTTGTGCAGCGACGCTATGAAAACCGATGTCATATGAGCTGCAGCTTTAGATAATGATTAGAAATGTAAAGTTGATTACTGAACAGAAGATAAAATTAACAAGAGAATCATCAGAATTCTACATACATTTCTATAATCATTATTGTTAACCGCTGGGAAATTCTATCCATACATCATGTAACTATGTACTCGTGTTTGTTCGCTTGCTGAACCACTGACTTGATTTGAATAAAATTTATGTTAAGTAGCATTTTGCCAAGAAGGTTTTCAAACTTCAAAGTTGGGGGGGGGGGGCGTTCCGTCGTTTCGGCTAGTATGCAATAGTTATAAAAGCAGTCGACTAAACACAAACACGATCCGACAAAACAAATGCACAACACAAATCACTCCGCTCCGTCAGTATACAGTGCAGCCGCATGAGACAGTACTGTCACGACGCATGCACAACTCGCACAACAAAACACTATCTAGTCGCAATATATTTAAACACACTATAAATACCTAACACACTAAACGTGATATGGGTGATAGATTACAATTACGATGCTTTATCCGCCATTTTGTATATATATACAGATTTGCTTATAATAAAATTATCAAGACTCCTGTCTATTTCTTATTAATTTCTAAAGGACTGATCAAAATTGTGGTACCCACGCGGGATAGAATTCTCTCGCGCCTATTCAGAACTCAAAGGAATGGTGAGACATCTGGTGAGAAATCCGCCGAACTGTCCTAAGGGGGGTTTTTGACAGGTAAACATTGATTTAGAAAAGCATGATGGAGGCTAGTCTCCATCATATTTTTTCTAAATCAACCTTTACCTTATGCCTCCATAGTGTACCTGTCAAAAAAACAGTTCGGCGCATTTCTCACCAGAGGTCTCACCATTTCTTTGGGTTCCGAATGGGCCATGTACAAGGAGGCGTGAAACATTTTTTTTTTTCAAATTGTGAATGTCATAACCTTAAAATTGATAGAAAAAAGTTTTATAATTTTAAGGAAAAAAGTTCAATTTTACAATTTATGCTCTCACTGAAAATTTGACAGTCTATAAAATCGACCCTTAGACATTTTTATACAGTTAATTGAAAAATAGTTCTTTTTCAAAAATAATTTATATTTATTTTTAATTTATGTATACTTCTGAAGACAGTTTTATATTAGTAGATCAAATTTTTGATAACATGACAAAAAGAAAAAAATTGTTGACACGGTCTGGTGAGGTACTTTTCTTTTCTGAGTTGTGATTTTTGGTGCCCCCTGAGAGGCGATGCCCTAGCAATTGCTTACTTTGCTTAAATCCAGCACTGACTGCAGCCTGGTCTATTAATATTAAAAAAAAATAACAAAATGAAATCCTTTTGAATTGAGTTTAAAAAGGGAAAGTTTTTAGGCAAAGCTACGTCACTTCCATGCACTCCGTTTTTGTAAACTGATAAAACATAAATAGACTTACAAAAAATCATTGTGTAGGGATACAGTTTTAAGAAAGTGTGATCAGATTTTTTTTTAAATGGTCAATGAAAGTAACCCTTTAAAAAAAAGAAACGAATTAATAATTAATAGACGGATGTTTTATAATGTAGTAAACACTTATGTCAGAGTGTAACATCACGTCTTAAAAAGCCACGCCGCCACTGGTGTACCCTGGTGGTCATGTGAAGAAACAGCGGCAAGATGGCAGTGGAGCGTATGAACTAGGAAGCTCCGCTGCCATCTTGCCTCTGTTTCTCTACATGACCGCCAGGGTACACCAGTGGCGGCGTGGCTTTTTAAGACGCGGTGTTACACTTATTAAGCATTTCTTTCTTAAATTAAACAAACTTGACTGATTAATGAAATAATTTTGTTTTATTTAGTGGTGATTGCTTATATCTAAGTGTTTACTGTTTTATAATACCTTAGGAAACATTTAATTTTTAGTAAGATAATAAAGCTTTCTAACTTTGACGCTTAATTTAATATTTAATATTACTAAAATAATGATGACAACATGTAGGTACACACTGTCTTACTTATTGAGTTAAAAGTGGTTACTAATGTTGAATTAACCACTGAAGAACGCCTTTTACTGTTAACATGACTTTAATTTTTGAATTCGATGCATGTACTATTATTTTGAGTTGAAAGCATCGTGGAATAGAAACCATGTGCATCAGAAAACTATCATGTTTATCATACATAAACCACGAGGAAACCATCTTCATGATATTTGATATCACCTTCTGTACCTTCGAGTTCCCGACCCTAGGCTGTTACGACGCCTTTGCGCGAACATTTTTTTGTTTTGGTCGGCTCCTCCAGCGGTTGCAGGAAAGCGAACAGTTTTCTAACCACCTGATAGGAGTTCTTTGGCTACGTACAGGAAATGATCGACTGGATGTCGTACCTTTCGGTCGTATCTACGCTTAGTTTCGTCGTGTTCTTTGCCGTGGGACCTGGTTCCATTCCCTGGATGATCACCGCCGAGCTGTTCTCACAGGGTCCGAGGCCTGCTGCCATGTCGATTGCAGTACTCGTTAATTGGTTAGCGAACTTTGTAGTAGGAATCGGATTTCCTTCAATGAAGGTAAATTTTTTTCTTTTTCATTTTCAAACACCGTCAAACCAAATACACAGAACACCGTACATAGGGAAAACTTCATTGTGCAAATTAAACGATTATTTTTGCCACATATAAGATTAATAACAATTCGGAACCCAAAGGATTAGTGAGACCTCTGATGAGAAAAGCGCTGAACTGTCCTAAGGAGGGTTTCTGACAGGTATACATTGATTTAGAAAAGCATGATGGAGGCTTTTCTAAATCAGTGTTTACTTTATGCCTCCATAGTTTACCTGTCAAAAACCCCCCTTAGGACAGTTCGGCGCGTTTCTCACCAGAGGCATTCCTTTGGGTTACAAATAATTGCTAATAATGAATAATCAGTTAAAATAAATTCTTCAGTATTAAATGAATTCATTTTTATTGATGAAACATTTTTTTATTTAGAAAATATTTTTTTAATTAATAATTATACCAAACAAACAGTTCAAATAAAAAATTTAAGCCTCCATTTTGATTAAGAAGTTCATCTGGATTGTGCCACCATCTCGAATAGATTTCATTATGTAAACCATGGTAACGACCTCTGAATAGAGTGCAAAGCAATCTCTGATCTTAACTGTACTGTGTACTTTTCCCTATGTACGGATTCCTGTGATACACCCTGTATAACGAAGTAAAAGACAACAATATAATTTTACGAATAAACGATTTTAAAATTGGCTAAATAACAAAATCATAATTTAAATCATTCTTATTTATGTTGACAATAAAACTCCTAAAAACGACTAGAGACACGTTTTCACACCATCAAAATCGGAACTTCCACCATATATCAACTTATTCATTCTTTTAAATTATTATAAAATGTGATTTATTCGCTGACCGACAAACTTTGACATATGAAGGATCATCTAATAAAGAAGCAAATAATGTTTTGTTTAATACTTTAAATAAGTGAAATAGGCCATATTATGTTCGTTTACATTTTTTTCCTTCTTCATATTAGATGAACTTTCATTTTGGTGAACTATTAAACCACACTATATATTTAATGAAAAAAATATTATTTATAATTTGTTTTTTTTTTTTTCAGGCTGCTCTCGATAACTATACGTTCCTTCCATTCAGTGTGTTCTTGGCAATTTTCTGGATCTTTACATATAAAAAGGTTCCAGAAACCAAAAATAAGACCTTCGAAGAAATATTAGCGCTGTTCCGCCATGGAAATGGAAGGTAAGAATTTAATGTTTTTTAGTAGTTTTTACATTACGCTTTTCTACTACCATAAATTATCATATCAGTGATAATATTAAATAACTGTAGATTTCTTGTCTCTGTTCACACTGTCGCATTTCGATAACTTTGCAGTAATCTAATCAAAAGTAGAATACGTGATTGCGTCATATGCTTCAATAAGTAATTTCTTGTGGACGTTAATTTATTATTACACAAATAAATAATCGTATCCAATATGCGCCAAAGAATTGACTATCAAAAGAAAAAGAAAACGAGTGTGCTTTAGACCACACGACTGAAGTAAAACTTCTTCCTGCCATAATTTGTTATTATTCATCCGAAAACTCACAAAATATGAACTTTAAAATGATTTTACAATGTTATTCACTTTAAACGTAGAATATTTTATGTATTGAACAAAATGTTAATTTATAAAATTGTTCAAGAACGAAATGAACACTCTAATGTAAGAAGAAAGAAATATAAACATAAAGATAATGAAAACAAAAGTAATACATTGCAATTACTTAGCTCTCGTTGGATTTTAAGCGTAAATCTTTATGAAATATTACGAGTAGGTTTACAAAACTTTTTTCTGTCACCCGATAGCGCCACTGGCAAGTAAAGTATGTGTCATTCTATTGTTAGTACTGCTTATATTTTCGGCCACCTGATGGCGCCACTAATATTTGTCATCCTCTTTCTATCTTCACTAACTTATATCTGTGTGTTTATAATTTTCCACCTTGATCAATGGTCGCGTTTTAGGGTTCTATATCTAAGTATCCAAAATTTTATTCTTGAAGGAGTGGATGAATTATAGACGCTCGACAGGTAAGGTACTCGGTTGTGCTTTATGGTGAAACTATCTAAGGAAGGTCGAAACAATATCACAGCTTTCAATCTTTTATGGTTTCACGTAGGGCGCAATCGAGTACTTGAGAAACTACCACATAGATGAGATTTCACGTCGAGGTACTGTATTTCGATTTGGGACATTAACGACACGTCTTCTTCTGCCCTTTGAAGTGATGCAAATCTTTTAGAGGAATGAAACCACTTTATAATATAGAATATGTCGTAATTTATACCAGGTGAGGCAAAAGTCCCGGAACGGTTGAATATCTCGCATACTACGCATCATATAAAAAAAAAAAAAATACGTGTCAAATATTTTTCGCAAAACTATTTTTTGATATCACACATGACTCCCCACCCCCCACCCAGTTGGTGGGGGGAGGGGCAACTTTAAAATTTTAAATAGGAACCACTATTTTTTATTGCAGATTCGGATTCTACGGGAAAAATTACATCAATTGTATGTAATTTTTTTTTTATTTTAATATTACTATCAATACAACAAATTAAATTCACCCTTCACTAAATAAATCCATATCTACAAACTAACGTTTTCATACAATTTTTAAGTCTGGTCCTGTCGGGCCGATTTTAATAAAATTTTGGTAGCACATTTTAATCATTACTAAAGGGTTAAATTTCAATTTTGAAACGATTCGGAGAAATTTTTTGGTATTTTCGGGCCCAAAAATATTTTTCAACCCCTAAAACCCACGGGAAAAATTACATCAATTGTATGTAATTTTTCCCGTAGAATCCGAATCTGCAATAAAAAATAGGGGTTCCTATTTAAAATTTTAAAGTTGCCCCTCCCCCCACCAACTGGGTGGGGGGTGGGGAGTCATGTGTGGTATCAAAAAATAGTTTTGCGAAAAATATTTGACACGTATTTTTTTTTTATATATGATGTGTAGTATGCGAGATATTCAACCGTTCCGGGACTTTCGCCTCAACCAGTATAAAACTATGTGTAAATACCATTTATCTCTGTTAATTACCAGAGGGGAGCCTTAAAAGTACACGTTTTTTACATGCCTTTTTTACTGTAAACCTTTTCAATTAATTAAAATATAACATTGCGGACAGAGACAGATTTTGTCAATAATAAAGAGTTCATTTTAGTGAAAAATATTCTATTTTAATTACAGTGAGTTTTCTACGGAAATCATATCCAAATAAAATTCTGTAAAAGATATTGACATTTTTTTCTATTGGTTCAAAAAATAGTAAATGTTACCTTATTCAAAGCAGGTTACAAAATGTAAATATTTTTTAAATATAATCAAAATTTAGAGCTTGAGAATAATAGAGATCAAATTGGTGCTGGTAACCCTGCATTAGAATTTTTTTATAAAAAATAAAATGTTAATCTCATTTCTTTTTATTGATGTCGAGACGCTAAATTTGGAAAAAATGTTATTTGTTATAGAATTTTGTTTGGTGTGTTAAGTGGGTTCAGTAAATGGATAAAAATAAACCGTAATTAAGTCGAAATAAGGAATTTTTAAAGTATGAACAGTAGAAATACAAAAGATTGAAAACCAAAGTAGAAATATATAATTAGTGAACATAACAAGTAATAAATACTGATAGCTTTTTTTACTCGCTGCACTTTTATGCACTGTAAATGGTCTTTGAATGTGAATAAATACGAATGGAAAACAATTTCGCATCAATGGCCGCCACAGTTTTGTTTTTTTCAAGAAGAATCTGACATAAAGCGGGCTGTATTTCGCTAATGACGCGCCCTATATTGTTCTCTAGGTCGTCAGTTACCAAAAAAACGAGATTTTAGTCCCATAAAACATAACCTATAAATCACATTTTAAATTAAATGAGATTTGGTGAGATTTTGCCAGACCCCTACCCTCATTTTTAGCTCACGTAACGGAGATGGACACATGAAAAACGTAATATAGATGGCAGCAGGTATATAGCTACCTAAGGTATGATTGGTATTTATAGGAAAACGCGTTTTTTTCTCTTCTGATAGCATACAACCACTTCTTTTTCAATTTCAAATCCTTTGGAAATACAAAACCTTTATAACTTGAACATGCGATAAACACAACACATTGGCATTTTAAGTAAACTTATTTTGTACACAGTACTCTGAATGTTCCACAAATCGAGGTGGCTATATAGCTGGTGCCTCTAGCGGTCAAGTTTGGCATTAATGTAGGTCTCTTAACCGTGGCGGTCATGATGTTTCAAAAACAGAATCTATATTTTCGACATTTGCTATCAGATCATGCTAACAAAGAACAGAGGTGTCTATATTCAGCGCACAAAGTGCTAAAAGAGGAGAACGCTATTAATTATAATTTAGTTTTGGAACTATTTAATTGACAATCAATTGTTCTTAATATATTTCTTCGACTTCCGTTGATTTCAGTGAAATCATAATGCTGAAGGGGACCCACCCACTTAACATATGAAAGTATAGTTTTGGAATATAAGTATAAGTTACCTTTATCTAGCGTTTGGATTTATAAAAAGTATGTTAGTGGAACTTTCAGCCATTTGTTTAGCTCAGTATTTTTAACACAATGTGTGTATCGGTTACTGCGCTGTATTTACTGTAAAAATATCTGAGTTTGTTTTACTTTCATTATCAAAATACATTGAAGCAATCAAATGGACCAATGGATTGATATTTTTAGATGAAAAATTTCAACCCACGGCTTCAATATTACAAGTACAAAATAAAAGAAAATGTTTATTTTTTATTGCTTAATACTTCCTCTCCTTCAGAGATAAAAGTGAGTAAATATATTTCAGAAATAATTGGTTTAGTATTTTTTTTAAGTAAATTGTTACCATGCAGGTAATTTTGATTTATTGATGAACGGTTTAGCGCAATAACTGGTATACGCTTTGCTTGTATAATCTTATAGTTAGCCAACTTTAAGGACTAATAAATCTTCCATCTAAAGAAAAAATACAGAATTTAACCAATAAATATGTTTAAAAATGTACACCACAATAGAAACTCTATTTTTTGACTTTTTTAGCAAATTTGAAAATTCTGGTTTCCAAATTTTGCACTCTATTGTTTTTAGCTTTTATTTTATATTTTCCGCCCATGGATTATATACAATTTCCAATGTTTTCACCATATAGGTATGAATCATTGTCGTATCGAAAATATATCTGCGTCTCTTTCTTCGATGTAATTCCCTGATTTCTCCGATGATAGGATTGGTTGATGTACTTGCATACTTTGTCTTTTTCTATGACTTTAACATGGGCGTGCCCAGCTTTGGGCCCAGGAGGGGGCAAATTAGCTTAAGCCAGATCCCCGTGCTTGTTTTGCCCCCTGGATACGCCAATGCTTACGGCGTAAAAAAAGACAGAAATATATATTTTCACCCTAGTGGTTCGATTGCGATTTTATTCCTATGCTCGGTATAGAACAAAAGTATATGGTTTTCATTGATTTATGTACACTACACTAATATACCAAGCACGCCTTTTGTTGGATAAATTGTTGGCTAACTGTAACGATTCTACAAGCAAATGTATGCGTAAACATTGTTATTAACACTGGTTTGTGTTGTTCGCGTCGCCAAGGGGCAGCTTACGGGACAGCCGGCTGTATGGGTGAGTGTTGACTGTTAATGGCATGACCTTATCATACTTCTCAAACAAAAACTCTCTCACCTTTACGATTTGTTTCTCGGGCATGTGCATGTTGTAGCGACATCATCTTGTTTAAAAAACAACTTTGCGATAAATTTGTATTTTGATGAAAAAGAATTCTCCTCAACGAAATAAATCTTTCTCTTCTAAATAATTATTACTTACGCGGATTTATCTTATAATGAAACATACATTATAATACCATTGTTACAAGTGACAGCAGCATATCAAACTATGCATTTTTAAATTGAACATTTGAAATTTGCCCCCCCCCCCCCAGGATAAAATCGCTGCTTCGCCCATGGTTTTGAAGCTTGCTAGTTGCATATAACTACAAAAATTTGAATTAAAATTAAAAAAAAATTGCGCAATTCGGGGGAAGGCGGACAAGTTTGACACTCAAAAATTATCTTTTTTTATTTGGTAACATACTGTATAATTTAAAAGACTCTCAAAACTGTTTTTTCAAAATTTTATGTGCCCTAGTTTTCGAGATTTTTCTAACAATGCTTCTCGAATTCGAAATCTGACCACCCCCCTATTTTTTCTAAAACTAATACAGCTAAAATGTCGAAAAAATTCTATTGCTGTTTTTTTTGAAATTCAAAGGTAAAAAATAATATTGTATGGAACCCATAGCAACAAGTGTAACGCTCGTCTGTTTTATTTAACTCGCTTTCTGTGTGTCTGTCCGGGTGGACATTACATATAATTAATTTTTTTAATTTTCTAATGGGCTGCACGCTATCAGTAAGTTTAATTTTCTCTTCAACTGTATAAGGTTAGCATAAGTTGCTAAAATTTTCAAACCGAATTATTTTTAATAAACCATGAGAAAGTTTTTTTTCGCTACGGAACTTAATCACAAATGTTCAATTTCAAAATACAGAGTATTTTTTTTTAAACTGTATAGTGATTATGGTATTATAACGGTATATAATTGGTTATACAGATTGTATCAAATCAAAACGGTCCATAGGACATTCTATGTGTAAGACAGAGACGATATATAAAGATCTATAAAAGCAGTAAGTAAGAATGAGAAAAATATCGCTAATATAGTTACTGTGGTTACGTAAATAAATAATTACGTACACTGTTTTACCAATTTATCAATTCAAACAACTACAAATAAATTTATTATGTTGGCGGTTGAATTACCACCATAAAACCATTTAATTATTTGGATTTTTTCCCGAACAGTATAAATAGCCATTTTATCAATAATTTCACTAGTGAATACTGACATTTGATAAAATTGTGATTTTTACTGTAGAAAACAAAGACGATACTATCAGATTGTATAACCACAGTAACTATTAGCGATCATTTATCTCATTCTTACTTACTGCTTTAGTGCTTTATATAATATCGTCTCTGTCTTACACACAGAATGTTCAATGGACTGTTTTGATTTGATACAATCTGTATAATAAATCCACTGTATATTAAAATTTTAAACAAATTCAGTGTTCTAGCATGCATGTTTGCCAATATTTACTGAAATTACTGTCATTCCTAAATATGAATTTTTAACCTTCTGTGGAAATATGAATCACCCATGTTTCTGCAACGAAAAAAGACAATGCTACTGATTACATACTTTCATTCAATATTTTTCTAGTAAGTGACAAAATGTATTCAACTACGTACAAAATTATAATAAAAGTTAAAAAAAAAAGGGGAAGTTTCGTTTGGAATGTGACTTTAGACGTGTTTTTGAATAAATTTCGTTCGATATTTAAATACCTAAAGATACGTAGACATAACGTAGGTAGAATAGTACCATTTAAAGAAGAGTAGCGTCATTTCTGCCTACCAACGAATTTCGGATCAGATGAGTCTATGTTTTCGAACAAGCAGTTCAGTTGGTTGTCGCACCGTTACAGTACGGATACCGCCTATGGTTGTGCCTGATATCACAAATCACGACGCTACTGATCGCTTTTCCCACTCTAATTGCTACGCGAATTACCCAGCTAGTTACTATCTTCTCTAAACGAAACTACTGTTGCGTCATAAGAAATATCCAAGTTTGTAGCAATTCCAATGTTTATATGACGTTACCAATTGACGTTGCGAATTACCATTTCCAGATTCATAACTTCTTATCTGGTAAAAGTATGAATTGGATTTTCAATTTGTTATAAAAAAAATATGAATAGGTTCTAGCTGTTGGTGGTCTTATAACTGCCGTATTTCAGTGCAATTAATTGCAGGGAACAATAAACAATTAAATTATTGCACCACAAGAAGGTTAAAAATATGTACTTTATACTATAAATTGTGTAAAAAAATTAAAGGCATAAAATTTCAGTAAATATAATTTCTCTTGGCTTCAAGATAACATTGCTTATTTTGATCTTTGAATGGTTTCATAATATTTATCCATATTTTATCAGACTAATAAACAAATGAGTATGATTCTTATTTTTTGTCAATTAATATAATTCATTTATTCATTTGAGATCGTTTCTTAAACGTATTATTAAATATATAAATATATAGGTAAATATTACAAACCATTCTTCAATACATAATTTTTAATGACTTTTTTTAACTATTCTAGAGAAAGCAATCTCGGGTATACAATTTGATTTTATATACCTAAAGTGATGTAATTCTTAGTTGACTCAAGCAAGAACTCCCTTTATTTAAAAAACAATATTGAAATGTTCACTATATAAAATCGTTGCATAATTAAGAATTCACCATATTTATCTTTTTAAGCACAAATTTAAGAAATTTTATCAGCATGTCCAAGTATTATAAAGATTAAAATATAATATGCTGGCCCGTGTCGATTGCTGTTTTTATTTTAATTTTTCGAAAATAATTCTGACAATGAAATTTGGATTAAATCTTTTGTATTCAACATTGCTCGCAATGTTTTGTTAAACTAGTGATCCCAGCTGAAATAATTTTACGTAACATATTATCTGTTCCAGTTACATAACCTATAATTATCAGGATCTTTTACTGTTTTGATAACACTTAAAAATCATGACTCCCAAGAAAACCGTACAATAATAACTTTTGCATTCAGAAACAGTGAAACGTCTTATTTGAAGATAAAAATGTTATACCTGCCATGGAATATACATAGAATGATGTAATAATATTACTATCAGGAACTTCTTTTATTTTTTGGCGGCTTTTCAATTTCATAAGGCACCTGAGGTTTGCCCAGTTGCCCACCGACGTTAACCAGATGAAATTATTAACGATAAATGTAAAATTTTATGAAGCCCTACCAACAATGTTAGAGAATACGAACGTTGTGAAGAGCCAAATTTGTAAATAAATGTTTAATTCGTGAATAAGAAAACTAGATCGAACATATTTAAACATTTACAAATTGGCATTCGTTTCTTCTACTAATGTAGATGAAATAATGCAGTTACAAAAGCTATTCTACAAATAACTTGGGAAACGTGCAATGTTTAAATATCATCGAAACAAAAAGGATTTTAGATGTAACTAGAATAACTGGAACACATAATACAAACGGTAACTAAATTAAACCTAGTTTTGTTAATTTTTCCCTCAAAAGTTCAGAATATTTTGACACCACGATTTAAATAAGTTAAAATGAAGAAAACAGCAATTAAATAATAATCTAAGAGTAAGTTTGATTGAAGTAATGTGATAAAGCAAATTTGATATAATATATATACCGCATGGTTAGCTGACCGTTGCAATGTGACGTCTTCGGGCCAGCCTTTAATGCTAACGCAATCATTCAACTAGAACCACCATAAAATTGTATTAATTAAGCTAGGTATACACACAACAATTTTTTTAATGCAGTTATTTTCCAATCAGATAATATATCCTGCGTAGTTTTGCTCAATATATCTTATGTTGAACCATAGAGATATTTTGCTAGAGTACGCGAGTGAGCCGTGAAAGTGTCTGCAATTCAGAGAGAGAAAAGTTCCTTATCTCTGTGGTAACTAATGATACAAAACAATGCTGATTTGAGTAAACATAATATATCTGGTTTTTTGGACCCGCTGCAGCGTTCTCTCTCTCAACTGAGGACACTTTCACGTATGGCAAGCATACGAACTAGCGAACTCTAGTTACTTATATCTCTATGTGTTGAACGCGTTGATTAAACATGCAGCTTTACATGTAAAATTAATAAAGCTCTGTTTAACAAAAAGTTTATTTTAAAAAAATGTTTATGATGCTGAGTTCTACCATATCCGATATGTTTCAGCTACTTAAGAAAGAAAATTAAAGTTTAGATTTTTGCTGATTTTCATGTAGAAAACGGAGGCTTATTGAAAGACTTTTTCTGTATAAAAATCAACACAGTTTTAAAAATTCATCTGTAATTTTCTTTCTTATCGGAATTAGTAAAAATCTAAATTGTAAACATTTTCCAAAATTAAATTTAGGAGGAAGTAGAGCTATGTTAAATTATGTAAAACCGTATCAATCTTCAACGTCAGGTATATAAAAGAGTCATTAGTTTTTCAACAATATGACGTATTAGGATATCTCTGGCCATACCTAAGAAAAAATGTTTTATCGATATTTTTTTTCTTTACATTATAGGTACTTTCGACTAGATTTCAGAACTTTATTTTATTTAAGATTGTGTCAATTCATGATTTGAACTGTATTTTTAAGCGATTTATTAACCCTCCAATTAATATTATCCTCTAATCTGTTTTTCACTGCAATGAACAGAGACGGTACTGCCATTCATATGCGTCGACTCGTCGAGATGTTTTTGTACTACACACGCATATTGAACAACAAATGTTTAATCATATTTTGACATTTTTAAACTAAATACATTTTCAGAAACTGTATGACTCCTTCAAGTAGTTGCACCACTTCGAGTTTATTTAGGTTTTAAATGTGCGTTGAGGTAGCAAATCGTTCAACTTGGCGTTGACAATGCATAATATAAAGATGTCTTGATTCTCGAGGCTAGTGATCGACTGTGCTGTCTCTTTTCGTTGGAACGAAAAACGGAGAAAAGAACCTATAAATGAGCTACCTACATACATCAGCCGTTTTACGTTATGTATACTGATTATTACACAAAGAAAAAACAATACTTCGTAAATTGCTACAATCAATTAAACATAATATAAATATTGGGCTAATTTTTTACGAAATTGCAATATCTTAAAATGGCTTAATGGTGTTTGGTTTCTAACTATTAAAGGATCCACAGAGTTGTCAATTTTTTTTTTCGTGGTATGAAATTATGTGATAGAATTACATTAATTAAAATCTAAGCAATCTTTTACATTATCCATTCTAAAGCCTGTCATCAATAAACATACGAATCCGTAAAATTTCTCTAGAATAACCCTCCCGGGGCAGGATTACAGCGGAACCCATTGATATACTGCAAATGCCTGCTGCTCCTCCCCATCTCTTCTCCGTTACTTACAATTTTTTTGTAAGAAACTACAGATAATGAAGAATATCTGAAAATCAAAAATTGAGAAATGAATATTGTAAGAGATTAGACTTATTTATTAATCTCAGTTGACCTTTTGAAATTTTATTTGATTGTGTGAAAAAATATTCTTTTACCAGTTAAATAATGATACATAAATTTTGAAGGAATCGACACCACAAAGAAAATTCAAAATGAATACTATAAGAAATAAACATAGTGTCTATTGATAATTTTGCATGCCTTATTAAGTTTAAAACTAACATTTGTATGTATAATTGTTAGAGAAATAATTCAAGAACTGTTTTGTTTTTGAATATTTTGTCTTTTATAAAGTATCAAGTAGGTGCCAGTGGGTAAAGAAGAGCACAGTGTGAAACTTAATCCAGTACTAAAGTAAGGGGTTTTAAAAGACTGCAAAGAAATTACTAATCTTCGGTCTCTAGCAAACAGCTTCGAAAAATTTATTAATTGTAGGAAAATCGTTTATATTTTGCAGACCAAGTTTTGTAATATTGATGTTAGTGTGGTCAGAAGACAATTTTAACACATTTTTTTGTTTAGTTCGTTTAGAAATTTTTTTCCTTGTTTTCATTAATGATTATTTTATTTCTATTATGGTTTGATAAAATTTGTTTTAAGTTGTTCATTGTTTTGTCTTGTTTATGTTTCTTCAACTTTTTTATTATTTTATACCTATAAGTTTTTTTTTGTATTTTTAAGTTTATACTTCTGGCCACTAACTAATGAAACAACAATTATCTTGCAGGAATGATGAGGGGGGCAAAGATGAGGTCAGCGTTTCAACAATTCCTGTATGTACAGAGGATACATCTCTCAACACAACAAACGAATTTAATAAAAACACCCAAATTAATCAAAAAACTAGTCTTTAAGATTGTAATCTAAATTCTAAAATATTGAATGAATGAAGACTTTCACATGCCCCCATGCATGAGATGCATTTCGAAATTTTGCAACACAATACTGTGATTAAACTGCTTTTTTTCTTTTTACTTTTATTTTTTGACAAGCAGTAATTTGTTTTTATACGTTTTTAATTATAGTTTTGTCTTTGGATCGGTAGAGTCGTTGTGAAGGGTGTATACTGTATATTATACAAAAATTAGGAAATGGAATACAAATCAGTATGAAAAGTATATTTTTATATACAGGAGCGCCGACTTTTAGCAAACCTCATGGGTAGGTACTTAATTTTATGACTCATGTACAAAAACTGTCGAAGTGCGAGATTTAGGGAAAGTTACTTGAACCTACAATAACCCGAAAAAATGATCAAACTATTAAAAGCTAAATGTATTTATTTTAAGTAAAATCGATACATATTTATAATTTGTAATTATCAAGTCTCCAGACTGGTCGGAAATGCTCAGCACCATTTAAATCTGGAGTTTCTGAAGACTCTGAGCACCCACGGAGTCGGCGCCCCTGTTTGTTTAGGTTCTTACTTTTTACACGTAAGCAAAAAATACGGATATATTGTTATATTTAAATTTATCAATAAAGATTGGACCAAGAACGTCATGTGTAATATTTTCAATGCTTTTACATTTTTAAAGCGCTTTAAATTTTCAATCAGGTGTTCACATTATTTCAATCTAAATAATCCAGTCACGTAATTGGTAGCGGATTTAACGACTATGAATCGGTAAAAAACAGTAAGAAATTGCTAAACTAAAAGCGCGGCACAAATGTATATTTTCTAAAACATTAAAAAAAATTGTTGATCAAACTTAAAAATTACATTATTAACGGTTAATGTTTCTCTTTGTTTAAACTTTAAATATGGATATTTACGATTTTTTTTCTTGAAAAATTAAATTGTTATTAGATTTCAACCTGGTCAACAATTAACGTTAAATCCGTCACTGAAATAAATGTACAATATTAGAGCGTTCGTTACAAATGTGTAGTTAATTGGGCTTGTGTTTACGTGTTATGTTTGTACATAATTATATAAATTATGTGTACGGAGCAAGAGTACACCCTTTACAGTTTACAGTACGGTCGGGGTTGATGTGTTTCAGGAGTATGCTAAACTGTGTGAATGCATTAGAACAACACTTGCCTCCTGCCACTGGGACTGAACAGTCCGCGCTCATGGTAGCTGAGGAAAAATCTCAACCTGAATCATGTAAGACATAACCTATAATGTGAGATAACCGTATAATGGACGTAAAGTGACACTGAAATTCAATCGCACCTGCGTGTTTGATATCAAGTATATACAGTAGAGACGCGATAATCCGGACTAATTAAAACACAGCTGATCCGGATTATCAAAATGTTCCGATTACTGGATGTAATTTTAATTATCAAGAAAACAAACTAAAAAGCTCATATTTTGCGGCTAACTGTTTATTTGAGGCTCCCTTTTTTAATTTGTCAAGAATTTCGTTTTTTACTTGCAGTGATAAAGTAACGTGTGATCGTTTACGCGGCGCCATAGTGCGTTCTCTATGTATTTCTATCTGAGTTTGACAACGACACATACATACTAAAACCACCTAACTTCTCTCACTTCTCCGGCAACAAATATGTATGTAACTGTTTGTAACACACCGCCGGCCAATAGTGTTGACGCAAATAGTGCCGGTACAACTACTCAATAACTAAGTATCATGATCCGGATTACTGAAACTGGAAAAATCCGGACTACAATGTACATAATACTATCAAACGACTGTCCGAATTACCAAAGAATCCGGATTATGAAGGTTCGGATTAACGCGTCTCTACTGTAATATGCCTTTGAACAGAAGAGTGTTCGAATGCATACGCACGCGTTATTCAAGGTCGTCATGGTGTCGGCCATTTTGATTCCAACTGTAGATGCAAATGGATGTCACTGTTGTCTGCATAAAGAAATTGGAGTGTAAATTCAGCAAGTAGCATACTTTGGATATCAAAATGACGAACCGTTATATGCATAAGACAGTTGTAATTTATCGACCTCTTGGTGCCATTGTTGGAGTACGTGTCAGTACTTAATTATGATACACTGTATTTCAACTCCTTTTACATTAAATATTCATGAAATATTGTCAAGAATTCTATATAAAACTTATTCGTAATTTATTAATGAAAATGAATAAATGTGCTCAGTATGAATTTTTTTACTGGGAGTTTTTGAAATAAATATTTTGTTAAGTTCGTAACCAATCCTGTAAGCATATTCATTACAGAAGGAAATATATGTCTCATAATTTTTTGACAATGTTTCATTACTCATCTTTAGCTGGCCATACACACACAGTTCGATCTGCCGGTTTGGAACGGCGCGGTTCAAACGTGCGTATTTATCTGTCCGTTTGTGGGGTATGCACGCGCCAGATGTAACCGGCCCAGACTAGTCTGCCAGTTTGCACTGCCATGGAGAAAACCGTTGCCGCCCACAAACGGGCAGTTTTCGTGCAGTTTTGTTTTGAAGTTTTAAATGCGACAATCAACATGTGTTCTGAAGGTGTTGTTGGAATTATAGAGATTTATAAACAGCATCCGACTTTATGGAAAATCAAAAGTACCTTCATGTAATCTGTCTTTAATTAAATATTACGGCACATGTTACTGGTATTAAATATCCCAGCGCCTGTGCGGAAATTCCCACCGAATATTTTAAATACGACCTTCCCGTCGCCAAAAAACGAAGGGTATTAAGCGTTCCTCTGGATCAATTGCTTCTCTCATTACAGTTTTTTTTTCGTGAGGGCACCTCTTACTAAATTTAATAAAAATGTGTTTATATCCATCCTCAAATAATTCTTAAAATCGTCCGGGTCATTTTCTCTTAGCTCCTTTAATAGAACACTATGGCTGAGTTGTTTTTTCTTTAGCAAATAACTTTTAACCCATTTAGAACGTCGCTTTCTTACACCCGTATTGTCCATTATTTCCATATTAATTATTGCACAACACAAAGCTAGTTTTTTTTTATCACTTAACATTTCAGCAGTTGACTAAGTTTAACTTTTATAAAAACGGTGCACTTTTTATACGTCAAATAAATTATTTACCTGCAGTTCACTTTACTAACATATTAAACGGTGCCGTTCCAAACTTTCGTCAAGACGAAATTCCATCCATACGGTTGAATCTGTGGATAAATCTGCTAGTTTCTCCCACTAACGTGCAGTTTGGCATGTGACAGACCGCCCGGTGCCAGGTTGATGCGTGGATTTTTGTTTTGCGTTAGTGGGTGGCAACGGTTAAAACCGACATGCCGGCGTGACGCATCAAACCGGCAGACTTATCTGTGCCGGTTGAAACTGCCGGTTCGATCTCTCTGTGTATGGCCAGCTTTTGTATCTTTAGTGCTTTATCATTGTAGATGTGCATCTTGTTTATTTTATTTTTTTTTTTTAATTGTTATATTAGATATTGTTTTAATATATTTTTTCTAATATTATTTGAAAAAAATATAGCTCATTAGCGAGATTTCTCTTGTTTTTAATCTGATGCTTGTCAATATTCAATCAGTATTAAATAAGCAGATAACATTTTATTACTTTGGCAAAAAAAATACACGGTTTTGAATTTTTCTTGTAGGTACCTACCTACGTACATATAAGTAATTGAAATAAAGCGTCTTGCCTATTGTTTAATGTAACGAATGCCTTACATGTTTTTATATTATTATTTTCTACTATAATTTAACAATTTTTTTAATACATCATAACACTATTCAGTATTTTACATAGCTTTTAATATTTGTTGAAATATTTTTGTTAAATATGATATATTTTTTAGACATAATACTACAGTACTTATTTGTTTTTCTGTTTTTTTTTATTAATCCATTTTTTTAAATTATTATTTCCATAATATACCTGTAATATAAAACTAAGCATGTTTTCTGTCATAGCTGTATTTTGTTTTTAATCATTTTTAGATCATTATGCACGTTTTTAAAAGTTTTTTTAAATTTTCGTTGGTTTAATCGATGAATTTTTCAAGCGATATTAGAAAAACAATTCATTAGATAATAATTAAACCACAATGTTTAGAGTTCAAAAACACTGTAAGTTAAACATCGCTCCGTATTGGTCAACAACGTCAGTTGTTCTCTATCTCCGCCTACTTGACCTCAGTGCTGTAAAAATATTATATTTTTTAGTAATCAAATATGTTTTGGTTGCCATTAAGCTGATGACGTAGCGGTGTTCTTACAACGTTTAGACTCTACTTAGTTCAAACCGGCTGCTTTTGTTAATATAATATTTTTTTGTTTATTTACCTATTTCATTTTTTTTGTGCTCATTTTAAACAACTTTATTTCTACTTTGTAGTTATTTAATATTAATTTTCATGAAATAAGAAAACGATAAAAATAGATTCATATAAAAATGTTCTACAGGAAAAACAAAATTAAATGAATTTTCGCAGTAGAAAGTTAGAATTTCATCGATTGTTGATTTATTTTATTATTATTTTTCTTGATTGTTAGTTTTAATTATATGTATTCATTTAGTGCCAAATCCATTTGAAAGAAGAATGTACAGAAGTACATATAATCCTAGGAGACATTCTGCGTACGCTACTGTGCCAGGTATAAAAGAAGTAGTGCATAGTAACTATATGCACTTCTGTTGAACAACCACCAATTACTACACCGATTTCACAACAATACTGTACTGACAATCAAAAAGAGATGCTATTTATTTAAGCTATGAAAAAATACGTTGTCGCAAAATCAAATGCCTATTATACTATTATATCATGAACTTTAGCGTAGCTTTCAATTGTGGATTCTCTCGTCTAAGCGTCGATCAAGTTTCCTCAAAATCGGTCGAATCTTTTTTAAACAAAGCGCTTACAAATAAATTGTAGGGTGTTCAATTTTTTTTTTAGCTGAACCGAAATTCGTAACCTAAAGGAATGGTGAGACCTCTGGTGAGAAATGCGCCGAACTGTCCTAAGGGTTTTTTTTTACAGGTAAACATTGATTTAGGAAAGCATGATGGAGGCTAGGTTAGCCTCCATCATGCTTTCCTAAATCAATGTTTACCTTGTGCCTCCATAGTTTACCTGTCAAAAATCCCCCTTAGGACAGTTCGGCGCATTTCTCACCAGATGTCTCACCATTCCTTTGGGTTCCGAATTTCACTCATTACTCACCATTATTGCAGCGCAAGCGCATTGGCATAGTACTTAGTACTTTTTACACGTGTTCCGAATAGTAAGCAGGTTGCAAACCGAAATCCATAGCCTATTTAAAAATCTTGTTTTTGATTGTCCCGTGCTATTAATACACAAATTATTTTATTTCGTTTTAATTTCGTTGAATTTACATTATCTGTACATTATACTACTTACAGACTTTACAATGATTTTTTTTGTTTTTTTTTTTGTTTTGCTCACTCCACTAAAACAGCAGCTACTCCGCCACAAAAAAAGAATTAAAATATGACAGTTACTAAATGTACTGACCCAAATCCTTTTCATAGTTTAGCTTTTCATAACGCTTTGTTGCTTTTAAGAGTATCAAAAATATCATGTTCTGTTTGTTTTGAAGTATCTAAATTATTGCCCCAAACGTAAATCTAGAATGCATGTTGAATGAATTAATATTTAGCATGGAAAAGCATTCATTTTTTAGTTCATTTTGTTTTTATTTTTGTGACTGATATGTTTTCTTTTCAAAATACGAATATCTTGTTTGTCTTATCTTCACGGTTTTAACTTCTAACTGTGATATCTACCACCGTTCTTCTCATATAATATACCTTTATTGAATTTTCCGAAAACCTATGTCAATCAAATGCAATTGTGACTTATTTGAGAACGCTAAATATACAAATGAACAACCCATGAGACGATGACCTCTGAATCAACTCTAAACGTCGCTGCGCACGAGGCTAGAAACACTGCTAGGACTTCTGCTGGCCGGTAGGCTGGGTACAAAGCTGGAAATGACGTAACTGCGGGCTCGTCTGTTAGCTCACATGATGCGTTTTAAAATTAGAACAGGGGCTATTTTCCTTGCTATGTCCGCTGCTAGGTATGAGCAAGAACCAATCACGAAGCAATACCTTGTCACGTGGGCGACGCAAACCACCATGGCGTCATTCTGCTCAGAATCAGACAACAGACACGTTTTGCTCTGTGTTTATATTTGAACTGTCACTGCGCGCGCACTAGATTTATTCACAAAACTATCTTGAAAGGACGTCTCGTGTGAGCACACAGCAGCAATAAAGAGAACCAACGCTAGAAAACTAGTAGTCAAATCTATAGCAGCGTTTCTAGCCTCGTGTGCAGCGGTTTAACCATCGAACTTACATACCTGGAGGGAGCATGCAATGCTTTTTCTTATGTGACTACTTAAGAAAATCCGGGGTCATGCTTTCTCTCTTGCACCGCGCCCTGATTGGCTGATTCAAGTGGTACACGTCGCGACAACCAATCAGAGCACGGAGCGAGAGAGAAAGCTTGACCCCAGATTTTTTCTTAAGTAGTAACGCAAATGCACCCGCTTTGCTCGCTCCAGGTATGTAAGCTCGATGTGTTTAACTGCTTGAGACTAGCATATTATATTGTTTTGTGTTGGCACCATGGTTGGCACTCGGTATGGCCGTTGCCATGCAAACACGAAAGCAGTTGTTTCGTGTACAAAAACAGTGAAGTATTTGAACTAGTATTGGACAATCGTATTTTGAAATGTAAAGCCGTGCCGGCGACATTGAGAATGACAGGGGGATGTTATATTTTCCAGCTGCTTCCGAGCATTCTTCACGAGGCGAGATGGCGGTTCGACCACCGCCGCCTCTCCCACCCCCGCGTTTTCCGAACAGTGCCGTTTGACAATGGGAAACTCTTAACATCGGTAATTTCATGATCGGCGCGCCTCTGCCCCTACCCACACTACCCATTCCCCTGCTGCCCCTGTTGACGAGCGCTTCCGGCCTCTCGGTCGAAGGACAACTGTATGAATTGATCACCGAACGGAGCAAAGCATGTGCCATGTTCCTGCGCCACAGCTTTAAACGTCCGAGCCGACATTACTGACCACCCGTCGCTCTTCTCCGTTTCGTAATAAAGCGTCGCTCCGCGATCGACGCCCTCCTTCGCGTTTCGTTTGAGGAAATCCCCGACTGCGTACAATATGAATGAACCAAGATGCATAATTTTAATATTTAAAATAAAAGTAAACGTGATTAATTTACTACTACAAATATGATATGCTCAAAACTAGTTTATAACCCATCGGGTACTTTTTCTTTAACTTTGATAGTGAGAACACGAACTTAATTGTAAAGTGGATTCGAGACCGTCTGCAGAAACTTCACGCTGGATATTATTAATAACGACAAGTGCCGGATGGGTTCATTATAAACGTTTATATTTAATTTTTAAGTGATTGTTTATATTAATTGACGACTGGAATTTAAAATAATTCTTCCAAGGTTTCAAATGGCCTTAAATATCTGCTCATCGATATTACACGAAATTAATACCACTAACAATCGTGTTTTTTCTCCATTCAATACAACAGAATTATCCGGTACACATGCTGGACTGTTGTGAATCTGATTACACTGTATTAAATATATTCCGAACTCTAAATTGTAGCTTATTGAAAATATTGTACATAGATACAACATTATTATATCGATAGGTATAACTGCACAAAATTGAAAAAAAAAAAAACATTTAAAACTCACATGCATATTTTACATTTACTATTAGTTATTACAGTACGTCATTTAAGGTGGCCCGAAGATTTTGTCCTCGATGCATTATTAATATTATTATTTTATTTATTTCGAATAATATATAAAATCTAAAATCGTTTTAAGTACCTACTGGGATTATTGTTTTTTACATACTCTTTCATGTCTTTAATCTGTGATATTTTCACTACTAGCACGTAACATAAAATGTAATACACAAAGGCCGAAAGTGTGATATCTTGCCCTGTGCGCCATGATGCCCTCGCCTTCGCCTCAGGCATCATGACGCGAGGGGCACGATATCACACTTTCGACCAGTGTGGTGTATACTATTTTCCTTCATACCTCGGTCGTAAGCACGCTTATTAAATACATTAATTAATTAATTACATAAAAACACAGATAAATTCCAAGCAAGAAGATTTGAGGTTATACGTAAAAACAAGAACGACAGCTATTCGCGACTATTAGCTAAAATGTAATATGGTTGCTATGGAATCGACATCTAAACGACAGTCGATTGGTTGTTTTTGCTTTAGTACCGCAGGAACGTACGAACTTCCCATATTGTAGGGCGTAATCCCATCAAGGAGTAACTGTAGACTTTCTGCCTTAGAATATTGGTGCCGAAAGTATGCACTTTCGATCGAGGTATGAAGAAAAATGCATGATTTTATCTTACTTAAAATAATCTTCTTTTAATTTAAGATAAAAAACGTCGTATAACTTACTTGAGTAATATAAAAATAGAAGTCTAATTGAATGAAAAGAAAAAACTGTTGGTTATTTCAACATAGAAGAAAAATGCTTCTTCTCAAATTACAAGTTTATTCGGTTCAACATAATGAAAATTATTAATTGTTACAAAATTTAATTGTGTTGAGCTGAGTATGTACGCAAGACCAAAATTGATCTTTGTTCTGCGTTGAAAATAAATCAAATTTTTGTTTTGAAAGGCTTTTATTTAATTTTTTCGTAATTTTTCGTTACATATTGTAATATTTTTTTAATATAGTTAGCGTTTTTTTCCCTTATGCACGAATTATATTTCCTTGCATGTCTCTATAGCTTTTCTGTTAATTAATGTTCGTCAGAATTTTAAGGAAATAGGTTATTTAGTAACCGACAATTACAAAGGATTGGCAGTTCTGATTTGAAAATGTTTACCTATTGCAAAAATGAAAATAACATGTTTGCATAATTATTGCTTTCTTGCTATTCTAACGTTAATGTTGATTGATTTTGAAATTTAGTTTCTCCACAATCTAATCAAAATTATCTCACACTTATGTGGAAATATTTCACTTCCAACCAAAGGGACAAAATCTTCTATGGCTTACAAAAAATCTTTCCATGTTTTACGACTTAGAACGCATGCAAAAAAATTTAAAAACTGTTCGTATCTCAAATTCTTCTCAATCAATCTAAAAAGTTTTCGAATAAACAAAATCTCTAAATAGATTGAAATGTGTAGTTAACATATATCGCATTTGCACATAATATAATAATATGAATGTACCTATATTTCTAGGAACGATCTGAAATGTGAATCATATGACTTTATTTTGATTGCCGAATGAAAATGGTCTTTTTATTAATACTTTGAACTGATGTTTTCTTTTTGTTTTAATGCTCAGTTCGTTATTCTCTTAACTTTTAAAATACGTTATTTCTTAATAAACATACGATGGTTTATACATTATTTCGTATTAAAATATTAAATTACAGTTTCAAGTTTAGCATTTTCAAGACAGCATTAATGCTTTCGGTTGTAATATTCTTCAATCACTCATTTAATATATAATAAAGATTGAAATTTAATTTTCATTTCAAATTATTTCTCCTGGTTTTTATTCAAATTAGCAATTCACACTTTTCAATCGTACATTTCATTCGTCAATCAAATCTGCAGACCTTTTGTCAGAACAATAATTTTATCGAAATGAATAATTTTACTTTTTGAAATTTTAGTTTATTAATTTAATATAATATTCTTTGCCCCTTTTTTATGACTGAAATATCACTTTACTCACCCATAGATGATTATTCAGTCTCATCGCTAGTATAATTATGCGTGTAAATTATTTGTTTATTTGTCTATAAGTACGCAAATAAGTATAAAAAATTCGTGCCAATATTAAATTGTTTTATTTATTTTGCGTATGAAATTGGTATAAAAACATTTTTATAAAAACTCTCCCAGACAAACGCGGGGAAGCTGGAACGAGAGCGAACGCGGTGCGGGATTACATTTTATGACGTGAATGTTAGCGTAATATCGCTTGACTGTAATTAATGTTAATATATCCCGCCATATTTTGAATCAGAATCCTGCACTACGGTGACTCTCGTTTCCGCTTCCGCAATCCCGCGTTGATCTGTGGCAACTTACTTTCACGATAAAAAAATGTTTACTTTTAATTCTGATTAAAGGTCTCTTTTATCTGTTCATGAAACTCTAATATACATTTTAATTCCTACACAATTTGTGTAAAATCGCAGTTGAATATCGTATGCGACTTTGTATGTTTGATGTGGGAGTGAATGGATTCCCTGTTTATTTAAAAAATATTATTCAAGTATACCTACGTAAAACGTCAAAATTAAATATGAATTTACTTCTGGATAACAATTTATGTTGATTTATAAATGCAAGACAATGGGAAAGGAGGAACGAAGGCACCTAGGCTCTAAAGGTAAAGGCGACTCTGACATGCTCAAACAAACATCTCAAATTTGATATTTAATTTCAGAAGGGTTCTAAATTAATGCTATGCCTCGAGCGCAATTTTCTCTTCGCACGGCCCTGATTAAAAGTTTTGTATAAAAAATATTATCTGTTTCCTCAATAATCCACCATATTAATTAAAGTTGTCAAGTTGTCATCACATGCCCTACTATAGCTTATTGCTTTACGTAATAGTGCGAGATACGGTATTAGAAATATAATATACCTTCATCTGTTATTTGATGATGACAAAGATTATATTATGTTAGATAATAGGTATATTCATTGATAAATCGCACATGGGTTGCCTATCGTCGGTCTAATTTTAAAACCCCGTAAGTCAATTTTGGTTATTTTTTACGAGGTTTTACAGAAGTGTAGGTACTAAAATCCTAAAGCACTATAGCCTAAAATCATAATTTCATAAAATTTTGACTTACGAGGTTTTAAAATTAGACCGACGCTATCTAAATTGCGTACCGATGCTGTTAAATTAAATAAATTCTTTTTAACTGTTTTGGATCAACTTTCCCGATTTTTTAATCATAAAAATCGAGCCTAAGATGAGAGAATATGACACAAATAAGGTGTTAACAAAATAAATATACTCAAAGTACACAGAACACAACTATTTACAAGGTATGTTTATGTGGATGATCTATATTTATGTTTAAAATCAATGATATATTCCAATTCCTTGTGTCACTCATCTTAGACTCGATTTTTATTATTCAAATCAGGGAAGATGATCCAAAAAGTTAATTAGAATGTATTTAATTTAACTAGGCAACCCATGTGCAATTTATCAATGCATATATTACCTAACATATAGTAACAGATGATGGTATATATTTCTAATACCGGATCTTAGACTATAAGTATTATTAAAAAAACTTAGCTGTTTAGCGTCTACAATCTCTCGATCTATATTTTGCGACTTTTAAATTTTTCCCGTTTTAAACAAAAATCTGGGAATATATTGCATAAACAGATATTTTATATTTTTATACGGCTTCAAAAAATTTACGCTGATATTATAGTCATCACCTTTTGACATTATCACATTGATTACATCACAATCTAAACAATTGAACGACTAAATATTCTAGTGACTTTCAGCGCTCACGCTTACCAGATTTTCAATATTCGAGCATTTGTTATTTTAATAGAATTTGGAACCCAAAGGAATGGTGAGACCTCTGGTGAGAAATGCGCCGAACTGCCCTAAGGGAGGTTTTTGACAGGTAAACATTGATTTAGAAACGCATGATGGAGGCTAGACCTAGCCTCCATCATGCGTTTCTAAATCACTGTTTACCTTATGCCTCTATAGTTAGGGCAGTTAGGCGCATTTCTCACCAGAGGTCTCACCATTCCTTTGGGCTCCGAATAGTTAAAAAAGTGTGTAAAATATTTTCTAATCTAATTGCATATTTATTGTTTAATATTTCCCGAAATGAAAATTACGAAAACAGTGAATAATTTTTAACTAGAGAAAGGTAATTATACTTCTGTTTAATATTTGACGTATATATATTATGTAATATTTTTTAAATAAACCCCGATGTATGAAATATATAAAATATTAATTATATATAAAATTCTAATTGACATACACTGCCAGTTCTCCGTGTAATATTTATCACTTGATGATAGAAGAAAATAACAAAGTTATTTAATAAAATTATAATAAATTATTAATAAAAATAACAAAAAAAAAATGGTATTATAATAGAAATTACTTTATTATTTAACTTTCAAGTCACATATTAATTAATAACAATACGAAATTTGCCAGAAAATATAGGTATTACAGTAATCTATCCATGATTTAGTTAGTTTTGTAATTATGAACATGGGCTCCTAATAGCATATTCAATTTTTTTAAGTTTATCCATTTTACTATTCATGTTTCTGAATAATTCACTCTGAATAAACCAAATCCTGAACCGGCTGTGCAATTAGTTGAAAATTTTTATGACGTGTAAGTTGTGCGCCGATTTATTTATTTGTGGATATAATTATATCGTGTTTTGTCTGTTGATTTTTGTTACCCCGAAGTTACAGAGTAGTTCGAGAGTCAAAATGATTTAAAACAAGATATTAATAGCTTCGTGACAAGACTGAACAAAGGTATTCACTTAATTACTATTTATTGTTCATACAATTTCTATACTAAATAGACAGACTTAACAGTCAGTTAATAAATGAAAATACAACAAATTATTGTAGACGAATTATAACATTTTTATTGCTAAAATGTACCTCTAATTCTACATAAAGTAATTTATTAAAAAATCTAAAAACAGTTTCACGTTAAAGAAGGGTGACTTCAAAAGACCGCACATTCTTATCAAGCATGGACCAGCACACCACGGAGCAGAAAAGCTTAAAATAACTGAATAGCACTTACAACGTGAAGGTTTGTTCTGTGCTGGTCAATGCTTGATAAATGTGGACGATCTTTTGAGTAGTTCAGCCATGGACATCTATGTCCATGAGTTCAGCGCTTGGAGATTTTATTTTCTTGTAAAATTTAAACAGATGAGAGCTTTCAGTGTTAAACGTTATTCAGAGGTGTTTCGCTAGTAATAATATTTAGATCAATAAATTCAAATGCTAAGCACTTAAACCCATTTGTTCATAATTACTAATTGTTACTGTTGTACATCTACTATTTTATTATCGTAGTAGTGGAATAACAGTAACAGTCAATTATTACAAAAAATTATAATTGGTCTTTTTTTTTTTGATAAGTTTAATTTGCAGTCTAAATTATGTACCTAAAGAAAAAACAGACAAACATTTTTTTTAGTAGCAGTTACCTGAATATTTATTGCGACATGTAAAAAAATGTTTTATTTAATAAAAGATAATGGAGAACAAGTAAAGAAATGAATTGAAAATAATCGGTAGTATTTGATTAATATGCAACAGAGAAGGAAGTCCTGACAGTGTTGACGGGAGAGGAAAATGGAAGTTTCCACCACGAGACTCTGTGGTGAGCACGTGATTGATACACCCATGAAAACAAGTGAACTAAGTAACAAAACTATAACAAATAAGTGAAAGTGTTAAAAAAAACAAACTATAAACATAATAATCAAAACAAGTGACTCAAAACATAATAGGTTTATATATTATATAAAATAGTCAAAATTTTAAAATGAAATGAAATAACTGATTATCTATATACGATTTAAAACATCAAGAAAACTTGTTTTACCTGCAGCAAATCATTTACCACCTTCTTCTTCAGATGGATTTTCAGTAAATTTATTTTGAGACTGTAAATTATATTGAAGGAGATTTATTTGGTTGAGGAACGATTATTATACATGTTCATAGGCCCTGATGATGAAAATATATTTTTCGAAACGTTGGCCACAAGCGATACATTGGTAAAGCTTATTTTAAATTGTTCCTCAACCAAATAAATCTCCTTCAATACATATTTTGGAACAAAAATTCTACTAACAATTGTAAATTATATATTTATAGGGGCGTTTGGGTCTGTTGTAATTCTCAGCGGTAGATCCACTTTTGAGAACGGATAAGTTTGGATCCATCACTGGAACGCGATATCTACGTAGTCTGGTTTTCAGTTATTTAATAATAATTTCAATTTGTCGATCGTATAAAATTTACATATTTAGCTCTAATAAAGATACTCAGAAGGGTTGTACAATTTTAGTTATAATTAGTATAGGTATGGTACAATATTATACTACTTACGTGAGAGCGTCAAGGCCATAGCTAGGATTTCATTTCGGGGGGAGTCGAGCTCTGGACCAGATACAATAAGCAACAACTTTATTTGAAAATAAGCATACATATATTATAATTTTACATAAATATAAATGTAATTAGAAGGCAGCCGAAAAGATTTCGATGAAAGAGTCTAATGATTCATTTAATTTATTAACAATGCATTACATTTCGATTTTTCTCGTTCCGAAAAACGTGGAATCCAATTATTGTATGCAGATCCGAAAAAAGAGTCGAAAATATTTTAGTAAGTATGTATAAAACAGTGGGTTGGCTAAGGTATTTCGGGAGGGGTTTGAACTCCCAAAACACCCCCCCCCCCCGCCTACGGCCTTGGAGAGTGCAGCCACCTAGCGACAAAAAATAGAAATTCTTTTATACAATAGCTAAATAATTGATCGGTCAATTTTGTTTTTATTATTAAATAATTGTAAATCACATCAAAATTAAATGACTTCAAAATTCACTGCCATTTTGATGTATGGATATATAAAATAAATAAACTACATAAATATTAATACATGTGCAATTTATAAATTAATTATTTATAAGAACGCCGCACGGTTAAACCAACTAACTGAGGTTGGTAACGCAAATCGATGGACCACAAAACGTTAGCAGTCGATCTCTTTATAGCAATATTATATTTATGTATATAACATTTTTTATCGTTTAGTTTTCGGGATTGCAGAAATGAGAAAAAACGCTAGCTTAGGATTAGTAATTTTACTGGAATTTCAATTTGCCAAATTTACGAACTTATGAGAAACTCAGTAATTTACTTTTCCTAAGTATTTCTGCATTCCTATTTTTTTATTTTTATGCAATGATCCCAATCTCCCCTATTTCTTGGTTGTTTTGTAAAATTGTTTATTTTGTTAACTTCAGAAAATAGTGCAGCTTATTATTATTTTTTTTAAATTAATTTTTTGAATCAACTTATTATCATAAATCAATAAATTTCTTTTCGAGGTGGATCATTCAAACATATACGTCTGAGCTTTGCGCATTGTTGAAATAATTTTGGAACAAACATTCATAAGAAATAAAAAACGTCTGTTCTATGAAGTCAGCCATAGCCAGTCGCAATATTTTACCGCTACCACTTCGCTTTATCAATCAAGTCTTTTTCGTTTTGTAAAAATAACTTTTTTTTTATTTTTGAACTTGTGTTTTTGCAATCTATTATCATTTCAAATTTTTGAAAATGTGGCATCCTTAATATTTACAGATCAATACTTTAAAATGTATTGATAAATACTATACTGCCTTAGATACAAACCGGCTATTCTAATAGTAATAATTTGTTAACGAACTGATAATATACATTTAGAAATTCACGATAGAATATTTGGAATCACATGTTGAAAATTTCGCCTATATAAAGTCAAGTAAGTAACGCTAAAAGTTTTAGACTTAATAATTATACCTTTAAGCAGTTGGTAAAAATTTTATTGAAAATAACACATAAATAAATAATAAATACATTTTGAAGTGTTACTTATTTTGACTAATTTTTTTTTATTCAATTTTTTTTTAGATTTTCTGAAGTTTACAACAAAAATTTACAAAAAAAGTAATAATTTGAAATCCATCTATTATTATTAGTTCTAGCAATGCCACAATACACATAGGTGAATTCATTAACATATTAAATTAGCATAAATGATTAACTTGAGGACGACATATTGACTGAACTTCTGAAGCATTGGCTCGTTATTGTTGATGGGAATTATATTTTTTAATGATAATAAATTGTGATATCTGACCTCACAAAAGTCTACTGGACATCACAACTAAAATTTCAATATTGAATTTAACACATTACCTATGATAAAAAACATGAAATCAGTGACTGACTAATTCGATTTTTCTGAATATTTTTTTCATTATCAGTAACTAGTATAACTGCTAAAAAACTACTACTTGACGAAATGTATACAAATTACAGAGAAATCTCAGTTATTACTTATTTACAATTAATCATTGATCGCCTTACAAAAAATGTTTTTATTACTCATGCGGGAAAGTGGTACACATGCTGTCACGGTTGAAAAGTTGCTATTTTCATTTGCATGCGGAAACTTTATTTGTCACACTGAAATTATTGTTTGCCGCACGCAAATTCAGAGAAAAAAACAAAATAATAACGGTGTTAATGTCAACGAAACAAACTGTCATTTGAAGCAGATTTGAGGTTAAAATTTTCGATTATGGACTTGTATTCTTGACAATTTTAACTGAATTTTCAACTTTTTAATGGTTTAATTTTAATTTTTATTACTTCTAATTTCTTTTTTTAATTCGTAATTAAATTTTAATTTCAATTTAATTTAATTCGTAACAAACAGTATGTGCAACTCGTGCGGCATTGTTGCACTAGTTGCACAATATACATTATCAACCTTCCAGACGTCATATTGCTCGTTCATTTGGAGAGAGGTCTGCCAAGTATGCAAAAAAATTGCAAGGCAGACAATAATACTATAAATAGTTGATAGCTCTCCATAATCTGTAGGTACCCGTTTTCATCAAGCAGTGTTGAACCGTATTCAAAATAAGTACTGACAACAAAAAATGAATTAGTCTGCCACCATTTTGATGTTTTTCATCGTTTTATCTGTTAAATTCAATAATAAAATTTTTTTAGTGTTTTTCTGAAGACTTTTGTACGGCCACAACGTGAATTAGAAAGAACTATTGTTGGCAAACGGGGCTTAATTTTATTGTAAACACATGATGCTCTAGTTTAATTATTCAGCTTTTTTTTAGTTTCAATGTTCTGATATCAATTTTACATTATTTTTAAAAAAATGACGTTTGAAAAAGTATTTATGTACCTATAATTTATTTGAATTCAATCTCTATTGTAACATAGACTCCCCCAGCAGGCGACGACAAAGAATCTAGTGAGACGACAATCGGCTCGTCATTCTAACAAGGCCTTTTTTACCCACGCATATTGTTTTTGTTCGAACAATCAAGCCGATTGTTGTCCCACAACAATCCGTATGTCATTGTTAGAAGTACAAGCCATTTGTTGCCCCATAACAATCTGTGTATCATTGTTAGAACAACAAGCTGATTGTTGTTCCACAACTATCTATGTGTCTTTGTTAGAATGGCAAGCTGATTGTTGTCTCACTAAATTCTTTGTCCTTGCCTGCTGGGGGGGGTCTCTGTTACACTATTTAAATTATTCTAGACTTTTTAAAGATTCGTTTTCGAAGAAAAAAAATTATTTATAATGTTTACCGATGCGATAGTCCGTGATCATCATAAGAAACTATAGCGCAGTTAAAAAACAAAAACTGACCTCAGGTACTCTCCAAAACCTTAAATAATCATCTGCCTATGATTAATTTTGCTGGACTATTCTGATTTTTATTAGATACTGTGTTAATATAAGTTCTTTACATTTAATTGGAATTACGAATCACAAACCAATAGATACAAGACAGTACTTTAAAACTTCAGACAATAAACCGTCCTCAAGTGAACTAAATAATAATCAATATATCGAACTAATGCAGGACTATTTAATATAGATTACTTGTATTGGGTCATTTCTACAAGAATAATATTTCCAGATACGGATATGCAATGAATTTTTATTTTAAATAATATGTTTTTTCATTTTATTTTGTGCAACTCGGTTTTAATATTTTAGTAGAAGGAATAGAAACACATTAATTGAAATATTCTTTTTACACTGAGTTGGGCTAGTCGAGCACTAACGATAAATCGATCGACATATCGAATCGTAATAGCAACAGTGTTATACGAAAAGCAGTGCAGGAGTCGACACAAAATTGGCCGATTTTATGCGTACTTCATATAATACTGTTTATCGGATAGTTCGAATGATTTATTAGTCATGCACGCCTTAGTCTTTATTTCATAGTACCTATTTTTAGGTTCAAATTATGTACATTTGTGTCTGTAACTTCAACAAAAATGAATTCATTAGCCTGTGCACAATGCGTGATTTTTATAACATAATATGTATGTTGCAACGAATGGTTATAAAAAGAATTTAATGGAAGTTTGTTTTAAATTTTAAATGATATTTAATAGATTTATCTTATTTGGAAAGAATAATTAATTTATAAATGAAAAATCTAAATTTACTAGAGAAATCAAAATGTAGGGAATAATAATAACAAGTTCAATAAGTCTTATACGCTGTGAATTTTTTAATAATATAATACAATAAAATAAGTTAATCTGAATAAAAAGAAAACTGTTAGGTAACTCAATTTACAATAATTTTATAATTAAATTTTAAATATTTTTGAATGGCCTAACTAGAATGAGTAAGCAAACGCTAACTAGAATATCTTTAAATACTGTATTTGATATTAAACAATAATTTCAAAAAGGAAATGTTATTCTTGTCGAACAGTCTCAAATGGTAACATGATTATTCTAAATGTAAATATTGTTACATATAACTTTAATGAAGAAATAAGCCCATAATATTCCAAAACGGAATGCATCGTACTGTAAAAAAATATGGATTATAATAAATGAGTATTTTAATTTGTTTTTGTGTGATGCAAGTTGTGTGAATGGTGACTACATGCAACTACATCTAGTAACAAGATCTCTGAACTATTTGTTATACTCCTATACGCTGACAACCTCGTTTGGTTGATTTTTGTTTTAGAGAGTACGGAAAACGTTCCTCTCCATTGCTATCGTAAGTTTGTATTATAATTGTATTGTAAATTATTATATATTGAAACGTCTCTTGTACATTTAGGTTGGAAACTGCGTTTGTGGAATCGTTGTCAGAAATTGTTTCATTTCTTCTTGTTTGTACCATCGATGCAGTTGCAATAAATTTGTTTTATTGAATTCAACGCTCAAATTTTATTTAAAAAAAAATCAAATTGCTAAATGCGTGAAATAAAAGAACAATAATGAATTACAATTTACTAGTTTGCCATCGACTACGAAAAAAATAATTTATTGCTTACTTAACTATTATATAACAAAACATGCAATTTTCATTACAATCTAAATATAATTTTTTTAAACAAAAATAAGTAACTTATATTAAAAATGGATTTGTAGTATTAACTTCTTATCTTTTCATTGTTACGATTGTAAATAATGTTGAGACAACAGACTATCGCTCATCATATTTCCAAATATTTTTGCCAAATAACGACTCTGTCTATATTAAAAAAATCATTGAAAAAAAAATTTGTTATGACTGCATGATAGGTTTCTTATCAGTCATATATGACACAATAATGAAAACTGATTTACGATTTTAAATAATCTTAGAAATTCCATTTTCATCAAACTGATTAGAATTGCAGGTCATTTCTTCATTGTACTATTTCATTTCGTTAAATACAATTATTTTCATTAGAAAATGTTATTATTAAATACAAAGTTACTGAATAGGACAATACGGTTACGCATGCGCAAAACAAAACTTATTCATAAGAAGCAATCCCATCCATAATAAAGAGCAGCTTTTTTGTCTCTTTTTGTACTATAACTCCATTTTTTTTTTAGATGTTCAAAACTGTGTAAACAGCCATTTTATTTTTAAATTCTAAAAAAAGTGTTGATATGTTAGAAGGAAAAAAATTGGTTTTTATACCCAAATGTACATTGATACCAATTAAATAATTCGTAATTTGTGAATTATATGTTCCAAATTTTTTAAAAACGAAATTTAAAACATTTGGAGATGGGCCAGTTCTCGAATATTGTGAAATTACTTTACTTGTGGATAGTTGTTTTTATATTTCAATTTTTGTCAAGATAAATTTAAATTGAGATATTCTTTTTGCCAGTATGGACAGAATGTTAAAATATACGCGACTAAAAATGTTTGATGAAAATGGACAAAACAATTTCAAACTGAAACAATACATAATCAGCGACAATTGGCTGTTTTGACTTTTGAACACGATTTTGTTGATTTTCTTTTGTTATACAACATTTGTTTTTAAATATGAACAACGCAATATTGACATTGAAATGACTTTAATTGGCCTGATGATATTATTTTTAGTATGCTATGTAATTTGTATTATGTTTTTGTCAGTAGTGAAGTTTATATAGGTATTGTATTATAATATTTCTTAGTTAAAAATTTATTATTTTTACAAAGCGGCGTTAAAAGAGACAATTTTTCCGATTCATGATGAAAGAGTGAATGGATATTATTTAGTCCGAGCAGGCTTCATTGCGCTCGGAAATAGTTTAGCGTTATGAAGAAATATTTAATTATTATTATTATGGAAATGATGAAACATGTAAAGTTTCCTGAACGCAATAAAATTCTATCTCTATAAACTGAAGATTTTATTTTATTGTCGCTTGTACACTTATAAAATATTCAGTTACACACACCTAGTGACATTCTCCTTTATTAATAATAAAAAAAAGTACTTGGAAGTAATTTCGGAGATTACCCTCAGCATATTCACAAATTAGCAAAATTCGTACTCTCTCTTTCTTTATAATATTAGTGTAGATGGGCGAGTGGAGAAATTGTAGCAAAGTAGAATAAGGTAGGCTACTTTTTCAGCACATGACTAGAACAGGTAATCGGCCATCGCCTTATATTAGAAAATCTCTACATTTATGAAAATCCTTTCTTTTTATTATTTTTTTTTTATTTGCAAGGGAATTTTAAACGGCTTCAAGTTATATTTTGTATTACTATTAATATCACAAATCAGGTTAATTGAAAAATCGGCGTATAAAAATCTTTCTCTGGAATATTTTCTAAGAGGCCAACGGACTATTTTTTAGCCTGACCGAAGTTTAGTTAATGATAAACAAATTCTATTATTGTTGTCAGTGAAAAGGAGCCAATACTGTATTTAGCTACTCTATCCGCATTTCAATAAAAAAATTGTCATTGAAAAAAGTCATACAACGTGGAGAAGACGAAAAAACTTCACCATATGTTTGAAATAAATGGCATCTGGCGTATAAAATTATTCCTAACTTACCAGTCTTCATTATTATTATAATATTAAAACGATAAACTAGTAGGAAATTGTATTCTGCTGATATTTTTATTAAAAATTTCTTAACGAACAAAAGTAAAGCTTATCAGATCGTAAAGATGTTATATTATGAATTAATTGTAATATTATCAATTTCAATATTCAATGGTGCTTCAATGATTCAATGGTATCCCAATAAAGATAATCGTCCTGATGAATATGGACCTACACCGAGACCGAAAAAGGAATCTGTACAGGTATGTTTGATATTAATTTATTTGAATCAATAATTTTAATTTTTATGTGACCGTGCTACAAGAAAATATCTCCGCAAAAACGGTTCGCTTCCACTGTGTCCAGTATACAGGGGCAATTTATTAACTCCCTAGGATCTATGAAATTGTTGGGACCTAATTATGGGTTTTTATATTAAATACATATTAAAAGATAAACCAAAAATGAAGAGAAAATAAAATTTGTATCTTACTATTTGACAGGGTGAAAATTATAAAATTACAAATAAACTCTGGAGCTAAGTGATATAAAAAAATTCCTAAATTCTTTGGTACTACCACGGGTATCGGATATAGTACGCGCTACGAATCTAAAAGGCTCGGAAGTTAGATGCGAATACAGTCTGTTGAAAAACTACAAACTCGCAACTCAACAAAACTAACATAGCAATAACAACTTGACAATAGCGTATTCGACTGTACTTTAAAGCAGGAAAGCGACAAGTGACAAAGGCAACGAGCGATCACGGCCAATCATCGACGGGCGCACGTTCCGTGCAGGTAGCTGGGAGGTGGTGGGAGTATCAACGGCTCTAAAATGTGCCTTTGCGACGCTGTTTGTGACTAACTTCCGAACCTTTTAGATCCGTGGCGCGTACTATGCTACTTTAAAAACGTAAAGAGAAGTAATTATCACATTGTTGACGGCAGCTTGATCTACCGGGCCTTTGAATCAGAGTGTCGTAGGTTCGATTTCATGAATGTTTTGTGATGTCGTTTTGATTTGTTATAATTTTTTAATTAAGACGCTAATGCTTTTAGTTGGCAAGCGTCTGTAATCTTAAATAAATAAATAATACATGTGTAATTTTGTTTTGTTCACAATAACGTTTGTAAGAATATTTGCACAGTAAGGTTTCTCCATAATTACTGATTTTGGGTTCAATGCCCAATTGGATCAGAAGTTAAAAGAGGTTTCTGGGAAATTATATATATATTTTTTTTCAAATGAAAATGATTTTGTAAGTTACGTCCGATTCCCCAATCCGATATTATTAGGGTTCCATATATTTAATTGTAGCTATTTGTAGGCATTTTCAAATGAATCAACGCTTCGTCAAGATGATCAAATTTTGACACAATATATTCACAGACTCAGTGACAAGATTGTTGGTTTGATTACTTTAGATGAACAACAGTTGAGAAAACTTGAATCTATAGAATACAGGTCAGGATAATAGATGTTGACCTTAACGATAATTGTATCAAGCTAAGTGAAATTCAATAATGCTTTTCGCTAAGTTTTTTTTTTTACTTTTTAACTGTAAAATATACTAAAACAGCTTCATTTCATTCATGCCTCCAAAAAATACGAAAATACATTTAAAATTTCTTACTGAATAAAATGGTTGTCTGTAAAGTCGGTTTACGGACGATAGTTTTACATGATAACGTATTCCGCTCGAATATCATATTTAATAATACATTACTGCGCTCTCGCTTGCACGCACAGGGTCAGGCGGAACGTTACGGAACGGTACACTTTTTCGTGCGTGCAGCTGGTGTTTCATCAATTTATAAGACGTTATCACGTCAAAAACTTAGTCCGCCATCTTTAGAAGTCCGCCATATTGGATTTAGAGTGACGTCACTTTATTTTTCGAGTTATTCTCAGCAAGCCCTTTCATTTGATACCCATATTGTAGGAAAGCAAAATAAAATTAGTCCGTCACACAGCAAACCATGCATTGTCATTCAAACTAAACGTGTATACAAATTTTCATCTCAATCGGTTGATGATATCTGCCGCTCGAATATCATATTTAAGTCAGGCGGAACGTGACACATTTCGGAACGTGACACTTTTTCGTACATGCAGCCGGTGTTTCATCAATTTATAAGATTGGTGTTTCATCAATTTATAAGACGTTATCACGTCAAAATGTTTCTTTTTTTGAAAAACAATTCTTCAAGACTAAATAAAGTAATTTCTTAGAAATGAAGAAGCTATTTTTGGCACCCTATCTCTGTATTTTTTAATAGATAATTATAAAATAAGATTTTAAAACAGTTAAAATTGCATATATCTAACGGCTTATTTATAAATTATTTAAATTAGTTAATACCTAATTAATCATAATCGATAATATTTTGTGGTAGACTAACAAAGGTGGAAGTTCAAATCCAAGAAAAAAATGAAAAACTGCAATCAGATGTTAGGGAAATTATGCGTCTATTGAGAGAATTAGATAGACAAAACAGTAAATCTGAAACAGCTTCAGATGATCTTAAAATCGATGTGGCTTTTATTAAACATACTTTGGAACAACTTCATGGAACACAATTTGCAGGTACCTAAGATAGTTACTAAAACTTTGGTTCATTTTCAAGTTTGGCTAAAAAATTGACCAATGTAATTAATTTTAAAAAGCGTTTTAAAGAATCGATATCTTAAATTTTAGATATTAAGGTTACAAGGCCTGATGTTAAGACTAACTATGGTGATGTAACGAAAAAACTAAATTCGATATCATTGTCAAATGATGGTTTAAAAACTTCACTGATTTCACTTCAAACTGATATGAATATCTTAAAACAAAATATAACTGAAATAACAAATAAAACAAGGTAATTTTTAACAGCAAGCAAAGTCAAATATATTTCCAGACGCTTATGATCCAGTTGTTGATCGTTTATAATCCGCAGTCTATCCGTCTAAATATGAACCTTTTCTTTAAAATATTTTCCATATTAGGAATCTAATTTTTGACAGTAGAACTGATCGCTTCATAAATAGCATTCTTATTTTTATCCACTCTCCTAATTCTGGATTATTTTCATTTTGATTTCTTATTTCACTAATAACTCCTTTATTAAAGAATCGTTGAATTTCAGAGAATTGTCGTTATCGAGTAAACAGTTTTTAACAAACAATCACTTTACCAACTCATTATTGGAACTCAAACATCAAAGTATAAACACTCATCCTACCGTGGACATTGCTGCAAATAATGCATTAAATTTACCCCAGGATTGCAAAGAGGTCATGCTGAATGGCTACAACAAATCTGGAGTCTACAAAATAAAACCAGCACTATCCAGAAATTCGTTTTATGTTTATTGCGATCTGGAAACTAAATCTGGAGGGTGGCTAGTACGTAATCCAATGCTCAATCGAGCTGACTGATACATATTTCAGTTTGTCATTGATTGTTACTCAAAGTTTTATACATATAATTCTTTTAAAAATTAAGTAATCAGTCTTTATTGACCCTAATTGATGGACGTGTATTATCTGCAAATATCTGTTCATTAAGTTATCAATATAGAGACGACAATGTACAAGACACGCGATTCGCTGGATCTAGTACAATCTTATGAGATTATAACAAGGAAACAGGATCAGCTTTAAAAAAAAACAGAAAATCTCGCGACTTGCAAACTTTGGAGGCCATTTTTAACGCATTTAGCGATTAAATCATACGGTATACAATGTGCTCATTGTATTCAGCCAACGTGTTGATTTTGAAATTGATGTATTAAATGCAACTTGTAGAGTTAAGCGCGATTCACACTATACGGAACGTCACCGTCACGTCACAGACCGGCAACGTCACGTCAAAATATCTTACTATGTATTTATATGGCTATGTTCACATACACCGGTTACGTTACATTACGTCAACGTCCCGGAACGTCAGCGTTTATCGAAAACTATATTTTGACGTGACGTGACGTTCTTGTCCGTTCGAACAGTATGAATGCTTGAGCGGAACGTTTCAGTCAAATAAATAAAACAATATCAAATAAATTCTAAATTTATTTATTGAAAATTTATTTATTTATTGAAATCATTATATTTTTATTATTTCATTATGGATGATGAAATTTTAATAGAAGAAGTTCATCTTTTAAATCATTGAATACAACAGTATGATACTCCCCAAATTGCTTTCTTTTCATGAACATTTCTCGTACCTATGTTCTTCTACGTGGTTTATTATTGCTGTTCTCTTCTTCGTCGTCCAAAATGAAGGCAATAATCGCAAGTTGTTTTTTATTGAACTTAGGCATGATAGATATTAAAAATTTAAAAAATTAATTGCAAAAAAAATAAACACGTTGAACTAGAGTACTAGGCGGATTGATGGCATTTCAGTGACGTTACCGATAGATGTGAATGTATTCTATTTTTTACGTGACGTTGCCGGTCTGTGACGTGACGGTGACGTTCCGTATAGTGTGAATCGCGCTTAATTTGCATTTTGCAACAGCTAGGTGATGAAACTGAAACAATATTTCACAAGCATTCTTTCAGGTTATTCAAAATCGTTTCGATGGAACATTAGACTTCAATAAAAGCTGGCAGGATTATAAACATGGCTTTGGTAATGTGGCTGGAGAATTTTGGATTGGTTTAGAAAAGTTACATATTCTTACAAATTATAGGGTAAGTATATATTATATAATATACATATGTACACATAGTATGTAATAAATCGCTTAATATCGTTAAAAGTATCCAAATTCTTAATTGTAACATTTTGTAGTTATTTGAGCTATTAATTCAATTGAAAGATTTCGAATTTGAAAATAAATCTGCTCATTACTCAACATTTGCGATTGGATCTGAAATTGAAGGGTATCATATCAGTTTATTAGGGACATATGAAGGAACGGCGGGTAAGCCATAATATTATGTAATATTAGCGTGATCTCGCTTCGCCCGGGTGCAAATTTGATGTAGTATAAATCAGTAGTTTTCGTGTTTTTAACGGACACAGAAAACACACGCGAGGAACTTTTATTTGTTTAGATGTAGGCACCCGGACGACGCCGGGGCGGTCAGTTATTATAGCTCTGAATCTTCTCCAAAACATAATCTATCGAATGGTCCAAACCGCATTCAAATCCGTTTAGTAGTTCTTGTGTTTTTAGCGAAAACAGAGACAGACGGACGCGAATGAGAGATACGTGATGCTGCAAATAAACAGAATAAGCCTATTGATTTCGTATTAATCGTTATCTTCTTGTGATCATGTTATCGGATTATTATTATAAAAAAAAAACTTTTTAGGGGATTCGTTGAGCTATCATTCAGGCCAGAAATTTTCCACCTACGACGTGGATCATGATAATTGGGCCGATGGGAACTGTGCGGTGTCACATACCGGCGCCTGGTGGTACAACGGCTGTGATAATAGGTAAAGTAATGGCTTCACTATCCTGATTCACGAGAGTTTTTTTGTTCAATTTTTTTAATACATTTCTAAGCGGTTTATTATTCTTTTCCGATTATTGTAATTCAAAAATTTTAAAGGATATTCAATGACAATTTTACAAAACCGGAAAAAAATCTTAATGGTATGAAGTGTGAAGAACACTAGTGATATACACAAGTTCATTTTATTTTCTGTATTTCGTTCAAAATTAACTTTAATGCTGCCGCGTCCGTTAATTTTCTTTGATAACTCCATTTTTTTTCTACAAAATTTCAGTAATCTGAATGGACGATATCTAAACGGTCAAGTACCAGAGGCTTATGACTACCAGGGTATGTATTGGTACGAATGGCGAGGTCCTAGCTATTCCCTTATGCAGTCTAAAATGCTTATAAGACCGGTTGATGCGGACAACCAATTAAAACTAAATAAAGACGTTACCAACAAACCCAGTAATAAACATGTAACAAATACACAAGCGATCTCTTCTGACTCTAAATCTATTTTTGATTTTGATGCTGATGATGAGGATTGATTAGACTCTGATGAAGTATTAATAATAATATTTAGATGAGTTATGATACAGTTAGTAATTATTATAATATATTACAGAGTAGCTACTGTTTGCTACAATTGTTAAGAAACTAATTTTTCTATGTTGATAGCGTTGTAACAATGGGTGTTTCTTAACAATTGTAGCAAACAGTAGCTACTCTGTAATTAATAATAATTAATTGTTTCCCTATATATGACTTAATAATTAATTAGTTGGTTAACTAGAAGCTGAAAGATTATTTCTCGTAGTGTTAGTCGATTCAATTCAGCTTTTTTTAAAAGGTTTTCAACTTATATAATATTATTTTTTAAAATATAGATGACTCTTTAGTATGTGTGGTCTATTAGACATAAAATATTAAAATTTATAAACTTTTTTAAAAGACGTAATTCTAGCTGAACCTAAATGGATCACAAAATTAATGTGTCTATAATATCATTGTTTACTTTCAATTTTTACAAGCAACGTCGTGAAAAAAGCCTGTTTGTTTGTGTTAGAGATATTATGGAGTACTACAAGCCGTAAAACTGATAAAATTACAGATATTATTGCATATGTATTACTATTAGAGAGAGTATTTTTATATTGTTCGTTTAATATCACCAGGTAATTAAAATAGTGCACGAAAAATTCTTCTTAAAATGTAAAAATCTGTGATGTCACTGTTAAAAACTTAAAAGTGTTTTTATTGTGTCTTCCGTTAATGTTATCTATTTGTATTTTTTTTAACTCGGGAGTGATTTTAATTTATTTTTAAAATCGGTAAAAATTTAATAACTGTGTGTTAACTTTTTTCTCAAATATTTCATTCTTTCATACCTAATTTCTTAGATATTTATATTGTGTAACTTTTATTTCAACCGTTGTGGTGGTTTCAAAAGTTAATAAAATGTTGAAATAAAATCTGCTAATCCTAGAAATTAATTTTATGTGTTAATATTTTTTTATATAAATATTTTGGTTGGGATGGTAAATTTTTCTGGAGTTATGTCAAGATCTCTTAATTGTCTTTCTGAGTGTGTAAATATCCAAAGATTGGAACCAAATGATGAGGTAAGTTTAATTTTTTTATTCCAGTTGATAAGTGAATATGAGCTCAATTTTTAGTTATTTATATCCATAATGTTATTAAAATTTAGAGTTTGTATCTAAATTGTAACAAAGGTCACAGTTTCAAAATTGAATTCAATAACCAGTTTGTAAATTGGTAAAATGCATATAATTTTTGGTTGATAAATGCTTTGAACCATGAGTTTTGACATAAAATAATGTTTACATCATAAATCGTAATTATAAAAATATCGTTTTAATAGGTCTTATATTTAAAAATCCTTCATAATTGCATTACTACAAGCGTGAATATATTTAGAATCTCTGATGACGCAAACGTTTAAATTTTTCAATGAGTTTAAATTGTACATTTTATGAAACAGTTTTGTTGCCGCTGTTGATTTGTTGTCGTTGCGTTTGCATCACTGCGTACTGGCCAGTCCAGTGAGTCAGTCAGCCAACGTACTTGTAGCTGTGCGGTTTGTTCGTTTACGGTAAAATACGTACAATGTAGATAAATACAAACTTGCCAAAATGTGCACTTATATTAAATTAAACATTGTCACAGTTTTCTGTGTTCTGTGAAAATTGGTGTAAACTATGTGTTTTATGTGCGTCTGTGTAAAAAAAAGTGTTTGTGCAAGTGTTTATTATTAATTTTCTATATTTCAAGACTGATCCAAAATGGCCGAATCTATTTATTACCAGGTGAGGCTACAATTTGTTTGTCAACTATATTGTTTTACAAGCTGTATTGTACGTAGAATACAGTCTCTGTAGTGGGTGGTTTCGTCTGATTATCTTTAATGGGGTTTATATTTGTTATTGTAATGATTTACACCTTGCGAAGTGAAATTTTAACCCTTTCTACTTAATATTCATGTTTTGACAGTTTTGGAATCTTGCATAATTAATTCACCTGCTTCATAAAAACATATCGATATTTGGTTTACAAAATAAACTACTTTAAGGAACGCACTTAAGACATGCCCACATTTAATCCAGTTATAAATTAAATCAATTAGTTTTTGTAAATAGGTTAAATACCTTTTTTTAAGTTAAGCACGGTCCTTAAAGATAAATTTGAAAGTACACAGCCATAGGTACTCAAAATTTGAAATTGATAATTGGCTCTTTAGTTAACGAGATAATTGATTTAGCCGCTAAATGTTGGGTTTTAGATTTCTGAATATTTGACCGGCTTCTGTTGTAGAACAAACACGCTAATGATCTCAGCTGCCAAGCGTCTGTATTCTATAATCTCTCTCCAGAGCAAATAAAAATTGCGTTATATAAATATACTAACTTCTGTATTCAGAAATTTTTATAAAATTGTCTGATTCATAATTACAAGACAATCATTATGTTTTCTAAGACTAGATATAGGTAGGTACATTTATTTGTAAACATGGATCTTTTTAACCTTTAATTTGATTTTTCCCGTAATTTTAAAAGAATTATGAATATTCCAAATTTGAACTTTCTAGCACGCAAACAATTTTCTCTTTTGTATAGAACTAGAAGACACACGAGATGATTTTTTTTACTTTATTACGTAAATTATACTTTGGAAATTAAATTTATGTAAGCCTCGATAATAACAAAAATTAATATTTATTCTAAAAGATTTACAGGCAGTACGTTTTCACTCGTATCACAATTATTAATGTAGTAACTATTTTTGTTGATAAAATATATTATCTAGTCTCAAGTTAATATTTTTTAAATAGCGTTATTCTTACTCTATCTTATCAGCAAACTAATTACATATACTTTATGCTTTTGAAAAACAGTTTTAAATATTGTAAATTTACCACGTTTTAGAATTAATGTTTTCCTACTATTATTTCCATAAAAATACTGAAATTTGCTTATAATTTTCATAAACCGGGTGAAAACATAAGAGATCTAGGGCACAGGACCTTGTGAAAAATTACAGCATGAACCAGAAGGTTAGAAAACATTATATTCATAAGAAAGAAGACATAATTATTGTCATTTTCTATTAGCAGATTTTTAAAGTCATTCTGAGGTCTTGTTTTTAACTGAAACACGTTGTATTTACAAAATTTGTAGGTACTTTGTAATTTTGGAAACAATTTTATAGTAGAAAAATAAATGTTTAGCATGTTAATGAGACTTGAGAATTTTTTTGGAAATCGTCCAGGTTTGATAAACTGTTGATGAATTCCAATGTTTGTGTATTCTCTCTTTTTTTTGTAATTCTCTTGGCATCATCGCGTTTCTTTTTTTTCTGGGTTACAAATGACAGTCATAATATTAAAATCACCATTTCTGGTGCAATATTAAGTTATAAGTAAAAATGTAATATTGTATAACATTCGGTACCAAACCGAATAACGAATATTCAGCAAGCTCACATGTCAAATTAGTAATTATTGGATGTTCGACGAATTTCAAACATGATTTTGGCGCAAAAAAAAAGAAAATGCATGGTGACTAATGAAGAGTGACAGATCCTGCTTTATTATAAAATCCAGAAAAATCCCAGATTACTTCAAAATTCTTCAAGTTTAAATCTCGTGCGCAAGAGCCTTAAGATAACTGCAGTGTACATTGATTTTGATTTTGGTGTTTAATACCATTACTTCCTAAAAAAACTCCATTAGAAAACGAAATTACAGAGTACCAATTATAATTACAGTTTTATGTAATAGTATTTTATGTTTTAAAAAGTTCAAATATTCTAAAAAAGTTCCGATAACAATTAATTTGTAATTTGTTTCCATTTCTGAAATGATTTATTCAAGTTCAAATTTATGGTAACCGATCAAGGTTTTCAACTTTAATGTATAACCAAAATATTATCATCTAATTAATGAAAGAGTGTTTTTTTTTTTATTTCACATTCTTTCAACGTGTTAAATCGCTTCAATGGCATTATTATATTTCGGCTACGAAAGATTCTTGGCAAGTTATTCGAATCATCACTGCTATCTATTATTATGTATTTAAAAAAATTGAACCGATTACAAAAAAAAATGGTTCAGAATACGCTTAAAAAGAAAAAAAAAACCTTTTTTTCTTAGTTTAAAGATCACATTCCCCCTACATTCAATTAGAAGTCGACGAAATTATTTCTCTCTATTTTGTCACAGTTGTTTAATTATACATCATATATAGCGGTTCGTCCCGGTTTCACCCGGGTGCGATAGATATAATTCTACAAAAATGTATTTGGGTTGCGACCTGGCGTCTGAACTAATAGCTTTGAGCAAATTCTACCAGATTTGCGTCTAAACTAATAGATTTGACCGAATTCTATCAGATGTCGCTATTTGGTACTAAAACAGTTTATTTTTGTTTGCTTCTGAACTAATAGCTTTGAGTAAATCCTACGAGATGTCGCTGCATGTTACTAAAACTGTTCTTTTTTCACAAAACACCGTAATTTTGCACAAAATATATTGTCTTCGTTTTCACAACGTTATGATCATTATCTAACCATACCAGATAACAGACTTTAATCATCGTCAACAATTCTTTGAATGGATGGCGATCGCAGTTCAATTGTTGGCACCGACGACGCCATAAAAAAATGTACAAGTACCTATATTCTGGAGCTTCGCCTCAGACTTCACCAGGGGTTTAAAGATTTTACCATTTTTAGCCATTTATTCGTAGTGATTCTGTTTGAAAAGTGTCCCACCAAGGTAAATAATTGCCCAAACTTTCATCCAAATCGGACGTGTTCCCTAATCGGGACTGCACCCAAAATTAATAAATGTTCTCCTTGACTATAGCTTTCATAAACGATGAAAGATTCTAGAATGTACTCAGTATAGAAAACTACAAGATATGCAATTATTTTCTGGCAATAAATTCAAATCTTTGATTAACGTCTGAATAGAACTCTTTAAATAAATAAAATTGTCGACCAATTTTTTTCAGACAAAAAATAATAAAAATATAAATCAATATAAATATTGATTATATTGGTTTATATTTTTTTATTATTTTTGTCAATATATATAGTCTGAAAAAAATTGGTTGTCTGTAAAGTCGGTTTACGGACGATAGGTTTACGTGATAACGTATTCCGTAATACATAACGTAAACCTCCCAAAATTTGGTTTCAATCCGCTTATCCTTGGTGTCGGAATGATAAGAAATGTCAAAAGTGACGTTTGCAACTGTCAAAGTATTATGTTCTAATAATAATTAGTTATTCCAATACTTAACTTAGAAGGCGTTGCATTTCACAAAATACTAATGTCAAAAAATTGAATTAAACATTAGAAATGCAGCCGTTTTCATGTTAAGACAAGACATACGTTATTTTCTAATTTCCATGTACGGCAAACAAAGACGACCGACCGCGTCGCGCCATGCATTAGACAACATTGCATTTATACAGCTATTTTTCTATATAAATTTGTATAAAAAAACTGTTTAGGCAAATTATGTTATACGAAATCTATGTAAAATGTTCTCCTCTTTCGTTTAAGACTGGTTTCAAACCGATCTGATTTAAATTGAGCGAGAAATTAGCAAAAAGCACGCACAGGGTCAGGCGGAACGTTACGCGTTAGGAACGTTAGGATTTTAGGAACGTTACACTTTTTCGTGCATGCAGCCGGTGTTTTATCAATTTATAAGATTGGTGATTCATCAATTTATAAGACGTTATCACGTCAAAATTGGTCGACAATTTTATTTATTTCTGGCAATAAGTATCTCAGTATATTTTCGGTCTCCGAGAATATTCTCGCCCTACACCTCTACCTATGGAGATTCTAAACCGACCTTGAATTACTTAATCATTGATCGAAATGTTTTCATCCGCTGTTTGAGAAGCACTGATTTATTCATGTTGAGCGACATTACGTTGTGGCCGTATATGGCTACCTGATTTATGTTTTTTACCTTGTTAGGTTATATTTATATATATATATCAGTGCAAATTGCTTATGTTTTATAACTTTGATTTTAAGTATTCTTTAAATGTTTGCAGCAGCCAACATAAATTTTCATATTATTTTTTTTTTGCCTGTTTACTGTATCGTTATTTCTGATTGTGCAAATAATAAATGTTGAGTTAAAAAATATATTATTTTGCATTTAGTTTCGCGGTAAACAGTTTAAAAAATAATTGTCTTAATTCGGTATTACAGTAGCGTAATTATATTTAATGGTTGGGCGCGAAACCGAGCGCTCGGTTGGTTAGTTTGTAAACGGAAGTTGTAATGCATTGTAATAAATTGCAGTCACATTTTGTTTTAAAAGTATACCTATGTACATCCTATTCCTGTGGGGAGACGTGACACATTCCTGTATAAAACTGAAGTTTGTTTGTTTGGTTGAACGCGCTAAACTCAGGAACTATTGGTTCGAATTGAAAAATTCTTTTTTTGTTGGATAGCCCATTTATCGAGGAAGGCTATCTAGGCTATATAATACCGCGCTACGACCGATAGGAGCGGATCATCAATGAAAAATGTTGCAAAATGTATAACTCAAAATTTGTCCGTCCGACAAAAACTTTTGAACGGTAACTTCGATCATCATGAAATTGGGACGCAACATTCATCTCGATAAACAAGATGAATGGGCGTACTCATGTCCCTCTCCCCCATTCGTTCTTTTGCACCCGGGTGATACCGGGCGGGACCCCGCTAGTAGCCTATAAACTATACCTACGCCTCAAATTTTGAAACCGTTAAATATTAGTATTGCTTTTTTTGGCTTTTATAACTACTAGCGTGACCTGTGCGAATTATTCGCACTAAATAAGTATAATAATTATCACTTTACAAAATTATTTTTTAAATATGATTGCAGGTATTCAATTCGTTTCTAATTTTGCACACTGCTTATAACGTTCTTCTTTTTGTTGTAAAAGAAATATTTTACTAAAATTGTCATATAGAGGCGCAAGTAGCAAAAGCGTTTTTCAGCGTTGCCCGTCAGATGGCAGTATGCAGTATTTACAATATGAAGGTCAGATGACAGATCGAAGTGTTTACGTTACGCCGTCAGATGGCAGACGTTGTTCAGAGTTTAATTAATTTACAAAAACAATAGCAATAATAAATTTTTTAGTTGTCGATGTCAGTAGAGCAAGCAATTATCTGTAAAATGATATATAATTTATGCGGAGAAATTGTGTGGTTTTTTCTAAAAAGGGAGGCAAACATCTCAAACCTTAGCGTATTAATATATATGATATTCAGAAGTCGGATTTTTTTAAAATTTAATTCTTCGTTTACCTTATAGTGACGTATTGTGTAAATAGGAAGCGTTCACAATTGCAGTATTGTTTTCGCTTATTCACACAATTATTTACAAATGGCTCATTGTGGACGAGTCGTAAACTAACACAGAATGACAGGATGGTGTTACGTACTCCAATCGCGCGAGAAAATCAAAATGCTAATCTTTTACTTGTGTTTATTTAAAACTTTGCAATAGCTGTTGCAATATCAAGATTTTGTTTTCAATTTTCTTTGATGTGCAGTGAGCCCGACTGCGACAAACAAGAGGGTTATGTTTTTCAAAAGTTGTATGTTTTGTATGTGGGATTTTCTATTTCTATCGTAGACTCTAAAACAGTGATTCCCAAAGTGGTCTATATCGACTTCCAGGGGTCGACGACAACTTGCAAGGGTTTATGTCAGCGGAAAAAAAATTGTGGGTCTATGAAATGAAAATGGGGGTCAACGATAGTGAATCTCCTAACAAAAAAAAAAGGAACAAACTGGACATCGTTAACCGAAGAGATTTAAGATTAAATCTAACTAAATTGATGCCAAATTTATTATTAAAGCATCAGGTTCAGCTATCACACTAAAAGCATTTATTTTTTGCTTAGTTATTTTATGTAACAGAAAGTAAATTTTAATTTGATTCGTTTAATTTGAATCTAATTAATAAATGTATAAAACTAAACATTTCATACTACATTTCAATAGCGTTATAAATTTAAATCGTTCAAAGTGAGTAGCACTATACCGGTTGTCAAAAATACATTTGAAATTAATGAATTTGCAAAAAATCGATATTAGATAAGCAGGGGGTCTACCCGAAACCGAAAAACATGGCAAGTGGTCTACGAGACAAAAAAGTTTGGGGGCCTCTGCTCTAAAATAAGAGTCATAATTTCACGACTTGGTAATTGTCATGACGGAAAAGTCAAAAGTCAATACGTATTTTTAATTTATTATTTCTTAATCGAAAATATAATTGATAATGTGCACCTGTTCTCAAATTTGGGGCTGGAAACTTTATGTTTGTAATATATAATTGAAACATAATAATAATAATAATGCGTTTACCGACTGTCGACTTTATGTCATAATAGACGCTATATTCGCACCATTACTATTTTCCATCTATCACACTTCCCGTTGTTTTCTACATTTTTTAACTTCCACTTAATTAATAGCGACGGGCGAATGAAACAATTTTAGGACGTTAGGATAAGGTAGCCAAATTCTAAGCATAGGAGTTTGACAGGAAATGGTCTTGAATAAGGAACCATCTCGGTATTTATCTGGAATTCCTGAGGGAAACCATGGAAATCCTCACCGTTTCTCGGCGAGAGGCAGCAGGAAAAAATCCCAGTCACTTCGGTCTCCGCCGGTATCCGAACCCGGTACATCCCGAATTCGAGTCTAGTGCTCTCACCACTACGCTACTCCGTTCGGTAATTGAAACATTATATTATATGAACAGCGGAACTAGCCCGACTATTTTCAAGCCAGCCATTTTTAAGCTGTTTCATACTTGTCACAAAAAAGAATATTATGTAAATGCGTAATAATGATAATTCTTACTAATTGGATATTCCTAATTGCATTTTCTGTGGAAAGTCAAACAGATAAAACATTCATTTTCTGTTATCTGTTTTGTAAGCCGATAAAGATTTTCTTTTTAGCTTATATATAGCTATGTTAAAATTATTCTCACTAAAAACAATCCCAATAATAAAAAAAGCAAAATTTTTCACAAAAAGTAATAAATATACATATATATATTAGTGATGTTCCGGATCGTTAAAAATGTATATCCGCGGATACGGATACGGATCTTAACTTTCTTAGAGTACGCGGCGGTAAATATTGCACATCGACCTTTGGAAAGAGACTATCTGTTATGGGAAAAAGTTATTGGCCTCTTTAACAGTTAACTCTCATAAATAACATATTGTCTTTTTCCAAAGATCGATGTGGAATATCTCATTATAAAGATAGTTTTTTAGTACCTTTGAGTTATGTACTATTAGTATGGTACTCACTACGATAAATGTTTGCAATATAAAGGTGCCAAATACGATTTAAAAAATAAAAAATAATCTGAATGGAATTTAATAGGTTTTCATTATTACCTAATCACATATATGAAATTTCATCTATGAAATTAATAAGGAAAAAGATCCGTAAAAGATCCGCCAAAAACTAACGGATACGGATCTTTCTTCTCCCTCGGATATCCGCGGATACGAATACGGATATCCGGCACATCACTAATATATATGTCGCAGAGATATTGTCAAATCTGTGATATATAAATATCACTAGTGAATTTAGCGACATATATACCTACTAATTAATTTTAGAAATATAAAATATATACCTAAGTGGCCATCCACAAATTCCGTAACTCCTTTTTGAAGCTTTATTTTACCCTCCCCCCTCAAAGTAACAACTTGTAACAAATTATCAGATTTTAGATATATTTTGTTAGCGTAGAATGTTATATAATATAACTACAAATAATGAGTAAAAAAAATAGAGATATATACTGCTGTTTAGATTAGGACAGCAGTCGGCAACCTTCTGAGACGAAAGAGCCAAAAGTTACAATTTACAAAATTTCCCAGTTTTTAAGGAGCCACTAAACATTTTCGTTTCAGTATTATAGTATTTGCTTATATAGGTATAATATATATATATCCGAGGACGACACGTCGAGACGGGGCCGGTGCGGGTGAGACGCAAGTGGAAATGGCTGAGAGATAGACATAGTACTCAATCATGGATTGATTGGACGATTTTTAAGGGTTTATATAATAAAACAATTATTTTTTGCGTATGGAACTAGAGCCGCAGGTTGCTGACCCCTGGATTAGGATATTAAGTAAATGTATCAATGGATTGCGAAAAATAATAAACATCGATTATAAAAACTGAGCAACAATTGTTTTACAGATTGATTGCGGTAACCCTAAATTAGTCAGAAAAAACTGATTTTTGTCTGTGTAATAACAATTATCATCACAATCGAGTTTTAATTGTAATTTCATTTATAGTACACGTAACAACTGGTGAATCATGCTTTATTAATGGCATAAATATGAACATACGATAGCTGATGGCTAACTAAGAATGTTTGTTACTTTCTTTGTCTTCATTTGTTTCACATAATAGTTTGTTGCAATTGTTTTTAGGAAGACTCTCTTGCATGAGTGAAATTACATTTTTGTAATTAAAATTAATTGGAAACTTACGACATAGCTCTTAAGCTGGCAGTACTCCAGGGAAAGAAAGTTTAGGTTAGAGTACGATAACTCGATGTCCGAAATATCCACTGGAAATACACATTTTAGTTTTTATGTAATAGGTAAGTTAAATGTTTTACCGGTTTTAAGTGAGGGGAATTGATTTTTATATTTTTTTTTTTTTGCACAGTGAAAAAGGCAAGGCGATGGCGCGTTTTTTTGCGCAATAAAAAGGGGAAGGTGTTTGGGGGGGGAGCTCTTTAAAAAACAATTACGGGGTCGCGTATACAAAGTGAGATAATAATACAGTAATTCTACACCAGTTGCTATGACGTGTATATATTATGTGATATCTGGTTAGATTAAAAAAATGACAGTGAGTGACGAAAAGTAGTTCCATTTTTATACGTATTTGTGAATAATCCACAGGTTTTTTTTTGGAACGTGAAAATTAGCGTTTTCTATGACTGAAAAAAATTTAGGCACATCGAGTTATCGTACTGGACCCGAAAGTTAGGTTAATGTTCGTATTTAGGCGTTTGTTTATTAGGAATTCATATATTTAATAATAACCTATATGAATCATGGCCTATCTACTCAATGTGCGGTGAGTGTACGCAACAAAGCTTATCGAAAATATATGTGCGTCTCTTTCTTCGATGTATAATTCCCTATAATTTCTTCGATGATAGGATTGGTTGATGTACTTGCATTCAATCTGAATAAACTATCTCTGTTTCAAAAACTGAGTCTTTTTCTATGATGTTAACATGGGCGTACCCAGCTTTTGGCCCAGAAGGGGGCAAATTAAAATTTTTTAAGCTGGGTTCTCGGTGCTTGTTTTGCCCTTCTGGATACGCCAGTGCTTACGGCGTAAAAAAATACAGAAGTATATGTTTGCACCCTAATGGTTCGAATGCGATTTTATTCCTATGCTCGGTATAGAATAAAAGTGTATGTAGGAATCAAAACGTCTCAAAATATCTATTCGTCGTTGGTTCTGTAATACCTCTTATGTGCAAAAAGTAAAAATTGCAGGAAAGGCCAAAAAATTGTTATTTCCAATGGATGGTAAGAACTAGCAATTTCAGAGGCAGGTATATTACTAATTCATACTTATCTTCACTATACGTGTTTAATTAAGACGAAGTATTTTCTTAAAACATATTTAACGTTAATTTCGGATTTATTGGCACGTGGGAGAAATTATTTGAATCAACTTTTCACGTAAGAGTTACTTCCCCTTGTTGGTTACTGTAAAATTAATTTGGAGGTATTAGTAGTGTATAGAGCTCCGTTTCTTGAATCTTTTCATCTAAAAAACATAAAATCTGCCAACTATGCACATAAGAGCTATTACAGAACCAACGAAGTATTATTAAGTGTACAGTGCTAACTGTCTTATGCTAACAGACTGTTATTGTTAAACAGTTACTGGTAACAGATGTTATTTTCAAATAGCAGTAACAGTTTCGATCGTCATTACTCATTTCCAACCGGCGTGTTCAATGTTTTGACCGGGAGTCGTTTCGTGTAAACGGACCGCAAATACCGGCTGTGATAATTCAACTTATTCTTTAATTTGACACCTGCAGTTTTGATTTGAACACGGCGTGCTAATTTGAATATACAAAAATCTGTTAATTTATTCCGTAACACAGTACAGTCTCGCGTCGTTACCTAGTTTCAATAATCGTACATCCGCTAACGGCTTTTATATCGACTCACTGTTTGTTTCGGAACTTGGCTTCAGACATATTATAAAAAAATAGTAATCATGCTAAATTAATAACAGTAAATTATATTTGTATTTGTGCACACATAATGATGCTCTTTTGTTTTGTACTGAATTGTGCTAAGCCCAAATTAAAAGCGACGGTGAACAATGTCATAAAAAATTAGAATAATATATATACAAATATTAAGAGCACTGTAGTTGAAACAAAAATAAAAACCCCTTTGCACTCCGGGAATGCCGGCGCAAGTGAAAACTTGAATATTAACGTCTTACGAATTTTCGATCAAAATGGTTTGTATCATAGATTGTATTTTTATGTACGATATTTCAACGCTAGATGTCTAACGTTGTATAATGGTTTGTATCATAGATTGCATTTTTATGTACGATATTTCAACGCTAGATGTCTAACGTTGTATAAACAATTACTATCACTTAGAGAGTTTTCTCGCTCACCCAGTTCTTACTTTTCCTGACGCGAGTTTAACATTTTTTACCCATTACAAAAAAAGTGTACAACGCCGCTAAAGAAGTTTTCACTTCAAAAATAAAGAATAGTTACTTCTTACAAGTTTTATTAGCGGATGTACATTTCGGGAGCTATGCTCTCATCTTCAGCAAACACTAAACTCCCGAAATGTACATCCGCTAATAAAACTGTTGTGGTAAGAAGTAACTATTCTTTATTTTGTATTTTTTTTTTAGAATAATATAATGTACTAGTGGTCCGGTCCGGCTTCGCCCGAATTTGTAGATTTCCACCGTTTTTTCGTCGACTTGCGTTGAAAACTGGTCTCCACGAAAAGCATTTTTATTTTAACGTGATAATATATAGCCTACGTTCGTCCTGAAGGTCCATTCTAAATGTCGGTGAAAATTTTTTTAAAATCGGATGATTAGTTTCGGAGATTACCTCCTACATCCAAACTTTGCCTCTTTATAATATTAATATAGATTTTGCACATATCTAATATGCCAGAAATTACAATTAAGAAATAAATTAAAAAACATTGTTGGTGTCTTAAAAGCAAGTAAATAAAATAAAATAATTTAAAAACAATATTGTGTTCTTTGCACTCAAAAAGTAGAAAATAATATTGATCAGAATAATTTCGTACATTTGTAAAAAGGAAAACGATTGGACGTTTATAAAATATTCAATAAATAAAATTATCGACCAATTTTTCAGACAATATATTAACAAAAAAAATATATAATTAATACATTAACGTTGGATTTGGATCTTTTTCAGAACTGATCTAAAAATATAAAAAGGAATTAATATTTAGTTTCTATTTATTTTTAATGAAATTCCTGAAAGATTTTTTAATATTGAATTAAACATAAATAGAAACTAAATATTAATTACTTTTTATATTTTTAGGTCAGTTCTGAAGAAGATCCAAATCCGGATCGAAACGTTAATGTAGTAATTATATATTTTTTTTGTTAATATATTGTCTGAAAAATTGGTCGATAATTTTATTTATTGAAGAGTTCTAATCAGACGTTAATCAAAGATTTGAATTTTTATAAAATATTACTTTAGTTGTTTTTATAAGCGCTAATTATAGTGTTTTAAGGAGGTTGATCCGTTACAGTCTCAATCAAAAGTAAGTCGAATTCTAAATGGGAACTTTTCCATAATAAATTTTTACAAAAGGTTATAAGTCGATGATACCAATAAATTATTGTCATAAAGGCATAAATAAATATTTTTTTTATATTAATTAATTATTTCAGTATTTTACTTAATGGACTAACTTTTGAATTTTTTGTACAAAGTTAGGTTAGAAAAAATAAATTTATATAAATATCTGTATTTTACATATTTTTTGCAGTAATTAATTAAAAAAAGAAATTAGAAGTAATAAAAATTAAAATTAAATCATTAAAACGTTGAAAATTCAGTTAAAATTGTCAAGAACAAAAGTCCATAATCGAAAAGTGCTAAGGTTTAATATTTTTTTTTATTGATTAAAAGTCTCCTAATTAAATTGGAAAAAATATTAAAATATGCGTAAGACATCGATGCTTTACATAGTTAGTTTTCGGAACTGCTAACATTATTTGGTTATTTGCAAAAAATTAAAATGTACCGTTTGCATGCTAGGTTGACATATTTTCCATAAGACTACATGTAAAAGTTTTTTTTTTATTTTTAACTTTATAAATCTCCTAATGATTTTGGATTTTTTACAGAAAATTTTGTCATAAAAAAATCTATTAAAAAAACTTTATTTCAAATTTTTTTCATTATCTTCGTAAAACGGCTCAACCTCCTTAATATGTCCTCAAGCTTTTACGTGGCAGGTTTTAATATATCTATTATCTAACTAAATGTAATGTAGATTCCAACTTAAAAAAAAGTGGGACGCCCCCATTGGATTAATTGAATTTAACCACGGTATAGTTCAGTGACATGTCGCGATGCTATTTTGTGAAATTATAATAATGCATGTGTTGTATAATTATTGAGCCAAGGCTATTTTTAGTTGTGTCTTTTATACATAATATGTACATATGTAATTTGTAATTATTAGATGTACATATTTATCTATATTATATTAAGTATATGAAGGTGAATTACTAAAACTAAGTATAGGAGTACTATACTCATCTTATCTTAATGTCATTTGTATACTGTTTCAGTAGCATATATAACTGTGTCGTTCGCACTCACCCACCAACAAAAAAAAACTTTATACCGGAAATGTATGATTCTAGGGATACCTGATAATTTACGAAGAATTGGTTATCAATAATAATTAATTAGTAGACGATGAAAGTAAATGTCGTTAATTGAATTAAGCGATAATAATTAGCATGCTTACACGTCATGATATTGAAAATTGAACATGAAGATATTAAACCTTATATCTATATACTAATCAGCGTTGCCAGTCAGGATTTTGGAACTCTTTGAGTGAAAACAGCGGGATTCTTTCGTCGAAAGCGGGACATAGTAAAAAAACGTATATAATCAGAAAATTTCAAATACCTATTTATCTTTTTATTTGAATTAAAATTACGTTTACGTGACAATAGATAGCAAAAATAGCCATAGAAAATGTATTTTAATAAAAATATAATATTTTAAATCAGATTTACCCTATCGTTAAATAGTTGAGTCTTATTCGTCTTCAGAATAAAAAAAAAAAACAGAAATCAAAATCAAAAAAGTTTTATTCATTAGAAAAATATGGCGTTTCAAACAATAGTCAGTGGAGTGAGTGTTACAAATTGCAACTTACAATAAGAGAATAATTATTTATAAGAATTACATATTCATGATATTTCTATGAAGATTTAACTTCTTTTAAAGTTATCCCCGAAAAGCAGGACTGAGACTGTCCCGCGCGGGACATTTAATTTTGATTTAAAAATCGGGACGTCCCGCCAAAATCGGGACGTCTGGCAACGCTGATACTAATATATAAAGCTGAAGAGTTTGTTTGTTTAGTTGGTTGAACGCGCTAATTTCAGAAACTACTGGTTCGAATTAAAAAAAAAAAAACATTTTTTGTTGGATAGCCCATTTATCGAGGAAGGCTATAGGCTATTTGTGACTAACTTACGAACCTTTTAGATCCGTGGCGCGTATTATAACTTCCACAATAATGTATACAATAAATATTTACAAAAATACATGTAGCGCGCAATCCTTTACTATATGAGACGCGGCCGTATAGGATAGTTAAATTTTATTTTTAAAAATGGCAAATCGTTATTGCAGATTTTAAATAAAGAGGATGTTATTAAATTATTGGTTATTAAATCTTCAAAACGTTAAACCGCAGTAACTGAAAATAAAAAGTATATTTAAATTCATTGAAAATGTAAACATGGATTTTCTCGGAAAAAAGTAATCATTTAAAACCAAATTATAAACAAAATCAGTATTTTCTGCGTAAACATGGTTTTCTTTTTTTAAATGTACCTCTTTTATGACAGTATTAACAATAGCTTTTCGGTTGGTCTGTTTCTTTTTCAAACCTTCAGTGCACACCTTGTAATATATCGAAGAATCTCGTTAGAGATTCTTTTCTGTGCTAAATGCCGACGAATCTCTAACAGATTCTTATACATTGATTTTGCCTATCTCCCATATAACGCCGTGTATATGAGGCCAGTTTCCAAGTTTTATAGTTCTGTGACCACGTGATTTTCGTATTACCGAGTTTTCGTATCACCCATACACATACGACAATAATAGCAAAATACTATGACCGCTTGGTAGCCGAACGCTTAAGACGTAAGGCCAGTAACGGCAGGGTTTTGGGCGTAAACGCTCTCGTCACGCATTCACCAGCTTGCTCCCCAAGTCAAGCGTGCCTAAAGAAGTTTTACTTCAAAAAAATCCGTTCTGTAACGCAACTAGCCTCGGAGATAGAGGAGGCTCGAAAAACGCTATAGCATTGATTCATTTTATTAAAGTGCTCAGTCCTTTGCGAGAACTTGGTATTTCGTGTGCTATGATTCATTTTTGAAATTGGGGAACAATTAACAATGCGACTATCGCGTTCGTTGTCACTTTTAACAAGAGAAACGCTAATGCAGTAAGGCATTGCATTATGTCCGTTGATTACAATAGAGTGTCCTGTCAGTCGCGTTATTGTTGCATTCTAAAGATTAAATTGTCTGAAGAAATGGAGTGTTATACTTCACTGTACGCAAACTATCAGTACACAATAATATATGAATAAATTATGTCTGTATAATGTAGGTATCGTGGGAGTTATTTGTGGCGTTGCATTCAGTCGAAACGTGAACATTTCAAGCGCATATCAATTAATTATATTTAGAGCAGAATTACTACAGCTTCTCTTTCACTTGATATGAGGATGTCTCGGTTGCCACGTTCACACTACTATACTTTCTCTGCGTTTTTACTTCCCACATATTATGATTGACTAGCGGTCCCGTCCGGTTTCACCCGGGTGCAAAAGAACGAATGGGGAAGGAAGGGACATGAGTACGCACATTCATCTTAGTTTACCGAGATGAATGTTGTGTCCAAACTTCATAATGATCGGCGTTACCGTTCAAAAGTTTTTGTCGTTAAAAAGCAGTATTTTATTTAATTGAAAACACTGTAGGAAAATTATTTTTATATAGGTATCTAGGTAGCTATTAATTAGATTTATTTTTAAAGCAATGTAGAAAATAAAAATATATTCGCCGGCTTGAACCCAAGACCCTGGCATTAAGAGTCTTACGCTCTACCGACTGAGCTATCCGGGCTTGTGAACGTGACGCGCTAATATTGCAATATTTATAGTTAAGGCATTTCACCTGATAATATTTGTTGGACGGACTAATTTTGAGATACATCTTGCAACATTTTTCATTGATAAATAAAATTATCGACCAATTTTTCAGACAATATATTAACAAAAAATATAATTAATACATTAACGTTTCGATCCGGATTTGGATCTTCTTCAGAACGAATCTAAAAAATATAAAAAATAATTAATAATTAATTTCTAATTCGCTTTATGTAAAATTCTTTCAAAATAATTAATTAGTATCAAAAATTATTAAAAACAAAATATTATTTCAAAATAATATTATATATATCGCACGTTGAAAACAAAAGTGGCATTATGCAAAAAATGGCATTTTACAGTAGAGCATTTTTTAGTTTTAATATTATTGTTTTGTCCTAAAAAAGTTACTATTAAAATACTGCTTATAGAGATTCTTTTGTTAATAATGAGACAATTTATTATTGTTTTAATTTATTTGTTGACCACAATGTTAAAAATAAAGTTATTAAAAAAAAGACCTTTTTACAATAATTTTTTGTTTAGTGTCATTGTTGTCATAGCCTATAAGTAAGTTGCAGACTTCAACTGCAAAAAGTGTCACTAAACAAAATGTGTCATTTTATGTATTTACTTACTTGCATTAATTTTTGTAGCAACTGTAATCAGTAAACTGTCGTTTAGCAAAATGTGTCACTTTTTCACTTACAGCGACGTGCGTAGCAAACAACTGCTTTGACAATAAATTGACACAATTAAAATAGTGTCGTTATATCAGTCATGACCATGGGCAATTCTTTCAAAATATAAAGTGACACTAGCTCAGTCTAGCGGAAGTAAGTGGATTTATAAGCAAACGGAAATTTTCGTATAGTGACACTTTTGCAATAAAACATGAATCCTACAAAAGGTGAAAAGTTAACTTTTTTATATAGTGTCACTATTGTTTTTAACGTTTAATATTACTTAAATTTTCCGTATCTAATTGAGCATTGAGAGAATTTTTATTTGATTTTATATGTAACATTTCCGAAATATTTCTTTTAAAAAAATTAGTTTCATTATCTAAAATTTTTATATTATCCCAATTAATTATTTTGAAAGAATTTTACATAAAGCGAATTAGAAATTAATTATTAATTATTTTTTATATTTTTTAGATCCGTTCTGAAGAAGGTCCAAATCCGGATCGAAACGTTAATGTATTAATTATATTTTTTGTTAATATATTGTCTGAAAAATTGGTCGATAATTTTATTTATTGAAGAGTTCTAATCAGACGTTATTCAAAGATTTGAATTTTTCATTGATGTTCTGTTCCACTTGGTCGTAGCGTGATATTATATAGCCTATAGCCTTCCTCGATAAATGAACTATCCAACAAGGTTTTTTTTTCAATTCGAACCAGTAGTTTCTGAGATTAGCGCGTTCAACCAAACAAACAAACTCTTCAGCTTTATACTCGTATATTAGTATAGATATAGATATTGTGGCAGAAAGAAGTTTTACTTCAGTCGTGTGGTCTAAAGCACACACGCCTTTTTTTTGTTTTGTTTTTTTTTTGTTCTGGCATAGTAAATAAAGACGTCCTTGAAAACAGATATATTTGAATCTAATATATAATTGATCCTAATTGTAAGTGCCGGTGCTGTCAGCGTCAAGAAGTATTGCGAGGAGGAGACAAAAATAGACAGTTGATATTTTGCAATTCCAATAGACACCGCGACTTCTGATATTCTCAAAATACAATGTTCTATTATTATAATGTATTGCCAGTACTACTGGCTATTGCTATTTTTGTTTAAGGCTAAACGTTCGACTTTCCCGCGCTTTTTAGTTTCAGCATAACGATGTCAGATTTGCACATCACAAAATGGTACATTTTATTACGAGGGCGGAAAATTGGCAATAGGTCATATGCATGCATTTTTTTATATTTTTAATAGATTATTTAGTCAACCATAATACGGAAAAAAATTGATAATCATTTAAAAATTAATATTATCATAAGAAAAAAAATATTAAATTTCACATTCAAAAATAGACAGTTTAAACAATCGGCCATGTTCGCGGGCTTATATGACGTCATGATATACGATGCATGTCAACCTTGATGTCAAATTGTCAATGTTCTAAATGAAGTTTATTTGTTGTTTTCTCTAAATACTGACATAATCTTACTGTGAGACGACATCGTTGTCATGGAAACTGTTGTTGATATATTCTCTGACGTCACGATGCGTTTTGAGAATTCGAAAATAGCGCTTATTTTCCACATTTCTTTTTTATTAGTTGTATTTTTTTCAGTGATTAGATTAATAAAATAACCATTACGTTATGATCAAGAACTAAAATATATTTCGAAATAAAAATTTAAACCAATTTGGAGTCTTATGCATATGACCTATTGCGAACGAGGGTAGCGTTGTACCTTTGTCGCTCTACTCATTTTATTTGTTCGTTTCCTTGTTGCGTTCATTAATTTTCTATTTTCTCAATCCTGTGATAAAGAAATGCGATAAGAATTGAAGATAAACTAAATATTATGTGGGATAACGATGATGCAAGTCGAATTGAACGATTGTTAGAAAATTTTAATTTCTGATGAAATTTTTCAATCCTTAATTTTAACGAAACGAGAAAAAAAAATTGTCGGTTTTTGTAGACTTTTATATTTAAGCTAATTTAAGTTTTAAAGAAGTTTTCTGATCAACGTATAAACAAGTAGATTATTCGGAACCCAAAAAAAATTCAATTCGAACCAGTGGTTCCTGAGATTAGCGCGTTCAAACAAACAAACTCTTCAGCTTTATATAATACTAGCGGTCCCGTCCGGTTTCACCCGGGTGTAAAAGAACGAATGGGGAAGGAAGGGACATGAGTACGCACATTCATCTTAGTTTACCGAGATGAATGTTGGGTCCAAATGTTTTGCAGTTTTCGGCAGTTCCCTGCTTTATTACTTATTTTAAACTCAAACCTCCATTTTTGATGAAAATATTTTTTTTTAAGTAATAATTATTTCTTTTAAATCAATAATTACTGTATAATTAATAAAATATAATAAATATTTAATTGAAAACACTGTAGGAAAATTATTTTTATATATAGGTACTGTAATAGTTTTCAAATGAGCTATTATTTATATTTATTTAATTTTAATTAGTCGTAAATAAAACTAAAATAAATTTAAATGATAGCCTTAGAAAAAAACAATGTAGAAAATAAAAAAAAAAACATTAAAATCATATTCGTCCAAGGTAGGGCTCGAACCCACGACCCTGAGATTAAAAGTCGAGCGCGCTACCGACTTAGCTAACCGAGATTCGGTAGATGCATCGCTAATATTGGGATATTCTGTTACGGCATTTCACCTGAATATAAGTATATGGTGAAAAATGTTGACTGACATTCTGCAACATTTTTCATTGATTTTCCGCTCCTATTAGTCGTAACGTGATATTATATAGCCTATAGCCTTCCTCGATAAATGGGCTATCCAACAAAAAAAATGTTTTTCAATTCGAACTAGTAGTTCCTGAGATTAGCGCGTTCAAACAAACAAACAACCAAACTCTTCTGCTTTATATACTAGTATAGATTAGTATTTAATGTAATGGAATCATTAAATTCGACCTTTTTTAAAACAACGGCGTGCCACTTTTTTATTACAACATAGTTATAAAAAAAAGACATGTATGGTTGGTGTGAGTTTCGAGCGGGCTAACCGGGTGTATCGTTAACTCTTTAATTGATTAATTGATATTAATTAATTGACTGATCCCTGAAGCAATCATCTTTTCATAAGGTGTCTTAAACTTTTCGGCAAGTGATGCCTTCATGTTTGCCGAAATCGTTTGTTGTAACGATTGTCCTACATTGTATTATAATAATGCCTGATAAATAGAGTGAATCGTCGCCATGCTTAGTAATATAAAAAAATGGAGGAAACTGGCCATGACTGGCCATTCATTGTTATTAACCATATTTATATGTATAATACAATATAGTCACAAAACAAAATGACCTACGTCAATTTTTTTCGTCCAGTTTCGTCTATTTTCTTATTTTATTGATTTGTATAAAAAAATAACCAAGAAATGCAATTAAATGAAAGCGGAAAAACAAATTCTAGATATTATAGATCTGTCCAATTTGACCGATGGTAGTTTTTGTTACGTGTTTATTTCCAAGCGGGAACATTAAAGTAACTGGAAAGGAGGAAAATAAACCTTATTAATAAATTAAGCAGAATGTTAGATACAAAAAATAGATTGAAAATTTCTTTTAACGGGACATTACTTCTGATTCTTGCAAGATTTTCTAAGAAATGAGTACACTTTTCCGGAATTTCTAAAGTTCAATTTAATCTAGTTCCTATCCTCTTTAGAGACGCCTTAATAAAAAAAAACATAATCTTGTTCCAGGGTGATTATATTCAACACCCGGTAATATATGAGCTGTCGCACAAGTATGGCTTACTTCAACCAACCGATAGCGAGGTGTCGTTGCCATGTCGTCTAGAAGAACTCAAGGAGACGATACGTCGGGAGATACGCAAAGAACTGAAGATCAAAGAAGGTGCTGAAAAATTGCGTGTCGCGGCCAAAGACCGTCGTTCGTTATCCGACGTCGCGAACATTGTCAAGAAGTCAAACTCGAAACTAGCCGAGCTCAAGTTGGAGCTGCACGAACTGGAATCACAGATTATACTCACCCAAGGACAGCACCAAACCAATAGCACCAATGGCAACGGTTAGTAGGATTTTTCTTTTCAATTTCCGTAGGTTAATTACTTCAAAAGCGAATCAAAACATAGTCTTTAATTATCCAAGTGTGTAGGCTTTCACGGTCGTTGTCGATCCAAATCTTCTTGGTTTCCGTGCTTGTATGCCGTGGTCCATTAGTAGAAATACCAATGGACCACGTAAGAAGATTTGGATAGTCTTTATTGATGTCGGCTTGGGTGTTTTATGTCCAATCGAGCTTCAAAATTAATTAATTAAAATTAATAATTGCTTACCATTTTTTTTGGAAAAACCAACTTTTTCCGAGAACGCTTCAATATCTTTTTTAGTTGATTGAGCAGTAATAACTAAAGATGATAGATGTGGTATGTAGTTGGAGCAGATCTTAATATTAAAACGATTCTGTCCCCAAGTTTCTCAAAGTCTTTCCAGCGTGATGATGGATGACAATTATTACTGAAGTAAAGATTGTAAAGTTCCCTACATCCAATTCATTACGAGCTTTCCATACGTGTTGCTATCAATTACATTACTAATGACTACTCACACATGCGCCGTTTTATTATGAGGTGTGATTAAAACGAACCTTGACGCGATAAAATGCATTGATTTTATATCCACATAGTCCTCAATGTCTGTCCTGAAAATGTTTTACTTAATTTCTCAAAACAAGGTCTTTTGGTTGACGACGTGTGGCATTTGGGATATTCTACATGTGTTCATATTAATGTGTAACAGAGGTGGATATATATCAGTGAGATCTGTCTGTTCGATTGGCAAGGCGCGATCGCGCGCGCTCTTCGGCAGCCCGAGAATGACCTTGCAGAGGTTGTCTCCCCCTGGGGCTGGCGCTCGCCGCGTGTGTAGGTGTATGTGTGTTTGAGGTGATGATGGTATCGTTGTGGTGGTGGCTCCGAGTGTTCACTCCACTGCGGCTTGTCTCTGCGGTCCATTTGTATCATAAACGAAATCTAAGCCCGATACCTAGAAACGTAAGGTTCGCCATTGGAAGTGGAGAATTTTGGAGAATCAGCAATGATTTTGTGCCAATATAAATCAGTTTTGAGTGAAGTCCTATCACCCTTTGTCTCTAGTGTTACTATTAAAATATTTCGAAGATCGCATTTTCGTTGCAGTCGAGTTTAATATGACAGATGGCACAAGCCACTAATAAACTTGATTATTACTGTAGTTATCGAACGTCCACAGACTTGAAGAACATGAAAAATGATGGGATTTTTAATGATAGAGTATTTGGAAAGAATTCCGTGGCATAAGGATCGAAAATGAAGCAATACTGAAATTTTTTTAAACTTGCATTTAATACTAACGTTTCGATACGTTTTGTATCAATGACAGCATTTGAAAACTCTGAAGATGATACAAAACGTATCGAAACGTTAGTATTAAATGCAAGTTTAAAAAAATTTCAGTATTGCTTCATTTTCGATCCTTATGCCACGGAATTCTTTCCAAATACTCTATCATTAACTTCAATGGATCACAGTTACTCTATTTATTGAATAGAGTGTAATTCACGGAATTTTTAATAAGTTAGTAAAAAAGTTAGAAAACATTTAATCGACATCAAAGAAAAGCATAAAAATGTGTTTTTTGTGCAAACGTGTTAATCGAACTAACTTCACGCTTAAATCACGTTTATTGATATTAAAACTGGAGAAAATCCTGAATGTTTTCTTTCAAATATGTGTGGCCGCCCTGATAGAAAAATAGTTTTTTATTTTGTAATTTTATCACTCATTGTTTTGTTTTTACCGTTCTTTGTTTTTTTTTCTTTTTTTTTGGGATCTTTAAATGCGTTGAAATTTTATTCATAACTAGCCGCTACCCGCGGCTGCGCACACAACTGAGATGAAACAGTGTATTATACAGCAATACGACTCAACCATATAACCCTCTTAAAGAATGGATTTTCAAAAATCCTTTTTTAGTGCTCACCTATGTTATATAAGGAATTCTTGTGCAAATTTTCATGCTTCTAGACCCGCTGACTTAGGCTGTGCGTTGTCTGTCAGTCATTCTGTGTTGTCATTAATATAGTTGCGGAAATTTGCACCTTTTCATTAAGATCTATACCTCAACAACAACAATTACTCATAGTAACTGATTAACTTAAAATAATTAATTAATAATAATTAGAAAAATATCATTTATACGTTTTGAAATAGTTAATTAATCAAATCAAACCGCACAGAAATGAATCAATTATATTTTGTATTTTGTAAGCTTCCATTCTCAACTTATTATTCTATGGTGATTTAGGAACGCCCAGATCTGCCATTTAAAATGAAGTAACAGTTTTAACGAACTTCTATAACTAGGACTGTACAAATTTTTGTTCCTTGAACTTGTCTTCTTGCAATATTTTTTTAACAAAAATGTAAATTTTGCCATTTGAAAAAACAAATAAATTGCTTAGTAAGCATTTCATAGGCTGGAGGCAAGTGTTGAAAATTGTTTTTTTCTTTTTATGATAAAAACATTAGAGATGTCTCATTACTTCATTTTACTGTGAAGAATAAGAATATCAATGGTGAGAAACTCAAAATTTGTCACAGATTTGCAAAAATCTATTATTGAATAGCCTTTCTGAAATCATAAAAAAACATTTAAAAAAAATTTCACCAAAATCAGTTAAATATAAATCCGTTCAAACATACATACATACATCATTATATATACGAAGAATTTTATGTAATAGTATATGATGTAAGTTCTATTGATCTAAATCTAAATTGCGTGGGCAGTTTGCGTCTTTCTGGGCAATCTTCGCCCAAATCAAAAATATGTTCGTCAGGCAAACCAAGCTATTCAAATTTCAAAATTCGTTTCAATCGTTGCCTTAAAAAAATTAGTCACCCCTATATACATATAAGTATATATTTTTTATACCACCGCTTGTCACTAATTACCAAAATATTGTTCCAGGTCAAAATTAATGACCAAGTTTTAGATGAGTGAAAATTTAGTGGCTGTAATACTAAATAATTTCCCTCTCCTTATTTACAGAATATCTGGATTTCTGGAAAATCTTGAAAGATTGGAAAAATCTAGGCATGTATTATTTTGTCTGGAAATCACGGAAAGCCTTGAAAGGTCAGGGAATTTGATATTTGAATAACCGAAAATATCAACTAATAACTAATTCCTTAAAATGAAAATATTTATATTAATGTTTTTCTTTTGTTGTTGTTTGATATGTATTTGTACCGTTCATGTTAACACCATCACGTTTTCAATTTTTTCGCACTTTGTTTTATAACAAAACATTTTTGTACAGTATAGTTTGTTTAATTCGATAGAAATCGAAATAAGAAAAGATATGAGCTCTTAAAAAATATATATTCTTAAACGTAGGGAATGCATTTGCCCCGCAAATACCTGGATTGAAATTATCTTGCGGGTTTGCATTCCCTACTTAAACGCAATCGTATAGAGCAGCGCTTCTCAAATGGTGGGCCGCGTTCCCACCAGGGACCGCCAATGTATCCCGAGGGCCGGGATTGCTCAGTGAAATTTCGTGAAAAAAAAATACTTGTGTTATGAAAAATAAATATTTTATAAAGTTTTCATTCAGCCAATTTTTTTAATACTTATTTTACGACATATTTGTGTGAAACATCATTACAGGCTTAATTTACATAAAAAATAATAATAATAATAAATTTATTAACCTTTATATACATGCAGACCGCAGGAAGCTCTGTCAATTCATTCATTAAATAAGTACGGAAATGGGTTAAAAAACGTTGAAGAAGAACTACGGCTAAACTTGTCTCAGATTAAACCTAATATAGACAAACTTGTCAATGCGCCCACTAATTTTTCAATAATAATAATAATTATTATATTATAATGATTAATACATTTTTATTTTTTAACATTCTTATTAGATTATTATTATTTTTTTGTGTCGGTAGGGCCGCGAAGAAAAAAGCAGAAACTGTGTGGGCTTATATTGGACGTCGGTATTGCTTTGTCTTGCACATCCCTGGAGTCTACTTATATTATGTATATACGAAATAATTTAACAACATCGGAATAATTTTAAGCATCTAAATATTTTATATATCCACCATACATCGTATACACTTGTCAATTTTCGCGGCGCAACATTTTTAATAACTTGCGATTTATTTGACTCAATTTAACCTTCCTTGTTACACGAAACTATATTAGCATATGTTTATGCGACGAGAACGCATTACAGAAGTGAAACTTCTAGTTGCAAATCATACGATTGCATTTCGACAAGTGGAAAAAATGTGTTACGTTCAGATATTTCGTCTGTACAAGTTAATCTGAACGGGAAACTATCTCGTAACTCTAAAAAAAAAAAACATTGTTACGCGCACCTGACGGTAATCGAACTCGGACCGTTCGCGTGGCAGGCCGGGATTCTACCACTGAGCTACGGATGCTTGCTGAGAACTCCTGTTTATACAGGGTTACTAAGTACAATTTCGAGACAAATTTAATTACATAGGTTTCGTTACATATAGGAAACGAGTTTACCCCCGTTATTAATTAAAGAAGTATTCGCTTCAAAAGAAAAAAAAACATGGCGCGCTCATTAATTTTTTATTCGTGACAAATACTCGTTTTAAAGAAGCGTTTATGACAGCGCCATAAAAATGTCTAGTAAATTACAAAACGGTATTAAAAGGCATAGGATCATAAGATCGGGTAAGCCGCCTTAGCGCCCATTAGGCTGTTTTTTTTAAACTTAACAATGCGATTTTTTTTCTTTAATTACTACCATGTGAGTAGTAATCTGTCAAATTTACAGCCCTTATTAATTAATCCTTGCATAAAGTGAGAGCTTATCGAATATATTTTTTAAAATATTTTTCCATATTTTGATTTTAGGCGCGCCATATCAAAAAATAAAATAAAATGCATTATGTCAATAGTTACATAAAATCTACTGTATAATACGCGCCACGAATCTAAAAGACTCGAAAGTTAGATGCGAATGCGAGCTTGCGCTTGTACAGTCTGTTGAAAAACTACAAACTCGCAACTCAAAAAAACTAAAATAACAATAACAACTTGACAATAGCGTACTGGACTGTACTTTAAAGCAGGAAAGCGACAAGTGACAAAGACAACGAGCGATCACGGCCAATCACCGACGAGAGCACGTTCCGTGCAGGTAGCTGGGAGGTTGGTGGGAGTCTCAACGGCTCTAAAATGTGACTTTGCGATGCTGTTTGTGGCTAACTTCCGAGCCTTTTAGATTCGTGGCGCGTATTATACCTACTGTTACATTTCTTGTATTGTCACAAAATAAAAATAGACTTTTCAAAATTGTATTAAATTTAGTGGCGTTGTCACTGATAATGTACGAATTGTGTTAGTATTTCCGAGGGAAAATTATTGTTCGGAACTGTCTCAATTTTTTGACATGCTGTACGGAGATGTCGGTTGCTTTTGTTGAAAATGTACAGATGAAGTGAATGGTGGAATTTTATTATATTACAGCATATAGACAGCTCTGGACAGTGCTCCAGAGTGGGGGAAACTTTTATTGATATCAGTTTTGTTATTGCCTTCGTTGTCTTCATATACTTTTATTCTATACTGAGCATAGGAATAAAATCGCAATCGAACCATTAGGGTGCAAACATATACTTCTGTCTTTTTTTACGCCGTAAGCACTGGCGTATCTAAGAGGGCAAAACAAGCACGGGGGACCTGGCTTAAGAAATTTCTAATTTGCCCCCTCCTGGGCCAAAAACTGGGTACGCTCATGTTAACGTCATAGAAAAAGACATAGGTACTTTATTCAGATTGAATGCAAGTACATCAACCAATCCTATTATCGGAGAAATCAGGGAATTACATCGAAGAAAGAGACGCAGATATATTTTCGATAAGCTTTGTTGCGTTCACTCACCGCACATTGAGTAGATAGGCAATGATTCATATAGTTAATTAATAGATATATGGTTGTCTTACTTATGGATTTTCAAGCCAATTTCGTTTTGCCTTTCTACGATTTATTGACTTTAATAAGCGATCTGCCTCCACCAATCCTAACCATATTAGTGCTTAGTTTTAGTATATACAGATTGTATCAAATCAAAACGGTCCATAGGACATTCTGTGTGTAAAACAGAGACGATATATAAAGATCTAAAGCAATAAGTAAGAATGAGATAAATGATCGCTAATATAGTTACTGTGGTTACGTAAATAAATAATTACGTACACTGTAAAAATTTTTACCAATTTATCAATAATTAAAACAACTACAAATAAATTTATTATGTTGGCGGTTGAATTACCACCATAAAACCACTTAATTATTTGGATTTTTTCCCGAACAGTATAAATAGCCATTTTATCAATAATTTCACTAGTGAATACTGACATTTGATAAAATTGTGATTTTTACTGTTGAAAACAAAGACGATAATATCAGATTGTATAACCACACTAACTATTAGCGATCATTTATCTCATTCTTACTTACTGCTTTATATAATATCGTCTCTGTCTTACACACAGAATGTTCTATGGACTGTTTTGATTTGATACAATCTGTATACGACTCTATATGTTAAAAATAAGCGCGGGGAAGATGGCCGGAAAAGTTCAGTATCGAACAAGCTGGTTGGGAAATACTAATTTTTCTTAATTTTTGCATATTAATCCTAAACAAAATAAACATCTTCATCTAATGACGTCAACAGTGATTTAAATATGCTGCATGGCGGATGACTTCTGTATTTCTGAGATTATTTTTAAATATATATCTTGATTAAACAACCATATTTTGCGTACTCGGTATTTAAAGTAAACTCGTGAAAATTTATGTGAAATACTTATTACGGATACAGGATGTAGCTTATTTATTTTTCTTTTGCTATTTTCTGAACGAAAGCAGTGTTGTCAAATATTTCAACAACAAAAAATAGTCAGATAATAGGATAAACAGGAAAGCGGTGACTAGATAATGCATAAGAGGAATACTAATGTCAGTTTTAATAGAAACTAGGTTTAAAATTTAACCACGCACACTACTATACCAGCACGGACCAGAAATGCCTGTTCGTGAATGTATCCATGTTATTTAACGGAGACCAGGGTCTATAGCGTTCATTAAACCAGCAACGACCGTCAGTCTGTCTAACGGTGGTGGACCAATCCTAATGTGTTAGTGATGTGTCATCCTCTTTCTGTCTTCACTAACTTATATCTCCCTCTCAACTTCCGTTCGCCTCGCCCGATCACACTTCCGTAAATCTCTCGTCACGCATTCACCAGCTTACTCCCCAAGTCAAGTGTGCGTAAAGAAGTTTTACTTCAATAAAACCATTTTCGATCAATTTAACCGAGAACCAAATCCCATAAGGTTCACATAGTTGATAAATTGGCACGTGTTATTATCTCGCAAATCTTTATTTACAGAGCCGGTATGTTCGCCAGTGCCGTCGCGGGGTGGCGGCCAAAGCCAGGACGGTCACTTCGCCGATCATCGACTTGTTTCGCTCGAGAAACAGCTGAACATCGAGCTGAAGGTGAAGCAGGGCGCGGAAAACATGATCCAGAGCATACAGAGCGGCCACCATTCGCGCGACAAAAAACTTCTGGCCGAGGCGCAACAGATGCTCGCCGATTCGCGTGCCAAGATCGAGTTCTTGCGCATGAGGATACTCAAAGTAAGTGTCGTTACTTATGAGTAAAAGAATCTCGTGACTAGGTGTCGCCGACTCCCAGGATCAGATTCCGATTTCGCGTCCTCATAAAAAAATAATTAGATCAGCTGTTTCCGAACTGGCCTACGGCCCCCTTTCCTGAAAAAATATTACTCAGCATCCCCGGGAAATTATTTTTTTAAATTTTAATAGAAATGAAACAGAAAGATATACTTTTGAAATTTAGAATGCTTACAGAAAAAAATACGCTGAATTCAATGAGCGTTGTATCTCTTTTAGTTTGGAAAATACGTACATTCGAAGGTTTTATATGATTTTCTGAAAAATATAAGCGCAAATAACTTCTAAACCAATAGACATACAGACGTTTGTTTGTGCTCATTGGATTCAGCGTGTTTTTTTCTATAAGCATAACAATTTTGCTAAAGTTCCGAAAGATTTTAGTTTTCGTCAAAAATCGCATTTTTTTAATAGGGGTATGCCTTGAAAAAATTGCAAAAATCGAATTTTTTAGTATACTTTTGAAATAGAGAAAGCTTACAGAAAAACAGTAACAGCTCTTAGTAATGCAGTGTAAGCAGCAAGTCTTTCTCTCTTTTATGATATAAAAAATGAGTTTATAGAAATATACACGTGGGTCATTTAAAAAGCCTGCGTGGATCAAATGCCTGACCTGCGGATCATAGGTTCGCCATCACTGTCTAGGGTGTTGTTATTATTTTTTTATTACATTATTTTTTTTATGCGGGAAAAGTGGTATCTTTACGCGTGCTGTTACGGTTGAAAAGTAGCTATTTTCATTTGCGTGCGGAAACTTTATTTGTCGCACTGAAATTATTGTTTGCCGCACGCAAATTCAGAGAAAAAAATATAGTTTAAAAAAAACTAAAAAACACGCTTTATATCGGACTAAAAAGTAAAAAATAATTGTTTTAAAATAAGCTTAAAAAGCGTTGGGCGCTCGATGTACGAAAATGTGGAACAAAGCGCCCCACGCTTTTTAAGCTTATTTTAAAACAATTATTTTTTACTTTTTAGTCCGATATAAAGCGTGTTTTTTAGTTTTTTTTAAACTATATTTTATTTTTCACTTTTTTAGTTTGAGGATCTATAAAAGAATTTATTAATCCTGGGGGTCCTAATAAGGATAATGGGAAACTGTTATCAAATTATTGCATTGTCATCGGTCCTTGATACGTATGCAAAGTTTCAAATTAATCAGACTTCGGGAAATTGGTGAAAATTATGCTCAAAGATTTAAAAGAATTTATTAATCCTGGGGGTCCTAACAAGGATAATGGGAAACTGTTATCAAATTATTGCATTGTCATCGGTCCTTGATACGTATGCAAAGTTTCAAATTAATCAGACTTCGGGAAATTGGTGAAAATTATGCTCAAAGATTCCGTTACGGACATACATACATAGTTAGTTACATACATAGTTACAACCCAAACTAATATAAAGCGTTTAAAAACAAAATAATAACAGTGTTAATGTCAACGAAACAAACATTTGAAGCAGATTTGAGGTTCAAATTTTCGATTATTGACTTTTATTCTTGACAATTTTAACTGAATTTTCAACTTTTTAATCATTTAATTTTAATTTTTATTACTTCTAATTTCTTTTTTTAATTCGTAATAAAATTTTAATTCTAATTTAATTTAATTCGTAATAAAAAATAGTATGTGCAACTCGTGCGGCATTGTCGATTGCCGCACTAGTTGCACAATATACTTTTATACAACATAAAACCATTCAGCCTGTTAATCTATTGTTTTTTAGACGCACTGAATAATTTTATCAACTTTTTTCAATAGGTAAAGCAAAGTCGACAACAAAAACAGCCGCAGGGCAGTTCTGGTGTTTTGGGAGATGGCGCATCCAATGGAGATTCCACGCCGCGACAATTGGAACCTCCATTAGAAGAACGCATTGAGGAACTCAGGCACCGATTAAGAATCGAGGCAGCTGTTGTTGAGGGTGCTAAAAACGTCATAAGATTACTACAAAGCTCCAAGGTTGCCGATAAGAAAGCGTTACAGGAGGTGAGTAGATTTTTTTTTTTTTTTTTTTTTTTAGTACCAGGGTGTCTGGCAGTTCGAAAAGTGTCGCATTATCGAATTGCCACAGTATTATTTTTATGTTTTCGTAAAAAAGATAATTATGTATATTTAAGGAGGTTGAGCCGTTTTACGAAGATAATGAAAAAAATCTGAAATAAGGTTTTTTTAATAGATTTTTTTATGACAAAATTTTCTGTAAAAAATCCAAAATCATTAGAAGATTTATAAAGTTAAAAATTTTTACAAAAACTTACCTGTAGTCTTATGGAAAATATGACAACCTAGCATGCAAACTGTTCATTTTAATTTTTTGCAAATAACCAAATAATGTCAGCAGTTCCGAAAAATAACTATATAAAGCATCGATGTCTTACGCATATTTTAATATTTTTTCCAATTTAATTAGGAGACTTTTAATCAATAAAAAAATTATTAAACCTTAGCACTTTCCGATTATGGACTTTTATTCGTGACAGTTTCAACAATTTTAACTGAATTTTCAACTTTAAACGATTTAATTTTTATTTTTATTACTTCTAATTTTTTTTTTAATTATTTATTGCAAAAAATATGTAAAATACAGATATTTACATAATTTTTTTTTACCTAACTTTGTACAAAAAATTCAAAAGTTAGTCCATTAAGTAAAATACTGAAATAATTAATTAATATTAAAAAAAATATTTATTTATGCCTTTATGACAATAATTTATTGGTATCATCGACTTATGACCTTTTGTAAAAAATTATGGAAAAGTTCCCATTTAGAATTCAACTTACTTTTGATTGGGACTGTAATGGATCAACCTCCTTAACGTTTAATTCCAATATCTTCTCTAATATCAGTGACGTAGCTGTCACTTGTTTTTAAACAAAATGAAAACTCTTTGTGCGCAATTTTCTGTTTAATTTTATTTATCGATGTATTGATAAGTAGGGCAAAATCCAAAAATAAGTTTCAAAAGACTAGATTACGAATAGTAACTAGAAGATAAAAGTAATCAATATATTTTTATCACCTGTTTTATGACAAACAGCTGTTGCAGGTAATTATCTATAAATGAATTATTGTTCAATATTACTCATAGATGTCTCGGAAAAGATTACGAAGTTATTATTTTTAGAATTTGGTCTGAAAATAGGGCTTATGTGTTTAAAAATGAATTTATTTTATTTGAACGAAATCTTCGTACACTGTCATACGATTTTATTATAATTAGTTATTTGCGTTAGAGCTAAAGCGTACTTTTTGTAGAGAAAAAAATTTGAAAAGTAGTTTGACCCTGCAGGCCATCCCTGTAACTTCCCGCTATTTTCGAGTTCAAAACGCTCAAAAATATATCAAATATAGCAAGAAGTTTATTTTTTAGCTCTTCGAGCTCAAAAAAAAACACTTTGTTACGAAATTTTCGTTCACGATATCTCATGAACAAATGAACCGATTTTGATGCGATTTGCGGCAGTCGACGCAATTTTTTAACCTTAAAAAGTAATTTAATACGGAAAAATCGATCTCATAGGAATTTTACGAGCAATTTAAAAAAAAACACTTTTTAAAAATTTTTTCCTTCACGATATCTCGTGAACAAATTAGCCGATTTTGATGCGGTTTGCTGCAATCGACGCAGTTTTTTTAACCTAAGAAAGTAAATTATTACAAAAAAATCGATTTGATAAGAATTTTACGAGTAATTTAAAAAAAATACTTTTTCCTAATTTTTCGTTCACGTTATCTCATGAACAAATGAACCAATTTTGATATGGTTTGCGGCGATCGACGCAGTTTTTTTAGCTTAAGAAAGTAATTTATTACAAAAAAATCAATCTGATAACAATTTTAAGAGTCATTTTAAAAAAACACTTTTTTACGATTTTTTCGTTCACGGTTTCTCGTGAACAAATGAACCGATTTTGATGCGGTTTGCGGAAATCGACGCAGTTTGTTAAGGAGAAGAGCTGATTAGTTTTTGGAATTAATCGGTTTAGTAGTTTAGAAAATTTTTTACAAAAACAAATTTTTAAAAATTTTTGAAACTTGTTTTTTTAAGATTTCTCAAAACTTTTTGGGCCGAATCGTTTCAAATTTTCAGGAAGTCTAAGTTCACCAAGATTACGTCAGATGCCGCAAACCGCGTTTCAGTCGGACACTCCGTTCAAAAGATATAAAAGGTTTACATACATACATACACACACACACACACACACACACACACACACACACATACATACAGCCCTACGGACATCATCGCCAAAATAGTTTTAATAGCTTCCTAGGACCTCAAAACGTCGAGATCTGGCGAAAACTCGATTTTCGAAAATCGGGGTGAAACCAATAACTTCCCGATTTTTGAAAAAAAAAAAAAATTTTTTTTTTTTTAAAGCGGGAAGTTAAAAAAGGCGCATCTCTAAATTGTTTGCAATTTCCCGAACCGCAATTTTCCATTTTTACAAAAAGCAACAAAACTGTCGAATAGCAGCTAGGTGTTTCGTAATTGACAGTAGGAATTGACAGATTACTAAGTACATATAATACCTACTTACTTGGTAAAATAACTAATCATCTGCATTGAAATGACGTGGTACTATTACAACCTTTTACTAACTTTTTATTTGTGTTTGCACGAGGTGAAAACTTCGCAGGTTCCATAATAAATCATTTATTAATTTATCAACTTTTTTTTATTATTATAAAAAAAAAATCACGATTAACAGTATTCATTGACAGTACGATTCATATACTTGTTTCTCACATGTTAGTTAGTAAGTTTCGCCGCCAGATAGAGTAATCCATATCGCGGATCCCCATATATCCAATAGTATAGACTAGGCTTTTGTTGATTGTACTTTATTTTGAGTTTCTTCTCGCGAATGATCTAGCCAAGTTGCTTGATTTCGTCATTTCGTCGCCAGAAGAATAATACCCGGAACAAAATAATAAATTAATGTTACTAATTAACCACGATTATAACAAAAGTTATCAACTATTTCTCCATTACATTGATCAACTTAACCGAAAGCAAAACAGAAAACATAGATACTAATGAGTTTGATGATTAACCTATTGAATTTCAGTTATAATAGGGTTATTGACAGTGATTAAAATTAAATATAAAACTGTGTTATAATGAAAGTTTATGGTCTAAAATATCGTTTAGAATTATTATTTTTATTAAATAAGTGCGTTAAATATATTAAAATAAATAAATAAAATCACGATTTTTAACCTATGTGTCACCTGATTTCAAACAGCAATCACAGCGCGTGACATCATTAATCAGTCAACATGGCCGGTAGCTGTGTGCCACTGACTGCCATGTGTATTCGTTATCTCTGTTCAGTGTATGTTCTCTGGTGTATTCATTGTACTCTGTCAATCATATTAAATGCGACACTTTGTTGGTTATAATGCTATATGTCACGTTGTACCCGCTTGCTTAGTGTTTACTGATTGCCTACTGTGACGTAGGCAATCACTAAACATGGCTGTCAAGGTCAATTGACGTTTTGGCGCAGAATTTAAAGTCAAAATAAAAAACAACTAATAGTGAGTCAAATTTGTTATATTTATGAGAAAAAATATTTTTTACGTGTACATAGGTATACCTTTATTCTTTAATTTTAAATACTTTTTTGAAATTTTGTCAATAACCCTATTAAATAAAACTAAAACATGTATGGGGCTATCCCTCTAACCCTTCCTGGATCATCCCCTAATTAATAAAAAGTAAGGAACGTTTTTAACAACGGATTTTTGACGAGTCTTGAGATAAAAATCCGTCCAACGCCATCGGTTGGCTTTTATACACATTAAAATTTTTATGTTGGCAATGTTTGATGTATAAAAATAGCTTGAAAGCTTTCTGTACGTAAAATGTGGGGTTATAATGTGTGTGCAGTTAGTTCTTGGAGCGTAAACTAGATTCTGTTCACTGAAATGAACACGCAAAGCTTAACGCATTGTGTGTTGTTTCAAAGGTAATTCAATAAACCCTTCAAAAAGGCGTCACGTAGGATTATCTATCCGGCATTCACTATCAGGGATGCAATCGAGCCAAGGTGCGTCAGAGCGTCGTCCTGGAAATTATAATACGCGCCACGAATCTAAAAGGCTCGAAAGTTAGATACGAATGCAGGCTTGCGCTTGTACAGTCCGTTGAAAAACTACAAATTCGCAACTCAACAAAACTAAAATAGCAATAACAACTTGACAATAGCGTACTCGACTGTACTTTAAAGAAGGAAAGCGACAAGTGACAAAGGCAACGAGCGATCACGGCCAATCACCGACGAGCGCACGTCCCTTGCAGGTAGCTGGGAGGTGGTGGGAGTCTCGACGGCTCCGAAATGTGCCTTTGCGACGTTGTTTGTGACTAACTTCCGAACCTTTAAGATCCGTGGCGTGTATTATACATAATTTGAAATTTATTGGGAGTGTCGTGTTAAGAAATTTTGCCTCTGTGCCCTCGATAATTTACCGTAATCTTGAAGATAATTTCATCACACTTACGAATATGTAGTAATTTTCAAAAATAATCGGAATAGAAGTCATGTCTGGAAATATTATAATAGTTTTTTTTTTTTTTGATATTTCAGATTAAAAACCTCTGTTATTTCGTTTTTTTTTGCTTGGACAGGAGAAAGCGCTTCTAGAATGTTTGTTTGCCACTAGAAGATGTGGCTGGCCCGAGTTTGATTTTTTAACAATTAATGAAAATGTATTTCTTTAAAACAATTTTTAAAATTAAGTACCTACATAGATTAAAGGTACATCAATTAATCAACACCCTACTTTAACACACCTGGATATTGCGTAAAGAACGCCACAGGTTACCATTCAAATATGGTGGGGTCACTGGAGTGTCATAATGTGACAGGAGCGTTTTGTTCTACAAATCGTTCGTTTGTTTTCATGCCGCATTCCATAAATAAGGGACCATATCCGCTTCATTTTTGAAGTTTTTCTTTGCTTGGTCGTTTAATATAGGGTACTTGTTTCCCCAATTCTCGAATTCCGAGCTAGTAGGTATCAAGGGCGTAGATGGGGAGCTTGGGTAAAGGGAGTAATTACCCCCCAGGATCATAATAATAAAAAATAAAACTGAAAATAATACGAATACCTGACTAAAAAATAAAATTTAGTAATACTTTTTGAAAAAAATTTCTAAAATTGGTTTGGGAATTAATATTTTGCTTGACACCTTCCTTCGTGTTCTTATGTCATATTTATAGAACTTAATAAAAATATTGATTTTTTTTTGCTTTATCCCCCCAGACAAAAAAAATATCTACGCCCTTGGTAGGTACGTAGATTATGTAATTGAGCTTTGCGTATAATATCATGTCCAGTAAACACTATAAATATTCGCTGCAGTTACGTGTGAATTTAACCTTAAATTTTGAAACTAAAGAATTGAGAATATTTGGTACATAAACAAATCGAGTTGACTTAAGCACGTATTTTCAGTTCATTTGAAAATAGCTTGACCGCCAGTCGCCGCAGCGTATTTCTGTATCGCGTTAGAAAACCGCGATCATTCGATTCTTTAACAGCTTATAGCGATATTTTCTCTCCTTCTCTAATAGTGTGACGACTCTGCAGATTTCGTCTTCGTGATTTTCTCGTTTCTTATTTTAATTGAAAATATAATAAATTTCTTTAGAGGCTTTATTGATTTAGCCAGTTAATAAATTTCTTGTTATTATGGTGGAATAATTGCCAAAATATTTTTTTAAAGGCATCAAATAATAGTTGGTCGAGTGTTTTCTAACTATGTTTTCTATAAATGGATTAGTGATGTTCCGGATATCCGAGGGAGAAGAAAGATCCGTATCCGTTAGTTTTTGGCAGATCTTTTACCTTATTAATTTTCAATTCATAGATGAAATTTTGTATATATAGGTGATTAGGTAATAATGAAAAACTGTTAAATTCCATTCAGATTATTTTTTATTTTTTAAAATCGTATTTGGCACCTTTATATTGCATACATTTATCGTAGTGAGTACCATACCAATAGTGCATAATTCAAAGGTACTAAAAAACTATCTTTATAATGAGATATTGCACATCGATCTTTGGAAAGAGACAATCTGTTATGAGAGTTAACTCTTAAAGAGGTCAATAACATTTTCCCATAACAGATAGTCTCTTTCCAAAGGTCGATGTGCAATATATACCGCCGCGTACTCTAAGAAATTAAGATCCGTATCCGACGATCTTGAAACCAAATATCCGTATTCAGATCTGTATCCGCGAATATACATTTTTAACGATCCGGCACATCACTGAAATGATTATGTCGAATTTATTCCGCACGACACTGTCTGCGGGCAAGCAGGCGTTCACTAGCATATTACTGATGACGTGTCTGGCTTCATCTCTGACCGCGGGCACTCTAAAGCAGAAATGGATCGGTCTGTATAGTGTATACAAATCGGAATCACGAAGCATATTATTAACCAAAATCAAATCTCGAGTGGTTTTATTAGTCGTCCATTAAAGTTAATTGAAACAAAGTTCACGTTTGAATGATCAAGCCAGTAACAACGATCGTTTAATTTAATTATTATTATTCCAGTATTCATAGACACTATTGTAATGCACGCATATTAACTACTGGCTTTTACCCGCGTCCTCAGACATGCTAATAAAAAGTAGTACAATGTACTTCAAGATTGGATATAAATTTTATTTTTATATGTTTTACTAGCGGTCCCGCCCGGTTTCAACCGGGTGTAAAAAAACGAATGGGGAAGGAAGGGACATGAGTACGCACATTCATCTTAGTTTACCGAGATGAATGTTGTGTCCAAACTTCATAATGATCGGCGTTACCGTTCAAAAGTTTTTGTCGTTAAAAAGCAGTATTTATACTTTTTTTAAGTAATAATTATTTCTTTTGATATAATATTTAATTGAAAACAATGTAGGAAAATTATTTTTATATATAGTTGTAATAGTTTTCAAATGAGCTATTAGGTAATTAGATTTATTTAATTTTAATTAGTCGTAATAAAATTTTAATAAATTGGAATGTAAACCTTGAAGAAAACAATGTAGAAAATAAAAATATATTCGCCGACGTGGGGCTTGAACCCTAGACTCTGGCATTAAGAGTCTTACACTCTACCGACTGAGCTATCCGGGCTTGGACTCTTGAACGCTAATGTTGCAGTATTTAATTAAGGCATTTCACCTGATAATATTTGTCGGACGGACTAATTTTGAGACACATCTTGCAACATTTTTCATTTATGTTCCGCTCCAATTAGTCGGAGCGTAATATTACATATTCTATAGCCTTCCTCGATAAATAGGCTATCCAACAAAAAAATGTTTTTTTTTCAATTCGAAACAGTAGTTTCTTCAGCTTTATATATTAGTATAGATATAGATTTATTTGTTGACAGGAGTAATCCTGCGCATTATCTTATATGATTTCTCCATGAAAATTGAACCCCCGTTACACCCTTTTAGCGGTTGAATTTTCAAAAATCAGTTCTTAGCGGACGCCTACCTCCAAATAACTATCTGTGTGCCAAATTTCAGCCCAAACCGTTCAGTGGTTTGCAGTGGCGGATCCAGGATTACGGCAAGGGGGGGTCTTGACAAATTTTTACTCCTTTTGCGGAGAATTCATGAAAAACATGAAAAGCTTTTTTTTATCGCGCAGTAAGATTTTAATTTGGGAGTTTTGATTCTCTGGAAGGGGGGGGGGGTTGGACCCCCCCCCCCCGTGGATCCGGAGCTGTGCGTTGATAGATCAGTCAGTCACGGTTTTCTTTTGTATATTTAGATATATTGTACCCAGTTAAATGTTTTACGAGGTTGTACTGTACAACCCTTTAGTCTAAAACGGCAGTATACAGGGTCTGATTAACCCTGTCCGGGCCTCTAGGCAATGCAATCAGGTCTTTTCAAGTTGATGAAGGGATGTGAGTAACTTCCAGATGATCGGCTCCAGGCATCCTGTTACTTCAATGTCTTATGTGATATTGTCACATCATGATTACTTTGACTAGATGCTGCAGCATCGCCTTACCTGGCTCGTTAGCTTTATTGAAATGGTTATAGATAATTGATGATCCAGGTTTTTTGATGGGTCAGGAAAGAGAAATGAGACGTGACGTAGTTATTTTAAATTTTATCTTGTTAAATGCAATAAATTACAATAAACAACGAAAGGAAATATTATTGTTGTTTGGAAATTTCATACAAATTATCAAATAAAATTTTCGTTCAATGAAAAGTTTTTTTTCTTGGTGCGTGCACGCGGCCCCTAGTATACTCTGCCTAATGATTAATCCGGCGCTGCCCAGTTAAATTATTTACGAGGTTGTACTGTACAACCTTTTAGTCTAGAACGGCAGTATTGTTGATCTATTTCCGCGGTTTTCGATACTAGATTTACAGAATTCGCCGTTCGACGTTTCGCTGGCAATCCGCCGAGATCCCCTGACACGATGGTGCGTCGCACAACGCCACCAGATGATCGCAGTTTTCTTCTGAATTCCGTTGCAATATAATAACGTACACGGCGCGATAATCTTCCAGCTCTATATGAGACAAGATATTCCAATTCTGTTCCCTCGGTGGTGATGTGTTTATGTTTATCGAATGTGTTTTGTTTATTTTGTGTTTGACTTGATACACGTCGCGCGCGGGTGTGAGTATATGTGTTACAGTTTTATATATCGTATGATGGACCACTTGTGCTGGTGATTCAGGGTCGGCGAAAGAGATGTTGATGTGGTGTTTCCTGGCGATTTTCAATTATAGTTCGTAATTTGGGGCCTAAAACATTGAACAACACACACGATTAATAAACTCGTTGTGTAATTATTGTTGATTTTTTAAAATACGGTAAAAAAGTTGTGTGATCTCGTTCGGTCAGTGACGCCTAAAAGTCGATAGCTTTTGATGATCAATAAATTGCTGCTGTGCCAGAATACTAACATCAACAGTTTATTTTTGGGGAATTATAAAACGGTCGAATAAAAAAAAACTTGGTGACTGATGATGAAATACTGTTTTAGTAACTTGAGCGGTATGAAAAAGAGTAAGCGAAAAAATAACTAAACTAGCGACAAATATTGGTTAAAAATAAAATCCAGAACGGGCTTACAAACATTGGGTTGTGAATAATCCATTTGAGATATTAAAATAATAGTTGGATGACTAAATTACTAAGTGAGCGACTAGAAAGCCTTCGGTAATTTTGAAGCAGATATCTTCTTTTGTTTTTACTTTTGATTTTTTTTTCACTTTGAGACTACAACTTAAAACTCACATTTTCATGAAGTTTGAAAACTACCGCTTTTTTTGATAAAGGGGTATGCGAATTGTCTCGCAGTGAAACGCGATGGGGCAAAGGTGGAGTTTTAAAAAAAATTATTCCGGGGTGAAAGATAAACGGGTATGCGAATTGTCTCGCAGTGAAACGGGAAGGGGCAAATGTGGAGTTTTTAAAAAAAACAAAATAAATCATACTCTAAACGCGTGGGGAATTACAATTAGAAATTATCTTACTCAGAACTGTCAAAAGTTTTGAAAATTTGGTGAAAATCAACTTTTTTATAGGGGGTATTCGCAAAAAATACTAGATATAACTCACGCGCGGTTATTGTGTATAACTTGAGTGACTAAACTCGCTGACGCTCGTTTTACCATGTCGCACAGCGTCGTAAAATAATTCTTCACGCAATTAGACACATATAACCTATTATTATGTAATTAGGATATAATCTAGGTAACATTTCGATTAAGATTAAAATCATCGATTATTCTCTACTCTATAAAAACAACCGCAAAAACAAGCTGCTGCGATCTCGCATTCACTTGACGGCATATCACTTGCATTGGTTTAGGGGAGTCTTTAGACGTGACGTATTTTCTTGGAAAATACTACTTGTTAATAGAGCATTTTGATTGGAACAAATCAATTGTTTGTCCCTTAATGGATACTGTCAAGAGTAAAGAGTTTTTTTCAATCTAGAAGTCTATTATTGAATTTAATTAATTTTTATGACGATAAAACACTTTCACGCGATGGTGTTGAAAGATTTAAACCGCGCTGGTATTTTACGACGCGTACCGAGCGGGATGGCGTAGTGGTGAGGGCACTAGACTCGCATTCGGGAGGTACCGGACTCGAATCGCGACGGAGGCAGATGTGGCTGGGACTTTTTCCTCTGCTGTCTCTCGCCGAGAAACGGTAATTCCCGTACCAGTCATCTTGGGGTTTTCCTCAATAATTCCAGATAAATATCGAGATGGTTCCTTATTCAAGAATCAAGGCCATGTCCGATTACCTGTCAAATTCCTATTTCTGATAATGCGTGATGTGATGCGGGTAACGGCTAGTAATAACTATTATGAGGATTGTTAATCGTATGGTTACATATTATAGTTCCACATGTAAAAATTATTCAAAGCATGTTTGTAAGCTACTCTAACTTCTTCTTAGAAGACATTTTTTTTACAAAACTTGTAAAAATTAATAGAATAATAATATACCATTATAATAAAAAATATAGTTACCTATAGCATATATCTTTTTGCGCAAGCGCCGATTTTCTTCAGAAACAAATAGGGCTCTTCTTATTTACGTGTCAAACATATCAAAATTTTGTTTCAATCTGCTCAGCCATTTAGCGTATACGCTAGGAAAGTATCTTTGACACGCGACCTTCGCACCATCTCGTGGTTGATTTTTTCAAAAGTGGTTCACCCAAAACTTACAAACACATGGAAACTAGCGTTATTCTTAATTAAAAAAAAAATGTTTACGCACAATGTCAGTTAAAAAACTACATAAATGATACATGTTTTTTATTTCAAAATTTTTTTAAATCTTATTTTTGTTAACAAAATAACAATTATGATATTTTTTATGTATTTAATAATTATTACAGACGTAAAATAAAATTTAATTACCGTTGACGACGTACTTCTGCAGTCTCTTTTTTTTCCCTTTCTAATTCATAAGAAAATCCAGGAAAACAGTGGAATTGTAATTCTGGATGTTTAGTTGATGTATCTTCACAATCAACAACACAGCACTTCCGATTTCATAGCTTTTTCCCCATTTTATTCAACAATTAATCCTTATTAAAATGCACGTATAACATATGACGTTAATCAAAGATTTGAATATGACACTAAGGTTTTGACTGCACCAGATTTAATAAAAAAAACCACGAGAGGGCGCAAAAGTCGCCTGTCAAAAGATACTTTCCTAGCGTACCTATATCGTGTTCACAGATGAATAGACTTTTTTTGAAATGTTTTTTTTTGGATTCAGGAACCCCAAATCGAAAAAAAAAATCGTAAAATTTTGAAAAGTGAATTTTGATCTAAATGGTACCGTTCCCCACTTGCGGAGTTGGAATAATAAAATCTATATTACCAGCAATAATGTTACGATTTCGCGGAGAACTTCTTGCAAGGGTGACTTTTAGGGGAAAAGTGCGTTTGATGCAACTTTCTCCGCACAAATAATTGGTTAATATTTTGATGACGTATGTTCACATGAGTTTTAAGTAATATATCGCAATGAGTCACAGTGCTAAATGTTTATTTTTAGTACGCCGACATCTAAAGCATAGATCGTTAGAGAAATTTCGTGTTTTGTAGAAAGCTTTTTTAAAACATCAATGTTTTCAATACACCAACGTAGGTATATTGGGCAAAAGTATGTGATTTTCTTCCTACTCAAAGTGCATCGTCAGAAACCATTCACGTGTTACATAAGCAAATTTTCATTGATTTTGCTCTAAATCGCAGAACCTCCCACCCCTCAAAAGATAAGACTTAAAAAACTTATTAAATTTTTTGGTCAGATCCATATCGCAATGAAGACATGGGTAAAATTATTTTAAAAGGATTAAAAAACGAGTGTGCTTTAGACCACACGACTGAAGTAAAACTTCTTCCTGCCATAATTTGTTATTATTCACCCGAAAATTCGCAAAATATATGAACTTTAAAATGATTTTACAATTTTATTCACTTTAAACGTAGAATATTTAATGTATTTGACAAAATACTAATTTATAAAATTGTTCAAGAACGAAATGAACAGTCTAATGTAAGAAGAATGAAATATAAACATAAAGATAATGCAAACAAAAGTAATACATTGCAATTAGTTAGCTCTCGTTAGATTTTAAGCGTAAATCTTTAAAAAATATTATTTAAAGTAGGTTTACAAAACTTTTTTCTGTCACCCGATAGCGCCATTGGCAAGTAAAGTATGTGTCATTCTATTGTTAGTACTGCTTATATTTTCGGCCACCTGATGGCGCCATTAGCCAATGAAGTCTTTGTTTCGGCCACCTGATGGCGTCACTAGCCAGTGAAGTATTTGTCATCCTCTTTCTATCTTCACTAACTTATATCTCCCTCTCAACTTCCGTTCGCCTCGACCGATCACACTTCCGTAAATCTCTCGTCACGCATTCACCAGCTTACTCCACAAGTCAAGCGTGCGTAAAGAAGTTTTACTTCAAAAACTAAACGTAGGTTGCCAAAATAAAAAAATACTTTTTCCGAAGAAAATTTATGGTTTTCTATAAATTTGAAGGAATTTTTTCAAGCTGTCAAAATTTGTCTCATGATTGTTTTAATCGTGTTTTAAATGAAGCAATTATATTTTATTTTTCCGTCACAAATACGAAAATTCCGGACACGCCAGAATAAATCCGAACCTATGGCAACCCTTAGCACTCACCAAAGAGGCCATTGCCGATATCTCAAACAAATATCGATAAAATCGACATACCGATGAACCGATAACTCAAATATAACCTAATTATTTTTTCTGTTCGTCAATCTTAAAACAGTTTTGAATGAATAAAATCTCAAAGTAATCTGCATACAGTGTTAAAGATCGCTTGATTAATTGCCAAATCAAAAATGCAGGTGTTTACTTACATAGTTGTTTTTCTCATTAATTAGTTTGACCACCGACTGGGAACTACAAACACTTAAGTACATATAAAATAGCTCATGCCATTTCAAATATGTATTTTATGCGAGAGAATTGAGGCCAGAACATCCAATTATTGTGAAAGAATGAAAAGTGCATCACTGAGTTTATTTCTGATCAGCTGAAGCTTTAGGCCCGATTCACACTATAGTGCCGGTCACGGTTCGCTCTCGATCCAGTCTCGGTTCGGTAAAATCTTACTGTATTCACACTATCATTCTGGGTTCGATCACGGTTCAATCTCGATTTGCAAGAAGTCTGATGTATTTCCTTTGCAATACATCATCATAGATATTAATACCTACGCTAAGGTTAAAGACGTTTGCCTCCCTTTTTAGAAAAAACCTCACAATTTCTCCACATAAATTATATATCATTTTACAGATAATTGCTTGCTCTACTGACATCGACAACTAAAAAATTTATTATTGCTTTTGTTTTCGTAAATTAATTAAAATACAGCAACGCTGAACAACGTCTGCCATCTGACGGCTTTAATTTTGAAACAACGTCAACACTTCGATCTGTCATTTGACCTTCATATTGTAATACAACAGACACAATACTGCATACTGCCATCTGACGGCTTTAATTTTGAAACAGCGAGCAACGCTGAACAACGTCACAGCAATGCTGCATGATGCCATCTGACGGCTTAGCTCAACGCTTTTGCTACTTGTGCCTCTATATGACAATTTTAGTAAAATATTTCTTCGATCTGTCATCTGAGCTTCATATTGTAATACAACGAAAAGAAGAACGTTATAAGCAGTGTGCAAAATTAGAAACGAATTGAATACCTGCAATCATATTTAAAAAATAATTTTGTAAAGTGATAATTATTATACTTATTTAGTGCGAATAATTCGCACAGGTCACTCTAGTTTTACTTTATTTCATAAGTACCTACAATTTTTCTAGTTGTCTGACAATGTCGTTCAATTTTTCAATTGAAGAATTTGCGGTTATAGCTATTCTTCTTGATGAAGATACGGCAAATAAGAAAAGAGTGAAACGCAAAACAACGAAGAGAAGAATGTGGGTGCATCCAAGCTTATTAGCGAGGAAAACGGAAGGCGAATACTACACCCTGTACCGGCATTTAATAGACGAATACTGCATTTGAAACAAAAACCTATTCATAAGTCAGGCAAAGTCCGATCCAGCAAAATATTCGTCTAAACGGATCGGTGCCGGAGCGTGATTGGATCCGAACTTGAGTGGTGCTGATAGTATGAATACGCTCATTGTTCTTGTTTAAGAATCTTTTACCGAACCGAGACTGGACCGAGAGCGAACCGTGACCGGCACTATAGTGTGAATTGGGCCTATCAACAGAATACGGTGGTGCTTCACCGTAGTACATTTGCTATTTATAATTTAATGCTTCAGAATTCACTTTTGTGTGTTCTGAAATAAATTGATAGCAAATAGTAAGTGCCCAGTGCTTCGATCAATTCGACAAATGCACTTGATCAAATACTAATGACGGAAATTTTAGAGTGGTTTTTTAAAAATAGGGATTTCTTTAATTATCAACGTTAGCTTGTGGGGTTAAAATCCGTAATACTAAAATTGGAAATTAATAATAAGAATATTAATGCACCTGATTGATGAAATTGCCTATATAGAAAAAGACCACTTTTCACGCAAAATTTTGATCAAAATGTGCAGAAACCCGTTATTTCAAAGTGGAAACTGTACAAAAAATTCCAGCCAATTGGGCGACGGCAGGACCATTCCAACTTCAAAAATGTTGACATTTGATTATAAAATAAAGAAAATAAAATGTATGGTATCGCGTGAGGTGACGCGGGTAATAGCTAGTATTCAATATGATATTTGCTATTCGTTGCCATGGTTACTTACATACTATGTTCCACGTCGTGTAAAAATTAATTAAGTTTATTTTTGACAGATCTACAAAACAAAGGAACAGCCGATTTTTTTTTATTTTCAAAATATTTCCGAAACTAAAGTTTAGAAAAAAAAATTTAACGAAACTTTCTTGAAAAAAATAAATAGAATAATAAGCCGTTATGTAAAGTATACCATTATTATATAAAATACACCGTTTTAGCATATATCTCTTCTGCGCATGCGCCGATTTTCCCCAAAAACAATAGGGCTCTTCATATTTGCATACCAAACATCCTCCCAAAATTTGGTTTCAATCCGCTCATCCGTTTGACCTGTATCGTGTTCACAGACTAACAGACGCACAGAGCTTTTCCAAAAATATGTTTTTTTGGATTCGGGGGACCTCAAAACGAAAAGATATTGTAAAATTTTTGTAAAGTGATTTTTCATCTAAACTACTACCATTTTGTGGGTTGGAATGGTAAAACATTTGTATCGATTCACATTAAAAGGTACTGAAAATGTTACATCAGACGTCGTACATTCAAACCCGTCAATGATTCACAAGCAGGAAGTAAAACTAAAAGGCGTTTCAGCCCGACGCTTGTAATGCTTTATAAATGAAATGAAACTCGTTAAAAATAATACAGGATGAATCTAATTAAAGTTGTTTGACGCGCCTACTGAATGTGTTGGTTCATCGACTGCTTTATTTTTGTAGGATGATATACATGAGATTACTGACTCTTTCTCTAAAATCTGATAGAAGTGTATCAGCAGTGTTTATTTTTGTTTTTACTTTTTCAATTAAACATGTCTTTGCACCTGTACCAAAAAATAAATAAATAAAACTTCCAGATTATTTTATAAATGCATGAAAGAAAAGATTATATACTCTTTCGTAATATTGTTCTGTCATCCGAGTCCTTTTCGGCTTGATTCCGCGCGTTTTCATCCCCCGACAAAAAATATCTTACAGACAAAATATCCTATCAGCAAAACTGATGTAGAATTACTGTATTACTATCTCACTTAGTATACACGACCCCGTAATTGTTGTCCCCTTTTCACTGCCCAAAAAAAACGCCATCGCATCGACACGACACCGTAATTGTTTTTTAAACAACTCTCTCCAAACGTTTCCCTTTTCACTGCGCAAAAAAACGCCATCGCATCGACACGACACCGTAATTGTTTTTTTAAAGAACTCCCCACATACGCTTTTATCTTTTCACTGCGCAAAAAAACGCCATCGCATCGACACGACCCCGTAATTGTTTTTATGTCGGGGGATATTTTGCCCGTAGGATATTTAATCAAGGTGATATTTTGTCAGGGGATCAAGACACGAATTACCTTTCGGGTTAGTTCGGAATAGCGAGCGTGAATTCGATAACATGTCTGATGAAACATTAAAGTGTTCCAATAAAAATTGCGAATCGCATCCCTGTTTCATGTTTAAAAAAAAGAAGGCCGCGAAAGTGAGATGAGGCGAGACGTATTCCGCCCAAAGTAAATGAACATCAAACGGATAACCGCACCATTGTGGCTATTGAGATTATAGAGTGGCTCCTGTAAGCGGATCAGATGACAACGACGCGCTACTAAAACAATAACTGAAGCATAAATGGAGCATGATGGCGTCTTTTTTCTACTATAATTTTTTTTATAATTTATCATTTTTTTCTGAGTGTTTAAAACATGTAAAAAATTGATAATGTCTGCCGAGATTTTTTTGATATCCATAGTTGACTCCAAAATAGTTTCTTTTTAAAAATATTTATTTCATTTGATTCGTAATTAATATGAGATCTGAAGATGTAAGGTTATTAGTTATTACGAAAGCTGCTTATCAAATGAAATAAATATTTTTAAGAAGAACAGTTTTGGAGCTGGTTTCATGTAAAAGAAAGTCGCTATTTTTTTCTATACCAAGGCATGTGGGATACCATTGATTAGAGGTCATAAAGTTTAGAAAATAAAATGTATGTTTAATTTTTATTAACCCTAGCTATAAACGCTGCTATATCATTTTGACTCTCGCACTGGTTTTTATAAAAAAATATATCCTGATTTATCAAATTAAGTTTGACAGACTCGCGTAACAGCAGACATGACAATAATAGAAAATTAAAAATAATCGTGCCAAAATTGCGTTGAAATGTTTTTGTTGCCCCATTAAATTATTTCACGCAACTTTTTGTAATATTTTTAGTACAGTACAATCAGTATAGGCACATTGCGATCGTTTCCTCAATATAAAATTAATACGTTTTTATGACGCGTCTTGGTTAAAATCTTATGAAAAAATGTAAATATCGTAGATTACTTTAGTTATTTTTGCAGCTTGTCGACAGTGGATACGCAAATTTAACTGGCTTTAATACACACCTGTAACTGCGACATAAATCATAGATGACCGGTGTTCGTTTCTTTAATAGTGGTACAAAAATAACTAAGATGTATTTTGAAAATACAGTAATCCTGCACAACGTGTTTTTGTAAAAATTCAGAGCTAAATAAAACAACGATAAGCAAGCTACAGTACAATCTGTTTAAGTGGCAGTGACGGATTTACACAGAGGGTAAGCATACTAGGGCCTGGGCGGCACTTTTAAGGGGATGGATAATCTATACTAATATATTATAAAGCTGAAGAGTTTATTTGTTTATTTGGTTGAACGCGCTAATCTCAGGAACTACTGGTTCGAGTTGAATTTTTTTTTGTTGAATAGTCCATTTATCGAGGAAGGCTATAGGCTATATAATATCACGCTACGACCAATAGGAGCGGAGCATCAATGAAAAATGTTGCAAAATGTAACTCAAAATTTGTCCGTCCGACAAAAACTTTTCTCATTTAAAATTTGTATTTTACCTACCAGCAAAATGTTTTTGTTCATATTAGAATTTAAAATAACTGGATTTTTTTATTTTTGAAAATGAAGTACGTATAGAAACATAAAGTTGACTCAAAAATGACGGGTTTTTTTAATAATTGACCTCACTTCACATATTGTTTGTCACTGTGTAAAATAAATATCTATCTATGCTCTATTGCTCCACTCTCACTTTTATTTGCCGACTGACTGGTATAAATTTCTTACAAATCAAATAGAACAAATTTTACCTAAGGCAGTCTTCGATTAGTTCCTTTTGGAGAGCTATATTTTCTTCTTTATTTACATTTTTTTTTATTTCACAAAGGTATTTTGACGCTGTGCCAGTTGGCGTTAATTTTTAGCATCGTCACATTTATTGGCTACAGCGGTCATAACTTACTACAGGTCGAGCAAGTTGAATGACAGTAATAAACTGTATACAATCATGATCTTGGTGTAATATTCGTATTGAACTACATAAAATTTCGAATTATAGTCTGTTTCTTATGCCAGAATTATTGTATAGTTCAAGTGCGGAAAACCCACCCCGTTTGCGATACAGTACGCGCCACGGATCTGAAAGGTTCTGAAGTTAGTCGCAAAGGCACATTTTAGAGCCGCTGATACTCCCACCACCTCCCAGCTACCTGCACGGAACGTGCGCTCGTCGGTGATTGGCCGTGATCGCTCGTTGCCTTTGTCACTTGTCGCTTTCCTGCTTTAAAGTACAGTCGAGTACGCTATTGTCAAGTTGTTATTGTTATTTTAGTTTCGTTGAGTTGCGAGTTTGTAGTTTTTCAGCAGACTGTACAAGCGCAAGCCCGCATTCGCATCTAACTTCCGAGCCTTTTAGATTCGTGGCGCGTATTATAACTGTTATAACCTGAGCTGTCATTAGCGCAAAGTGATTCGCTGCTCGGTTGAAATAACCAATCGGAGAAACTTTAAAATTAGTGATGTCGTACCGGTTTAATTGTTGTAGCTATTTTAGTCGGTTAAGCTATCTATAAAACAACAGGGCGGTTTCCGGTTTCTGTTTCACAGAACAAACAAAAAGTAAAACAATAGATCAGTTTTCTACAGTAGAATCGAAAATATTAGATAATGTATATTTTATGTATTTTAAAATTAAAATCTCGATCGGAATTTACAATCACTTGCAAAACTTTCTGCACACTGAATTATGAAAATCGGATAAGTGGTTATCGACTTATAACTGTTGTATTTTTATGATTTTATTTGTGATTGGTTTTTGAATTAAATATTTTAATGTTCACTATTCAAAAAGTATTTTATTTCTGTTTTAAAATTTTAAATAAAAATGTAGGTACATTAAAATAAATTATTATCTAATGTCATTACAAAAGTTACATAATAAATTAAATAATTTCTATTCTTTTAATAAACTTAAATACATTTCTGTTACAATATCCAACAATAAGCGTACTATAATGATTGATGGACAAACAGACAGATGTTTGATCTCTAAAATTTCAATTTATACAGGACTGATTTTTTATTGTATTTTCTGAAATCGATGATCAAACTTATTTTTCGCTTGAAACTTCAAACGTACCGTTTATCGGAACTCACTGTACGCGCGCATAAGAACGGTTAATCCGACGTTCGAACGCTAATTTTAACCGCTCTTGTTTAATGTTTTCCTTATAACAACGCACAGACACCGAGTTACAATAATAAAATATGTGTTCAGTAGATGTTCGTCCGTGGACTGTGTGGCCCGTATGCCGTTCGAAATTATCGTACTACGAACACCGTATACGCTAGTTTGCGATGAACTTAAAATTTAGTGATTGACAAATGTGTTCCGTTCTAAGTAATGTATTACAATGATAATTAATTGTTACACTTTATGCAAATTATTGATTTAAGTTATCGAACGACAATACGCAGGCTTAACTTTATTGAGAAGTAAATACACACATTTATAGCCCCCAGGGCTGCCAGAACGAAAAAGATTTCCGAATTTTCTCGTGTTAAATGTACATTTTTTAAGGAAAACATGTCGAAATTTCGTTCGCATTCCAGACACATATTGGAACAGAGACCTCCAGCAGGCGGCAACAAAGCCTACGCGTATTGTTATTGTTTGAACAATCAAGCTGATTGTTATACCCGCAACAATCCGTGTTTCATTGTTAAAATAACAAGCCGATTGTTGCCCCATAACAATATGTGTATCATTGTTAGAACAGCAAGCCGATTGTTGTCCACAACAATCTGTGTGTCATTGTTAGAATGACGAGCCTGCTGGGGGGTCTCCGTCACGTTGTTATAGATTTTATAGAACTTATTGCAAACCCGTATGTCTACACTTGCGTCTTCTCATTCTTTCATTTTGTTTAAAAAGATCAGTAAAAAACAAGCCTATATTAAAATCTGAACGACGATGAAAAAATGTAGTTATGGAGAATGTGTTTACAATTTTCTGTCCATCAACTCGCGTCCGCGACAGACATAACAAAAGTTTACGCGGCGGCAATTCGAACGCAGCGATATATAAAAAAAACAATTCACATTTTCGTTGGCACATTATCGATCGTTAATCGACAGACACGGTTTTGTTTTGAACTGGTGAAACAAAATCGTGATCAACACGTCAATCAACCAGCCAGTTCGATTTTCATTTAATAATGTATACGTTTTTTGCACTGTACACAAGCTGACTCAGTTGATCGTATTTCCGAACTTTTGAATTCTCAGATATTCACAGAAGTACTGTAATAGTTCCTTCAGCGCCGATTAAGGAAATTGGGCCGTTTTACGAAGATAATGAAAAAAATTTGAAATAAAGTTTTTTTAATAGATTTTTTTTATGACAAAATTTTCAGTAAAAAATCCAAAATCATTAGGAGATTTATAAAATTAAAAATTAAAAAAAACTTTTACATGTAGTCTTTACTGCAAAAGATATGTAAAATACAGATATTTACATAAATTTATTTTTTCTAACCTAACTTTGTACAAAAAATTCAAAAGTTAGTCCATTAAGTAAAATACTGAAATAATTAATTAATATTAAAAAAAATTCTTGATTATAATATTCAAAAATAAATATCACAATTTTTAGTGTCGAATTAATCGTAGTTAGTCTCTTCACAGCATACTAAATTTTAGAATAAATGTTATGATTTTTATTTTATGAATATTTACAGACTTTGACCTTCTTGTGTTCAGAACTAGATGACAATTTGCCAAACTTTTGTAGTCTATTATTTGCGGACACGCACAAATGTTGCAATAATCATATTTTTAAATTAAATATAAATGGACCATAAATCGCAAGGTGCTTTATAAATTGTGATAGTGTCGCTAATATTCTATATTGTTGACAGTTAACTTTACAATAAATTATTATATAAGACAGTAAATAACAGTGCGAAAACGTAAATAAACAAGTGCAATGGCAAATTTATCAACACATTTTAAACATAAATTAAAAGTTATTTTTTCCCACCAATCGGTGTACGGTTGAAGATCAACGCGTGTGATTGTTAACTTAATAGTGAGGTAGGAGAACAATGTTCGGTAAAGCGGAGCAGACGGCTCAGCAATGGTCACTACACGCCGAAGTTGTTATATCACACCATGGCGCAGACGATGCGACAGTTCCTGGTTCTGGCACAACCCGTACCGAACAGGACGATCGCGGGGTACGAATGGTGTACAGCTGGCACGCGCATCCTCAGCATAAGCAGCGGGCGCCGACCGGATTACGAGTTCCTCAAGAAAGCGCTCCGTCCCATGTCCGTATTCCTTACGAACATTCACCTTCGTCTAGCGGCAGTAACATTGGCCAAGGGCCGTCGTCGAAACCGCCGACCGGAAACGCGTACGGCTTCCAGAAAGGAAACATTTTATTTACTTCCACGCCGCCCGATAAAAGACAACACAATCCGTACGTTTGGGACGGAGGCCCTTCGAATGTACAAACGTCGGCTGATCCCAATCGTCTTGGGATAAACATTCAAGATTCCGGTTACAACAGCGAACAACAACTGCCGTCTCCGAGTTCCGGTACAACGGGTAGTCTACCGCGTCGTCCGATCCAACCTTACGATCGGAGATGCCGCAGCACGTGCAGCATAGTCCTGTCGACCGATTTCCGAACCGATCCGGACGGTACCACGCGATATACCGTCACCGGTGAACCATTCCATTCCGCTAATTGTAATAGAACACAAAGCCTCAGATGCCAGACGCCGACCGGGAAGTACGAAAGAAACACGGGCAGTTTTTATGGCTGCGGCGATCCCTGGTGCTATCACAGGAATCAGGACGCGTCGCAAAGGTTTTCGCCCGTTCAGGAGACGTGTGAAGAATGCAATCCGTCTGCTGCGGGCAGCGCGAGAAGAACTAGCAGAGCGCACACTTTCTCGACACATTTCTGCACAAGGGTGCCGGAAAGAAATCGAAGTTCGCCGCCTGATTTTCGAAATCAGAAAGATGTTGCGTCGCAGACTTTAGAAACCAAAGAGAAATGTACGTCGCCCTTTGAAACTGTGCCGTCCGCTATTGGTTTGCCGAAATTTGGCGCGAGACAAAAGTGTGATGATTCGCCACCAAAGAAAAAATTGACAGTTGAAAACAAAAGAAAAATCAAAAAATATAACGGCAAACATAAAACTGAACCGGTGCTAGGGACCACTTCTGGACATTTGTCAGCTGATAGCGGTGCAAATAGTGCTAAGGTAATTATACAGTTTGATCTTTTTTAATTTTAAAACCTGTTTTTTCCAAGTGAAGTTCATCCATATCCATTATGGAAAAGCGGAAAATTAAAAGCAAACTTTAAATAGCGCATTTAACGAGTTCCATAGTTATTTTTTTAATTGAAGTGAAATGAACTGACTGTACACATTTGTTAACTTTTTGCTCTTTTAAGGAGGTTGAGGCGTTAAATGAAGATAATGAAAAAAATCTGAAATAAAGCTTTTTTAATAGATTTTTTTATGACAAAATTTTCTGTAAAAAATCCAAAATCATTAGGAGATTTATAAAGTTAAAAATTAAAAAAACTTTAACATGTAGTCTTATGGAAAATATGGCGACCTAGCATGCAAACTGTACATTTTAATTTTTTGCAAATATAACCAAATAATGTCAGCAGTTCCAAAAACTAACTATGTAAAGCATCGATGTCTTACGCATATTTTAATATTTTTTCCAATTTAATTAGGAGACTTTTAATCAATAAAAAAATTATTAAAAATTAGCAATTTTTGATTATGGACTTTTATTCTTGACAATTTTAACTGAATTTTCAACTTTTTAATGATTTAATTTTTATTATTATTACTTCTAGTTTTTTTTAATTATTTACTGCAAAAAATATGTAAAATATAGATATTTACATAAATTTATTTTTCCTAACCTAACTTTGTACAAAAAATTCAAAAGCTAGTCCATTAAGTAAAATACTGAAATAATTAATTAATAATAAAAAAAATGATTTATTTATGCCTTTATGACAATAATTTATTGGTAGCATCGACTTATAACCTTTTATAAAAATTTATTCTGAAAAATTTCCGATTTAGAATTCGACTTACTTTTGATTGGGACTGTAACGCATCAACCTCCTTAAATTAGTAAATACGGAAATTAAAATCAATATTTGTCTTTTTTATGACTTCAGTTAACACGCCATTCCCGATCACCCGCCAGGGTAAAAGGGAAATCGCCTTTACTACAAAAGTCTTTAAAGTCAACCGATTTGATTTCCGAAAAAGATCGAAAACCAAGAACGGTTCACATAGACGTCTATTGTACCGGTTCAGACGCCGACTCAGATTCCAGCGGTTCCGCGTCAGATAACGACAAGTCCACGTCGACTCCACAGACTGTTTATGAAAACGACCAAATCAGACTTGTCCATCAGAGGGCGGACGACAAAGATCTTCCTCTTTCATTTTTGGAACGATCGCAATTATACGCACCATCATCAAGTTCGAACGCCGATTCGGACATTAAATTAGTTCCGGCCGAGAGCTTGGAAAGGGTACCGTCGCTATGTTCTGAAAACAACGAATATCTTAGTTCGAATTATCCGTCGCAGATGAGTTCATATTCGGCGATTCGTGATTTTGAGTCGAGTTTATCTAGCGTTCCGATGTCGTGGTCGGCAATTTCATCGTCTAGTTGCACAGTACCCGAAGGCTACGAATCTTCAATAGCTACTTCGTGGAAAGACACGACGTCAGATTTCGAAAGTCTACTGCAGAGCGGTATAAATCTTTCCCAAACCAATAGTTTAAAGTGTACATCTGTCCCAAAAAACGACAGCTTCCAGTCCAGCGAAGGTATTTTGAGTAGTCGAAATAGTCGTTATAGCGGTAGCAGTATACAGCAAAGTGATAGCTTTGAATATGAAAATTCGGCCGACAAATTACGTATTAAAAGAATGGAGGAAATGTGGAGACGAAATGATAATTCGAAAATGTGGAAATCTCCAGCGGCTGAAAGAAAACATTTATTGCAGCGTCAAAAAATTAATGAATATCTGGAAAGACGGCTAACGGAAAAGTCACTCCCCAAATGGACAAAGCCGGAATCACGCGAAAGCGAATCGGAAGAAACGGAAGATGATTCAGAACAAGGATGGAGCTTTGTGAGAGATAGCAGTAAAGAACGGCCATTTGGAAGTTCGTTAAAACGGGACGACACCGTTCGTAGAGCTAGTAAAGAAGTTATTGAAGAACCCCAACCTGTTAAAAATAAACCAGAATCCGGTAAAGTGCCTTTGATGCGCAAACTTTTCGGGCCGAAATCGCCCAGTGAACCGCCGGAAATTAAACCGAAGAATTCGCCGTTTAAATTCTCGTCAACTAGGGGCAGCAGTGAACTTTTACTGAAAGCTGAAAAGTTTGGGACAATCGTTGGTTCCTACAGAAACTTAATTCGACATGCCGGTCCTGCTAAAAATCCCGATTGCGTTTGCGAGACGTGCCGCAGATTTTATGACAATGACGGTTATAGAGTGAGAACACGATCTGTCGGAGATGTTCCGGATGGAAGCAGCATCAACTGGAGAGAGCAGCTAAAGTCTTCAGAACAGGATCAACCAGAACCGGCTTTGCAATTATACACAGACTATTGATTAACACCCTAGCGTGTTGCCGGCTAGAAATTTAAAACCAATAATTCGAGGGTTTCTTGCTCATAAGGTCCTAATGATATTAGTTATCGTTGGATAAAAAAATTTGTTCGTTTTATGCGTCAATTCCAGACATTGAAAAACTAACTGGATTGACGATCCGTCGTTTGCTTGTGAGAGAGCAATCTTTCGGTTTTAATTTTTTTTTTATATCTATTTTTATATTTGGTTAATTTTACACATCCGCTTTGTATGCTTCTCTTTTTATTGTAATTAATTTTTTTTGTTTTAAAAGTTGTAAATTTTGTGGAAAAAATTAGGAAACTTTTTATGTTAATTTTACCAAAATCAACTGCCATTTCGTTATTTTCAAAAGTCCTGCAATTATTACATAGAAAAGATAGTTACTACTATATTTTATTTGTTTACAGAAGCGTATTTTAGATTTATTAAGTTGACTGTTGCATTTGTTATATTTTATTGCTTTTGTTTAATATTAGATAATTTATTGTTGTCATTTATACTTCCTGCTTACTAGTATATCTTTGTCTTAATATTATATAAAAAAATAGTTTTTAAACAAGAAAAAACATAAATACATTATGATGGGTAGGTTCATAGACTTTCAGATGTTCTGTCGGTAATTGTAAAAACAAATGAATACCTTTGAGCCTACTCTTTAATGTTTGTTATAATTTTTGAAACCTTTCACCCGTTCAATTTAGTTTGTTCATGTTTTTAATTTTGTATATTGTGTATTGTATTTTTTTTTTAAATTCACTGGTTACATTATTGACGTGCGAGGCGCTGCAAGCATTTTCGTTACCGGCGCAATGCGGTTCTGCGCATATTATGATTCGTATGGACATTATTTCGTGCTAGTGTTTAAAAAAAATACGTATTGCAATAGCCTATCACTAAAAACACTCACAGCGACATCTGACGCTGACGTGAGAGACATCATAACGGTATACAAGCAAAATAATGAGCTTGGTTGTTAAATTATTTCAAATTTCTAGGTTATGACAGTATCGATATGATATTTTAATCAAAATTTATAGAAAATATCTGTGGATTTATTTTATTTACAAGTTTTTTTTATCGCATTTGAAATATTGTAAACAATTGTTTTGAAGCACAAATTAATGAGTTTTCATTTTGTTTATATAATTATAATCAGAAGTTTAGTTTGAGAAATCTTTCTATCATCTATTGAAAAAGGTTTGTATAATACGTAAAATTTCAGTTGAAACCGATACAACAGTTATTATTTTTTTGTGTTTTTTTATTTTAGGCTCAAGCAAGCCTATCGGAGTCGAGTCGGAAGCTAGATTTACTTCGCAAGTCATTAGAGCTAAGACGACAAGAATTGCCTCCGGATTCACCAGCTGCGGCGCAACTAAAGCATGAATTGCAGAGCGTTCAGGCTGCAAGTCCTGTGCCAGGTCAGTGTATATTCAGTTACTGTGCGTTACAAGTTTCACTTCTGTAGTGTGTACACAGTTTTTGAAGTGAATACTTCTTTAAAAACGAGGTTAAACTCGTTTCCTCATGTAACGAATTTTGTCACGAAATTGTACTATTAGTAACCCAATATAAACAATTATGATTCTTTGTGAGCATTGCTAGCTCAGTGGTAGAATACTGGCATACCACGCGGCTGGCCCAGGTTCGATTACCGTCAGGTGCGCGCAACAATTTGTTGACCTGCAAAAAAATTAAAAATGTGTTACTAGAACGCATTACGGAAATGAAACTTCTAGTTGCAAATCATACGATTGCTTTCGGACAAGTGGAATAAATGTGTTACGAGATAGTTTCACGTTCAGATATTTCGTCTGTACAAGTTAATCTGAACGTGAAACTATCTTGTAACACATTTTTTCCTCTTGTCCAAATGAACTACAAATCATACGATTGCATTTGAACAACAGAGTTTTAATTTTTTTTATGTTGTCTGTTGGCAGAGGTTGTGTGAGTGATTTAAATAAAATAATACACGCGCTGTCTTGTTTGATCATTCAGCAAAACCTTTGGTCTCATTTTTTGCCGGAGACTCAATTTTTAACGGAAGCCGATAATGTTAAAATAGTTTTTTTGTTTCATCGATTGCAGTCACCTACACAAGCTTGCAGCCATTCCAAGGTTCGACCAACGATGGCCGGCAAACTGTGTCTCATTCGTCACTCGGCAGATGTGCAGCTGTTACAGGCCAGTTGGAAGTACGGCTAATGGGCTGCCAAGATTTGTTGGAAGAGGTTCCCGGCCGGTCACGCAAGGATAAAGACGTCATATCGAGCCCATCAGACTTGCGTTCGTTCGTCAAAGGAGTGACGGGTCGCAGCTCTTCAAAATCGTACAGCGTCAAAGATGAGACCAGCTCCGAAATAATGGCCGTCATTAAATTAGACAATCAAACCGTTGCCCAGACTAGTTGGAAACCGTGTTCACAGCAAGCCTGGGATCAAAGGTACTCAATTCAGGAAACAGATAAATTTTGATTGCTGATAGCGAACGTGCCTTTTTTCCAACATATGTTGACTTTCTGATAGGACGTTCAGCCTTAAATCTAGACATTAAGATTGTCGTTTGTTTTTAACAACCAGATTTAAAGCTGACATAACCGTGTATTTTTGCATAATTTTAATTAATTATATCTCTTAAGCGGTGTGGTGAAAAAATCTGATTCTTTTTCTGTAGGTGTCTTTAATTATAATCTTTTGAATAAATATAAAAAAAAATGTAGGGTCAAGTTTAAGGCATTTGGCTACCAAACTACCTTAATACAAAGTTTAACTGGCTTTTTGATTTCCAGATTTTCGATCGATCTAGACAAATCGCGCGAGCTCGAAATTGGAATTTACTGGCGAGACTGGAGGTCGATTTGTGCAGTGAAATTTTTAAGATTGGAAGAATTTATCGATGATGAACGTCACGGAATGGCGTTGCAGCTTGAACCGCAGGGACTATTATTCGCAGAGGTGTGTTTCGTTTTAATATTCAGTGTGTAAACACGTAAGGTGCACGTATAGGGAAATTAGCATTGGGAAAAAATGACTGGATCAGAGTGAGCCTTGAAATCTTGTTTTTCAATTTGACAGATAATATTCTTTTGCAAAATGAATGTGTATACTACCGAAGAAAATTTTCAAATGATTACAACATAATCGGACTTTTTTATTAACGGGACATTAAATTCCCAAAAATACTTAAATATGGTGCGAGATCAAATATCTCCGCCTATTCGTGTTAAACCTAAAGACATTGGGTCTCTGATTTACCAACGCGCATACGTCATACCAGTCAGACAATTTTTGAATGAAATGTTTCCAAACAGATGGAGTTGTTTTTTTGTTTTATTTTTGTACAAAAAAATTAAAATAATGATTTATAAGAGCTTTTTATTATTAAAACAGCCAAGTAAAATAAAAATAAATCAAAATAAAATAGAAATCCTCAAGATTACCACGATAATTCAATAGAAATAACAATTAATGCAGTCATGGCTAACTCTGATCCAAGTATTTTTTCCCAATGCTAATTTCCCTATGTGAACCTTACGCGTTTACATACTGTATATTTATTATAGAATTAGTTGAATAATTCGCGTTTGACATTTTTTTTTTATTTGTTTCATTTTTGTTACAGATTAAATTCCTAAATCCTATGATATCTAGAAAACCGAACCTGAAACGACAAAGGAAAATATTCAAACAGGAAGTGAATTTCTTGCCGCGAGCAAATCAAATGAACATCAACGTTGCAACGTGGGGCCGTCTTTTAAAGCGTTCCTCGCCGAGTATACAACAGTCGCGGTCCAATGCAACACCTAGTCCACCTCAGCCAGTATGTAGCACATTCTAATAAAAATATAGACCCTATGTTATAAAACTGTTTAGGAAAATCGGTTTGCAATTACAAAATTCCTTTACGGCTGGTCATTTTAAAATTTTTACAGTTACAGCTTGACTTCGAACCTCCATTACCCGAAGACAAGCCCGAAACGCCGGGCGAGACGCCCGATCCTCAGGTTAGCGGCGGTTTATCGGGCATGCGGCCATTAGGAATGGGCTCGGCTATAAGTATAGGCTCGCAAATGGGCGTGGCCGTCCTACCAGAAACGCCGCCCCCGCCACCGGCGATCACCAATACAGGCGCGACAAAGAAGCGCATATCGCAGCCACCTTCACCGTCGACTCCGCCTCCTCCGATACCTGCGCCCAGAGTCGATCACGAGGTGAGATTTTTATTAGTTTTTTTTACTTTCTTTTTTTGAGATTAAATCTAAAAAATTTAATATCGCTTATCGATTGTAAATTAATTACAGCTCTAAACGTTTATCCAAAAGTTTAAATTTTTGTATTGAATCGGTATACTGTTTTTTATTCAATGACAATTTCTTCAATTTTTGTATATTTGGATGTATCTATATGGTGATTTGGTGATTATTTTTTAGCGTTTTTTTTTTTTTGTATCATTGTACATTTGTGTAACAGTAGGTGTGTGAGTTGGTAAATTCTAACCTAACTCTCGAAGCGTCTGTTGACAAAATATTTTTGTATTTTTTTAACGATATTTCTAAAACTAAGGCGACATGATCTTATAACGCCGGGCGCCAGAATTTTAAATCCAGCCCTGTCAACAATTTATATTAAACGCTAGCGTTTTATACTTTTTTATCGCAGTTCAAAATCTACCCGCAATCCTATTGAATATTCGACATTTCTGTTTTATTCTATGCAATTAAAAAAAATCAATGCCATTCCTGAACACACCGCGTATAGAAGTTCCACCGTGAAATATAAACCGTATACAGTGTAAACTCTATATAGCGACACTCGAGGGACTACACTTTGTGGCGTTATTGAGAGTTGTCGTTAAACGGAGAGGAGAAATCATGCTTTAAAAATTCACAACGATTTTCTTTTACTCGCCATGTTCACAGTTTGCAAGTTAGAATATGATAAGCAGCTGAGCTAAACATATGAAAGATAATCCCGACAAACAAAAGAACGAATTTCTTAGAATCTTTGGTACGCATGATGCCGACAACAAAGCAACAAAATAACAAACAAGTACTGTTCATTGCTTAATGATGACGCATTCTTGTCGTTATTTAGAGTGGGTGTGTCGTTATTGTATGAGCAACAACAGTTAAGTAATTTCGACGTTTTAAGGAGTTTGTCGTTATATCGAGTGACGTTAATTGGAGTTTACACTGTATGTGTAAATATTCTTATAGTATTAAAATTATAACACAAATCAAATACTGAATCATTCCTAGCGGACGTATAATATGGTTAAAGTATTGCTTTGTTTTTTTTTGTGAACATTTGTTTATTGTCTTAGTCGCTAGCATGCCTCTGTTGTTGCACAACAATGTATTTACAACCAGAATTGTAGACCCTTCGCAGCGAACAGGTTGCGATTGAGAATAGCGACGACCAAACTATATTAAACCCCGTCTGCCAAGCAGTGATTTTAGTCTAGAACGCTAGTTTGTACATAGGCAAAACTATACAGTTCTTTACTCTACAAACCACAGAAGTGAATTCTTACGCAAAACCTGCATCTAAATGTTATAAATCAAGGCGATCGGTAGATCGATGAGTTTTTGATGACAGACCGTCTGCTAAAAAGCCTCGTTAACAAATACTTTTTGCCTGTTCGTTTTTACACCGAGAGATGGCGTTACTGTGCTCATTTCAACGTATATATCGTCACAGTACTAAATAAATGAATATTTTTTGTCAATATAAACAAAAACTGGCAAATATTATTAATAGTATGTAGTGCAACTAGTGCGGTAAGTTGTCAATTGCCCACAAATGCGGGGTTAAAACGACCCAAACTCGCGTAAGAAGTAACGCTTCGAAAATGATCAAGTTTTGATTTAGACGGAGAGCTTATCGTCAGATTTCCTATGTATACAATACGCAGGCAAATTTGTCTGTGCGCATTATTATTTTTGACGTGATAACGTCTTATAAATTGATGAAACACCGCCAGCACACACGAAAAAGAGTAACGTTCCGCAAGCGAGAGCGCGATATAAGCGATAAAGATGCATGATCGGCCCAAGCGTCGGCTTGTGCGCATTTCTCCCTCTTCTCGCGTGACGTCAGAGAGTAGTGTGCGTTCAACATTTTTTTCGGCTGTTCCAGCGAAAGCTACATCTGACAGATGGCCTTTGTTTTATAAACCGTGGAAATTAAGACTTAAATAAAAAGCAATTTTTCAGATAATACATCGTTATTTGTCAATTGATAGTTTGTACACAAACGCAGCTACATTTTGTATCAAAAACAAATCTTGGGAGATATCTGCATTTCATAACAGCAGATAAATTATACGGTTTGTTAACAAATATATAATATATATAGATTCTTTTAAATGTCTTTTATAATTGCTTAAAAATATGTATTTTGCTTTGGTTGATCAAATTATTAGTCGGTAAAAATATAGTTTGACAGCTACTAAAATTTAGGTTATGTATTATTAAATATGATATTCGAGCGGAATACGTTATCACGTAAAACTATCGTCCGTAAACCGACTTTACAGACAACCAATTTTTTGTACTGACGTCGTTTCGATAATTTTTTTACTGTTCTTTTATATCATCGACTACAGAAATAAAATTGACGTCCAAATATCGGTCTCAACATGTACTTTCGTATCATCGTGGAGTGCCTGAGCTCATCCTGCCGCAACCCTTCGGCAGTCTCAATCTTTCCATTTCGACAGATTGAAATTAATGATGATTGTGACTACCTATTCTTCTACCCCAATGCTGACGTACATACAATTTTGTCTGCACATTCGACACATAGGAAATCCAACGATCGGCCCTGGGACTAATCGGTTCTGGTTGTAAATTCAAATAATGCCCATTACTTAATACTCCTATATTGCTAGTTTCCGTAATAGAAACAGCAACTGCATACTTCTATCTCATTTATACTCAGTTATGCGCAAGCGTTGCGACCGTAGTGGGGAAGTGCTCCGTTCTCGGACATGCGCATAACATAATGACGGAGACAGACGCACGTATGTCTGCACCATTCGGTCGTCATCCTTTTCCAGATTCCTTTACTAGCAATATAGGAGTATAAAAGCACTACGAGTCACATTTCACTCACTGCCGCTGTGCACATGCGCCGTTGTAGCCAGTGCGACTAGCTATACTTAGTTCATCCACTGCACCGTTACAGTTACAGACTGCACTGCGTGAGTTCGACTTTTTGAATATTGAGGACAGGAGGCTTTCTCCTGAATTAGTGACAGTACCGACAAATATGGGAGCAGCTCCCACTGTTCAAGTTTTGTCTGCCTCAGTGCCTCCCTCGCCACAGCCTGTGATTGAATTCCCAGAAGACGAGGTACACTTTGCTCGAAATGTGTCTGTTGTTTCGAGCATTACATTCTTTTCTTCTTTTTTTTAATGTTCTCTTTGTGGAAACTATTCTTCTGAACTTTTACTGTTTTGTATAATTTCGTTATAGTAAATGGGAATGTTGTCTTTGTATAATTTTTGACTAACATTTGATAGGTATTTTGATGATTCTCATTTGTTAAATGACACCGATGTCCATCTAACATCGTCTAAAAGGATAGTTACGTAGCTTGGTAACAATCATATTATGATAACTTGCGTACCTGTCCTTTCTAAAATTGGGCATTGTGACGTCATATGGCATGATCGGCTCTAAGCTTAATTTACCCATTTTTAGGTACGAATAGCACACATTCGCTTTGTCTACGTCTGAGTCAAGCTTTTTTTGTGTCTATCGCACTGCCCAAGCGGCTTAACTGATTTTAAAAAAACTTTTTATAATATTAAAATTAGCTGACGAAATAAAAAAAAAATTGTTTAAGCGTCTAGAACTTGAATGATGTTATTTTTTTGCACGTACCCCCTACAGATAGCTGGTTTTCACTGTTTTCAATATTTTTGACAGTTCCAATTTCGGATCTAGTTATTTATGAAAATTATATTTTTAATGGTAACTAACACGTAATTCGTGGAAATTACTGTTCAATTGATTAAATCGCATTTTTGTGTTACTTTACAGCACTAGTATTAAATGGGCCATTTTACGACTGCGTCTTGAAATACAGCTATATTATAGGGGGTATGAAAACATTTTTTTTTAACAAATGAGAATCAACGAAGCAATGAATCGTTACAAATATCTTGGCAACGTTTATGTATTGTGTTAAACTAAAAAAATATTATATCGCACCTTTTTACATATTGTGTATGTAATATGTATTAAAGTAATTAAGTTTAATGGGATTTAAGTTTTTATGATGGAATTAAGGCACACTTCACGTTTTCGACGTTCTTTTTTTTTAAACACGCTACTTCTCTGTTCAATTGTTTATAGTGTATTATAAAAACTGCACGTTGATTTTTTTAAATTATTTTTTTACTGCTTATAATGGGTATGTTCCGAAATATAACCCAGTATACTGACCAGTGCTAATGACGTCATGAATCCGACGTCGTAATTGTACTGGTGAGACAGATGTAACGTAACATAAATATTTAACCGTGCGTCTGTGCATCATACTTTGTGGAATTTTTATATTATATTATTTGTTATTTGCAATAATGTCTGATCAACAAAGTAAACGATTACTTTTGGTGGACGAGGGAAATAATAATACGTCAACGCGCTGGCCAGTATATTTCGGAACGAAACAACAATATGGCGCCGATTCGTGACGTCATTAACACTGGCCAGTATACTGGATTATATTTCGGAACACACCCAATAATTGTCTGCTTTTTTAAAAACTTTTCTCTACTTTTTTGTAACATTACTAAAATATTTTTAACATAACTAAATGCATCGCAATTTCTTACAGTCAAAGAGTCGGGAGATTACATGTAGAATATATTTTTTTCCATGTTCAGTTCGACACGCGATTAGAAAGGTGTCTCGAAGAATTTAATCGTCAGTGATGGGCTTTCATTATAGCGAAAAACAAATAATTAAACGCAGAGCTAGTGCTAATTTTACTTTAGGTATTTAAATTTTTAAACAGGGCCGTTTTAGGTGGGCCCTCCCAGCATTCAAGAACTCGAAAATATGCTAAATTGAACGAAAAAATAAATAAATGCAACAAACAGTAAACAATCAAAAAATATGTTTGATAAATTTTATTGAACAATGAAACATTTTTTATGACTTTTTGAATTACTAAATTCAATCAAAATTGATTAAAATTAAAATAGGCGACAAATCTAAAGTATTTCTTTCTACATTTTTTCTCGGCAAAATCATTGCCTAAATCGTCGAAATTCAATTTGTTGCCCAGGGCCTTGCATGTTCTAAAGACGGCCCTGTTTTTAAAGTTGAGTAAGGCAAACCTTTATAATTTCGCTGGACAGAAAATGACGCGGCCAGATATAGCAGTTCCTAGCTGTATATAATTTTGAACATTTTCCGTACTCCCTTTGAGAAATAGGGTATACTCCGGCCGCACCGGGATTTCGAACCTTTCATTCCCTGTTCAGTGAGTTTATTATGACTATTAAAATTCCTAAAGTAAAATTGTCCCTAGCTCTCAGTAAGTCGTACGATGAACTCAAATACTGAGAATAGCTGAACTCAGTGAAATGATTATATAGCGTTACCACATTTCGACTGTTACAAACCCTCAGTTCGTAAGTTCGAATCCAATAGCTGGTCGAATAAACTGAAAATATTAATTGTTTAATGTTGTCCTGTCACATAATACGTCATATGCATGAGACTCCAAATTGGTCTAAAGATTTTTTTCGAAATATACTTTAGTTCCTGATCATATCGTAATGGTTATTTTATTAGTCTATTCACTGAAAAAATACAAATAATAAAGAAGAAATGTAGAAAATACGCGCTATTTTCGAATTTTCAAAACGCAGCGTGACGTCAGAGTATATATCAACAACAGTAAATGAAGGTTTTTTTGTTGTTTTCTCAATGTTCTAAATTTTAGAACATTGACAATTGGGCTTTTGAATGAAATTTTTTTTTTGTCATAAATGGAAAGATCGTATATAAGTTTTATAACCAAACTATTTTTCTTTTTTTTATTTTCGTTATAATTCAAAAGTTATATCAAATTAAAAATAAATTTTTGTACCCAGTTCCGAGAACGCGCCGACATTTCCCGAACATAATGGTAATTTATATTATTATAATAATACATGTAGAAGCCATTGATAGTATACTGCGTATACAGATTGTATCAAATCAAAACAGTCCATAGAACATTCTGTGTGTAAGACAGAGACGATATTATATAAAGCACTAAAGCAGTAAGTAAGAATGAGATAAATGATCGCTAATAACTAGTTACTGTGATTATACAATCTGATAGTATCGTCTTTGTTTTCTACAGTAAAAATCACAATTTTATCAAATGTCAGTATTCACTAGTGAAATTATTGGTAAAATGGCTATTTATACTGTTCGGTAAAAAATCCAAATTTATAAATGGATTTATGGTGGTAATTCAACCGCCTGCAACATAATAAATTTATTTGTAGTTGTTTTAATTGATAAATTGGTAAAAAGATTTACAGTGTACATAATTATTTATTTACGTAACCACAGTAACTATATTAGCGATCATTTATCTCATTCTTACTTACTGCTTTAGATCTTTATATATCGTCTTTGTCTTACACACAGAATGTCCTATGGATCGTTTTGATTTGATACAATCTGTATACATTTTAACATTATGACGTCACAACTGTCAAAAACAATTTTAGTGCGTTTGCAGTCACGTGATTTTTTTTAATATTTTATCAATTTTAAATTGCTTATAATTAATTTAAAAAAAGTTTTTTGAAGGTTTTTCGCATCGATTATCAATATTATTTATAATAAAGTTTTAAAATACAATAAAAAAATCGATAATTATTTTTTTTTTTTCAAAAGCCTAATTCGACATCAAAGTTGACATGCATCATATATCATGACGTCACATAAGCCCGCCAACATGGCCGATTGTTTAAACTGTCTATTTTTGAATGTGAAAATAATTTTTTTTTTTCTTATGATAATATTATGTTTTTAAATGATTATCAATTTTTCCCGTATTATGGTTGACTAAATAATCTATTAATAATATAAAAAAATACATGCATATGACCTATTACAATTTCCAAATTGCGAACTAAAAAAAATTATTAAATGTTTATTTCCAAAGACATATTCTACATGTAACTCTGGCATCTACAGAATAAGCTATGTAAGAGCCCCAGAACACATTTGGGAAGGAATTTAATAAAAACTGAAACTTCATAGAATGGTGTTTCTACCTCGAAGGCCTGTCAGACAACCGACAGTGGTTACTTTCGCTCCAAAAGCTGTTTAAAGTGTTGAAAGCTGTCACGTGACGACTATAATCGATTATAATTTTAAATTCTTAAATTAATAAAAAAAGTGTCCAAATGTCAAATTTCACTTAAATCGATCGGCAGAAAATTTCACTGAACACAGAACCACCGTTATCTACGAGAATTTTGAAAAACACATTTTTTTATGCTTAAAGTGACGACTACCACTTCTTGGGCACATCCTAAAAGATTCAAAAGTTGTTGTTATTCGGAACTCAAAGGAATGGTGAGACCTCTGGTGAGAAATGCGCCGAACTGTCATAAGGGGGGTTTTTGACAGGTAAACATTGACTTAGAAAAGCATGATGGAGGCTAACCTTTTCTAAATCAATGTTTACCTTACGCCTCCATAGTTTACCTGTCAAAAACCCGCCTTAGGACAGTTCGGCGCATTTCTCACCAGAGGTCTCACCATTCCTTTGGGTTCCGAATTTGTCAAGAAATGTAATCCGACATTATTTTTAATGATTAATTCTGATCCTGTCGTCAAGTGACAGCTTTAAAAACTTTAAACAGCTTTTGTTGCAAAAGTAACCGCTAGCAGCCTGACAGATCTTCGATACTTTTATCAGGGATAGTAAAAATACTATTCTATGTAGTTTCAAATTCCAAATACCAAATTCCTTTCTGTAGCTAAAAGAGCTCTGTTCCAAGCTGTCTGAGAACGGTAACAGAACCGTCTTGCGCAATAGCTAAAACGAAACTGGTTGTATCGGTTTTTGAGCTGCGGCGCAAGACTGCGACGGTTCCGCCACCGTTCTCAGCCAGCTTGGAACAACTACCGTATGTAGTTCTGACTCGAGTACAAATGTAAAACTGAGTGATTTTCCGCAGGTCTTGGCGGCGCCGTTCGAACAAATCAACGTGGCCCGTCGTCTCGAGTACAGAGACAGCGCGTACGAGTCGCGTCGGCATTCGCAGTTCACCGGCATGTGCGTGGAAAATTTCGAATTGCTCAGCGTGCTTGGCCGAGGCCATTTCGGCAAAGTGATACTGTCCAAGTATCGGAACACCGGTGAATATTTCGCAATTAAAGCTCTGAAGAAGGGCGACATCATTGCCAGAGACGAAGTTGAATCGTTGCTGAGCGAAAAAAGAATATTCGAGGTGGCGAACACGATGCGACATCCTTTCCTCGTCAACTTGTTCGCTTGCTTCCAGACGGACGCGCATGTGTGCTTTGTCATGGAGTACGCGGCAGGTGGTGATCTCATGATGCATATACATGCCGACGTGTTTACAGAACCCAGGGCTGTGTTTTATGCTGCCTGCGTTGTTCTTGGATTGCAGTACTTGCACGAGAATAAAATTATCTACAGGTTAGTTATATATCTATATCTGTGGGCTATGTGCAAGGAGGCGGAGTTACAAAGTTTTCGATGCGAGCGTTTGTAGTGAGCACTAGGCGAAACTTTAACCTCAAATTTTCCGTATGTCAGTGAGCAATGTTTATTAAAAGTGAAAATAGTTATAATTTTATGAAGTTTTTTAATTACAAAGAAAACAGGAAAACTAAGCGATCTGGAAATGCTTGTTGTGTTCCGGGCTGTTGCGCTGATGGCGATTTAAGTAAAATAAAGACCATTGGCGTCCTAATTTGACATTTAAATTTACATCAGTTTTCTTTATTACATTTTTTTTTTTTTTTTGACACATCATGGCCAACTAAAGTTTTTGACATATCACCATAGAAACATGTCGCGATTTCCACAAAAAGTGAGTTCAATAATTCCCTATTACCCACTAGCAGCGCTAGTAGGCTTCGTATACACAGCCTATACTAATATATAAAGCTGAAGAGTTTGTTTATAATATATTTTACATATAATATGGTATGGTTGTCCGATGTCTGTATATATAGTAACGAATTACAAAATCCACATACTGTGAGAGTTGTTTTTTTAATGAATTATACAGACGCTAGCTCAATTAATTCAAATAAATAAAACCGTAACTTAGTCTGTAATTGAACAGTTTTAAACATTCCTAGAGCGAATTTTCAGTTTTCACTTTTTTTTAATTATTTTTTTGTACCTATCTTTTATCTATACTTATATATAAAGCTGACAAGTTTGTTTGTTTGGTTGAACGCGCTAATCTCAGGAACTACTGGTTCCAATTGAATTTTTTTTGTTAGATAGTCCATTTATCGGGGAAGGCTATATAATATCATGCTACGACCAATAGGAGCGGAGCATCAATGAACAATGTAACTCAAAATTTGTCCGCCCGACAAAATATTTTGGACGGTAACTCCGATCATCATGGAATTTGCACACATTCATCTCGGTAAACTAAGATGAACTTGCGTACTCATGTTCCTCCCCCCATTCATTCTTTTGCACCCGGGTGAAAGCCTAAGGCCCGGCCGCCTCAGGGAACGCCGGGTTCGAGACTGAAGGTGTGTGAGGAATGGTTGGACAGAAGTGTGACAGAGGAAATAGGAAGAATGAACGTGACAGCACTAATTTTACTGTTTTTTACATTCTTGATAATTAGGATGGAACTCACTAAAATTTTGTAAAATATATTAAAAATAAAGCATACATTATAGTTGCATGATTTATTGATCATTTCGTCCACAGCTCACGCTGCGGTCGATTCAGTTGTTTCCACTGATTGTTACGGGGGTAGCAACGATTGGCATCTGTTTCGAAATACAAATTGACGCGTTAATACTTTCAATTGTTTAATTCCAGAGATTTAAAACTGGACAACCTGTTGCTCGATACAGAGGGATATGTTAAGATTGCAGACTTCGGACTGTGCAAGGAAGGCATGGGCTATGGCGACCGAACTGGCACCTTTTGCGGAACTCCTGAATTTTTAGCACCCGAAGTGTTGACGGAAACGTCGTATACCAGAGCGGTTGATTGGTGGGGACTGGGAGTTTTGATATTTGAAATGCTTGTTGGAGAGGTGAGTTGTAAGCAAAGCTGTAGCAAATAAAAAAGACTTGAGAATTGCTGTTGATTTATATTCCCGGTGCGTTTCTTTTTAGTCGCCATTCCCAGGGGATGATGAGGAAGAAGTTTTCGATTCGATTGTGAATGATGAAGTTCGATATCCACGCTTCCTGTCTTTGGAAGCAATTGCTATAATGAGACGGGTGAGTTTTATTTTTAATTTCTCATTATTCTGTCAACGTATGCCTTTAACTCTCTAACCGACAGTATAATACGCGCCACGGATCTAAAAGGTTCGGAAGCTAGTCACAAACAGCGTCGCAAAGGCACATTTTAGAGCCGTCGACACTCCCACCACCTCCCAGCTACCTGCACGGAACGTGCGCTCGTCGGTGATTGGCTGTGATCGCTCGTTGCCTTTGTCACTTGTCGCTTTCCTGCTTTAAAGTACAGTCGAGTACGCTATTGTCAAGTTGTTATTGCTATTTTAGTTTTGATAAAATTATTCGGGATACAAGGCTAAATATAAAAACAATTTTTATTCACTAGAACATCATTTAATCGTCAACGTTTCGGCAGAAATTCATGGCTTCTTCAGGACCTTAAAAATGTCTAGTAAAAAATCAAAAAAATAAAATTCAAAACATAAAATAATTTAAAAACATTAATATCAAACATTTAAAACTTTTTTAAAAACTTAACTTCATAAATAATAAAAATAATGAAAAATTTAAAAGATCTATTTTAAAAAATTATAAAAATATATCCTTTCTTTCTCAAAAATTTTGAGATTCTGAATTGAATTTCTGCTGAAACGTTGACGAAATGATGTTCTAGTGAATAAAAATTGTCTTGTATCCCGAATAATTTTATCATACCGTAATATCAAGGTGTCTTATTTTATTTTAGTTTTGTTGAGTTGCGAGTTTGTAGTTTTTCAACAGACTACAAGCGCAAGCCGCATTCGCAAAGAACTTCCGAGCCTTTTAGATTCGTGGCGCGTATTACACTACCTTAATGTATAAACCATAATTTAACCGATGACTGAATGATATCAGAAACGGGACTTGTTGAGAATAGCCGAGCGTGTAGCAATGCCGTTGTTTATATGGCGTTTCAATGACCTCCTCCATTACAAGCCCCCAGTTCTTCCCAGGTTCTAATCCGAGAGCTGGTAACAGTGTTGGTTGAATTTTGTTTGACAGTTACTGCGTAAGAACCCGGACAGAAGATTGGGTTCAAGCGAACGTGATGCCGAAGATGTGAAAAAACAAGCGTTCTACAGACACATAGCGTGGGACGATTTATTATTGCGACGCGTTAGACCGCCGTTTGTGCCGACAATCGTAAGTTGTTCTTTAATTTATTTTTATGCCGAAGAAGCGTCTGGACGCGGACGCCGGTTATTTATTTTTTTGCGAATTTTTTTTTATTACCATTTAATGTAAGAGACCAACGACTCTCAAACTACATCATGACTTGAGACGTTGCGAAGCTTTGCCTAAAGCGTTACGTTCCGAGGAAGCAAAACAAATTTGAAATAAAGCTTTATATTAAACGCTAAGACAAGACCATCGCACTCTCATTTGTCTCATGTTGCTGTCCGGCAAATAGTGATTCACGTCAGTGATGTACAGAAGTATTATTAGCCCACCGGCAATCTTTAAGGAGGTTGAGCCGTTTTACGAAGATAATGAAAAAAATCTGAAATAAAAATTTTTAATAGGTTTTTTTATGACAAAAATTTCTGTAAAAAATCCAAAATCATTAGGAGATTTATAAAGTTAAAAATTAAAAAAAACTTTTACATGTAGTCTTATGGAAAATATGTCAACCTAGCATGCAAACGGTACATTTTAATTTTTTGCAAATAACCAAATAATGTCAGCAGTTCCGAAAACTAACTATGTAAAGCATCGATGTCTTACGCATATTTTAATATTTTTTCCAATTTAATTAGGAGACTTTTAATCAATAAAAAAAAATTATTAAACCTTAGCACTTTTTGATTGTGGACTTTTATTCTTGACAATTTTAACTGAATTTTCAACTTTTTAATGATTTAATTTTAATTTTTATTACTTCTAATTTCTTTTTTAAATTATTTACTGCAAATAATATGTAAAATACAAATATTTACATAAATTTATTTTTTCTAACCTAACTTTGTGCAAAAAATTCAAAAGTTAGTCCATTAAGTAAAATACTGAAATAATTAATATTAAAAAAATTATTTATTTATGCTTTTATGACAGTAATTTATTGGTATCATCGACTTATAACCTTTTGTAAAAATTTATTATGGAAAAGTTCCCATTTAGAATTCGACTTACTTTTGAATGGGACTGTAACGGATCAACCTCTTTAACAGATGGAAAGTCGTCTAATTAAAACATCGAATGCTCTGTTATTAACAAGTAGAAACAACAAATGTTGTTTAAGGCCATCTGTCCAAGTTTGTCGGTGAACTAATAAATCACCCTGTTTAGCATCTGGAATTGAACTTTGTAAATATGCAACATGATGCAGTTTGATCATTTGATCAGCGATAATAATGTCAAAAATTCATCAAATAAAATTGCTTATCGGGAAAATAAAACACACTGTACCAAATGGCGCAAAACGTGTTTTTGTTTTGTCTAGTACTTTAAAAAAACTGACCAAAATCGGTAACCCCTTAGATGATGACTCTTTTCAAAATGTCACTTAGTAATCGTAGAAACTAAAATCGTATTTTATATTCAGGCATCGCTCGAAGATACAAGTAATTTCGATGAGGAGTTCACGTCTGAGAAACCTCAGTTGACTCCGCCGAAGGAACCTAGACTATTGAACGATACGGAACAGAACTTGTTCAGAGATTTCAGTTACATGGCCGACTGGTGCTGACAGTTTTCGTCGGGCCGCGACTGTGCCGCTGAATTCGAGGTTGTAATTTAATCACAGAAGTTGAAATGTCAAGTCTCTCTTCTTGGAAACGGAGTCTGTTTTAATATTTGACTGAATTCTGATAGCTGTCAGAAGCATAGTTATTTTTTCTCTTCAACAGTAATTATTGCTAAATGCAAATTTAGAAAATAGCTTTATCTGCTCAATTAAAAAATACCTATGTATGTATGCATTTTCTTCTGTGCTCATGCGTCCAAACAGATCTTAGTTCAGCAACGAAATATTCAAGAACAACAAATTCTTCGTATCTTTTAGTTTAGTCAGTGCCTATACCAATTTAGCTCAGAAATCGCGCGCAGGATTCGCCTCCTTTTTGCTGTACATTTTCGCTCACTGCTCATTCCCATTTTGTCTTAGCCTATTGATATAATATAGCCTAAGCCACTCGGAAAGAAGTAGACTTTTAAACAGTGAAAGAATTTTTCTAATCGGTTCAGTAGCTCTTGATACTCCATTTGACAAACTAACGTATAAACTTTTCCTTTCTCTAACATAGACTACTCAAATAAAACATATTTTGTGTTCTGGAAAATTCTGATTCACTTTCAGATGAGTCGAAAAATTGAAATTTAGAATATGTATAGATACTTATACTTGTACTGGATTTATCCTTTTTGATAAACTGGCTAATAAGGCAACATTTTAATTGAAATTTTAAAATGTCATATATTATATAAAGCAATACAAATAAATTATATTGGCTAGCTTGTCCAGCATTTTGTACAGAACTAATTTATCTTATATGAACGGAGCTGGAAGAAACTGTATATATAGCCGGACAGACTCGGACTAAGCCGGAAAACAACCGGACGAATGCCCAAAAGGTCAGTTCTTTTCAAAGGCGAGAAGTCACCGCAAAATAAAGAAGCTAAGAATTGAATAACGGGAATGTGTAACCTTTACACATTTAAAGTAAAAAAGTAACGGTAACGATCTTTTGTAACGCAAAACAATCTGACTTCTATCGTGAAAGAATAAAACGTTGTTAAAAAAGTTACACTCAGTTACGTGCGATTCGTAACGATGTGACGGAACGATTTGACTTACTCTACCGTGGAAATGTAAAGGTGGCACTTCACATGGCTATTTGTGTTCGCTATTGGGTGCTTGTTGTATTTGGCAAAATATATGACGTTCAAGGCAAACATGCAAATAGAGGCAAATACGACCATCCACACATGGCAGTCAAATAGCAAACACACAAACATTTGGCAGCAGAACGCAAGGTTCAAAATTCCAGAAATTTTAACACTGTTTCATTGTCCCAATTCATTTTCAATAGTAATTGTTCCAGTTCTCGCTCACAAAAATACTGCACGTCCGTACAGGTTCACGGCGCGTGCGCTTTTGAATATGGCCATTGTGTGGACGGTTTATTTGCGTATTTGCCTCCTTTGATGTGCCTTGAAAACCCGACAAGCGCACGGTAACGCGTATTTGGTGTTGGCCTTATTTGTCAAATAGGCAAATAAGACCAACACTTTGTCAAATAGACTGTCCACACATGGTAATTGTTTGCCAAATATGCCAAATACACAAATACAAATAGCCATGTGAAGAGCCGGCATAAAACGCGGCTAATGAAGTTTAACTTCATAAAATGTAAGTGTTTACTGTATATTAGGGCTCTTCAACCTGGTCCGCGTATTGCTGCCGCTCCGCGGAAATTTCACCCAAATCACGTAGCCGCTACAGTGGTAGCAGAAAAATTTTAAAACAGTTTAAATTGAATACTATTCGCATTGGTTATTATTTCTGTTTTGACGCTAGTCCGCAGGCGTAAAAAGGTTGAAGAGCGCTGCTTTATATCGTTACAATAAATATGGAACTGAGAAGTTGCCGATTGCAAAATGGTGGCCAGTCCGAAGCCTATCGCTAAGTTAAAAAAACTCAATAACCAATTCAATATTCCTTGCATGTCAATATTTCTCTTAGATGCCAAATTTTTTGATATAGTTTTCGACTCATAGCGAAAAAAAAATAATAAAACACGTCAATTAAATATTTATGAAAAAATTAGAAAAGTAAACAGGGCTACGCATTACCAATTCATTGCGTCTCAAAAGTGTAACGATTACAGGGTGTTTTGAAATACCGTAGTTTTCTTTATTTTTGGAAATGGATTAGCAGAAATGTAATTAAGGAACTTTTTTACTCAAATCTTTGATTAACGTCTGATTAGAACTCTTCAATAAATAAAATAATCGACCAATTTTTCAGACAAATATATTAATCAGTCCGGATTTGGATCTTCTTCAGAACTGATCTAAAAAATAACCGAAACGTTAATGTATTAATTTTATATATTTTTTGTTAATATATTTGTCTGAAAAATTGGTCGATAATTTTATTTATTGAAATTTTTGTTTTTTAATTGAATAAAAAAACTTTTATAAATCGTTTTGAAAATATTTTAAACGAATCTATTTTAATTTTTAAAATATCAGCAGTGTTTTTATGTGAAAATTTATTTCGAAGGGTAAGTTGTATAAAAGAAATATTTTGGTAATTAAAATAGTTAAAACAACTAAATAAAATTGTGTATTTCGATTAATTGTTTTACATAGAAATTGTACATATTATTCAAGTGTCAAATTATATTTTAGATTGTTTTTTTATCTGAAAATAAAGAAAACAGTATCCAGTCCTTTTGAAATTTAGATCTATTTTTGAAAAATTTAATAAGCATGTTTTTATACCGTATAACGGATCATCATTCCATAATTCGGTATTGCAAATTTCACCTCCTGCCTCTAATCTTCATATATAAAACAGTATGTGCACGAACCATATTATTTTAAATTTTGTATTTAACTTTTTTGTAATCATTATTCAATATTTTAAAATTTATTGCTATTCGGACATCGTACAAAGGTGTGGATCTATTTTTAATTAAAATTTTTCTAGCTGCACCGATTGAAAGAATTCAAACGTAGATGGTTAATGGAATTAAAAAAAATTAATTATAAATAATTTTTATTGATACGATGCGTTTATGTTTCATATCACAGATTGAAATAAAAGAGTATTCACTCTGTCTAATAGATATTTGTTAAAGATTTGCATTCGTTAAGTTTGTTGTGAAATCTAAAATGTTCTACGAAAACGTTTGTGTAAAAAAAAATGCTGCTGATGAAATGAATTCCAAAAATATTGATCTATTTAAAATGTTATAGCTTTGCTTCACTGCTGTTGTGTTGTACTATCCTATAAAACAACATCGGTATTGGGATTTTGACATTTGACACTACTGACATCTGGTGACAGAAAATGAAAGCTGCCTCCGTGTCAAATCCCAATAAATACTAGACATATTTTATTTTGAATATGGTATAATTTTTGAAGATTTTAACTTATTTTAAGTTTTTAAACTGAGTCGATTCATTTCTCAATAATTGTGAGAAATGCGTTAGTTTATAATAATTATATTTATGTCATTTTTAAAAGCAACTTGTTGATTGTTGTTAATTGAATTAATTAAATTAAAATGTGAATATTATTAAGCTAATACTTAAGACCAAGTGCAGCGTAATTTTGCATAATATCAGCTATCATTAATAAAATCATATATAATACTTATTTATATTAACTTCCATTTTTATTTTACAGACAAAAAAAAGTCGCCATTTATATTGTCGACTTTGTATAGTTTTAAATTTTAGTCGAGTATCTGGCAATTTTGTGTTAATAAAATATATTGCAAAAAATAAGTGGTTTATGATTTAACAGTTTAATTTTTAACATGAAATTGTTTATCTACAAAAAAAATTGAATTACGTTTCAAATGCTCAACAGAAATTAACTGAAATAAAAATATAAATGTTCAAGTTTAACAAAAAAAATGCATAAAAGGTTGTTTAATGAGGTATGTTTGTTGGCGCAATTCTGATATTTCTGAGCCAGTTCGATCAGTTTTAAAACATTTATTGAGACCGCAGACCTTTTCAGATTGTTAAAATTTGCTGTCCAATTTCTCGAACCGTTTGAACTTGGTTCTAACGGTCGTAATAGATTATGAAAACAGCTTAGGTTATCAGCATAATCTAGCAGTCTCATATCTAGAGATAGAATAGCTGCGGCGAAAGATGAAGCCACCGCGTCAGAGTGACGTGAACGCATTGCGCCCGCCTTCTAGCTTGCTATTGGCTGTTTCGGAGATCCATGTGCATCGAGTGTTTATTTCTATTCTATCGCTATAAATGGATATGTCGAATTTATTCCACACGCCACTGTATGCGGGTAAGTAGGCGTTCACTACGATTTTATTGATGACGTCCCTGGCTTCAACTCTCGCCGCGGGCACTATAGTACTTTCAGGACCGATTATTATATTCTCGTTTGCAATTAAGAGGAAGGAGATTATAACAAAAATGCACTGTTAAAAATTATCAAATTTTATGCGTGGGAAGATAGTAATAATTCTGATTTGGTTTTAATTAATGGCCCAGTCTGGATTGTCCAAAGATTTCTAGGACCGCTGAACAACTTAACCAACAAACAAGCCTAAGCAGTGTTGCCAAATTTCCGAACATTAGTTTTTTAAAGAAATCTAAACAAGATGTTCGAGAAGTGAGGTATAAATATTTTGTGTAATGTATGCTTGCATATTATTCCTTTCATTTTGATTTCAACACAAAACGTTTTTACATGCTGTATATAGATTTTGGGAAAGTTGAAAATTAAAAATGTCCGGCAGCGCTAATTTAATTTTTTTTTTTTAATTATTTTACAAATATTAATTATGATATATTTACTTCTTCACCAAATTAATTTCTAATTAAATACATTTTAGGGAGCAAATTTTGTCAGAATTTCTGTTAAGTCGCCAATTTGATATTCGGCTAAGTAAAAAATATTTGCAAAATATAGTTAATCAAATCAGCATTATATTAATTGAATTATGTAAATAAATATTTTATAGGTAACGTTCCTTTAATATATAGATTATGGTATATTTTTATCAAAAATGCATCGCTAATTAAAAAGTTTGTGATTACGTATTAAATGGTTGTTTTGAAGATTTTGTAGTTGTTAGTGTTGCAAAGTTGTCTATAAAAAAAACAAATTACATATATATTCACATCATTTTCCTATCTTCACTAACTAGCGGTCCCGCCCGGTTTCACCCGGGTGCAAATGAACGAATGAGGGGGGGGGACATGCGTATGCACGTTCATCTTAGTTTACCGAGATGAATGTTGTGTCCAAATTTCATGATGATCGGAGTTTCCGTTCAAAAGTTTTGGTCGGACGGACAAATTTGTTACGTTTTGCAACATTTTTCATTGATGCTCCGCTCCTATTGGTCGTAGCGTGATATTATATAGCCTATAGCCTTCTTCGATAAATGGGCTATTCAAAGTAAGTATTCTAAGCCGAGTAGAAACACAGCCGAAAAAATTCTTATCAAAAAATAAACGGAGGATTGTTCTGCAAAAATAATTAATCAGTTGAACTGAAATAACTGGAACTATTTCTAATCAATGATAGTAAAAAGAGAAATTTTTAAGTTTGAATTACAAGTTTTTCTTGTAAAAATAATTTCTCGTGCTGCAGCGAATAGTGGCAAATTGGAAATAATTTTTAAAGTATGCTTATATCTTTTTTCTGATAGTTCTGTTACATAGCTGTATACATATTTATATATCACAAGTTGTGAATTATTAATAATCTTTACTGTTTAGTATTCAAAAAAGAAGCAAAGGCACTTAATGGAAAATGAACTTCAAAATAATTAATTGTTGAAGATTCAGTTCGATTTTTTTAGTTTATTATTAATTAATAAATGAATTGAATTGAACAATTATAATGTGTGTCAATATATTTGATTGAATAATGTTATAATGTTCTTTTGTTTTGTTCAGAACGTAGAATAAAAGACTTGCTCATACAGCGCATAATACAAAATCTAACCAAACACAAGTTGGAGACTATTTACTGTTAATGCTCAGATAATTGCATATGGCGTCTGTGAGTATTTTGCACTATGATTGTTCTAGGGCCGGATTTACAATTTGGCCGCCCCTAGGCAGAGTAAATTGTGCCGCCCCTCTAATTGAGGTCTCACTGAGTTTTTTTTTTTCCATGTCAGTTGCATGGAGGTTGGTATTAAGCTAATTCTCAGCGGGAAATTCAAATTGAAAATTGGAAAGAAATCAGTATTTGCTTGAAAAAATTTAGTTAATGAAATTACGTGATCGCCAAAAAAATTTTGACTTGACTATATTTTTTCAAACATGTATTTTTTCAACTTTCATTTTTGCCGCCTTAGGCGCGAGCCTACATTGCCTTATGGGAAATCCGGCCCTGGATTGTTCTGAATATCCAAAGAAACATTATGTGCGAAGATAAAAAAATATTTAGGAGACTTCGTCAACAGCATATGGGCTATGTGCACGGAGGCGGAGTTACAAATTTTTCGATGCGAGCGTTTGTGGTGAGCACTAGGAGAAACATCGAACTCCAATTTTCCGTGTGTCAGTGAGCAATGTTTATTAAAAGTGAAAGTAGTTATAATTTTATAAAGTTTTTTTAATTACAAAGAAAACTAAGCGATCTGGAAATGCTTGTTGTGTTCCGGGCTGTTGTGCTGATGGCGATTTAAGTAAAATAAAGACCATTGGCGCCCTGATTTGACGTTCCGCTGTCAGTGTAAACAAATTAACATCAGTTTTCCTTATTACATTTTTTTGACACATCATGGCCAACTAAAGTTTTTGACTTATCACCTTAGAAACATGTTGTGATTTCCATAAAAAGTTAGTTCAATAATTCTCTATTACCCACTAGCGGCGCTAATAGGCTTCGTGCACACAGCCTATAGAATGTTTCATTAAACAACATACATTAATCCGTCCCCCACTAAAACCAAGCTTGTATCGGGTTAGTGGAAGTGATGGGTTACAATGTAAAAAGATACAGTCACATATATTTTGTAACAATAACTTCATTGAGAGTTTGATAAAGACTTTTGGTGTAAGCGGCGGTCTACAGAACCTGACATATATAGAACTGGCGGATTAAATATGTTTTATTTCTAGCTGTCGAAAATTTTTTTTTAAATATTGACAGTTATACACGATTTGAAAAGTAAATAGTTACATTGTATGTTGTTGGTGAAGTCAATAATAAAGTGAACTTAATTCTGAAGTGCCTTTGAAAAGCGATTAAGCAAGCTGAAAGCATGTGCTCATTATCATTAATATGTAAATAATCAATATAACATATCGGCACTTATATATATTTTTCGAAAGCTAACTTATATGTAGCTGTTTTACATAAAAATATACTTTTTAATGAAAATTAATAGAAGGACTTGCAACATTGTTATTTTTGAAATATATAAAAATGACATTTCAAACAATATACAAATATAACAACTAACTTGAAATTGTTTTTTTTTTTTCCTATTTGTACCCAAAATATCAAACTAAACGGTGGAATTTTTCTTCAATTAACGATCAAACAGTTAACTTGTGTTAACTCGCTGGCTTTCGTTTTACCATAATGTCCGCATTGTGTCATAAAACAATAATTCAATTCAAATTGATATACGATAAATATGCTAAAAGTGTCGCCGTGTGAACTCAGCTTTATCCAGTTTATTTTCTATTTTGGTTTGTTTCTGATACGTTTTGGTTTGTTTATTAGATCTGACGTTACGTCAACGCAGGTCAAGTCTCAACGTCAAAATGAAAATACTAATAGAAGTTTTGAAAAAAAAGAGGTTATAAATCGTGCTCGCTGCATTTATTAATATCATTTGCATTAATAAAATAAGTATTTTAAAAATAATAAAAATGAATAATTCACAGTTGAAAAGTAGGAAACATAAATTAGAAAATATGTACGATTCTCTCAAAGATGAGGCAAAGTTGATTTTCACAACTGTACAAGATATACTTACAAAGGTAAGAAAAAATATTTTAAAAATTTATCGAGTTCTTTTTCTGCTTGTAGAATGTTAATTGTCCATCGGCGTAGCCTTATTATCAAAGTGATTTTTCATTGATAAAAATTAAATCAATTATACCTATCGTTCAAGTAGAATCAATTTGATATTAAAATCATATGGCATTTCAGGTAGACTTTAACTATAGGCCTATTGCGTATGTCGCAGCCCAATAACATTGATTAAAATATATTTTAATTAAATTCCAATGGTCAAATTAGTCAGTTAATTGAACTGCTAAAGGTCCAACCCGTTTGTTAAACGCCGGCGTTTGATTTGATGCCTAGTTTTTACTTTTTTGTCGGATAACAATGACGCGTATGGCGTGACATTTTTAAATGCTACCATTTTGTAAAGCTTTCGGTGAAAAAACAGTGATCTTTTTTGGTAATAAGGACTATTAGTAACAATGAACCATATATTAAACAATTTACTAAATGAATCATTGTCTATCTACTCAATGTGCGGTGAGCGAAGGCAACAAAGCGTATCGAAAATATATGTGCGTCTCTTTCTTTGATGTAATTCCCTGATTTCTCCGATGATAGGATTGGTTGATGTACTTGCATTCAATCTGAATAAAATATCCCTGTTTCAAAAACTTTGTCTTATTCTATGACGTTAACATGGGCGCACCCAGCTTTTGGCCCATGGGGGAGCAAATTAGAAATTTATTAAGCCGGGTCCCCCGTGCTTGTTTTGCCCTCCTGGATACGCCAGTGCTTACGGCGTAAAAAAAGACAGAAGTATATGTTTGCACCCTAATGGTTCGATTGCCATTTTATTCCTATGCTCAGTATAGAATAAAAGTATATAGAGAACGCTAACAGAACCGTCGTCGTCTTGCGCAGTAACTAAAACAAAATGTCACGGTTTTTGAGCGACTGCGCAAGATTATGACGGTTCTGTTACCGTTCTCAGACATCTTGAAACAGCTTTTGTCTCCTAATGTTAAGGTAAAGGCTGATAAAAGATATAATTAAACTTTTCTCTTAGAGATGCTGAGAAATTAATATTTTTTATCTTATTTAATATTATTTTCACTTAAAAATATTTTATTATATTAATGTTTGCAAAATATTTGCATGAATTATGTGAATGCGAACGCTAACAAAAAATATGCGAATATTCACGAATGCAAATACGAATATTCACGAATGCAACCCTGGATAAAATCAGTTTAATAAATATATTAGACATTAGACTGCTCCTGATGTATGGAAACTGTAATTATATGATCACAATCTAAGGTCATTGTCAAATCAAATTTTTTGACAATCCTTTCTGCAACCCAGCATTAATGTGCAAATTCTAAACTTTTCAGGCAAAATCAACAATCGATGAAGTAAATTCCATACATGATAGTAAAACGTTTATTACTGAATATTCTAAGGCAGTTAGAATTTTAAATTTCTGTAATGAATTTTTAACGAATATAAATTTGACGCTAGAATTTGACGATAATGATTCTTCCAAACTGCCATCGTTAACAAATAAGAATTTTAATTCGAGTAATGATAACGAATCAAAAATATCTAATCTTGATATTTCGTCGCAAATTTTGAGTTTCATTAAAACCGATTCTGTTGCTCAGTCGACTCCTTGCGAGCTCTATCAAGAAAGAGTGGTAGTTGCATCGCCTGTTAAAAATAACTCTATAATAGTTGAGCAGCCAATAACAGTTCCGGTTACGGATACTAAGCCAATTACATCCACAAATATTGGAAAAGAGTGCACAGATGTTAAACCGACAGTTAATTTACCTTTTAAGCAGACAGTATCAGAACATTCTCAGACATATAAAATAGATAAGCCTAAAATGACATCCCAGTCAAATAAAGATGTTGATGAGAAAAAAATTGAACTAACGACAAATGAAACAGCAAATGCGATGCCTGTACAGTTTACTTTTCAAGAAATTCCGACGAGTGTATTGAAGAACAAATTGATAAAAAAACGAGATTCAAATGAACTTGTAATCGATACAAGTAAAGCGCTTGCTGAACTGACACAATTTAAAAAGACCGAAAAGAAGGCATCGAGTGCCAATAAACTTTTCAAGGAACCTCCCGTTGCTTGTGCCAATCGAAATAACCAAAGGCCTACTACATGTCCTACTCGAAAGAGACGTGCGCAGCAACACAACGCTCCTGTCCGGCGTGTTGGCTCGTCAGCTTCGAGCGAAGTTCATTCGATACAGTCGGAGCCCGTTCAAAAATCGCATTATAGTGGTGCACGACGCATTTCGCAGCATGTACTGAGCAATAACAAACCGATGGACACAAAAGAGAAAGTAGAAGATTTTTTGAAAGGCATGAATATAGGACCGAGGAGACATACTCCCCACGTTTCGACTCAGCATCTAATGTTGATGGCCGGAGCTCCGAAATTCAAGAAAGTTCCACGACAACAAGAAGATTTGAAGACTGAAGATTTGGGCGATAGTGACAATGTCTCGACGAGTCAAGACGATCCTGTGGAAACATTCTCGGATGGAAGATTTCAAATTGTTAAGAAGGATGATCGAACGACAAATTCAACAGAGGTTGAAAAAGTCAGTGAAGATGCGAAGAGTGTTGCCGCAAAAACGGATAAAGAAAATCAAATTAATACTCACATATCAAAAGAAATTGTTCGAGTAGAAGAAAATGTTGCAGGTAACACAGATGTCCCTAAATCTTATAATAAAGTGGTCAATGTCTGGGATGCTGACACGTTTTCGAGTGAAAATGAATCAGAAAACATTTTAGAAATAAAACCACAAACCAAATACGATAGTTTTGTTATTTCTAATGAAACACTAGAAATGGCTACAAAAAATGAAGAAATCTATTCCACAATCAACGAATATTCGTCCTTAGGTTAATACATTAATTTATTTTTGTGGTAGTGTAGATTTGTTTGATTCCATTTCTACTTTTTCAATTAAGTCCGTTCCAACCTACTTTTTCTCCTACTTGAAAATAACGCTGAATGAGGTTAAATACCACTGTTCTATAAGTACTGAATAACAAATGACTACATTAGACCCGCCCATAGACATTTTAGACTAGATTATAATACGCGCCACGAATCTAAAAGACTCGGAAGTTAGATGCGAATGCGGGCTTGCGCTTGTACAGTCTGTTGAAAAACTACAAACGCGCAACTCAACAAAACTAACATAGCAATAACAACTTGACAATAGCCTACTCGAATGTACTTTAAAGCAAGAAGTGACAAAGGCAACGAGCGATCACGGCCAATCACCAACGAGCGCACGTTATGTGCAGGTAGCTAGGAGGTGGTGGGAGTATCAACGGCTCTAAAATGTGCCTTTGCGACGCTGTTTGTGACTAACTTCCGAACCTTTTAGATCCGCGGTGAGTATTATACGCGAGTGAGCCGTGAAAGTGTCTGCAGTTCAGAGAGAGAACAGTTCCTTATCTCTGTGGTAACTAATGATACAAAACAATGCTGATTTGAGTAAACAAATATCTGGTTTTCTGAGTTTTCTGCAGCGTTCTCTCTCTCAACTGAGGACATGTTCACTTATGGCAAGCATACGAACTAGCGTACTCTAGCTATTGATATATCTATGGACCCGACGCATATAGAGCACAACCCTCGCCTAGCACACTTCCCACGAGAATCCTTTAATTGAAGTTCAGTACCTAGTATGCTTGTAATTATTGCGGTCTGCCGTTCTGTTTACAATCCGGTGCTATCTTCAAGTTGAAGCAGTGCCTTATCCTAGAAACGTGCTTTTTGCTGTTGTATTAATATTGATTCCACTGTAGCATTCGATTTCCCTTCGCCCCTAGCGCAGCCCATACTCGCCAACCCACGAATTTATTGTAGAAATGGACCATTTGCTTAACATTATTGATATGTAGTGTCTTCGAACTATCGATGTTAAAAATGGGGGCTACGCTTTCAGTAAAAAAAAACTGAATCATCGTGGTCCAGTTTTATTGCTGACCTTTATTTAACACTACTAAGATTACTTCAATAAATAAAATTATCGACCAATTTTTCAGACAATATATTAACAAAAAATATAATTAATACATTAACACTTCGATCCGGATTTGGATCTTCTTCAGAACAGATCTAAAAAATATAAAAAATAATTAATATTTAATTTCTAATTCGTTTTATATAAAATTGTTTCTAAATAATTAATTAGTATGAAAATATTGAAAAAATAATATAATTCTGAAGAAGATCCAAATCCGGATCGAAGCGTTAATGTATTAATTATATTTTTTGTTAATATATTGTCTGAAAAATTGGTCGATAATTTTATTTATTGAAGAGTTCTAATCAGACGTTAATCAAAGATTTTACTACTAAGATTATTTATGCCTCTTAAGAAAGCACTTTATTGCTTCGTACAACAGTCGCTAGTTTTTCAGTTATTTTGATCAGGCTCTTCATATACGTTACCTAATTCTGTTGGAGATAAAGGGAGACATTTCCAGCGATTTGCTACATCCTAAATACCTTTTTTCCCGCTTTTTGACGTGGAAGGACCCATTTTTTTTTTGCATGACAACCGTTGCAATATTCTGTTTAACATATCGCTATCTGCATGCCTTTGAATTTCTTAGGCCTCTTGAAAACGACAACAGATAACGGCCCGATTTTTATGACGGGTCGACGCGCAGCGCTCAATAGGTTAGTGCGGGTGTTTGTCAACTCGACGGGGTATAGGTAAAAACGTGCGCGCACATCTGTCGTCGTCAACAGACTTTTATGAAATTACGTGGTCCACTGCATCGGACCGACCGCCGTCGCGCCGAGGGGCGACGTGCGGGTATCCGTTGAGTTTTGTTGCAACGGTTACATGCCCGTCGCGTTAACAAACACCCACACTAACCTATTGAACACTGCGCGTCGGCCCGTCATAAAAATCGGGCCGTTATCCGTTGTCGTTAACAAGAGGCCTTACGAATAACTATTTAGATCCTGCAGGTCTTTGATAGGCTCACGGGCAATAAAGTGTTACCAAAAAAAAAACACGCACAATTTTCCAGCGCAACACGAACCGGAAAAGTATGTTCGAGAAGATACCTATAGCGCACATTAGGCCAGTAACCAGCAACGATCATCAGTCGGTCGCCTGCAATTTCTGTCTATCCGTGCTGAACCGATCTATGTGCTAGTGATTTCTCGTTTTTCATTAATAGAGTGAAACCAAAACCTTTTTTTCCTGGCTTCTTGCCTCTTCACACAGCATCGTCAAAATAAAAAAATTATTCCACCGAACTACGTGCGACCGTATGTTGTTGGTTTGTGCGCTGGGTCTAGTGTGCGAAATCGTGCTGGTTCGTGCTGTGCTGGATAAGTGTGCGCGGTCTTTTAGTGTTCCGCTTTTACCATTTTAATACAGAACCCCGAAAAGAATTCCAGTGGGAACTGTACAATCGCTTTTGTGATTTTAACTGGTTCATTCAATTTTGTAGCGAATTACTATAATAATTGCTTTTGTTTATAGATTTCGAAGCAAAAAGCGTGCTCCAGCTGGAAGATTACTGTGTTGTAAACCATGTTGAATCACCATCTCTTTTTTATATTCATGTTGTTGACGATGAGACTGTTAAAATGAATAGGTATGTAAGTTTGTTTTTTCTTTTGCAATTTTTTGTTCTATAAAATTTTTGATGGAGACTAACCTAGTCTCCATCATGCTTTTCTAAATCAATGTTTACCGTATGCCTCCATAGTTTACCTGTCAAAAACCCCCCTTAAGACAGTTCGGCGCATTTCTCACCAGAAGTCTCACCATTCCTTTGGGTTCTGAATATGCTAGATGTCGAAAAACAATCTACTATCAGTGTATTGTTTGTTCCGCGTTTTAGCTATCAAGAGGATTTGCACAATTATTGCCAAAGTGAAGCAGCTCTTAAATTCTCATCCAAACAAGAAGCATTGAAGTATAACAAAAACGGATGCTACGCTTGTCGTTACGAACATGATTTTACTGACGATTTTATCTGGTATCGTTGTCGAGTACTCAAATGGTTACCGGTAAGTTGCGACTGTATTTCCTCATTTATTTTTGTCAAAATTATCAGCGGAGATATTACGGATGTATTATATCGAAATCTGATTTTTTTTATATCATATCGGAATTGAATTCAGATTTAAAATGGTATGCTTTTTTGCTATTTTGTTATACAGGTAAAGTTCTGACTAAAGATGATTAGTTTTTTTTATTTTTTTACTCATGTTTTTTTTTTCAAAATCAAATTATAGCTATGTCCCAACCTCTCAGTAATATTATCATTACAGTCATGCGCAGTAGCTAAAACGTGTTTCAACCGAGACATGAACGGTTCTCGAACCGTTCTTTAAAGCCACAAAACAGTACAAAGTCGACGCATGCGCAAAGAACCGACACAAAACTGTTTCGTTTTAGCTACTGCGCATGACTGTGACGATAATGTTACTGTTTGCAGAGAGGTTGAGACATAGTTACAATTTGATTTTGAAAAAAAAAAAGACGGGTTGCACTCCGGGAGTGCCGGCAGAAGTGAAAACTTGAATATTAACGTTTTAATTTTTTGCATTTAGAAGCATTGTTTATTTATTGGCAACACTTGTAAATAAAATGGTTTGTATCATAGATTGCATTTTTATGTACGATATTTCAACGCTAGATGTCTAACGTTGTATAAAAAATAAAATGGTTTGTATCATAGATTGCATTTTTATGTACGATATTTCAACGCTAGATGTCTAACGTTGTATAAAAAGTATCTGGCAATTACTATCACTTAGAGAGTCTCACCCAGTTCTTACTTTTCCTGACGCGAGTTTAACATTTTTTACTCATTACAAAAAAAGTGTACAGCGCCGCTAAAGAAGTTTTCACTTCAAAAAACAAAACAAAATCAATCCTTTCGTTAATGTTTATAAAGTATAGTCGTGCGCGGGAGAGAAAGTTTGCGCAGCGGACGAAATTCACAGCAAAGAACGATATTGGATTTTCCAAAGTGTCGGAATCGTAGCTCCGGAACATCCCTGCAAATTAGATTGACTATAATAACAAACATTGCGTTTTCATCGTGCTAAGTAGGAAATGCAAATTGAAAAAGTCATCATTGATGTAAACATTGCGATTTTGTTATTTAGGGGAATGAAGATACGGATAAACAAAAAGCTGTCGTGTTTATGGTGGATCTTGGATCGAATTTGACTGTGGAAATCAACGAGCTTAGATGTATGCCTGCTAAGTTTTTTGAATACAAAATGTTTGCTGTCAAGTGTCACCTAATAGGTGTATGTATTATCTATATTGCATCATAAATCTAAATTATGTGACTTTTACTTTAAAATTGATTAAAGCATATACAGCTTTTATTTTCTGCCATCAGGGAGCACTAGAATCAGTTCCCATGGCGAATAGGTCATATGCATGAGACTCCAAATTGGTCTAAATTTTTTTTTCGAAATATACTTTAGTTCCTGATCATATCGTAATGGTTATTTTATTAATCTAATCACTGAAAAAAAAAATACAAATAATAAAAAAGAAATGTAGAAAATATGCGCTATTTACGAATTTTCAAAACGCAGCGTGACGTCAGAGTATATATCAACAACAGTTTCCATGACGACTGTGTCGTCTCACAGTTAGATTATGTCAGTATTCAGAGAAAACAACAAATAAACTTCATTTAGAACATTAACAATTTGACATCAAGGTTGACATGCATCATATATCATGACGTCACATAAGCCCGCCAACATGGCCGATTGTTTAAACTGTCTAATTTTGAATGTGAAATTTAATATTTTTTTTCTTATGATAATATTACATTTTTAAATGATTAGCTATTTTTTTCCGTATTATGGTTGACTAAATAATCTATTAAAAATATAAAAAAATACATGCATATGACCTATTGGATATTTGAATAAAAAGAATATATATAAACTTTTTTCAAATGTTTTGACGTCATAATGTCCAAATTTATGTTTGTCTTTTTTTTTTCATAGTGCTATCCGCCGGGATCAACCGAAGATAATATTGTGTCAGAATGGCCAGTAAATGTCATTGCTTATTTTAAAAACCTTGTTAGCTTAAGTGATAAGGCGCCAATGAGGATTTCTGTTGCAGAACCGCAAGGGTATGAATTTAAAAATGTTTTTAAGCTCGTATTCATTTCAGTCTTATTTAATACTATCGGTTCCGCCCGGTTTCATCCGGGTGCAAAAGAACGAATGGGGAGGAGAGACATGAGTATCTACGCACGTTTATGTTAGTTTACCGAGATGAATTGAGTTAATTGATTTTAACGAAATTTGGCCCACATGTTGAAATCCATCACCGCATGAAGCCTATTTAAAATGGACCACTTTAAGGGTCGATGTTAGGGGTTGAATTTTTTTTTTTTATAAAGACAATTTTTTTTTTTTATAGAGACTCGTTAGCAGTTGATCTACAAAATGACTCGGGTATGACATTGGTACTAGCTCTTGCATCAACAAATCTTGCACGCCTGCTTATACCCATGGAAGAGACTGCTCTTGTCGATGGGATTGTCGTAAAGAACAGTTCAATGGTAGAACAAATTAAGCAAGCAACAGGTAATGATCTTTGTATAAAATGCATATAAAAATTGTTTTAATATCGGACAGCCAATCGAATTAATGGAAAGTCCATTAATTACGTGAGGTGTATATCTTTTCGTTGTGAGGTCCTCCGAATCCAAAAAACATTTTTTTGGAAAAACTGTCTGTTTAGTCTGTGAACACGATACAGGTCAAACAGATGAGCGGGTTGAAACCAAATTTTAGGAAGATGTTTGGCGTGCAAATATGAAGAGCTCTATTGTTTTTGGGGAAAATCGGCGCATGCGCAGAAGAGATATATGCTAAAATGGTGTTTTTTATATAATAATGGTATACTTTTCATAACGGCTTATTATTTTATTTATTATTGCAAGAAAGTTTCGTTAAATAATTTTTTTTATAGTTCCGGAAATATTTTGAAAATTAAAAAAAAATCAGCTGTTCTTTTGTTTTGTAGATCTGTCAGAAATAAACTAGTTAAGCATGCTTTGATTAATTAGTGTATTTGCCATAAGGCACTTACACTATTGGCGTCGGTCGGATGGCGGGACCTAGGGGTCGGACCAAAATTTCTCGACGTTTCATAACTTTCTAAGAAGTTTGGCACCATTTTTGGAAATGTTTATATATATATGTATATATATATATTTATATATATATATATATGTGCGGGCTATAACTTTCGAAGGAGTTAATTGATTTTAACGAAATTTGGACCACATGTTGAAATCCATCACCGCACGAAGCCTATTTAAAATGGGCCCAATCGGGCCATGTTAAGGGTGGTATTTAGGGGTTGAAAAAAGTTTTCGGGCCCAAAAATACCGAAAAAATTTTCGGAACCATTTCAAATTTGAAATTTAACCCTTTAGTAATTATTAAAATGTGCTGCTAAAATTTTAATAAAATCGGCCCGACAGGACCGGACTTACAAATTTTATGAAAACACAAGTTTCTGATATGGATTTTAAATACTGAAGAGTGTATATAATTTGGTACAGATGTTGAATTGATATGTAGTATTGAAATTAAGTAAAAAAATGTTTTAAGGGTTGTATTAAGGGGTAATTTTTTCCATTTTGTCCAAAAACACAGTTAAGTTCATACAATAGAGCCACGCACTGCTTATAAAAGCAAATACACTATATTGTCGGCAGGGTTTCGCACTGCGACCCGGAGTTTTTTTTTACATGGCGTGGAACATATTATATAGGCAACGAATAGCAAATATAATATTGAATACTAGCCATTACCCGCGCCATCTCACGCGATATCAGAAATTTTATTTTCTTTATTATACTATATCAAATGTCAGCATTATGAAATTCGAATGGTCCCGTCGCCCAATTGGCTGGAATTTTTGAAGTGAAAACTTCTTTAGCGGCGTTGTACACTTTTGTAATGGATAAAAAATGTTAAACTCGCGTCAGATCGTTAGATATGCGTAAGACGAAAACTTTTATTTATACAACGTTAGACATCTAGCGTTGAAATATCGTACATAAAAATGCAATCTATGATACAAACCATTTTGATCGAAAATTCGTAAGACGTTAATATTCAAGTTTTCACTTCTGCCGGCACTCCCGGAGTGCAAAGGGGTTTTTTTTTTAATTGCATAATATCTTCTTCAGGCGATAATGAAGAGTGGACGTTAGACGACGTTTTGAAATTTGAAGGAATGACCGAATCTGAACGAATAACTGAAATTATGGATGGTGGATATTTACCAAAAGACGATGTGCGAATTTGCAAATTTTATAATCCGGAAACTGGAGCGTGCTATAAGGGCCATAGATGTAATTTCGAGCATAAGCCTAAAAGACCTGACGGTATCACTGAGGATCAAGAGTTAGTTTTCCAAAACACAATTTATGATGTTATGCTACCACCAGAAGGTACCAATGTCGAATTGACGGTCAGTTATTTGGAAGCTATAGACGTGTTTTATGGACACGTGAGGAAACCAAAATTTAATAAAGTTTTGGATTCGAGAAATCGTAAGTTTTATAGCATACTAGCGGTCCGCCCAATGCAATATCACGAATGGGGGGGAGGGACGTGAATACGCACGTTCATTTTAATTTACCGATATGAATGGTGTGTCCAAATTTCATGATGATCGGAGTTATCGTTCAAAAATGTTTGTCGGACGGACAAATTTTGAGTTACATTTTGCAACATTGTTCGTTGATGTTGCGCTCCTATTGGTCGTAGCGTGATATTATATAGCCTATAGTCTTCCTCGATAAATGGGCTATCCAACAAAAAAAAATGTTTCAATTCGAACCAGTAGTTCCTGAGATTAGCGCGTTCAACCAAACAAACAAACTCTTCAGCGTTATATATTAGTATAGATTATCGGTGTACTTAGACATTTTGCAGTAAAAGCCCTAGTTACCTGCCTAAAAATATTGGGAGCGGCATCTAAAGTTCTTGCAATAAAAGTGAAAAAAAAATCTATAATATAGATCTTATCATAATCATTTTATTTCTCCTAAAATAATGCATACAGAGTATGGAGGATACACACAGAAATAAAAACAGTTAAATCAGAGTGCCCGTCAGCAAAAATTTTACTGACAAATATTCTCCCCAAACTTTGTATATGGCTTCATTAGGCCTAGTCTGACACCTATTTCCTCTATGACTTTTTTTGATTTTGGGGCGTTTTCCCTCTAAATTTTCCGAAAAATGTCGTTTTGACGACATGTAAAAATGTATAGATGCTGTTTGTTTTTTTTTTTTAATTGGATAGCTTAAAAATTTCAACCAAAACGCTAAAATAATGTTCTCTGACAAATAACATGAAGTATTTAAAATGTCTGACACCTCGAATATGTCGAAATATTCGAGGTGTCAGACATTTTTTGTGAAAATGATTTTGCAACGACTGTCCTTGACGAAAAATTATTAAAATTTTACCGTTATGCTGAAAACAATTTACATTTTTTTTTTGCAGAAGTAATAACATCGGTTAGAAAGTTAGCTAAGTTTTTAAATTCTCCGGAGTCTGTGAAGTCTTTGAAGCCCTTGAAGCTGTTACCTGCCATTGGACAACTAGTACTGGCTCAATATGAGGATGATAATATGTTTTATAGAGCCAGGGTTATCGAGTGTGGTGACGAGAATGATATTGAGGTAATTGGGCTTTTGAATAAATTTTTTTTTGTCATATATGGAAAGATCGTATATAAGTTTTATAACAAAACTATTTTTCTTTTTTTTATTTTCGTTATAATTCAAAAGTTATATCAAATTAAAAATAAATTTTTGTACCCAGTTCCGAGAACGCGCCGACATTTCCCGAACATAATGTGACGTCATAATGTTTTAGTCAATACACATGTAGAAGCCATTGATAGTATACTGCGTATATACATTTTACCATTATGACGTCACAACTGTCAAAAACAATTTTAGTGCGTTTGCAGTCTTTTTAATATTTTATCAATTTTAAATTGCTTATAATTAATTTAAAAAAAGTTTTTTGAAAGTTTTTCGCATCGATTATCAATATTATTTATAATAAAGTTTTAAAATACAATAAAAAAAATCGATAATTATTTTTTTTTTTTCAAAAGCCTAATTATTGTTTTTAAATTATCGATTTAATTCGAATTGGCTGACCTCTGTAGTCAGTAACTGAAATTAATTCGAAGTGGAATGACCTCTGCGAAGAGTTCTGTATTGCCGACAGACACTTTCAAAATTCAAAACTCACCACAACGCATTTTTTACAGGTATTTTTCATCGATTATGGAAACAAGAGTAATGTCAAATTTTCTGAACTGAGAAAAATCGAAAGGGATCACATCATTCACCCACCACTGGTAATTTATTCTTAATTAATTCGAACATTTCGTTCACACATGGAGATTAAAAGAAATAGAAAATCCGAGAGAGGGAAAAGAAAACATTGAGTTGCATTTAACGATTCAAGCAATTTGCACCTGCTTGGAATCAATCCCGCCACGGCCAGTGCGAAAATCTGACTCTATTTGACGTAATGAATGTGCTCGTTGGTTGAGGTGGCGTAGTGGTAAGAGCACTAGACTCGCATTCGGGAGGTACCGGGTTCGAACCCCGGCGAAGGCAGATGTGGCTGGGAGTTTTTCCCACTGCCTCGCCGAGAAACGGTAATTCCTGTACTGGCCATCTTGTTGAGGTTTTCCGTGGTTTCCCTCAACAATTCCAAATAATTATCGAGATGGTTCCTTATTCAAGGCCATGGCTGATTACCTGTCAAACTCTTATGCTCAAAATTTGCCTACCTTATCCTAATTCCTTCAGTCCTTATTACATTTTTTTTGACACATCATGACCAACTAAAGTTTTTGACTTATCACCATAGAAACATGTCGCGGTTTCCATAAAAAGTGAGTTCAATAATTCTCTATTATCCACTAGCGGCGCTAGTAGGCTTCGTGCACACTGCCTGTAGGCAAAAACTTTAGTTGGCCATGATGTGTCAAAAAAAAAAAATGTAATAAGAAAAACTGATGTTAATTTGTTTTCACTGACAGCGGAACGTCAAATTAGAGCGCCAATGGTCTTTATTTTACTTAAATCGCCATCAGCGCAACAGCCCGGAACACAACAAGCATTTCCAGATCGCTTAGTTTTCCTATGTTTTCTTTGTAATTAAAAAACTTCATAAAATTATAACTATTTTTACTTTTAATAAAACATTGCTCACTGACATACGGAAAATTTGAGCTTGAAGTTTCCCCTAGTGCTCACCACAAACGCTCGCATCGAAAAATTTGTAACTCCGCCTCCCTGCACATAGCCCATAGTAAAGATCACAGCCAAAAGCTATTTCATGGATTTATTGGTTTCAGCTTCATATAATTTTTTATGTTCTTTCTTAATTTAATTCTAGGCAGTCCGCTGCAAAATAGCAAATATAAGCATAAATAAATGCGAATTTAATGAAGAAATGCAATCATTGTTGGCAGAGATAGGTGCTGACGAAAAAATTAACGCCAAAGTCGTGTAAGTTCATTGATTATAGAGATGTGTAGATCCGGACAGATGCAGGTTCAAACCTGTATCAACTGTGTAAGTCGGGTGGAAGCACATCCGACTCAGAGTTGGATGTGCGTCCTTTGGAACTGTTACATACACGGATCTGTCAGGTAGGCAGACCTGGTTGTAAACGTGCAGATCGCAGCCAAAGTCGGAACTGTGGTAAATGAAAATCATTCGAGCGACAGTTCTAGAGACAGACACAATTGAATATTATGTACGTACATTGTATGGTACGCGCCACGGATCTAAAAGGTTCGGAATTTAGTCACAAACAGCGTCGCAAAGGCACATTTTAGAGCCGTCGATACTCCCACCACCTCCCAGCTACCTGCACGGAACGTGCGCTCGTCGCTGATTGGCCGTGATCGCTCGTTGCCTTTGTCACTTGTTGCTTTCCTGCTTTAAAGTACAGTCGAGTACGCTATTGTCAAGTTGTTGTTGCTATCTTAGTTTTGTTGCGTTGCGAGTTTGTAGTTTTTCAACAGACTGTACAAGCGCAAGCCTGCATTCGCATCTAACTTCCGAGTATTTTAGATTCGTAGCGCGTATTATACAGGTCCGACGTACGGTACACATCGCTTGGTAGGTGAGCTGGACCCATACAGGTCCGGCGGACACGTAACAACGATGCAGATCTGAAGGGCTGGATGCACATCTGGACCTGAATCCTCAAAAATCTCGGACCTGCCCATCTCTAATATTTCAATACGGCCTTTTCCATGTACCGCGCTTGACCATTCATTTTCTCCAACTGTAGCTCTGTGCCAACCTTTCTCCGAGCGTCACAGTCGTGCGCAGTCGGCAAAACGAAACTGTATCGGTTTTGAAACACGTTTTAGATACTGCGCTTGACTGTGACGGTTCTGTTACCGTTTGCAGAGAGCTTGGAACAGAGCTACTGTGCACGCAGATTTGGTTTTTACTATAGAGTAATCCAAGTGCTGACATCTACATTCGCTTTTAATTGCAAATAGGACAAACTTTTGTTCTTTTCTCTGTTTCATTAAAAAAGTATTTTTTTATTTTATTTATTTTTTTGACTAATACTTTTCCTATTTTTTATCTTTCAGAGGCTTAAATCGAGATACAATGTGGATCTTAGTTAAGAATGAAATCGGTGAAGATATCGGTCAGAAATTCATTGACAGTGGAATGGCATCTCCTAATAACTACTTTATGACAACTCAGACAAAATTTGCACCTGCAGATTAATATCAAGATTTAATGAGGGCTACCCAAAGATATATTAGACTAGAGTACGCGAGTGAGCCGTGAAAGTGTCTGCAATTCATAGAGAGAAAAGTTCCTTATCTCCTTAACTAATGATACAAACCAACGCTGATTTGAGTAAATATCTGGTTTTCTGGGCTTTCTGCAGCGTTCTCTCTCTCAACTGAGGACACTTTCACTTATGGCAAGCATACGAACTAGCGAACTCTAGTTACTTATATCTCTATGGGGCTACCCGACTTTTTTCCGCCACCTGCTGGCGCCGCTAGCAAGTAAGGTATTTGTCATTCAAATGTTGTGCTATTCATGCCGTTAAAATCACTGAACGTTTGACACATACCGTATTTACCAGTGGCGCCGTCTAACAATTAAAATAATGAACAGGGCGTTCATTATTTTAATTATTTAACACAAAGTGCTCCTTTATTGCTACAATTATTTTTCAATACTTATATACATAAGCTCTGCAAACGGTAACAGAACCGTCACAGTCTTGCGCAGTAGATCAAAAACCGATACAAACAGTTTCGTTTTAGCTATTGCGCAAGACGGTGACCGTTTCGTTACCGTTCGCAGCGACGTTGGAACAGAGCTTACGAAAATAGGTATTCTAATCATGCAATTTCCCATAGTAATCATGTCAAGTTGTCTTTTTGTTATTGCTAATTTCTTAAATCAAAATACCTACATACATTCTAATTTTTTGAAGTGAAAACTTCTTTAGCGGCGTTGTACACTTTTTTTGTAATGGGTAAAAAATGTTAAACTCGCGTCAGGAACACGTGACCTGATCGAAAATTCGTAAGACGAAAACTTTTATTTATACAACGTTAGACATCTAGCGTTGAAATATCGTACATAAAAATGTAATCTATGATACAAACCATTTTGATCGAAAATTCGTAAGACGTTAATATTCAAGTTTTCACTTCTGCCGGCACTCCCGGAGTGCAACCCGTCTTTTTTTTTAAATATACTTACTAACTAATTTGATCTCTGTATTATTATGATTCAACAAAATAATAATAGACCATAGCTCATTGATTTTTTAAGTGTGGTAGAGTGACTACCAAATGAAGGGTACACGGGAAGGAAGCGATTTGTCAGTAAAAATTCGAAATTATTTTTTTTATGCCATCTTGTAGCCAAAAGTCGTACCTTTCTGTTGGTGTATTCATTTTAGACAAGAATAAAAGGTCAAAAGTCTGCGTTGATGCACTAGTTTTTTTTATTCTCTTGTTTGTCTTCTCCCTTTTTTGTTTATATATTGTATTTTTTTTCTTTTGTATTTTCTATTCTAAATAAAAAAAAAAGGTCAAAAGTAATAAGCGTTAAAAGAAATGCATCAGCAAGTAAATGGCACGATCTTAAACCCTTCAAAATGCTCTCCTGCACAATTTACATTTTTTAACAAATCGCCTTCTTCCCGTGTACCCTTCATACGAAAAAAGTTTCGCTAAAAAAAAAACATTTTCCCATTTTATTTTCTTTCGAGTAATTCATTTTTTTATATCAAGATTTATTTTTTTAATAAAGTCTGGCCTAGTTTCCAACGACAAAATTTGGGATGGAAAATTCTTTTAGTCCATTCTTTAATCCAGGTTTTGCATTGCCAATGAGCAAGAACACTCGTTATTTAACCCATGTCCATATATTTAATAATTTCTATATCGCTAGTGGCCGTAAGTAGAAGCGTGTCCCATGAAATGAGACAGCAAACGACTGTTTTTCTATCTCTTTCTTTTTACTTGACCCTTTGTGCGCAAGTGTCGCGTCTGTAGCGGGGCAATTAGTAAGTGGAATAGAGCAAGCCACCTCCCTTTCACAGCTTAGTTCCATGTGCAAACTGACGCGCATCCATTCACGGACATGCGCATGAGACTCAGAGTATAATAAGTGAGATACCGTGGTGTTTAAGTCTTTCTCCCGATCTTTGCTAGCAATATAGAGGGTATTAAATATATGCCGATGCTACTCATAGATCAAAAATTGATTTATCTCTTGGCATTTTGAAGAAAAATGGCAGACATTGGTCGAGTAAACATAGTTTTCTTGTACTTACTATAGCGTATAATATTATTATTTGAGAGGTACACTATCCGACAGTTAAGCTGTCATTTGTTATTTGAATCATATCGTTTTTAATAGAATTATTTTTTTTTCAGTATTTATAATTGTTAATAAAAAAAAATATAAATTCCAGTTTATTGCAAACAATTAAAAAAATTAAGATGTAGCGATTTATTATGTTACTATTTATTTTGAATAAATAAGTGTTTAAATTTCATGTATTCAGTTATGCAGAAAAATAAATTGCATTTTCAGTATTAAAGAAAGTTTAAAATTATTTTTAATAATACGGGTCCTGTAATCGTCGCGGAATTTAATTCCTCAAGTTTCCTCGACTTTTAACACGTTTGTATTAAAAAACGACTCTCGCTTACAGTGATTTCTGTCGCCGTAAATACCATTTATAAAAATTTCAAATCACCGATGTTCATCGATTACTGTAGATTAATTGATAAATCATCCAACGCGAAATTGGTAGATTCAGGTTTGAGTCCTGAAGGTAACCTGTTGGCATTTAAAATTTTTTTTCCAAGAATATTTAACTGGTATTATTCAATTGAGGTATTAAATTGCGTGACGATTAAAGGACCCGTATTATTATGTATTTCACGTGTACTAAATTCGATCTTATATTATTTTTAATGTTATTTAAAATTAAAATAAATAGGCTGTTGGTTGTAGCCCAACAGCCAGCAGCAGTGTTAGTATAAGGCGTCTGGACCAGAAAAGCGAGTCATTGGATAATGTCGAAAATCGACTAAAAACGAGATTTTTCCCATAGTATAGCCTTAGTTTTTTTGCGATTTTTTTAAGACGATTTTGGACAATGTCTCCGATCCGATTCAAATTCGGTAGGCTTATTTAAAATGACACGCTGATGTCAGTAAGCCCCTCCGTTGCTTCAAATCACTTACCGTTTAGAATATAGACCCCTTCGAAATGCTTCTCTGGAAAGCCTGGAATACGCATCGGATACATTTCAAATTCGGGTTACTTATAGAAAACGACATTCTAAATTCAATGAGCGCACCCGGAGATCTGTATCTAATACCGTTTCAGAGATATAGACACTTAAATGTTTCTTCTTCATTAAAATTCACTACAAATGTCCACAGGACCTAAAGCTGAGCTTATTTTTTGATTTGGAGTGTCATTTAGTGTTAGTATAAGCCGTCTGGACCAGAAAAGCGAGTCATTGGAAAATGTCGAAAATCGACTAAAAACGAGATTTTTCCCATAGTATAGCCTTAGTTTTTTTGCGATTTTTTTAAGACGATTTTGGACAATGTCTCCGATCCGATTCAAATTCGGTAGGCTTATGTAAAATGACACGCTGATGTCAGTAAGCCCCTCCGTTGCTTCGTATCACTTACCGTTTCGAAGATAGACCCGTTCGAAGTGCATCTCAGGAAAGTCTGGAATACGCATCGGATACATTTCAAATTCGGGTTACTTATAGAAAACGACATTCTAAATTCAATGAGCGCACCCGGAGAACTGTATCTAATACCGTTTCAGAGATATAGACACTTAAATGTTTCTTCTTCATTAAAATTCACTACAAATGTCCACAGGACCTAAAGCTGAGCTTATTTTTTGATTTGGAGTGTCATTTAGTGTTAGTATAAGCCGTCTGGACCAGAAAAGCGAGTCATTGGAAAATGTCGAAAATCGACTAAAAACGAGATTTTTCCCATAGTATAGCCTTAGTTTTTTTGCGATTTTTTTAAGACGATTTTGGACAATGTCTCCGATCCGATTCAAATTCGGTAGGCTTATGTAAAATGACACGCTGAAGTCACCAAGCCCCTCGGTTGCTTCGTATCACTTACCGTTTCGAAGATAGACCCGTTCGAAGTGCATCTCAGGAAAGTCTGGAATACGCATCGGATACATTTCAAATTCGGGTTACTTATAGAAAACGACATTCTAAATTCAATGAGCGCACCCGGAGAACTGTATCTAATACCGTTTCAGAGATATAGACACTTAAATGTTTCTTCTTCATTAAAATTCACTACAAATGTCCACAGGACCTAAAGCTGAGCTTATTTTTTGATTTGGAGTGTCATTTAGTGTTAGTATAAGCCGTCTGGACCAGAAAAGCGAGTCATTGGAAAATGTCGAAAATCGACTAAAAACGAGATTTTTCCCATAGTATATAGCCTTAGTTTTTTTACGATTTTTTTAAGACGATTTTGGACAATGTCTCCGATCCGATTCAAATTCGGTAGGCTTATGTAAAATGACACGCTGAAGTCAGTAAGCCCCTCCGTTGCTTCGTATCACTTACCGTTTCGAAGATATACCCGTTCGAAGTGGTTTTCTGGAAAGTCTGGAATACGCATCGGATACATTTCAAATTCGGGTTACTTATAGAAAACGACATTCTAAATTCAATGAGCGCACCCGGAGATCTGTATCTAATACCGTTTCAGAGATATAGACACTTAAATGTTTCTTCTTCATTAAAATTCACTACAAATGTCCACAGGACCTAAAGCTGAGCTTATTTTTTGATTTGGAGTGTCATTTAGTGTTAGTATAAGCCGTCTGGACCAGAAAAGCGAGTCATTGGAAAATGTCGAAAATCGACTAAAAACGAGATTTTTCCCATAGTATAGCCTTAGTTTTTTTGCGATTTTTTTAAGACGATTTTGGACAATGTCTCCGATCCGATTCAAATTCGGTAAGCTTATGTAAAATGACACGCTGAAGTCAGTAAGCCCCTCCGTTGCTTCGTATCACTTACCGTTTCGAAGATAGATCCCTTCGAAGTGGTTTTCTGGAAAGTCTGGAATACGCATCGGATACATTTCAAATTTGGGTTACTTATAGAAAACGACATTCTAAATTCAATGAGCGCACCCGGAGATCTGTATCTAATACCGTTTCAGAGATATAGACACTTAAATGTTTCTTCTTCATTAAAATTCACTACAAATGTCCACAGGACCTAAAGCTGTGCTTATTTTTTGATTTGGAGTGTCATTTAGTGTTAGTATAAGCCGTCTGGACCAGAAAAGCGAGTCATTAGAAAATGTCGAAAATCGACTAAAAACGAGATTTTTCCCATAGTATAGCCTTAGTTTTTTTGCGATTTTTTTAAGACGATTTTGGACAATGTCTCCGATCCGATTCAAATTCGGTAGGCTTATGTAAAATGACACGCTGAAGTCACCAAGCCCCTCGGTTGCTTCGTATCACTTACCGTTTCGAAGATAGACCCGTTCGAAGTGCATCTCAGGAAAGTCTGGAATACGCATCGGATACATTTCAAATTCTGGTTACTTATAGAAAACGACATTCTAAATTCAATGAGCGCACCCGGAGAACTGTATCTAATACCGTTTCAGAGATATAGACACTTAAATGTTTCTTCTTCATTAAAATTCACTACAAATGTCCACAGGACCTAAAGCTGAGCTTATTTTTTGATTTGGAGTGTCATTTAGTGTTAGTATAAGCCGTCTGGACCAGAAAAGCGAGTCATTGGAAAATGTCGAAAATCGACTAAAAACGAGATTTTTCCCATAGTATATAGCCTTAGTTTTTTTACGATTTTTTTAAGACGATTTTGGACAATGTCTCCGATCCGATTCAAATTCGGTAGGCTTATGTAAAATGACACGCTGAAGTCAGTAAGCCCCTCCGTTGCTTCGTATCACTTACCGTTTCGAAGATATACCCGTTCGAAGTGGTTTTCTGGAAAGTCTGGAATACGCATCGGATACATTTCAAATTCGGGTTACTTATAGAAAACGACATTCTAAATTCAATGAGCGCACCCGGAGATCTGTATCTAATACCGTTTCAGAGATATAGACACTTAAATGTTTCTTCTTCATTAAAATTCACTACAAATGTCCACAGGACCTAAAGCTGAGCTTATTTTTTGATTTGGAGTGTCATTTAGTGTTAGTATAAGCCGTCTGGACCAGAAAAGCGAGTCATTGGAAAATGTCGAAAATCGACTAAAAACGAGATTTTTCCCATAGTATAGCCTTAGTTTTTTTGCGATTTTTTTAAGACGATTTTGGACAATGTCTCCGATCCGATTCAAATTCGGTAAGCTTATGTAAAATGACACGCTGAAGTCAGTAAGCCCCTCCGTTGCTTCGTATCACTTACCGTTTCGAAGATAGATCCCTTCGAAGTGGTTTTCTGGAAAGTCTGGAATACGCATCGGATACATTTCAAATTTGGGTTACTTATAGAAAACGACATTCTAAATTCAATGAGCGCACCCGGAGATCTGTATCTAATACCGTTTCAGAGATATAGACACTTAAATGTTTCTTCTTCATTAAAATTCACTACAAATGTCCACAGGACCTAAAGCTGTGCTTATTTTTTGATTTGGAGTGTCATTTAGTGTTAGTATAAGCCGTCTGGACCAGAAAAGCGAGTCATTAGAAAATGTCGAAAATCGACTAAAAACGAGATTTTTCCCATAGTATAGCCTTAGTTTTTTTGCGATTTTTTTAAGACGATTTTGGACAATGTCTCCGATCCGATTCAAATTCGGTAGGCTTATGTAAAATGACACGCTGAAGTCACCAAGCCCCTCGGTTGCTTCGTATCACTTACCGTTTCGAAGATAGACCCGTTCGAAGTGCATCTCAGGAAAGTCTGGAATACGCATCGGATACATTTCAAATTCTGGTTACTTATAGAAAACGACATTCTAAATTCAATGAGCGCACCCGGAGAACTGTATCTAATACCGTTTCAGAGATATAGACACTTAAATGTTTCTTCTTCATTAAAATTCACTACAAATGTCCACAGGACCTAAAGCTGAGCTTATTTTTTGATTTGGAGTGTCATTTAGTGTTAGTATAAGCCGTCTGGACCAGAAAAGCGAGTCATTGGAAAATGTCGAAAATCGACTAAAAACGAGATTTTTCCCATAGTATAGCCTTAGTTTTTTTGCGATTTTTTTAAGACGATTTTGGACAATGTCTCCGATCCGATTCAAATTCGGTAGGCTTATGTAAAATGACACGCTGAAGTCAGTAAGCCCCTCCGTTGCTTCGTATCACTTACCGTTTCGAAGATAGATCCCTTCGAAGTGGTTTTCTGGAAAGTCTGGAATACGCATCGGATACATTTCAAATTCGGGTCACTTATAGAAAACGACATTCTAAATTCAATGAGCGCACCCGGAGATCTGTATCTAATACCGTTTCAGAGATATAGACACTTAAATGTTTCTTCTTCATTAAAATTCACTACAAATGTCCACAGGACCTAAAGCTGTGCTTATTTTTTGATTTGGAGTGTCATTTAGTGTTAGTATAAGCCGTCTGGACCAGAAAAGCGAGTCATTGGAAAATGTCGAAAATCGACTAAAAACGAGATTTTTCCCATAGTAGGTATAGCCTTAGTTTTTTTGCGATTTTTTTAAGACGATTTTGGACAATGTCTCCGATCCGATTCAAATTCGGTAGGCTTATGTAAAATGACACGCTGAAGTCAGTAAGCCCCTCCGTTGCTTCGTATCACTTACCGTTTTGAAGATAGATCCCTTCGAAGTGGTTTTCTGGTAAGTCTGGAATACGCATCGGATACATTTCAAATTCAGTGTACAGATAGAAAACGACACGCTGAATTCAACGAGGTCTGTATCTAATACCATTTCGGAGATACAGACGTTCAAATGTAGCTTCGGTGCTTGATCACATTTCAAATGCCCGCCGAACCAAAAGTTGAGCTTATTTTTTTATTCGGAGTGTCATTTAGTGTTAGTATAAGCCGTCTAGACCAGAAAAACGAGCAAAAAGCGAACAAAAAATATTTTTGATAAAGATTTATTTCACAATATACATATATAACATACATAAAATAATAATATCAAAATAACAAAGAATATTACATTTTTTTATACGTGATAGTATTTACATAAGGCGATTCCAAACACACATACTCAGTATAATTCGGTACGGGTGGTCTGGTATGTTAATAATTAATTACATAAACTTCGTTCATAAGACCCCGTTTACTCTTCACTTGATCGGCTGTTTTGTCAATCATTTTTTGGGTTCCGATCCAATTAAAAAAACAGTTGTGTGGTTTTAAGGAACCACGACGCAAGTGAAACTTTTATTGGATTGTAAACACTAATTATATCCATCACGATTAATTGTAAACAACAATATTCACATGAATACACGAATAAAAACATGTAAACAGTGTACAGCACTTGCCCGCATGATAGACTGACTATGTGTTATACATACTACACGGTCAGCTGATGCTAACCATGGGCGCCGCCATATTGGCCTTGGCTGCTCTACCGAGCGCCTACTCCGAACGCCTTTCACTTTACCCCTACTCCGCGGCCGCCTGTAATGCGACATGCAACAGACGGCCAGAAAAATTCGGGGCGATAGAATAAAAGTTTCACTTTAAAAACGAAACCCTTAACTCTCGCGTCCGTCTGTCCGAATATACGGGACGCAAAAAAAAAGTTGAAAATTCGAACATCCATTGAGTTAAATGACCCAATCACAGAGGTATAGCGTATAAGAAACAAAGTCTGATATTGGGGGTTAATTAGAAAATAAAAACAAAATATTTTTTCAAGTGCATCACGAGAAGTATCAAATGAAACGGCTCATTAGGAGAAATACAAATATATTTCCTACATATTTTTAAAATGCTTAGTTTAAAACAATATTAAAGAAAAAATACTAAAATCGAGCAAAACAGGAAATATATTTTATGTGCACCTTACGTGTTTACATACTAAGTTTGTTCCAAGCAGCCGCGAACGGTAATAAAACCATACACAGTCTTGTTACTGCGCAAGACTGTCTTGCGCAGTATCGATTTTTGAGCTAGTGCGCAAATTAGTCTTGCGCAGTGACAAGACTGTGTACGGTTTTATTACCGTTCACAGCTGCTTGGAACGAACCTATTGTATAGTGTATCATAAAAGATACATCGGCAGCGAGAGCTAAAAGTTTTAAAATCATTTATATTATTAATTGTAGCTTGTAGCAGTTGTAGCCAATTTAAACTGAATTTCTTAGGGTTTTTAAGTACCCGGCTTCGGCCAAAGGCTACGGCGACAGCCGATTAATCAGCTTCGGCCAGAAATCGACCTTCGGTCGGACACTAAGAATAAGCGAGTCAAATCAGTTGAAAATACACGAGGCCCCGCCTGTACAATTATCTCAAGTTTCATTTTATCGCAGCCAGTTTGGATTACTGACTCTTGCCGCATTCGACATTCGACAGACAAATAATAAAATAACGAATAACAAAAAAACCGGTGTGCATTCTTTTTTATCAGCTTTCGAATATATTTACAGAGAAATAATTAGCTGCGTATCAAAAACACGATATTGTGCACAAAAATTGTAGCATAAGCCAATACGCTACGATTCGACCAGTCATTTATTTCAGTCCGATACTTTTAGTAACTTGTTCGTAAACGGTCCAAGCCATCGCAGTCATCATTGTGCGTCGAAGCATTCTGGGAACGACGCCCTTGAAGTAACCTTGGACGCCGTATTTAGTCTGGATGTAAGTTATAACCGATAAGACGTTATGGAACTTATCGGGATATAGTTGCATTTTTGTCTTGATTACATCGGCTGGTTGTGTCACAATCGAGGCGAGAATTCCAGCTGACAGGCCGCATGTAAAATTGATCGGAGCAGAATAATTTGAATTAAGCAAATCTGTAAAGATGACGTTCAAATTAGATAATTTTTTATATGGCCATTTTAAAATTGAATATCAGCGTTTCCCAAACAACAAAAATACAGGGTATATGCACAATTTTTGAAAATATTTAAAATCAATTATTTTCATATTAAAAGTTATCAAACACCTAAAATCATTCATTAAGACATTCTTATTGAATTAAAAAATAAATATTCTTTTTGGGCAAGATATTTTGATTATTATGTGACGTCATAGTCTATGTCAACAATCTTACTACTTATATGTTATTAGCGGTCCCGCCCGGTTTCACCCGGGTGCAAAAGAACGAATGGAGGGGAGGGACATGAGTACACACGTTCATCTTCGTTTACCGAGATGAATGTTGTGTCCAAATTTCATGATGATCGGAGTTACCGTTCAAAAGTTTTTGTCGGACGGACAAATTTTGAGTTATATTTTGCAACATTTTTCATTGATGCTCCGCTCCTATTGGTCGTAGCGTGATATTATATAGCCTATAGGCTTCTTCGATAAATGGACTATTAACAAAAAAAAAATTTTTCAATTCGAATCATAGTTCCTGAGATTAGCGCGTTCAGCCAAACAAACAAACAAACTCTTCAGCTTTATATATTAGTATAGATTACTGGTATCAAGTCACAATTATTAGGGCACCCATACGAATAGTCATGTTTACATAGACTATGACGTCACATTGTATTTCGATATTTTAAATTTCCCGCGTATTTATTGCATTTTTGTTTAATTAATACTCATTATTAAGTATACTATTATTGTATTACCTTTGGGAATAATTTTTTTGCCTTGTGTGTAAAACATGAGATACAGTCCCGAGAATGGTGCGTCGCGTAGTAAAGTAGGTCCGAGACCACAAACAAGCCCTCGTACTCCTTCCGTTTTGTAAATACTCTGGAACGCCTCACCCATAGATCCATATTTGTAAACACCAGACTCATATCTGAAACATAAATAATGCGAAATTATTCAATCGAATTAAAATTTTTAATGTAAAATTACATTTTTTTTTTCGAGTAGCAGGAGTACCACCCACGGTCCATGTGTTAATTTTTTAACAGTTTAGGAACTAGAAGCTCGCAAAAAAGGAAACAGAGATTGATATAATAGCAATTGAGATTTGTTAGATATAATTAAGGCCAAACGTAATGCTGAATTCGCAATTTTTCATCTACTACTAACAACATTTAAATGTTTATGGTTTAAATTTCTGTCGCCAGATGTCGTATCAATAGGATTTCTTCATAAGTTAAGCAGTGCCATCTATAAATCGGTAGCAACATCATGCAATATCAAATGCCTCGCTGGGTCTTTTAAATTTTAGTGAGTATCTGTTACTCGGTATTTGAATAATGGTTTCTTGGTGCACCTTTAGTTGAAACTAGAATCGAACAATAAAAAAAAGGAAATATTTACCTAGTTTTAACAACAGTAATCGGAATAAGAACTGCACCGGCAAACGATCGAGCAACTATGCCAAGTGTTACTGCTTCAAGTGCGTTAGGATCACCGTTGGTAAAAGTTGATTTAAGCCAGTCGAGTGATGAAAAATATAGACCAACTCCCGGAACACAACGTGTTATGGACTGAAAACAATAAAACAGAATATTTTATACAGAATGAAATCAAATACTAGCTGACTATTAGACTGACTATTAGAATCTTTGATTAACGTCTGATTAGAACTCTTCAATAAATAAAATTATCGACCAATTTTTCAGACAATATATTAACAAAAAATATAATTAATACATTAACGTTCGATCCGGGTTTGGATCTTCTTCAGAACGGATCTAAAAAATATAAAAAATAATTAATATTTAATTTCTAATTCGCTTTATATAAAATTCTTTCAAAATAATTAATTAGTATCAAAATATTGAAAAAATAATAACAAACAATTTTCTTTTTTTTTTTCAATATTTTGATACTAATTATTTTGAAAGAATTTTATATAAAGCGAATTAGAAATTAAATATTAATTATTTTTTATATTTTTTAGACCCGTTCTGAAGAAAATCCAAATCCGGATAGAAACGTTAATGTATTAATTATATTTTTTGTTAATATATTGTCTGAAAAATTGATCGATAATTTTATTTATTGATTAGTGTATTTGCCATAAGGCACTTTTACACTATTGACGTCGGTCGGATGGAGGAAACTAGGGGTCAGACCAAAATTTCTCGACGTTTCATAGCCTCCTAAGAAGTTTGGCACCATTTTTGGAACTGTACTCGTATATACATATATAGGTACGGGCAATAACTTTCGAAGGAGTTAATTAATTTTAACGAAATTTGGGCCACATGTTGTAATACACCACCGCACAAAGCCTATTTGAAATGGGCTTAATTTAACCGTTTGGTAATGATTAAAATGTGCTACCAAAATTTTAATAAAATCGGCGTGACGGACCTGACTTTTTAAGAAAACAGTAGTTTGCGGTTAGGGTTTCGCTTACTGAAAGCTGTAGATGCTGGATTGATTTTAATATTGGAATTAAGTAAAAAAATATTATTTTAAGGGATGTGTTAATAGGTTAAATTTTATTTTGCCCAAAAAGAAAGTTTAAGTTCACATAATAAAACCACACTGCGTGTATTAGCAAATACAGTATATTGTCGACAGGGTTTGGCACTGCGACCCGAGTTTTTTTTTTTTTTTTTGCTTTGGAAATCTCTTAGACATTATTGCAAATAACAAATAATAAAATAAAAAATTCCGCAAAGTCTGATGCACACGCGTCCGGTTAAATATTTATGCTACGTCACACCTGTCTCACCAGTACTTATGGTGGCACATCAGTACAATTATGACGTCAGAACACACTCAACGCTGGTAGCCCTATTCCTACGCTAGCATACAGACATACTGTTTAATATTACACCCTAAAAAATGCATAATAACTTACGGGTGTCATTCCTTTCCACAGACCCCAGAGCTGCTCATTGTGTAAAATGTGTGAAACTATCGTAACCATTCCGGCACTTCCTGCTCGTCCACTGCAAACATAAAAGTAATTATACAATAATTTACAAAATGCTTCTTCTCAATTCAGAAAAATAATCTGGTACTGCACTAAAGGATCTCGAAATATAGACTTATACACAAAAATCAACAATACTAACTCTGTACATGTTCCTCTTTACTAGTGTATATTAAATAAGAAAAGAATATATGAGTTCATAAAATTGAAAATGATTTCTGAAATCAATATTTCATCCCAAAAAACACAACCTAAAAATTATAGCCCATGGTGTCTTTCACAAAAATATAATTATTGCATCGGAAGAGAGTTTGGCAGTGCTGAGTGTTTGTAATAATGCTATAAGCCATTTTTTAAAACAGATGAGCGATGCTTGAAGCTAAGAGCACTTCCATAAATTAATTAATAGGAATTCAATAAGCTTATTAAGAGTATTCGTCCTTGCAAATACCGCCTGCACCCTTCATCTCAAATCTTTTCCCCTCGCCTAAAAACGGTTCGCGCTCTCCCGACGCTATTTTTAAAGCTAGAGGGTTCTGGTAAACGTCAAATGAAAGACAAAGAATCGGACTACAGATCCTTCAGGCGAATTTTTTGAAAAAAAAATTCCTGAAAAAACTTACAACCTTTTGAAAAAAATAATAAGTTACGTAATATTTCACACGTAGACGAAACTTTTTTTAAAAAATTCGCCTGAGGGATCTGTAGTCTACAAATGAATAAAATTGTAGTCTAATTCTTTGTCTTTCATTTGGCGTTTACTAGAACCATCTAGCTTTAAAAATAGCGTCGGGAGAGCGCGAACCGTTTTTAGGCGAGGGGAAAAGATTTGAGATGAAGGGTGCAGGGGGTGTTTGCAGGGACGAATACTCTTAAGCATTTTAAATGCTTAATAAGCACTTTCAAAGTTTAATAAGCGTTAATAAAACATTTCGTATGTCATTTATAATTCTTAATTCGTAACGATTTCTTGTTTGTTTAAACGGAAACTTTCTCATAAATTACAAGTATTATTCACGTCTGAAATTTATATAATAACTTGCATTTCTGAAAGTGCTCAATGCTTTGCCCAGCTCTGCATTGGAATTGCAGTCATACTTTGACTATGTTACCACAAAACGCGCGTTTTTTGAAATCAAAAGTTTCATTACAGAATCAGAACGTAAGGTTAATATATAGAATATAGATAGATAGATATAGTTTATTATATTATGAAACACTCATTATTGGCAATGCATTGTAACTTCAACGATGGGAGTTTTATAATATAACAGCAAACTATAGCTATCTCTTAGTACAATACGCGCCACGGATCTAAAAGGTTCGAAAGTTAGTCACAAACAGCGTCGCAAAGGCACATTTCAGAGCCGTTGAGACTCCCACCACCTCACAGCTACCTGCACGGAACGTGCGCTCGTCGGTGATTGGCCGTGATCGCTCCTTGCCTTTCTCACTTGTCGCTTTCCTGCTTTAAAGTACAGTCGAGTACGCTATTGTCAAGTTGTTATTGTTATTTTAGTTTTGTTGAGTTGCGCGTTTGTAGTTTTTCAACAGACTGTACTAGCGCAAGCCCGCATTCGCAACTAACTTCTGAGCCTTTTAGATTCGTGGCGCGTATTATATATAGGTATGTATGTATATTTTTTATAGCCACAAAAATAGAAAATAACTTACACTGAACTCGGAGTAGGGTTTTGTAAGCGCGTCTTCACTAAATCCAATGGTTGAAAAAGTATGGTCGAGAATGTACCGGAAAATGAACCAGCCAAAAATGCTTTTACGATTGGGTACTAGAAAAAAAATAGAATTATATGCGTTAGAAAACAAATAAGAAAAAAATAAGTACACAAAATTTAAAGGAATCCATTTTTTAAATTCAATTCCAGACGTAAATAACAATAACACACAGGATCACGGGTATTTGGAATATAAATCTTTTCAACAATTGATAGTACTACAAAGATGTTTATGGAAAGTAATGTATGTTTTTTATATTGACGATCGTTTAGACGATTTTGAGGTTAGTTATTGTAACATTTTAATCTTTTCTTTTGGAGTTTATTCATCATGCTCATATATTAATGTTAAATGTATTGTATTTTCAGAGCTTGATAAAGTCTTGAGAATAAAGACGAAACGTTGCTAATCAATGATAGTTTAAACTGATTAACAATTTATATTCCAAATACCCGTGATCCTGTGTGTTATTTAAAGGAATTATAAATGTTAACACAAAAAAAAAACAAAAATGAAAATGCACTGACTAAAAGTTCACCGTCGAGGCAAGCTCCAAAAAGTTAGTGCATTTTCAAAAGCTAAACTATAAGGGCTAGTCAAAATAACAATAATTCTTACATTGGCAACAAAATCCATTTTAAAAAAATAATATATAGTTCACTCTTGTTTAAAAAAAATGTAATAAAACTCAGTTAAAATTTTCCACAGGAAAAAGCACAATAGAATTCAATTTGAATTATTATAATTTATAAAACGCATTAATAGAGAAGCATAAATTTACAATTTAAACAGTTCCATCAACAGTTCATTTATTAATAATTTAATTTTCACAAAAAACGATTTCACAATTCAATTTGAATTTAAAAAAATATCACAGCCGAACATTTATCACAATTTTTTTCAAAAGCACAAACGCCTTACAAACTACACATCGTATCAGAATAATCGGAATAATAGATGGGGTTGACTCTGAATGTCAACGATACGGTCATTTTTGTTCTGAAGCTTACGAGTGTAAACATTATGATGTCGATCAATTCAATCATACAAAATATTATATAGTTTCCTTCCACCATCAAAATAATCGCTACGCGTGTGGGGATACTAAATTTGACCGTAAACAGATCTGTTTTGCACTGTTGAACAAATAAATTTACAACAAAAATAGCCTAACGGAAAATTTTCTTAGTCACTATCTGATAATATTCGGCACAATAACAGCACTGTTGCGCAGCGTGGAGAATAACAATAAAAACTTGCGTCAGAATGTAAAAACTAAAATATTTGTATCGATTGTATAAAATGTGAGCTGATCACTTGTACGTACAAAACTGAATGTTATGTTTGCTTGTGGTGACTATTTTCATGTACGAGCATAGATAAGGTAATTCAAATGTCAAGAGGTCACTTTTACAGCACACAATATTAATTTTTTTTACGGATCAAAAGTTTCCAACGATTGCACTGGCATTTTAAAGTAAACAATATTCGACAGCGTTAAAATTAGTGATGTGCCGGATCGTTAAAAATGTATAGCCGCGGATACGGATCTGAATACGGATATTTGGTTTCAAGATCCGCAGATACGGATCTTAACTTTTTTAGAGTACGCGGCGGTAAATATTGCACATCGACCTTTGGAAAGAGACTATCTGCAATGGGAAAAAGTTATTGACCTTTTTAAGAATTAACTCTCATAACAGATTGTCTCTTTCCAAAGATCAATGTGCAATCATTATAAAGATAGTTTTTTAGTACCTTTGAGTTATGTACTATTGGTATGGTACTCACTACGATAAATGTTTGCAATATAAAGGTGCCAAATACATTTTAAAAAAATAAAAAATAATCTGAATGGAATTTAACAGTTTTTCATTATTACTTAATCACCCTACATACTTATATAAAATTTCATCTATGAATTGAAAATTAATAAGGTAAAAGATCCGCCAAAAACTAACGGATATGGATCTTTCTTCTCCTTCAGATATCCGCGGATACGGATATCCGGCACATCACTAGTTAAAATACATTATTTAGCGAAATCGTGATTTATGAGGTCAAATATAGACATCAGAATGCAAATTGCAATAATTATTAGAACATTAAAAAATATGCATACAATTGAAACAAATCGAAATACGATATTCACTGTAGCTCTAAGACTGACAGAGCTCTAACCTTGTTACCTTGGGGCCCGAGGTTAAAAGGGGTCGCCGACACGAAATAAATAGTTCAACGTTAGCAGCAAGTACAGTTACAGAGAAAAAGGGTTTGAGTAGTCGCCTTTTCGATAATCTATAATAATATATAAAAGCTGAAGAGTTTGTTTGTTTGTTTGAACGCGCTAATCTCAGGAACTATTGGTTCGATTTGAATTTTTTTTTTTATGTTGGATAGCCCAGTTATCGAGGAAGGTTATAGACAAAATATAACTCAAAATTTGTCCGTCCGACAAAAACTTTTGAACGGTAACTCCGATCATGACACAAAATTCATCTCGGTAAACGAAGATGAACGTGCGTACTCATGTCCCTCCCCCCCCCCATTCGTTCTTTTGCACCCGGGCGAAACCGGACGGGACCGCTAGTTCATTATAAAAAAAAAAATGTTTTGAACGATAGTAACTGGCCCTTTTCACACTAGTACATAAAGTAAAACAAAACTAAAGTAATGCGATTTTACCAATCTAATAATCATATTATGTCAGTTGTATTTTAAATCAATATGAGAGACAGAGAAACAAAGTAGGCGCTGAACAATTTACAAGATGCTAATATGGTCAGTACGTGTCTCGATTGTAATGCTTTTATGACTCGCGTGACTTAAAACTCGCTAGTCTCTCGTTGTTAACACAGTGCCACAGCTCGTCATAAAATAAACTAGATACATAAATTACTATTATGATCCACATAAATATTTTCAGTTGTGAAGAAAACATCCACACTTTTTCTTTCAACTGATAAGTTGAAAAAAAAATGTCTGCAAATACTCAAAGAATATTTTATACGTTTATCCGAATTTTTTTGAGATAAAAGTATGCTAAAGTTCTTGGCCTGAGGGTCCGTTTCAGGATGTAGGGGTCACTGTCATGGACGTGAGTTAGCCCTGGATACGCTACTGGTGCCGATGATCCTAGCTATGGCACTGAGCACTTGCGATGTAGCATAATGTAGGATTAAAAATAAACGGTGCTTCTTTTCCTAGAGCCTCGTTTTTAACAAAAATCTGCAGTCATTAAAACTGTTTTGTCACAAAAGTTATCTCTGTAACTAATGTTTAATTTATTTTTGATATTTGCACATTGCAGTAAATAAAACCTTTTAAAACACACATAATTTCTAAATGTGACAATAGAAATCGATAAGCATTTACCAACTAATACCAGCAATAGATAATATAATAATTAATGCTTATAGACAAGAACTTACGTTTGAGAGATCGGGAAATTCAAGTATAGGTTCTGTAGCATTTTTAATTCTGTCGTTAATTTGTATAACATTTTCGGTCGGTTTTTGTTCAAACTGCATTGTAGTTTTTTAAATGTAAATTTTATAGTACTATCAAATTTAATTTCAATTTTTTTTAAACTGGCAAATAAAATAACACTGTAAGAGGTTATGAAGTTGCGATTTCCAAGTAACATACGTTAAAAAACAGTAACAGCACTTAAAAAGACTAATTAACATTTTGTTTCAGTCTAAAGAACCTCTGAACATACGGCATTTTCGCATCAACTTGGATTTTCCAAAATATTAAACTATTTTTATCTTCAAATCAGACAAGTACGTCTCACTTTTAAGTTTTGACATGACACCTGTCACCTTCAGCTCACGTGACATTATTAATAATCTTAGACTATAAACCTGTATAGATTGAGTAATTGGGTTTGTTACTTCGCTAATAGTTTTTTGCGCCCTTGTTCCTAAAAAAATTGCTTTAAAATAAGCTTAAATTCGGCAGCTTTAAAATTCACTGTGACAATAATTACTGAAATAAATAGAAAACATTGTTAAATATCATAGATAACCACCGTTATTTACGCTTAGGTATTTTTTGAAAAATCAATTTCGCCACGGAATAACTGATATACTTAAGTAACTGTAAGATAAATTAAAATTTTAAAGTTTTAATGACAACATATTTGTTCAGAATGATTTTTTGCACTTTTAAACAGAAATGGTTATGCCTCTATGGCATATTATTCGTATCAACCCATTACTCACCGTAGGAACTAAATGAATTACCATAAAAAAGCGATAAGAATACTTTTTTATTAACATTTTTTTCCTTAATTTTAAATGGAAAAGAACGGTAAACACTTGACTATCAATTGCAGTCAGAGATTATCACCGAGGGGTTAAGGTTAAAAATAACAAATATTTGCTGGGGGCCCTGTTGAACTATACGATTAGAATAAAGAAATGTAACAAATAAATTAAAAAAAATATACACTACGAAACTGATAGCTGTACATAGCAATGATGCTTCATTTGTTCTGTAACTGAATTTTAATTAGAAAACATACAGATCAAAAATGTCCTTTTTTTTAATTTGGATGATATCATCTTTTAACGTTTTTCACTTGTAGCATTTTTATATAGCGAACATATCTCTCAACCCTCTGTTATTTTCACTCGGTAGCAAACGATGGAAATACATCCACAAAAGTGCAATGAGTGGAAAACCCTAAGTATTAATATTTAAAAAAATAATACTTTTTGGTCGACGATACAATATATCTTTGACTAGTATTTAGTATGTTGTTGCCATATTATTAAAAAAAGTATTATTTAGAAAATTTACTAATAAATTATAAAGTTTTAAACCGATTTTGTTACATTCAATAAAATTTTATTTTTGTAATGGGAATGATGACCTAAATCATAGTTTTTATCTATCGACGCATGAACAAACATCTGTATTTTTTCTAAAAAATATGCCATTCAATCTAAGTTCCCAGTGCTACTCTAAAAAAAAAGTGAGCCGTCATGGGACCCCTGACAAACGTCAAACATAAATTTAAGCGAAATTCTAGTAACTAAATATCGCCTTGTTATCCAGATATTCGACTAAGCCATGTTTTAGTCCAACGCAAGCAAACGTATCGTCCTCTCATAAAACTTCGTCCCATAAAAGTGTCACGGCAATTGCGCGATTTTACTCCCAATCAAACGCGCCATTAAATGTTTCACGTCAACAATAAAACATGTTTTTATCTTTACAAAAGTATTTATTACGTATAATTCTAGAGAGCGTGAGAACAGATCAACATCGATTTCTGAAAAATATTTTGCATATTTTTATAATTACTTATAACGTCATTACATTCTGTAAGAATTATTTTAATAGTGAATAAACATAATATATACAAATAAGTATTATACCAAAAAATATAGACATAATTCAATATGAAATCCTATCATCGGAGAAATCAGGGAACTACATCGAAGAAAGAGACGCAGATATATTTTTTTCGATACGCTTTGTTGCGTTCACTCACCGCACATTGAGTAGATAGGCAAATTCATATAGTTAATTAATAGATATATGATTATAGCACAATAAGTGCGCGTTTTGAATGAATTCCTCTTGCAGGGATCTTGAAACATTAAGTAGAAAACTATATTAATTCTACTTTTAACATTTTGTTAATTGATGAATAACAATTATTTCGTGTTAAATATGAGGTATCATGCAATTAATCTGTCATTGCCCGGATGTACATTTTTTATTGGCAGCTTTTATTAAATATTAAGGATAAGAATGAAACATTCTTAAAATAACACACCGGTCATGACAACAATAAGTTTATCTAAGTGACCCATCACCTCGGCCTCTGCACTACAAACTTTGAATGTTTGTTGTTCATTTAACCTTTCGTGACTTTCAATATACCCCCAGTGAAGGCAAAGCAAGAGATCGATGTATTATTTGCATACTATGTCTACGTGTGCATACGAAACATCTGAAGAATATTGATAAGAAAGACTAATTATGAGAATTTAGGTTAATAAAATAAATAAATAATAATTAATATACATGTTATTATATATTTCTTGTTCCAAAAATGAATATTTGATAATAACGATAAACAAGTCATGTATTGTAGACGGGAAATCAAATTACAAATAGACAAACTGTGACTTATTTTAGAAACGATATCAAAGGGTCTCGAGTTCAATTTACAATCAAAATACTTAGGTAAAGCTAAAGGTTAAGGGGTGACAATTGCATCTAGTAACTCTCGAACTCGACTTTTGAATTTCACTGCCCGTTGGCTTATTAAATCGGACTAAATTTAAATATACAAGACTTTACAACAATATGATTCTAGTATTAATATTACGTGACCTGTCCTGATTAAATTAACCGTATTTATATCCAGCGCCGAATTTCTCATTTAAATTTTTGGTGCCCCATGTTTTTATAGTAAAAGGTGCCCTAGTTTTTCATTTTTTGTTGTTTTGATCCATAGTTTTTAATAATATCGTTTTCTTTTAATATGTTCGTTTCACTTTTTAAAGTTCCACTATTTTTCATAATAGTTGATTCAGATGAAACGACATTTATATTTTCATAAAATGATCATTATGCTATAAATCCTGTGCAAACATATGATTTTTAATCAAAAAGACCAGGAATAAAATAACCGAAATAGTTCTAACTAGGGACAGCCACATCTAGTGTAATTTCGTTGTACTAGAAGCAAAACAATAGACAAATCACGATGTCACGAACCAACTCCTCTCTATGTCACGAACTGTCAAAATCAATGTCAGTAAACATCGCTAAACATAACCTCACTTACTCAATCTGAAATATTTTTGTAATGTCATATCAATAATTGTCATTTGTCAAGCTTTTTAAATATTTGATTTAGTACTTGATAGTTTCTGTCATATTTTTTTAAATATACTTACATCGCTTTATGCCTATAATTTTCTTTACCTCTCAGTAGACCAAAAGCAAAACATGGAGAAAAATAATATGATAACTGATTCAGATACATCTGATAGTGATATTGAAATAATTCCTAATCAACAGCACAGTTCGAATGCGTCTAAAACCCTCAAAGTAGTAGATACTACAAGTAATAATCAAGGTACTACTACATAACCTCACTAATTTAGAGTAAATTTTATAATAATTGTTTTATTTTTTATATTTCAAATCTTAAAATAGCATCTGCAGAAGAAATTTTAGCTGCATACGATTTTGAGATTAAGCAAGTAAAACAAGAGCAAAGGCGACTCGCAGAAAGATTACAAGAGCTAACAAATGCTCGTGAAAAAGCGTATGAAACATACATGACTAAAAAAAGTGAATCTTTAGCACAAAAAAACTGGACTAAGGAAGGTAAGTAATAATATTTTATGTATGTCTAGCTATAAAAAAAAAATATTTCAATAATTTTTGACGTGATAACGTCTTATAAATTTGAATCACGTCAATATAAAAAGATGAAACACCGGCTGCATGTACGAAAAAGTGTAACGTTCCGCCTAACCCTGTGCGTGATTATTAAATATGATATTCGAGCGGAATACGTTATCACGTAAAACTATCGTCCGTAAACCGACTTTACAGACAACCAATTTTTTAATTAGATTATGAATGGACTCCGAGGGTGAAAAATGTACTAAAGAACACTTTTAAATTGGACACATTTCGACAAAAACAACTAGAAGCGATTAATGCCACATTGTCGGGCAATGATTTAATTTTATTAATGCCTACGGGGGGCGGTAAAAGCCTATGCTATCAACTTCCAGCTTTAGTCAGTAACGGTTAGTGCAATTTTTATTAGAACTTCAAATATGAGTCACCAATACGCTAGGAAAGTATCTTTTGACAGGCGACTTTTGCGCCCTCTCGTGTTTTTTTTTTCAAATCTGGTTCAGTCAAAACCTTAGTGTCATATGTTATACGTGCATTTTAAAAAGGATTAATTGTCGAATAAAATGGGGAAAAAGATATCAAATCGGAAGTGCTGTGTTGTTGATTGTAAAGATACACCAACTAAACATCCAGAATTACAATTCCACCGTTTTCCTGGATTTTCTTATGAATTAGAGAGGAAAAAAATGGACTGCAGCAGTGCATCGTCAAGGGTAATTAAATTTTATTTTACGTCTGTAATCATTATTAAATACATGAAAAATATCATAATTGTTATTTTGTTAACAAAAATAAGATTTAAAAAATTTAGAAATTAAAAATGTATATCATTTATGTAGTTTTTTTACTGACATTTTACGTAAATATTTTTTTATAATTAAGAAAAACGCTGGTTTCCATGTATTTGTAAGTTTTGGGTGAACCACTGTTGAAAAAATCAAACACGAGATGGTGCGAAGGTTGCGTGTCAAAGATACTTTCCTAGCGTATAATGTAATAAGAAAATTGACTAGTACCTCTGCTAGTACCATAAATAATTTGTAGTTTGAAGTATTTTATTTCCAATTTCGCCAAAATGTTTAGATAGTAACTGTAATATTTTATTCTTATATTAAGTATATTTTTTTAAGGTTTAACATTAGTAATATCACCATTAGTATCATTGATGGAAGATCAAGTGATGGCACTTAAAGAGCTAAATGTTCCAGTAGAAATGATCAATTCTTCGGTCGATAAAACGGTAGTAAAATCCATTCATGACAGTCTCACAAACCGTTCAAAATTAAAATTATTGTATGTGACACCAGAACGAATGGCCAAAAGCAAACGTTTCATGTCGTGTTTGCAAAAATGTTATTTGAGAAAAGGACTCGACCGAATAGCTATCGGTACGAAACATTTATAATTTTTGTATATAAATAAGAAAGCAAATGTATAAGTGTTGTTATTGTTTTAGATGAAGTGCATTGTTGTTCGCAGTGGGGCCACGATTTTAGACCAGATTATAAATTTCTCGGCGTTTTACGTTCCATGTTTCCAGATACTCCTATCATGGGTTTAACGGCTACAGCGACATCCCGTATCCTTGTAGATGTACAAAAGATGCTGGACTTATCTGGCTGTCTCGTTCTAAAAGCTTCTTTTAATAGACCTAATTTATATTATGAGGTAAACAAAAAAAATTTTTTTGTTAATCAAAAAATTAACTGCATTACTTAATGAAAAAAAAATTCCAGCAAATTGGGCAACTTCAAAATGTTGACATTTGATATAGTATAAATAAAATCAAATTCTGATATCGCGTGAGTTGACGCGGGTAATGGCTAGTAGTCGATATATTTGCTATTTGTTGCCATGGTTACCTACATAATATGTTCACGTCATGTAAAAATTAATCCAAGCATGCTTAACTAGTTTATCTCTACCAGAACTACAGAACAATAGAACAGCTGATTTCTTTTTGTTTTCAAAATATTTCCGAAACTGTAAAGTTTAGAAAAAAAAAATAACAAAACTTTCTTGAAAAGTACACTATTATTATATAAAAACACAGTTATAGCATATATCTCTTCTGAGCATGCGCCGATTTTCCCCAAAAACAATAGGGCTCTTCATATTTGCATACCAAACATCCTCCCAAAATTTGGTTTCAATACGCACATCCTTTTGACCTGTATCGTGCTCACAGACTGACAGATGCACAGAGTTTTTCCAAAGTAAATGCTAACACAGAACACGCCAGACGCGATCTGTTAAATTGGTACTTTTTCCATTCAGGTGCGTTTAAAACCATCGTCTCAAGAAGACTGTGTAACTTTAATAGAAGACTTATTAAAAAACCGATATAAAGGCAAGTCAGGTATTATTTACACAATTTCTATAAAAGACAGTGTCGACCTTGTGACTCAGTTACGTGAAAGGGGTCTCAAAGTGGCATGTTATCATGCCGACTTGGATCCCGAAACTCGTTCGAACATTCATTCGAAATGGAAGATTCAGTATTACCAAGCAGTCGTGGCCACCGTTGCGTTTGGAATGGGAATAGGTGAGACATCTATTTTACTATAAAAAAGTCGTCATTAATAAAATAACAGTTTGTTACAGAACAAGAACGTAAAGTTATAAATATACAAATAAATAGCTATAGTTTGAATAATACATTTTGCTAATATTGCATTATAATGTCAGCAATCGACGTTTCATAATATAACAGCAAACTATACCTATTTTTTTTTGTATGTTGTTTTTGATGTTCGTTAGTCGTTTTATTTTCTTGATAAAATGACATCTATCGACAGTGAAATGCATTCGATAGCTCGAATTAGCTGCATCATGCATTCGCATTGTAAAAAAAAAAAAAATACTCGAGTAGCATAATACGCGCCACAGATCTAAAAGGTTCGGAAGCTAGTCACAAACAGCGTCGCAAAGGCATATTTTAGAGCCGTTGTGACTCCCACCACCTCTCAGCTACCTGCACGGAACGTGCGCTCGTCGGTGATTGGCCGTGATCGCTCGTTGCCTTTGTCACTTTCCTGCTTTAAAGTACAGTCGAGTACGCTATTGTCAAGTTGTTATTGTTATTTTAGTTTTGTTGAGTTGCGAGTTTGTAGTTTTTCAACAAGCATAAGCCCGCATTCGCATCTAACTTCCGAGCCTTTTAGATTCGTGGCGCGCATTATTTACTCTTTTTTACTTTTAATTCAATTACTTACTTAAAAAAAAAATTACAGACAAACCAGATGTAAGATTTGTCATCCACCATTCGTTAGCTAAAAGTATGGAGAATTTTTATCAGGAAAGTGGCAGAGCAGGACGTGATAGCAAACCAGCAGACTGTATTCTTTTGTTTCGAATAAACGATGTATTTCGGCTTAGTACAATGGTCTTTTCTACCAACACCGGTTTGTCTAATCTCTACGGAATGGTTGAATACTGTATTGATGCTAATAGGTGAATATTGATAAGATTATTAATGGAGTCATTTTGACATTCTAATACCCGATTTTAATATTATGACGAAAATCTGAAAAAAAAAATAGATTACTTAGTTGTAATATTTTACAATGTTGGCAAAAGTTTAAAGAAACTCTGACATGCGCGTAACATATGTGTAGCAGTTGTTTTAAAGTTTTTGTTTTGAATTAAATTTACATTATTTTTACCAGTGCTTAATCGATCTCATAAGTAATTACAATAAACACTAATCTAACCAAACAAATTCAATATTTGACAACTGGTTTTAGGCGACAGTGGCGACACTTGCTATACCTATTTTATTTTATTAACCTACCATAATTTTTTTACTTAGATGTCGTAGAAGTATCATAGCAACTCACTTTGACGAAGTATGGGAAGCACAGCAGTGTAACAGTATGTGCGACCACTGTAAACATCCCAAAGAAGTTCGGAGCATAGATATAACGGAATATACTCGTCAAATATACACGCTCTTAGCACATTCGGCTTCGTTGGATGTACGACTTACGAGTATCAAGCTATTAGACGCATGGTAAGAATTAAAAAAAAAAGACGGGTTGCACTCCGGGAGTGCCGGCAGAAGTGAAAACTTGAATATTAACGTCTTAATTTTTTGCATTTAGAAGCATTGTTTATTTATTGGCAACACTTGTAAATAAAATGGTTTGTATCATAGATTGCATTTTTATGTACGATATTTCAACGCTAGATGTCTAACGTTGTATAAAAAGTATCTGGCAATTACTATCACTTAGAGAGTCTCACCCAGTTCTTACTTTTCCTGACGCAAGTTTAACATTTTTTACCCAAACGCATAGAGTTTTTTCAAAAATATGTTTTTTGGATTTGGGGGACCTCAAAACGGAAAGATATTGTAAAATTTTTGAAAAGTGATTTTTGACCTAAACTAGTACCATTCCCCACTTGTGTGTTGGAATGGTAAAAGTGACTATTTTATAGTAGAAATTTATATTTATGACCAAAATACAAAACAAGTGTACTTTTAGGTTTCATAAAGGAGACAAAAAGTTGCGAACAGAAAAAGTAAAGCCTCCGGCAATATCAAGGACTTTAGGAGAGAATATTGTAGCTTATTTATTAATTAAGGAGTATTTAAGTGAAGACTTCCATTTTACAGCTTACACCACAATTAGTTATATTAAAAGAGGTATGTTGAACCATTACTTTAGGTCAAATTTAAATAATAATAATGCTTTTAATGTCCGTTTCTCGACTTTATGTCATAACAGACGCCATTCGCACCATTACTATTTTCCATCCATCACACTTCCCGTTATTTTCTACAATTTTTATTAAACTTCAACTTAATTAATAGCAATGGGCGAATGAAGGAATTTTTAGGAAATTAGGATAAGGTAGGCAAATTTTGAGCATAGGAGTTTGACAGTGTAAAGCTATGGACTCTGTGCAGACTGACTGTTGGGCCCAGCGTGACAACTTTCAAAAGCTTCCGTTGGTTGCTTTTTAGGCGCGATTAGCGAAGCTAAAGCGCCTTATATGTACTCGCTTTGTCTGTGAATCTGTGAGTCACGCTTTTTGTATCCAGCGTACAGCCCAAACGCCTTAACCGATTTTAAAAAACTTTTTTTTGTTTGATTCGTCTCCGGGTAACTTAAATCCTAACGTCGCCTGATTTTTGAATTTTGACCCCAGAGGGGAGCAATAAAGAAAAAACGAAGTTTTTTGCTTATAACTCACTCAATTTAAATCAGATCGGTTCGAAACCTGTCTTAAACGAAAGAGGAGAAAATTTTACATAAATTTCGTACAACAGAATTTGCCAAAACAGGTTTTTTACGAGTATATAAATTTATTTAGAAATAAATTCAATTTGATATAATCGATGGCAAACATCTTTCGGTTATCTCTCTCTGTTGCACGGTTTAATATGGTAATATAAAGATTACGTTTGTTCTGTCTTAAAATAAAACGATTGCATTTGTTCAAAAACGGATGGCATTTCAAATATTTGTGAAATGCAACGCCTTCTGAGTTAACAATTTGAATAACTAATTATTAGAACATAATACTTTGACAGATGCAAACGTCATTTTTGACATTTCTTACCATTCCGACACCACGGATGAGCGGATTGAAACCAAATTTTGGGAGGATGTTTGATATGCAAATATGAAATGGCCTATAGTTTTTGGGGAACATCGACGCATGCGTAAAAGAGATATGGGCTATGACGTTGTTTCTTATATAATAATGCTTTACATTTCATAACGGTTGATTATTCTATCTGTTTTACAAGAAAGTTTTGTAATTTATTTTTGGAGAAAATCGGCGCATGCGCAAGAGATATTATGTGCTATAACGTTTTTTATATAACAATGGTATACTTTTCATAGCGGCTTATTATTCTATCTGTTTTACAAGAAATTTTTGTATTTTATTTCGGGAAAAATCGGCGCAGGCGCATCAAAGATATATCTTATTACAAAAAATAAAATAATAATAAAAAGAAAGTTTTTATTGAAATGTACCAAAATGGAAATATAATTATTTTAATAATTTAGGGTAATAATTATAAAAAAGTTGGTTGTGACTAATTATTAATAAATTATTAAAATGATTTTTTCCTTTCTGTGTTTCAATATTTTCAACTGTAATTTTTTTCGTAGATTAAGTTAATTAAATTATATTATTAAGCTCAAAGTGTCGTTAAAAATATACAACAATTTTCAAACATAACGCCGGGGTATATTTTATAGAATTTCGCGCCTTGTAATTCTTGAATTACTTGTGCCTTCAGACAATATTTTTATTATTTGTACCCATCATTAGTTATTTACAGTTTTAATAATTTTTCAATAATTGTTAGACTTCGATTTTGGCTTCGCGCTCAACCTGTTAAGTAGATGTCTAAAAGTGTATTGTTTTGTTTAGGTCAAAAAGCAGCACTGCTAACAGACAAAAACTACACAATAAAAATGAATATACCGGGGAAAAGTGTCCAAGAAAATGAACGCATCAAAGATACAAAAAAAGTTACGAGCGGCGATAAAGTTCGAGAGTCTCATGAATCCAAAAAGCGATCACGCAGCGCTGAATCTTCCGTAAGTAAAAAGTTGAAAAATGAAACAAAAGAAAACAAAAAAGAATCGTCCAAAGAATTGAAAGCAAGTTGATAGCGTCATTTAGTAATAGCGATTGATGCACTGGAATGTTTTCATCTGACAGCATCAATACGAAGTTATTTTTTTTGTAAAATTTCATAAATGAATAATGTAATTTCGTAAAAATAAAGACAAAAAAAGATTTTGTAAGACGTGTAAATTTATTCCACAAAAATACACAGTGTAAATAATGAAAATATAAATCAATCAAAATATATTTAGATTATAGAGCAATGGTATCGGTTCTTAACCAGTCGTCTGACGAAACTAAATTTAATATATAAATTATCATATTCCAATAGAAAAATACAGTTTGCTATTATATTATGAAACATTCATTGTTACAATGCAATATTAGAACGATTTATTACTCAAACAATGCCGCTGTCAGAACTCAAACCTGACTCTTCCACTATCGCGGCGGATGAGTTATCATTTTTTACTCTATAGTGACATCCAAACAATCACGTTTTTCATATTAAAGCATATTTGTAATTATTTTCCATATCACTTTGTCTTACATACCAATCGTAACAAAAAAAAATATTATATTATTACTTAATGTATAATTTAATATTTTACCAGAGTAAAGATAAACGATAAAATATTAATTTACAAGTGTTATTGACTTGCTATTTGCATGGTATGCAATTTTATTGCCAATTAATTAATTTTTCTTTTTTCCGATAAGATATCGGTAAAATAGTAAACTAGACATAAAATAATATCATTATAGCATTTGCGCGAATTATAAAAGTGTTATATCATAGGTAGGTGGTCAAGAACAGATGCCTTTACCCTATGTAAATGCAATCAAAATTAATGTAAATAACAATAAAGTATTAATAATCAGCACCGAAACCAAATTAATTGTTTCAATAAAACGTTAGACGTAACAATAGTGTTTTTTAATGTTTAAAGCCATAACACTGATTTTTTTATACTTGCTAATTTCAAGGCAGTAATAAAAAATGACTTGGTAATAATTAATTATAATTGATACAGCAGACACCGAACTGTTTGTGAGAAAAATGAGTGTTTATAAATGCAATTTTGTAATATCTAAAGGTATTTTTACCCACGACAGAACGGAGCTGATATATGCGTTTAGGGTGAGAGATTTATCTCTAAAACGGCTTGATTAATTAAGATGGTTCCATATACATTCGTGAGCAATAGGCACTGTGCCTAGTAGAATAGCTGCGGCGAAAGATGAAGCCACCGCGTCATAGTGACGTGAACGCATTGCGCCCGCCTTCTAGCTTGCTATTGGCTGTTTCGGAGATCCATGTGCGTCGAGTGTTTATTTTTATTCTACCGCTATAAATGGATATGTCGAATTTATTCCACACGCCACTGTCTGCGGCCAAGTGGCGTTCACTGCCATATTATTGATGACGTGCCTGGCTTCAACTCTCACCGCGGGCGCTATAGTCCATTATGTTTACATTTATCACGTTTTCATGTAATGATAATTTCCCAAATGAAAATCGCTTAGTTCCAAACGTATAAATATTATGAGTCTGCTGTTCTTTTTAATCAAATTATAATTATAAAAAAAGCAATGTAGTAATGCAATTGTTATTACATATCAGTTCATTCCTATTTTTAACTAAATGCCACAAAAGTGTACATAAATAAATTATTACAGTTCATATATTGTGCATCATTGCATGTGATTTTTCACATTAAGAGTATTCGTCCCAGCAAACACCCCCTGCACCCTTCATCTCAAATCTTTTCCCCTCGCCTAAAAATGGTTCGCACTCTCCCGACGCTATTTTTAAAGCTAGAGGGTTCTGGTAAACGCCAAATGAAAGACAAAGAATCAGACTACAGATCCTTCAGGCGAATTTCTTGAAAAAAAATTCCTGAAAAAACTTACAACCTTTTGAAAAAAATAATAAGTTATGTAATATTTCACACGTAGGCGAAACTGTTTTTCAAAAAATTCGCCTGAAGGATCTGTAGTCTGATTCTTTGCCTTTCATTTGGCGTTTACCAGAACCCTCTAGCTTTAAAAATAGCGTCGGGAGAGCGCGAACCGTTTTTAGGCGAGGGGAAAAGATTTGAGATGAAGGGTGCAGGGGGCATTGGCAGGGACGAATACTCTTAAGCCAACGGAGATCGGAGTACAACAAAGAAATAACAACATATTGATTTTTATGAGATTATCATTAAAATACATTTTTCGCTGCGTTGCGCGTCAATGAGCGCTGACCTTAAGCATATCTATTTATTATAAATTACGATAATTAAAAAAAAAATGCACTCTAAAATCCACTCAGAAGTAGACACTCCAAATTGATTTGTCGCAAAAACATAAATAGTTTAAAAATTGTTAAAACAAATTACTCTTGGGATTTTTTTTTCACAGTGTGATTTTCTTAATATATTCCGCAAAAATTACAAATTCAGCTGACGCGACAACTTTTTTGCAAAATGTAATGAGCCATTATTTTTATCAACATGCAATGCCCTTAAAACTAATTAATTATAATGAAGAGCCACTGAAGAGTTATGATGCCACAAATGACCCAAACTCATATTATAATACGCGCCACGGATCTAAAAGGTTCGGAAGTTAGTCACAAACAGCGTCGCAAAGGCACATTTATAGCCGTTGAGACTCCCACCACCTCCCAGCTACCTGCACGGAACGTGCGCTTGTCGCTGATTGGCAGTGATCACTCGTTGCCTTTGTCACTTGTCGCTTTCCTGCTTTAAAGTACAGTCGAGTACGCTATTGTCCAGTTGTTATTGTTATTTTAGTTTTGTTGAGTTGCGAGTTTGTAGTTTTTCAACAGACTGTACAAGCGCAAGCCCTTATTCGCATCTGAATTCCGAGCCTTTTAGATTCGTGGCGCGTATTATACATCCCTCTTTTTGGGTCGGGGATTAAAAATACATTCGTCAAAACATAATACAACACATACTTGACAACTAAAGTCATTAGAATCATATCTTAATATAAAGAATAACTTATAAATGCGTAATAATTATTGAATTATTTATTTATATGATATTTTGAATTTTCGTACATACTACATATTATGAAAGTTTTTATTCAACACGCGGGAGTAATATATAATTTCAGGGCCCCTCTAAATTCGGGAGAAATAATAAATTACTTCATGTTGACGCGTAGAGTGCTAATAATGAGCCGTACTGTACGATAATAAATTTTCTGGACCAATAGGAACGCAGTAGCGAGCGGAAGCGTACAATAATGAATAATAACTGCATAGTTTCTGGACCAATAGGAACGCGGTAGCGATTTGTATATATGAAACAGCATCGCAATTCAGCGAAAGTCAGGGCCATCTTGTGTGCATCGAGGGCGGTGGGTACGTCAATCAATGAAGTGATTTATTATTTTTCCCTCTTTTTATCAGGGCCCCGATTACATATTACTCGTGCTAGTTGAATAAAATATTATGTGCGACCATTGATCACAGGAGAATATTCCACTCGCGTGTTACCGCACTCGCTAAGCTCGTGCGGCAAATTTCACGCTCATGGAATCTTCTCCTTCTCTCACTAGTCGCACAATATATTATTATTTGTCTATTATTCGATGTTATGCAGGTTCATTCAAATTTTTCAATTATTAAAAAGCATGACGTACTGAGTGAACTTTTCACACAAAACTAAAAATAAGTCAAAATGATGACTCTGATTGTTTAATATAATTAATCATAGTTTAAATAACTTTTCGCAAAGCAGCACTACTTGACTAAGAAATAAATACAAGTATGTTATCAGTCACTTGAAAAATGCAAATAATCCAGTCCTAAAGTACGCAAAATAGCTGCAGTCAAATATATTTTTTCAGTACATCACCCTAGCACTATGATTTCTTTTGTTGCTTTTTCAAATACTAACTAGACTGCGCAACAGCCTAAATATGTAACAAAAACGTAAAAATTTATAAAAACAAAACTCTTTCGAATCTGAATCAGACATTTAAAAACAAATTAACAATTTGTAAAGACAAATGAACGGAAACATTTTTATAAAAATTGTAGGTTATAATTGAGAAATCATCATAAGAATACAATGTATGCAATAATTTACAATGCACGGTGAAATAAAAAAATATATATGTTGAAGCGAGACAATACTGCAACAAGGACAATAAATCTTCCGGGTACATGACAAAAGTGATACGGCAAGGCGACTTGTAGCACTAAATGGAAAGCACCCGTAATGAAGAATGGAAATAGTCTCTAGATCGACAAAGTACCGCAATCGTCGACCATTTTGGGGCGTACGATTCATTTAGAATAAATAAAAGTTTTCATGACTAAGGAAAATGTAATAACAAAAAAAAAAATTACGACGACAGATAATTAATAATTTTTATATTCAAAAATACATACATTTCCCAAATTACACAAGTTTAAAATTGTGTAATGTTTAGAATTGCATACTAAAGTAAATGTTACTGGGAACATATAAGACTTGAAATCAGTTTCTGTCAGTCAGCCATCTTGGGTCGAGTTTAATATTATCTCTCTCTAGCACATATGTACAACAAATTGCGGTACTTGGTAATGGACTTAGAGCTGGCTACGGAGAAAATGGGTGACTCGGTGCAGAGCTGAAAATTTGCAGAATAATAGGAGATAGTATAAGTAAGTAGGGAAAAAATTGCCAGAAGGCTAGGCGGAAGATAAAGAGCCGCCAGAAGGCGCTAATGTTGCGAAAAATCAGTGCACTTCTGGCAATTTCTATACTTATTCTGTAATTCAAAACTAGATTAGGTATAATATTATATATATATATTATACATTATTTAGTTATAAGGGCATACTGAAAATTCAAACATGATATAATAATTACATTCCACAAATATTCAAAATTATTAATGACATTTTGATAGAAATAAAATTAAATAAATTAATAAAATTACGTTGTTATAACAACGTAATTATGAATCACAGAATAAGTATAGAAATTGCCAGAAGTGCACTGATTTTTCGCAACATTAGCGCCTTCTGGCGGCTCTTTATCTTCCGCCTAGCCTTCTGGCAATTTTTTCCCTACTTACTTGTACTATCTCCTATTATTCTGCAAATTTTCAGCTCTGCACCGAGTCACCCATTTTCTCCATAGCCAGCTCTCCGTCTATAAGTCCAGTAAATTTAAACTGAAAGCTCATCTAGCGCCTCGGAATGTTGTGGACGATACTAAATACCATGTTGGGGCGCTTGCGTTGCCATAGTAACCATTATTCACTACTGCTGAAAGCACTAGAGCATTCAATGGTATCTAGTAAGTTTTTACAACGGATGGAGGCGCCGGATGAGCCTTCGATTCGGAACAATTACGCCGTATTCAGCCCGTAATGGCCATTAATCCAGTTAGTACAGCAATCCGTGCATTTGTGTTTCAATAGCATCCGCATTTGTACAGTAGAAATCGTTCAAAGCTGACTAAGATGATCGTAATCGGGCACGCCGGCTCTCCTCGCTTGTAAATATTTAACGTGCTGTTCGGGTTGCAGCATGCTGCATTTAACCGCCGGATCTTCACGCATCGCGACACGCCATTCAACTAACCGCTTGAACCGATCGCTGTTCAACGAGAACTTATCGCCTCCGTAGTATTTCAGTAGTTCGGCCCTCTCGCACCACGGCCATACCATGTAATCCAGCATACCCGGTTGACTACCGCCAAAGAATTGGCCGCCTCGCTGTCCCAGTTCATTCTCCAAACGTTCTAGGCCTTGCATTATTACATCGACGTAATCTTCTATTGTTGATCGGCCGGAACTAAGCCATACCTAAAAAAATGCACGAATGAACTGCATCGTGTCCATTTTAACACATCGAATAATAATATGAATGGGTTCAACTTGTCTAGAAACTTGACACACGTGGCGTGGCCAAATAAAAAAAAAAGACGGGTTGCACTCCGGGAGTGCCTGCCGAAGTGAAAACTTGAATATTAACGTCTTACGAATTTTCAATCAAAATGGTTTGTATCATAGATTGCATTTTTATGTACGATATTTCAACGCTAGATGTCTAACGTTGTATAATGGTTTGTATCATAGATTGCATTTTTATGTACGATATTTCAACGCTAGATGTCTAACGTTGTATAATGGTTTGTATCATAGATTGCATTTTTATGTACGATATTTCAACGCTAGATGTCTAACGTTGTATAAACAATTACTATCACTTAGAGAGTTTTCTCGCTCACCCAGTTCTTACTTTTCCTGACGCGAGTTTAACATTTTTTACCCATTACAAAAAAAGTGTACAGCGCCGCTAAAGAAGTTTTCACTTCAAAAATATAATTAAAAATGTGTTACGAGAGCGCATTACAGAAGTGAAACTTCTAGTTGCAAATCATACGATTGCATTTGGACAAGAGGAAAAAATCCTCTTACAAAAATTTTTTTTGCAAGAAATGCAAGCTTAAAGTATGACAGATTTCTTACCTTATTCAATAAATAAAATTATCGACCAATTTTTCAGACAATATATTAACAAAAAATATACTTAATTAATACATTAACGTTTCGATCCAGATTTGGACCTTCTTCAGAACTGATCTAAAAAATATAAAAAATAATTAATATTTAATTTCTAATTCGCTTTTTATAAAATTCTTTCAAAATTATTAATTAGTATCAAAATATTGAAAAATTATGTTGATACTAATTAATAATTTTGAAAGAATTTTATAAAAAGCGAATTAGAAATTAAATATTAATTATTTTTTATATTTTTTACATCAGTTCTGAAGAAGATCCAAATTATTATATTTTTTGTTAATATATTGTCTGAAAAATTGGTCGATAATTTTATTTATTGAAGAGTTCTAATCAGACGTCAATCAAAGATTTGAATTTCTTACCTTATACATAATTGTTATGACGTGGTTAAAATGTTCAACGAGTAATTTTTCCTGAGCTTTGCGCAGTGGATCTTTGGGATGAAGAGGACGATTCGTGGGGAAACGTTCGTCCAAAAAATCGGCGATAATGAGACTTTCGTATAAAACTTGACCATCGATTTCAAGGGCAGGTACTTTACCCAACGGAGATTTCTCCAAGAACCAGTCAGGCTTGTCTCCCAGATTTATATATACTACGTCATAGCTGTTACAAAAAAAATCAAACAAAATAATTACCTATATCACTAATGCAACTATACTTCTGTGTTAATATCTATACAGCGTGGTTCCGAAATAGTAGAGAGTGAGTCATCATTGTTTGTTCGCTTAGTCCTGAACTAAGCGAACAAACAGACAGGCACTATTATGAGGCACTATAAATATATACAGTATGTAAACACGTAAGGTGCACATAGGGAAATTAGCATTGGGAAAAAATACTTGAATCAGAGTTAGCCATGACTGCATTAATTGTTATTTCTATTGAATTATCGTAGTAATCTTGAGGATTTCTATTTTATTTTGATTTATTTTTATTTTACTTGGCTTTTTTAATAATAAAAAGCTCTTATAAATCATTATTTTAATTTTTTTGTACAAAAATAAAACAAAAAACCAACTCCATCTGTTTGGAAACTTTTCATTCAAAAATTATCTGACTGGTATGATGTATGCGCGTTGGTAAATCAATGACCCAATGTCTTTAGGTTCAACACGAATAGGCAGAAATATTTGATCTCGCACCATATTTTAAGTATTTTTGGGAATTTAATGTCCCATTAATAAAAAATGTCCGATTATGTTGTAATCATTTGAATATTTTCTTCGGTAGTATACACATTTATTTTACAAAAGAATATTATCTGTCAAATTGAAAAACAAGATTTCAAGGCTCACTCTGATCTAGTCATTTTTTCCCAATGCTAATTTCCCTATGTGCACCTTACGTGTTTACATACTGTAGATGCTTATAGCCTCTTTCCACAATACGGATTTATTGTTATGTTATATTATGACGAATCTTACAATATTTCTTAAATGAGACATGAACTTTCATCTATTTAAAAATCTATGGTCGAAGTGCAAAATAATCTTACGGTATTTTCTTGGCGTCCAAAACGAGATGCACACGCTGAGCGTATGGACAAAATCTCATACTATATAGGCGCAGTTTGCCCTTTTGTAGGGGTGGTTGCTTGGAACCTAGAATAAACGTAAATGCTGAGGAGATTGTCTATAATATAAGATATTCTATATAAATTAACCAATAAACGGTTTGACGCAAGACGGAGTAACATTCTTGCATACGCTAGGAAAGTATCTATGACACGCGACCTTTGCGCACTCTCATGTTTTTTTAATAGTGGTTCAGTCAAAACCTTAGTGTCATATGTTATACGTGCATTTTAATAAGGATTAATTGTTGAATAAAATGGGAAAAAAAGTTATCAATGTATTGTTGTTGATTGTAAAGATATACCAACTAAAAATCCAGAATTACAATTCCAACGTTTTCCTGGATTTTTTTATGAATTAGAGAGGAAAAAAATGGATTGCAGCAGTACGTCGTCAAGGGTAATTAAATTTTATTTTACGTCTGTAATCATTATTAAATACATGAAAAAAATCATAATTATTATTTTGTTAACAAAAATAAGATTTAAAAAACTTGAAATAAAAAATGTATACCATTCATGTAGTTTTTTTACTGACATTGTGCGTAAATATTTTTTTATGGTTAAGAATAAAGCTGGTTTCCATGTGTTGTGCTGAACCAGATTTTAAAAAATCAAACACGAGATGTCGCCAAGATCGCATGTCAAAGATTTGTCAACTGCTTCTCATCTTTGGAGATAATTAAAGCCATCCCGCCTCATAATGGTACTACACATGTATTTAAAATTAAATCAAAATCGTTAAAGCCGTTTTTGAGAAAAAAATATTTTACTAATCTGTTTTACCGGTTTTTAGAAAGTCACTTTTCCCAAAGTTGAGTTGAGACCGATTTTTAAATTTATTCTTGAGGTGTTATACGAGAGACAAAGTTTATCTTTTAAACACTTTGTGGGTAAAAACTCAAAATGGAATTTTTGCACGATTACTTTCCCTGTAATACCTATTACTACGTATATGCAAAAGTGAAAAAAATATTGTCTGTTTTGAGGTGTATCTGTCCTTTTCAGAAAAACAACAAAAAGATAACAAATATAAATAAAATCTCAGTTCTGATATGGATTATCTGTACCTACATCAGGAATTAAAATTTGCACCCAATGTTTGTTTTTATTTTTAATTAACTAGCAACAATAAACCAGAACAGCTGAATCTTTTAAAAATACAGAGTAAGAATAAATGCCTCAAAACGATATTTCAGTTCTAAAATGAGGAATCCTCCAGAAAAACATCATTTTAAAATAGATTCTGTCTTTAAAAAAATAAACAGCGGATTCATTTTTTGGGACACGCCTCTCAAATTTACCATTTTATATTTAATTCAGCTATGCTTTGACAGATCAAAAAATATAATTAAATTTAAATGCAACAACTCAGAACTAAGTTAAATAAAATCAATGAAATAATAAACTATACTCAAACATACCTTGGAACACAACTTTCTTCGGCATTTTTATGGCAGTTTTAACAAATTAACGAAATTTTAGACATGCACCTTTATAAAAATATACCATGACATCACGCCTAATATTAGATATGTGACATACATTTTACATTATATACCCATACCTTGAATAATACATTATGTATAAATGATTTATAGCGAATACGTACCTTTTGTTAAATGTTTAGCACTCATGTTGACAAATACTGTCCGTTAAACTAACAAATCACAGGTAAACAGTAACTACCGTGTCTGTGGTACACAAGGTAAGTTTTACTCTGTTATAAACTATGGATCAATGCACTTTTATATACGATTGTATCACATTTACAAAAACAGTAAAATCACTTTTCTTCGTAATGTACAAACTAACACTCACGTCCTTGAGTAATTTTAGTTTCAGTAAAAATATACAAAAATACCGTACTCGACAACTTATCTTTAAGCACTATAAGTAAACAATGATGAAGGAGATTCGGCAATGATTCTGTATTATCACATTAAAAAAATGTGACAGTTCGTGACAAGACAGCTGATATCATTTGACACAATATAATATGTAGTGTAACCTATCTGTGCCTAGATAAACTAACACAGATGGTTATATAAACTTCTACGTTTTCTATAGGTATAGGAAATATCTCAGATACAGACCAAAATACTTTTCCTTTAAAATTTATTGTGATAACGTATTTTGACGTCTTGATAAAACATTTCCATAGCATTTCTAATAAGAAATGTATCAATCAAGTTTATTGATACATTTCTTATTAGAAATGCTATGGAAATGTTTTAAAAATGTGTCGCTAGTTTAATTGCCTACATTCAGGCGTAAAAAGGGAATTCTGGGTAAATTCAATTTTGAATGATAGCTTTCAAAATTTACATAAAATTGTCATCATATATAAATATGGAAGGAAAAAAGTTGCGGTACCGATTAGAGTATGTGTTAATTCGCACACATTGTAATGAAACATGCATCGTTCTCTTCGTTTTAATGAGGTAAAGTGCACAATATATGTTTCGTCACGATGTGTACGAATTAACATTATAAAATCGATTCAGGAGATACCCATATAAGAACCCCAATAACGTTTAAACTTAAAAGTTTAATGAATTACGGTCGAATTTCGACCACTTGGCGGCCACTAGTCTTAATAAATATCACTATCATCTGTATGTTATATATTTTTTTAAATTAAATTCTTATTGCTTAGAATCATGTACATTGTGAAGAACTTTACAATAGCTGTATTAACTTATACAACAAAAATTTACTTTAATAATTTATTTGTAAAAAAAAAATTGGTTGTCTGTAAAGTCGGTTTACGGACGATAGTTTTACGTGATAACGTATTCCGTAATACATAACCTAAACCTCCCAAAATTTGGTTTCAATCCGCTTATCCTTGGTGTCGGAATGATAAGAAATGTCAAAAGTGACGTTTGCAACTGTCAAAGTATTATGTTCTAATAATAATTAGTTATTCCAATACTTAACTTAGAAGGCGTTGCATTTCACAAAATACTAATGTCAAAAAATTGAATTAAACATTAGAAATGCAGCCGTTTTCATGTTAAGACAAGACATACGTTATATTCTAATTTCCATGTACGGCAAACAAAGACGACCGACCGCGTCGCGCCATGCATTAGACAACATTGCATTTATATTTTATACAGCTATTTTTCTATATAAATTTGTATAAAAAAACTGTTTAGGCAAATTCTGTTATACGAAATCTATGTAAAATGTTCTCCTCTTTGGTTTAAGACTGGTTTCAAACCGATCTGATTTAAATTGAGCGAGAAATTAGCAAAAAGCACGCACAGGGTCAGGCTGGACGTTACGCGTTACGAACGTTACGACCGTTACACTTTTTCGTGCATGCAGCCGGTGTTTTATCAATTTATAAGATTGGTGATTCATCAATTTATAAGACGTTATCACGTCAAAAAATCAAATTTTTATCACTACCTACCTACAATAAAAAATTGGTTACAGGATTCCGTACTTGTAGCTATAAGCTTATTATATCTCACGAATTTCTGAGACGCTAAAAATAAATAGTTATCAACTATTGTAATCGTTAAAACATACAAACAACGGCTACAAAACATCGTTATGAAGAATACCATCTTTTATTCGATTATCAGTTCGAATCTAACGAACAGCGCACAAGCCACAATATATGTATAGTAATAAATAGACCCTTAAAAGTGGAAGGTCAAACCGGGCATTGTTTATTGTCTATTGGCGTCCTATTGTCTACTTCTGCCGCTTAAAACGTTACATTTTCAAACGAAAAAAACTACTATGGATCGTCCAAATCAATAAATTATTGTAATTTACGTAAGATCTTCGGGTGTTCGCAGAAAGCAGTTGCCCCTCCCCTCCTTCTTACAAACGAATTTAAATAAAATGTAGTCTGAAAAATGGCCAGACATATCTACATTCTACATGGGGGAAAACGCATTAAAATCGGTTTAGCGGTTTTCGAGTTAAAGGCTAAGAAAGAGAGATCATTTTATAATGTTAATATGACGTGATATGTGATTTCTGATTGGCTAGATTCAAAAAATGACAATGAAAGACAATAAGCTTTTACGTATTTTTGAGGAAATTTGTGAATAATCCGCAGTTTTTTTTTTAGAACGTCAAAATTTAGCGTTTTCTATGACTTAAAAAAAGTCAAAATTTGGGCACATCGAGTTATCGTGCTATACCCCTCTTTCTGTAATCTGTTGTCAAAAGTTTTTTTAAATTATTGTAAGGTTATATATTTATTAGGGCACTTCAGTACTCTGTAATACCCACTCGTACAAGTTTGATAACAATGGTTGTTCTACAAAAAACACCTATAAGTAAAATAAAACCACATAAAAACTCTTCACACAGCCACAGATATGGGTTTCTACAACAGAACATATCGCTGGTACAATATTATCCTGTATGCATTTATACTTTATAGCACTTAACTTGTATTATTTGTGGTAAGACAAAACAGCTTAGGTCAGATTTTTTGAAGTGGGGCCGTACAGACCCGTACTACTCTACACGAATAACGCCATGGCGTAGGGGCGGCAGATTTCGAGAGGGGCGGCAATCATGTCTAATTATATATTAAGAAATCTAATCTTTTTAAACCACATAACTCTAAAATCTACATAAATGTTTTAAACTCCACAACCCGGGGGACAGTTATTTAATTTGACTGTTTGGGTAGGACCTGAACCAGTTTATATACTTTGTACCATTCGGAACCCAAAGGAATGGTGAGACCTCTGATGAGAATTGCACCGAACTGTCCTAAGGGGGGTTTTTGACAGGTAAACATTGATTTAGAAAATCATGATGGAGGCTAGCCTCTATCATAATGTAAACATTGATTTAGAAAAGCATGATGGAGGCTAGCCTCATCATGCTTTTCTAAATCAATGTTTACCTTATGCCTTCATAGTTTACCTGTCAAAAACCCCCTTTAGGACAGTTCGGCGCATTTCTCACCAGAGGTCTCGCCATTCCTTTGGGTTTCGTATTGCTAAAGCAACTGCTAAACAAAAACAGGCAGTTATACGTAGGTAAACATACGCCATTTCGTCTTATTGTCACAGATATAATATAGTATATCTACACACCTGACAGTGAAATGGCCATTGAAGCAGCCTGGAGCTATTACATACGAACAGGTGTGCAATCGACACCATCGCAGTGAAAAAGGGATGAGCAGACTTTTATTTTGAGCGACCTACCCAAAAGGAGAGAGCCCACACAAACTGAAACAGAATATGAAACTTCATGAGCTTCCCTTCTATTTTTTTTTTTTGTTATTTATCTTTGCCGCCTGAAAATTTCTCGAATCGCTTTTGGAATGTTTGGCCTAATTGCAGAATGGTAACAAGTACAATACGCGCCACGAATCTAAAAGGCTCGGAAGTTAGATGCGAATGCGGTCTTGCGCTTGTACAGTCTGTTGAAAAACTACAAACTCGCAACTCAACATAACTAAAATAACAATAACAACTTGACAATAGCGTACTCGACTGTACTTTAAAGCAGGAAAGCGACAAGTGACAAAAGCGACGAGCGATCACGGCCTGGAAGCCTTATTTACAGGGTAATTGATCCCATCCTTGTGAAAAATACATAATGGTTTCTTGCATCAAGACAGAGAGAACAAGTATTCTTGGCTGGTCGACCAGTGTTGTCAAATTGAAAAACCCTTGATTTGAGTTTATTCTTTTTGGATTATAAGCACTTGTAAAAATCACCGACATTTCAACGAACTAAGTCATGTACCGACACATGCGCAATAAGATAACTGCTGCTAATCTTCGCAAATTTTATGGTCAGATAATCCTTGCAATAAAATTGACAAATAGATACTTCAACTTACTTTTTTATAGTGCTGGTGCCTGGCGACGTAGAATTTAATGTTTTGTGCACTGAATAGGTATATTTCCATCTTTTGTTACCTTCAGTAGCACCAAAGAAAAAAGTTACTATAGGTTCTAATCCGAGAATTGGTAAGTGTCAATCGAATATTCAATTCATATTGAAAAATAATAAATTCAAATTTATGAATCGGCCCAAATAACTTCGATCTGAGAAAAACAAAATAAACATGAAACAAAAAACAGTCGGGGTACGAAAGCGAACCCGGCACCCGGACGTAGATTCTTTTTAAGTCCTAAAGCGGCCTACACACTTTGATGTTAGCTGCGATGCAGGCATCGATTCTTATGTTTTATGATGCAAGTAGCAGTGTGTGTAGTACTGAATCACGTATTTGGCATCAGTTGCGGCTTGCAGCGATGCAGAGTCTGGAATCCCATTTTGGTCAGCGAGCCACGACGTCGAGTCGGTGATGCTGATGCAAGTTTCAGCATGTATAGAATTGCGTCGATGTCAAGACGATATTGATTTATTTTCCCGCGCCATTTTAGAGGTTACTTTGTTGTTTGTGTGTGTAAATTCCATGGAAAGTGATCGTGTATTTTGGCAAGAGTTCATAAACATTTATCAACTGCATACGTGTCTTTGGAATACGAATGTACTTTTAGCTCTTCCAATTTTGCATTTGAATAACGTTTTCTTTCTATATAAACCATCTTTTTGACACATTTGTGTTGGCAAAACGTACCTCATTTTATTCGTCAGGCACTAGGTATCTAGAAAGTAAGTTAACCCTATACTGTTCTTGTGTTGCATGAACATCGAGTCGATTCAGGCATCGCAATGGCGTTTATGCACCTGATGCAAGTTTCATGTAACATAGATCGATGCCTGCATCGCAGCTAACATCAAGGTGTGTATAGGCCGCTTTAGGTACTGATCTTTACTGTGAGGGAACGGGCGTAGGTTGTGGCCAGGTTCTCAGAATGTTGGGACTCCGTCTGCCAGACTCCTAAGTTGTAATAAATCCATGGATGCGGATCCGCGGATTACAAGGTTGACGGGATATTGTTTTCAAATCATTTGGCAACACTGCGGTCAACAGCGAGGAGAGACACACAGCAACAGGCAAAGCTAGGCACAGCCTGAGAAGAGGGCAGAGCCCCAGCCCAGGCTTTCTGTGCCAGATGTTACTTATTTAAAGTGGACAGTCACTATATGAAGTGGATCTGATTGTTATACAGTGTAGGCTCTATCAAAGCGGTGACCACCACACTTGTCGCTAAGCTGTTACAAAAGTCTTGTACAAAATAACTGCATGCCCAATCCGGCTTCGCTCGGATGCAAATTGATATTTTCGCTCACTGCTCATTCCTCCTTGTTTCAGCGTAATAATATATAGCGGAGGTACGTGAACAGTGAACGGACGTTTAAAATCGGTTCAATGCCTCTTGGGTTTTGAGAGAAAATAGGTGTAAACTTCCTCTTTTATATAATAGTATAGGCAATCCAGCTAAATAAAGTTGACCTCCATTTTTTAACTCTAAGATTCGACGTAGGTACTGAACAGCGTTGCCAGTTTTTTTTTGCCAAGTCGGGATTTTGGAACTCTTTGAGTGAAAACAGCGGGATTCTTTCGTCGAAAGCGGGACATAGTAAAAAAAACGTATATAATCAGAAGTTTTCAAATATTTATCTTTTTATTTGAATTAAAGTTACGTTTACGTGACAATATATAATATTTAAAATCAGATTTACCCTATCGTTAAATAGTTGAGTCTTATTCGTCTTCGGAATAAAAAAAAAAAAAAAAAAAACAAATCAAAATCAAAAAAGTTTTCTTCATTAGAAAAATATGGCGTTTCAAACAATAGTCTGTGGAGTGAGTGTTACAAATTGCAACTTACAATAAGAGAATAATTATTTATAAGAATTACTTATTCATGATATTTCTGTGAAGATTTAACTTCTTTTAAAGTTATCCCCGAGTTATTCCCGAAAGGCGAAAAGCGGGACTGAGCCTGTCCCGCGCGGGACATGTAATTTTGATTTAAAAATCGGGACGTCTGGCAACGCTGGTACTGAAAAACGCTTTCATTTCAGGCAAATCTGCGATGTATCGCCAGCTTTATCTACTCTTCTCGGTTCGTTTGTCTCATGTGCAGTTAACAAAATGCTTAAAAAAAACAATTAAATTTGTTTTTAGAAAAGTTTCCGAATCGCTAACAAAAGACTTGTTATTTATTTCCAAGAATGTATAACATTCAGCGATATGTGACAATTCGAGCGGTGTTGGTCAATTTGTAATGAATCTCACATGGTAAACGTTTTTCAAATGGCCAAATCTTCAAGTAAAAAAAGTGTATGTGTCAGCTCCGACGCACGACTGGAGTTTACTCCTTAGATACGCTGTGTAATGTATTTCATCTCATTCTTTCGCACGTTAAATCCTACAGATATATATGTTTGTCTCTTTTGAAGCGGACGAGCGTAACGCCTCACTTGAAGCGGTGGAATGTAACGCCTTACCAATTGATTTTACTACTCATAAAATTTCCGTTCCGGGCCTTATAACGCAAAATCGTTTCTTAAGGAGTAAACTCCAAAAATCATTGCTCGATTTTCGATAGCCGAATAGAAAGCTGCGACTTTAATCTTTCATGCTGTGATGATGAAAGTTTAGAAAAAAAAACTGCATGCCCGTGGAAGCACTCAAAGTTCACAATTTTTTCCAGAAATAATGCAGCGATTGATAAGGAAATTGAATATCTCCGTCAAAACGCCGTATTCGAAAATTCCTCAAAAATACATGAGTTTGAAATTTAATAATTTATGACTTGGTATAAAACGTGATCTAACTGATTTGAGAAATTTATTGTCGTTATACGTTTCAAAGTTGAAAGTGCGGCAGTTATCTTAACTTGAGTACAATAAGCGCCACGGATCTAAAAGGTTCGGAAGTTAGTCACAAACAGCGTCGCAAAGACACACTTTAGAGCCGTTGATACTCCCACCACCTCCCAGCTACCTGCACGGAACGTGCGCTCGTCGGTGATTGGCCGTGATCGCTCGTTGCCTTTGTCACTTCCTGCTCTAAAGTACAGTCGAGTACTTGTCAAGTTGTTACTGTTATTTTAGTTGTGTTGAGTTGCAAGTTTGTAGTTTTTCAACAGACTGTACAAGCGCAAGCCCGTATTCGCGTCTAACTTTCGAGCCTTTTAGATTCGTGGCGCGTATTGTATACGTTTTTGTTTTTTGGGAAATTAGAATTGATTCGAAAGGTGTTGAGTAAAAACTAAAGACGCCACACTAGATTCCAGTCTAGGGCCGCCGCTGAAGTAAATGACTACCCTGCGTAGCAGGTCATAACAAATATTACACCAAGTGGTGGACACTGGACGACATATGTTACCAATTATTTATCATACAATAAATCTCTCAGTCAAGAGGGAATGTACATAACTAGCATATCCGTCAACGAGCCTTGATTTTATTATACAGCAGATTGTATAGTACGCGCCACGAATCTAAAAGGCTCGGAAGTTAGATGCGAATGCAGGCTTGCGCTTGTACAGTCTGTTGAAAAACTGCAAACTCTCAACTCAACAAAACTAACATAGCAATAACAACTTGACAATAGCGTACTGTAGCAGGAAAGCGACAAGTGACAAAGGCAACGAGCGATCACTGCCAATTACCGACGAGCGCACGTTCCGTGCAGGTAGCTGGGAGGTGGTGAGAGTATCAACGGCTCTAAAATGTGCCTTTGCGACGCTGTTTGTGACTAACTTCCGAACCTTTTAGATCCGTGGCGCGTACTATAATATACAATCGACTTTGTCAGATTGCACAATGTTTGAAGTTGTGAACATTGTTCACGTAATTAATTATTCCTGCCTCTATGCTATTCACAAAATTTTACAATATTTTTTCGTTTTGAGGTCTCCCGAATCACAAAAAATATTTTTGAAAAAACTCTGTGCGTCTGTTTGTTAGCACGATGCAGGCCAAAAGGATGAGCGGATTGAAACCAAATTTTGAGAGGATGTTTGGCATGCAAATATGAAGAGCCCTATTGTTTTTGGGGAAAATCGGCGCGTGCGCAGAAGAGATATATGCTATAACGGTGTTTTTTTTATATAATAATGGTATACTTTTCATAACGGCTTATTATTCTATTTATTTTCGTTAAACATTTTTTTTGTAAACTTTATAGTTCCGGAAACATTTTGAAAATTAAAAAAATCAGCTGTTCTTTTGTTTTGTAGATCTGTTAGAAATAAACTATGGTTTAAGCATGCTTAAAAGTACCAGTTGGATTGTCCCGAGCGCAAAAGAACGAATGGGGAGAGGGAGAGACATGAGTACGCACATTCATCTTCGTTTACCGAGATGAATGTTGTGTCCAAATTTCATGATGATCGGAGTTACCGTTCAAAAGTTTTTTGTCGGACGAACAAATTTTGAGTTACATTTTTCATTGATGTTCCGCTCCTATTGGTCATAGAGTGATATTATATAGTCTATAACCTTCCTTACAAATGGGCTATTCAACAATAACTTTTTTTTCAATTTGAACCAGTAGTTCCTGAGATTAGCGCGTTCAAACAAACAAACTCTTCAGCTTTATATATTAATATAGATTATAGATTAATTGAAAATATGAATTTGTACTAGACCCAAATAGCCTGTTGGTGAAAAAAAAATACTAAAAATGCAACATACGCCATTTTATCTGTAACGGTCACAGATACAAGGAAACCGACCTAAATTCTCAAGTAAATAGTAAAACCCACAGGCCGCATGTTCAAATACTACCAATGTTTTATTTCAATGATGTCGCCAGGCAGTCTACGAACTCAGTGTATAGGATCATGGATGTAAGGGTGGCAGGTCGCAGTTTATCATAGACTGTGACAGTTTTTTTTTAAATGCATTTCAAGTGTGTCAATTCAGCAAAAGGTTTCATATTATGGTTGACACAAAACATTATTATGGTGCATTGTGTGTTGGGTAAGCATATTATTAAAAAAAAATCTTACAAATACAGTAAATCCTCAATTAACCAAAACAACAAACTTACTTTGTGTGGTCAAAAGGAGAACTTTGCTTATGCCAAATCTTCGTAATCGATATTCGCGATGCGAAGCCATTTGTCCAAGGCTAAAATTTGGCAGCTGATAGGCCGCGCAAGTCGATTTGTTCTCGGTACTAGGTTGATTACACCGGCGCTCAAAAAAGAGTGGTCCTGTACACATTTGACCAGACCTACTTATCTAGTTGAATTTTTTTTTTATTTTCATAACTGCAATTTTCGCGATTTTTAGCCATTTTCAGGGTTTTCCGCAATTTATATACAGAGTGTAAGGTAAACATACGGCAAAAATTCAAGGGGTTATTCGTTGGCCTATTCTAAGAATATTTTGTCCTATGATGATTTCTGAAAAACCTCTTTGTTTCGAAGATACAGGGTGAACAAAATTTGCGACAGCAAAATTTTGCTGCGTAGCTAAGGAAAAGTAATTTTGACGACATAACATAAGAGAGAGACAATTTATGTAACAATACTTTATTTCGCCCACCAGCAGTTGAGTTTAAGAGAAATTTTTTTTTCACTTGTCACATAAAAGTTAGATAAAAAACGAAAAAAATGGCGTCTGGTTTAGGTTGATGCGTCAATTAGAACCAAAGTTATGGGAGATTTAAAAAAATTCGTTTTTCCCCTCTCCTGCCGGTTCTAATTAACCCTCCGCGTCCAGCTTCCGATGTAAAGAAGGGGTCTTTAATACCATTGCAATATTATTAATAATAGTATTTTGTGCGACTAGTGACAGAAGAAGAAGATCCCATGAGCTTGAAATTTTCCGCACGAGCGTAGCGAGTGCGGTAACACGCGAGTGTAATATTCTCCTTCGATCAATCGTCGCACAAAATACTTTATTCAACTAGCACGAGTAATATGTAATCGGGGTTCTGATAAAAGAGGGAAAAATAATAAATCACTTCATTGATTGACGTACCCACCGCCCTCGATGCACACAAGATGGCCCTGACTTTCGCTGAATTGCGATGCTGCTTTCATATATACAAATCGCTACCGCGTTCCTATTGGTCCACAAACTATGCAGTAATAATTCATTACCGTACAGTTTCGGCTCGCTCCCGCGTTCCTATTGGTCCAGAAACTATGCAGTAATACATTATCGTACAGTTTCGGCTCATTATTAGCACTCTACGCGTCAACATGAAGTAATTTATTATTTCTCCCGAATTTAGCAGGGCCCCGAAATTATATATTACTCACGCGTGTTGAATAAATAAAAATACTGCGATTTTGTGACACGTGAATAGATTTCTAAAAAATATTGTGCGTGTTTTTCACCCTTAATACGTGCCTGCCCGCTGCCCTTACAGAGCAATAGGAGAGAATATACCTCCAGACTGCATGGCGACGTTTTGGTGTGAACTATCACAGAAAACCATTTGAATAATCCACACAAAGGAAAGAACACACCTGTGTGTTATTTTCACTCGAGTTTATTGTAGGCACTCACAAGAAACAGGTATAAAGTATAATATAATATTATTATGTATTAAGAGGCACTGTATTTTTAGAGAGTTTGGCCATTTAAAATCGTGTTGGATACAAACAATGCCATACTATGTCGAACTTTACAGAAAAAGGATCAAACCAGCTTTGTTACGGATAGAAGCAATTTCCAGTTTCGGAGAGCTGTTTAGAATGCTGTTGTACTGTTTTGCAAATCAGACCGCTACGGGTCGCATGCAATCGAGTTGCATGCGCTACAGAAGTTTCACTTCAATCGCGCGTAAAGGACTCGTGGGCAACGTTTCGAAAAAGTTATTTTCTGGTGATGAAAATGCATTTTTCACAAGCGAAACACACTTCTTTTTGAATTGTTCCTTAACCAAACTTTCCCTCAACGATTAATACGCAGTTTTCTTTCTTTATACTTATACTAGCGGTCCCGCCCGGTTTCACCCGGGTGCAAGAGAACGAATGGGAGGGATGGACATGAGTACGCACATTTATCTTAGTTTACCGAGATGAATGTTGTGTTCAAATTTCATGATGATTGGAGTTACCGTTCAAAAGTTTTTGTCGGACGGACAAATTTTGAGTTACATATTGTTCATTGATGCTCCGCTCCTATTGGTCGTAACGTGATACTATATAGTTTTTGCCTCTGGAATTTGTTTTTAGTTATTCCGAGAGCAGTTTTTTAGTGGTTCGAATTGATTTTTTTCTGTTGTTGTTTTGATTTTGTTGTTTGTTGATTTTTTTCTGTTGTTCTGTTTTCTGTTTTTTTCTGTTTCTACCCAACAGAAAAAAATCAATTCGAACCACTAAAAAACTGCTCTCGGAATAACTAAAAACAAAGTCCAGAGGCAAAAATTTAAGGTAGCTTGATTTTATGAATTTTTTAATCAATTATATCAATTTTACTCACTAATTCTACGCAAACGAAGTCGCAGCTAAAAACTTGTAGATAATAATAATTATATATTTTTGTTAAGACTATATATTAAGGAGGTTGAGCGTTTTACGACGATAATGAAAAAAATCTGAAATAAAGTTTTTTAATAGATTTTTTATGACAAAATTTTCTGTAAAAAATCCAAAATCATTAGGAGATTTATAAAGTTAAAAATTAAAAAAACTTTTACATGTAGTCTTATGGAAAATATGTCAACCTAGCATGCAAACTGTTCATTTTATTTTTTTGAAAATAACCAAATAATGTCAGCAGTTCCGAAAACTAACTATGTAAAGCATCGATGTCTTACGCATATTTTAATATTTTTTCCAATTTAATTAGGAGACTTTTAATCAATAAAAAAATTATTAAACTTTAGCACTTTTCGATTATGGACTTTTATTCTTGACAGTTTTAACAATTTTAACTGAATTTTCAACTTTTTAATGATTTAATTTTAATTTTTATTACTTTTAATTTCTTTTTTTAATTATTTACTGCAAAAAATATGTGAAATACAGATATTTACATAAATTTATTTTTTTTAACCTAACTTTGTACATAAAATTCAAAAGTTAGTCCATTAAGTAAAATACTGAAATAATTAATTATAACTAAAAAAAATATTTATTTATGCCTTTATGACAATAATTTATTGGTATCATCGACTTATAACCTTTTGTAAAAATTTATTATGGAAAAGTTCCCGTTTAGAATTCGACTTACTTTTGATTGGGACTGTAACGGATCAACTTCCTTAATAAACAGTATAAACGCTAAGTTTCCTCTTTAATATAAAACATCTGGTCACTTTGTGACTTTAGTCTAAACTCTAGAATGAAAGAATTCTAGTTAAAATACATACGATTATAGTGTTGTATATGCGCGGGAATAATGTAGGTACCTGTCCAACCCACAAAGTGGTGTATTGTTATGTAGTTATACAGTATAATATGCCATATTGCTTACCTCGACAATGCTGAGTTAACATTAACCGTTGGCTGGTCGTAACTCGCGGCAAAGCATGTCATATCTGTTGATCTGGAAAAAAAAAGTTTCAAGCCAGTGAGAACATTTTTTTATCTTATTATAATACACTAACCAGTCTCGTTTATTGTTATATTAGCATTATTGTGATCTAAAAGTAACATTACAGAGCTAACTATAAAAAGTCACGAGCCGATTTTGTCGTTTTGCACCGGATGTGTGATTTCGGAGTGTAAATCTAAAAGGCTCGGAAGTTAGATGCGAATGCGGACTAGCGCTTGTACAGTCTGTTGAAAAACTACAAATTCGCAACTCAACAAAACTAAAATAACAATAACAACTTGACGACAGCGCACTCGACTGTACTTTAAAGCAGGAAAGCGACAAGTGACAAAGGCAGCGAGCGATCACGGCCAATCACCGACGAGCGCACGTTCCGTGCAGGTAGCTGTTAGGTGGTGAGAGAGTCAACGGCTCTAAAATGTGCCTTTGCGACGCTGTTTGTGACTAACATCCGAACCTTTTAGATAAACTTAACATGACTGAGACAGACAATATTATTAGAATTTTTTTAGACTGTTTTTAAAAATGAGTGCCCATATAGGCAAGAAATGCATAGGGCATCAAGAAATCTTAATCCGGCACTGCCTCTGAGGGCTCCTTTAGTTTCAAGGACAACGATTTGTTGTATAATATTATAGGTTCACCTGTATGTTGGTAAGTTTGTTTCCAAGATGAAAATATGAACTTGCGGCACATTATTTGTTATATGAGAATAAGCCAGACTGCCTGGCGACAAAATAAAAATCTGAGTCCATTGATAATAATGCATAGGTACATACGTCATGCATCTACATCCCATTGTTATAATATTACGTATACATATTTGTAAGTACAATGAGATTTAAAATTGTAAGCAAAATTACCATACAAAATCTATATAACATACTAGCGGTCCTGCCCGGTTTCACCCGGGTGCAAAAGAACGAATGGCAGGAGAGCCATGAGTACGCACGTTAATCTTCGTTTACCGAGATGAATGTTGTGTCCAAATTTCATGATGATCGGAGTTGCCGTTCAAAAGTTTTTGTCGGACGGACAAATGAGTTACATTTTGCAACATTTTTCATTGATGCTCCGCTCCTATCGGTAGTAGCGTGATATTATATAGCCTATAGCCTTTCTCGATAAATGAGCTATCCGACAAAAAAAATTTTTTTTCAATTCGAACCAGTAGTTCCTGAGATTAGCGCGTTCAACTATACAAACAAACAAACAAACAAACTCTTCAGCTTTATATATTAGTACAGAAGTATACGTTGCTCAATCCCTTCGCTCGGGCCGCTCGAGTATATAATCCGACTCCGATGCCACTGTAATCTCCAACATTTTTAGCAATAAAACCCGACACTCGATCAAGAGATTTTTTGACGTGATAACGTCTTATAAATTGATGAATCACCAATCTTATAAATTGATAAAACACCGGCTGCATGTTCGAAAAAGTGTAACGTTCGTAACGCGTAACGTTCCTAACGCGTAACGTTCCGCCTGACCCTGTGCGTGCTTTTTGCTAATTTCTCGCTCAATTTAAATCAGATCGGTTTGAAACCAGTCTTAAACGAAAGAGGAGAACATTTTACATAGATTTCGTATAACAGAATTTGCCTAAACAGTTTTTTTATACAAATTTATATAGAAAAATAGCTGTATAAATGCAACATGAAAACGGCTGCATTTCTAATGTTTAATTCAATTTTTTGACATTAGTATTTTGTGAAATGCAACGCCTTCTAAGTTAAGTATTGGAATAACTAATTATTATTAAAACATAATACTTTGACAGTTGCAAACGTCACTTTTGACATTTCTTATCATTCCGACACCAAGGATAAGCGGTTTGAAACCAAATTTTGGGAGGTTTAGGTTATGTATTACGGAATACGTTATCACGTAAAACTATCGTCCGTAAACCGACTTTACAGACAACCAATTTTTTTTAAATAAAACTTCTTTCAGCACAGTAGGATAAAAATGATTCATGAGATTGAAAATGCAACGAACGTGTCGCAATGTATACCATATACCAGAGGTGGGGAACCTGCGGCCTCGAGGCCGCATGCGGCCTCCGCGAGGTTCTTGTGCGGCCCTTTGCCACCTAGTACAAAATGGTAGAGTTCGTTTCAAACAACTATTGTACATCAACGCCATGACAGTTGCGCGGAAAATCCCACCAAAGACAGTCATATTGTAACATGACGTCAGAATACTAGTCTAGTTTCACATATACTTGGAAAAAGGGGCAAACCATTTAGTGACATTGAAATAATTAAAGAATGTATTGTTGAAGCAGTGAGTATGTTAGATCCAAGAAATGTCGACAAATACAAACAATTACCTCTTTCAAGAAGAACTGTAACAGATCGACAGCACGAATTAGCGCAAAATGTAACAGAGCAACTTCATACAATTATTGCTAAATCTATAGAAAAACTATAATAATTTCACAAAAGTCACTTTCTTAGGTCAATCAGCTTATGCGGCCTCTCTTATTGCTGCCTAATTTAAACGTGGCCTCTAATGGTAAAAAGGTTCCCCACCTCTGCCATATACTATAAAAACTGGCTGTAGAACATTAAGCCAAGGTGGCGACGAGTTAGAACAGTTGTGAGAAAGTATTAAAAGACATGAATGCGTTATTTATTACGAATGATAAATCAATGCACAGTAAAATCTATATATTATGCGGGGCCCGTTCAATGCACATTGCACGGCCTCCTCGATAAATCAAGGCATAAGTTTATGTCGATTTCATGCAAACGGTATTTGACAGATGCCTGGCAAATGTCAGTTTTTGAAGTGTTGAAATTATATACAGTTATATTATTACGTATATATGTATACAGGCAGAGATGTAATAACAAGTTAATGTATACTTATTATTAGAATATAATATTATCTGTTCCAAATTTAAATTATCTTCTTGTTTTATAAATTTGTTAACACCACCAGCCAAGTTATAAGGGCACAATCATACAATGATAAAGAAATTTGATTGATTTCAAGTATAGTACGCACCACGGATCTAAAAGGTTCGAAAGTTAGTCACAAACAGCGTCGCAAAGGCACATTTTAGAGCCGTCGATACTCCCACCATCTCTCAGCTACCTGCACGGAACGTGCGCTCGTCGGTGATTGGCCGTGATCGCACGTTGCCTTTGTCACTTTCCTGCTTTAAAGTACAGTCGAGTACGCTATTGTCAAGTTGTTATTGCTATGTTAGTTTTGTTGAGTTGCGAGTTTGTAGTTTTTCAACAGACTGTACAAGCGCAAGCCCGCATTCGCATGTAACTTCCGAGCCTGTTAGATTCGTGGCGCGTACTATACCTACGTCCTGGGGGAAAATACTTCGACATTTGTGTAAAGTAGACAGGAGTAGTTGGCCGCACGGTTGAAACCGGAGTTCCCGATTGCAACCCTTCAAAAATTGAATTGTTTAAAACCAAAGCTTGCGTTTGCGAACGAAATCGAGAGATTTCGGATGTATTTAGATGTTTCATAGTCCCTACATACTTACACTTACGGGAAAAACGAGTTTTAAATGTCCTTGTTTAACGAATTGTAACCATATTTTCAACTTAGGATTTTATTGAGATCCTTCAGGGTATTTGATTTTTGTCACACTTCTCTAATCAAGGATAGTTTATTCATGAACGAAAATGGCTTCAAAGATTTTGTTCAGATTTCATTTAATCGATGTGGCATTCAACCCCATAATATGGCACCATTCATTTGTCTTCGAAACAATCAGAAAGGGTAGTATATTGATGAGCTAACATTAGAAGCTGAGGCAGTTGAGCGAGGAGGCAGTGCGATGGAGCTATACCAGGGGCTGGCAAATTTTTTGATCGTTGGCTCACATTGCTGATGGAAATTGGACCGTGGGCCAAAAATTTGAAAAAAAGGTCCTTCCAGTTCTGCAACAAAAATTTGGAGAGCAAAAAAAAAAGGTCCTTCTAATTGCTATTTTTCTAAAAAAATTGGTTGTCTGTAAAGTCGGTTTACGGACGATAGTTTTACGTGATAACGTATTCCGTAATACATAACCTAAACCTCCCAAAATTTGGTTTCAATCCGTTTATCCTTGGTGTCGGAATGATAAGAAATGTCAAAAGTGACGTTTGCAACTGTCAAAGTATTATGTTCTAATAATAATTAGTTATTCCAATACTTAACTTAGAAGGCGTTGCATTTCACAAAATACTAATGTCAAAAAATTGAATTAAACATTAGAAATGCAGCCGTTTTCATGTTGCATTTATACAGCTATTTTTCTATATAAATTTGTATAAAAAAACTGTTTAGGCAAATTCTGTTATACGAAATCTATGTAAAATGTTCTCCTCTTTCGTTTAAGACTGGTTTCAAACCGATCTGATTTAAATTGAGCGAGAAATTAGCAAAAAGCACGCACAGGGTCAGGCGGAACGTTACGCGTTACGAACGTTAGGAACGTTACGATTTAGGAACGTTACACTTTTTCGTGCATGCAGCCGGTGTTTTATCAATTTATAAGATTGGTGATTCATCAATTTATAAGACGTTATCACGTCAAAAAATTTTATGCGCCAAATTATATTGGCGAAGCATTTTCGCTGTTAATAATTATTTATAAAATGCTTCGCGGGCCGGATAAAATTCTACTGCGGGCCGCCATTTGCCCCAGGCCTGAACTATACCAATAAAACAGGAACTGGGCATTGCAATTCAATAAACAAAATTACATTTTTAAATTTAGAAAACACTTGAGATTTCATGGTGATTTCAATTAATGATATATACTTTGATGAGAACAAAATTATAATTAAATGGATCGATTGATTCGTTCGTAAAAATACACATTTACGTCATTCTTGATTATAATTAAAAATATGCGAGTCTCAACCACATAAACTTCATTAGAGTTAGACCTAGTTTATATGAGAGGCGTTCAACGCGCGTTGGCCCAACGCGCGTTGAACGCTCTTCATGTGTGCTAGGCCTTATTCGTATAAATAATATGCTATTACAATTTCAGCCCACAAGTGGGCAATGGCACTAGTTTAGGTGAAAAATCACTTTTCAAAAATTTTACAATATCTTTCCGTTTTGAGGTCCCCCGAATCCAAAAAAAACATATTTTTTGAAAAACTCTGTGCGTCTGTTTGTCTGTGAGCACGATACAGGTCAAACGGATGAGCGGATTGAAACCAAATTTTGGGAGGATGTTTGGTATGCAAATATGAAGAACCCTATTGTTTTTGGGGAAAATCGGCGCATGCACAGAAGAGATATATGCTATAACGGTGTTTTTTATATAACAATGGTATACTTTTCATAACGGTTTATAATTCAATTTATTTTTTAAGAAAGTTTTGTTTAAAAATTTTTTTTCTAAACTATATAGTTTCGGAAATATTTTGAAAATAAAAAAAATCAGCCGCTCCTTTGTTTTATGGATCTGTCAGAAAAAACTAGCTAGGCATGCTTTGATTAATTTTTACATTTTTCTAAAGAAAGAGTTACTTGGAAAATTTAGAGAAACACGATTTTAAAATATGCGCTTCGAATGATTTTGTTCTCGTCCAACAATAATAGACGTCATTCACGAGAAAATTACGGTAGGTGTTTTGATGTAATTTATGCATTGTGACAGCACAAAAAGCTCGTGGGCATGTTTTCAGTGTAAGCTGTCTGATTTCGGAAGGACAGGAATTTATAATCAAATGAAAAATTTATACTGTTTTTGATTTATTGTAAATCCTCAATCATTTCGAACTAACAACTGAAAATATTTTTAATTCATTACGGAATGCATAATATTCATCTAATAATATCTGCGGTCACACGGCACAACGGCTTAAATCCCGAATTTTTCGTAACATTTTCTATGTCTTCATCGAGTCGATTGAAATTCATTTCTAGCTCAAACGGTTTAACAGCTACGTGTACCATTCAAGAAAGTTTTCAACCCTCTCGGGACAAAAATTTCGGAAACTCTTAAAGTACGCAAAAACAGTGCATACTGCATAGTGACGAGTCTGTGCCGCCCAGTGATTTTTCTCGCGCTATCTTGAAGGTTGATTTCTAGCCAGCCGAACCCGAAGACTTAAAAACCCTAAGAAATTCAGTTTAAATTGGATACAACTGCTACAAGCTACAATTAATAATATAAATGATTTTAAAACTTTTAAATTTAAGATCTGCATTGACTATATAATATAAAAAGGTAATTTCAATCGTCTCTAGAAGTCGCCAAGTCCATTGCGCTCATTCGTAACAGTTCGTTCAACTTCGGCGCTTGTTAGAAACCTTCGGCTCTGGCCAAAAATTCGGCACATTTTGGCCGAAGCCTAAGGTCGGTTCTTTGGCCGAAGGTGGTCGAAGCCGAAGCTTCGCTCGGACACTAACCGATAGAAGTTCTTGATGGTTGTCTTGCCTCATCCTTTAGATATACGGTTGTGCTCCGATGTTTGTATCTCACCAATGTACATACACTAAGAAAAATAATAGTCCCGAGTTTGTGACTTTTGCAATGTTGTAATTGGCACTTCGTGTGCTATAAAACAATCAAACAGACTGCGAATAAAATTTACGTGTTTTAGGGCTGTCACGTTTTAAAGTTCGTGACGTCAATAATTCATATGCAATGTTCGAAAGCATCGCAATCGAATCTGTTATATTCTTTAATATTTTTTCAACACCATACTAATAGTTAAATAAAATAGGGCCGGAATCCCCGTTGTTTTCTTAACAAATTCTAGGGAATTTTGTAACACCCTGACAGAAAAAAGAACTTTCCAGAATTTCTTTGTTCGTCTGTTTCTACCAGCAGTATTAGAGAACGGCTGAAGCAATTTAGATGAAATTATGAATATCAGAATTATTCAGCCACGGCTGGGGTAAGATGAGGTTTCTGTCAAAATCTCCATTAAAGGTGGTAAGTATCAAGGAGGAGTCTAGTGTGCACTAGTTTATACCAGAAAACGGTCACGCCCATCGGTCGAAAAAGCCTAAAAGATTTGGTACACATATGTTAAAAAAAATCCAGTCAGTTTGGGCGACGGCAGCAACCGAACTCCAAAAATACTGACATTTATTTGAGCACCAACTTCAGTATATCTGATTGTTCAGACCCTCTAGGATTTCCCGTTAGGCTCTGCAGATAACCATAACATCGTATTGTCATCAAACACTCTTCCTGCAAGTTCCAATATCCGAATCTAATTGCAAGATTTTTTTGCATACAAAACAAGTGAAACTAACAGCGTGTTAAAAATAAAACGGTTTCGAACAGTGGAATTTTTCACTCCATTAAATGCTGAACCGGGAAATGATCTGGTGTTTAGACTACAAAATTTTAAAGAGACGGTGAGTGAATTTATCCAATCAAAAATACGAAACATCTGATTTTTTAAATACAAAAAAAGGATGAGAAATATTTCACGACGCATAAACAGCATTTTTTTTCTTTTCAATAATAAAACAAAATTTTAAACCTCTGGTCAGAAGTGAGTTATCGTGTAAAAAAATTAAAAGTAACTCTTTTAAAAAATACTGTTTGTTATTTATATTTTGGGGTGAAAATAATATGGAAAATCTTCCATAAAACTGATACAAGCAATTACCAATCCAACCCACAAGAATGGTACTAGTTTAGGTCAAAAACCATTTTTCAAAATTTTACAATATTTTTTCGTTTTGAGGTCCCCCGAATCCAAAACACATATTTTTGGAAAAACTCTGTGCGTCTGTTTGTCTGTGAGCACGATACAGGTCAAACGGATGGACGGATTGAAACCAAATTGTGGGAGGGTATGCAAATATGAAGAGCCCTATTGTTTTTGGGGGAAACCGACGCATGCACAGAAGAGATATATACTATAACGGTGTTTTTATATAATAATGGTATACTTTTCATAACGGTTTAAATATTATATCCTTAGAAGTGTCTCCATAATCGAACATTCGAACTGTACATAGAACTAAATTATTAATTCGCCTGATTACAAATTACGTTTTTTCTCAACCCTGCTGTAAAGTCACTTCTTGGGCGAATAAGAAGAAGATGCAGAGATGATGCTGTGCTACGAGAAGAAACGAACGCCGGTTTGAATTGAAGAAGAAGGATCGAAAAACAAGAGATGCAAGAGTGGTTGAGGAGCAGCTCTTTTGTGCTGCAGAGAGAAGAGTTGACAGCCGCGAGCCATGTAGGTATAGAATATTATACACTCACTGGCCCAAGCGTTATTTAATAGCGACAAGAACCAATCCGTATACACAAACAGAACAGCAGAAACAGTCCCCGGGTCCGCAGTCCGTTCGTCTGTATCGGCCTGGTCCCCAGCTGGTCAAGCCATCTTCTTCCAGCGAACAGTGCCTACTCCACCGAGACCAGTGGTCAACGCTGCTAGCTCGTGGACACCGCTCGCCTGTGCTTACTTTCGTATTTTAGCATTCGTGTCTTGTGCGCTTGTTTCGTGTCCGACATTCGATTGTTATTTAACTGAAACAAAAACACTTCGCGATACGTGACGATGCTACATTGTTTACAAGCTGAAAAAACTTACACTTCTTCTTCTTTTTTTTTGAAATAAGCTTAATAGTTGTATTGTACTTGGTGCTGAAAAAAATGTACTGAAAAGAAAATACGTGAAGTTGATATCTGTGATAAAAGACATCAGTATTTAAATATGTGATTTTTAATTATAGACTAATATCAGATAATTTTGTCATTATTTACTATATGTTGATTGTATAGTTTATGACGTATATCTGCAAAAAAACCGGCATAAACTTAAAACTGTCTATTCTGACATGTAAGTATTGTTTATTATTATTATAGTTATAATGTCATAATTGAATAAAATTGATAATTAAGTATATTATCAATTTTATTGAAATATGCCTAATGTACTTTAAGTGATTTTTTCTTATTATAAAGGCGACCTCCTTTCGGAATAAAAATGAAAAGAGTGCAGTAATTTCACTAGTGGTGACTTGAAGCCTCGTTCAAAAAAAAAAATGATGTTCATGGAGGCCCTTATCTACATATTGTGTCAACATTGTTACGAGTCATATTCCTGCTAAGTTTTCAACAATTTTAAGAGGTTAATTTAGTTTTTTTTTTACCTCAAAATAACGCGGATCCCTTGTCTGCCACTATTTTGTATTGTGCTAGAGCAGGCCTGGGCAAATGGTGGCCCGCGAAGCATTTTATAAATGATTATTAAAAGCATAAAATATTACTGCTTGCCGTTATAAATTGTCGCATAAAAAGAATTTTAGAAAAATAGTAAATAGTGTTTAAAAACTTGAAATTGTTGTACAAAACTTTTAACGTCTGAATAGAACTCTTCAAGTAAATAAAATTGTCGACCAATTTTTCTCAGACCAAACGATATATTGACAAAAAATGTGTTATATTGATTTGTAATTTTATCATTTTTTGTCAATATATCGTTTGGTCTGAGAAAAATTGGTCGACAATTTTATTTACTTGAAATTGTTGTATCAAAAAAAAACTATTCTTTAAATTACAAAAAGAAATTGTTTGGCCCGCGGTCAAATTTTCATTCGCAATGTGGCCCGACAATCAAAAGATTTGCCCACCCCTGTGCTAGAGGACATCAAAATTTCACGTGAGACATACCTACCTATGACAATTTGCCACAGAAAAATTGTAAAATTCATGAGTAAACTGTATTATTTAGCAATTTTTGCCGACGAATCAAACATAAGTGGTGCTATTCTGTCAGAATTTACGCAGTGCTGTTAAAATTTTTGTCACTTTCTAATACATTTAACATTGCATAAGTGAAAGTGAGACAGAAATTTTGCAGCGCTGTAAATTCTAACACTGACCATAGAGAATAACACCATAAAACTGCAAAAAGCTTCACTTTAAACAGATAATTTTAGTTGACAAATAAAAAAAAAACTTCCTTTAAAAAAGCAACTAAAAAGCATAAAATAATAATAAAGTTTGGAGATTGACGTCATTTTCATTACGACTATCCAGTATTATGTACTTTGATTAACGTCTGATTAGTACTCTTTCTTAAATTGGCGTCAAACTCAAAATTTTATTTTATACTTTGTAGTTTTTGAAGGAGGTTTATTTTTTTTTGCTCAATAAATAGAAAAGACTCATTAAAACTGGTTCACAAATGCTGGAGATATAAGTCAACGTACATAAAAACCAGCGTTGACAGTTTTTTTTTTGCCAAGTCGGGATTTTCGAACTCTTTGAGTGAAAACAGCGGGATTCTTTCGTCGAAAGCGGGACATAGTAAAAAAACGTATATAATCAGTAGTTTTCAAATACCTATTTATCTTTTTATTTGAATTAAAATTACGTTAACGTGACAATAGATAGCAAAAATAGCCATAGAAAATGTATTTTAATAAAAATATAATATTTTAAATCAGATTTACCCTATCGTTAAATAGTTGAGTCTTATTCGTCTTCAGAATAAAAAAAAAAAAAACAGAAATCAAAATCAAAAAAGTTTTATTCATTAGAAAAATATGGCGTTTCAAACAATAGTCTGTGGAGTGAGTGTTACAAATTGCAACTTACAATAAGAGAATAATTATTTATATAAGAATTACTTATTCATGATATTTCTGTGAAGATTTAACTTCTTTTAAAGTTATCCCCGAAAAGCGGGACTGAGCCTGTCCCGCGCGGGACATTTAATTTTGATTTAAAAATCGGGACGTCCCGCCAAGATCGGGCCGTCTGGCAACGCTGATTAAAAACCCCCTTTTTTGGGAACTCGGAATTCTTGTGTACAATTTTTACCAGCTCGATTTAACCGGAACGGACGCGTTATTTCATAATTTTTTTATTAAGCTAACAATAACGTTAATTCTTTAATTCGATCGTAAAGCTTACGATTTTTATTGCGGTAATTAGCATATCATAATAAAAATGTCGGAAATGAGAGAATTTATGTGAAGGGCCGTTATGAGCTCAAGTGATTCATCCTACTGTTTAAAAAGCAAAAGTAGGCTGTATACTTCTGTTTTCTTTAATACAAATGACAGGAAAGATTAATCAGATCAAATAATAAAAATAAGTTTTACACTCGTATAAAACTTTGTTGTCAAATTGGTGCAACCAACTTCAAAGTTCAAACCTTATAGAATATTACTTATAGACAGCACGTGACAAAAAGGCCAACATTTTAATCAACAATGCATTTACGGAAAAATCGGTCACTCGGAGCTAAATTTAACAATATTAATATTATTGTTAAATATAGCTCCGAGTGAGCAATTTTTATTTAACAATATTAATATTATTGTTAAATATAACATATAATATATAATGTTGTTAAATATGCATTGGATTTACCAATTTTTCTTAAGTTTATATTTGGAGTATAAAATAGTCAGCGAATCAGGTATGGAATATCTGGTTCTGAAAAATGAAAAAAAAAACTATTTATAAAAAAAAACTGAAGCGCCTTTAAAATAATTCAGCAAAAAGAGAAAATTAACTAAATTTTGGGGTCGGCGCCAATCTAATAAAAGTAGGTGTCTGCATAAAAAGGTGTAAGTTAATCAGAATCCTGCCGTAACTAGAGCGGTGTCCAGGCGCAAGGCACAGACCCTGAAGGAGCGCCAAATGACGCGACCAGGATCATGTGTATTAAAATTGAAACATTTTTCAAGAGCAGGGTTATAGAAGCTCCCACACCGGGCGCTGAAGTTCGGTACTGTACTGATTCTTATCAGAAAGATTTATTTTGGTACTCAGCGAGAAAGTTCACTTAAGTCAAACTGTCTATATTTTTATAAAAAAAAAAAACACCTCAAATGCTTATCACTTTTGATTACCTAATGTCGAAAACGTTTTTACGTCGTGCTTATTTTGTAGCAACTTCCTAGAAGAGTGTAATCGCAGACAAAGGTTTCAGCTTTCTCGTTGACAATATTGGAACACATTTATTTCCATTGAAATGTATATTACGCAATTATGAATGGTTCGAGATTATATACGAGTTGTCCCAAAATATTTTTTAAGGAGAGATGATTATACATATCAACAAGTCAAATAAATCAAAGATTTTCATATCAACAAGTAAAGATAAAAAAATCTTTGCATCTAAATAATATGTATCAAATAAAAATGTTACTTACTTTAACCTAAAATATTCGTTTTGTGGAGAAATTTTACTAATTGATACTTCGTAGGTCTCTAAAGCTCGATTTGGAACCTTAAGGCCCCTTTGTAGGGCCCCTAAAAAGGTGTAAACGGCTTCAGAGTTGAATAAATCTTAATTTGAATTCGGTTACTTAAAATGATCTTAAATACTTTTTTTCGGAATGAAATTTTGCAAAATTCTAAATTGGGCCCAAAGTCTAATTTTGCCATTCAATAATAATAATAATAATAATTTTATTCAGCCAAACGTAATAACAAATTACAGTGCCATTGTCATAAAAGTTACAATCACTCATAAAAGTTACAATCACAATTGGTTTAAAATTAATTATGAACTCCATTCAACAGTCTCGTCTAATGAATAGAGACATTTTAACAATAACGTTTTTTTAATTTTTTTCGAGAAAGCAGCTAGGTCCAGTTTCTTAGTCTCTTGTGGAAGATTGTTGTATGCATGAATTGTGTTTAAGTATTGTTCAGATTTTTTTAGTCTATGGCGAGAGCTTTGATGTTATTCTTAAATCGCGTTTCATAACTGTGAAGTTCTTCTTCATGATTTACAAATAGCTGTCTAGGTGACTATGAACATATATCAAATGTTGGTATATAATAGACAGGAAACAGTTACTAAAAAAAATATAGTTTAAAAAAAACTAAAAAACACGCTTTATATCGCACTAAAAAGTAAAAAATAATTGTTTTAAAATAAGCTTAAAAAGCGTTGGGCGCTCGATGTACGAAAATGTGGAACAAAGCGCCCCACGCTTTTTAAGCTTATTTTAAAACAATTATTTTTTACTTTTTAGTGCGATATAAAGCGTGTTTTTTAGTTTTTTTTAAACTATATTTTATTTTTCACTTTTTAGTTTGAGGATCTATAAAAGAATTTATTAATCCTGGGGGTCCTAATAAGGATAATGGGAAACTGTTATCAAATTATTGCATTGTCATCGGTCCTTGATACGTATGCAAAGTTTCAAATTAATCAGAAAGAATTTATTAATCCTGGGGGTCCTAATAAGGATAATGGGAAACTTATTAATCCTGGGGGTCCTAATAAGGATAATGGGAAACTGTTATCAAATTATTGCATTGTCATCGGTCCTTGATACGTATGCAAAGTTTCAAATTAATCAGAAAGAATTTATTAATCCTGGGGGTCCTAATAAGGATAATGGGAAACTGTTATCAAATTATTGCATTGTCATCGGTCCTTGATACGTATGCAAAGTTTCAAATTAATCAGACTTCGGGAAATTGGTGAAAATAAAGCGTTTACTACAGAGGATCTATAAAAGAATTTATTAATCCTGGGGGTCCTAATAAGGATAATGGGAAACTGTTATCAAATTATTGCATTGTCATCGGTCCTTGATACGTATGCAAAGTTTCAAATTAATCAGACTTCGGGAAATTGGTGAAAATTATGCTCAAAGATTCCGTTACATACATACATACTTACAACCCAAACTAATATAAAGCGTTTAAAAACCATTTTAACATTTTCAGTCCGGCTTACCCGATAAGACATATTAGGCCGTTCCGGGACTTTTAAAACACTCTGTATAAAAATCTCGTGTTACGATGTTCGTCCGCGCTAATCTCCGAAACCACTGAACCGATTTTAATGAAATTTTGTAAATGTGTCTTGCTTTGTACAACTTACACTATAGTATAGTTTATAAGACACAGTTCTATACAGACTATACCAGAAATGATTTACAAATCTTCAATAGGAGATGATGATTGATTGTAATTACCTTGAACAAATTCTGTTTGTGTTTTACAACAAATACTATATTGTTTAAAAGGACGCATTAAGATTTGTTAGTTGACGAATTTAGCCTTGAATTTGGAAAACACAAGAATCTCTATGTAGTATACAAAATTTTCGACGGCTTTGTCTTTACTTTATGTAATTGTGTGTTGTTTTTAATCATATTTGCGCAGTTTTTGTGTTTTTTAGAAAACACGGAACTTAAAGATGATTTATATTTAGATATCGTGTCCATCGTAATAATAATATTAAGAAAAAATCTCAGGTACATGGACAAAAATACATTAGAATTATTTAATGTTTGAAAAAGTCTGACTCCATAGAGGAAACGTACATTAAAAAAATCTAATGTATTTTTTCTTAATAATAATCATCATATATATTAATACGTTAAGGTTAAGATGTTTGCCTCCCTTTTTAGAAAAAACCACACAATTCCTCAACATAAATTATATATCATTTTACAGATAATTGCTTGCTCTACTGACATCGACAACTATAATTTTGAAACAGCGAGCAACGCTGAACAACGTCACAGCAATGCTGCATGATGCCATCTGACGGCTTAGCTCAACGCTTTTGCTACTTGCGCCTCTATATGACAATTTTAGTAAAATATTTCTTCGATCTGTCATTTGAGCTTCATATTGTAATACAACAAAAAGAAGAACGTTATAAGCAGTGTGCAAAATTAGAAACGAATTGAATACCTGCAATAATAAATATATTTAAAAAATAATTTTGTAAAGTGATAATTATTATACTTATTTAGTGCGAATAATTCGCACAGGTCACACTAGTCTTAAAGATAATATTGTTGATGTGGCGTTTCCAGGTTCGAATCCGAAAACTTGTAAAAGTTTTAGTTGGATCATTTTATCAGTTTAAGGAAGTGACAGCACGATAGCAATTTGGAAACAAACAATCTCTCAGGCTAAACTCATATACCTGCTCCATTCCGTCGTGGGTAAAAAATACTTCTTTTTTTCTATGAAGTTTAAATACGTTTAAATACACACAAAATTTGAGGGAGGATTAATCGATTATTTAAATAAATAATTGACTTCAAAAGTAAGCATATTTAGCATTGGTCTTATCACAAAGTGACGGATCGGCGCTATGTTTTAATAATTTTCAAACAAATTTGTCGAAGAAAATCAAAAAGAAACTATCTAATTAAAAGTTAAAACATTAATAAAGAAGCGTTAAGCGTTGTCATCTAACGAATAAAACGTAACGACGTATCATCACAGCGTCACGCCAATTGCACGTTTTTACTCCCATCCAAGCGCGCCATAACATGTTTCACATCAAAATATAAATTTCATCTGGAGTCTGGACATAGGTCACATATATAGACAGATGTCACAGATAAAGACAAATAGCCTTGCGTTTCGGAGTAGAGCAATGCAATAAAGTCGATAAGCTATCCGAATCAACGTTCCCTGCAGCAGACGTCTAGTTCTGGTTAGACTGTCACTTAAAACCAAGGAAATGTTATTTTAATGCGATTTGATATGATTTCTCGACTCAAATAACCACACGCTTTCTATACATGCGATTCACAATAAATGATAACAAAACCGCGATCAATAACTAGGGTCAAATGGTGTAAAAACGAGACTAGCAAAATATTGGGTAAAAACGAGACATTTGTACAAATCATATTAAAATACATATAGTTTGAGTTTAATATTCGTAAATTGGGAGTTTTATATAATTATTATAATGTCCCATATTGAAAAGTATTTAAAAACATCGAAACCAATGTTTTATAAAATGCAAGGCCAAACGCGATAAAATTCGAGCGCAAAACTTTCATGCGACACGTTTAAACTTTCTTAGTAGCCCGCACAGACAAAGTCGGAAGTGCTCGGCGATAGTCGCATTCCACTCGTTTTGGTGTGCTGTATTCAGGGGAGCTCAGTGCCTTGTGATATCTCATCGTGTTCGTATATGACGCGCCACAGAAATAAAGGGAAAAAACGAGACAAGCAAAGATCAAAAAACAAGACACTATTGGGGAAAAAACGAGACAGCACGGAGTGGATATGCCGAAGGTTTATGTTAAGAAAGCACGGCCGTACACTGAAGAAGATATTAAGAAAGCTTTAGAGTTGATTGAAAAAGGCACTTTAACATTCCGAGAGGCTAGCAAAATATTAAAAATTGACAAATCGGTGTTAACACGCCGAAGAGCCTACACTGTAACTACTCAAGGAAGAAAACCATCTTTATCCTTAGAAGTAGAACAGGACCTAAGCGAAAAAATTAAAATTATGGCCAAATGGGGCTTTGCACTAACCAAGAATGAAATTTTGCAAAGTGTACAAACGTACTGCATAGAAAATGACATCCGAACCACATTCAAAAATGGCAAGCCCGGTGATGATTGGTTCAGGGCATTCTGTAAACGACATAGATTGAGCCAGAAGAAGCTTGAACAACTGGAGAAAAGTCGACGCATGGCAACCAGCGATCCCTTTATTATATATTCATTTTATGAGAAGTTGGAGGAAACCATCCACCAGCTTAATTTAGGAGATTCTCCAGGGCAAATATGGAACTTGGATGAAACGAGTTTTTCGTCAGATCCAAACAGAGTGAAGGGCGTTGCTGAAATTGGACAAAAAGTTCATAGAAACATAGAAGGGTCCGGAAAAGAAAATACGACCGTGATGGCATGTATTTCAGCGGCTGGTGTGTTGCTACCACCTTTAATAATTTTCCAAGGGGCACATTTATGGACTAGCTGGAAAGGGACGAAAGATTTACCAAATACCGTCTACGCATGCTCAACAGAATTTTTAAGCGAGATTGAAAAAAAGGATAATAAAAATGAGAAGAAAAATGAGAAAAAAAATAAGAAAAAGCCAAAGAAGACAAGAAAAGCAAGTGAGTCTGATAGTGAAGATGATGAGAACTTGTACAACGTTATATTAGACGATGAAAGCGATGTCGAAAATCTTACTTTAGAAGATATTGTTAATAATGAAGAGAACTGGTGCGATTTCGAAAATAATGAAACAAATGAGTCGTTACCAATGAAACAAGGTGACTACATCTTGGTGAGATTTGCAACTAAATGCAAGAACGTTTTCTATGTCGCACAAATTGATGAAATAGGAGAGGAAGACGTCGATGTTAGATACTTTCGACGCAACGGTAACAAGTTCTTGGAACCAGTGATCGCAGAAAAATATTCTGTGCTTAAGACTGATATAGAATGCAAACTTCCAGCGCCAACTGTCCAGGGAGGAACACAACGTACAGCTAAACAGTTCTTATTCACCATAGACTTCAATAAATATGATGTTAAATAATTAATGTTATAAATAGATAAGGTAATTACTTGTGATAAGTATACTATTGTTCCAAAGAAAAAAAATTTTTGTTTTTACAGTTAATTAGAGGAAATAATATGTTATGTTATCTTTCAGAACCCCATATTTAAGTTATTTGTCAAAATAAAAAAGTGAAAATGATTGCAATCAGTTGTTTATTTAACCCTGTATGTCTCGTATTTCTCCCAACCTTCTAAACTGATTTGATGTACGTAAAACTGACGTGTCTTGTTTTTTGACTGAGCTGTCTCGTTTTTACCCAAAACCGGGGTAAAATCGAGACACGTATTTAAATTTTTTTACGTAGATTTTGAAGCAGTTTGCAAAAATTAATAGCGGATATATATTCTACATGTAAATTGTCATTTTAAATAAAATTGTCGAGTCGTTTGGAGTATTCGTTCCTAAAATAAAATTTAAAGATTTAAAAAGTGTCTCGTTTTTGCACCACTTGACCCTATGTAAATAGATACACGAAAAGAGTTTTTGTCTGCGGTTTCTCATGCGACATTGTCAGTAGATGTACCTAATTAAATTGGACCCGTATTAGAGTAAGGGAATAAATAACTTCACGATGAAAAAATCACTGTGACCAGCCGTCTAAGAGGATCACTGTGATCTGACAAGAGGTAACTACGTTCCAAAGTAACACATGTTTGTTCTGTCTTCGCAATCACGACGGTCGCTTCAACTGAGTAGGCGACGTAACGTCCGATCGAGTGTTTGCTCGGTCGGGAATCGGGATCGTCGTGACAAAGTCACGATGATTTTTCACTGTGATTTTTGCGTAACTGGAATAACAATCACTGTGATCACATAGTAACGACTCTTCCGTATTTCTCCCAATCCGATTATGTGTTCAGTGTCTGTAGTGGTCCCATTTGGAAATAGTTGCAGTTGTGTTGTGGGGGTATCATGAGTGACTCTGACGACGATTTTTTGTATTGGTTGGATGCTAGAACGTTCTCCTTAAGATATGGGTGCATCAGTTTGATGTAAATATAGATCAGAAAGGGAGTTTTTTTTAAACTTGTCAACTCATACGAAATTATCCGGATAAATTCAAGGACAAGCTGTCTGTGATTCACAAGATCAATCAACAACTCTCTGTCATTACTCATTATGTCCCGTCGGATTGAGCTATCGGACAAGAAACAAGCACGTTTGATGGCCAAGCCGTTGACGACAGTCTTCGTTTATTGTCGTGTCCGTTTCCAATGTAGACACCACGAAGCCTGTAACCAGGAGATGGACATACGTGTAGTACTGTAGTGTATTATAAAATACATAATAGTGGTACGCCTGGCAAACGTTGATACCTGGTCAATTAATTTAAATTAAAAAGAATGTGGCTTTCATGGCACAGTCGCACATCGATCTTAATTAAAGTTGATATATTTGCAATTAAAAATGCACTATTGCACGACATACACTGGTTAAGTGGATGTTAATTTTATAATATAAAGTAATAATTATTAATTGAACCTTCGTCTGAAGTCGAATGAGATAATTATTTATATTGTACATTTGTACCAATTAGTTATAGAGACTGTATTGTTTGAGAGCAATAGTAGGCATTGTGTTAGAAAGAATCCCGCACAAACTTTATGGGATTTGGTTCTCGGTTAAATTGATCGAAAATGTTTAAAGACCACTAAAAAAAGTGTCCATGGGCGCATAACCAAAAAACCGATACATTTTTAGTTACATATATGTTGTGCGAGGTTTTAAATATAGGGATATCCATTGAATTCACAATCTTAAAAAATCCTAAGCTCTAGAAATGTGTTTTCGAATGTGACTCCGATTATTGTTTTATACAGGATGCACCTTCCAACATTATCTAGTTTTTGACTATTTTTCTATTTCTAGAAAAAAGCATAAAAGTTGAACATGGAACATGTTTGACAATTCAATGGATATCCCTATATCTAAAATTTCGCTAAACATAGGTATATGTAGCTAAAAATCTATTGGTTTTTAGGCTATGTGCCCATTAGCGGTAGTGCGTAGATATTTTTTTTCTGAGGGGGGAGGGTAAAGCAAAAAAATCAATATTTTTTAAGTTTTGTTAATATACGAATGACCTTTTTTTCTAGCAACCTAACTTGAGCAAAAAAAAAACAAGGCCCTTTCATTTCCGCAACAAAAAGGCCTTTCTTTCGTTTGCTGTAGCTGTGTGCTTGCGTTCCTGTTGAGTCCTGGGAGGGGAACCCCCTCATATCTACGCCCTTGTCTTAGCGTTCATAACTGAATATCTGAATATATAAGTAATTAATTATTACAAAGCAGGTACATGTTTCATTCAAGCTATACGATAAAAATTATTTCGAAAGTCACAGTTGAAGAAAAGAAACAACGCCTTTCCAATTGTGTCAATTTAGTTATTTAAACTGGTGAAATTATTTTGCAGTTTTTTTTTTCTTCTTGCAAAATTATTACTACACGTGCAGCTTCATTTAGCACTGATCAAATACCACAAAAAAGAGGAATGCGGTTATATTATTTATATTTATGAGCAATTTGTGTAGCACGGTGACTGGACAGGACCGCATTTGGTTTAATCCAGACGTTCATTGCCAGTAAGTTTTTGTGCTCCCCCTTGACCTGGATCTAGTTCCTCTAATAGTTTGGATCTTCTCATGAACTCTAGAAGATTGGTGACTAGATTGTCCTGAGGAATTATTCCACTCTCATCAATGTACCCAAAGATGGTTGTTCTCTTGTAGGCTAGGGCCTCGCATTCGAACAGTAGGTGGTTGACTGTTTCGTCCTCCATTTCGCAAAATCTGCACTGTGTCGATTCCTGGCGTATCCCCATCGTGTGTAGATGCTTTCTCAGGGGTGCATAACTGATTAAGAGCCCAACCACTTTCCTGTTTTTGGTCTCTTTTCCTGGATTCGAGCTCCAGTCACTGGTTTGCTGATTGCTTGTTAACAGTAGGTTTATTCGAATAACAATAACCGTCCGTTTGGAACGACCGGACCAGACCATAATGCGTTTAACGTCCGTTTCTCGACTTTATGTCATAATAGATGCCATTCGCACCATTACTATTTTCGATCTATCTGCACACTTCCCGTTATTATCAACATTTTTTCAACTTTAACTAATTAATAGCAATGAACGATAAAGGAATTTTGGGACATTAGGATAAGGTAGGCAAATTTTGAGCATAGGAGTTTGGCAAGTAATCGGCCATGGCCTTGAATTAGGAACCATCTCGATATTTATCTGGAATTAGTGAGGGAAACCATGAAAAACCTCAACAAGATGTTCGGTATAGGAATTACCGTTTCTCGGCGAGAGGCAGCAGGAAAAAGTCCCAGCCACATCTGCCCCTGTCGGGATTCGAACTCAGTACTGCCCGTCTAGTGCTCTCACCGCTACGCTAACACCGCTCGGTTATATACGTGGAATTAATTATTTCTTTTTGTAACTAAAATGTCTGGACTTTTTTTAAAGGGCCGGCTTTATGTCCGGACATTTGAAATTTTGAGATGGTAACCCTAGGCAAAGGGTCGTTTGTAATAGAAGATTCATGAACACGACATCCCTAAGATTTTCGCTATTCTCGTGCCCTCTCTCTCCCTTTTTATTAGTACGTGCCTGTTATCTGTATACGAATTATATTCGTGTATATCAGAGTTGAGACTGGTTTTTGTGGAATCACCCAATGGATGACAACGGCGCCTGCATATGCAGACGACAAGATCTTTATCATTCTCAACAAGTATCATTATCATTAATTGCGAAATAATTTTAAAATATCGATCAATTAACATTCAATCGGAACTGATTACGACATTTTTTCACGCGACAATAACTCGAAGATATTTAACGAGTATTGTTGGTGGCGAGCGGTTTTGTCGATTCGGTTGTACGACCAGCTCGAGCCGGGAACGACGACAACCTTACTCAAATTGAACAGCAATGTTATTTGCATCTGCGGAGGCGCCAAACGCTGTCACGACCTCAACACGTATGCAACATGCCATGCGAGCGAGTTGTGTCGTAAGAAGTGGCTTTCTTAAAGCCCCTGTCCAGAACTTCATTCCGTTATCATATAGTTTGTTGATTCGAAATGAACAGGGCTGTTAAACTGCTACATTACCATCTACATTCTACAGTGCTACACGAATATCATCAATAAATATTATAAAACGCAAAGTCTCTCTGTCTGTATGGCTGCATTTTGGCTGTTAGTACGCTTTAACTCAACAACCTCCGAATGTCCGTAGTTTACAAACTAAAAGAGATACAGACGTTTGCTTACGCTCGTTGAATTCAGCGTATTTTTTTCTGTAAGCATTCTCAATTTCAAAGGTATATTAAAGAATTCAATCTTTGCAATTTTTTCAAGGCATACCCCTGTAAAAAATACGATTTTTGACGAAAACCGAAATCTTTCGGAACTTTGGCAAAATCATCATGCTTATCGAAAAAAAAAAACACGATGAATCCAATGAGCATAAACAAACGATTGTATATGTCTTTCGGTTAAGAAGTTATTTGCTTTTATAGTTTTCAGAAAATCATATATTATTATTATTATTATTATTATTATTATTATAAAACCTTCGAATGGCCGTAGTTTCCAAACTAAAAGAGATACAGACGTTTGCTTACGCTAATTGAATTCAGCGTATTTTTTTCTGTAAGCATTCTCAATTTCAAAAGTATATTAAGGAATTCGATTTTTGCAATTTTTTCAAGGCATATCCCTGTAAAAAATGCGATTTTTGACGAAAATCTAAATCTTTCGAAACTTTGGCATAATCATCATGCTTATAGAAAAAAAACACGAGGAATCCAATGAGCACAAACAAATGTCTGTATGTCATTTGGTTTAGAAGTTATTTGCGGTTTATGGTTTTCAGAAAATCATATAAAACCTTCGAATGGCCGTAGTTTCCAAACTAAAAGAGATACAGACGTTTGCTTACGCTAATTTTTGACGTGATAACGTCTTATAAATTGATGGAACACCGGCTGCATGCACGAAAACGTGTAACGTTCCGAAAAGTGTCACGTTCCGCCTGACCCTGTGCGTGCAAGCGAGAGCGCAGTATAAGCGATAGAGAGTCGGTAAAAATATAGTTTGACAGCTACTAAAATTTAGGTTATGTATTATTAAATATGATATTCGAGCGGAACACGTTATCACGTAAAACTATCGTCCGTAAACCGACTTTACAGTTTACAGACAACCAATTTTTTTCTGTAAGCATTCTAAATTTCAAAAGTATATTAAAGAATTCGATTTTTGCAATTTAAGTCTTCCGTACGGCCGTAACCCGCGACGAAATTATCAATAAAGGTTATAAAGACTCCAAAATTCGAGTAGATAATATTTTCAACCTGTAACCTCGTTTTTTTTTTGGGTTTTTCCAGAATATTGTATCTGAACAAAACGCATTCCCAGCATGTTTATCAGTCTGTCAATTTATATCGACTGAAAAACGACTGGACAGATTTTGGTGAAACTTAATAAATCGGTACTTTTTACCCGGCTACGCTTGTGTTAAGATATTCTCTACAAAACCATAGCCGCAGGCAGAAGTTAGTTCAAAATAATTTAAATAATTAAACAGATAATTTTAATTAAACAAATATGCAATTTTTAAGCTATCGGTAAATTAATTAATTGGAAAATTATGCATCGAATAAAAAAAATTATATAATTAATAACGTGTTTTAAAAGACAGTGTAATCATTCACTTTTTTTTTTGCAAAAAGACTGAAACGCAAAATCTAATATATTATACAGAAGTGATATTCACAAGTGTTGCGATTTGACGTACATTAATTGCTGTAATCTTTGACCTTTTAATGTCCATCCACAAATAACAACTGACACCTAAGGAAGTCACACTGGGTTGTAGCTGTTTCTAAGTTAGAAAATGGAACAGATTTTTGTACACCTATCAGCAACATGCCACCATTGGCGTAGCTCAATTATTTTCATTTCATCAAATCCTAAACCATGAAGATTTTTTTTAATTAATTACAAACAAACTTTAGCGAAGTCAAATAAAACCGTTTTGAAAATGCAAATAACATCTTCATTTTCTATTCCAAATACAAAATTGCTAGTTGTGTTAGTAATTAAATACTAATATGTTTATTGAAATCGTATATTTAATAATTTACTATATATGAATAATTGCCTATCTACTCAATGTGCGGTGAGCGAAGGCAACAAAGCGTATATCAAAAATATATCTGCGTCTCTTTCTTCGATGTAATTCCGTGATTTCTCTGATGATAGGATTGGTTAATGCATGTACATCAACAAATCCTATCATCGAAGAAATCAGGGAATTACATCGAAGAAAGAGACGCAGGTATATTTTCGATCTGAAGCGCAGCCCAGCATCGCTCTAAAAATGCTATCCAACAAATAACCACTTCAAATAAATAACATGAATATTAACACAACGAATATTTGAAAAAAAAAAATTGGTTGTCTGTAAAGTCGGTTTACGGACGATAGTTTTACGTGATAACGTATTCCGTAATACATAACCTAAACCTCCCAAAATTTGGTTTCAATCCGCTTATCCTTGGTGTCGGAATGATAAGAAATGTCAAAAGTGACGTTTGCAACTGTCAAAGTATTATGTTCTAATAATAATTAGTTATTCCAATACTTAACTTAGAAGGCGTTGCATTTCACAAAATACTCTTGTCAAAAAATTGAATTAAACATTAGAAATGCAGCCGTTTTCATGTTAAGACAAGACATACGTTATTTTCTAATTTCCATGTACGGCAAACAAAGACGACCGACCGCGTCGCGCCATGCATTAGACAACATTGCATTTATACAGCTATTTTTCTATATAAATTTGTATAAAAAAACTGTTTAGGCAAATTCTGTTATACGAAATCTATGTAAAATGTTCTCCTCTTTCGTTTAAGACTGGTTTCAAACCGATCTGATTTAAATTGAGCGAGAAATTAGCAAAAAGCACGCACAGGGTCAGGCGGAACGTTACGCGTTACGAACGTTAGGAACGTTACGCGTTGCAGCCGGTGTTTTATCAATTTATAAGATTGGTGATTCATCAATTTATAAGACGTTAAAAAAAAATATGTCAGACTGCAGCCCTGCTTGTGTAGACGCGTTTGTCATCCACTTTACACACTCTCGTGTAAATATTTAATAATATTTATATTAGGTACAGCACAAAATTAATAGCAACTATAAATCTACAAGATGGTTCATTAAAAGATGTGTACGTGACCGAAGCATAATAATATACAGGCAACAGTATACCAATTACCAGAGACGAAATTCTGGTCTGACTCTGAAAATGATAAATTCGGTATACAATGACCATACATTCCGTTAACGGAATAGTGTCCTTTTTTGCTACAATTAGTACGCTCTGGCCGTTCCGTTTATTAAATATATCGTTTTTTATTATTAAATAATATACCTAACCTATATCTGTAATTGTAGATCAAATCGTGTAGAAGTGCATGATCGCATATCGAAAATTATCCCGTATAGTTATATCACCACTTTTAATAGACATCGTTGTTTTGGCGTCAAGGAATAATAGTTTACGATCAGCCTATGATCGAAAATGATTGTATAGATGTTGAAAATTATCTGCCATTTAATAAAGGTTATGAACTGTACAATAGAACCAGCCAGTGATGATTTTTGGTAAATAGTAGGATTCATTCAAAGGAAATTTAATCTTTGACTCATCAACATCATATTAGACATTTCCAAACAATAGTAGGAATGATTAGTATCAATAGCTGGTTGATAATTATAATTGCATTGAAAAAAAGAGTTTTTTTGGAATTAATTATGAGGTCTATTGATAACAGTCAATCAAGGCAGAAAGTGTGGTGTTGACGGTGTTTATATAAATGGAAATCTATTAGAGTAAAGTTTTCAGTTATATATAACAATACATTTTGAAAAGTAGAGATTTTACGATAAATTCCGAGTTAAAAAATTGGTTTTGTTCCAAAAGATTATTAACGTTGATGTTGAAGAAACTTATCGAACTTCTAATCTTCTTCATCGATGGTTTCTTTTACAGCATTGATAATAATACGATACTAGGATGATTCGGAACAAATCATAGGGATATTCTGGATACCAACTGATTGATGCACATTCTTCTAGAGTTGATTGTAGACTTTTGAAAATAACTCAGACTGCAAAATATAGATGTATGCTGGTCCTCAACACCACATTGAAAAGTCGACCAGCCGAATCATAACTTCTCAATTTGCAATATTAAATCCAAACTGTTTCCGAATCTGTTTGTGAAAATTTACAGAATTTTCAATGCTACAATACATTTTTAAGTGACAAAAACATGAACATCTTTAGATAAGATCTAAGTGCAAATCCCACGGTCGAGCATTGAAAAGTAGACATGCTATAAGAATATTCAACGAGGTAGATAGGAAAGGCTGATGAATAAATTTGGCACCCATGAAACACTGCACACATATAGTTGCACTTGCATAATAAAATCGATTTGACCAGAATTCCAAAGTAGTTGGTCAGACGGTCGAAATGTTGTGATCATTAAAGGTACAGGTGTGGTGGATGTGGGTCATAGACTTGACCAACCAACCAGGTAGGTTGTGAATCATGTACCAGGGTTCAGGGTCACTTATGGAATGTTAACGATTAACGAACCTCATGGTTTGCGAATTATTGATAAACCACATGAATGTACCTATCTGTGACTAAAAAGCAAAAACTCTTATGTAGAATTTCTGATAAAATAGGATTAATTACGACCAAATCATCAAGATCTCCATTTTTCGCTGCAATGAGATCGACGATGCTGTCTCTTTTTTGTTGTCATGACAAATAAACCCTGCACGATCAGACATCCACTGAAACGCTAATAAGCTCAAGGCCTACGAAAGGTATTTGTGAAAGAAAATTTCTCGGAAAGCTGACGAGCCCTCGACCTAGCGGGGTGACACCAGTCTCCCCTTCCACTTTCTTATTTGACTACAATCTATTGTATTACCACAACAACAAAAATAATGTTTGAGAATGAAATCAAGTGGTAAGAGTGGTATCATTGATTAAAATAGTAATGGTAGTGAATTTTAGATAACCTCAAAAATAATTCAAGACTACGTGCTGAACAAAACATTGAAAAATAATGATTGTGATGAAAGAATTTGTTATAAACTATTATGAAAAACGATTGTGCACAAAAATGAATCAAAATAAACTTGGGAAAACTTTAAAGTTCTACTGATATTGTGTTACTTTTTTATCCAACTCAATTTAGATGGTAATATTGTAGTCTTTGTCGAATAAGGATCCTATGTAAAAAGCATTGAGTGTCAACCCGCTGCCTCGACCTAAGTAAATGATTTCTTGATTAAACCGACGACTGAATGTTGAAATGATACCAAGTGTACGTTTTTGACTTTTCCGAATGAAACTAACAATAACTCAAATGTTTACACATCAACTCTAGTGAGTAAACTTTTTTATGTTTATCTCAATAAAGACTCGGGGTCCTTTAAGACTGGTATCGATTTGATTTTCTACCTATAACGATATCATTTAATTCAACAGAAACGTTGGATATTAAAAATTATTTTGAAAAATTAGAGATAATATAATAGTGTTTTAAGCATAAAGTAGTGTTGATCCAATAGAATGTTGTAATGAAGGAAGGTTTTGGTTGAGGATCATAAATAAGCTTTTGACCTTTTGAGCAGCTTGAGGCCCTGAAGATGAAAATAAATGTTTCGAAACGTTGGCCACTAGCGTAACATTGGTAAAGCTTATTTATGATCCTCAACCAAAACCTTCCTTCATTATAGTGTTTTGAGCTAGATTATAAGAGCTAAAAATATATCTGCAAATATGGAAAAAAATAATGGTATAATACATAAGCGATTTTGTCTTTTTTCACAGATATAATCCATTGATCTGAGGAATTATATGTGGGCGTTAATTAAAATCTGTTTCATTATCGCAGCCAACCTGTTAAATGGCACGAAACATAGAAACTCAATTCACAGGACATTAGTGTTTAATTTTTTCACGCCTCTCCAGTTGATATTATCTGCAGAAAATAGTTAATTTAACATTCCAACCGAACTGCGAATTGTGATAACGGATTACTTGTGACTGGTCCAAATGCACGTTAATATAATTTTGATTATTGATTAACTCGATTGGGATTTGTTATCAAACCAAAGAAATATTATCGAAATATAATACATTTAGAGCGGACATCAATTAAGGACACTTTGACACTTTTTTGACAAACCAAAATTAAGCTTCTTTATTGAACGTTATTAAAAGTAAAAATCGACATAAAAATTCGTTTATACACCGATTAATTATCTTTTCTAACAGCGTTGCAAAGGCACATTTTAGAGCCGTTGATACTCCCACCACCTACCAGCTACCTGCACGGAACGTGCGCTCGTCGGTGATTGGCCGTGATCGCTCGTTGCCTTTGTCACTTGTCGCTGTCCTGCTTTAAAGTACAGTCGAGTACGCTATTGTCAAGTTGTTATTGCTATGTTAGTTTCGTTGAGTTGCGAGTTTGTAGTTTTTCAACAGACTGTACAAGCGTAAGACCGCATTCGCATCTAACTCCCGAGCCTTTTAGATTCGTGGCGTGTATTATAAGTTCAAATATGTGGATTTCACTGTTTACTGTAGTCTACAGGGAACAGTGAAAACCACGTATTTATTATGGATGTGACATTGAATGAAAAAAATCGATTACTTAATAATCGATTTTTTTAGTTTGAATGAAAATCGATTTTTAAAAAATCGATTTTAAAAGAAATAATCGATTTTTGTAGAAAAATTGATTTTTTCTATACCTATAACAAAACTAAGAGAATAATATTAACAATTTATTAGAATGAAAATCATTTAAAATGGTAAGTATAATAATAATAACCAAAATGACAGCCTTATGGTTATTGATACAGATTAGAATTGTTGAAACAATTTCTAGTACAATTTGACATTTTATTACAAATTGTAATTTACAATAAAAACAAAACCAAAGAATCAAAAGCAAAACGACAAGGTTTTGGTATGAAAATTAAAATACAAAACAAATCATGCTTTAAACTTTGAATTTAAAGAATCAAAAAACTAATAAGAATCGTCTGTCGCCTAGATGGCACCATATACAAAAATCGATTAAAATGTGTAATTTTTATAATCGATTCATTAAAAATCGATTATTGTCATAAATAAAATCGATTACAAGAAATCGATTATAAGAAAAAAATAATCGATTAAAATAAAAATCGATTATTTTTTCACATCCCTAGTATTTATATTGCCGTTGTCATTATTAAGAGGTGGTTATTCGCAGTAGACTATTTTATTCAACTCATGCGCGCTATTCATGTTTTATCATGCCTAAAAACCGAACCCCAAATAGCCATTTACCGACTGGTGACAATTACTTGTCATAACTCAATGAAAATTTCTACTAGCTCGGCCATTGTGGAGTAATGAAAATAAACGTAACTATTTTCTGAGTCGTAACGAAATAGTAGGTAACAACAACTCCGTTGCTACCCATTGAGGCTAAAATTGAGAGGCCGAATGTTTTCGACATGGAGTTTATTCATAACCGGCTAACCTCAAACCAAAACATTGAATCGTGCTGTTTGGTGCTGTTAGTATTGACAGTTTTTTTTATAAAGAAATAAATAGATATTTACAACATCTCATTAATAACAATAAATAAAACATGAATAACGCGCAATTGTTGAATAAAATTATGGGCGTAACTTGTAGGCTAAGTCATGACCTGTCAGCGCGATGAATGACTTAGACTACTAGTTACGCCAATAACTAATGTATGGCCAGAGCCATAAGGATATCGTTACACAATTTAAAATCAACTGGCAGTTCTGTCATATCCGAATAACCTATCTCAACAAAAATTCTAAAATAAACTGCAAAGATAAAAATGTTTATGCAAAAAATATTGCTATACAAAAAATTGCTGATAATTTATTATTAATTTGTTGCTGTTATCTATTAAACTTTTTTTCTTGGATTTTAAATATTTCATGCATCGCTACAACTTTGTAAGATAATATATATTATAATGTCTTGAATAAGATCGTGATATTTTATAAGTACCTACAAGAAAGTGTGTATATAGTGCTATAGTATAATGAGTACCTACGTCATAAATTTGCTGTGTCCTCGAGTTATTTCTTCGATTTTTTTAATATATCGATTTATTCAATATTATAAATGATGCTACATTAAACGCTCTGTTTATTTCCCAAACAAAAAAAAAAAAAAATTGGTTGTCTGTAAAGTCGGTTTACGGACGATAGTTTTACGTGATAAGCGTATTCCGCTCGAATAATACAAATACATAACCTAAATTTTAGTAGTTATCAAACTTGGGCCGATCGTGCGCGGAACGTGACACATTTCGGAAAGTGACACTTTTTCGTGCATGCAGCCGGTGTTTCATCAATTTATCAATTTATAAGACGTTATCACTTTAATAATTCAACACTTTAATCGCCACATGACACAATATTCACGCTTTTTTTTTAATCGCGAAACTGTTTAATGCAATCAAATGGGCGAAAAAAGACTGATTATGCATTTTGGGTAAAGAGCAATTATTGTTGAAGTGAAACTTCTTTAGCGACATACTATCTGTTTGAAATTGAGATTATGAATAAAATATATTTTTTTTACATAAATGGAAAAATCACATACAAGTTTTACAACAAAACTACATTTTTATTGTTTACTTGTGTTTTTTTCTGAATGTTCTATGACTGCCCCGAAGAGGGACTTAAGGAGAAGTTGGAATACACGAGTCGATTAAGATTCCGACAGAGAGAAAATACATAAGTTCTACTACTTTAAGTTCCGAAAATTCACTTTTAAACACAACATACCCCCCCTCCTCGAATCCGAAAAAAAATCGCTGCGTACAAAAAACTTTATTGGCGAACTGACTGCACTAATAGTAATAATAATAATAATGCGTTTAACGTCCGTTTCTCGACTCATAACAAACGCCATTCGCACCAGTACTATTTTTTTTTCTACCACACGTCCCGTTATTTTCTACAATTTTTAAACTTCAACTTAATTAATAGCAATGGGCGAATGAAGGATTTTTTAGGAAATTAGGATAAGGTAGGCAAATTTTGAGCATAGAAATTTGACTGCACTAATATGCAAGTTAAGATATAAAATTGTTATTCCAACAATTTTAACACTTTTTTTTTAAAGTCGAAATATCAACACAATAACTTTATTTCGAATATAATCTCATGCTATTATCTGTACAAAAATTGTTTATAAAATGAATAAATATATTAATATATTTTTCTGTTTCAGGTTGTTCAGCCTTGCAGCTTGTATAAAAAATGTGTTAAAAATGTGATAAAAAGTTATTAATTAAAATCATCTTTCAAACAAAATATCAGTTAAAATGGATGAAAACATTTCAATTAGAACGCAACTGTGTTGTATTAGTTCATTATAAAATATTTATTAAAGTGAATTAAAAAAATGTGTTGATAAACGGAGTGTGGTGTCAGGATGAAGACCTTTGGAGATAACAAGTTGCGGTTTCGATCACCGGACGCTGTCAGCAGAATTATTGTGGTTTGCGTCCTCGCTCTCTACATGTTCAGTCTGGCCGCATGCGAATCCAAGGTAAATGCTATGCAAAATACTTCTATCAAAGTAACGTCTAATCGTTTTTCTATATGTTCCTGTACTAAAATATACCTAAATTATAACCTATAGGGGAGGACGGGGTCAATTGTAACAGTGACTATTTTAGTGACATCTACCAACAAAATGAGAAAATGATTCTACTGCATTGATGTACATTTAGTACATGCAGTAGTATCATGTTCTCATTTTGTTGGTAGATGTCACTAAAATAGTCACTGTTACAATTGATCCGTGTTACAATTGACCCCGTTCTCCCCTACTAATATATAAAGCTGAAGAGTTTGTTTGTTTGTTTGATTGAACGCGCTAATCTCAGGAACCACTGGTTCGAATTGAAAAAAAAATTGTTGAATAGCCCATTTATCGAGGAAGGCTATGGGCTATGTGCAGGGAGGCGGAGTTACAAATTTTTCGATGCGAGCGTTTGTGGTGAGCAGTAGAGGAAACTTCAAGCTCAAATTTTACGTATGTCAGTGATCAATGTTTATTAAAAGTGAAAATAGTTATAATTTTATGAAGTTTTTTAATTACTAAGAAAACATAGGAAAACTAAGCGATCTGGAAATGCTTGTTGTGTTCCGGGCTGTTGCGCTGATGGCGATTTAAGTAAAATAAAGACCATTGGCGCCCTAATTTGACGTTCCGCTGTCAGGGTAAACAAATTAACATAAGTTTTTCTTATTACATTTTTTTTGACGTGATAACGTCTTATAAATTGATGAAACACCAGCTGCACGCACGAAAAAGTGTAACGTTCCGCCTGACCCTGTGCGTGCAAGCGAGAGCGCAGTATGCTTCGGCCCAAGTTTGACAGCTACTAAAATTTAGGTTATGTATTACGGAATACGTTATCACGTAAAACTATCGTCCGTAAACCGACTTTACAGACAACCAATTTTTTTGACACATCATGGTCAACTAAAGTTTTTGACTTATCACCTTAGAAACATGTCGCGATTTCCATTATGTTACCGAGCAGGGTGGCGTAGCGGCGAGATCACTAGACTCGCATTCGGGAGGTCCCGGGTTCGAATTCCGGCGGGAGCAGATGTGGCTAGAACTTTTTTCTGCTGCCTCTCGCCGAGAAACGGTAATTCCTGTACCGGCCATCTTGTTGTGGTTTTCCATGGTTTCCCTCACCAATTCCAGATAAATATCGAGATGGTTCCTGATTCAAGGCCATGGCCGATTACCTGTCAAACTCCTATGCTCAAAATTTGCCTACCTTATCCTAATTTCCTAAAAATTCCTTCACTCGCCCATTGCTATTAATTATGTTGAAGTTTAAAAAATTGTAGAAAATAACGGGAGGTGTGGTAGAAAAAAAATAGTAATTGTGCGAATGGCGTCTGTTGTGACATAAAGTCGAGAAACGGACGTTAAACGCATTATTATTATTATTTTTCATTATGTTGCAACCTGTATGCGTACTTAGACCAAAGGGGTTCTCAGTGTTTGCGATGTCTAAAAAGTATAAACAAATTGACTTAGACACAAAACACATTTCTTAGACTACTACTTACGTATTATACAAATTAGATAGAAATTATCATACATTGCGGAAAAATTGCAGTTCTAATACTTCTGAAAAATCTAAAAATATAACACAAATTAAGCACATAAATTAGTTTCTGTTGACCTACTTACTTTCCACCAAAAATCTTGTCTAAGTATCTCAATGACAGAAAAACTGAAATTACAATTAAAAATGTCGCTGCAATGAACACGGGCTGTTTTTGACACGAGAGTCGCGAAAGTCTAGTCCAGGGGTGGCAAACCTTTCTACAAGTATACGTGCCAATTTTTTACAAAAAAATATTAATGTAGCCATGACGTGCCTACAAGCAGCCAAAGAAATTAAGTTGGCAGAAAATATGAATCAAATATATAGATGAAAAGAATAATTTCGATAACACACTGAGCGCTATGAAACTATGAAACTTTTTTGTATTTGTTATTTAGTGTTATTTAGAATTGTTCTTATATTTTTTTTATTACTCATCCGGGAAAAGTGGTATCTTTACGCATGCTGTTACGGTTGAAAAGTAGAGCTGTTTTCATTTGCGTGCGGAAACTTTATTTGTCGCACTGAAATTATTGTTTGCCGCACGCAAATTCAGAGAAAAAAACAAAATAATAACGGTGTTAATGTCAACGAAACAAACTATCATTTGAAGCAGATTTGAGGTTAAAATTTTCGATTATACACTTTTATTCTTGACAAATTATTTTAACTGAATTTTCAACTTTTTAATGATTTAATTTTAATTTTTATTACTTCTAATTTCTTTTTTTAATTCGTAATAAAATTTTAATTCAATTTAATTCGTAATAAAAAATAGTATGTGCAACTCGTGCGGCATTGTCGCACTAGTTGCACAATATACTATTTTTCTTACGAATCACCATTCTTTTGAAATGGTGATCGAAAATACTAATATATGCATATTCATATTTAACGTTATCTATACTATCATTATGAAGTTTGGACACAACATTCATCTCGGTAAACTAAGATGAATGTGCTTACTCATGTCCCTTTCTCCCCCATTCGTTCTTTTGCATCCGGGTGAAACCGGGCGGGATCGCCAGTATAGAAGAAAACGTTTCTCATCCATGACGATTACGTATTACCAGCGAATTATATTGATTGCGATCAGCGATCGAGTATCATTTGCAAACCGCTATTATAAATGGAAACGAGTTTTATGATCACAGCCTATAAGTAGAACATAATATTTAACACTCCGCAGACATATTAGGTCAAAACATAAACGGCGAACCAAGGACAACACAAATATATTAGTAAGTTCCTTATATACGGGCATCGGCCTAATACATATAAACGAGACAGGTACGTAATCGAATCCCATATTGCGAGCTAATGTAATAATACAACAGGCTCCGGCATCAATCTACATTCCAACTATCTATTAATTAACTATATGAATCAATGTGCGGTGAGTGAACGCAACAAAGCGTATCGAAAATATATCTGCGTCTCTTTCTTCGATGTAATTCCCTGATTTCTCCGATGATACGATTGGTTGAAGTACTTGCATTCAATCTGAATAAAGTATCTCTGTTTCAAAAACTTTGTCTTTTTCATATGACGTTAACACGGGCGTACCCAGCTTTTGGCCCAGGAGGGGGCAAATTAGAAATTTCTTAAGCCGGGCCCCCCGTGCTTGTTTTGTCCTCCTGGATACGCCAGTGCTTACGGCGTAAAAAAAGACAGAAGTATATGTTTGCACCCTAATGGTTCGATTGCGCTTTTATTCCTATGCTCAGTACAGAATAAAAGTATATGACTAAAATGAATAGGGTATAGTAAGTGCGGTGGTTTGTTTTAAGTGGTTACTGCATACATGTTCCTTGTTCGCTTTAAAATTGAGTCCAATGTTGATGACGGGGTCAGTGTAGAGTTACTCTGCGGTAACCGGCACATATAATAAAGCAGATGTTTTAGTTCTGGCGTGTTAACTTTACAAAAAAAGCTACACGATCTACGTTTGTGTATTTACTTGATTGCTCTCTTATGAACGCTATAAATAATACAGGTTGTTGAAAAACTCCACCAATAAACGTTTCGGGATGAAAGAGTACACTAAAACATTCCTGAAAGTTACTTCGTTCGAATCCTTTTTATTTCCCGTCACTGAACTTTTGCGCCTGACAATTCCTCTAATTGCGTTCAGACAGTTTGGACTAATAACCGGATGTCCATGTTGACTAAATACGGAATCATAGAGTTTTTTTAATGCAGAAGAAAGCGATAAGAATTATCTCGGTTTTCGTGGTAGCTGTAAAAATTATTGATGTGAAACATCTATAGCCGCACGTAAAACAGATTTCTAGCGTGGCGACGCGTCGCCACGCTCTATGATGGTATATATAGGTATTATATATGTATATGTCGCCGGGATATTGTGAAATCCGTGATTTTGTAATTTCACTAGTGAAATTACAATATCACGATTGACAAAAATTCGTTATATTATAATTTCACTAAGTGAAATTATAATATCACGGGTTTGACAATATCCCGGCGACATATATACAGTCTATATGCAGTAGTGTGTACGGTGTGGCGACACGTCGCCATGCGCAATCGACTGTGCGATTCTCTTCCCACTCGATCCGGCGTTAAGCCATCTCTCTCGCCACAGTGAGATCGGATACCTATAGTGTATACTCCACAGGGTATACAGTGTTGTTTACTATTATAATTAAAGTGTGCATTCATTTGTGCATTAAGCACGCGTATATTTGGTGTGTTTGAAGCGCCAGTAAATGTAAAATCTACTCTCTTGGTAGATTAAAATTCACATAAATTTCATTGTATATAATGTTTTTAAATTTATTATTAATTTTAATTAATTTTAATTTTATTCTAATTATAATTATGTTTCACATCTGCCAGGCGTCCCGCGACGGCTCACATTTTTTCAAGACAAATTTAATACCTACTAACTTTTGAATTTTAAACTGCCATGTTTAATTCTTTTTACAATGCAAGTTTCCATAAATGTCGGAGTTGGTGCCTATAGCTCCCACCCAAAAAATCGTTGCGTCGCCAATGTCGGACTCTAATAATAATATTACAGTTTTTGATTACAGGAGCAGTGTTTACGCAAAGCGAGGTCGTGTGAAGGCGACATAGGATCCAATAAGCCAGTATGCGGGACGGATAACAGGACCTATCCCACGAGGTGTGCTCTTTTGCACGCCAATTGTTACGGACTTCCTATTTCGATCAAAGAGAACGGGCCATGCGGTGGGTTTTTTTAAAATAAAAAAAAGCCGTTGTGCCCGACTAATTAAAAAGATATTTAATATTTTTATTTAATTAATAGTTATTGGCGTAACTAGTAGTCTAAGTCATTCATGGCGTGTCATCGCGCTAACAGGTCATGACTTAGCCTACAAGTTGCGCCCATAATTTTATTCAACAATTGCGCGTTATTCATGTTTTATTCATTGCCTAAAAAACGAAGCCTAATATCTATTTATTTCTTTGTAAAAAAAACTATCAATACTAACAGCACCAAACAGCACGATTCAATGTTTTGGTTTGAGGTTAGCCCAGTGGCGGATCCAGGATTACGGCAAGGGGGGGGTCTTGAAAATTTTTTACTCCTTTTGCGGAGAATTCATGAAAAACATGAAAAGCTTTTTTTTATTGCGCAGTAAGATTTTAATTTGGGATTTTTGATTCTCTGGAAGGGGGGGGTTTGAACCCGAAAACCCCCCCCCGTGGATCCGCCACTGGGTTAGCCGGTTATGAATAAACTCCATGTCGAAAACATTCGGCCTCTCAATTTTAGCCTCAATGGGTAACAACAGGGAGTTGTTGTTACCTACTATTTCGTTACGACTCAGAAAATAGTTACGTTTATTTTCATTACTCCACAATGGCCGAGCTAGTAGGAATTTTCATTGAGTTATGATAAGTAATTGTCACCAGTCGGTAAATGGCTATTTAGGGTTCGGTTTTTAGGCATGATAAAACATGAATAGCGTGCATGAGTTTAATAAATATCTTTTTAATTAGTCGGGCACAACGGTTTTTTTTTGTTTTCAATAATTTATTAAGGTTTTAACTTAATTTAAATAGTTTTTTTTTTAATTACCACCGACTAGTTTTGAAGAAATCAATGAAAACATATCATCAATCAACCATTTTACCATAAAGCCAATGTTAAATATGCCTACTTTTGAAGTCATTTATTTATTTAAATAATCGGGCAACCCCCCCTAATATTTTCAGAATTGGTTTAGACTTAGTCCAGCTTCATATAAAAAATAATCAAGCCTTTTATTTAAAATTGCCTTGGTGCTCGTACTACCTTAAATCATTTCCTCTTTAAAGAAATTTTCGCTTAAAAAAAGAAATTTCTTATTTTTACTACAAAATTCCACCCAGTGCTGATCATTGAAGTGACAATTACGTGCATGTTTTAATAGTGATAATAATTATTCGTAAATGATTCACTTTAACGGAAATTAACAAATAATTGATATATTAGCGAGGTCAAAAAACTGATTTCAAAGCACCTTTAGGCAGCAAATTCCTGAACAAGATGCATAATGTGTATAAAAAATTAATGATATAATCATATGCACAACAAGTAATAAATAATAACTAATGGTAATAAAACTAATTAAATGTAAGTATAGTATATAATAAAACGTTTTCAAATCTTTGTTGGTCTTCGCAACTTCGAGATCGATAATCTTAATATATAAAAATTACGTGTCACATGTTTGTCCGCGATGGACTCCTAAACTACTGAACCTATTTTAAATTTGATTTGCACACCGTGTGCAATTCGACCCAGCTTGAAAGATAGGATAGCTTACATTTCAATTTATAGTCGCAATATTATTTTATTGCAAATTATTTGTCTATTCCTTGACAGTCATAATACAACCATATAAGATGGCGATACCTGTTGACTGGATTGAGTGAATATTCAATAGATGGCGCAACGAACTTAACAACCATATATCTAGATCGAGGATGTAAAAAAACTGAATATCGTTTAAAACAAATGCTTTTTTTTTCGAGCACGACGGCGCAGCCGGAGTGAACCCTCGAAATAGAGCAAGTGTTTTAAAGACCAGTTATCCACGAATACTTTACGCTATTTTATTTCGAGCACGACGGCTATATATTATACTGTTAGGCGGTACGAAGTTCGCCGGGTCCGCTAGTAATCTATATATTTAAAACACAATTAGTTTTCTTCTATCAATACTGTTGTTTTTTCTCCACCTTATTCAACCGATAAAACTTTTGGCAAAATTTATTGTCGAACGTTGATCATTAATAAATAGTAGCAAATACAAATTGTTATGCTTCAGCGCCTTTTTTATTTCAACCATTTTATCCGGTTGATTAGCCGGCTATGTATAAAAAACATGGCAGTTTCCGGTTTCTGTTTCTCACAACAACAATAAGCAAAACAAATGAGTAGTTTTCAACCGTCGAATCGACAGAATTAATTAAATAATGTAATTGAATGCATAGTTATGTTGGCTATAAAATTATGTTGACTGACCCTTGACAAATATCGTAATAGGTATTAACCGTAATTTTTACAACAAATGCGCAAGAACTTTCTGCGCAGCCTTGTATAATAATAATAAATAGCCGCGAATATTTAAAACCGCCATAGGGAATTTTCACAAGATTTGTGGGATATCTAATACGACAGCTATACATAGTCTTCTTTTGGAGTTACGAAAATATATGAAACCTAAGATACGTCACGCGTTTGCTAAAAACATATATTTAATAATTTACTATATGAATCATTGTCTATCTACTCAATGTGCGGTGAGTGAAGGCAACAAAGCGTATCGAAAATATATCTGCGTCTCTTTCTTCGATGTAATTCCCTGATTTCTCCGATGATAGGATTGGTTGATGTACTTGCATTCAATCTGAATAAAGTATCTCTGTTTCAAAAACTTTGTCTTTTTCTATGACGTTAACATGGGCGTACCCAGCTTTTGACCCAGGAGGGGGCAAATTAGAAATTTCTTAAGCCGGGTCCCCCGTGCTTGTTTTGCCCTCCTCGATACGCCAGTGCTTACGGCTTAAAAAAAAGACAGAAGTATATGTTTGCACCTTAATGGTTCGATTGCGATTTCATTCCTATGCTCAGTATAGAATAAAAGTATACTTATGGCTAAAAAGTTCCTATTCCCGGATATTTTAGAACCGAAACCATGTCTGACGGATCTGCGCGACGCTCAACAGTTGCGTCGGACAGGCGTGACCAGCGTTTTCATACCGAGATGTCGCAACGACGGCAGATACGCCGCGATGCAGTGCAACGCCGAGACTGGGTTCTGCTGGTGCGTCACACCTGCCGGAGTCCCGGTGCCGAACACGGCGGCCAGGACGGCCAGGCCGCGGTGCGGACGGAAAAGTAAGTGTAAATTGTAAATATGTGCTTTTTCTGCATACCTCGATCGAAAGTGCGATCAGGACACGTTATAATAAATGTATGATTTTCATTTGTGAATAACTAAAACAGTTTTTTATTCTAAACAGGCAAATCTGGTACACACAGAAGGTCATCAACAAGAGGGCGGAAAACTAAAAGAGGTAAGATTCTTCTTATACAGTATGTAAACACAGGGAAATTAACATTGGGAAAAAATGACTGGATCAGAGTGAGCCTTGAAATCTTGTTTTTCAATTTGACAGATAATATTCTTTTGCAAAATGAATGTGTATACTACCGAAGAAAATATTCAAATGATTACGACATAATCGGACTTTTTTTATTAATGGGACATTAAATTCCCAAAAATTCTTAAATATGGTGCGAGATCAAATATCTCCGCCTATTCGTGTTGAACCTAAAGACATTGGGTCACTGATTTACCAACGCGCATACTTCATACCAGCCAGACAATTATTGAATGAAATGTTTCCAAACAGATGGAGTTGTTTTTTTGATTTATTTTTGTACAAAAAAATTAAAATAATGATTTATAAGAGCTTTTTATTATTAAAAAAGCCAAGTTCACCCCGGAATTATTTTTTTTAAAAACTCCAATTTACCTCATCGTGTTTCACTGCGAGACAATTCGCATACCCCTTTATGCGGTGGTTTTCAATCTTCCTGAAAATGTGAGTTTTAAGTTATAGTCTCAAAGTGAAAAAAAAGTAAAAACAAAAGAAGATATCTGCGTCAAAATTACCGAAGGCATTCTAGTCGCTCTCTTAGTTTAGTCGCTCACTTAGTAATTTAGTCGCTCACTTAGTAATTTAGTCGCTCAAGTTATTAAAACAGTATCTCATCATCAGTCATCAAGTTTTTTTTCTCGACCGTTTTATAATTCCCCAATTTTAATTATTTAAATCTTTTGATCTAGTCGCGATCATTCAACTTTGCCAAAAAAATTGGTTGTCTGTAAAGTCGGTTTACGGACGATAGTTTTACGTGATAACGTATTCCGCTCGAATATCATATTTAATAATACATAACCTAAATTTTAGTAGCTGTCAAACTTGAGCCGATCGTGCGCGGAACGTGACACATTTCGGAACGTGACACATTTTGGAACGTGACACTTTTTCGTGCATGCAGCCGGTGTTTCATCAATTTATAAGACGTTATCACGTCAAAAATCTTTTTCATTAGATGATTATTTGGAATAAATTTATCTATTTTAAATTGTATGCAGGCTGTAAACGCGCCGATAAAAAGGCATTCAACGCTAACTTGATCAGAATATTCACTTCTGAATGGACTCGAGTGACGCCCAGAACGCCGATGTCGCGTTCCGAGTCGGAAATCGATCGCATCGTGCTCGATTGGAAGTTCACGGCCATGGATCAAAATCACGACGACATCTTGGAACGATCCGAATACACCGATCTGAAGAAGATCGTCAAGAAAATTGTCAAGCCGAAACGATGCGCCAAAACTTTCGCCAGAACGTGCGACATGAACAGAGATCAGCGCATCACGCGACAAGAATGGGCCGACTGTTTATCAAGAGACGGCATTGACGGTGAGTACCCAGAATTGAACAAATGAATTGACGCGAGAATAGTTGATATTCGGAACCCAAAGGAATGGTGAGACCTCTGGTGAGAAATGGGCCGAACTGTCCTAAGGGGGGTTTTGGCAGGTGCAAACTATGGAGGCATCAGGTAAACATTGATTTAGAAAAGCATGATGGGCCATAGATATATATATTTAATAGATTGCGGATACACTAGCGCCTCCTGTACCTTTTAGAAGCCATTTTGTACGTGGAAAACCCCGTAAAAAGCGCGCGAGATTCAAAAATATGATTTTATTGAGAAAAACGAAAAAACTCACAGTAAACAGTGATATTTCGCTCCAAAACCTATTTTTATACTGAAACGTTTAAAAAATTACAAAATTGAGCATAAATATAATGTAAAAGCTTAGAACATTTTACATTGTCAATTTGGCATCAAGGTTGACAAGCATTGATGCCACTCTGACAATGTAAAATGTTCTAAGCTTTTATATTATATTAATGAAGAGCAAACATGCAAAAACCGATAAATCCCCTTTTTACATTATTCGAGCTTAGTACCGATTCTTACTAATATTTGGGCGCTCTTTCGATCTAGCACATCACATTTAAGCAAAAACCGATAAATCACCTTAGAAATGCTGTCTGAAAGTGGCCATTTCATGCAAATGCCGATAAATCCAAATTTCAAGCAAAAACCGATAAAAAAATTTAAAAGTATGTTGATGAAGAGGATCCTAATGTTGATGAACCGGATGGTATATTATGTGATTGTCTTGAAGAGGAACATGCTGTCCATATTTAGTTTTTTTTTTAATAAACTGTTCAGTTTTTTTCCTTATATTTTTGTTCGTACCTTGATATCTCTTTTTGTTCACTGTTGTGTTTTGTACTAGCAATAAACATATTTTTTTGATTGATTAATTCCGTTTATTTTAAATATCCTCATATTATAAAGATAAAATAATATAAAATAGCTGCAATAGTACACTAATAAAGGCACTAATTAAATTTCAGAATTCAGAAAACCCGATAAAATTTTAGTTTCATGCAAAAACCGATAAATCCAAAAAAAAATCTAAAATAAAAACCAAAAAAAAAAAATATGACAACAAAAAATTAGAATTATCAAAAGCAAACTAAAAAGAGCAAAATACCGTTTCAACAGTTTTAAAATATTTGAGGGATTCCGCTGTACACATTTTTGGCCAATATCTCAAAACATATAAATATGGATTTATCGGTGTTTGCATGTTTGCTCTTCATTTATGCTCAGTTTTGTAATTTTTGAAACGTTTCAATATAAAAATAGGTTTTGGAGCGAAATATCACTGTTTACTGCGAGTTTTATTGTTTTTCCATCAACATCATATTATAGAATATTTAATCTTTTTGAATCCCGCGCGCTTTTTACGGAGTTTTCCACGTACAAAATGGCTTCCGTATGGCTTCTAATTGGAACCATTCCGCACAATGCTCAAGGATAGGCATCCGCTATCTATTATAGTCCGGGAGCTGTCGATCTAAAAAGCCCCCTCATATGTGCATACACTTTTTTTTTATGTAAATTAATAGTTTAAAAGTATATAAACAAGAAACGCTTGGTTTGCGTTGATTTAAATAGCCGAAAAAATGTTTAAAAAAATTAATTATAAAAAAATGACATTAATGTTTCTCCTACATCACGGATATTGGTTGCTAGCATCTAATTTTACAAAAAATTTCGTGCTTTTTAAGAAAACATTCGCGCAAACCAATTTTTTTTGCCGAGAGAGTCAGGCAACCCTCTTAAAGTTTGTGATGAGGGAGAAAATTTCACCGTCATTCGTAACATAATTTTTTTTTTTTCATTTTATTCGTTTTAATGTGAATTTTAAGAATATGTAGGTTTGCGGGCTCTAAAATTGCCGGAAATACTCCGCAAACCAGTTTTAAATGCGCTAGCTCCAAGCTTATTTTCCACTAGTAATATTTAAATCAATAAATTTATATTAAAATAAATGTTATATAAAATTAAATATTGAATTTTTTTTTAGATTTATAATTATGAAAGGATATATATGATCATAGGAAAAATAGGGATTTTTTTTTTTAGACAGTTTAAATAGTCAAATAAATTTAAAATAATTGACACGAGTTTATGCTCCAACATAATTTATTTATTATCAACAATCGAGATCAATATCATCAATATTCCATCGATTGTTTTCTCTTGGTTCTATATCTTCTTCATCTTCAAAAATGCTATAGGACAACCATTACCTTTACCAAAAAAAAAGAAATGCTTATATATCTCCTCTCTGTCTTAAAGTATTATGTATACCCTATAGCAGATGCAGGTAAATTTCAAGCGTATAGAAGAAAGAAAGAGAAAAATTTCTATAAGTTATTCCACTGCAGCAACTGTATCATGTATAAAAAAAAAAGAAAAATTAAATTTTGTAAGAAACAAAATCAATATTAATATAACAAACAAGATTATAATAATTGTGGAACAACAGTAGTTCTACAAAAAACATTTATTTTAATATAAATTTATTGATTTAAATATTACTAGTGGAAAATAAGCTTGGAGCTAGCGCATTTAAAACTGGTTTGCGGAGTATTTCCGGCAATTTTAGAGCCCGCAAACCTACATATTCTTAAAATTCACATTAAAACGAATAAAATGAAAAAAAAAAATTATGTTACGAATGACGGTGAAATTTTCTCCCTCATCACAAACTTTAAGAGGGTTGCCTGACTCTCTCGGCAAAAAAAATTGGTTTGCGCGAATGTTTTCTTAAAAAGCACGAAATTTTTTGTAAAATTAGATGCTAGCAACCAATATCCGTGATGTAGGAGAAACATTAATGTCATTTTTTTATAATTAATTTTTTTAAACATTTTTTCGGCTATTTAAATCAACGCAAACCAAGCGTTTCTTGTTTATATACTTTTAAACTATTAATTTACATAAAAAAAATTGCATGCACAATATGAGGGGGCTTTTTAGATCGACAGCTCCCGGACTATTAATATAATATATATCTATGTGATGGACGCTAACCTAGCCTCCACCATGCTTTTCTAAATCAATGTTTGCCTGTCAAAAAACCCCCTTAGGACAGTTCGGCGCATTTCTCACCAGATGTCTCACCATTCCTCTGGGTTTCGAATTGTTGGCTGTGCCATTGCAAGCATCAAATTCTCGGGTTCTAATCTTAAGGGCTGGTAAAAGTATCAATTGTATTTTCAGATTACAATAGATTCCCACAGCGCTTATCTCAACAGCACGTTTCTCCATTTAGAATTCTTCTATTGAAAGAAACTGACTTAATGGCAGGCAATGCAGTGTGGGCTAACGTTTCTGCCAAAGGAAATAAACACATAAGTCTTTTTTTTTTATTATGAACGAAGTAATTGTCTCCATCCTCAATGTATGGCGCGTGGGTATTCACCACTATCATTATTATTAATTGACAACACGCCATTATCTACGCCTCGCCATTTCGTTAGATACAATTATTTAACACACGTTTTCAAATTGATCTACAAGCCTAATTTGTTATTCGCTCAATACCGTGACTTTATCATGTCTTCATGACAGCCAGTGGAGTAGATAGGGGGGAGGGCATGTCTGGAAAATATTTTCCCGTAATTTTCTGGTTTCACGTCCATTATATTGATGTATGTAAATGATAGCGGGAAAGTGGACAGGTACACAAATCAAACACCTTATTTGGTTTTGTATGAGGTTTCGCTGGTGGTTCTGAAGAAGCTGGGATCACCAGCGAAACGTTATACAAAGCCAAATAAGGTGTCTGATTCGTGTACCTGTCCACTTTCTCGCTATCATTTACATACATTTTCCCGTAAATTGATGGAAGGGGGTGTCAAAGGCAGCCACATAAAATCGTTGTATTCGGACATGTGGAGTATAACGTTATATTCTCGAGATTTTCCTGAAAGTGTATTTCAAAAACGAATTCCCTTCCTTCCATTTCCAAAATTTAATACAATTAAAATTTCGTTAAAACTAGCGATGTGTAGGTACCATAGATACACTGCTCCTCGAAATCCAACAAGAGATGATATGATTGATTGCACACAATACTTGAGTAGCGAGTTTAGTCTCGTTTCCAACAACACTTAAATAGTTAACAATATTAAATAACTGCTTCTGAGAAACGGAAAATGGAACAGCAAGTATAATCATTAATAAACTTTTCATTGGAAATGATAATTAAGGATCACTGACAGGAATGTGTTGTGACCCAGATTGATCAATCTTAGGCTTGTATTTTTCTCTTGCGGAGTTCCACCTTCGCCTTGGTTTATTGTTGATTGGAGTTTGGAAAATTAAATGATGCGAGTTGCGTTTTTCCTGATTGAACGAACACTGACGCATTATTTATTATTTTTTTGATACAGGTAGTTCCCGATTTCAAGAATTATAGTTTTATGAGTGGTCTGCGTGATTATTTCTTACAGCTGTAATGTTAAAAACACAGTAATACCATATGCATTACTACTAGTGATGTGCCGGATCGTTAAAAATGTATATCCGCGGATACGGATCTGAATACGGATTATTTGGTTTCAAGTTCCGCTGATACGGATCTTAACTTTCTTAGAGTACGCGGCGGTAAATATTGCACATCGACCTTTGGAAAGAAACTATCTGTTATGGGAAAAAGTTATTGACCTCTTTAAGAGTTAACTCTCATAACAGATTGTCTCTTTCCAAAGATCGATGTGCAATATCTCATTATAAAGATAGTTTTTTAGTATCTTTGAGTTATGCACTATTGGTATGGTACTCACTACGATAAATGTTTGCAATATAAAGGCGCCAAATACGATTTTAAAAAATAAAAAATAATCTGAATGGAATTTAACAGTTTTTCATTATTACCTAAACACTTGTATATATAAAATTTCATTTATGAATTGAAAATTAATAAGATAATAATAAAGATCCTCCAAAAACTAACGGATATGGATCTTTCTTCTCCCTTGGATATCCGCGGATACGGATATCCGGCACATCACTAATTACTACATACAAGTAAAGCCACATTATGAATGGTTTGAAGGGCCGTAAATATTTGTTGAACATATTTTAGATATAACGAAGTATATTTTCGATTTTTTTGTCACTTGATACTCATAAACCCGAGAGCATGCTAAAACGGGAACTGCCTTTTCTTCAACGTTTCTAACTTAAATAGTTTTAAGATGTATTAAATCGGGTATGGAACAGACTTGCAACATTATTATATAGTATCTTTGCGTGTGTTCTTGTCGCTGAACTCAGACGAGGGCGGGGGCAGAGGAGGAGGCGCATTTGGGGGCCGAAGTAGTCTGATGGGTGGTCGAGGCGCTTTAGCCGAAATGGACGACGACGAGGATGACGAGGATGAGGACGACGATGGAGGCCTCAGTATATTGGCCAATCCTGGAGGTAAGTAATGTAAAGTTGACAGTTATTAAAGTGAAACTTTTATTCTATCGCCCCGAATTTTTCTGGCCGTCTGTTGCATGTCGCATTACAGGCGTCCGCGGAGTAGGGGTAAAGTGAAAGGCGTTCGGAGTAGGCGCTCGGTAGAGCAGCCAAGGCCAATATGGCGGCGCCCATGGTTAGCATCAGCTGACCGTGTAGTACGTATAACACATAGTCAGTCTGTCATGCGGGCAAGTGCTGTACAGTGTTTACATGTTTTTATTCGTGTATTCATGTGAATATTGTTGTTTATAATTAATCGTGATGGATAAGTGTCTACAATCCAACGCCTACAATCCAATAAAAGTTTTACTTGCATCGTGGTTTCTTAAAACCACACAACTGTTTTTTTTAATGGCTGGTCTTGGTTCCATCATTTTAATACATGCTCAAATTACCGAAAAAAGTTTTTTATCTTCTAAGATTTGTTTTATTAGGTTTGAGGACGCCCTCGGCAATTAGTAAAAGACCGCGCACACTTGTCAAGCAAGGACCAGCACAGCACAAACCTGCACGATGTTGCACACTAGACCTGCACAAATTACCAACTTTTAGTGCGGATCACGAACACACCAGATCGATCTAGCACGCTCGTGCTGGTTGCTGTATGCAGGTGCTGGTCTAATGTGCGCTGCTCCGTTAAATAGCATGAACAGGCTTTTTGCAACGTGCTGTGGTGGTCCAAGCTTGATAAGTGCGCGCTTTAAAACGGATCCTTTGCGTGATATTTGCACCCCCTTTAAAAAAACAGTTAAGCTAGCAAAAAGCTGATTTGATACTGGATTTTTTAGTTCTCGTAGATTCACAACAATGTAGAATATTCCAAAAGAACTACTGGTTCCAATCATATATATTAATACGCTAAGGTTTAAGATGTTTGCCTCCCTTTTTAGAAAAAACCACATAAATTATATATCATTTTACAGATAATTGCTTGCTCTACTGACATCGACAACTAAAAAATTTATTATTGCTATTGTTTTTGTAAATTAATTAAATTAATTAAACTCTGAACAACGTCTGCCATCTGACGGCGTAACGTTAACACTTCGATCTGTCATCTGACCTTCATATTGTAAATACTGCCATCTGACGGGCAACGTTAAACAACGCTTTTGCTACTTGCGCCTCTATATGACAATTTTAGTAAAATATTTCTTTTACAACAAAAAGAAGAACGTTATAAGCAGTGTGCAAAATTAGAAACGAATTGAATACCTGCAATCATTATTTAAAAAATAATTTTGTAAAGTGATAATTATTATACTTATTTAGTGCGAATAATTCGCACAGGTCACGCTAGTTATTTATATATTATTTACTCCTATTTATTATTCCAGTCTCGAAGTCTGTAACCAGGAGACCGAGCTTCCTATGTCAATATTGTCATGAATTGATTTCAATTAATTTATGTTATAGTGTTACAAAGTAGTGTCTCATCTGCTGGCGGTGGCTACAGCGATGAGTCGTCGGACGGAGGCGCAGGCGGCGGAGATGATACCGATACTACCGATTGCTTAGCTGATAGACGGGCGGTGCTCAACGAGCCGACAGCCGACAAACTGTACGTGCCAGAGTGCACGCCCGATGGAAGATATCGCAAGGTGCAATGCTACAGCAGCTATTGTTGGTGCGTGGACGAAGACACAGGAAAAAACATAGCGGGGACGTCGGTCAAGGACAAAATGCCTAAATGCGATTCAGTACCGGCTGCATATACTCGGCCAATGAAAGGTAAAAACGAGACTTGCCAGCTTTCAGTTTGAATTTTGTATATTTGGGAGCTAACATAAATATGAAGTTTACTTACATCATCTGGGGATAAAAATTGAACTCCATCAAAGAGGTATATTTTCTAAACGTGGCAGATTGTTGTATATGCATCTGCAGTCGCTATATTTTTTTTTATATATTCTCGAGGCTAGAAATGCTGCTAGGAGTTCTGCTAGCCGGTAGGCTGGGTACGAAGCTGGAAATGACGTCACTGCGGGCTGGCCTGCTAGATCACAAGATAGGTTTAAAAATTAGAATATAGCATGGGCTATTTTCCCTGCTAGATTTGCTGCTAGGTATGAGCAAGAACCAATCAGGACGCAGTATCTTGTCACGTGGGTACTTGAACGAACACCCACAAACGAACATGGCGTCATTCTGATCAGAGTCAGACAACAGACACGTTTTGCTTTAAAATTAGAACAGGGGCTATTTTCCCTGCTAGATTTGCTGCTAGGTATGAGCAAGAACCAATCAGGAAGCAATTTCTTGACACGTGGGTACTTGAACGAACACCCACAAACCAAAATGGCGTCATTCTGATCAGAGTCAGACAACAGACACGTTTTCGAACTGTCACTGCGCGCACACCAGATCTATCCACAAAACAAGCTTGTAAAATAGTCTCGTGTGAAGCGAGCACAACAGCAATCAAGAAAATCAGCGCTAGAAAACTAGTAGGCAAATCTAGCAAGGAATCTAGCAGCGTTTCTAGCCTCGTGTGCAGCTCTTGATATTGTAAGCAAAGAAGAAAATATTAGGTTTATAAATATATCGATATTACTGAGTTCTCTATTTTCAACTTTTTAAAGGAAAGCCTAACTAAACATCATTCGATTTCAGGATGTCCAGAACACAGAAAGATCCAATTTCTAAAGGATCTAGTAGATTTTCTGTCACAAAAAATGGTCGCCGGTACAAACGGAACAAATATTATGGGGTATGTAATTTCTATTTACTATAGGCACATGTTGCCTATCGTGAAAAGATGTTATCTTTATTGCGTTTTTTATATATTTTTCACACGAGACAAATGTTTCGTTCGCCCCACTCTGGTTCCAGTTTTACGAGAAATGTCAAATAACTGATCAAAAAATATTTTAGCGGACGAGATACCAATAGTACATGGCAAGCATCGGAAGAAGAAAAGGCGGCAACCTGGAGTTTTGTGGTCCTCGATAAAAACAAAAACCATGTACTCGAAAGGAAAGAATGGAAAACGTTTCGTTCGATGGTGTCCGTCAATAAATTGTTGCGACACTGTGGCAAAAAGTTGCCCCGCTATTGCGACGTCAATAAAGATCGAAAAATTAGTTTAACGGAATGGTTAAATTGCCTCGGTGTTAATGTTCCTACACAACAAAAACCGAAAAGTTCGATTCGATCGAAGCCAAATCCTATTGAAATATTCCTTAAAAGTGATTGATAATAGTATGTTACACCACAAGGGCCGAAAGTGTGATGCTTTGCCCTTCGCGCCATGATGCCTGAGGCGAAGCCGAGGGCATCATGGCGCGAAGGGAAAGGATATCACACTTTCGGTCAGTGTGGTGGTTACTATTTTTCTTCATACCTCGGTCGCAAGCACGCTTATTAAATACATGAATTAATTAATTACATAAAAACACGGATAAATTCCAAGTAAGAAGCTTTGAAGTTATACGTAAAAACAAGAATGACAGCTGTTCGCGACTATTATCTAAAATGTAATAGGGTTGCTATGGAAACGGTTTGATTGGTTGTTTTTGCTTTGCACGAACGTACGAACTTACGTTGTAGCGTGTAATCCCACCAAGGAGTAAACGTTAGACTTTCTGCCTTACAATTGGTGCTGAAAGTATGCATTTTCGATCGAGGTATGAAGAAAAGAATATTATTATCCTAACTAAATTAACTATTTTAGTGAAATGATGATGTTGAAAAAGAACAAATTATGCGTGTTTAAAAAAAACTATAAAAAAGAGACAGTGAGTTGTATCTCAATAAAAAAAAATGTGAATATATTTATTTTACAGACAATGAAAAGTATTTTTAAAAATTGTACATAGATATTGTTTTAATGAATATTTTTTAAATTAAATACATAAGATGATAATAATTAATGTTTCCCAAAAAATTACTTATTTTGTGAGGCAAAAACGTTAATGTCAGCAAGGGCGTAGATATGGGGGGTATTATCTAAGGTCACTGTCAAATCAAATTTTTTGACAATCCTTTCTGCAACCCAGCACAAGTGAAATAAGTCATAGGACTCCTCGTATCAAATTGCGTTACAATATCAAAAGTTACTGTTTAATATATCATAAATTTTCACATAAAATTGTGATATTTGTCTGCCTAATTTTTATCATTTATTCTAAACCGTATCTTAGCCGAGTATAAGAATGGCTGGGTTGTTTCAGAAACGTGAATTTTGATTTAGAGAGGAGGCCCCTGGGGGCATAATATACAAAATTTGAGAAATGTTACGCTCTCCTAGAATTTTCCTCCAGTTTTGCGCACCTGGGATCTATTCTATAGTAGGTACCTATTTTAAATTTATAAAAAACTGTTACAAATTTATATAAGGTCATTGATAAAATTAAACCCATAATGTTTGTGAATATTGTTAATATCTATAAAAAAGTTTAAATAGTTTACTGTCGATTCTGGTATTAATAAGAAATAAAAGTGCCATACAAGATTACTAAATTCATATAATGTCGATAGCAATAAATATTATTGTTTGTGTAGATGTCTTTTCGTTTAAAAACAATAAAATATTTTTTATATTATTACTTTTATATGCAGATTCATTTTACTTCCCGATCCAACACAGTGAGAAACAAAAAGAAAATTGAAATCGAATCTTAGGAAACCAGTGGCCATTTTGGTGTTCTATACAGATTTTCAAATGGCTTTCTATGTGAAAAGCCAGCTCTTCAACAGAAAGCAGCTGATTTCAATAAAAAAGTGTCAACTTTATTTTCCATTGTTACCTACTACTGCAGGGGTCATGTTCCTAGTACAGCGTTTTCAGTGCTCTTTATTATGCTCTCCGAAGATATAGGTATTACTTTTTTAAAAAGTATTTGAAATATAGATTATGTCAAGTTTTGAGCACAGTCTTTATTACAGGTAGGTATATGCGTACAGTGTAAGTATGTGAAAACATTTCTGTAAATATTATATTATTGATATTCTTTTACATAATAATAATAATAATAATATATATTTATTCCATTAAGAACCTGTTACGGTTATTGGAAACGTCAGTACAAAAAACACACAGTATTAAAAAAATCATCTTGTGAATAAAAACAGCCATTATACAGAAATTTTTTAAGTGTTCCTTTGAACTTATCAATATTATTAATACTTTTTATATTATTTGGCAGATGATTGTAGATCCGTGCACAATTGTAACATGTGCCTTTAATGAACATTGTCAAGTTCGGTTTAGGCAGTAAAAGTAAATCTTTATGTCGCGTACTAGTAATCGTGACCTCTTGAACCATAATTTTCCATATTTGTGTGAATATACACTGCAGCTTTATAGATGTAAACCGCTGCCAAAGTTAAAATATTATTTTCTTTGAAAACATTACGACAAGAGTCACGCGGTTTTAAACCAAAAATTGTTCGTATAGCTCTTTTCTGCAAATAAAATATACGTTTGCTGTCTCTTGAATTTCCCCATAGGACAACACCATAGCTGATGTAAGAATGAACGAACGCATAGTAAATAGTAATTTTTTGGCTAGAACATCCACATGATAGCAAGTTATAAATAATGAAAAGACAAACCTGCTGTAGAAGTCAACTTTGTCTATTTGAAATAATCCACAATTTAGAGCCTCCATTTCCGAGTAATAATTTGTAAGTTTTTTACTTTTCAGTTTCCCAATTATTTCTGGCGGTTATCATCAGATTGAACAACCAAACAGGCACAACTGTCACATATCAACTTCCGGTTAAGTTTAAAAATTAATTTTAAATCTTAGCTTTTCACTTCACTGTACCAACACTTAGTTTTCACTACTGAATCGACTGATTTAATCCAAACGATAGACATAGTTTATTAGGCCCCACTCACGATCACACTTCATGCAACAGTTCAGTGTTCAAACTTATAGTTCAGTGAAGCATGATAGTGTGTGGGACAAATAAACACTGAAACCAACACTGAAGTCAAGCATGAACTCATCAAATGCATCTTGATTTTTGAACGACTTCAGTGTTCAGTGTTCAAGTAAACTGTTGTGTGTGTGGGTGTTTTTCAGTTCAGTTTTTGGAGTTCTGTGTTTTATACAACCAGAAGCCAAAAATCTCAATGTTGCTGCCTTTCTTGTGCAGAAATAGATTTTCACATATTTGTGTCCTGGTTCTTAATAAATAGGGTAACTAATTCCAGTAAATAATTGTAAGTTAATTCATTCATTCGTAAATAATTATTGCAATCAAGCGGCTCAAGATGTAATTCATTAATCAAATAAACATGACTTCTTGAATCACGCATTTCTAACCAATTTTTCACCCATATTCTTCTTTTTTTTTCTTATTTCTCTGTTTTAAATACAATCCCATAGCTCTGAACAGCCAATCCTCACCATTTAAATTACTCATTTAGTTCTTATTAATGAACTATACTCTATAGTATAATATTGTAGTGTGTATATAATATAATATATCTTATGTATCTATACTCGACGAGTGTATGCCAACAACTGAACCAAACTGAACACAAAAAATTTAAAAAACTGAGCAGTTTGCATGAACTGTGTGTGGTGCCAGTCAGTCTTTCGATTAATCTGTCCAACTTCACTGAACACTGAACTGTGGCATGAAGTTTGATCGTGAGTGGGGCCTATTAGACTTTGATCTGTTAATCCGTTGCGTAATACACTTGACATTGTTAAAATGCATTTTTACTTTAAAGATATTATTGCATAATTCGTATTTGACATAACCTCGTTCGATTTAGTACAGGATATTATCGGTTGAGAACTAACCTAAAAATATTGTTTTATTGTACAAGTTCAGATTGCTGCGATAAAAATTAATGGGGCATGTATTAAGAAAGTTGATTATTTTTGACGTGATAACGTCTTATAAATTGATGAAACACCGGCTGCACGCACCACAGAACAGTAATCTGTGGCACGCACGAAAAAGAGTAACGTTCCGCAAGCGAGAGCGCGATATAAGCGATAGTCTCTCTTCTCGCGTGACGTCAGAGAGTAGTGTGCGTTCAACATTTTTTTCGGCTGTTCCAGCGAAAGCTACATCTGACAGATGGCCAGATAAATTATACGGTTTGTTAACAAATATATAATATATATACATTCTTTGAAATGTCTTTTATAATTGCTTGAAAATATGTATTTTGCTTTGGTTGATTAAATTATTAGTGGGTAAAAATATAGTTTGACAGCTACTAAAATTTAGGTATTATTAAATATGATATTCGAGCGGAATACATTATCATGTAAAACTATCGTCCGTAAACCGACTTTACAGACAACCAATTTTTTATGTCCTCCATTTAGATCAGATTAGGTTTGAAATTTGTGAGTTTACGATAATGTTCGCAGAATGTTTGGGGCCCTATACTTCACGCCGCCCTATCTACTCAGAAGCTGTGCACGTCTATTGAAATAATGAAATCTTCCCTAACATTTCTTTAGTTCTAAATAACAATGAGTACACATATTTGTTTACAAATTGTAAAACGCCCAATATAACCAAATGGGACAGCCACTCGATGCAGTACATGTGCATTCTCTTCGGAGTGAACGAACGCAATGATCGTAGCAATCTCATGATGAAATCGGAAACAGGAAACGTGTCCAACAGAGAAACTACAGACTTATACAGGTCTGGAACTTGCTAATTCGAATCTCTTTCCCTGAAGGGACACACTTCAAGGATTGTTCAATATGTCAATACCAACTGAAAATCTATCTTTACCGTAAGATGTGTCGAATCGACAGAAACCGCGTTATTTGTTATTGATCCAAAGTGAGATGGACGGCGAAAAAGAAAAACAATTACCTTGTACAAAAGCAGCTTTTAATAGTTAGTGTTGTAATACTCTAACACAAAAACAACATAAATAGTGTAAAATACTTCTACGAACCTGTACATATTATATATCACATGCATTCTTTAGTAGGTATAATTATTATTATAATATGTTGTCAAATTTTAAACTTCAGCACTTTCTTGTTACTCGTGAATCATTTATTTAAATAAATTATCTCAAAAATATATACTAAACTCAATGGACGATGTCCAAATTGTCAAAATACACTTTTGTAAACGTTTTTCATCTTTCCTTTTTTTATAAAAAGCATCAAACAAATCTATTTTTAAACTAACGTTATTGACTTTTTGCAAAATTTTAAAAATCTTTTTTTACATTATGTTGTCATTTAATTCGCATAAAATATTTAACTAATGATTCTTAAATTTCATGAAACGGATAAAGATTAAAAAATTATTTCATAGCAACTCCATAGTTTACAAAAATTAGTTCTAAAATTAAGACTTTTCATTTAAAAAATCGTGATTAAATATCGTACTTCATAAACAAAGACTGAAAATTTGAAACTTAAATATAAAATTTCGGTTAGCGTTTTATTTACATTAAAATAAAAGATGATTAGTTTTTTTTTATGCTACAAACTGGAGAAATTACAAAACATTAAAATAGCTATTAAAGATGACCTTTTTAAACTTTTTAAATCTAGTATCTATTTAGTATTCAGTTGTCACTATCAAATGTTTAGTTAATTGATACAGAACAAAAGAATGTTCTCATTAAACAAATGACAGAGCTATTTAACCATCTTAAATAGGTATCATCGAAAAATTCAAATTTATCAGTTCGATCTTAAACGCACTTTGTCTTAGTTTTAGAGGTTTCAAATAATTCACGGTTTAAAAAAAAAAACTATGAAAACTAAAATCTGACAAAGCTCTTGTAATCGACATAAAACTAGATATTGTTTACAAAACGTATACGAAAACTATACATTTTGAAAAAAACAAATTCATACAGTTCTTTTCTTTTTAAATAATTTCACTACATTCAAAAGCAAATAATCATAAAATATTTAAATTATATTTTCAAATCCTCAATATTGAACACTTTAAAAAATAAATTGCACATATAAAATGTCCAGTCTTAAAAGAAATACGAAAATACATGTTTATTAATTATGTATATTTTTAACTAAAATCTTTTTTAATTCTATCCGATATACATTATCGTGTAACTGACTAGTAATATAAACTACGAAACAAACTACAGCCTTCTGAAATCACTGCAAGCTCGTTTGTATTATTTTAAATGTTTTAGTAAAGTAGGGTCAGTCTATTGAAGCAAAATTCATCTAAAATTGTAATACTTTTTTGAATAACGATCTTTCCGAATGTCAAACAATTTACTGTAAAGTGGTTTCAGAATTCATTTCTTTTTACTGCCTGTATAAAAAATGTTTCGAGTCCAGTAACAGAACTCCTACCATTGCATGTGAGTGTTCCTCTCCCCGATTTAGTAGGCGTGCGCACTGACTTTCTGCGCATGACGTACATCCGTTCGGTTTTTCGTCACATCAATTTATTTATTTTTTTTTTTTTGACGTGATAACGTCTTATAAATTGATGAAACACCAGCTGCACGCACGAAAAAGTGTAACGCCGTAACGTTCCGCCTGACCCTGTGCGTGCAAGCGAGAGCGCAGTCTAAGCGATAGAGAAGCACGATCGGCCCAAGTTTGACAGCTACTAAAATTTAGGTTATGTATTATTAAATATGATATTCGAGCGGAATACGTTATCACGTAAAACTATCGTCTGTAAACCGACTTTACAGACAACCAATTTTTTTTTGAGGGGAATCAAGTTAAGAGTTTTAATGTTTACACATCAAAAACAATTACGAAAATATTAATCTATGATAAAGTAATTTCAAAATAATAATAATAATATTTGTTTTATTCCGTGGAACACCAAATAGATGAGTTTATCAAAAAAATACAAAATTTACAAATAAATCAACAAGATAAATGAAAAGAGACCTAACAATTAAGCCTGAATAATTTTTAATATGAAAACGATGAGCTCGGGTTCGTTTTGGGCCCGGGGACGACCTGAACAGTTTGTGCACCGCTGCCTTATAAGATATTCGGCAAAGCGTCTATTCTTTGAAACAATTGGGACGGCATATATGCTTGTCGCTGCCAAATATTCAAGTAAACTGCTTTTGGATATGAATACAAAAAATGAAAACTGACCCTACCGTTAACAATATTAATTGAAAATATATTATCTATCGATTATAGGGGTTCGAATCAATTCCGTTTTACCAGAAAACAATAATGTTACAAAGTTTTCTGTTATAATAAATTTATAAACAGATCTTTTCATTTCCGATCAGAATTTGATCTTTACGTTAATGATGTAAGATTGTCTTCATAAGAAAGTAAATTTCTTTTCGCAATAATTCCTTTGCTATAAAATACACTTGCGCAAAGCGAATTTATTCAAATGATATTTTCAATAATATTCTAAAGACTGTAAATAGAAAAACCCTTTTGTTAATAGTTATCGGAGCAAAAGACTACTTATTTAAATTAATTAGTCATCGGTTCTTAATAGGAGTACAGTCCTTAAAAATGATGAAATTATTTTATTACGTTTATTAGTAAACTTAAAAATCAATAAAAAATCGTTCATCTGCATTTAATTTCTTAATTTCTCAAAGAAGTTTCAACACTTTAATAGATGTGAGGTTACATTTGAACAAGTAATGGAAAAAAATCGTAATTTTGAGTTTTAGTACTAATTGTTTAAAATATGAATACCAGCAAAAGTCTTGATCTGTGACGTAATTAATGCCTGACCAATCAAAATCAAAGAATTTAAACAATATGATCGGATGGTTATGACGTCACCGTGAGCCGATATTTTAAATTCTTTCGTACAAATACAAAATATAAAAAACACGGAATTTTATTTTTTAATGAAATTTCAGATTATGCATTAAAAAAAAATGCGAGATGACCCTCGTTATAAAACAGCAAAATATGTAGTTATTTCAAAACTATATTTTTCCTTTATTTTTTTTTTTCGATAAAAAGAAATAGAACTACCGATGATTGTTTTCCAAATAAAAATATGCACTAAAATTAAGCATATAAAAATATTTTCTTTTTCAAAACATATATTCAGCACCTGGTTTTTCTTGTACTTTAAAAAAAAGAAAACTAAAATAAATTTTTTCACATCATTATTAAAATTCTTCCAATTTTATTTAAACATTCCACTTTAACTGATACATTTGGACGGTGAATTGTAAAAATATAATTACAAATATTTCAGATTTAACAAAAGAAAAAAAACAAAAGAAAAATAAACAGTGGACACTAATGTATCAGCTAAGGTGTTTTAAATGTCAGAAGTAAAACATAATTCATCTACCGTTTTTCTTAACATAAGATACTTTTAAATTATTTTTATAAAATATCACTTTTTAAAACCAAATACAGTGATGCTTATCTTAAATGACTAAAACACAAGGATAAATTAACTATAAAAAATACACATGGGTCTAAGATTGGTTAAAACACAGTATAACCAGTAGTTTCACTCCAGCTATTTCGTGGTTTTGCGCCGATCCTTTCGCGCATTGTCATGTTCAACGGTGTCGCCAATCAGGCGCAAGTAACGTTTTCCAAGAACGTGATCGAGAAACAAAAAGACGAGAGTCAACCTACTGGTTATACCGTTGAGCTGCGATCTACAGCAGCGGTTCTCAGGTTATTACTTACGGATCGCTGTAAAATTATGCAATTTTTAGAAAAGATCACAAAAAATACTACATATTTTCGAAAAATATGTATTAATTAAAAAACAAAACTGGTGTTATATTCGGTACAGAAACACTATTCGAATTTTTATAGCAATATTTTTCATTACTTACTAAGTTTGTTCCAAGCAGCCGCTAATGGTAATAAAACCGTACACAGTCTTGTTACTGCGCGAGACTGTCTTGCGCAGTATCGATTTTTGAGCTAGTGCGCAAACTAGTCTTGCGCAGTGACAAGACTGTGTACGGTTTTATTACCGTTCACGGCTGCTTGGAAAGAACCTTATATTAGACATCGTGTCCATCGTGACACACAAAATTTAAGTAGTCAATATAATTATGTTATGAAATTGAGCTAACATACGAATTTTTATTTATTTATTGTTTAAAATTTAGTCAACATAAAATTGTTACCACGTTTTTATTTGTTGTTTTTCATTGTTATTTAATTTTCTGTACTTGAAAAAGTCTAAATATATACACTAGGAAAGTATCTTTGACACGCGACCTTCGCACCATCTCGCGTTTGATTTTTTCCAAAAGTTGTTCACCCAGAACATGGAAACCAGCGTTATTCTTAATTATAAAAAAATATTTACGTAAAATGTCAGTAAAAAAAACTACATAAATGATATACATTTTTAATTTCTAAATTTTTTAAATCTTATTTTTGTTAACAAAATAACAATTATGATATTTTTCATATATTTAATAATGATTACAGACGTAAAATAAAATTTAATTACCCTTGACGACGTACTGCTGCAGTCCATTTTTTTCCTCTCTAATTCATAAGAAAATCCAGGAAAACGGTGGAATTGTAATTCTGGATGTTTAGTTGGTGTATCTTTACAATCAACAACACAGCACTTCCGATTTGATAGCTTTTCCCCCATTTTATTCGACAATTAATCCTTATTAAAATGCCCGTATAACATATGACGCTAAGGTTTTGACTGAACCAGATTTAAAAAAGAAAACACACACGAGAGGGCGCAAAAGTCGCCTGTCAAAAGATACTTTCCTAGTGTATACTCGACAAAAACCGGTCAGACAGACAGATTGGCACCCTTGCTTGGCTTGTGATCTAGCTTATGTAAATATAATTTTTCAAATCTACAAAAAAAAAATGCAACCAAAACGTAATCTGGGAACCGCAATCTATAGACCAATCTATTAATATAATTATAATAGCCATATTCGTCAAAATTATATAATACTGAACGAATTAAATTCAGCTAAATTTGAAATCTAAAATCGACGAGTTTAGATTACCGATTTTTTTTACGAATTCACTACTTTTGATGAACGTGACCATATTATTTTTCAATATCTGCTTTCGGATGTGATAATTTTCTAACCGATAAAACAAATCAATGAAAATAGCTTGTTAAAAGAACAAGTTAATTACAATTATCAATACATTCTTAAAACAGAAATTAAAAAAAGAAAAAAGTCAACCTAACCTGAAAATACCGACTATCTGTTATTTCGATAAACTGAGCAGTAGAAAAATTATTTTTCTGGCGTTTTTTGAAAAGGTGTCAAACGCAATCCTTTGGATAAAATTTGTGCCTCCAAATCTCTATCCTCTTCCTCATATCTGCAATAGGAAAAATATAATATATGACTGAGGCCACAGAAAAATTATCCCTGACATTCAACAGTGAAGTAATAATATTGTCCTTACGTCAATTCATTAACAAAAAGGTTAGCAGTTAAACTGTAATTTAAGATTATCTTTCCCTGACAGCACGTTTAACGAGCTTTAAGGCTTCTGTGAGCGATTTACAAAATTTTTAGATCAGTAACATTTTTGGATAAAGTAAAATAGTTGTAAAATATGTCGTAACTGACGTTTATAAAGAGTTAATTGACGTCTGGCCGTGAGAGGCAGCACTTGTAGTAGGTACACATAATGGGCGTGTTTGGCCGAAGTAAGTACTTACTAAACTTAGTAAGCCAGTTAGCATAAAAAAATTAAAATCTTACAAGCTGACTATAGCGCTTTTCAGCCAGGACAGACTTACTGGCTTGACATAACTCAAAACACGGGTTTACGTTATATCCCGTACATATAACCTCATAGACTGAATATAATTGACAGTACTAAATTTATCCATTTAATTTAATTCATGTAAATAGTTGCAAATGGATAAATGACAGGTCTGTTCCTGTCTGTTTTGTTTACATCAACAATAAGCAAAATGGCGTCTTATATTAAGCCATGCTTACTGCGTTAGCACTTATTTTGTGTTCCGGCTGAAAATTTTCTAAGTATAGTGAGTGACTTACTAAATTTAGTAAGTACTTACTTCGGCCAAACACGCCCATTGCCGTCTCTCGCGGCTAACTGAGATTAGGGATGTTGAAACAGTATCGATATATCGATGTTTTTAATTCAAAACATCAATATTTTTAGTCGATATATTTTGATCCGATATGTTGATACAAAATATCCAATATCAAAAATTGTATCAAAAACGATATTTTTTTATTTATGTAACTAGTCAATAGAATCCAAAACCGTAAAGAAATACTGGTAAAAATACCTTCATGTTTATTGAGATTTTTGTACATTAAAATAATGTAGTAGTAGTAGTTTATTGATGACGAAATCAAAAGGGTAAACGAGTTCAGCAAAAATGCTGTTTTTCAACTCTCCCTCACAAAGAAAAAAAATACAATAATTTGTGAATAGAATACAAAGATTTACAAAATAATACCTAAAAAAAGATTTTGTAACAGCGGCATCTTATAATTTATATCATAATAATATTGACATTTTGTATAAAAATTACTGTTGATAATATTAAGCTAAATACACTATTATTTTAAAAACGCAAACTCTTTTGAAAATTTGACCAATATAATGATATATCGATATTTTTTTCTCGATATATCGACGTCGATATTGATATTTTTATAAATATCGATACAACAATATTTTTTTTACTTCCGACATCCCTAACTGAGGTATTGACCTCAGGGAAAAGGTTCATCAAATCGTGTATCATCAAAATCAATTTGTAAATACATAAAAACAGAATCAATAAGAACAGTCACACAAAACCAAACAATAACTACAAAACAAGTAACATCAACTACAGAAATACAAGGAACATTTTGTTTCACATGCAGATTGCGGTTAGGGAGGGACGAAACGGAGCATTTTAAATAAACAGAATTGTATCGGCACCTTTGTCTGTCCACTTCCAACTGTGCTATCAGTGACTTGCGCTTCGAAACAATGTCCAACATTTCGTCTAGAAGAGCACCTTCAGCAGCTACATCAGCCGAACTTTTCGAGTTATCTACAAATAAAATGTTTCATCTTGCACACTCCAAAATAATATTGCCGAACTTAATTTACCGAGCTACATACTAATAAAGCATTATTTTGTATTTTTGTTTACTTGATAAACTGCGTTTCATTTATCAGAGCATCAAAAAATACAAACCCACTTCTTGACCACAAGAATAAATAAATAACCAGCAGTACTCTTTATAACGAGTTTTACTCATTTTTGTGACTTCGATGCTCGATTAACCTGACATTCTATCCTGAAACGGCCAGTGCTGTACCGTCTCGAGTGTTGAAATGCTTACAGCAAATTGTTTTTTACGCGTCAGGTTTAATAAGACATTTTATTTAGTTACTTCGTCTAGGTATACAAGCTTTGTGCAGGGAGGCGGAGTTACAAATTTTTTAATGCACCGTTTGTGGTGAGCACTAGGGGAAACATCAAGCTCAAATTTTCCGTATGTCAATGAGCAATGTTTATTAAAAGTGAAAATAGTTATTATTTTATGAAGTTTTATAATTACAAAGAAAACTAAGCGATCTGGAAATGCTTGTTGTGTTCCGGGCTGTTGCGCTGATGGCGATTTAAGTAAAATAAAGACCATTGGAGCCCTAATTTCCGCTGTCAATGTAAACAAATTAACATCAGTTTTCCTTATTACATTTTTTTGGACATATCATGGCCAACTAAAGTTTTTGACTTATCACCATAGAAACATGTCGCGATTTCCATAAAAGGTGAGTTCAATAATTCTCTATTACCCACTAGCGGCGCTAGTAGGCTTCGTGCACACAGCCTATACTTGTTTTATTTCATTTTAAAATTGTGCTTGCTATGATAGTAAAACTGATTTTTTTTTAAACAAAACCGTAAATATGCAAGTTAATTAGGTACGCCTGTGGAAAAGCAATAAAATTTCATCTTTAACTTGGAACCAAGGTCCAGGATCCATCGGTACACACATCAAATACACCACATACAAATTATGCTTCTGGTTTTTATTTATTCTTGTACCTTGGCGCACGACCATAAAAATGATAAAAAAAAACGCAAAAAAAAACAGGGTTGCTGAATTTTAAAAGATACAAATTAGGCTTTCAGTTGTAATTCATTGAATAGAAAATTTGAATTCTCCAGTTGACACTAACAATCAAAATATCAGTAATGCTCGTTTGTTTCGATTCATTAAAAAAAGTAACAATTACCATCGGTGGCCAATCTTGCTTGCAGTTGCGCTTGTAAGCGAGCATGCCGTTCTTCCAAGCGCAATTCTTCAGCTCTGTCCAGAAGTTCACGTTCGTATCGACGCAGTTCCGCCAATTCCCTCATCAGCATCAACCATTCAGATAAAAGGGCGCTTTCGTCTCTTGAACTGTAAGTACCTGTTAAACAATATGTAAATAATAAATTTCTCAACATTTTTGCACACACTGCTACCAACTGTGCTCTATTATCGCTTTGCGCGTCAGAACTAAGGTTTCGTTCACACAAGAAGGTCATTTTCGAAAAAAAGGGAGATGAATTTGTTATATAAAACGGAACCATTTTTACATTGATTCGAATTCATAATTACTTCTAAAATTGTAACCGAAAATCGCGAACAATGGTCGTTGGTTGATCTGTACGTACGAACGTCCGAGCCGTACAGGTCGCAAACCTTTACAAATCGCCTTGGTATATTTTTTTATTCTCTTTGTTTACGATCAGAGTAGAACCCCATTTAAATACATTGAAATGTGTTCAGTAGTTTAATTTTTATACACAATTTTGTTTTAAGACAGCCAAAAAAATTTTCAAAATATTAAACTATTTTTAAATTTTGCTTACTTGATCCCTCTCCTCTTAGCGCCTTTTCCACTTCCACGCCAATTTGTTCAAGTTCTCGAGTTTTAACTTCAGTTTCTTCTAGTTTTCGTTGGATCTCTTGAGCCAAACGTAACCTAAAAATTAATAGGAACGTTTCATATTTTAGGGCTTGAATCTGAATGTCAATATTTTAGCTCTGATATTTTTGGGACTAGAGAAAGTAGTCCTAATTTCAGGATCGGATTTTTCTGTGAAAGTGGTATGTATATGTTTGTAAACGATTTTTTTTCACTTACGGTTATTTATTGAACAAAATATTGGGATCAATTACGGCTGACTCACGTGGCTCGCTAGCGAAATACATTTGCAATAGGTCGGATTATTAGCTATTAAAATAGGAACACAACGAAAGTTCGGGAATAGAAATAAAGTTTAATTGTTAATCATCAAAAAGCAATCAATTCTTATCCAGTTAAAAAAAAATTTAATGCAATACAGACTCGATAATTCAAAATTTGATAGTCCGGAGTTTTTGATAACTCAGACAGTCGCTCGATTGTATTATCTATTTTGTAATTCGGATTTTTGCTATTTCAGTAATCTGGACTATTGTTTTTTAAGCAATGATAGAATCGCATAAATGACCACGCTATCATTGCAAGTAAAAAACGAAATATTTAAACAATTAAAAATGGGAGTCCTAAATATTAAGCAAATTATTTAAAGACTTTATGCATCAACGTGACATATTATATTGTAACAATATGTACATGATTGCTGGTAAGTACAATTTATCTTGTTGGTGTTTGAATATTTCATATAGAAGTTTATTTAATTTGTAAGCCATATATTTAGAATTTATTTGTATAAATTACTCCTTTGAGAACGATTTTTTTACACGCTTTATATTAACTTCACTTGTAAGTTTGTATGTATGTATGTTTGTTTGTAACCTTCCTTTGGACTACAGCAAGTGGTTTATTACTGTAGTATAATATACCAGCACTATAACCACAGTGTTTAGCCATGCGGTCTAAGGCACGGGTCTTCGCTGACGTCAACTCTCGGAATCACAGGTCGTGGTTTCTAATCCCGTCCACGCCGAAAAAAAAAATTGTTTTTTTTTCGGCAAATTTTTGACAATAAATCGAACTAAAAAGTGGAAAATAAATATAGTTAAAAAAAAACTAAAAAACACGCTTTATATCGAACTAAAACAAACGATGTACGAAAATGTGGAACAAAGCGCCCCACGCTTTTTTCACAATAATACTAGTATTTTTTATACATTATAGTTTTAAGCTTATTTTAAAAAAAATATTTTTTACTTTTTAGTTCGATATAAAGCGTGTTTTCTAGTTTTTTTAAACTATATTTATTTTGTAAATAATTGATATTACTAGCAGTAATCCGGATTTTTTAAATAATCTATATCACCTGTTGTCATAAGTCTGGATTATCGAGTCTGTACTGTACATGGATAAAATGTTTACAAATTACCTTTTTTGTTGAGACTGTCGAGCCGCCCTTAACATACTGCGCTGTTTACGGTCCAATGTATCGGCAGAACTTTCCGCTTGATCTAGCGTTTCAATGCTGTGATCTAAAGCCTTCCATTCCACCTCATCTTCCGACAAACTGTCCTCTGTAAGCACCAATACCAAATTTCAATGGGTGTCTCTGTTGGTTTCTTTTTTTGAAGATTTCCATCATAATGATGGAAGGAACATGCGCAGACCGCAGTTTTAAAATAAACTGTACGAATGCGCCGCCCATCATTTTGACGGAAATCTTCAAAAAAGAAGAGACCAATGAACGTTCAACGTAAGGAGTGCACAGCACATCAATGACAGTTAATCTGAATTTTGTAACACCACGTCTTAAAAAGCCACGCCGCCACTGGTGTACTCTGGTGGTCATGTGGGGAAACAGAGGCAAGATGGCAGCGGAGCGTATGAACCATAGATATATAATATATTTAATAGATTGCGGATACACTAGCGCCTCCTGTACCTTTTAGAAGCCATTTTGTACGTGGAAAACACCGTAAAAAGCGCGCGAGACTTAAAAATATTAATTATTTTATAATATGATTTTATTGAGAAACACGACAAAACTCACAGTAAACAGTGATATTTCGCTCCAAAACCTATTTTTATACTGAAACGTTTCAAAAATTACAAAATTGAGCATAAATATAATGTAAAAGCTTAAAACAATTTACATTGTCAATTTGGTATCAAGGTTGACAAGCATTGATGCCAATCTGATAATGTAAAATGTTCTAAGCTTTTATATTATATTTATGCTCAGTTTTGTAATTTTTGAAACGTTTTAATATAAAAATAGGTTTTGGAGCGAAATATCACTGTTTACTGCGAGTTTTATTGTTTTTCCACATCATATTATAGAATATTTAATCTTTTTGAATCCCGCGCACTTTTTACGGCGTTTTCCACGTACAAAATGGCTTCCATATGGCTTCTAATTGGAACCATTCCGCACAATGCTCAAGGATAGGCATCCGCTATCTATTAATATATATATCTATGGTATGAACTAGGAAGGAGTGTTCGTGTTAAAAAACTTAAATTAATAAATGTGTTGAATTAGATAATATTCTTATTACAAAATTACGTTAATAAATATGCTGAATTAAATAATATTAATGTTACAAACTTACGTTAATAAATATGTTGAATAAAATAATAATAATTGTTACAATTGGAACTTTTAGTATTTCTTTTAAATAACATTTAATCAGTTGTGTGAATGAGATTCTAGATTATAGACGATCCATAACTAAGGTCATAAGTGCATGTACTACTGTTACATATATTTACCAAGAGTAGCCGACTCCCTGCCAGAATAGTTCAGCGGAGGCGGGGGTATTGGCGGTGGAGTAATTTCTCTGTGGGCCGGTACAACGCAACTCTCTGAACGCGATTTGGTTGGCAGGACTGATTCGTTGAACTGCTTATCCTAATTTTAAAATTTTAATTAAGATTATTATCATTTATATATATTATTTTTTTAAGTGCGCATACTCAATCACATTATTTAGTTGCGCAAGCGCACATCAAGCATACGCATAATAGCTCTGTTTCAAGCTGTCTGTGAACGATAACAGAACCGTCTTGCGCAGTAACTAAAGCGAAACTGTTTGTATTTGTTTTTGGGCTACTTCGCAAGACTGTGACGATTCTGTTCTCAGAGAGCTCAGAACAGAGCTAATATATAAACAAAAACAAAACACCGAATAAGTGATTTTAATATTTTAAAAATATTAACAACTAATGACAGAACTAGAACATTTCGCAAATTTGACATATTTTGAAGGAGTAAAAATAATTATCTGATTTGAAAATACACAACAGTCAGATTTATGTAAAAAAACTTTTTGTAAATAAACACATTTGCATTCTACATCGATACTGACACGACAAAAATTTACAACAAAATCACTGTTTTACACGACATAAAACTACTAAACACACACACACACACACACACACACAAATTAAACTGGTCAAACGCATGCTGTACAATAATATTTCCGTTACAGATAAATGTCTTACTTTTAGAGTCGACTCATCCGTTTTTTAAATGTACGGCGCCACTTGCGTGACTGTTGCAACCGGTGTACACATAGAAAACGCATGGAGAAACTTAACCAAGATGAACGTTTGTTAAACAATATGTGCACCAGGCCCCAATAACACTCATCATATATATTAATACGCTAAGGTTAAAGATGTTTGCCTCCCTTTTTAGAAAAAACCTCACAATTTCTCCACATAAATTATATATCGTTTTACAGATAATTGCTTGCTCTACTGACATTGACAACTAAAAAATTTATTATTGCTTTTGTCTTTGTAAATTAATTAAAATGCAGCAACGCTGAACGTCTGCCATCTGACGGTTTTAATTTTGAAACAACGTCAACACTTCGATCTGTCATCTGACCTTCATATTGTAATACAACAGACACAATACTGCATACTGCCATCTAACGGCTTTAATTTTGAAACAGCGAGCAACGCTGAACAACGTCACAGAAATGCTGCATGATGCCATCTGACGGCTTAGCTCAACGCTTTTGCTACTCGAGCCTCTATAATCTATATGACAATTTTAGTAAAATATTTCTTCGATCTGTCATCTGAGCTTTCATATTGTAATACAACAAAAAGAAGAACGTTATAAGCAGTGTGCAAAATTAGAAACGAATTGAATACCTGCAATCATATTTAAAAAATAATTTTGTAAAGTGATAATTATTATACTTATTTAGTGCTAATAATTCGCACAGGTCACACTAGTTTACCAATATATGATCTATATTATTAATGGAAGATGCTCGAATAATATTTCAGACATTTAACTGTAACAATGTTAAATTACGTGTAAGTATTCAGAAGCAGAAAACTGTTATAGATTACCACACATTTAAGCAAACGTGTAGGAGAAATGCTTACAATATAACCTTGGTCCAAACAAAAGCAAGACTGAAAGAAAAATTACACATTCAAATATTGTTAAGTTTTATTTATTTTGTATTAGTCATTAACAGTTATTTCTTATGTTATTTAATTTTAATTTAAACGTGTTATTATTAATAGGCCTTCAAAAGTGAATAAAATATTTCTTTAACATTGACATCGAAATCATCAGATATGTTAATACTACTGAATCGATTTGAAAAGTTTGATCACCTACTTCTTTTCGAGTTACATAGCCTAAGACAAAAATAGGAGAGGGGGTGAGCTAAATAATAAGAGATACAGTAAAGTGACTCGAGAGATATTTATTCCTTTTTATTATTTCATTGTTAATAATTAAAAACTATCCGGACAAAGTCAGACCGGAAAGCTGTCTCTGCAATATTTGAGCGCTAATATAAAATGGTTTTCGATGTGACACAAAAGTGAAAATGTAATGAAATATTTTGATTCATAAAAAAATCGCAAAAATTGACAATACCGACGCAACTTTTGTATAAATATTAATTTTGTTCACTGGAGAAATTCACGATTATTCATTAAATCAGGTGTTACTTGCATTCAACTTTAAATATGCGAACGAAAGATTGAAAAGTGATTTTACATACCTTCGATTTTTCTTTTGCCTTTGTGGAAAACCTAAACCGCGACAACCGATCCCTAAATCCATCCGACGACGTATTTGGAGACGTGTTCTGCGACTTTGTTTGATTTGAGGTCGGTGAGGACTCTTTACGTTTGTGGAAAAAACCCGACACGGCCTGAATAATACTTTTGCGCCTTTCTTTATCTTTACACTTAGATTTCTTATCCGTTTTCGATTCGGCCAACAAACTCGATTCCGATTTATGAAACACCTTTGTATCGGTTTTAGGCTTACAGTGGGCGATATTTCCCGACTGAGATTTTCTTATTTCAAGGCCTTGCGTACCGTCGAGTATGGATAAATTACGCTTTGAAATTTCTCCAACTGACTTCGTTCGTACGGGTTTCATTCCGTTATTGGTCGCCAATTTCGTTTTCGGTGAGTCTTTATCAGACACATCGACGTTGCTCTTAGCGGAAAGTAATTTTTCATTAATCGAAGTCGAACGTCTAAACAACTCTCCTCTTTTCTGTTTTGACATTAAATCAGTTTTATGTTTATATAAACTGTCGGTACTCAGCATCATAGATTTTTTTTTCGGATCAATACAATTAGTGTTCAAAGTTTCGACCGAAATTGACTGTATGCCCGATGTACAGCTATCGGCACCGTATCGTTTGTTTGCTTTCAGTCTGTGCATTTTAATTTTATCTTCCGGACTAATTCCTAGATCTTCATCGGATTTCATTTGCGCCCTCAATCTAGCATCTTCTCTCAACTTTTCTGTTGTTTTCTTGGCTTCCTCAATTTTCTTTTTCATTTGAGGTGTTCTAAACGTATCGTCGTTGCATGTTTTTCGTACGTCCGGTAACAAAACGGCATCGACCGTAGACGGTAAACAATCACTTTCCGGTTTTATTTTAAATGAAGAATGGACGGTCAGCAAACGTTTCGGACTAAGTCGATTAGCAGTCGTTGTAGGCGTTGCGTTCGGATTATTTAAATAATCGGATTGATGTATGCTATGTCTTCTTTCGGGCTGAGAGCTACGATAACTGATTTCCGATTCAGTTGGCGATTTCTGAAGGATAACGTTGCGATTCGTATTTATTTTCAATATATCGGGGGTTACGTTCGCGTTCGACGGTTTATTTTCTTTAACGGAGCTCGAATTCTGTGTATTTAATTCTTCCACTTTCATATCTTTTCTATCGATCTTTGGTATGTCAATAGATTTCTCCGGCGTCGAATCTGTACCCGTCATTGGACTGAACGTATTTCTAGAGCGCCTCGTCTTTTTACCACCGCTTAATTTCTTTTGAGCATTTAGTTTATCCATAACCATTTCGTGAATCAAATCTTTTCGTTTCTCTCTCTCTTTAGTAATTTCTTCTAATTTTCGAGTTTCTTCATTTTTCAACGATGGTTTCTCTTCAATGATGTCTTCAGATTTACCTGGAAACGCAGGCTTACTCTTTCTTTTACTTTTTCGAATATCGATAGAATCTCGAACATTTGAAAATTCAGCTAGTTTTTGCTGTAGCCTTCTGACGTGTTCCTGATAATCTGTACAATTATTTTCGTCGACCGGTTTCACCGGAGATCCGGACTTCTTCTCTTTTTTGGTAACTTGTTCGTTTCCATTCTTATCATCCTTTGGAACGATTTTCTCTGTCGGTATTGGTTCATAATTGGCCTGTTCATCTTGAAGAGTATTTTGTTTCATTTCCGGCAGAGGTTCTTCAGATTCTATTATTAATAAACTATCTTGTTCCGTTTCACTAGCGCCCTCTCTTTTTTCTTGCATACGTTTCAGATCTTGCGGTTTTAAATCTATAACTTCCGAACCGAAATTGTTCGATCTATTCAACACGTTGTCAAATATACAATAGCCAGTATTAACAGCTGAATGCTGTTTATTTTCAAAAGAAGTGTTGATCGCTTCAACAGGTGGTTCGGTGATAAAATCACTCTTCTTTGTTTCAATCGAACTGTTTTTATTACTGCCACTGCTGGTAGTACTAAGAGGTCTTGCGTAACTATTCTGAACATTGACAAATTGAACATAACCTCTATTTTTCAATAGCGCGGTGTTTGTAGCAGAGTTAATATTATCCAAACAGCTCTCTTCTGAGCCGGTGTCCATAAATTCGATGCTGTCCAAATCAGTAAAATGTTTTATTATTTTCGGAGACAGTCCCGGCGTTTTTGTGGGAGTCATTTCACGTTCTTTTCCACACACATGACCTATATCGTCAAAATCTTCTAGCTTAGCGATTCGCGCGTTGGCATGCGATCCATTCTCGGTGTCCTTTTTCGGTCTTTTTAAACTTTTAGTTTTCTTATTCCGCTTTACCGTTTTATAGTCCGGGTCAATTTTGTATTCCATGTCTTCAATATTATCCGACACGTTACCGTCTCGTGCCCAATCTGAAAGTTCAGTCTCCGTTAAAACCGCTGCAGTAATATCGGGACACGATCCCGAAGTCGAACTGTGCTCGCTGAATAACGTTTGTTCGTCGTTAATTATTTCACCCGGTTTCTGATGAATCGTTTCGCACGTTCCTGTTTCCAAGTTGGCTAGCGTTTTCGGTTGATTTAAAGTTTTCGGATCGCTCAATAATGATTTCGGTGTATCGGGTAAAGAAGACGGCTGACTTCTGACATTTGATTTAACGGTAGTATCGGTAACCGATGACGTCCTCGTACTAGAAACGGATTTCGGATCATCCGGTATAGAGATAGAACCGATTCTGTGATTTATTTCTGTTCCTCCTGCTTTAACATCGTCGACCGAAACGTTCAAACTGTCCAGAACTATATCGCCTAGCTCGGCACTCGTATCATGAACTTCCAGTCTTGGAACTTTCATGTTTGCAGCAGACGAGCTGCGACTGAGGGCTTGATATTCCATAGAAATGTTTTCTGAAGACGAAGAAGACAATGAATCGGATTCTACATCGGTACCGTCGGTTCTACTCGATTTCTTTAAATTGTTCCATGAAATATTCGGTACAATGATTGACGTTTCATGGACAGGACTTCTCGGTCTACAGTCAGCTTCGAATACAAATTCATCTTGTGGAGTTTCATTTGTCCGAGGCGACATATTTTCTTTCGTATCATCGGTCTGTTTACTCAGTTCGACTCTGGTTACGTCCGGTTGTACCGACGGCAAACTGTCCGGTATTTTAGAACTGTCGATTATTTCAGGCGATTTTAAGATCGTATCGGAATCCTTAACTATTGCCGATTGTTTTTCCTCGTCGATTTCAAGAGACGACAGGCCGCACACATGTTTGAAGTCGTTTTTGGAGTCGGTCAAAATTGTTTTAGGTGCGCCGATTTGAGTCGGAGACAGCGGAGCTCTTAATTTCGAAGTTCCTTCGAGGAACGCTTGCATCGAAGGGCTTATCTGAGCGGCCGGATTTAAAAGTTTCTGATGTTCTGAAATATTGCTGTGGAATGATTTAAATTTAGAATCGAGTGCAGATGCCGACCCACATTTTTTAACATTGCTACTGAGCCCGGTGTTTCCTAGAAGATAGCGTTTTTTAAGTTCAAGTGACATTTTTGATGCAATGCCCTCTGTGCTTCGAGTGCGGCTGAGTAAATAATCACCCTTGCGAGGATTTAGTAACGGTTGCGGTTGCTTGGACGGTGCTACGATCGTGATGTCGGGAACAAGCGGCGTGAATTCAAGCTTAATATCACCGGAGCCATCTTTGCTCGGAGCGCGTGTTTTCTGCTGATGGAAGTTGCCGTTTACCGGTTTTGATAACACTCCACTCTTCACCTGCACTCTCTTGATGCCGATGTCGTTCTTCCGATGGTAATTGCCTCTCGTTTTTGTTACGTTGGCATCGTTTAACAAAATCGCAGGAACTTCTTGGGTAGGCGTATTGTTTCCATCGTGTTCGAATTCAGAATCGGTCGAAATTTCTGTCGCTGAATTTTGCGCCTCGCTCGATGAATCGGTGTCTTCCGACCCAACCTGCAGAAAAAAATCGTTATTCACAACCTAAATTAAAGACTACAATTTCTCTTCCTTTCATGGAACGTTTTGCAAATGAAATTTTACTATTTTTAATACTTGTAAGTAAAAAGATCAAAAATATTCGAAAACAAAAATTCATCACAGATTCCTATTAATATTTTCGAAAGATAAATCATCTCTTACTATTAATTTTCAATTTCATTAAAATTTACGCAGTTCAATGATTTATACTGAGTTGCAAACAAATACAAACAGTAGATACGTTTAAAATTGTTCTGCGATGTTTTTTTCTGTTTGATTTTTTATAAGATGTAAATAGTTCTGTATTGTTAGAAAGGTTGAAATTTTACTTTTTCAAAATGTAAATCGGTAAATACAAATGCTGTTAAACCAACCGGAGCTCATGCATAATTCCGCTAAAATACTAAAATAATTAATCAATTAATTAAAGTTAAAAAAATATTTGGGTTTGGAGGAGATTAAAATAATAATCATGCAATTTATCTTCAAAGTGGACTTCGGACAGTGAAGTCTCTAAAATTTCTTGTATATTTGTTAGATGCAATTGCAAAAGCCGCCATTAACTGTAAAAGGGAGTGATAGGTATTTGGAAAAGATTCCGTGGCATAAGAATCGAAAATTAAGCAATACTGAGATTTTTTAAAATTGCATTTAATGCTGACGTTTCGATACGTTTTGTATCATCTTCAGAGTTTTCTGTAATTATATTTTCTTTGTTATAAAATTGTTTTACATTAAAATGTAATAGGGTTATTGACAAAATTTCAAAAAGTATTTAAAATTAAAGAATAAAGATATAATATGTACCCGTAAAAAATATTTTTTCTCATAAATATAACAGATTTGATTCATTATTAGTTGTTTTTTATTTTGACTTTAAATTCTGCGCCAAAACGTCAATTGACCTTGACAGCCATGTTTACTGATTGCCTACGTCACAGTACGCAATCAGTAAACACTAAGCAAGCGGGTACAACGTGACATATTATAGCATTATAACCAACAAAGTGTTGCATTTAATATGATTGACAGAGTACAATGAATACACCAGAGAACATACACTGAACAGAGATAACGAATACACATGGCAGTCAGTGGCACACAGCTACCGGCCATGTTGACTGATTAATGATGTCACGCGCTGTGATTGGTGTTTGAAATCACGTGACACATAGGTTAAAAATCGTGATTTTATTTATTTATTTTAATATATTTAACGCACTTATTTAATAAAAATAATAATTCTAAACGATATTTTAGACCATGAACTTTCATTATAACACAGTTTTATATTTAATTTTAATCACTGTCAATAACCCTATTATGTGGAAGTCAATGTTAGAAACTTACCAAATGCTGTCAATTGTTATCAGTATATTGTTGTTGATGGATTGTGAACACGGTGTCACTGTATTGTTATTTTTTATATTTTTGTTAAAAGATATTGGTTAATGTTAGATTTTTAAAAATCTTTTCCAAATACCTATCATTAACTTCAATGGATCAAAGTTCTATTTATTAAATAGAGTCAAATTCATGTAAATGTGAGGTTAAGAACTTGATATTCACTTCTGAACAACATTGGGCCAGATCCCACGAGTAATGTCCTTTATTCATTGGACGTCCGAAACGTACAGATATAAAACGGCTCTAGTTTCTAGCTCTCCGAGAACGGTAACAGAACCGGCACAGTCTTGCGCAGTAGCCCAAAAACAGATACAGTTTCGTTTTAGATACTGCGCAAGACGGTGACAGTTACTGTTCTCAGAGAGCTTGGACCAAAGCTTATAATTGGACACCATTTCTAATAAAATTTTAAGATCAAAAGTCCACAAAAAAAAAAGAAATCGTGTTAAAACGGTTGATTAGTAATAAAAATAAAGATAAAAAATAAAACGTACTTGGACGCAAACAGCCACTCTTGTGTTAGAAGGTCAGCGATAGGTTACGCAACAGTTACGAACACAGGAACGTTAATATACAGCACTTTCAATTAAGGGCAACACATACAATAATTACCTTACTGTCATCTGCACATAGTGTCTAATAAACACTTGAGTGGTTGTTTGCTGTCACAGCCGCTAAATCTCAACATGAAAATAATCATTCGGCCTCAACACAAACTTGCGGACAAGGGGAAACGAAGGACAAATGGGGACACATTGTATAAAAACATTTCTGAGAAACAGATATATACATTATGCTAATCTATATCTATACTAATATATAAAGCTGAAGAGTTTGTTTATAATATATTTTACATATAACATGGCATGGTTGTCCGGTGTCTGTATATATAGTAGCAGATTACAAAATCCACATACTGTGAGAGTTGTTTTTTAATGAATTATACAGATGTCAGCTCAATTAATTCAAATAAATAAAATCGCAACTTAGTCTGTAATTGAACAGTTTTAAAGATTCCTAGAGCGAATTTTCAGTTTTCATCACTTTTTTCTGTTTATATTTTTTTAGTACCTTTCTTCTACCTGTACTAATATATAAACCTGAAGTGTTTGTTTGTTTGAACGCGTTAATTTCAGGGACTACTGGTTCGAATTGAACACATTTTTTTTGTTAGATAGTCCATTTATCGAGGAAGGCTATAGGCTATATAATATCACGCTACGACCAATAGGAGCGGAGCATCAATGAAAAATGTAACTCAAAATTTGTCCGTCCGAAAAAAACTTTTAAACGGTAACTCCGATCATCATGAAATTTGGACACAACATTCATCTCGGTAAACTAAGATGAACGTGCGTACTCATGTCCCTCCCCCCTATTCGTTATTTTGCACCCGGGTGAAACCGGGCGGGACCCGTAGTGTTATATAAATTCATTACTAGCTTCATTCGAAAATATTTTTCGACATTGAAAAACTATGAAATTGCAACCTTTACTTAATGATTTGTGGACGCTTAAGTCAGGGCAAGTGAAAACTAAGATCGCGTATTCACTAGAGCGGGTTACAGACAATGTTCAGACGTACGAACGCAATCCAGTGCTTATCGGTCTGGGTAGCCCACTGAGTTCCGCTCGTAAGAATGCCAGACAAGCTGGCATGTGCGAAAAATTTGCTCGCTTTTGAACAATACAATCCGAGGCTGTCGGGCATGCGCGTTGTAAATATTTCGTTCGTCATCGTCAGCAACGATCAGCAGTTTTAATTTCCGTTATGCCAAGTCAAAATTTTAGTAGAAACAAAGGAAATCTATCCGAACCTCGTTTTAGTCTGTGTTTGGCGCCGGTTTGCGTGCTCCATGCGTAGAAATTGACATCAAAAGAATTGTTCAAGTTAATGTTGACAAAAAAATTAACCACGCATAATTTACAGACACGACTGAAGCATAAATTTGTGCGTAAAAACTAGGTCAACATTTTTGCAAACGAAAGTGCGTACATGCTTTGTTCATGTGAATACGCGGCTAGTTTAAGAAAAATATGAGAAACATCATGGGCTATTGTGGCCTAGTATAGGCTGTGTGCACGAAGCCTACTAGCGCCGCTAGTGAGTAATAGGGAATTATTGAACTAACTTTTTATGGAAATCGCGACATGTTTCTAAAAACTTTAGTTGGCCATGATGTGTCAAAAAAAATGTAATAAGAAAAATTGATGTTAATTTGTTTACACTGACAGCGGAACGTCAAATTAGGGGGCCAATGGTCTTTATTTTACTTAAATCGCCATCAGCACAACAGCCCGGAACACAACAAGCATTTCCAGATCGCTTAGTTTTCCTATGTTTTCTTTGTAATTAAAAAACTTCATAAAATTATAATTATTTTCACTTTTAATAAACATTGCTCACTGACATACGGAAAATTGGAGTTCGATGTTTCTCCTAGTGCTCACCACAAACGCTCGCATCGAAAAATTTGTAACTCCGCCTCCGTGCACATAGCCCATATACAGTGTCAATGAAATATTTCGTTGTAAATCAAAACTACTGTTTATTTTTTGTTGTCTTTCAATACCACGACCTATTCTATCATAATAATTATATACAATACTAGAGATTTAGTTCAGTACAAAATGTATCGTTTTTGGACATATTCATTGTTAAATAAGCGTAAAACAAAAAACTATTAAACGATAAATGTATAAAGTATTTTTGTTAATAACCAACAGCTTTATAATTCTCACTCGAGTTTAAAAAAAGAAGAAAAAATCAACAATAAATTAATATAAAACCGTTACTGTTAAAAAAAAGCATAACTAATTTGCAAAAAGCAAAATCTTTGGTCAAATTACTGAGCAAAATTATACAATTTGAACGATATTAATAAGCATAAAAATCATATCATTAAAAGTTTAAATAATAACGATTGAGCAATAAAAAATATGCCAATTTATATAAAATTAATAAAAAGTAAAAAAGCCAATTAATAAAAAGTTTAAAATTACATTCGTATTATAAATCAAATTAGCTGTACTGAGATTCAATTTTGCAAATGCTTGTTTCGAGTTTTATATGACCTGAAAGTTCACAGAAAAAATAAAACAAAGTTCACCAGATTTTTCCATTTCGCATTATCCCCATTGGCGGCGGAATGATTTTTTTTTAGAGGGAGAGGCTATAAATTCATGATTACTTATTAAAGCTTATATTATAAAGAGCATTAAGCATGCTAGTTTAAATTTTGGAGGCGCTTGATGCTACTTTGGGGTCTTTCTCTCTCTTTCCGTCGTCAATGAATTCGGAACCCAAAGGAATGGTGAGACCTCTGGTGAGAAATGCGCCGAACTGTCCTAAGGGGGGTTTTTGACAGGTTAACTATGGAGGCATAAGGTAAACATTGATTTAGAAAAGTATGATGAAGGCTAGGTTAGCCTCCATCATGCTTTTCTAAATCAATGTTTACCACCATTCCTTTGGGTTACGAATAAATCACCAACTTGTTTGTAACTCGTATTATAGACGCAAATTGTGCATTTTTAAAAAAAAATTTTTTTTTTCATTTTTCCGTAGCACCTAAAATTTTTTAGTTGTTTAATTATTTGTCTTATTATTTTTTTGTTTTGTAATATCCTAAACGAAGTATAAAACATGAAATTATTTTTATTCATCTACAAAATTGGAAGCAAATAAAGCCGAAAACAAAATTTTTATAGCTCATTGCACGACACAATCTTTGTTTTTATCTTTGCTTTTGTTTGATTTACTTTTACTACCCTCCTCCTGACTAGAAGTATTGTCTACAGCGTGTTTCTTTGAATGCTGTTTATCCGTTTTCGTTTTCGTCAAACTGTCATTTGTTTTGCTACTCTCCATTTGTTTTATTTTACTGTCAATATTCTTTTTTACCGTCAATTCTTTGTCTAGAGTATTATTAGGCGAGACACTCATTTTTGAAGGAAGTGTGCTATTATCCGCAAAAAATTTGTTTCGAACATCGTTCATAGTAGGTGAAGAAGGGTTGGATGACTTCTTTCTTACCGGTTTCACTGGGGGCTGTTCCAGATCTAACTTATCGGATTCTCTTGATTTTTGACGTGCCGGTCTTACCGGCAGCAAATCACTACCGGACACCTGTTGACTTTCAATTAAAGTTTGCTGATTCGAGTCAACTTTTAAACTATCGTCTAAATTTAAAAGTCTGCGATTTTTCTTCGCGTTTAAATTAACTTGGGAGTAAATAGGCTCGACTGATTTACTGAACAGTGCTTCGTGACTGTCAGATGTTCTTTCTGCTGCTGTTTTGTTATCCAGGCTGCTCAACGCCACAGGTATTGGTTCAGAAAATCTGCTGTTTTTGCCTGCATCATTTAAATTACTCAATGTTACGGGTGCAGTTTCGGAGAATTTATTTTTATCTACATCGTTTAACGCTGCCTTTTGTTTACGAGGTAACATTGGAACTGTTTCGATGCTTTTATCTTGTTTAGCACTACCGATTTTTTCCTGCAAACTAATTAAATCCAACTTATCATAATTAACACTACTTTTACGTATATCGCTTTTGTCAAAAATTTGTGACAGATCTTTAACTATGCTATCTCGACGACCTTCAGAGCCGTAACAATTCGCATGAGTTTTCGACCTTTGCAGGTTATTTTTTGTAGAATCAAAATCATCTGCATCGGTTGCAATTCCAGATAGTTGCCGTTCAAAATAACTGATGTTATCTTTTGGAATTTTATTAATAACAGCTGTTTTTCGACGCGGTGTCTTCAACACGTGTTCCAGATTTTTATATTTAACTGCACTGTACGATCGGTAAAGTTTTTTATCGGTCGGTTGATAATCTAATTCGCTTATCCAAGACAACAGATCGTCAATTTTTTCTGATGGCTGAGACTCCAACTGCGATGAAATTTCGGTTTCAATTTCGAGTGCTTTTAACAGATCTTCAATACTCTCCGACAGAGGACCGTCTGCTGTTTCTTCCTGAACGGTTTCCGGTTCTGGAATATCTTCTTCGACGGGTTCATCACCGGGTATCGGTATCGGAATTAATAATTTATCTTCAGATGCTAAAAGCGTTTCCATATATTGATCTAAATCTTCCAAATCATCTTCTTTCGGTTCAAAACTGTACTTTTTTTCCTCCGGTTTCTTTTCCTCGCCATTAGCAATTTTGCTATCACTACTTTCATCTGTTTTTTTTTCTTCTTGCTTCACGTCAAGTTTTTTCTCATCGATTTTATTAACATCCAATTTACCTTTCGCAGGGATAATTTTTTTAGTGAAAGGTGTTTTTGATTTAGTCGCATTAGCATCTACTCCGAAATATTTTCTAGTCGTTTCCAAATCGATTTGCGTTTTCACTTTCAAAGGCGTACAGTTTTCTATTGTACTCGCAGACGACCTTCTTCTATTGAATAATTTTGACATTTCTTTCGGAGTCACCAAAATACCGTTAGACGAATCCTCCTTCGGAACACAATCGTCGGACTTCCCCGAATTAATTTCATTTTGTTTATTTAAAATTTTCTTCGACGACTCGTTCGATTTTCTACAGACATCGTCTTTAGAACTAGTCAACTTATTTTCATCCGTATTCTTCGGAGAGGCATCTCTGCTATTATTTTGGATAACGTTTAAATTAAGATTTTCTTTATTGTCTAATTCTGTGACCGGTAAATTTTCAATGGAAGTATCTTTATTTGGGACTTCAGAGCTAGTCATATCGCAAGCTTCCAATAAATTTTCCGGCGACTTAAGCGTACCGTCAACATTGACGACTTCCGAAAGTATTTTATCTAAATCATTAAACAAAGTTGCAATTTCATTTTTCGTTTCGGTAACGTCTATGTCACTCGTTATTGACATAGGCTGCTGTTCCGATATAATTGAGCTTAAAGAAACAGGTCTAGCATCTAAACGATTATCCGAATTAACGGTATTCTCTACGGCTAAAGTCGGTTCACTATCATTATTGGCAATTGAATCTACAAAACCAGTTTGCAATAAATCCGGTTTATTGTCACTATTACTCAGATCTGTATTAACAATATTGGGAAGGGATGACAATTCGGATATGGGTTCTAAATTCGGTTCAATACCAACGGAAAGGCCTGTCACCTCTGTATCAGAGCCCGTGTCTGTATCCGGAACCATTACGGGCGCTTGAACGCGCACTTCCTGCTGACGTAGTTCCCGTGCACGTATATCGTCTTCGCCTTCTGTAGCTGTGTCGCTAGCGTCGTCTGAAAAACAAGTTTTACGTTTAAAAATTAACTCTCTGGTGATGTGAAACATCAGGTTCGTTCCAAGCAGCCAGCGAACGGTTTCAAAACCATCACCCGCATGCGCAGTAGCTAAACGTGTTCTAAAATCACCGCTGACAGCTTCGTTTTACCTACTGCGCATGCGGGTGACGGTTTCGAAACCGTTTGCAGGCTGCTTGGAACGAACTTATCGACGTCAAGGTAACATTTTTTATTTTTAGTAAAGACCGTTGCACACGAGGCTAGAAACACTGCTTGGAGTTCTGCTGGCCGGTAGGCTGGGTACGAAGCTGGAAGAGACGTCACTTCGGGCTTGCCTGCTAGCTCACAATATCAGTTTTAAAATTAGAACAGGGGCTATTTTCCTTGCTAGGTATGAGCAAGAACCAATCAGGAAGCAGTATCTTGTCACGTGGGCGACTTGAACAAACGCAAACAAACCAACATGGCGTCAGTCTACTCAGAGTCAGACAACAGACGCGTTTTGCTCTGTGTTCATATTTGAACTGTCACTGCGCGCGCACCAGATTTATTCACAAAACTAGCTTGAAAAGTAGTCTCGTGTGAAGCGAGCACATAACAGCAATCAAGAAAACTGGTAGGCAAATCTAGCAGCGTTTCTAACCTTGTGTGCAGCACAGTAGGGTAAAATCAATTCGTGATATTAAAAATGTATTGAAATATTGCAATGTACATAAGTACATTACAACGGTCAACAAATGAGACCATTAGCGTAGATATAGAAAGTGAACAGATAATAGCTGTTTTTGGTACATCAAAGCAGTGTCGATAACTCAGGGATATTTTCATTGAAAAGTATGGTAGGTACACAATCGATGATTACACTTTTGTATAACAAACGGAATAGTGTCAAAAGTGTCAACATTTATTAAACTGGAATACGATATCAAAGGGGACCGAGCTTCGTGATTTTCACACCATCTGGTGGTAAAAATGTTCATTTTATGGGAGGATTTATTCAAAATATAATGATTTATTATGAGCAGGCTTTGGATAAAAAAATTGCATATATATGTCAATTAGTGACGTTAGCTTTTCAGTTATCGAAAATATAAGTAAATTACAAAGTAAAATACTAATATTATACAAAATATTATATTATAAAGAAGAAATTATTTATACATAGCGTAATTTTTACATTATACACTTTAGACACTGTTGTTTGTGGCACAACTTTGCGGTTATGACAACTTGCCCATTTAAATAACCTTCCACAACATCATATACATGACCAGAATTATATAATTTTTCGCCTTTTGAGCTATTCTGTCCATGTACACGAGTATTAATTACAGGTTGAAATGCGTACTTCTTATTTTTTCCATTTTTTCATTGTTTACTATTATAAAATCATCCCATTTACTTCATTAATTAGATACTAGAGAGCGCCAACTTCGCTAGTAGTGCTGCCTCTATGTTTCACGCACGGCCCCCTTTATGAAATTACAGTTTACATACAACAGTAAAAATTGTAGTATTATGAGCTAGTATATTTCAAAAGCGATTAATTATTATCAACTTACCTTCACTGCTGTAATCATAATAGCTAAATGCGTCGCTACCCGAATCATACTCGGAACCGGAATCGTCGTCTTGTCTTGCACTATATTTGCGTTGCCAACTGTCAGCTAACCTCAGTGTACCCTCCGTAAAGTCAGCTTCCAGACCTTGTTCTAATGCCTCCTCGTAAACATCGTCAGAATCACTGTCACTGTAAAAAGTAAACAAATGACAGAATCGATTGTAAAAAATTATGGACTAAGAGCTGGCTACGGAGAAAATGGGTGACTCGGTGCAGAGCTGAAAATTTGCAGAATAATAGGAGATAGTACAAGTAAGTAGGGAAAAAACTGCCAGAAGGCTAGGCGGAAGATAAAGAGCCGCCAGAAGGCGCTAATGTTGCGAAAAATCAGTGCACTTCTGGCAATTTCTATACTTATTCTGTAATTCAAAACTAGATTATATATTTTATATATATATTATACATTATATAGTTATAAGGGCATACTGAAAATTCAAACATGATATAATAATTACATTCGACAAATATTTAAAATTATTAATTATTATTGACATTTTGATAGAAATAAAATTAAATAAATTAGTAATGTTACGTTGTTATGACATTCACAACGTAATTTTATTAATGAAAATATATGACGATTAATTTTATTTCTATCAAAATGTCATTAATAATTTTGAATATTTGTCGAATGTAATTATTATATCATGTTTGAATTTTCAGTATGCCCTTATAACTATATAATGTATAATATATATGATATATAATCTAGTTTTGAATTACAGAATAAGTAAAGAAATTGCCAAAAGTGCACTGATTTTTCGCAACATTAGCGCCTTCTGGCGGCTCTTTATCTTCCGCCTAGCCTTCTGGCAATTTTTTCCCTACTTACTTGTACTATCTCCTATTATTCTACAAATTTTCAGCTCTATGCCGAGTCACCCATTTTTTCCATAGCCAACTCTCCCCGTCTATTAAGTCTTCTTAAAAATTACATATTAACCGATCTATTCAGACAAGTGACCAAATCTTTAGATAATTGTAAATTATTATAAATATGTTACCTTAAGTCCGACGAATCGTCCGAATCAGCTTCGGCTGCCGACTGACCGAAATTACGATCGGTCCATTCGTCTTCGTCCATTTCTTCCTTCTCTCCCGCCACCAAATCAATTCGTTCCGGAGTTTGACCTGGAAACAATCAAGTCTCAAAAATGTAACAACCCGCACTGTTCCAAACTAAAAATTGTTTCACATTATTAAAAAAGTACAGAAAAATTATTGTTTTAAAATTTTACTGTTTAATAATTTCTTATCAAAATTATTTCGACTTTTAATCTATTATAAAATACGAATATATGACCAACACTGAAATTATTGTTTATCGATATTTTTTTTATACCAGAAATTATCGCAAAGATGCCATTAAAAGAAAAAAAATTGCGATGCAGCACATTTGAAAGTTTATATATTTTTTTCCTAACATTGCCTATAAATTATTGCATATTCTCAGTTCAAATTTTAAAAATACTTTTCTCAAAATATGCTACTTATGAAATTTTCGACAAATATATCAAGTGATTTAAATAGCTAACAACTTGAAGACAAAAAAAATACGATAGAAAAATTATTTTTACTTTTAAAGTTCACAAAAAAATATCACAACACAAAATATAAATCACAGTCAAAAATAATAAAAAAAAAGTTGAGTTCTTATTCAAAATTCGAAAATGTTCTAATTAGTTCTTTAACGGACTTCTTTCTTCTAATCAAAGCCAAAGAAAACCTCTTATTTTCACCAGGTCTATAGTTAGCTAATCTATCTACCATACCTCTATCTAAAAGATCGAGACCTGCAACTCCTAACGACTTATCCGGTGATTTTATATCGTTCTTGTGATCTTTACTTCGCTCTTGATACTTCGGAGGTGATCTTGACACCTTCGCATTGCCTTGCAGACCAAAGTGCTGAGAGCAATAGAACCTAAAATAACAAGCAAACCACTGTCTGTTAACAATGACTTTTTCGTATACAGTATGTTAACACGTAAGGTGCACATAGGGAAATAAATATTGGAAAAAAATGACTGGATCAGAGTGAGCCGTGAAATCTTGTTTTTCAATTTGACAGATAATATTCTTTTGCAAAATGAATGTGTATACTACCGAAGAAAATATTCAAATGATTACAACGTAATCGGACTTTTTTTATTAATGGGACATTAAATTCCCAAAAATACTTAAATATGGTGCGAGATCAAATATCTCCGCCTATTCGTGTTGAACCTAAAGACATTGGGTCTCTGATTTACCAACGCGCATACGTCATACCAGTCAGACAATTTTTGAATGAAATGTTTCCAAACAGATGGAGTTGTTTTTTTGTTTTATTTTTGTACAAAAAAATTAAAATAATGATTTATAAGAGCTTTTTATTATTAAAAAAGCCAAGTAAAATAAAAATGAATCAAAATAAAATAGAAATCCTCAAGATTACTACGATAATTCAATAGAAATAACAATTAATGCAGTCATGGCTAACTCTGATTCAAGTATTTTTTCCCAATGCTAATTTCCCTATGTGCACCTTACGCGTTTACATACTGTATAGAATTTTTATTAGACTTTGACATTTGACGCTGACATCTGGTGGCAGAAAATGAAAGTATAGAAAAATGTGGTTGACGCGTCTCCACACCAAATCACTTTTGGTTAATAAAATAACCATGCACTTATAGATTTTTTAGTACAGGGTGATAAGCATAACAAATCTATTGCAGTGAGTTTTTTTCTGTAAAATTATTTTATTGAAAACAAATATTATACATACTTGTATCCATGAACGCCTTCTTTATCGTAAGCATAAGAGCCGAGACGGAGAGCCGTGCCACAATATTGGCAGCGGAAACATCCCCGATGAAAGAATTTCCCTTCCGCCGATAATCGTTCCATTAAATATACACGATCACCACAAAAATGACAAGATTCACTACCGCCTTGTTTTGGAAGCACAAGTGCCGCTTTTGACGTCTGCAAAATCAACAAACAAATGCACATTTTAATGTGTGTATCTTTTTTTTTAGCAGTTTATTCACGGTGATCAACATTTATTTAATGCTTTTGACATCTATTTACTGTAGTATAATCATTAATACAGTTGAATTTTATTTCTAAATCGAACCTCAAGTGATATTAAAAAAACTACGATCTACGAAAAATTCCAGAAATGGATTTTACTTACGGAACGCTGAACTGTTACTTTGGCTTCAGGTTCTGGCTGTTTCGCAAATTGTTCCGCCATCACAGCTACTTTGTTGTTGCCCCTGGCGCCAGGTTCCAATACAGTACCCTCTTTCAACTTCTGATCCAGCTTTTTAAGAGAACTATCAATTTCCGAATATTTCGCAGTCTCTGAATCTTGTCGGTCAAGGATAGCTTTCTTTTCCATTTTTGTTTGTCTAGCTAAAAACTATAAAAAGAAAATAAATAAATAACTAAATATACTTATTTGACACATGTTTTGAGATAATAACAGACATGGTTTCGAGGCAGTTTCATAAAAAAATAAATAATAATAACCCTGTTTAAAATGATACTTTTTTCATAAGTAAGGAAAATATTTTGCGCAGAAGGCAAATAATTTTGTAACTAACGACAGCGTGGTGTAATGGTCAGCAGCTGGCCTTTGGATCGTACTGTCGTGGGTTCAAATCCAACCTCTGCTCACAGATGGTGCGCGTTTGTCGTTTAGACCCAGCTTTGATATTTATATTTACTGGCCAGATACCAAGAGGTAGTGCCATCCCCAAGTGATATTCTCTTGTATAATACGCGCCGCGGATCTAAAAGGTTCGGAAGTTAGTCACAAACAGCGTCGCAAAGGCACATTTTAGAGCCGTTGATACTCCCACCACCTTCCAGCTACCTGCACGGAACGTGCGCTCGTCTGTGATTGGCCGTGATCGCTCTTGCCTTTGTCACTTGTCGCTTTCCTCCTTTAAAGTACAGTCGAGTATGCTATTGTCAAGTTGTTATAGTTATATTAGTTTTGTTGAGTTGCGAGTTTGTAGTTTTTCAACAGACTGTACAAGCGCAAGCCCGCATTTGCATCTAACTTCCGAGCCTTTTAGATTTGTGGCGCGTATTATATATGTGCATATGCTCTATATATTATGTGGATATATACAATTGGATATACCTTTTTTAAAAATAACTAATTTTGTAACTTATCAAAAATCTCATATTTATTGAAACTATTTTGCTCCATCCCTGTCTATAAAAAAATAAAAGCAAATGTGTGGTCTGAACGGAAATTCGGCATTAAAAAAATGGTTAAGGGTAATAAAGAGGAAAATAAAAAAAAAATAAATATAACTAGCCTGTTCTCTGCTCCATTTGGGGACTCTTTCTTTTTCGTGAGAACTACTTTTACCCATTTTGTTTTCCTGAATTTTCTTTTCTATTTCTTTAATGTTCCAATCGGAGCTTTCAATTTTTCCAATAGCACGTAACAAGTCGCGCGGTTTTTTGTCTACAGCCGCAGCAGAGCCTTTTAATTTATCTTCTATATTTTTAATACGACCCGTAAAATCTTCATCGTGACTTCCTCTCCGATTGCCGCCAGGAAAATGATTTTCGCGATCCTTTGTTCGAAAAAGAAAAAAATAATCTTTGTATAAAATACAAATTACCTAATACAGTCGGTTTGTATCTCATAATAATCTTGAGAACAAAAAAAAATAGGCTTATTTTTTAGAAATGACGTAACATGCATTATTATAAAAAAAACATGCAACAGCAAAATGAAAAAAAAAAATATTACTTCGTTGTCGCTCATACATTCAAAACCGCTTGTATTTAATTATTTCAATTAATTGACTAATGGCGTTTTCGGCATCGGGAACTGCCCCGGGGCAGGGCAGGCCAAATAGAATGGGTAGCTATTGGTTAAAGAAATTTGTTTATTATTTACATACAGTATGTAAACGCGTAAGGTGCACATAGGGAAATTAGCATTGGGAAAAAATACTTGGATCAGAGTTAGCCATGACTGCATTAATTGTTATTTCTATTGAATTATCGTGGTAATCTTGAGGATTTCTATTTTATTTTGATTTATTTTTATTTACTTGGCTTTTTTAATAATAAAAAGCTCTTATAAATCATTATTTTAATTATTTTGTACAAAAATAAAACAAAAAAACAACTCCATCTGTTTGGAAACATTTCATTCAAAAATTGTCTGACTGGTATGACGTATGCGCGTTGGTAAATTAGTGACCCAATGTCTTTAGGTTCAACACGAATAGGCGGAGATATTTGATCTCGCACCATATTTAAGTATTTTTAGGAATTTAATGTCCCGTTGATAAAAAAAGTCCGATTATGTTGTAATCATTTGAATATTTTCTTCGGTAGTATACACATTCATTTTGCAAAAGAATATTATCTGTCAAATTGAAAAACAAGATTTCAAGGCTCACTCTGATCCAGTCATTTTTTTCTCAATGTTAATTTCCCTATGTGCACCTTACGTGTTTACATACTACAGTAATATAATAATAATTATTTAACCAATAGTTACCCGTTCACACCTTAGCTGTGTATAAAAATGTAATATTATAGTTTTTTGAAAAAAATGTTCTAATGCGGGGCTGCCGTCAGCCCTTAATATAATATACTAATTTTCAATTTTTAAACGCAATTCTATCGGTATAGTAGTCGCATGTTTTTAACATCAATCTTATATTCGGAGTTAAAAAATAATAACAAAAAATCCTATCGAAATAACAAAAAAAAAAATCATTAGTATAAAAATGTTAAGGCGCGGAAATAAAACGATTAATGTTACTTAAAATGTTAATGAAACACTTGAAACACGTTAAATTGAATATCAACGTTAATAAATCCACATCAAATATGCAGAATAATTATTTTGTTCTTACTGGGTACAACAATTTCTGCTCAAGATTCTTGACTCTATCGTCAAAATTAGGAGCAGTTTGTCTATATAAATATATAGAATAGTCTTCGAAAGGACCGTCTTCATCGTGCTTTGTGTTCGTTTGCAGCATATAAATACTTTTATAAAAATTCTCAGTTGCATTTTTCCGATGCAGCTTTCGCCTACTCATACGTTCATTGCGATTCGAGGCAATCTCCTCCAAACGTTTTTGACGTTCCTCCTAACAACGTCAAATTCCAGACAAGAAGAAAATTATTTGTTTCATGATTATTTTATCGAAACATTGTTTCATTCTTAAAGCGATAATTCGTATTTCAACAAATTGGAAAGTAAATGCCTATACTTGCCAATCAACGAGAAGCAGATGATAGGGAAATATTGATTGCCCTACTCCTTATGGACTAAGTCGCTAGTAATGTAAGAGTGTGTTTCAATTTTTGTTAGGTTATAATGTTCCACTTTTCGTTACATTGAGAACTATTCAGAGTTCTTAACATCTAACTGTTTATTATAATTATACTGTCCCATCTATACTAATATATAAAGCTGAAGAATTTGTTTGTTTGTTTGGATGAACGCGCTAATCTCAGGAACTACTGGTTCGAATTGAAAAATTTTTTTTTTGTTGGATAGCCCATTTACCGAGGAAGGCTATAGGCTATATAATATCACGCTACGACCAATAGGAGCGGAGCATCAATGTTGCAAAATGTAACTAAAAATTTGTCCATCCGACAAAAACTTTTGAACGGTAACTTCAATCATCATGAAATTTGGACACAACATGCATCTTGGTAAACTAAGACGAATGTGCGTACTCATGACCCCCCCCCCCGCCCCTCCAATTCGTCCTTTCGCACCTGGGTGGAACTGGGCGGGACCGCTAGTAAAATATATAGATCTTAACCTCACAAAAAATAAAAATAAAATGGAAACGACAAACTCTATATAATGCAGGTATAAATAGATACAACAAAAAATAAAGTCACTTTTAGTGTAAATTGTGTACTGCAAAGGCGTTGTATTTAAAATAAAATTTCAAAATTAAAATTTTAATCATAGAACAATGAATTTACTATTCTGATGAGAAACGGAATGATCTGGTCATAGCGATCGATGGTTTCGTTGATTATCGAGGATATGAAGTATATGGAAGTGATGGACCAGACTTGATATAACACTTTTCTGTACCAATCGTTCTGAAACAAGACGTCTGGTAACAGGAAAAATGGAAGTGGGAAGTGCGATTAATAGGGCTGGGATAAGTACAAGAAAAACGCCGTACAGTAGAACCTCAATTAACCGTCACTCAACTGTTCGTCACTTATTATCCGTCTATTTCAGAGGTCGGCAACCTGCGGCTCTTTTGATGTAAAGTTGCGGCTCTCCAGCTCCATACGCAAAAAATAAATATTTTATTATATAAACCCTTAAAAATCGTCCAATCGATCCATGATTGAGTACCATGTCTATCTCTAAGCCGTTTCCACTCGCGTCTCATCCGCATCGCCCCCGTGCGACGTGTCGTCCTCGGATATCGAAGAATCTCGTTAGAGATTCTTTTCTGTGCTATATGCCGACGTATCTCTAACGTATTCTTATACATTGATTTTGCCTGGCTATACAGGGTGAGTTTTAAGTTGATGCTTTTTTTTTACAGCGTGTAAAAATCAAATAGACGAGCAAATATTTCAAATAGTTTTTTTATCAAAACTCAAAAATAAGAGAGAAACAGCCTTTCGAAGTTTAAATAAATTTTATTAAATTTTCTTAAATTTTGAGGTCGGTCCTGGGGTTATATTATGTCACTATGGAAATAAGTTGTTATTATCTCTCAAAAACAGAACAATACACATGTCAGTTTCAAATAAGCACCAACATACTTGATAATAACAACTTATTTCCATAGTGACATAATATAACCCCAGGACCGACCTCAAAATTAAAGAAAATTTAATAAAATTTATTTAAACTTCGAAAGGCTGTTTCTCTCTTATTTTTGAGTTTTGATAAAAAAACTATTTGAAATATTTGCTCGTCTATTTGATTTTTACACGCTGTAAAAAAAAGCATCAACTTAAAACTCACCTGTATTATACCTATATAAGCAAAAACTTACTGAAACGAAAATGTTTAGTGGCTCTTTAAAAACTCGGAAATTTTGTAAATTATAACTTTTGGCTCTTCCGTCTCAAAAGGTTGCCGACCCCTGGTCTTTTTTATCAAGACCGAGAAAACTATAATACGCGTACGTAAAACAAAGCAAGATTATATGTAGTTATGCGTTGCGTCGTAAAAATAATAAAAAAAAATACAAAACAAAATTTGTGAAGTCCTATCGTCTATCTATTTCTCATATCCATCACCCCCCACGCATCGCGACCTTTGATGGACAATCGAGGTTCTACCATAATAGGTTTGTTTGGTATTGTACTGAAATCAACTGTAATAAGGAATTATTAGCGTTGTTGGGCTAATTCACGAACTCTTTCAAGTTCGTTTTAACAGTTCTAGGAATCTAAAGGTTTCCCCGGCATCGAAATGAACATCGAAAAAATAAAAGACGGGTTGCACTCCGGGAGTGCCGGCAGAAGTGAAAACTTGAATATTAACGTCTTACGAATTTTCGATCGGGTCACGTGTCCTGACGCGATTTTAACATTTTTTACCCATTACAAAAAAAGTGTACAAAAGTTTCGTCTTACGAATTTTCGATCAGGTCTTACGAATTTTCGATCTGACGCGAGTTTAACATGTTTTTACCCATTACAAAAAAAGTGTACAACGCCGCTAAAGAAGTTTTCACTTCAAAAAAAAAAAAAACATCGATGTTAACATTGAATGATATATCGCAACTAACCATCGGTTATCGATGTTTGTGAAGTGTCGATATGATTCGACAAAGTACATAATTCTGAGATCCACCAACGAGGTACTATCTTACATTTTATTTATACGAATGATGGATTAAATTACACTTATTTAAAAGATTATCGTGAGATTTTTTTCTACAAAATTTAATACTATCGATGCCTTCGAAACATCGATTTTCGATGCTCATCTCTGCCCCCAGATCAATCTTTTTGGACAGTTTTTGTGAATCACCACGCGTCCCCACAATTTATTTACAAAATAACCGACTCACCACGCTTTGCCCGAACTTATCGGCACTTCGCCGTTTGCGTCTGCGTTCTGTGCCTGTCGTGGCGACACCGGCAGTGCCTGACATCAGCTCCGCATGTCGTTTGTGTCTTCCCGATATACGTTGTGCAGTGCCAATCGGCGTAACACCGGGTCTCGTCTTCCCCACAGACTCAGCATTTAACGGTAACCTATCAGTCTTCTTTATCTCGGGTAAGTCCTATTATTCACAAACATAAACAAAACCATTTATTAATAATACACATACACCCTAACTGTGTTTAGCCAAAATAACTCGTGATCGATCGATATCATTTTAAAAAGTTATGTTAAACATTTTGATTTCTATTTTTGGACCCATTATAGTAACTTCCCCATGCACTGGGAAAGGAAATAGTTATTGGCGTAACTAGTAGTCTTTAGTCATTCATCGCGCTGACAGGTCATGACTTAGCCTACAAGTTGCGCCCATAATTTTATTTAACAATTGCGCGTTATTCATGTTTTAATTATAATGAGATGTTGTAAATATCTATTTATTTCTTTATAAAAAAAACTGTCAATACTAACAGCATCAAACAGCACGATTCAATGTTTTGGTTTGAGGTTAGCCGGTTATGAATAAACTCCATGTCGAAAACATTCGGCCTCTCAATTTTAGTCTCAATGGGTAACAACAGAGTTGTTGTTACCTACTATTTCGTTACGACTCAGAAAATAGTTACGTTTATTTTCATTACTCCACAATGGCCGAGCTAGTAGGAATCTTCATTGAGTTATGACAAGATTTTGTCACCAGTCGGTAAATGGCTATTTAGGGTTCGGTTTTTAGGCATGATAAAACATGAATAACGCGCATGAGTTGAATAAAAATATTTTTTTTTATTACTCATACGGGAAAAGTGGTATCTTTACGCATGCTGTTACGGTTGAAAAGTAGCTATTTTCATTTGCGTGCGGAAACTTTACTTGTCGCACTGAAATTATTGTTTGCCGCACGCAAATTCAGAGAAAAAAACAAAATAATAACGGTGTTAATGTCAACGAAACAAACTGTCATTTGAAGCAGATTTGAGGTTAAAATTTTCGATTATGTACTTTTATTCTTGACAATTTTAACTGAATTTTCAACTTTTTAATGATTTAATTTTAATTTTTGAAACTTCTAATTTCTTTTTTTAATTCGTAATAAAATTTTAATTTTAATTTAATTTGTAATAAAAAATAGTATGTGCAACTCGTGCGGCATTGCCGCACTAGTTGCACAATATACTATTTCAGTACTTGCATAGAAAAAATGTATAACAATATTATTCAACGGTCAAAAAAAATCGGGCTAATAATTTACTTTGTTATAAAAAAAAAAATAATACACGTTTTTAGTTTTCCATCTAGTTTTCTCCGGCTGTGTGCAGCCAGGATAGACCTATGTGTAGACTGTAGCCGCCCTCCTACTTCTAGCGATCACGTATTACGTGAATAAAATAATTCTAAGTAAAACATTTTCACAAAAACAATTACTTTTATGGAAAAAGGAAAGGAATTATCAGAAACAGTCATTTCAGGCTCAGAATCAAACGCATATAAATCCTGTTCAGCAACGCACTCAGAAATTTTCTGCAAAATATGTTTTCTGTGAAGATTTAAACGATGCTCATCTTTGTTCGTAAATAATCTGGGAAACATTCTGAGATTTTTTCGTTGTTTATTTATGACGACTGGAATTTTTGTTTTAATTGTATTTTTCTGTTCAGAATAAATCTTGTTACTTTCATTCTTAGAGCGAATTATCACATCGTTGACTTCTTGAATCAATTTTTGTTTTTTGATTTTGTCTTCCTTATTTATATCCTGTTTGTCACTCGATTTATAATTTTCAATTACGCCCGAACTTCGGTTGGTTTTGCTCTTCTTATTTGCATTTTCAACATCGACCGAATTTTCCAACTTCTGAATAATCAAACAACTTTCATCGAACTTTTCTTCCTGTTTAACAACGTTCGAGTGTGGAACTGAATCACCTTCATTTGTTATGTTTTCGAAGCGCTGCCGATCTCTACTACAATCCTCTGCAACTTGCAAACTCGGCGCAACGATTTTATTTCGGTTATTGAAGTCACCGGGTTTGTAGCGACGACACTTAGAACACCTTTTCAGAACTGCGCTATCACTTTCCGTTAGAGAAATTTTGAACGTGGTATTATTGGTATTTTTTCTCAATTTAACTTGTCTTGGATTGCGATAATTTTTGGGACTTCGGAATTCGGGTAAGGATGTGGAAGACATCGAATACAAACTTTCATTCTAAGATTAAAAATATAGTTATTGTAAGGTTATACTGAACTATGGTAATAAAACGTTATAAACACAAAAGGCCGCTGCACACGAGGCTAGAAACGCTGCTAGGAGTTCTGCTGGCTGGCCTGCTAGCTCACAACAGGGGTTATTATCCATGCTATATCTGCTGCTAGGTATGAGTAAGAACCAATCAGGAAGCCGTATCTTGTCACGTGGGCGACTTGAACGAACGCCCACAAACAAACATGGCGTCATTCTGCTCAGGGTCAGACAATTGATCTGTGTTTATATTTGAACTGTCACTGCGCGCGCACCAGATCTATCCACAAAACAATCTTGAAAAGGTGTCTTGTGTGAAGCGAGCACTTAACAGCAATCAAAGAAACCAGCGCTAGAAAACTAGTAGGCAAATCTAGCAGTATTTCTTGCCTCGTGTGCAGCGGCCTTAAGCTATCATAATCCCTTGTGGCTACAACAAGACAGGAATAATGTTCGAAAAGAAATTTTAAAGATCTATGAGAAAAATTGCCGATTTCTCGGTTGTAAGATATGTATGTATGTATGTTAATAGTATCTAACACCGTGATCATAGTGAAGAAGGGTGTGTAATAGGTTGGAAGGGGAACTGTGCATTGAAATATTATTTACAAGGATTAGTAATTTGTCTTGGTTTATTTCTAATGAGCTTAATTAAACTTGTCCGGGTGTATTTTTATTTTTCAGCCGAACAAGACAACTCTGGTTATATCTAGTATAGAATTATCAACTCAGACACGAGTTTGTTTTATTTTCAAATGACGGCCCTCGACATTCTCAAAACGGGACCGTGACATAATTAAAAAAACAGAATAAAAAATGATATTAATATGCTAATTTCAACTCACCAATTTGAGATGCTTTACGTGCGGAATCTCACCACGGAACGTATCGTAAATTTGTGATAAATACGTTAGCATGGCGAGTTTGTCTGGTACATCGCTTTGTGCCATCTCTTCACCGGTCATGACTGGCAAAATACCTATTGCCAAAAACAGAAAAAAAAAAACACACTTACAAAACGGTGTAACAATGTTAATATAGACTTTTTTACTTAATTAAAAACCCGATCTAAAAATTTGTTAAATCCATTTCAACGTTTATATTACAAATTTACATTTTTTATCAAATACATGTTTGAAAAGAAATAATGAAACATTGCATTATATTGTCAACAATGGGTGTCTCATTATACAATAGCATACTATGGGCTATGTGCAAGGAGGCGGAGTTACAATTTTTTCGATGCGAGCGTTTGTGGTGAGCACTAGGGGAAACTTCAACCTCAAATTTTCCGTATGTCAGTGAGCAATGTTTATTAAAAGTGAAAGTAGTTATAATTTTATGAAGTTTTTTTAATTACAAAGAAAACACGACTAAGCGATCTGGAAATGCTTGTGTTCCGGGCTGTTGCGCTGATGGCGATTTAAGTAAAATAAAGACCATTAGCGCCCTAATTTGACGTTCCACTGTCAATGTAAACAAATTAACATCAGTTTTCCTTATTACATTTTTTTTTTTGACACATCATGGCCAACTAAAGTTTTTGACTTATCACCTTAGAAACATGTCGCGATTTCCATAAAAAGTGAGTTCAATAATTCTCTATTACCCACTAGCGGCGCTAATAGGCTTCGTGCACACAGCCTATAGCTATATATTCGTATTTTTGAAAAAAACGTTTTGCAGTACCTAAAACGCGATTACTCACTGATTTTTTATAATTCTCGTCAATTTTTTTAATACATAGTGCAGCTCAGGCAACGATAAACTTGTTGCACATTTAAATAAAATTCCACTTTTCCAATTCCGTGGCCACCTTGTTTTCTAAACGTGTGGCCATCCTGCTGAAGGTATAAATAAAAGAATTACGAACCGTATTCGCGCTCGAGAACATCGAAAGCAAGTTGATTGTTGGTGGCGGCATTTTCCGGTCGCAGTGAAGTGAAGTCAATTAAGTCTGGCCTGTATCGATGTATAATAGCACAGAATGCCAAGCCGTTTTTGAAAGACGTCGTTAAGTTGTCAACGCTCACATTATCGAACAGCGACACTTGCCGCTTCAACCAATGTAACAAAGTATCCGGATGAACTTGGGTGTCTGTTGAAACAAAAAAATCGATAGCTGTTTTGTTTTTCTTAAGCACGCTGCTGTCAGTTTCCGAGTATAGCTACACAAAAAGTTCTCTATTTGAAGTTTTGGGTATCGACTACTTACTAAAACTTGTTTATTTTTTTTTTTAATATTTCGAAATTAAAAAAAACTTAAACCGAGTTTTATTAGAAACGAATTACCAGTGGCGTAACTAGGGCGGTGCCCAGGCACAGGACGCAGACCCTGGAGAGGCGCAGAAATGACCAGATCAGGATCAAGTTTTAAGATTAGAACATTTTTCAAGGGCGCTGTTATAGAAGTTCGCACCGGGCGCATAAGAGGCTAGTTACGGCACTGCGAATTACTAATTAATTTTTATATTTTTTAGCTCAATTCTGAAGAAGATCCAAATCCTGGACCGCAACGTAAATTTATTGAATTATAATTATATATTTTTCTCAATATAATCGTCTGAAAAATTGGTCGATAATTTTATTTATTGAAGAGTACTAATTAAGACATTAATCAAAGATTTGAATAGTGTATCGAGTTTCATTAAAACAAGTTTAGTTGTTTGCGAGTGATACTGTTATCAATAAACAAAAATTCTGAATAAGCGTTTCACGATTTTAGAGTTTTATTCATATTGACAGAGGTACAGTACGCGCCACGAATATAAAAGGCTCGGATGCGAATGCGGGCTTGCGCTTGTACAGTCTGTTGAAAAACTACAAACTCGCAACTCAACAAAACTAAAATAACAATAACAACTTGACAATAGCGTACTCGACTGTACTTTAAAGCAGGAAAGCGACAAGTGACAAAGGCAACGAGCGATCACGGCCAATCACCGACGAGCGCACGTTCCGTGCAGGTAGCTGGGAGGTGGTGGGAGTATCAACAGCCTTTGCGACGCTGTTTGTGATTAACTTCCGAACCTTTTAGATTCGTGGCGCGTATTGTATGTGTATTTGTTCTGCATAATAAAAAAATTACAATATGACAACTGAAAAATATTATCTGTAAAATCTTGTTCCAATAAATACTATACGTAGAGGGAAAGTTTAGCTGAGGAACAATTTAAAAAGAAGCTTTTGTGATGCTTTACTTGTGGTCGACGTTTCGGTAAGTTTAATTTCATCTTCAAGGCCTCAGGCTAGATGAAGAGTTGTAAATTATTTTAATCTTAAATAAATGACTGTTTTTCTCTGGATTACTAAAATTCCTATAAATTATAGGCATATGTAAAATTACCATTAATTATTTGTTTAATTCAATAGTTATAACAATTTTTTTAATTAGCCTATATTAATGGCATTTTAGTAACCCAGAGAAAGATGATCATGTATTTAAGATTAGTACAATTTACCGCTCTTCAACTAGCGTGAGGCCCTGTAACATGTTCTACGGCGACGTTCGAAAATTGTCCACCGTCGCAGCCTGCAGGTAGCGTCGGTGGCCTAACTTCGAAATTTCATTATTTTATATTTATTATATAATGGTAACACGAATTATGAAAGATGTGTCCAATTATTATTCGTTTTTGAGCTTATTCTAGTTTTTTTTTTAAATGATTGAGGGCAGTCGAAAATTGACATTGTGAGCAAACTTTTTTTTTAATAAATATATTTTTACTTTAAATTCAAATATTTAATTTAATTATCGAAGAGTTCGTTCACTTAATTTTTTTTTTGACGTGATAACGTCTTATAAATTGATGAAACACTGACCCTGTGCGTGCAAGCGAGAACGCAGTAGGCTTCGGCCCAAGTTTGACAGCTACTAAAATTTAGGTTATGTATTACGGAATACGTTATCACGTAAAACTATCGTCCATAAACCGACTTTACAGACAACCAACCCTGCGGTTAATTCGGGCCCAAACTCCACTTGCTCTATCCTACCATCCTTAGCCGCTAATCACGTTTCCCTGTATTTTTTTTTTTAACTTAACATCCCACAAAAAAAAAAAAAGAAATCGTATCTATCCTCGTAACAGCCCTCAAGATGAAAATAAAATTTTGGAATCGCTGGCCACAACTGGAACATTGGTAAAACTTCTTTTTAAATTGTTCCCTCCGCGTATAAAAAAAATTACCTCTTCGTCTTCTTTTTTTGTGAGTTTCGAGTGCGTTATTTTTGTCATTGGGCAACGACGGAACATTTGGTATTTCAATGTGTGAAGGGTCATCGGTCTGAAACAAACTTTTCACCTGAGCAGGTAACACGATGTATCGATTTAAATTCGGATATCTGAAACAAAAGAACAGACCCATTTCAGATATTTGTCTTCTAAGCTCGTTGAATTGAATTCGTTTTAATTTTCTCATGGATTAATAACATGAATCCACTTCAGAAATACATAAAAATGTGTACGGATCACAATAATAATTAAAATACTTACCTAGTAGCGGGATCTAAAGTATATGAGGCACAGTCACGTTGCAAATTTTCGGGTGTGGTTTGTGCTAACAGTCTATATATCGATTCTCTTTCGGCCAAAACTTCTAGCGGGTGTTGATTTGAGCCCCAGCTTCGTATCGCCCAACAGGCATCGAATGATGAAAGAAAACCGCGAGCACAGCCGGATCCAGTCGGCCAAAATGGCTGTACAAAAAAAACAAAGTTACAAAAATAATTTTTTATTACTCATGCGGGAAAAGTGGTATCTTTACGCATGCTGTTACGGTTGAAAAGTTGCTGTTTTCATTTGCGTGCGGAAACTTTATTTGTCGCACTGAAATTATTGTTTGCCGCACGCAAATTCAGAGAAAAAAACAAAATAATAACGGTGTTAATGTCAACGAAACAAACTGTCATTTGAAGCAGATTTGAGGTTAAAATTTTCGATTATGGACTTTTAACTGAATTTTCAACTTTTTAATGATTTAATTTTAATTTTTATTACTTCTAATTTCTTTTTTTAATTCGTAATAAAATTTTATTTTAATTTAATTCGTAATAAAAAATAGTATGTGCAGCTCGAGCGGCATTGTCGATTGCCGCACTAGTTGCACAATATACACCTATCCCCCGATTTACACGGTAGATACGTTCCTGAGAAAAACGTGTAAATCGAAAATTAAAAATTTTCAAGTCAAAACCGTGTAAATCGAAAAGCTTGCAGAAAATGCATAATTTTGCTATTTAACAGTTGTGATTTTTTTCAATATTTTATGCACTCACTTGTAATTTACGAATATGGAAAATTAAATCTTTCTGAAACTGTGAAACTTTCACTCAAATACAATTTTCCGTAGATAAAACTTTAATTTTATGCGAAGAAATACAGACACAGTGTGCGTGTGCAGCCAAGTCAGCACATAAGCTCGGGATTCCCCATGAGATGTGTACACAGCGCACGTGTTCAATCACAGTAGCATTTAGTAGAGTGCGATAAAAACAAAAAAAAACTTATTTGGAAAACCGTGTAAAAGCGAAAACGTGTAAAACAAGTACCGTGTAAATCGGGGGATGGGTGTACTATTACAGCACTTCTTTCTTTTGGTAATCTCCAAAACTACTCATTCGGTTTCGAAAATGTTTTCACCATTATTTAGAATGGAGCTACAGGATGGGGCTATATATTATCGCGTTAAAATAAAAGCACTTTTCGTGGATATCAACTTTGCAACGAAAGTCGACGAATAAACAGTGGCCATTTACAAAATCGGGCGAAGCCGAACCGGGCCGCTAGTAGATAATAAAACATACTTACTTCAAGTAAACTATCACCAACAAGGCACATGAGTAATTTATGACCATGTTGTTCTAATATGCGAGACGCATTTTCAGCGGCGTACATCGACGTGAAATCAAACATAGCAACGTCTGGTTGACCGTAATGGTTCACGGCAAATTCCATATTTGGCATTTGATATTCCGTACTGAATTCGGCCGCCTCTCTTGCGTACTCCATAAGAGCCTCACGATCGACGTTATCGGGCGCTAGTAATCGTGCCGTGTCCGGTAAATCCTGTCCGATCAAAACGCGTTTGATAAAACAAATATCTGCTATACAAAATTACAGCAAAACGGGGTTGAACAGTGAGCGAAAAATCGAGACGAGGATCCAGTACGCGATCTCTGAGCTAAACTGATATTCACGGCTTGTGATGTAAAATTAACACATTCGGAACCCAAAGTAATGGTGAGACCTCTGGTGAGAAATGCGACGAACTGTCCTAAGGGGGGTTTTTGACAGGTAAACCAGGCAATGCTCACTTAGTATACTTCTATTAGAATTTCTAATTTAACTCTTCCTCAGGTCGCGGCAAGGCGCATCGATCGATTTTTTTATTTTAATTTTAATTATAGGTAAATGATCCAGAGTTCACTGACCGTCATTTCAAAAATTCATTTTTGTTTTCCTGTCATTTTTTCATGCATAGATAACGGTTTTATGTTCAAGCGATCAATGTTAACAATATTTATTATTTTTATAGTAATTTTTATAGTTAATAATAATATTTACTACTGAAAAGTGTTTTGGATTGTCTGTGGAAAAACCTAAAGTGAGATTCTACACTTTTTTTCTGGTAATCACAAGGTAAGAAATCTGTTTTTATTAATTTAATATTCCCTTCAGTAAATATCCAAACAACAATATTCTCATGTAATATTCCGAGTATTTTATATAAATATAATATCCAAAAAAATATGCATTTAATATTTTTAGATACATTTCTTAAAAATTCTTGTTGACTTGAAACCAAATTATTATAATTTTGTCCAATATTCAACCCATTTTAATACAAGTTTTTCTCAGTATTCGCTTTAATCTTCTGATTTTGTTACAGGTTCACGTTATGAATATTAGAATATGCAACAGCTGTAGATGGAACTAATTCACAAGCCCCGGTTCGAATTTATTTGTCTGCGAAATTTAAATCACTGGATAATTTTTTTCGTGTTTGAGATCAAATATTTCTTTTTTATAAATGGACTTCCAAAACTAATATTTTAAAAAAGATGAAATATTTACCATAAATAAAGTAAAAAATTTGTAAATTAATATTCAATTGATAATGAAACTGTAAATAAGAAATTAGTCTAAATAAATCATCATTTTGAAGAGAAGTAAGAATTTATATTATTTTAAACCTACAAATATTATCCTTTCAGGTGTCTATTCAATTTATTTTTTTATAATGAATTGAAAATCCAATTGATAATTTTAATAATAATATCAGTTTAGTATCTGGGAATAGGGGGCTTGTAATAGTCTAATAGAGGAGCCATGGAAACGCCAGGCACTGCTAGTAGCATCAGTAACGCCATTAGCATCAGTGAGCTGAGGAAGAACTAAAAACTAAATTTGACCTTGAACGTCAACTGAACTATCTATAAAACTATGTAATCTATGAGGTAAAATATGGAGGCATAAGGTAAACATTGATTTAAAAAAGCATGATGGAGGCTAGGTTAGCATCCATCATGCTTTTCTAAATTAATGTTTACCTGTCAAAAACCCCCCTTAGGACAGTTCGGCGCATTTCTCACTAGAGGTCTCACCATTCCTTTCGGTTCCGAATTTTTTTATTGTAACCATTTTAGCCAGTTAATTAGTCAGCCATGTATACAAAAAACATGGCGGCTTTGGTTTCCGTTTCTTAGAACAACAAAAAAAAAAAACTAAATATAATAGTTTTCAACAGCAGAATCAAAGGAATGAATAAAATAATATATTTATAGATAATAGATATTAGTTATAAAATTATGATGGCTGACACTTGACAGATATCGCAATCTCGATCGGAATTTACAATCGTGCGCAAAAACTTTCTGCCGGCTAATTAGCCTTTTATATCACTATTCGCTGAATTAATATAAGAAATACACTAAAGTTAATTACGCTACTAAACAAAAATCTACTCCGGACAAGCTGGAAATAAATATCAAAACACTTACCTCCAATATAACGCCTTTTTCGATAAGACTATGTTTTTTGGCTGTCATTACAAAATAATGAGTATCATCTTTATAATAAACAATATTTTCTAAGTCTATTCCTGTTTCTTGATATAAGTCTTTAAAAAATTTCTGGTTAAAAATGAAAGCTACTCCGCTAATTTCTTCTACTCTGGCTTCTGCTTCGCTGCGTTTATTGATAAAATTCGCCGTTATAGCAATGGCGAGTTTTCCGCGAAACTCCTTGCGTTTGAAACCGTCGAGCGTGTTGCGTTTGCCGTCTGCACCGATTAATACATCGAATTCGTACTGCGATACCGGGTGGTCGGCCGGAGAAACAGCTGCATGCCAACCCATGCCTGGTAAAAAGAAAAAAAACGACTTATAATCTATACTTATATGATATATAAAGCTGAAGAGTTTGTTTGTTTGGTTGAACGCGCTAATCTCAGAAACTATTCGTTCGAATTGAAAATTTTTTTTGTTGGATAGCCCATTTATCGAGGAAGGCTATAGGCTATATAATATCACGCTACGACCAATTGGAGCGGAACATCAATGAAAAATGTTGCAAGATGTATCTCAAAATTAGTCCGTCCCACAAATATTATCAGATGAAATGCCTTAACTAAATATTGCAATATTAGCGCGTCACGTTCACAATCCCGGATAGCTCAGTCGATAGAGCGTAAAACTCTTAATGCCAGGGTCTAGGGTTCAAGCCCCACGTCGGCGAATATTTTTTTATTTTCTACATTGATTTCTTCTAAGGCTTACATTTAAATTTTTTAAAATGTTTATTACGACAAATTAAAATTAAATAAATCTAATCAATAGCTCTTTTGATCACTGTTACAACTATAGGTACCTATATAAAAATAATTTTCCTACAGTGTTTTCAATTAAATATTTATTATATTAAAAGAAATATATTACTTAAAAAAAGTATAAATACTGCTTTTTAACGACAAAAACTTTTGAACGCTAACTGCGATCATTATGAAGTTTGGACACAACATTCATCTCGCTAAACTAAGATGAATGTGCGTACTCATGTCCCTCCCTTCACCATTCGTTCTTTTGCACCCGGGTGAAACCGGGCGGGACCGCTAGTATTCTATATACTGAGATATAATATTTATTGAGGCAAGTGGCGGGGGGTCAAAAATATAATGCAACTGTGTACTCACTGTCGGGTGCACTGGAGTCGCTGGGCGGTATAAGCGATTCAAAACTAACGCCTTCGTGAAGTTCAACGCCCAATAAGAGCGCCACTTTCAATAAAATACACTGCAGTTGTCGAATACTGATATGGTCAATGCTGCCTGCACAAAACTTCCCGAAAAACTTTTTGGCGCCCAACGCGCGGAGATCTTGAATCACGAACGGCCACAAGTGCAATACGTTATTGCGGGTAATGCGGTCTCGCTTCTCGACCACTACAACTTTGGCTCCTAGTAGCTGCGCTTCGATGGCGGCTCGTAAGCCACAAGGTCCTGCGCCGATTATCAACACTCTGTTGTTCGGACACGCTTTGCCTCTTGCGTAACATTTGTGTCCTATTCGAGCGTCCAATCGCTTCCATAAGGCTTGGGCTTTCCACGAGCGGAGCTTGGCCTACATTGAAAAATTAAATAAATAATATATTATTCGACGAATTATACTAGACTAGTGTGACCTGTGCGAATTATTCGCACTAAATAAGTATAATAATTATCACTATACAAAATTATTTTTTTAAATATGATTGCAGGTATTCAATTCGTTTCTAATTTTGCACACTGCTTATAACGTTCTTCTTTTTGTTGTATTACAATATGAAGCTCAGATGATAGATCGAAGAAATATTTTACTAAAATTGTCATATAGAGGCTCAAGTAGCAAAAGCGTTGAGCTAAGCCGTCAGATGGCATCATGCAGCATTGCTGTGACGTTGTTCAGCGTTGCTCTCTGTTTCAAAATTAAAGCCGTCAGATGGAAGTATGCAGTATTGTGTCTGTTGTATTACGAAGGTCAGATAACAGATCGAAGTGTTGACGTTGTTTCAAAATTAAAGCCGTCAGATGGCAGACGATGTTCAGCGTTGCTGTATTTTAATTAATTTACAAAAACAAAAGCAATAATAAATTTTTTAGTTGTCGATGTCAGTAGAGCAAGCAATTATCTGTAAAATGATATATAATTTATGCGGAGAAATTGTGAGGTTTTTTCTAAAAAGGGAGGCAAACATCTTTAACCTTAGCGTATTAATATATATATGATTATTCGGTGGCAGGTACAGAGGAAACCGAAGGGAAATTGAGAAAATTACCGAGTAGTCAGCACAGTTTTTTAAACATTTCTTATTCGTGACCCTCACGGCTGCAGTCAGAACAAAATTTTAGGTAGAACATCAAAAATGTTAAGTAGGGCGCCTATTGTAGCATTGGCTTTGATATTCCGAAAAATGTGTTTCCTTATTTCCTTATTTGTGCTCAGCGTGTTTTTTTCTAAAAGGATAATGTTTTCTATCTAATAAAATTTATTAGAAAACATCATACTTATAGATATTTAATATCGACAACCATATACTGTTAGGAGTTAAATTGGTTGCATACCTCCAATTAATGGACTCATGTTAAAAATAAGGAAGGATTCGTGTTAATTTTTTGTGAACCGAAATAAAATTGATATTTGCTAAGCAACTTTAGCAATAAAATTGAAAATATAGTAATAACAATGGTAATATTCTGTGCAATAAATGAATGAATTTATTATATTTTTAATAGATTATTTAGTCAACCATAATTGATAATCATTTAAAAATGTAATATTATCATAAGAAAAAATATTAAATTTCACACCCAAAAATAGACAGTTTAAAAAATCGGCCATGTTGGCGGGCTTATGTGACGTCATGATATATGCTGCATGTCAACCTTGATGTCAAATTGTCAATGTTCTAAATGAAGTTTATTTGCTGTTTTCTCTAAAATACTGACACAGTCGTCATGGAAACTGTTGTTGATATATACCTACTTTGACGTCACGCTGCGTTTTGAAATTCGAAAATAGCGCGTATTTTCCGCACTTCTTCATTATTTGTATTTTTTCAGTGATTATATTAATAAAAAAGCCATTACAATATGATCAGGTACCAAAATATATTTCGAAATAAAAATTTAAACCAATTCGGAGTCTCATGCATATGACCTATTGACTACATGTTATGAAATGCATTTTTCTTACCTTGAGCTTGGGATAAAAGTGCGGCAGATTGGTGGGGTAGAGGTGTAGGACTTCGCACATGTTTCGATGGAGGCCGAGGATGTTTTTGAACGTTGTCGCCGCACAAAACTGATCGAACACATCGGCTGCTATCGCCACTTCCGGCGACACAGCGCCCGTATGAAGCCGATCCATCTTCTCTTTCTCGCAGCCGGATCACTATCTCACTACCTGAAACAAATGAAGAACTCAAGTTAATCAAACATTTGAATTATCTCGGCCATATACTTAATACTCCTATATTGCTAGTACATGTCTGGAAAAGGATGACGACCCAACGGTGCAGACGTACATACGTCTGTCTCCGTCTTTTAGACCTTAACATAGGTTATATGTTGTAAGCGAAAACAGTGATTTGCATCCAGGCGAAATAGGGCCGAGCAACTCGTCTATACTAATACATAAAATAGCGGTCCCGCCCGGTTTCAACCGGGTGCAAAAGAACGAATGGGGGGAGGGACATGAGAACGCACGTTCATCTTCGTTTCCAAATTTCATGATGATCGGAGTTACCGTTCAAAAGTTTTTGTCGGGTGGACAAATTTTGAGTTATACTTTGCAACATTTTTCATTGATGCTCCGCTTCTATTGGTCGTAGAGTGATATTATATAGCCTACAGCCTTCCTCGATAAATGGGCTATCCAACAAAAAAAAATATTTCAATTCGAACCAGTAGTTCCTGAGATTAGCGAGTACAACCAAACAAACTCTTCAGCTTTATATATTAGTACAGATTATGCTCTCATAACAGAGGCCTGTTATTCTCGGGCAACGCCGGGTAAATACGGCTATATGCCATTAAAAAAGTCCGCCGACAGCTCAATATCTCTATCTTTAACAGGCAACCTACAAATCCGGGCGAAGCCGGATCGGGCTGCTTAGCATACGATAAATACTGGAAAATAGGGTCAAAATAAGAGTTCACCAGCTCGGTGGGCCAGTTCGCCTCTGACATATACACAGCTAACTTTAATATGAATGGATATTTGTTCGTCTTTTTTAACAGGAATTGGCCAACTGAAATTCGCAAAACATTTCGTAAAAAGCAGACATCCACAAGGCACCTCGGAACGAGCCGGTGTATAACTGTATTCATATTTTTGATGGGTGTTGCGTGGTCACAGAGCATGTAATGAAGATTCCTATGTATGAAGAGCATGCCTACAGACCACTTACTGCCTATTTCATAAATATAGACAATTATTATAGACGAACGAATACAATGTACTAAGGTACAAAGAATTCATTCATCACTTTCAAGTTTTTAACCGACTTCAAAAAAGGAAGAGGTGTTATGTTCGACTGTATATATTTTTTTATGTATGTTCACCGATTTCTCCGTCAATTATGGACCGATTTCCAAATTTTTTTTTTAATTGAAAGAGTGCACTTCCGAGGTGGTCCCATCGGAACCAAGTCAGGATCTGATGGTGAAATTCGGGGAAATCGAGGGAAACTCTTAAATTTCAAAGGCACGCATACTTGGCCTACCCATTGCAATACTTTATCTAACACTAAAAAGAGAAAAATAAAATATTTTTAACAAAAAAATTGAACCGACTTCAAAAAATATGCACTAAAAAGTAAAAAATAATAATTATTGTTATTTTTGGAGTCGGTGTCAGCCAAAATGAAATCTATTCCGAGAACTAGAGACACGTAAGATTTAAATTGCTACTTTCGAATTCCGATGTGACACAATAATTATTATTTTTTACTTTTTAGTTCATATTTTTTGAAGTCGGTTCAATTTTTTTGTTAAAAATATTTTATTTTTCTCTTTTTAGTGTTAGATAAAGTATTGCAAACAAGTTACTTATTGCACATACCGCTAACCTAAGCCGTATGTGGTTTATTATCGCTTTGCGCAGCTCAGCTGACTTTCATTCATACAAGAAGTTATATCTAGGTTAATTTCGCACAAAATCCATTCAAATTGTAGCTTTTTAAAAAGAGGAGATTCTGTTCTATAAAACGGAACCATTTTTAGACTGATTTAGGTTCATAATTAGTCCTAAAATTGTAATTGAAAATCTCGAATAGCAGTCGTCGGTTGTCGTATGTATACGTACGTCCGAGCTCTACAGATCGCAATTTTGGTCGGATCGCCTTGGTTTATATTTTATTGACTTTGTTTACTATCAGAGTAGAACCCTATTTAAATTCAATGAAATGAAAAATAAAGAATAGTTACTTCTTATCACAACAGTTCTATTAGCGAATGTACATTTCGGGAGCTATGCTCTCACCTTCAGCAAACACTAAATGCCGATTATGAGAGCACAGCTCCCGAAATGTACAGCCGCTAATAGAACTGTTGTGGTAAGAAGTAACTATTCTTTATTTTTTTTATATAAATGCAAACGTGTTTTCGAAGTGAAAAAAAAAAACAGATTTTTAGACAATTCTTTAACTAAGGTTTCTATATTAATGAAACAGCGGTGGGTCTGCACGGGTTGCTACCTCCACAAAGCAATGGAAAGAATTAACTGGAGCGTTCAAATTATAAAACGCATAAAACGCCGCTTCAAAGTTCAATTATCTTATCCAATTTAAATATTAACTAAGCGTTTTCTTTAGTTATGATAAGAGATAAATTAACACTCGGGAGCATTTTAGTAATCAAAGTAATACTACAGCTATGGATGGTTTCTAGTAGATAACTGCATTACGAAACGCTCTATTCAAAAAAATCTAAATATTGTGGCTCGTCGAAAGAGGAACTTCACTGTTTAAAAAATATATTGAACATGGTTGAGCGACGCTTGGCATTTGTATTCGGAACCCAAAGGAATGGTGAGACCTCTGGTGAGAAATGCGCCGAACTGTCCTAAGGGGGGTTTTTGACAGATAAACTACGGAGGCATAAGGTAAACACTGATTTAGAAAAGTCTCCATCAAGCTTTTCTAAATCAATGTTTACCTGTCATAAGCCCCCCTTAGGACAGTTCGGCGCATTTCTCACCAGAGGTCTCACCATTCCTTTGGGTTTCGAATAACTTAATTTTCATAATTTAAAAACAAAGTATTTCAATACAAATATTAAGAGCACTATGGTTGAAACAAAAATAAAAAATAGTTACTTCTTACCACAACAGTTTTATTAGTTAGTTATTTAGTGTTTGCTGAAGATGAGAGCATAGCTCCCGAAATGTACATCCGCTAATAAAACTGTTATGGTAAGAAGTAACTACTAGTATGACCTGTGCGAATTAATCGCACTAAATAAGTATAATAATTATCACTTTACAAAATTATTTTTTTTAAATATGATTGCAGGTATTCAATTCGTTTCTAATTTTGCACACTGCTTATAACGTTCTTCTTTTTGTTGTATTACAATATGAAGCACAGACGACAGATCGAAGAAATATTTTACTAAAATTGTCATATAGAGGCGCAAGTAGCAAAAGGGTTGAGCTAAGCCATCAGATGGCATCATCAGCATTGCTGTGACGTTGTTCAGCGTTGCTCGCTGTTTCAAGATTAAAGCCGTTAGATGGCAGTATGCAGTATTGTGTCTGTTGTATTACAATATAAGGTCAGATGACAGATCGAAGTGTTGACGTTGTTTCAAAATTATAGCCGTCAGATGGCAGACGTTGTTCAGCGTTGCTGTATTTTAATTAATTTACAAAAACAAAAGCAATAATAAATTTTTTAGTTGTCGATGTCAGTAAAGTAAGCTATTATCTGTCAAATGATATATAATTTATGTGGAGAAATTGTGAGGTTTTTTCTAAAAAGGGATGCAAACATCTTTAACCTTAGCGTATTAATATATTATATGATTCTTTATTTTTTATAAAGTACCTCAATGCTAAATTAGAGATTAGTTATAATCTTCAGCATAAAGTAGTGTTGATCCAATAGAATGTTACGATGAAGGATGGTTTTGGTTGAGGATCATAAATAAATAAGCTTTACCAATGTTTCGCTAGTGGCCAACGTTTCGAAAAATTTATTTTCATCTTCAGCTTGAGGCCCTGAAGATGAAAATAAATTTTTCGAAACGTTGGCCACTAACGAAACATTGGTAAAGCTTATTTATTTATGATCCTCAACCAAAACCATCCTTCATCGTATTAGTTATAATCCATATAGTAATAGACATGTCCTAAATCTCCGTGGGAGGGGTGCTCCTGGAATTCGTGGTGAGATAGACAAACTGACAGACACACATTAGAATAAAAAATTGGTTGTCTGTAAAGTCGGTTTACGGACGATAGTTTTACGTGATAACGTATTCCGTAATACATAACCTAAACCTCCCAAAATTTGGTTTCAATCCGCTTATCCTTGGTGTCGGAATGATAAGAAATGTCAAAAGTGACGTTTGCAACTTACAAAGTATTATGTTCTAATAATAATTAGTTATTCCAATACTTAACTTAGAAGGCGTTGCATTTCACAATATACTAATGTCAAAAAATTGAATTAAACATTAGAAATGCAGCCGTTTTCATGTTAAGACAAGACATACGTTTGCTTCTAATTTCCATGTACGGCAAACAAAGACGACCGACCGCGTCGCGCCATGCATTAGACAACATTGCATTTATACAGCTATTTTTCTATATAAATTTGTATAAAATATTTTTCTATATAAATTTGTATAAAAAAACTGTTTAGGCAAATTCTGTTATACGAAATCTATGTAAAATGTTCTCCTCTTTCGTTTAAGACTGGTTTCAAACCGATCTGATTTAAATTGAGCGAGAAATTAGCAAAAAGCACGCACAGGGTCAGGCGGAACGTTACGCGTTACGAACGTTACGTTACACTTTTTCGTACATGCAGCCGGTGTTTTATCAATTTATAATATTGGTGATTCATCAATTTATAAGACGTTATCACGTCAAAAATATATATTAATCTGGTCGAGTACATGTTCTGGACAATAAATGATAAATAATTCCAGTTCTCTGCTGATCAGTCAAGTGCGAGAACGCCGCAACCGGTAACGCAAGGCAGGTATACATAAATTTTCACATATATTAATCATTTGAAATCAATGTCAATATCACGCAATGTGTACGAGATGTAGGTAACTTAAATGACTAATGAAAGAAACTGGTGCTTCGTACTTATTTGTAATTTGTTGTTTCTCTATCAAACACCACTCTCTAATAGAAAACACTATAAAAATATCATAGTATCATTATAATATTTCTTATACTAAAGTCCCGAGGCTTTACTTCTGCGTAAACGTCGATTTTTGCCAGCTGATTCGCTCGCGTTAATCTATACTAATATATAAAGCTAAAGAGTTTGTTTGTTTGGTTGAACGCGCTAATCTCAGAAACTACTGGTTCGGATTGAAAAATTTTTTGTTAGATAGCCCATTTATTGAGGAAGGCTATAGGCTATATAATATTACGCTACGACCATTAGAAGCGGAACATCAATGAAAAATGTTGCAAGATGTATCTCAAAATTAGTCCGTCCGACAAATATTATCAGGTGAAATGCCTTAACTAAATATTGCAATATTAGCGCGTCACGTTCACAAGCCCGGATAGCTCAGTCGGTAGAGCGTAAGACTCTTAAAGCCAGGGTCTCGGGTTCAAGCCCCACGTCGGCGAATATATTTTTATTACTTTTATTTTCTACATTGCTTTCTTCTAAGGCTTGCATTTCAATTTTTAAAATTTTATTACGACTAATTAAAATTAAATAAATCTAATTAATAGCTCATTTGAAAACTGTTACAACTATTATAGGTACCTATATAAAAATAATTTTCCAGTGTTTTTAATTAAATATGTATTATATTAAAAGAAATTTATTACTTAAAAAAAACTATAAAATATACCTACTGCTTTTTAACGACAAAAACTTTTGAACGATAACTCCGATCATTATAAAGTTTGGACACAACATTCATCTCGGTAAACTAAGATGAATGTGCGTACTCATGTTCCTCCCTTCCCCATTCGTTCTTTTGCACCCGGGTGAAACCGGGCGGGACCGCTATGTCAGTTATAAAAGGATTCTTAAAGGCAGCTACACACGATCAGTTAAACTGTCAGTTATAACTGTACAGTTAAAACTGTTCAGTTAAATCGCAACGTTTGTATGGTGTAACTATCAGTTTTTTTGAACTGAACAGTTGAACTGATGAAATACAAAAATTCATTTGATAAAACTGCGAACTGAGAACTGTTCAGTTAAATCTAAACGTGTGTACCGGGTTGAGTCAGTTCGTCTACGGAAGCCGGGTTGGCTCATTGGTGACTAGTGGAGTAGTGGCACCGCACACGGCCACTTCCAACATGTTAACGCGTGCACGCGTTAACATGTGTCCGTGTGCGGGATAAATGCAGATTTCTACCTTATCCTGGAACGGTAATCGAGCTATCTCTGTCTTTTAACTGTCAAATTCTGTGAGCAGCGTTACTTTTTGCATTGAGGTTAGGCGTAGCTGAAGTTTTGTTTATAGTGAAATAAAGTAATAAAGAATTTCAAAGTAAACATTAGAAATGAGTTTCGTTAAAATTAAAAATGAAAATGTTACCGTAAAATTACCTGTGATGAACAATAAACTCATTTCTAATGTTTACTTTGAAATTCTTTATTACTTTATTTCACTATAAACAAAACTTCAGCTACGCCTAACCTCAATGCAAAAAGTAACGCTGCTCACAGAATTTGACAGTTAAAAGACAGAGATAGCTCGATTACCGTTCCAGGATAAGGTAGAAATCTGCATTTATCCCGCACACGGATAAGGCAGAAATCTGCATTTATCCCGCACACGGACACATGTTAACGCGTGCACGCGTTAACATGTTGGAAGTGGCCGTGTGCGGTGCCACTACTCCACTAGTCACCAATGAGCCAACCCGGCTTCCGTATTCGTCTTGAAAAGTGCACCGAACGCAGTGATTACAATAATTAATTATATTTTACCGTCACGCTTCACGCGCACCAAAACAATGTCAACACAGCCGAGGGGTCAACGAGAATGGCTTGAGGAATTTATAGAAATCTATCGCAACGAATATTGTCTCTGGAAAATAAAGTCTAAAGACTACCACGACCGTGTGAAAAGAGATGCTGCATACTTAAAATTAATTGATAAATTACGAGAAAAAGAACCCCAGGCGAACTTAAAGACAGTAAAAAAAAAGATTAACAATATGCGTTGTGCCTTTACAAAAGAGTATAAAAAAGTAGAAGAAACAACTAGATCGGGAGCAAGTGCCAGTGCTGTCTACGAGCCTCAACCTCTCATGTGGAGGGATAGCATTTCGCATTACAGTATCTTTCTTTTCAATGAATGGTGTAACTAAAGAAAGAAGATTTAGGTAGGTATCCTCATCCATTCTTAGATAATTATGCCAATCTTTGGGAGTAAATCTCAATTCATTTAACAAATTCACATGTGAATATTGCTCTCTTTTGTTTAACCACTCTTTGCACCATATGCTGCGTCGTTTTTTATGAGTCGTTTTCATGGCAAATATCAATCCAACCACCGCTAGAGCGTCGTCCGTCGTCGAGGCCATGTGATCGAAAACTGTAGGTACGGGACTGACAAATTTATCTCAACGTGTGTAGACCCTACGTATATACGATTTAACTGAACAGTTTTAACTGTACAGTTATAACTGACAGTTTAACTGACCGTTTGTAGCTGCCTTAAGCATCAGTTTTTTTTAACTAAACATTTGAACTGATGGAATACAAAAACTCATTTGATAAAACTGCGAACTGTTCAGTTAAATCTAAACGTGTGTACCGGGTTGAGTCAGTTCGTCTTGAAAAGTGCCCCTAACGCAATGATTACAAATGACAATTATTAATTATTATATTTTACTGTCATGCTTCACGCGCACCAAAACAATGTCAACACAGTCGAAGGTTCAACGAGAGTGGTTTGAGGAATTAACAGAAATTTATCGAAACGAATATTGTCTCTGGAAAATAAAGTCTATACCACGACTGTGCGAAAAGAGATGCTGCATACTCAAAATCTATACTAATATACAAAGCTGAAGAGTTTGTTTGTTTGAAGTTTGAACGCGCTAATCTCAGGAACTACAGGTTCAAATTGAAAAAAATTTGTTTTGTTGGATAGCCCATTTATCGAGGAAGGCTATAGGCTATATAAAATCAGGCTACGACCATTAGGAGCGGAGCGTTAATGAAAATGATGCAAAATGTATCTCAAAAATAAGCTTCCATTCAGGTGAAATGCACTAACTAAATATACTCATATTAGCGTTGTCAGAATACAACGCCGGCTAGCTCAATCGGTAGAGCACACGACTGTTAATATCAGGGTCGTGGTTTCGAGCCTTACGTTGGGCGAATACATTTTTATTTTCTACATTGCTTTCTTCTATGGCTTACATTTAAATTTATTTTAATTTTATTTAATTAATTAAAAAAAATATATATTAGCTTAAATACTGCTTTTTAACGACAAAAACTTTTGAACGGTAACTCCGATCATCATGAAATTTGGACACAACATTCGTCTCGGTAAACTAAGATGAATGTGTGTACTCATGTTCCTCCCTTCCCCATATGTTCTTTTACACCCGGGTGAAACCGGACGGGACCGCTAGTTAATTGATAAATTAGAGGGAAAAAGAACTCCAGGCGAACTGTGAAACTTTTCTTAACAATATATATTAGATATCGTGTCCATCGATAATAATTAATAAGAAAAAATTCGCAGGTTTGTGGACAATAGTTGTATTTATAAATTTATAGACGAAACGTCGTACATTTATAAATACATCTATTGTCCACAAACCTGCGAATTTTTTCTTATTAATTTTCTAACAATGTCAGGAATGGTCTAATACTCAACGTCGATAGTTAAGTACGTACGTATTTCTGGTAGGCTGATAGCGCACCATATATGAACACCTGCGCGCCTACCACAACACGACAAAGAAACAACAAAGACGACGAATGGTCGGGCGCGGCGGCGGACGATAACACTGACTGCAGTTGTTGTTGTTGTCACAACAACGTCAACAACAGACACGAGGTCTAGACTAAACGCAGAAAGCGCGCGACAATCTTGGTTGACATAATAATATTGCAATTGCGATATAATACGCGCCGCGAATCTAACTGGCTCGAAAGTTATATGCGAATGCGGGCTTGCGCTTGTACAGTCTGTTGAAAAACTACAAACTCGCAACTCAACAAAACTAAAATAACAACTTGACAATAGCGTACTCGACTGTACTTGAAAGCAGGAAAGCGACAAGTGACAAAGGCAACGAGCGATCACGGCCAATCAACGACGAGCGCACGTTTCGGCGGCTCTAAAATGTGCTTTTGACTAACTTCCGAACCTTTTAGATCCGTGGCGCGTATTGTACCATGCACATTTTTTTAATTGTATTTTCTGTATCTTTAGATCGAATCTTAGCAGATGAATTCTTTTAAAACCTGCCAGTGGTGCGCAGGGTTGCCAGATGTGTTCAGTATTCCGGAATTAGAATGTCTGGTCCAGGTGAAAAAAAAACAAAAAGAAACTCGAACTATACAAAGCGTTCGGTATTTATGACATCACACACATGTTTTTGTGTTTCGAAATAATGTTTCAAGGTGTAATTCGATGAACAGACTCTATTTACAATACGCGCCACGGATCTAAAAGGTTTTGAAGTTAGTCACAAACAGCGTCGCAAAGGCACATTTTAGAGCCGTTGAGACTCCCACCACTTCCCAGCTACCTGCACGGAACGTGCGCTCGTCGGTGATTGGCCGTGATCGCTCGTTGCCTTTGTCACTTTCTTGCTTTAAAGTACAGTCGAGTACGCTATTGTCAAGTTGTTATTGTTATTGTAGTTTTGTTGAGTTGCGAGTTTGTAGTTTTTCAACAGACTGTACAAGCGCAATCCCGCATTCGCTTCTAACTTCCGAGCCTTTTAGATTCGTGGCGAGTATTATACTATGCGAGTCGGCTAAAAATCCCTAATTTATGCTATTTCAAATAAGCATGATGGATCTGGCAACGCTGAACACGACAAATTCTCGTTTCTCTGCTGCAAAGCAGACCGAAGGACTGGATTTTCGCGTATGACCATAATAATAAACATTAGGATAGGCTGTTTGCAAACTGTTCTCCAATTAACTACTGCCTACTTTCTGTTTATTCCATATTATACTTTTATTCTATACTGAGGAATAAAATCGCAATCGAACCATTAGGGTGCAAACATATAATTCTGCCTTTTTGTACGCTGTAAGCACTGGCGTATCCAGGAGGACAAAACAAAGCAAATTTCTAATTTGCTCCCTCCTCGGCCAAAAGTTGGGTACGCCTATGTTAACGTCATATGATAAGATAAGATATTTATTTATTTCATGTGTAGCTAAAAAGCTGTGAAATATGTCATACAATTAAATTTATAAATCACGTATATTGTATGAGTACAAAACATTTGTCAATAAGATATTTTTTTATATGTCTTTTGAACCGAGGCAAAGGAAGCTGTTTAATATCATGTGGTAATTTATTGAAGATGTCCACTAAATTGAAATTCACATTTTTTTTATATACAGATGATTTAGGCAGTGGTTTATGCAAATTTCCAGCTTGCCTGGTATTACGATTATGGATCGAAATATTAGTTTTAAAGTAGGTAGGATGTGATTTTACAATAAAAAAGACAAAGTTTTTGAAAGAGAGATGCTTTATTCAGATTGAATGCAAGTACATCAACCAATCCTATCATCGAAGAAATCAAGGAATTACATCGAAGAAAGAGACGCAGATATATTTTCGATACGCACATTGAGTAGTCAGTAGATAGACAATGATTCATATAGTAAATTATTAAATATATGCCTGGATCAGACGACAAGTGGAACGCTTTCCCTTCTCCGACTTTAACAAGCACGGGGGACCCGGCTTAAGAAATTTCTAATTTGCCCCCTCCTGGGCCAAAAGCTGGATACGCCCATGTTTTTACTGCGAGTTCTTTGAGCCTATGCGGTGATCCATCACTGCTTCAGCCTCGAAAAGAAAATTGTTTAACAAAAAAACATCCCGTAATAAGCGTTTCTATCCAATAATAAAAGCTGCGCGCGTGAAACAAATGACTGTGCCGCCGAGTTAATTATAACGAATTACATAATGAAAAACTAATGTACCAGAGTCGGGAGTTGTCAGACCACTTTCCGAGAGCATAAAAACACATCCTGGGAAACTCTATAATGACCACAGTACACTCTGAATACTAATGCGTATCAACTGTCACGGATAATTAATTCCTGTAATGCGGTGTTACGTATAGGCAAATTGACTTCGCTAATGATTAATGAATTAACATTTCATCAAGATTAAAAAGTCATGCAATAATTGTCGGTTCTCATCTTCTCCCCTCTTTCGAACAAATGTCGAAATAATATTTATAATCAATCTAGGTTTGTTCCTACTAGTGATGTGTCCATATGACTCTTTAATGGGAGCTGGCTCCGTGCGCTCCGCTCACTAAAAAGAGTCGCTCAGAGCGAGTCGTTCAAACTAGACAGTACGCACTATACAAGAGTGCAGACTGCAGAGGTGTGAACTGTCATCATACATGCTCAGGAGTCACGTAGCATTGCACAGCACAATACACACACTCAGCTCTGAGCTCATTTAAATATGATACTGATCTTATATTATTCGAATTTCGGATAAACTATAAAGTATAATAAAAGCTTTACAATAATAATGTTTATTGTTACAATTGACGACGTCAATGTGAATGGTTTAAGTCACTGTTAAGCTTAGTACTAATACAATTACAGTGCGTCATTCAACATAAAATGGCTCAGAAAAGATAGCTCCGTACGTGTAAAAATCACTAGTGCCTCTGTGGCCTGTGCTGTGTGCGCTCTGTAAATGTGCGAATGCAACAGTATAGAACAGCTCAGCACAGAGCAATGGCGCTCGGAGTGAGTCATTCACAAAAAAAAAATTGGTTGTCTGTAAAGTCGGTTTACGGACGATAGTTTTACGTGATAACGTATTCCGTAATACATAACCTAAACCTCCCAAAATATGGTTTCAATCCGCTTATCCTTGGTGTCGGAATGATAAGAAATGTCAAAAGTGACGTTTGCAACTGTCAAAGTATTATGTTCTAATAATAATTAGTTATTCCAATACTTAACTTAGAAGGCGTTGCATTTCACAAAATACTAATGTCAAAAAATTGAATTAAACATTAGAAATGCAGCCGTTTTCATGTTAAGACAAGACATACGTTATCTTCTAATTTCCATGTACGGCAAACAAAGACGACCGACCGCGTCGCGCCATGCATTAGACAACATTGCATTTATACAGCTATTTTTCTATATAAATTTGTATAAAAAAACTGTTTAGGCAAATTCTGTTATACGAAATCTATGTAAAATGTTCTCCTCTTTCGTTTAAGACTGGTTTCAAACCGATCTGATTTAAATTGAGCGAGAAATTAGCAAAAAGCACGCACAGGGTCAGGCAGAACGTTACGCGTTACGAACGTTAGGATTTAGGAACGTTACACTTTTTCGTGCATGCAGCCGGTGTTTTATCAATTTATAAGATTGGTGATTCATCAATTTATAAGACGTTATCACGTCAAAAAGAGCGACTCGTTCCTCTCCGAGAAAGGAGTCGTTCATTATGAACGACTCGCTCAGGAGCGACACATCACTAGTTCCTACAATCATGATTTTGTTCTAAACAAGCTTCTGACTATGACGCGTCGTGTAATAGTAAATATGTATTTGTTTCTACAAGTACAAAAAAAAATTACAAAGAAAATAAACTACAAAATAAAATGCAGAAACATATACTCGCTACCTAAGATAATGTCTTCAAAATCGGAACAGAACTGGGGAATCTGCAAGAAAAGTCTAGCGTGTCGGAAGCAAAAATCGCAACGATAAATATGGTGTCGAGTAGACAAATGACAACCTTCGGACCGAGTGAACCGCGATTGGGAAAAAGGAAGACTGGAGGAGTAATAAATATGACTACCTTCGGACCGAGTGAACCGCGGTTGGGAAAAAGGAAGACTGGAGGAGTAATAAATATGACTACCTTCGGACCGAGTGAACCGCGGCTAGGAAAAAGGAAGACTGGAGGAGTAAGACAGCCGTCGGAACTATCTAACATGAATATAATTGAAAAAGCGCCTTAAGCAATACGTCTGCTTAACAAAATTTCGATATAAATGGGCCAAAGATATACAATATAATATACAAACAGATTAATCACAGTGAGTGTGCAGTAACTTAATTTTAGACTGTAAACTCACGATAATGCGTATGTAGTAATTATTTCGGTCACTCACGGTATAATTGCACTGACGTTTCATAATAATAAAAATAATGTAGGAACGATTCGAACAGAAATAGACGCATGACTCAAAGGAAAAGTTTAAATTTTCATTTTATTCAGCACATCAGAAGGATCATTATATTATACAGGGTGAGTTTTAAGTTGATGCTTTTTTTACAGCGTGTAAAAATGAAATAGACGAGCAAATATTTCAAATAGTTTTTTTATCAAAACTCAAAAATAAGAGAGAAACAGCCTTTCGAAGCTTAAATAAATTTTATTAAATTTTCTTTAATTTTGAGGGCGGTCCTGGGGTTATATTATGTCACTATGGAAATAAGTTGTTATTATCAAGTATGTGTATTGTTCTGTTTTTGAGAGAATTGTGTGTGCCTCAATTATTTTTGATAATAATAACATATTTCCATAGTGACATAATATAACCCCAGGACCGACCTCAAAATTAAAGAAAATTTAATAAAATTTATTTAAACTTCGAAAGGCTGTTTGTCTCTTATTTTTGAGTTTTGATAAAAAACTATTTGAAATATTTGCTCGTCTATTTGATTTTTACACGCTGTAAAAAAAAGTATCAACTTAAAACTCACCTGTATAGTCGGATTTTTTTAGCGTGATGAAACAGATCTGGTTACTTTGGTAATAGACCAGTACAGTTAGCCCAAAATCAAGTGAAAAAGGGACAAAATTAATAATAGAAAACGAATGATGAGGAAGGGAAGAAACTGCCGTCAGAAATACAGAAACCAAAAATTCAAATGCGTAAAAGGCCGAAGGGCTGTGGGGCGCGCGCTTTAGGGGTCAAACGCGGTTTTTCTTTATTTCCGGCAAAAGTTGACCTCCAATCGAAAAATGTTGTATGCCAATGTTGTAGGTATTAAAAGGATCTACAACTTTTATAAATATAATTTTTTCACATAACCTTAAAGATTCAGAGAAAAATCGAAAAAACCGTGTTTTTCGTTTTTAATTTTTTTCTCCTGCAAAAATGATTTTTTATTCATAAACTTTTCAGGAGACTTTCTATGTCCTTAATAAGCTGTAATTTTTTCGAATAAAAAAATTAATTTGCCAATGCAATATTAACAAAAAACCGAAAAATTACCCCTAACTTCAACCTAAAAAAGTAATTTAAAAATTTCAGATTTTAAAAAATCGTAGTATGAGATTTTCTTCGTTAAAATGACTGAACATTGAATTCCTCTTTTATGAATGATTTTAACTGTACATTTTCATATATTATAATTGCCAAAATTGAATTTGAATATTGTTCAAATTTGGCAATTATATATGAAAATGTACAGTTTGATGCAAGTTGTTAATTAGACTTTAGAGACAAAGATGACACAATCTATATATATAAAATTCTCGTGTCACAGTTTTTGTTGCCATACTCCTCCGAAACGGCTTGACAGATTTTGATGAAATTTTTTGTGCTTATCCGGTATCTATGAGAATCGACCAACATCTATTTTTCATCCCCCTAAATGTTAGGGGTAGTCCACCCCTAATTTTTTTTTTTATTTTTTAGACAAAATTTTTAATTTCTATTTTTTTATGATACAACATACAAAAATACATACAATCCTCAATTTTCACCCTTCTACGATCAACCCTTATTTTTTAATAGCCATTTTAGTAATTTAATCATTTTTCCTCTCCGGTCGAAAACTGATCAACCGTCATTTAATTAGTTATCCCCGCCAGATGTCTACAGGTGTCACTTCGCCAACATCTATTTTTCATCCCCCTAAATGTTAGGGGTAGTCCACCCCTAAATTTTTTTTCTTCCTTCCCCATTCGTTCTTTTGCACCGGGCACGACGGCGCAGCCGGAGTGCTCGACATACACACATATACGTCCATGTATATTTTAAAATAAATAAAATAGATAGATAGATGTTCCAATTAAATTGTTTTATTATTTCACTTTATACGTAGCGAAGCACGTACAGGGCCGCTATATATATATATTATACTGTTAGGCGGTACGAAGTTCGCCGGGTCCGCTAGTAACTTTATAATACTATATCTTTATACCAAGATGAATGTTTTAAATCTGATTTCAACATAATATTATTCTTTTGTTATTTTAAAAAAGATGAGTGTTAAAAAATAAAATCGACGTGTTTGAGGATTTTGAGCGCAAATAATCTAGGATTTTTTATATGGATTGTTCCAAAGTTACGTACACACACTATATAATGATCATAATGATGAAACGTCAATTAGCACTTGAAAAAATACATTTGCAAATATAGGTATAGCCAATAGACGAAGCGGCAGATGTTGCGCTTCTCTAATTATAAAAATTGTTGATCGTGCCCTCGGTCAAATCAATTCTATTTCTACAGTTGGCTTTCTTTTACTTCCAAATCTAATTTAATTCAAACGCATCGTCGAATATCTACGAGTTTCTGTGGAAATGTTACGTGAATGTAAAAGTAGACAAGTGATTAAAATGTGCTTTTGCTCGGGTCGCTCTCTATGAATGGATGCGGATCTGATTCTTATAATTGCTGCTGCACTTATTATTCGATCGAGTAATGCATCTCTAGTGTTTACTTTACTTGGATGTATCAATGATTTAAACCATCCCCAAAGACAATAATCCAGAGGATTTAAGTCTGGCGATCTAGCTGGCCAATTACGCGGACCACCTCGACCAATCCAGCGGTTTGGAAAGTTATTATTGAAATCATTGGTATATTCAAGTAAAACGCTAGAGATGCATTACTCGATCGAATAATAAATGCAGCAAGAATTTTATTATAAGAAACAGACCCGCATCCATTCATAGAGCGACCTAAGCTATCCATCACAGAGCTGACTTGTTTTCAAGAAAAGCTTAAAAGGGAAAAACAGTTATTCGACTGTTGACGAATTTTGAACACGAGCCAAGACAATGATACTGCAAACTAATGTTTTTTTTTTATTGCAACATTACTACTGAGGTGAATTTAGAAAAACCAAACCACTGCGCTATTAAATTTTTATAGATTTTCCAGTTCAAAAAAACACACAAGTTACATTACAAAACACTTTATGGCGATATTTTTTTACGGATCAATGAGTCTATGTTTGCGAGTATAAATCACTTCGAATTCCTCATGCGTCGCGCTTTTTATATGAAACAGAATTAAGATACAGAATTTACAAAAGCGTATTATAGGCACAATTTACTTTAATTTAAAAAAAAGCCAATAGAAGCAGCAATTAATTTTAATAGCATTTAACCGCTCTGATATCTCTACCGTTGCCATTATCAAACTTTTTTATCGCAACAGGAAAACAAAAATTGAATAAACCATGCAAAAGCGAAACCAAATACTTATAGGCAAACTGATTACATTTTATCGACGTTAAAATAAATAAGCATTTTAATTGAAACGGGTAAGTGTCAAAACAAAATGTAGATAATATTGACTAAAACAGATTTAGCGATAATATTCCCGAATGCATTAAAGTAATGAATGATAAGTGATCAATTGACAATCATTGATTTAATGTGAAATTGGCGATTGACAACAACTGATTTGTATAGCAAGAGTCATTGATCAGTGGCGTCCACTTGCTTGTGTTACAAGGATACAGTTCGCAATAGAACTGAAAGAGCCAAAAGTTACAATTTACAAAATTTCCCAGTTTTTAAAGAGCCACTAAACATTTTCGTCTCAGTATTATAGTATTTGCTTATATAGGTATAATATATGTACATCCGAGGACGACACGTCGCGACGGGAGCGGTGCGGGTGAGACGCGAGTGGAAATGTCTGAAAGATATATGGTACTCAATCAGGGATCGATTAATGGACGATTTTTAAGGGTTTACATAATAATATAATTATTTTTTGCGCATGGAACTGGAGAGCCGCAACTTTACATCAAAAGTGCTGCAGGTTGCCGACCGATCGCGGCAATATGATTAATACACCGATATTTATGTTGGTGTCGGTCGATCCCTAAAATTTATATTATCATTTGTGTTCCTCGAGATTTGATTCCGAGAAGTTCAACTGTACCTTCTTATTTAAATAAATATAGTTTTAAAAAAAACTAAAAAACACGCTTTATATCGTGAAAAAAGCGTGGGGCGCTTTGTTCCATATTTTCGTACATCGAGCGCCCCACGCTTTTTTCACAATAATACTAGTATTTTTTTATTGTTTTAAGCTTATTTTAAAAAAATTATTTTTTACTTTTTAGTTCGATTTATTGTCAAAAATTTGCCGAAAAAAAAACAATTTTTTTATTTCGGCGTGGACGGGAATAGAACCCACGACCGGTGAATCCGAGAGTTGACGTCAGCGAAGACTAGCGCCTTAGACCGCTCGGTCAACGATTGCTCTTACAGTAGTGGAATAACATACTAACAGTAATAAACCACTTGCTGTAGTCCAAACGAGGTTACAAACAAACATACATACTTACATACATACATACATACAAACTTACAAGTGAAATTAATATAAAGCGTGTAAAAAGAAAAATCAGCTCTGTTGTCGCCTCTCGTATAGAATAAATGCACCTGTATTCTCTGGTTACAGGCTACGTAAGATAATTTGTTGCGACCTTGCTGGGTCTTCGGTATGCATCATCATTCAAGATATCTATATCATATGCATGCATATATAGCTGTCGTTTTCATTCTGTGATTATGACTAACTAATTACAATAACAACATACTTAATATCTATAAGTATACAATACACTCATAACAATTATATTACCGAGTGTCCAAAAAAAACCGCTGCATAGCCAGTCCGGTTATGTTTTCAAAAAAAAAAAAAAACAGTTTCCTGACATGCCGCGTTAACACGCCTCTGTAATTAATTTAACGAACAGATCCAAATTTTACATGTCACATGTTTTAGGTAAATTATTCTTGAAAACGTAGGCCATTTACATCAAGATCCAGGAGCGTATCTAGACTTTTAGGGGCCCTATTTTTTGTTAGATTAAGAATCGTTTTTGGGTAAAAAATCAATTTTTAATAGCATCAAAAGAATAGTTGAAATTTGTTGATCTGACCAAACAAATAATATTATAAATTCAAATCTTTGATTAACGTCTGATTAGAACTCTTCAATAAATAAAATTATCGACCAATTTGTCTGAAAAATTGGTTGATAATTTTATTTATTGAATATTAAGATTCAAGTTGGGCAGGAAACATTAATATAAATATAATATTTAAACATGTTGAAAAAATGTAAATTAAATAATAGTTGTAAAAATAAGTTCACTTTACAAATAAAATAAAATTAAAAAAAAAAAAAAAAAAAAAAAAAACAAGTATCGAAATGACTGTACGAGAACCAATTCGCAAACGGTCCCTAACTCTGTTGGAACGCTAACAAGGATCGTCCAGTAAACCGCCATGAGTTCGTTGGAACGCTTTTCTCTTTCTGCGCATGAACCGGACGGTACAGTGAACGGTTTTCGGGGATGTTGGAACGAACCTATTATAAATTCACCAAAAATATTGTTACAATTCACAATTGCCTATCTAACGGTTTTGTTCGAACAGACTGCAGGTATGTACCTATTTATGTATTCTATGCACAATGTATAAATTATACGTATTATGTTACAATTATGGACAAACATTTGTTCGTATTGCTTTGAAAGTCATTCGATATAACAAAACAATCGGCGCGCGAAAAAAATTCAAGAACTACAGGGTAACAGGGCGTTTCCTGTCATGTGACGATCGGACACACTAGAATAGTGAGAAAAACACGGTTCTACCACATATTTATTTTTATTCTATAAGTACTGAGCATATAGGAATACAATCGCAATCGAACTATTAGGGTGCAAACATATACTTCTGTCTTTTTTACGCCGTAAGCACTGGCGTATCCAAGAGGGCAAAACAAGCACGGGAGACCCGGCTTAAGAAATTTCTAATTTGTCCCCTCCTGAGTCAAAAATTTTATACGCCCATGTTAACGTCATAGAAAAAGACAAAGTTTTTGAAATAGAGACACTTTATTCAGATTGAATGCAAGTACATCAACCAATTCTATCATCGGAGAAATCAGGGAATTACATCGAAGAAAGAGACGCAGATATATTTTCGATACGCTTTGTTGCGTTCACTCACCGCACATTGAGTAGATAGGCCAATGATTAATATAGTTAATTAATAGAAACGCGGTATCCGTACACATTCGGCTTTTTCTATGAATGAAAGTATCGTTGATTATCCATCGAGGCCGGGCCTGTTTGATTCGGAAGAATGGCGGCGGTCTGTAATTATGACGGAGTTTTTGAAGAAATGAAGCGCGTGACACGGCAACATTTGCATTCACGATATCTCACCGTCGTCACGAACAGTTCAAGGCGTCCACGCAACTGTCATGACTGTATTATCGACCAATGTCCTTGAATTATTAGTATATAAACAAACCATCAAAAGGGTAGTAATTGCGAATAATTATTAATAATGATATGCATTGTTCATTTGAAATTTTCTTTATATGATGGGAATTAAAATTTTTACGAACATTTAAATATCTCGTTTGACCTTGAATCTGAGCATTACGAGAGTGTGTGGTAGGCACGTGCGCCCATATAGTTATGGAGATGGTGACAGAAATGGTCAAGGAGCATTTTTGGTGGCAGAAACGCTCTCCTTCGTGTAGTCTGAGCTCCCCTCTACAAATCCGCTCATAGTGGAGTAAGGGTCTAGCGCGTTGCGATACGACGCTGGGGCAATTAAAAAAAAACGGCAAAATTCCTCTACAAAATGGCAGAAAATGACTGAACAGCATTTGGGAGATCTCCTAGTTGCAGAAAAAATATTTTCTGCCAGTTTACCTGTCAGTACAATAAATAAATACAAAATAAATTAAATTAAAAAAAAAGACGGGTTGCACTCCGGGAGTGCCGGCAGAAGTGAAAACTTGAACATTAACGTCTTACGAATTTTCGATCAGGTCACGTGTCCTGACGCGAGTTTAACATTTTTTACCCATTACAAAAAAAGTGTACAAAAGTTTTCGTCTTACGAATTTTGTCTTACGAATTTTCGATCAGGTCACGTGTCCTGACGCGAGTTTAACATTTTTTACCCATTACAAAAAAAGTGTACAGAAGTTTTCGTCTTACGAATTTTCGATCAGGTCACGTGTCCTGACGCGAGTTTAACATTTTTTACCCATTACAAAAAAAGTGTACAGAAGTTTTCGTCTTACGAATTTTCGATCAGGTCACGTGTCCTGACGCGAGTTTAACATTTTTTTACCCATTACAAAAAAAGTTGCCAGCGCCGCTAAAGAAGTTTTTACTTCAAAAAAACAAGCTCGACAGAGTAATTTTTCATTCATTATTATTGAAAGAAATTTGTGTACAAAATTTGGTGAAAATCGGATAGATTTATCGTGAGTTATCAAATCTTCAAAACAACAAATTGCAGTCAAATCATATATACGACTGCTTTACTCTATTATCAAATCCCATAATTATTTCTCGCATTATCGCATAAATGACAACAAAAGTTTATCAAGCGTGATATTGCAATAACAGTATCTCGCGGTTTTATAAAATGACCACTTCCTACAATTTCCTCCAATTCAAACCGACTGCTCATCACGATCAGCGAAATAATCACTTCAAAGAATATAATATTAGAGCTGTAAAAGTAACGAGAAATTGTGTACCCGTATGTATTCGTTACTTAAAGAACCAGTACCCGTTACTTTCGTATCGTTACGTTACTCGTTACTTTTCATACGACACACAATCGTGTACTAACAGCATCAAGCATGTACCATCGCACCGAGGCGCGTCGCATACGTGATACGATATGACTTCGTTCGTATAACGTATAACCACATCGAACGAGTCGAACTGATATGGATACAACAAATGTGAGTAACGAAATGAATTTGTAAGTAACGATTCGTTACTTCGAGTCAGACGATGTTATAGCTCTAGAATATAATTATGTGCCAAGACACTTTTTAATCATGAAAATTAACATTTTTAATCGGCTAAAAAAGCAAGCGTCTCTCTAAAGCCGCTGCACAAGAGGCTGATTTAGCCGCTGGAATCGTTGCTGAGACTTGCGCTGACTCCGAAGATGGAAATGACGTAATAACCGCAATTTGAAAATTAGAACTGGGGCTATTTTTCGTGCTTGTTTTGAACAAAAACCAATCAGACAACAATATCTCGTCACGTGAGCGACATAATATGCAAACGTCCGCAAACAAACATGGCGTCATAGTGTGTGTTCTGCGCAGGACCAATAAACGTTCACTTTTTGTACACATTCGAACTGTCGCTGCGCGCGCACCAAATCCATCTACAAAATATGATAGTGCGCTGTGTTACGAATTACAATTTACGATGTTAGTGTTTGCAACCGAGAAAACTATAGATATAGTAAAGGTGGCAGCCACACAAACTTTTTGTAATAAGTGCGTTAAGAGAAAAACATTAAATACATACTTACAAAAGACACCCTAAATGGATAGGCGAGTTGTCAGAAATAGTTTAGAATCGTTGCGTCCGATGGCGCCACTTTCGCTTATTTATCGACCCGAAAAGAATTGCCCAAGGAGCAAAAACCCTTTACTTTTGTTCTGCGCACACACGACTTTTATTTTACGTCATTTGCAATGAAAAAATCAACTTTCATCTGCGAAAACAAATAATTATGCAGTTTCAATTACAAAAAGAAAAAACGGTCCGGTAAAATATTCACGTAACCTATATAAATACGCCTTACGCAAAAACGTTTAATCAAAGCGCGCCCACCCTGACAAAAAAGGTTTTCCACGAACGCTTCTCATTTTCCACAAAATGTTTTCTTTGCATTTGCCTCTCGTCTACGCATTCTCTTCCTTTGTTATTTTTTTCAAAAATAAGTTTCTAAAAATACCTTTAACTATCTATAAGATATTTTGTTTTCTCGTTGAATTTTCTTGAACTTGTAAGTACACTTACACGATGTAAGTACACGTGCTGAAATAAACAGTGCTTTCAAAAAGTTTTCAGTTATGACTCACTTTTCGCTTGAATTTATTGTTACAAACTCCCCGTTGAGACGACAAAGAAGTTCGTGAGACAATAATCGACTTGTCATTCTAACAAAGACACACATTGTTGTCTAACAACAATCGACTCGTCATTCTGACTATGATACACATATTGTTGTGGGGCAACAACAATCGGCTTGATGTTCCAACAATATGCGTAGGTAAATTCCAGACAACAATGAAAGCAACAAAGGAAAGAACGATCCAGCGCCTATATAAACCACGGGATAGCTCATGATGATCGGGGAGTCATCATACAGAATCGTACGGGGACAGTGATACATTACAATCGACATAAATTAACAGTCAGTGAACAATACTGAGGTAACTGCTCAGATAAATAAATAAATGAACTGTGTAAATAATAGTGTACGAAATAAATAGAACAGAATAGAATAGAATAAATAAGTGTAATAAATAATTTTTGGTGTGTTCCTGTGTTGTAAATAATCTTGTGTATACAGTTGTATAGTGACTTTGTATTCTTCTATTTTATTATTGAGAGCTGTCGTTTTGTTTCTGTTACGTTATAAAGAAGTACTTTCGTTTGTGTGTTTAACTGTTTTGTCAAAGGTGATTTAATGGCTCTTCTTAAGAGTACCTATTCCTACACGTCTTGAGGTACTTAATAACTTCCCGCTTTAAAAAAAAAAAAAAATTTTTTTTTTTTTTCAAAAATCGGGAAGTTATTGGTTTCACCCCGATTTTCGAAAATCGAGTTTTCGCCAGATCTCGACGTTTTGAGGTCCTAGGAAGCTATTGAAACTATTTTGGCGATGATGCCCGTAGGGCTGTATGTATGTGTGTGTGTGTGTGTGTGTGTGTATGTATGTAAACCTTTTATATCTTTTGAACGGAGTGTCCGACTGAAACGCGGTTTGCGGCATCTGACGTGATCTTGGTGAACTTAGACTTCCTGAAAATTTGAAACGATTCGGCCCAAAAAATTTTGAGAAATCTTAAAAAAACAAGTTTCAAAAATTTTTAAAAAGTTGTTTTTGTAAAAAATTTTCTAAACTACTAAACCGATTAATTCCAAAAACTAATCAGCTCTTCTCCTTAACAAACTGCCTCGATTTCCGCAAACTGCATCAAAATCAGTTCATTTGTTCACGAGAAACCGTGAACGAAAAAATCGTAAAAAAGTGTTTTTTTAAAATGACTCTTAAAATTGTTATCAGATTGATTTTTTTGTAATAAATTACTTTCTTAAGCTAAAAAAACTGCGTCGATCGCCGCAAACCATATCAAAATTGGTTCATTTGTTCATCAGATAACGTGAACGAAAAATTAGGAAAAAAGTAATTTTTTAAAATTACTCGTAAAATTCTTATCAAATCGATTTTTTTGTAATAATTTACTTTCTTAGGTTAAAAAAAACTGCGTCGATTGCAGCAAACCGCATAAAAATCGGCTCATTTGTTCACGAGAAACCGTGAACGAAAAAATCGTAAAAAAGTGTTTTTTTAAAATGACTCTTAAAATTGTTATCAGATTGATTTTTTTGTAATAAATTACTTTCTTAAGCTAAAAAAACTGCGTCGATCGCCGCAAACCATATCAAAATTGGTTCATTTGTTCATCAGATAACGTGAACGAAAAATTAGGAAAAAAGTAATTTTTTAAAATTACTCGTAAAATTCTTATCTAATCTATTTTTTTGTAATAATTTACTTTCTTAGGTTAAAAAAACTGCGTCGATTGCAGCAAACCGCATCAAAATCGGCTCATTTGTTCACGAGATATCGTGAACGAAAAGTTTGTAAAAGTGTTTTTTTTTTAAATTGCTCGTAAAATTCCTATGAGATCGATTTTTCTGTATTAAATTACTTTTTAAGGTTAAAAAATTGCGTCGACTGCCGCAAATCGCATCAAAATCGGTTCATTTGTTCATGAGATAGCGTGAACGAAAATTTCGTAACAAAGTGTTTTTTTTTTGAGCTCGAAGAGCTAAAAAATAAACTTCTTGCTATATTTGATATATTTTTGAGCGTTTTGAGCTCGAAAATAGCGGGAAGTTACAGGGATGGCCTGCAGGGTCAAACTACTTTTCAAATTTTTTTTTGTTTGGACTGAGACGAAACAAATAAAAGGGACTTCAGTTTCCTTGCCCAACATTCCTGTAGACGCCGACTTAAAAGTCTACGGCCTATAAGCATGTAAAGCAATTATTTTATAGGGGGTAGTACAAAAAAAGATTCCTTGCAAAAAATAGAATTAAATCGATTATCAAATAAATCTACAATTTCATTCGTTATTATGTAATAAAACTTTTTGCAACGAAACATTTGATTGGGAGGATTTATTTCCGTCGAGGAGGTGACCCCGACGGCGGCGGCGGCGCGACCTCCGCCGTCTCGCGTCAGTTGGAGCAACGCACTCAGCCGGCCGGAGTTATTAACCACACTGCAGCAGTTCAACGCGATGCCTACATAATAATTATGTATAGGAGCAGTGTTGCCAAGTTGGAGGATTCATCCCTACTAGAATTAGAGAGCCTTAGAGGAAGGAGTGTTTACGAGAAGCAGTAAGGGGATTTTATAGTCATTTTATTGTCCTAGTGAATTTTTTTGTTAAGTTTGGTTAGAATTTTTAGTTTAGTTAAAATATCATTCAAATAACGCACGTTTTTCGTAACTCCTACTTTTTCCAATGTTACCCACAGTATCTGTAGAAAATATTTTACGAGCTCCAAGCGTGTAGGCTTTCACGGCCGGTGTTGATCCAAATCTTCTTGGTTTCCGGGCTTGTATACCGTAGTCCATTGGTATTACTACCTGACGTTTCGTCTACAACTGCGGTAGACATTATCAAAAGCAATGTGGTAGCGGGTGAAGTGTCCTTCTAGGCTGCTCACAGGTAAGTGTATCGACAAATGACAATTGTGGTACTTCCGTCTTTTATAGTCAGCGTGCTCGTAGAGAACACGAGCGCGCTGACTATAAAAGACGGAAGTACCACACTTGTCGACACACTTACCTCTGAGCAGCCTAGAAGGACGCTTCGCCCGCTACCACATCGCCTTTGATAATGTCTACCGCAGTTGTAGACGAAACGTCAGGTATAAATACCACGGCATACAAGCCCGGAAACCAAGAAGATTTGGATATTTTAGGAGAATTTGTAAAAATCTGGGGTGGAAAAGTTCAATTCGCGGAAGAAGGAAACCAATCACCAGGATCTGGCAACACTGGTGCGAAATAATTGAAATAGATTCTAATAGTGTGTTCTACGTCACTATCATAATCTAAAAGTGCCTTCGGCATCATTAGGATGTTCGTTTCTCACTGAAATGTAATTAAAACCCAATCACGATAATTATGCAACTAGTTTTCGTCTGTTTCCAGATAAAACATTATATGTGTAAACATCGGATTTCAACTACAGTAGAAACTTTACTGCAGTTAGGCTTAACTTACACGTACCACTTTCCGACCACATTAGAACCACAAAAAAGTGGGCCGTCCTCTATATGCAAAAATGATGACCTGTTTATTTTTATTTATGGACGCATTGATATCAGAGCTCATTAGCGCACAACCCTATTAAAATATTAACAACAGTCAATAATATCGAGATAAATATCTGTGCAATATGTAATCGTAAAGGTTCCTACGAGATATAAAAAAAGTTTAAATATTTTTTTGTTCAGCTCGAGATTTACTACCGGAAACTGCTAAGGTATATATTTTTTGTACTTCAAACTCAACCGGAAGTGTACATGAAATTTTTTTCCAATGATAGCATACATTTTTTTTTACATTTTCGTAAACTTCATTTTTTTTTTCAAATTCATATAAATTATTCACACGGTGACATAAGAAAATATTACACAAAAACGTTACCAATTTATAAATTAAATACACAATATTAAAATCCTTGAAAATTTGCCAAATTTGATTCGTAAATTTATCAATTCACACAATATTTTTCTTTGCTTATCAAAACACTGCTAATAACGTGCAGGCAAGGCGCTTGGCATGATTTCTACGTTTCAGTTTTTTTTTTTCAGAATACAAAACACACAGTCCTTACGAGAAATTGGCCTGTTTTGTTACACCCTATACTTTTATTCTATACTGAGCACAGGAATAAAATCGCAATCGAACTATTAGGGTGCAAACATACACTTCTGTCTTTTTTACGCCGTAAGCACTGACGTATCCAGGAGGGCAAAACAAGCACGGGGGACCCGGCTTAAGAAATTTCTAATTTGCTCCCTCCTGGGCTAAAAGCTGGGTACGCCCATGTTAACGTCATAGAAAAAGACAAAGTTTTTGAAACAGAGATACTTTATTCAGATTGAATGCAAGTACATCAACCAATCCTATCATCGGAGAAATCATAGGGAATTACATCGAAGAAAGAGACGCAGATATATTTTCGATACGCTTTGTTACCTTCGCTCATCGTACATTGAGTAGATAGACAATGATTCATATAGTAAATTATTAAATATATGTGTTACACGAATGTTTTTGATAGGATATAGTTGTTACTAAATTTGTGGAAGATTGAACACAAGTGAAATTTTGTTTTGCGCAGCAATACATACTCAATGATCGATTAATCACGCGACATAAAAAAACGAAGACCAAACCGTTGCGTGACTATTTGAATAATCTGCAGGAAACAATAGCCAAAAGAATGTCTATATATACACAGATAAAAATGAAAAACAATAGCGTGAAAGTATATGCATAAAGATCAAGTGATACAGAACTAATCCATAGAATTAACCAACCCTGCATTCTGTAAGTCTGGTTTCCCATTGCAAAAACTAAAGATGTTTACAATGTACATAACCGTGCTTTTTGATATTTCATATTTTGCAACAATTGACATTAATAAATTCGATCTAACACGTAATGCAGCGCAATTTTTGTGGTGCAATTGAGTTGGGTACACGCAGTATTGCTAAAAAATCTGAAATGACAAGAAGTTATTTTGAAACATTCTCTCGAACATGTGAGATAAGTTTAGTTATACTATAGGTATAATGAGTTATTCAAATCTTTGATTAACGTCTGAATAGAACTCTTCAAATAATTTTTGTCAATATATGGTTTGAAAAAAATTGGTCGACAATTTTATTTATATAATCAGTTATCAAGGTATGTTGGTAGGAGATTTGCGCAAGTGCAATCTAATTTTGAGTTTACTGGTAATTATTTTTAGCAGCGACTGATAAGACTACGCGCGTGCAATGGAGATATATACCCCTAAACTAAGGGTAGCTTTCCATACAATCGATTGAGGGACAAAAATTCACCATCATATACCACGTTAATTCGACAACCTCCATTAAATCCTTCAATTTCAATTTTCCCTTGATATTGGAATTATTTATAAACGGCCTTTTACAGTCGGTCGATCAAATACATATATCTATTAATTAAATATATGAATCATTGCCTATCTACTCAATGTGCGGTGAGTGAACGCAACAAAGCGTATCGAAAATATATCTGCGTCTCTTTCTTCGATGTAATTCCCTGATTTCTCCGATGATAGGATTGGTTGATATACTTGCATTCAATCTGAATAAAGTATCTCTGTTTCAAAAACTTTGTCTTTTTCTATGACGTTAACATGGTCGTACCCAGCTTTTGGCCCAGAAAGGGACAAATTAGAAATTCTTAAGTCGGGTCCTCCGTGCTTGTTTTGCCCTCCTGGATACGTCAGTGCTTACGACGTTAAAAAAGGCAGAAGTATATGTTTGCACCCTAATAGTTCGATTGCGATTTTATTCCTATGCTCAATATAGAATAAAAGTATATGATCAAATATGAGATAAAATAGTTATGTGATTAAATTAGTAGCTATATGAACACAATGGTACAGACTGCAGAGTGTAGACGTATAGGCATGCTCAAACTACGCGCCCCTGTTACGTTATATGCCTGTTCTGAATTTTAAATTACGTTTTATAGGTTCATACGGTAACGCTATCAATAAGCGTGCCACTAACCTAGAACGCGTGAAAATATTTTTTTTTAACTGAATGAAAACACACTTTAAAATATTATATACGAGTGGCCCGGTCGGGGTTCTTAGTGGCCCACGAGATAAAAAAATAATTAACAAAATTTGACCCACTTCTCAAAAAGGTTCGCCATCACTGATATAGGATATGCTCTATTATTAAAGTAGTATTTTATGAGATACATTGGGCGTGTCCTATACAAATTCTAGCTATTGTGATTTCTTTTTCTGTTGGTTTGGAAAGATGCAAGCCATGGTTTGGAGTCAATCTGTTTTTTTCGCGAATTAGAAAAATGCGTATTGTTGCGTGTCCCTGTTGGGACGACTATGGCTCCATAGAATGTTCCAGACCACGACAACAACAACAATGGAAAGCAGGTAAAAACACGACCTTCTTAGAATTTCCTGGAGAAGCCAATGCATGTAAAGAGGGGTTTTCGGTCCTTCTAGAAGTTTCGATGTTCTGGGGATCGAAGCTATAAAATGCGAGCGGGCCGCTGTCTGATATAAATTGTTCAGTGTCGGTACAGCAAGACTGAGGTAGCTGGTAAGATAGAAGATAAATGAGCTGTGTAAACCATTGAGTGTAATTATATAAATCTGGTTCTACATAAATAGCTTCTGTAGTGTAAATAATTGTGTGAATATAGTTAATAGACAAGTGCGAATAAATGTACTAGATAAACTTTGTTGTGTTTGTGTGTTGTAAATATTTTGTGTACATAATTAGGACTTTATATTCTTCTGTTACTTAGTTTTTCTATTTTATTATTAAGAACTATCAGTTTTGTTAACGTTATTATTATTGTTTGTTAAAGAAGTACGCTTTCGTTGAGTGTGTTTAACTGTTTTGTTAAACATTTATTATTGTAAATAAATCATTTCCACCACGGAGAAGAACAGTTTTGTTACAGTATGCTGAAGTTGTTCACGCCGGACTTAAATGACTGTATACGGAGGCAGTGGGTCGAATACAAGGCTAGGTCGACGGAACTGAAAAGCACACGACCCGCCTGTCAATGAGCAGCCGTTACAGAAGACAATAGATACGGTCATTCCTGAGCGTCTTTGTTTGTCACGGTGGCCCGCGTAGGCCCACTGCAGCCCGACATTGCCAAACGCCGCCCCTTGTCCCCCTTCAGCGTGGGTGAATGCCGATTTGTTGATGCGTTACGTGTCTGCAAACGTCAGACGGTGCTCAATTGAGATAGAGCGCGTTTTAATTTCAATTTTTATCTGATTTATTCGCTCCCATGAGCCTTAATTTAAACGGAACCCTTACGGATTCGCTTGTCCATCCGTTCGTCCGTCTGTCCCAGGCGACTTTAGCCGGAACTATTTGTTTATACACGCCGGATGTCCCCATATTTATTAAAGTAAATCATAACTGGGGCCGCCAAACAAAATTTTGACTCTTTTAGTGCCTTCTTAAAACCTTAAGATTATAATTTTGTCGTGCGGTGTGTCAATCAGGCTTGTACAAATACATACGGAGGAAGATTTCGATGTAGCGTAGGTGCATAAATTTTGAAACGTGTAAATCTATCGTAATATAAAATTTCTAAAGTAAAAAAGTCTTCTCTGCAAAATTTAATCCCCGAAGGATACGTGGTTTGCAAGTGCTTCAAAACAGACGATTCTACTGGACCCTGGTTTGAGAGCACGAGATTCATGCAGAGGGACATTTAGGAGACATGGTCTTATGTTTGTCAGGAAAAATCCGTCAGTATTGGATAACTACAGTTTAAACCTTAATCTAAATACTAGGGGAGCAAATGATTTTCGTTTAGCAGCTCATTCCTTAACTTCCTTTGAGGGAGGTGCACTTCATAACTGTTTCTATTTATACAACAATCTGCCATCTAAAATAAAAAACATTGAGTCCACGCCTCGTTTCAAGGAAGTTCTAGGGAATGACCTGGTTAACAAATAATTTTATAAATTAAATGATTTTATGGTGTAAACAATTGTAAAAGACATGTTACAAACTTATGGTCAATTGTAACTGAAACACCGAACGGGGTGGCGTAGCGGTGAGAGCACTAGACTCGCATTCGAGAGGTATCGGGTTCGAATCCCGGCGGGAACAGATGTGGCTGGGAGTTTTTCTCACTGCCTCTCGCCGAGAAACGGTAATTCCTGTACCGGCTATCTTGTTGAGGTTTTCCATGGTTTCCCTCTACAATTCCAGATAAATATCGAGATGGTTCCTTATTCAAGGCCATGGCCGATTACCTGTCAAACTCCTATGCTCAAAATTTGCCTACCTTATCCTAATTTCCTAAAAATTCCTTCATTCGCCCATTGCTATTAATTACTTAAGTTTAAAAACTAGAAAATAACGGGAAGTGTGGTAGAAAAAAAATAGTAATATGGTGCGAATGGCGTCTGTTATGACAAAGTCGGGAAACGGACGTTAAACGCATTATTATTATTATTAACTGAAACGAAAAATAAGTAATTAGCTGATCACCTCACCTATTGAACAATCAATCCTTCTGTGTACCTCTATTTTTAAAAGGTTGGAGGTGATCTCAACGCAAAAAATAAATTAAAAAACTATTTTCCGAGTTCAAAGGAAGTTGTTGTAGTCAATGCACTGTTATAGAAACCTATTTTTAACGTTCAAGACGTGAATTTGTGTGGGTGAACAAATACGAATACAATATATAGCGTGTACAAAAAACTAAGGATCGACAGATATGATTTTTTTCGCCCAAACCAATACACACCTATTCGAAACCCAAAGTAATGGTGAGACCTCTGGTGAGAAATGCGCCGAACTGTCTTAAGGGGGGCTTTTAATCATAGATATATCTATGCTTTTGACAGATAAACTATGGAGGCATAAGGTAAACATCGATTTAGAAAAACATGATGGAGGCTAACCTACTCCCCATCATGAAACCCCCCTTAGGACAGTTCGGCGCATGTCTCACCAGAGGTCTCACCATTCCTTTGGGTTCCGAATGGACGATTATTGGTAAAGGTAAATTATTTTAAGAAGAGAGTACTATAACCCTTTTCTAATATTAAAACACTGTGTCCTTTAGATTTGTCATGAATTATAAATAGCCCTAACAATAGTTGAACCCAGATGAGAAACTGGTACAATTTAGGTGAATCAAGATTTCGCATTCAAAATATCGGAACACTCACTATATTAACCTTAATTTATGAGAAAGCATTAGGAGTTAATTTTTGAAAAAAAGTAGATTATGTCCTTCCCCAGAGTTTAAACTATCTCCGTATTAAATTTCATCACAATCGACCCAGCAATCTCGCCGTGAAAGCGTAACTTCATACAATATTACAACCTTCACGTCATCCTTATAGGGGTTGAATTAAAAAAATAAAGTCGGTTTACGGACGATAGTTTTACGTGATAACGTATTCCGTAATACATAACCTAAATTTTAGTAGCTGTCAAACTTGAGCCGAAGCATACTGTGCTCTCGCTTGCACGCACAGGGTCAGGCGGAACGTTAGGAACGTTACACTTTTTCGTGCGTGCAGCTGGTATTTCATCAATTTATAAGACGTTATCACGTCAAAAAAAAAAGTAGCCAACGTCCTTCCCCAGGCTTCAAACTATCTCCATATTAAATTTCATCACAATCGGCGCAGCGGTTTGGCCGTGAAAGCGTAACAGACAGAGTTACTTTCGCATTTATAATATCAGTATGGATTTACTTAGGAGACAGGTAGCTTCTAACAAGAATCGATAACGCTTTATTTAACAAATCCGCGTTCGGCGCAGTTCGGTGTAGGTGAGGAAATGCTACATACATTTTAGCCTCTATATGATTATGATTTTAAATATCCGCAACAAAGTCAGTGCTGCAGCGAAGTAAAATAGGCTCTCTCGTACGTTTGACATATTTTCCGTGCACATTATTCTAAAAATATTGTTGCTGAAATAAAAGCGACCTACTTAATAAATATCATCCAACAGCTTTTATTCTCGACTCTGACACTATAGTGATGTGTCGCTCCTGAGCGAGTCGTTCATAATGAACGACTCCTTTCTCGGAGCGGAGCGAGTCGCTCTTTTTTTTGTGAATGACTCACTCCGAGCGCCATTACTCTGTGCTGACTCGCTGTACTGTTGCAGTCGCACATTTTGTTAATGACAATATTGGAGCTACGTACTTCGATTGTGAAAAAAATAAAACAATTCAGCATCGGATTTTTGAGTTATTCGGAACGCCCTGTATTTTTATAAGTGACAACAATTCTGGAGAGAAAAGTCCCAATGCGTATTCAAAAGTTGAAAACGACAGTGTTTCTTGTTCTTCACTAGCAAGCGACCGATGCGTTTGTTATTCGAAGTGTTGTTCGACAATCGCACGCTCGTAACACATCAGTTGCGTATTTTAGCGACACAAAATGATTACAAAACGTTTGCTCGCATCGAACGGAAAAGAGAACAAAATTGTTACAGTCTCTAAAAATGGGCATTAAAGCTGAGAACTCGTATCGGACGCAACAATAAACCGTGCTGACGTCACAAACGCATAGTTGCACGAACGTAATGTTAACGTTCTGTATTTGGGCATCGCATGACGCGACGAGCTGCGGCGGGGCTTCGCTGATCGGTCAAGTGCATCGTAGACGTGTTCTATACATGAGGTTATCGATCACACTCTTTTATAATGCTATACAAAATATTATGCCACAGAAATGAAACAATACTGTTTGACTGCATAATGTCAACATAACCTCCCCAATTGCTTTCTGTACAGGCTGAAACGAAACGTTGCTCCAAAACCAAAATAATGATAATTATTAAGTTTTTTTTTTATTCTTAATCATACTCCTATAAAAATTACAAAATTAATAGCGAAAGAATTTTTGTAATATGTATCTTTAAAAACAACAAAGCAATGATATTTCAAAATCTAAGTTTGACAATTCTCTGCGCAATGCAAGGTGATGTCACGCGGCACAAGTGTCCCGATTGTAGTAACTAAATAACTGTGTAACACGACAGACAAAAATAAAAAACAAAACGCACGTACTTTTCAGAAATGATTACAAATGGGTCCATATCTTAGTTCTTTATAATGCTTCTGTAGTGCAAGGGTGTCAGACTGATTTTTCTAAAGGGCTATTTATAAGATTTAGGGTGTATTGGCGGGCCAGATTCTAAATTAAAAACTAAAACACATAAAATTAAAATATTTATTTAGTTAAAATCAATTTTCATATAAAGGTAATAAAAAGGGTAAACCATCTTGAGCTTGAGGATCCAGCCACCTGAGGTATCTTGTTGACGTGATAACGTCTTATAAATTGATGAATCACCAATCTTATAAATTGATGAAACACCGGCTGCATGCACGAAAAAGTGTAACGTTCCTAACGTTCCGCCTGACCCTGTGCGTGCTTTTCTCGAAAACGGCCCTAACGATTTGGATGAAATTTACTGAAAAGGAATTTTGGGGGGCAAAAAATCGTTTTAGCTAGGTCTCATCTCTCGAAAAAATCGTTTTCTTACAAATTTTATCATTATAAAAATCAATTTTTTGACGTATGAAAATACTTAAATATTGTAAGTAGGTTTTGGAATTTTATATAAACAGTGAAACAATTGTTTTCAAAATATTAGGACAATTAATCTTTGAGACTTAAAATAAATACGAAAGAAAGAAAGTTAAAAAAAACAATTATTATTATAGGTGGTGAGTATTTTAATACATAAAATTAACCTAAATTTGAAGCGAAAGATGCAATATCATAGATTCGAATTATTATATATAATTATTATATGTAGAATTTAGGTTATGTATTACGGAATACGTTATCACGTAAAACTATCGTCCGTAAACCGACTTTACAGACAACCAATTTTTTTTGATAAGCTCATTGATGTCAGGTGTCTAAAATCCTCACTGGATAGATTCTGGTATTGAGATTTCTTGAGGGCCGTATCTTTGACATCTCTGCTCTATATAGTCTAACTCTAAAGGCACCACACGTGGTCGATCCAAGCTAATTTCGTACACTTCTGGAAGGCCAGTGGTCAAAACGACTGTTGATTTATTAGGACTGGGAATGGGAAATGACCTAAAATAAATCCTTCCGTAGCGACTAGCCAAACAGTTATAAATGTATAATTTAGTAGAACACATTTATTTGATAAATCTAGTCAAGCGTAAAAAACAACATTGCTGTCATATAAACAACAATAAAATGGAACTTGAATCTTTACGTAAAACGAAAAAAATAGTACAAACTATACAGGGTGTCCCATTAAGAATGGGACATAGAACAACTGCAGATTCTCCAATTCAAAATAAAACGATTAAGTGAAATATGCTTAGATAAAATGTTACTCGTTTCCGAAATACGGGGTGTTGAAGTTGAAAACTGAAAAATTATTAGCGTCCATAATTTTTTTAATACACCGTATAATTTTACTCAAATCGGCACACTTGTTAAATAACATAAAATGCACCTAACAATAAAAAAATTAGTTCAGTGCGCTCTACCAGTAGCGTACGGCAAGAGTAAGTAATGCTTGTACCCCTTCTAAATGTTACGCCGCTGTCTAAATTTTAATTTTGACTACAATTTTAATTTTTTTGATATTTTCTAAGTCAATAATGTACACTTGTTAGTTTGTTGTAAAGTTATTGGTTTTCGAGATATTCGCAGTTTTTTTAAGACAAAATTGTAAAAATTTACATTATTAATAATAATACAAATAAAAAGTACATGTCTATCTATCTTTAACTGCGAATATCTCGAAAACCAATGACTTTTCAACAAACTAACAAATGTACATTATTGACTTAGAAAATATCAAAAAAATTAAAATTATAGTCAAAATTAAAATTTAGACAGCGGCGTAACATTTAGAAGGGGTACAAGCATTACTTACTCCTGCCGTACGCCACTGGTAGAGCGAGTAACGTTTTATCTAAGCATATTTCGCTTAATCGTTTTATTTTGAATTGGAGAATCTGCGGTTGTTCTATGTCCCATTCTTAATGGGACACCCTGTATAAACATATATAAACAAAATAGATACCACGAAGTTACGGTTTATTTATAACGCATTGTAAGCTTTCCGCTGTTTTTTATTTATCGAATAATTCCAATTATCGGTTTTGTTGATTGCTCTAACATAAAAATGCTTGGTATACGATAAGATTACGTGGCTTAAAATATCATTAGGTCTATTCGGTAACTTTGCTCTGTGTTAGCTTTCAAGCATAAGGCCTAGCACACATGAAGAGCGTTCAACGCGCGTTGACCCAACGCGCGTTGAACGCCTCTCATATAAACTAGGCCTAAATCTCTACAACGGAATATAACATTTATAATGTAACTAGCCGTTACCCGCGGCTTCGCACGCGACTGAGACTAAACATGGATGCATTTCCATTATTTGACATACATAGTTATTCCTTTCTGAACATTACAGAATTTATTTATTTCGGCATAAATTTCAATTGCGTTTTGAAACAATATATTAACTTTTGAATGCGCGGGGCATTTGAGTATATTTTCACAGCAAAGAAAAAATACATTCCTCGAGCATCTTACTCATACACAGCCATCCCGAACGCCGATTCGAATATAATTCAGTCATCACCGTTAAACGTAAATAAACTCGAAACGATGCTATCTCTCTCAGGGGATCGCACAATTTTTTAGCGTTTAATTAAATTTAAAATATATATTGATTAAATTGTTTGTAACACTCTTAGCTCGTGTAATAAAAAGCTATCCCGATTTTCATGCCTGTATAGCGGTTGTAAAATGACCAATTTCGTTCAAGTGCGTAAAGTAAAACAAAAGGAATACGATACGTAGTAGTCGTACTATCACTTTCATAGCAAAGGTATGAAAATCAAACGCAGCCTACAGCTGGAAGTGAACTTGCTCAAAATTGAACTGCCACATTTTTTTTAATTATGTGAAAATCAAATATTACGTACAAAAAATACTATATTTTTGACATAATGTCACATTCGCCATAATATGTCATCACGTACTAGAAACAGAATCTACTGTTTCAAACTGATTATATGAATTGGCACGAGGCTCATATAACACTAGCAATTTGGTAGCCTTGAAAAAATAAAGAAAAAATTATGAAAAATTCCGCCACAAGCGGTTTTGCCTATCGCGGGCCAGCGAGAAATAAAATGCATAATAAAAATTATCATTGAAGGTAATCGGTGTTAAGTTGGGACGCAACAACACACAACAACAAACGCTAATTGAAACTAACGGTTATATAGTGGGAGAGAGACGCTATCTTGTTAATTTCGATGTCATTGTTTTGTGCAGTCAGTCGCCGTGCCTACAGAGTGTATACAGAGTGGTAACACGCCACTAAACTGTCTAATGATAACACGATTAATTTTATTACATATGTACAGGGTCTCTCAGCGAAGACAAACAATAACCGCCAAAATTATAACATAACTTGTAAACCCATGGATAAGACCTACATGGGACAAAAAAAACAATACGCGTTGCATTCTACCTCAAAGATAGTGCGAAAACGAATGCAGCGCACTGCCCGAGTTTTCTCAGCCTTATATCTCGAAAACTATTGGTTCTACATCAATTTTGTATAGAATCTTTTTTATGCAGATTTACCTCACGAACAAATTTTATAATAACCAAAATTAGCATAAAACCGATAATTTACGAGATATTTGAGAAAAACTGATTTTCCTGACCTTTGACCCTTTGTAACTTTTGTAGCTGTCAAGTTGGCTTTATGGGCTATTGAGAAATTATTTGTGACGCCAAAATATAGAAAATCTCGCTGAAAAGTCTTAGGTTGAAGTCTTTTAGAGGTTTATGTACAATGTGATTGGCTATTAACGGAAACAAATCAACTAATAAAAAAAATTGGTTGTCTGTAAAGTCGGTTTACGGACGATAGTTTTACGTGATAACGTCATAAAGAAACATTGATGAACTCTCTGACGTCACGCGAGAAGAGAGAGAAATGCGTACAAGCCGACGCTTGGGCCGATCGTGCCTCTCTATCGCTTATACCGCGCTCTCGCTTGCACGCTCAGGCTCAGGCGGAACGTGACACTTGTTCGTGCGTGCAGCCGGTGTTTCATCAATTTATAAGACGTTACCACGTCAAAAAAGAGTATATAATTGAATAAGCCTGTATAAAACGCGTATTAAATATGTACAATGCAGAGTTCACCTCTGCAATATCATAATGGCACGGCTATGTAAACTGAATTTATAATTTCTTTTATTTTATGTTAAACTAAAAAACCGCTACCGTTCCATATTTGACAATTTTATCACCGAACCAAACAAGAATTTTTTTAATTTTAAATGGCACATTTTCATACAGGCATGCTGTATCCACAAATTTTTCTTATTTTTATTAAATTGATTTATATAGATACTACAGTTGATTGGCCTGGGATCGTTCGGGTCCAAAGCGCTATTTTCGCTCACTGCTCATCCGTATTTTGTCGTAGATATGGCCTCTCAATTCAAGGTTCTTTCACATCGATTCAGTGGTTTCCAGCGTTGCCAGTTTTTTTTTGCCAAGTCGGGATTTTAAATGAAAACAGCGGGATTCTTTCGTCGAAAGCGGGACATAGTAAAAAAACGTATATAATTAGAAGTTTTCAAATACCTATTTATCTTTTTATTTGAATTAAAATTACGTTTATGTGACAATAGATACCAAAAATAGTCATAGAAAATGTATTTTAATAAAAATATAATATTTTAATTCATATTTACCCTATCGTTAAATAGTTGAGTCTTATTCGTCTTCAGAATAAAAAAAAACAGAAATCAAAATCAAAAAAGTTTTAATCATTAGAAAAATATGGCGTTTCAAACAATAGTCTGTGGAGTGAGTGTTACAATTTACAAATTGCAACTTATACAATAAGAGAATAATTATTATTTATTAGAATTACCTACTTATTCATGATATTTCTGTGAAGATTTAACTTCTTTTAAAGTTATCCCCGAAAAGCGGAACTGAGCCTGTCCCGCGCGGGACATTTAATTTTGATTTAAAAATCGGGACGTCCCGCCAAAATCGGGACGTCTGGCAACGCTGGTGGTTTCTGAGTTGAGGTAAAGTTTGGATGCAGGAGGTAATCTCAGAAACTACTCATCCAATTTAAAAAAAATATTTCGCCAATATTAAGAATGGAGCTTCATGATGGACACATGGCTATATATTGAGTTAAAATAAAAGCGCTTTTCGTAGAGACCAGTTTTGCAACATAAGCTGACGAAAAAACGGTGGCAATCTACAAATTCGAGCGAAGCCGGACCAGCCGACGCTATAATTTATAGTCATATAACAGTTTTTTATTACAAAAAATACGAACGTAATTACTATACTAAGTCAGTGCTAGGCGAATAAATTTAAAACGTTTTCAAAACGAAGAAAGCAATAAAATATCATTTTATCTTCTTATTCGTCCTTCACAGACTATCAAAGCTCAGAGTGTAAAATTCTCTTGTCAATATATATCATTGTCCCGGCTTCCTATTCAGATATTAAAAGTACAATGACCTCGAAAATTAATTTTTATTTACAACACACATAAAAGCGCGCCGGGCACTTAATTAACAAAAAAGTGTCGCATTCATTACAAATAGCGATGCAATTACGTAACTGATTATTTCTGTCTGCATAAACTCAAAGAATGATTGCACAACCAGACCCCGTTTAGCGTCAAATCATTGGCAATGCCAAAAGTACAACCCCGCAAAATTTGCTACTTATTGTATTATACTAGCCGTTACCCGCGGCTGCGCGCGCGATTGAGACGAAACACGGATGCATTCCCATTGTTTGACATAGTTACGACGTAGAGCCCCCCCTAATAAATGAATACTTGGCACCTTCTTAGATCTCACTTCCTTTTTTCGTCAAAGTTGGCAAACCCACTTGTCTTTGTATCGAGCTTGGCTTTTTATTCACATTTAGTTTTTTGATGGATATAGGTAAAACACACCACAAAAAATACATTATGGCGCCATATTTAACAAAAATGTGTACAGATCTAAAAATAAACGAAGTGCTGGCCAAATGCCTACACTTTGGTCATGTTTAAAAGAAGACTTCACAAAGCACGCCATTTGTTGGTGTCGATTAAAAAAAAAATAACGACGTCAGTCGAAACCAAAATGAGTAAAACAAACGGAACAATATTTACAAAAAAAAATCAAAAACTATTATAGAACATCTAGCTTGCATATTTTCAAAAATAAAAACGAAACTTTCCCACTTTGATGATGAACAGATAAAATTTATGTCGAGGATTATAACTTCAATCGGTGACGCATATTTTTTTACTCCTTTCCCCGTCTTTCAATATTAATCAATGAATGGAAAGTGGATTTATTAATGGATGGATAAGTGGGTTTCCACTTAAACCTTCACTAAAAGATAAAATGATTATCAGCAAAGTTGTATGAGAATATATCCAAAGATATGAGCACTATAAATGATGTAATAGTGTGGTTAAAGAATAACTTTCATGAACGTTAATGATCTTACTTGCCGAGCGTCTACAATTCTTATAAATAAGTTATTAAAAATAAGAGAGAATTTTTTTAAATTAATAGATGATCTATTCGAATAAACTATAGGTTACTATCGTAGTTAGGGAGTTAGTTTATTACTTGCGAAAAGTGACAAAACGGCATTTATTAGATTTTATTATTATTTTAACAAAAAAGTTTTTATTTTCAACAATTGAATTTTATTAGTAAGTTGCTGATGAAATCATAATTAAATGACGAAACGTCCAATTTAATAAAATCAAATTCAAATTTATCAACCTTTCCAACTTCCTACGATTTATCTATTTTTTTTTTAAATGTTCATGTGTATAAAACAGTCAGTTGTTATAATCATCTGCAATATCAATGATACGAAAGGGGTAACGTTATAATATTGATAAGAATACGTTTCTTCCATAATGGAAGAAATGAAGAATTTTACTGGTCAAATTCGGTCAAAATTGTCAATTGACCGAAAATTAAATGCACAGCTGTAATATTTTTGCATGCTATATTTGTTTGTTAATTTAAAAGGTTTGTTAATTCAAAACGGGAAAAGTAAACAGTTAATCATTTTCATCCTGGTGCAATAATCTTTAACCAATTTTACCTTATTTAATCAATAACATATACGCACTTGTATAAAGAATTACCTTTGTTTGACATTCTGGTTTTAGCCAGTACCAATGAATCACGCAGAATATTATCACTTGCTAATAATCAATCAGCATAAATAGCAAATACAAGAAAAATTGTTGTTTGTTCAAATATATCTCCTGTGTGTATTTTGTTCTCCTGATACTTAGAAAAATAGTTATCAGCTATCACTTTAGTTTGCAAATGATAAATTACTTAATATTTATTACTCATTTAGAAGTTTGCATTTTTTACGTATAGGGGGCTAAGACTAAAATTGTTCAGAGGTACACTGTGAAAAGCTTTTTATGAAACAGACTAAATCGCTATAACTTGTAAAAAATTCCAGCCAATTGGGCGACGGAACCATTCCAACTTCGAAAATATTGACATTTGACATAGTATTAATAAAAAAAATAAAATTTCTGTTAACGCGTGCGGTGACGCAGGTAACGGCTAGTATTAAATCTTATTATATTTGCTATTCGTTAGTAAATAGTAAATCTCGAGTCGAACAAAAAACTACTTAATTTTTTTTGTATCTCGTAGGATACACGAATTATTTCAGTTTAAACACTTTCGGTGAACACTGCATTACGAAAATAGTTACTTTTATTCTATACCGAGCATAGGAATAAAATCGCAATCGAACTATTAAGATGCGAAGATAATATATTTCTGTCTTTTCTTAAGCCGTAAGCACTGGCGTAGCCAGGAGGGCAAAACAAGCACGGGGGCCCGGCTTAAGAAATTTCTAATTTGCTCCCTCCTGGGCCAAAAACTGGGTACGCCCATGTTAACGTCATAGAAAAAGACAAAGTATGCAAGTACATTAACCAATCCTATCATCGGAGAAATCAGGGAATAACATCGAAAAAGAGACGCAGATATATTTTCATACGCTTTGTTGCCTTCACTCACCGCACATTGAGTAGATATAGGCACTGATTCATATAGTTAATTAACAGATATATGAAAGAAAAATATCAAGAGAAAATAAACTATAGGATGTATTACCACAGTAGAAAAAACATCGTGAGTTCTTCTAAACTGTGAATTACTAAAATTATCGAAAAATATAGAAAAGCAAAATTAAAAAAAAGATTTCTTAAGTGTAGACCATTTCAGTATTTTTATACAACGTTTAACATTGTTAATTATGCCTGTAATTGTATAAAATATTACCATTCTTTTGTTTAACACCTGTATAACAACCAGTTAATAATGAAGCGTAACGAACTTTTCATGTTTTTAATCTAATTGTTACCTATTTATCAGCTAATAATAAATTGAACACTGCATACTTAAAAAATTCTTTGAATAAATCAGTTAAAATCAATTACTTAATGTCAATTTCTATACCTTAAAGTTGTTTATGTTCATTATGATACATTTATTTAATTGATGTTAATTTAATTAAATGATATTCGAATTAAAGATTTATTTTCATAAAAACACAACGGATTTAGACCACATCCATCCGAAAGTTTTTGTTAACCATTTATTTTAACAATTCATACATGTTAACTCAGACGTTTGACGAGTTAATAACTTAATAATATTATGTTAATTATTAATTATCATTAAATAATATAGAGTTTCTTTTCTACTTTAATTTCTTTTACAAAAATTATGTTAGCATGTTATCAATCATACCCTTTGCTTAAGTATTGTTTTCTCTGAGGACTTAGGAGCAGGGTTTGAAAATAACCGAGCCGCGAGTTAGTAGCAATGCCATTTTTTATATTTAGTGCTTACATAATTCCTCTATGCTTTAAATCGGATTTTCAATTTATTAAAAAAAAAAAATAAAAATACGAAATGATGCTAGGTTCAAATAATCCTTGTTGGTGGCTTTAAAAAAGTCCTCTGAGAAGCACCCGTCGACTAATATCTAATTATTTGATTTGCTTTAATGAGTACAGTGGCAGCCCTCTAACTAGAGGAACACCGTAACTAATCACAATAGAGAGTTATGCTTCTGGTTATCTACTTATTCTTGTGGTAACTACCTATTATATTCAATTTATGATCACGTTAACGCACCGAAATTTGGATACTTTCCGGCCAGTCGTTCCCCCCACAAATCAATACCCCATTCCATTTTCGAATGGGCCAATTGCATTATCATTATTATCTCCTATTTTCAGTTTATCAACAAACTTCTTTTCAATAAAGTTATCAATTATTTATAAAATACAATTAAGTACCGATAAGAATAAATAGTATATTAGTCAATTAGTGTGAAATATTGATTAATATTTAATCACTGTTGAAAAATTTTAAACTTGCATCAATGTTTTAAAATTAATTTTAAAATAAGTACTGAAGTTGAAAGTACAACTTTTCCGCCTGGATACTTAATTTTTAATCGATATTCAGCGATTCAATGTACAGAAATGCAACTCCAACACGAGAATTGTATGTCTGCAGCAAAAATTTTCTAGGGAGCGATATACCTTATTCGATTTATGAAAATGACACTAATATGTATTTAAAGAGATTACAAGAAAAAATAAAATAATTTCAAACGGAAACCAGAAACCTCTAGCATCATGCTGGATAGTAATCACTTGTTTCTTTACAAAAACAAAACAATTCAGATAATTCTTTCTGACTAGTTACGGATTTAAAAGATGACTGACAAAGTATTTCAGATTAGCAATGGAAATAATAATTTTAGCATCATCTCCAGTAGTTTTTTTTTAAGAAAATGGCCTTGGCAAACAAAGTTCATGAAAGATTACGTAATTTATAGAGAACGCTGTAAAATGTAGCTATTAAACGTTTTGGTTAAATTAAAATCCATTTGTAAATATAACAACTAAAAATGCTCATCCCACATGGAGAGCTGTGACGTAAATATCGAATCTACAGCTGATGCATAAAAACAACCTAATACCCAGCCCAATTTTAATGTGATAGCGTTGTGGTATAGTACAACGACTATCGCAAATCCGGATTGAATATACCAGAAAAACAATAAAAGTTAAATAACTACATTTTCCACTTGCCTATCAAATTAATTTGTAGAAATGAATTTTTCGCATTGCAACTAATTTATCTTCCATCAAAATAAATCAAACAATTCATGTCAAAACATTTAACATTCATTTAACTCAACTCTCATGCAAATCAGCAAAATTGTTAAATCTGCATTTATAATCATAACAAATACGTCTAATAAATCATAATTTAATAGGTAATCGAATGGCATTCTAAAGCAATTTAACACAATGGCGTTGATTCGAGTTTTGATTAGACAGGGTATAAATATTTAGAAAATCTTAATGTTTGATATAATATAAAAACAACTTTTAAAAATGAAATGTATAAATAGAAATAAGCATATTAAACATGTTTAACTTACTTGCCTACATGTGAATTTTGTAATAAATCCTACGTAAAATTTATATATGACGTTTTAAGGTTAAATTCTTCTTTCGCACAAAGACGATGACATTTCTAAGAATATACACTGCGCGATTTTACTTTTTACGAATAAAACTGCGACAGAAACGGAGATTTCACTTCAAAAAAATCACAGCACACACTTAACGTACAATAAATAATCAATTTTTAATAAACAAAAATCCAAGTTTACTTTACAATAGGCACGACTCAACTGCCTAGTGCCCAACAGTAATAGACCCACTGTTGTGTAGCCGCACTTCGATCTGTTTTGCACGTTCTTTGAACGAAGTTATCCGAGAGGCGGACAGGAAAATACAACGCGAAATGTATAGTTCTCACTTTAAAATGATGCACATAAATATTTATTTTTTATTCAATACCGGAAACCGATATTTTTGTCCATTCACAGAAATATTTTGTATTTGCAAGTCTCACAAATAAAAAACATATTGAAGTTTATAAGTAATTCAAGAATTACACTGCGAGAAATTCATATTATATGCAATTCGATGTTGGGTAACATCGACATTTTGACGGACCCTTCGGCCGATATTTATCTATCTTCTTCTACTCCCAAAAACTGATTTTCAAAGAAATCGGATATGTTTTAAGGAAATGTCCGAAACGGATGAAATTTTGATGGTTCATTGCCATTTTCACACTCGGTAGTAATTTTCAAGCATTAATACCGAGTCTCACTTTTATTTATAAGAAGTATATTAGATTAAAAAATTGATAAAAAGTACACAGGCTTCTACAAGTACATATTGACTAATGAGTTACTTTTTTCTAATTTGCCCCCTCCTGGGCCAAAACCTGGGTACGCTCATGTTAACGTCATAGAAAAAGACAAAGTGTTTGAAACAGAGATACTTTATTCAGATTGAATGCAAGTACATCAACCAATCCTAACATCGGAGAAATCAAGGAATTACATCGAAGAAAGAGACGCAGATATATTTTCGATTCGCTTTGTTGCGTTCACTCACCGCACATTGAGTAGATAGGCAATGATTAATAATAGATATATGGTTAGCCTCAAATATTCTCGTTTTTGTTCCGCCAATTTATAAAGAACATACTATACACTGAACACGAGGCCATACCACAATACAAATATTGATAGTGGGGGATTTTATTATAATTTATTTTCTATTTTCATTTACTGCAAGATAAAACTGAATTGCAATTTGCGATGAAATATGTATTTATCTTTTGATTGCAATTTTATCCACTTTCTAAAGTTGTATTAATTAAAGTAAAGCAGAACTGGTTAGTTTCAGTGTTGTATTTCAATTTTCATGCATAAATAATTTAGTAATGATTATTAAATCGAGTATATCTGAGCCCTGGAGAAGAGGATTTAGCCACCCTGGCAAAATGGGAATTTGGCGCCCGTGGAGAAATGAAAACACCGTAATTTTGGCAAGGGATTTTAAAACGCCGTTTGAAAGCTATAATGTGGATTTTACTGTCACCCGGCACCCCTTTGCTTCAGGGTGCTACTCAGTGGCGGATTTACCAGCAGGCTGAGTAGGCTGAAGCCTATGGCGGCAAATTTTAAGGGGCGGCAGATTTAGTTTATAAGTTTTTTATTTCGATTTACAAAATTAAACAAAAAATTATTATCCACACAAAATACGAATTTCGAAAATTGAAGAGAAATCAAAATATTTAACAAAAATCGAAATATAGTCCTATATACAGTGCTAAATACTAAATATTTCAACATCTCTACATGAACAATTGCTAAGCGCTTTGTAAAATATCCTGTAATGATCATGAATTTTTAGAATATCGCAATAGCGATTCGATAAAAAAATTAAAAACAAAAAACACGGTTTTTTCAATATTTCTTTAAATCTTTAAGGTTATGTGAAAAAGTTATATTCATAAAAGTTGTAGATCCTTTTAATACCTACAACATTGCCATACAACATTTTTCGATTGGGGGTCAACTTTCGCCGGAAATAACGAAAAACCGCGTTTGACCCCTAAAATGCACCCCCCACAGCCCTCCGGCCTTTTACGCATTTGAATTTTTATTTCTGTATTTCTGACGGCAGTTTCTTCCCTTCCTCATCATTCGTTTTCTGTTATTAATTTTGTCCTTGTCAAAAGCTAACTTCACTGGTCTATTAACTGATAAACAAATTAAAAAAACATTGTTACAGCAGGATTTTCGCAGGCAACCTTAGCGATCTTTCTTAATTATGGTCATAACTATCATCTCTAATTTTTTCGTTCGTCCACCTTATGACGACACATTTTCTGCAGCCGTCTCTTGGACTATTAATTCTCAATGATACTAACCATACGAGAAAAGTTGGAACACAAATCATAAAGTTGGAATTTTATTGATAGAAAATGTAATTGATATGATTGTGGACTAAGGTATCAAAATTCAGAGGCGGCAAAAATTGAATAGCCTACAGGCGGCAAATCTGTAAATCCGCCACTGGTGCTACTAACGCGGTCCATCCCTGCCAACATCTAGATACGATTTTTATGAATTAAACGCATTCAAAAATAATTGATTTTACGTAAAAATAGTTTTTTTCATTCTAAAGTAAGGAATTATCTGTTTATTTTACTTCGTGATTTATAAGATGAATCTACAACGTGAAGCTTTTCTATATTAAGGGAGGGCCCCATCCGATTAATTTGCCACAGGCCTCAGGTGGTATAGTAACGCCACTGCGATATCTAATGGAGTGGGATCTGGATGACTGGATTTTATTAAACCTTGCAAAAAAAAAGGTTAATATGATCAAAATTATAAAATGATTCGGCTAAATATCAAAATGCTCTCATATAAAAAACAACTCATTTTATATTGATCAAACATAATACTCTTACAAAATAATTATTACTGTCATGGCAGTATAATATGGCAATTGGAAACATGATTCGGGTCATCCAAAATGTTAGAATTTGATCATTTTGAACAGTAATCATTTGTAAACAAATAATTAATATAAACCACTTGCTCTGTAACTATGATTTTCGAATTTTCATATAAAACATAACCCAACACATTATAGACGGAGAACTGGCTACGGAGAAAATAGGTGACTCGGTGCAGAGCTGAAAATTTGCAGAATAATAGGAGATAGTACAAGTAAGTAGGGAAAAAATTGCCAGAAGGCTAGGCGGAAGATAAAGAGCCGCCAGAAGGCGCTAATGTTGCGAAAAATCAGTGCACTTCTGGCAATTTCTATACTTATTCTGTAATTCAAAACTAGATTATATATTATACATTATATAGTTATAAGGGCATACTGAAAATTCAAACATGATATAATAATTACATTCGATAAATATTAAAAATTATTAATGTCATTTTGATAGAAATAAAATTAATCGTCATATATTTTCATTAATAAAATTACGTTGTTATTTATTAATTTATTTAGGTAATTTTATTTCAATTAAAATGACATTATGAATATTTGTCGAATGTAATTATTATATCATGTTTGAATTTTCAATATGCCATTATATAATATAATATAGGTATAATCTAGTTTTGAATTACAGAATAAGTATAGAAATTGCCAGAAGTGCAGTGATTTTTCGCAACATTAGCGCCTTCTGGCGGCTCTTTATCTATCGCCTAGCCTTCTGGCAATTTTTTCCCTACTTACTTATACTATCTCCTATTATTCTGTAAATTTTCAGCTCTGCACCGAGTCACCCATTTTCTCCATAGCCAGCTCTTAGTCCATTACATATACAAACTCGACTGGTCTATCAACTGTTATTCAGAACGCTAGTTCGGACTAGTCATTGGACATACCGTATTAGCCCGAATTTAACGCGACTCCGAAATTTTCATAAAGATATTTAGAAAAAAAATAATACTCATAAAAGAATTCAAAGAAAGTTGAATTCAATCAGATAAACATTTATTTAGGTAAATATAGGTTACATTTATGTCAATATAATTCACGCTTTCAGTCTTCCACAAAATGTCATCTTCCGTCCCATTCAACCTCTGTAGCAGAATGTCCTTGTTTATATTACATTCCATTACTTAAACCCTGAATTTAGCGCGAGTCGATTTTTTTACGGAAAATAAATGATTGAAAAATGTCGCGTTATATTCGGGCTAATAGGGTATAATCAGTCAAGTCAAAATTTTTTTTGCGATCACGTAATTTCATTAACTAAATTTTTTCAAGCAAATACTGATTTTTTTCCAATTTTAAATTTGAATTTCCCGCTGAGAATTAACCTCCATGCAACTGACAAGAAAAAAAAAACTCAGTGAGACCTCAATTAGAGGGGCGGCACAATTTACTCTGCCTAGTGGCGGCCAAATTGTAAATCCGGCCCTGGGTATAATTATGACTCAATGTAATTCAAGTAACTTCCATAGCGGCATTATATCTCAAAATTACGCCGAAAAATAAACGATTTCAAAATATTCTCAATTTGTTTTATAACCTATTTGTAACGTAGTCTCTAGCTGTCAAAAAGAAAAAAAAAATGTGCGACGACCCCACTATTACAAAAATCTATAATTGTTTTGCATATCGTATAAGAATTATAAAAAAATAATAAGAAAAACATCATAAAAACTTCATTAATTATATTCCGTAGCTTTAAAATGATTTTCATCTATTGTGGAATAAATATGACCTTCGTTGACTAATGAATCTATTGATCTCCTAAAACAAAAACGAAAATAATAATTAGCATCAAGAGTATTTATATACTCTCAACGCAAATAAAACTCATGACTTACATAAGATCATCCTTTTTCATTCTCAATGCCGAAGCAATATATTCAACATCGGCCCCGGTTTCTGTATTAACAGACCGAATAACTTTATAGACGCTGTTATCGAGCGCAGACATTCCGGTGGCTGTCGAACCTCCGCCGCCGCCCGCAATCATAGAATTGCTCAAAGTCGCATCCATTGCATTATTTATCAAACTCATGTTAGACAGCTGTGGATTTATCTACAATTCAGAATTAACAAATAAAGGTTATGTTCCGAAATATAACCCAGTATACTGGCGAGTATTAATGACGTCATGAATCTGACGCCATAATTGTACTAGTATGCCACCATATTGTACTGGTGAGACAGATGTGACGTAGCATAAATAGTTAACCAGACGTGTGTTTGTCAGACTTTATGAAATTTTTGAAGTGAAAACTTCTTTAGCGGCGTTGTACACTTTTTTTGTAATGGGTAAAAAATGTTAAACTCGCGTCAGGCGTCAGGTAAAGTAAGAACTGGGTGAGCGAGAAAACTCTCTAATTTTTTGTAATGGGTAAAAACTGTTAAACTCGCGTCAGATCTGACGCGTCAGGGTCACGTGACCCTGACGAGTTGTTGAGACGGTCTACCGTACTTGCTTCGGCAGTACATATACTAAAATTCGCTAGATGTCAGTAGCAATATAAGTTACATGCAGTGCAAAAAATTATAAGCTATAAGCTTTAACAAAACCTTAAGAGATGTCGCCATGTACTCAGGTTTCGTAAAACTACAAATTTAAAAAATTACATCCAGTGACTGGCTGCATGTAATTTTATAAATGTGTAGTTTTACGAAACCTGGATGCATAGCGACATCTCTTAATGTTTTGTCAAAGCTTATAGCGTTTAATTTTTTGCACGGCATGTAACGTATATTGCTACTAGCGAAATTTAGTTTAAGTACATCTAGGTTTTCACTTTTGCCGGCACTCCCGGAGTGCAACCCGTCTTTTTTTATTTTATTATTTGTTATTTGCAATAATGTCTGATCAACAATGTAAACAATTACTTTTGGTGGACGAGGGAAATAATAATACGTCAACGCGCTGGCCAGTATATTTCGGAACGAATCAAGTCTGGCTTCGATGCATGACGTCATTAGCCAGTATACTGGGCTATATTTCGGAACACACCCAAAATTAACAAAAACATGCTTGCGTAATAATAAACAATAATTCACATCCATTTTCGGGAAAAATAAATATATTTATAGGTTTTCAATTCTACATTTGAACTAGGACTGATATTAAAAAAAAAAGTAAAAACCGACAAAATATGTGTCAAAACTTACGTCTTCTCCACCGTTCTTCTCATAATGATATCGGGCAAGTACTGCTTGCAGAATGTGTGTTGTTATTTGATTTACATTTTTGATCGGTCGGATGGATAAAATCATCAACGATAATCGACCTCGCTGATTTTTTACAGCTCCGTAAACTTCTACGTACGCATTTTGGATGAGTTGAGGTGGTTCTGGTTCTTCGCCCTTAAAATCATTATCGGATAACATAATTTTAAGAATAACTGTAACATTGTCAATTCAATTATTATAATAACAAGCATGTCCGAAATAAGGTCAGATTCCGATTCTCTAAATTTTTGCGAAATGATATGAAAGATTTAGCATGAAATGTAGTTTAAAATTTAACTTACTGCATCGTGTTCGAGCCATAAAATTGCGGAAATTTGACCTGAAAAATCTTCTAATTCATAATTGACTTTAGTAGAAGACATTTCTTGCGACTTCAGCAAGCCAACAAACTTTACCTATAATATGTAAAAGCAGAAATCAATAAGTATACAAAATTGTGAAAAAGTGTTTGTTGGATGTTCATTTACAATAAAACTTACGACTGTTAAGGTTTGATTAAAGAACTTATCGTCTTCGAGTCCTTGAATCTGCTTTGCCATTAACGGTATTATAGTTTGAGATTTCTGACCCTAAACAAATATTAGACAAATTAATAACGCCGCATTCTGATGATTTATTAACACGGTAGCCCCAGGGCCGCATCATCACACAGACAAATGTCTAGAACTCGGTTTTTAAAAGGGCCCAGTTAAACTGTCTATTTTGAAAAGATTTGTAAATAAGATAGTTTACTTTTCTGTTGGACAATACATAAATATGCAGCTATTTATATGGGTATTGTATAATCTAAAGAAAATGTGTTCTTATTGAAACTAATTCTTTCGATAATTTAGAATTCTTTTTATACACTCAAAAAAAAGAAATACAGTGTAAATTTTAAAATATGGAATAGCATCATAAATAGTAAGCGCGATCTTCTCTTACTTTAGGTTTTTGCTTAGAAGGCGATTCAACTTCGCTTGGGTCTCCAAAGCCTCCACCAGCCACTGTAATATCAGAAGCGTTATTAAATTATCACTTATGTGTAAAAAGCCTTTTATTTAGCGTTACTTACCCGAATCGTTCCACATTTTATATAAAAACTATTGCCGCCAAATTTGTGGACTTCTGAAAGTTAGATGTAACTTTGCACAGTGGTTATTATTATATATAAAGATTTTCCTTGGCTTTTAATATTTATCTTTACTTTTGCTGAATGTGTAGACAAATGCCAATAATTTTAAGTTAATTATTATAACACGTAAAATAATGAGGAATGGATTAACTTCGTAATGTCACACATCTGACAAGATATTGCGCGAAAACATCTGTCAAAATCAAACACTGCCAACCTTACAACAGAAAAATTTCAAAACGCTGTCAGCAGTACTCAACTAAAACTCCCCACACCAGGAAATTGACCTCGAGTTTAAAAATAAATAGACATGTAGACTATCTGAAAATCACGAACACCCCAAAACGCAAAAATTAAACGTTTTTAACTGTTCTGAGGACTCATTAAATTCAAGGTGATATTATTTTGGAAATTTTTGCACGTTTATAAAAAAATGCCACTCAATAAGCTTACATATAAAAGAAAATTAAAAAAAAAATTGGTTGTCTGTAAAGTCGGTTTATGGACGATAGTTTTACGTGATAACGTATTCCGCTCGAATATCATATTTAATAATCACGCACAGGGTTAGGCGGAACGTTACACTTTTTCGTGCATGCAGCCGGTGTTTCATTTTTTTATATTGACGTGATTCATCAATTTATAAGACGTTATCACGTCAAAAAAATACACAGAAGTCTGTTATATAATTCTCTATTTAAATACATTATATTATACACAAAATTGTTTTCATGATTATTTTAAACGGAATATTATAATACTTATAAAGTTTTGTAAATTTATTTACAATATTGTAAAAACGGCAGTGGCTTTCAGGAATCTTATATGTCTTTTTGTACACGACACAAAGATTTTTATTTAACAAATAAAATTCCTTTTCACCTATATAAAATTTGTTAAAAATACACATACAGCGAATTAATTAATCTATTACATTTTAGTAATAATGATTTCACTTAGACCAAAGTAATACTACAATAATAACAGAACTAGTATCTAAACCATATCTGCAGCAGACTTTTTTGATATTTATGCCATCTCAAAAAAAAAAAAAAAAAATTGAATTCGTAAATCTTACACAAGGCGCTGAACAGGCGAGCGCCAGAAAATAACATGCATGTCTTTATTTACGTTTGCTATACGTATACTCTTGGACATGCTTTCTCCATATAGGGTCCTAGTTCATTTCTATCCTTTTTTCTCTACATGCACGATTGAGGTTGTAAGACAATATTTTGAGAAAGATAGAGATGGCCAAAACATCGCTCTATCTTTTTCTTTCTGAGGAGCACACTTTTTACACCGCTAGGACATGTCCGACAGTATACGTAGATCTCATAGTTAAAATATTATACACATGAGTGTGCTGCCATCTGTGATAATTAGTATGAACTATAAATTGCCATTGACAAAATCAAACAAGACCATAGCCATATATAAAAATGTTTGCACATAAATATAAAAATTCGCGACTTTTTTGTTGATTAATTTCTATGTAAAAATGGAATTCAGTTTAAACGGTAGTATAGTACTTCAGTCTAATTTCAACTTTTATTTATTCATTATTACTTCATTCAATTTAGATGTGAAGTCTTCTCTGTGGCAAATTAAACAAACAAATGAAACAAGGTTTCAATACTATGATATTATAACTGGTCTATGAGTATTCACCTTCTTTAGTCAATTAATTAACGTATATAGAGATTACTTAATAATAAGTACTGAATAATACTCTAATTTTTAAAATTAATCCAAATACCACAGAGAAGCAAACTGTTAACAATTATAGAAAGCAAGTACGCAATTATATAATTTTTGCGTGTAAAATTAATATCTAATGGAATGATAAATTTTTATTTTCGAAAAAAACTGAAGCACAGAGCACAATTTACAGAGAAAAGAAATTAAATTCAATACTATATCCATGTTCCCAAAATAAAATCTTACCAATAATTCAAATTTTTTCAATATACACAACAAAATATAAATTTTATTTCCTTTTTTACTTTTTAAGTACTGTACATCCAACTTTTAAATTGACAACATAATAAATGTGCCTACTTTGGAAACACTTTCGAATCATACAAAATAGTATATTCATAAGTTATATAGATTTAAAGAAACACAGTAGCAATGAAAACATTTTGATCAATGCGTTTTTCTTTACAAAATAAGATGTCCATGTCACTATTTCTTGAAATTGATGCTGCAATTGTTTTGTTCATACGCTCAGTTGTTTGGTTGACTGTTCACATAATGATCTTTGCAACCATATTCCGTTAGCTGTGAATAACCCTAATTACGATATGATTCCTTTTGCATTACTTAACACTACACTTGTCGACTGGGCAGTTTATCACGCCCGAAATTTAAGGCTTGGACCCCCCGCCCCGGACTAACTTTATACCGTATGTATATAAAAAACAACTGAATAGAAAACATTCGAAGCTGATACTACAACGTAATTGTTTTGTTTTCACAAATCTGAAGTTTTTATTTTAATTTGATAGAGTATTCAATCAATCCTTCAGATTCATTGAACTAATATTTTTTTGCATGTTACTCTTCTTTTTTTTGTAAAAATAAACGCAACGCAAATTATTAACACATAATTAAAAATTAGCACACAATAAAAAAATGACAATCAACATATTTTAAACGTAAAATACTTTAAGCTGAAATCACCAATGACTCACTAAGTTTTCTGAAATCAGTCACTATTAATTTTTTTTTCTTTCCAAGATAAAAGTAAATAGCAGTCACTAGGTTAATATCTTTAGCCAATTCATAATGCCCTTAAGGTAATTCCTGTTTCTTTTATTGTATTTTGTACTTATTTCATGCCACATTCACTCAATCTACTTAATTAACTGTAGCAATGATACAAAAATATCAATCTGAATACTTGACGATGTTTTATCCAATTCACACATGGTTATTTCAGCTTTGCGGCTGATCTACAGTTAAAATCAATGATAATGACACAAAATCATTACTTTTTTAAATACTTTACATTTAGACAAAAAATAAATAAAAACAATACCGCACAAACAGAACATGGCAAAACCCAGATATGTAGTGATAGTAATTGATGATTTGGGTGTAGGTTTGAATTTTCAACATAGGTAAAAAAATTTGTAGACATTTTTTTCGTTCATTGACAGCCCCTAGTGTAATAGATTAAGTATGGAAAATGCGAAGTTATTTTGATATCTCTTATGTAGCATCAGTAACTAAAGACCCAATGTGCGTTTCACATATTCAGCCAATGCCACCTTATGTATTTGGTTGTGCATTTTTCACTTTTGAACTACAGCTGTCAGTTCTAAATATTTGTTATTTCTAGAGGTGGTGTACTGAATATTATTAGAGATGAGCATCAGAAATCAATGGCTCCAAAACATTAATGTTTAACTTTCGATGTCGGTGTTTTATTCATCGATGTTTTACAACCGATTTTTCTGTAGCATTAATAAAATTAAATTTTCTAGAAACAATCTTACTATAAGCTTTTAAATGAGTTTAATTTAATGTATCATTAGTATGATGAAAATGTAAGTAGATCACAGAATTGCATATTTTGTTGAATTGCATTGACACTTCACAAACATCGATAACCGATGTTTTGCAACCGACCATTCGATGTTTTTGACATCAATGTTTATATGCGATCTATCATTCGACATTAACATCGATGTTTTGTTTTTATTCCGATGTACATCCGATGCTTTTGACATCGATGGTTTAAGCTGTTACGATTTGTCATTAGACGTTAAGATTGGAATTTTTTTTTCAATGCTCATCATTAACCTAATATATAGATATCCTCACTGTAACAATAATATGCTTCAAATACCCGTTATTTTGTAACAGTGACATGTTCTACTCGAAATACTAGATTGTAGACTACAGACGCTCAACACACCCGAAATACTGATTACATACATAAGCATACCGCATTCCAACACCATACTTTGTATCTCGGTGACCGCAAGTGCAGCCAATTCAATGCCGAACTGACTAAACTGCCTACGGCCGAGTACAGTGATATTGTAACAGTTATATTTCAGTTACTAGTATATTTTAGAATATGATTCCGTTAGCGTAACTCGTTTCATTTTTCGTTTCACTGTTCGTTCAGTAAGTGGTATTTTTCAAATATTGTATGCGTTACTGTTTTGTTTGTGGAACAATTCCAAAATACCTGTCATCAAAAATGTTCTCCAAACCCAATCTATGACACCCTGCTAATTTTTATGCGAACAAATATATAAGGAAAAAAAGTGCAATCTTCAGATGATTAAACTTATTTAATACTCTGTTCTGGATACATTTTTTTTTGTTCACACGTCAATGCAAATAAATTATTTATGTTCAATAAATAAAATCATCGACCAATTTTTCAGACAATTTATTAACAAAAAAATATAATTATGTATATAATTATATTTTTTTGTTAATATATTGTCTGAAAAATTGGTCGATAATTTTATTTATTGAAGAGTTCTAATCAGACGTTAATCAAAGATTTCAAAAATTATTTATGTGATGTTAACCTGTATTTTTGCGGGTAAGTAAAAATCAATTTAATACGTTTAACTAGCAAATAAAATACTTTCATAAAATAAAACGATACTTTTGTAATTTTTGTTTACAACGAAATACTGCATTTATTGTTCACTTATTTCAAGATTTTAATTGTAGATAAACCTCTTGCTTATTGAATTTGACCCAATTAAGGTAAAATACAATAAGACATTACAAATCATTATTACATTTATTCATTCATTATAAAAACACTGACTATTAGAGCTAAACATTGTTTTGTTTTTTTTATATAAAAAATTACAATTATAAGAATGTAAAATATCTGACGAGATCATTTGTATTATATAAAAAAAAAATTACATCAAAATCTCTTTAACTTCTAGTAAGTCTAAACAAATACATAATATAAATATCTATCATAAAGCATTTTCTATATAATATTATAGTATTATTTCCTAATGTATTAATACTCTTCATATTGTGTAGGCATAGTAATAAATCGAACATATATATCTTTAAACTGCCCGTAAAATTTAAATTATACAATTATCATTATATTTAGTTTTGTCTTCGAACGCCTAGCTTGAATTGATAATTTTTGGTTTGGATAGACTCTTTACAAACATTTATCTAACATACATTATTACCTTATTCAATCTGCGGTAAGCCATTTGGGCAAACACCACAAAAGACCTACCTATTCGGAACCCAAAGGAATGGTGAGACCTCTGGTGAGAAATGCGCCGAACTGTCCTAAAGAGGGGTTTTGACAGGTAAACATTGATTTAGAAAAGCATGATGGAGAGGCTAACCTAGCCTCCATCATGCTTTTCTAAATCAATGTTTACCTGTCAAAAACCCTTAGGACAGTTAGGCGCATTTCTCACCAGAGGTCTCACCATTCCTTGAGGTTCCGAATTTCACTTAGTAAAATTTTTCAACATGCTTGTTTGAAATTGCCTAACTTGGAAAACAAACGAATTCACGGCGTGCGATTCGTTTGTTTATCAAGCGCCAGTAAACTTTAAATTGTGACCGTTTAGAAACCACGCATGCGCTATCGTGCTACGTTTTAAAAACACTAGATAGCACCGATGTGTTCACATTACATGGTTCACAAAAGCTCAAATGATGTTTAGTTTCAAAAGCAAAATTAACCTTTACTGGATCTGGTTCATATTTTGTTCTTTCACAAACCAAAAATTTAGTGAGGCCAGGAAAAAACTAACCTGATTCTAGCTTTGGTAAGGCACTCGAAAACCTTGATTGCTGCGACTTAAATAGCAAGACTAAAGGGCGTGAATGGTTTAAGAGAAAAAAAGACTAGAGATAATTTTTTCGAAATCTAATTCCCATTTTTAGAAATAAAAAAAAAATTGTTTATAACTTCTACACTTGTTTGTATTCTGTATAATTTTGTTATTAAATTACAGAATGCTGCAATAAAATAACAAACACAACCATTTTAAAATGAAACCAAGGGTCAACCAATCAAATTTCAAAAGACTCCTTTTATGCTACTGCTCCATCTGTGCTTTAGCGCGTAAATCAATGCCATATTATTTAACACGTTGTGTATATGTGGTGTTTTGACGAGTTATTTTCTAAACGGTATTAGTAATGGCGTAAAACGGCAAGCGATATTACTAAAGGCTGGTGGTTTTTTTCGAAACATCAGACTTTAAATAAATTAACTTAAAAAATTTTTCCGAGGATAGAGGACCAGATGTTTACAATCAATTGATGATTATATTGCAATGTTTTATTATAAGAATTTGAAGAATTATTTATAATAATTAATAACAATCACATAGTACGCAATCACTGCTGATTCGACTTCCATCTTTAAATAATGGGTAAACTGACGTTTTCGGCATTTCAATATACTTGGCTAATATTAACGCAGGTGAAGCAGTTGCAATAGATTAATTAAAGAAAGACTAATCCGAAAACATTAAAATTATTATATTACATAATTCCATTGCATTTTAAAACTTTCAATTTCTTCGAATAACAACATACAATTTTAAAAATTGAACCAAATCGTCTGTCATCGAGGTTTGGAATTTCTTTAAAAAATACTGCCAGAGTAAACATGTCAATAGCCTTCTGCTAAATAATAAAACTACTACGAAATAATTACCGGGTTAGCATAACTCCATTCTCTCTTAAACCATTCAATAACAGGATTGGTACAGTTTGTGACATCCCTGATTTTACCAAACTTAAAAGGATTACATGTTTTATTGATTTGATACTTAGTCACAATAATAAAGCTGTTTTTTTTTTACATATCTCTTAGATAGTGTATTTTTGAAGAATTGAAATGTGAGATAGAGTGAAATTTGAGAAGAGAACTTCAATTGTTTTACAAGTGTTATTTTATGGTACATTTCAAACTCTATTATCGGAATTTAGTAAGAAAAATTTACGTTGCTTAAACGTGATTATATTTGATGAACTTTAAATATACAGCTTTATAGGGTATATTCACAAATATAGGTAAATAACCAGAAGCATAGTTTTGAGACGGTGCCTTTTATGTGACTACCGACGGATTCGCGATCTTGGTTCCAAGTGAAAGATGAACTTTCAGTTTTATCAATTAATTTATATATTTACCATTTTGTTAAAAAAAAGTCATTTACTATCGTAGCAAGGCAAGTACAATTTTGAAATGAAAGACAAGTACCTACATAAAAGGTCTCATTAAACCTTCTAACACTCAAGATGGTACAGCACTGGCCATTTCAGGATACAATCTCAGGTTAACCAAGCAGCGAAGTTATGAAACGTGTAATAAATATCTGGTTATTTATTTATTCTTGTAATATATTGAATTCCCCAACTTTTCTATGACTTTATCAATAGTTTTGATATTTTTCAGGCTTTCCAGGTCCGTACCAACCCTGACTCATAATTTCATCATTTAAATAAAATTGCACAAAAACCCATAAAATGTCTTTGTCACATATAAAAATGTAATTTTGTGCAAATAAACAACTATTTTTTAAGCAGCTATTCGAACAACGCACAGCGCAGCTCGCTATTATCAATTAAAAAATGTACAATTCTAACCTCTGAAGTCAAACTCAAATATTATATTACTGCTAGAGCTTATCTATGTAAGTTCACACAGCGATTGTTATGAATACATTTTTTTATCACCAGATAAGCGTTTAGTAGCAACATCGTTTCAATGTTGAATTCAATTGTTTACTGTCATTAAAAACAACTGCACAACAACGCGAAACAATGTTTCTACTAAAAGCGATTTTAATGTTTGAGAATCCATTTATGTATTTTGCTCTTGTAAAACAAAAGTGCAATGCAGCAACCGCCATTTTGAGACATATCACAGCTTATTGAAATGTCAGCTGAATTACGCAAAAACCTAACCTAATTCGTACGGCATATGTGCTGCGCAAGTAGGGATGCGCATCGGAAATCAATGTTTAAATTTCGGTGTCAATGTTTTCTCCATCGATGTTTTAAACCAATGTCTTTGTAACATGATAAGATTAAATTAAAAAAAAAATCTTATTAAAGCTTTTAAATGAGTTAAACTTCTACAATAATGAAAATCGACCCTTCACAAACATCGATAAGCAATGTTTTTGATATCGATAGTTAGTTGCGATATCGTATTCAAGGTTTTTCTTTCAATGCTCATCCGTATACGGAAGCGACCGCCATGTTTTTAGCAGGCACATCCGCCAGTTCTGACCTGTCACATCGGTCGTGTAAGTACAATGAGGGGCGGAGTTAACGCGCGCTTAATTCAGCTGACTAGCAAAAATGTCTACAGTCGAGCGAATCTGCTAGTGTTTCTATGTAACTGACATTTCCATTTTAAACAGATTAAAATTTTTAGATATAAATAAAACAAAACAAGATGTGTTACAGAGGTTTTTTTTTACTTTTGGTTTTGAATGTACTGACAATAAAAAATAATGGAACTGGCTGGTTTAAAAAAATACATAAAAATAATTTTCAAACATTAAGGTTCAGATAGTGCTTTGTACACTTATGAACAAATGAGAGATTCATAAAATGTTATATCAGTCATAACAATCATCAAATAAAGAATATTGCTGCCTTTAAAAATAATGTTAATAAATAAATAAATCTTTATGAAATAAATTACATTATTTCTTCTTTTTTTTTTATTTTACGATTTTTCATAAAAACATTACTGAAACATGTCATGTTTTTGTTGTTTTTCGTACAGGCTTTTTAGTACTTTGAATTAAAAAAAGTGCACGCGATTTTACAAAAATCGGAATATTACAGAATACAGAGAATTGTCAAAAAAAAAGAACGATTTGATTTGATAGCTGAATCAAGTTTTTTTTTCTCTTTTAAATACAGGAACTCAAACATAGTACGATTTTTTTTTCATTTTGCTTCATTCAATATACAAATCAGAATTGTTTTTTTTTTTTAACAACCATTTATCATATTGTTTTTTTTTTCTTTTTTAATTTACGTGTTATTGGGATATTTACTCTGAAATGTCAAAAAAAAAAATTGTCAGTAGTAAAACATTATTTTGTTTTTATTAAACAAGTGACAAACCTTAACAATCGGTTTGTTGGTAGCAAAGGATATTTAAACAGTTCCGTTTTACGTCACGTCAATTTTCTGAGATTGTGTAACGTTTTGTTTTGTGGAAGCTACAGATAATTTTAAACGCAGAAAAAACTAACATCTTATGCCGGCACTTCACATGGCTATTTGTATTTGTGTATTTGGCAAACAATTACCATGTGTGGACAGTCTATTTGACAAAGTGTTGGCCTTATTTGCCTATTTGACAAATAAGGTCAATACCAAAAATACGCGTTACCGTGCGCTTGTCGGTTTTTCGAGACACATCAAAGGAGTCAAATAGGCAAATACGCAAATAAACCGTCCACACAATGGCCATATTCAGAAGCGCACGCGCCATGAACTTGTACGGACGTGCAGTATTTTTGTGTCTGTGCTGTGAGCGAGAACTGGAACAATTACTATTGAAAATGAATTGGGACAATGAAACAGCGCTAAAATTCCTGGAATTTTGAACCTTGCGTTCTGCTGCCAAATGTTTGTGAGTTTGCTATTTGACTGTTATGTGTGGATGTTCGTATTTGCCTCTATTTGCATGTTTGCCTGAACGTCATATATTTTGCCAAATACAACAAACACCCAATAGCGAACACAAATAGCCATGTGAAGTGCCACCTTTAAAATTCCAATTACCTTTTCTCATTCATTTGGTACAATTTTTTTAATTCAAAGTAAGTATCTTGCCTTGGAAAATCACATGTTTCAAATACAATATGTATAGGAACAATTGTATATAAATTTATTAGTTTGGCAGTACTGGTTGGTACTAATTATAGAATACCTCAATACATACAACATCTGATATGATACAGTGTTACATTTGAAATATTGCTTCAAATTTTCTGGGTTCACCATCGATTTGTGCTACGCTCCATTCTAATTTTACACGAAGAACTATGGATTTATAAAAATTTGACATACATACATTTTTGTCAAAATCATTCTAAATAAATGGATCTCAATAAGAATTTTAATATTTATTGCCACAAAACCGAAACAAACATGTGCATGTGAGCAAAATTTCATTTGAAAATTGTTCAATTGAGCTGCTGAACTAAAATTTTGTAATTGATTAAGAAAATTATATAAATTCGATGACTTGCGTAAAAATTAATAATAAAAAATAAACATGTCATAACTAGAGGTGATTAAGAAAATTAATAGCATCTGATTACTCTATGTTTGATAAAAAAAACAATCGACATACACTTAATATGTACAACAATGTAGCAAACCTTATAACAAATAACACCCTGTGTTTTTGTCATGTTAACGAGTACTAACTTACAAATAATTACAACCCTGTCCTAGCGTACATAATTACTATTGGCAGTGTATTTATTGCTGTACTGATTAGCTATAAACCGACATAAAAAATAAAAACATGTATTAAAAGGCGTTTTGAAATTACTGTTCACGATGTTAAAAAAATAATTATAAAATATATCTTGACTTTGTGATTTTGAGCTATTTACAGATTCTGAAATCTGTCATAATAATAAAATTGTACTTTCTTCATTAAATTAACAAATATGGTAAAATTTATTGAATTTAAAAACAGACACCATCGAAGCAATCAGACTACACAGAAGTGGGATTTGAAAAATTAAGAAAAAGACTAGATTATATTGAAAACTGTCCAAACCAACCGTATTTGCAGTTAAATAGTATATTCGTTTCAGAGCTTTTAAAGGCTATGTAAAAAAATTACATTGAAATGTGCCACTGAATTAGTTAATGAAACTCAATAACAATAAAAATAGGGTTCGTCCAAAGGTGATCTTTTCAGCAAAATCCTAGCTTTGCTTTTTTTCCACCTTCAGCCAAAGCCAATGAAACTATAAAATAATTTTTGGTTCAAAATGAGAAAAAAAGAATTTGTTTGTAAGACTAAATTGATAACAGTAAGATAGCGACAGTTTGTTACAATTGTTAAGAAACACTCATTGTTACAATGCTATTATATTTAAAAAAAAAAAAAATAGTTTCAAACACTGTCACGGAATCTTCCCGCTAGCGTAGCGTCGAGATCAATTATTCAACAGTCAATGTCTCTCATTTTCGTTAATTGATAACTCATTCCGCCGCGATAGTGGAAAGTTTCGAGTTGAAGTCCAGGCGGTGAGTTTGAAAATAAATTTTTCTAAATAGCATTGAAACAATTGGCGTTTCTTAATAATTCTAGCAAACTATAGCTATCTTATTAATACTTTAAAATAATGCTAACAGTGACATGTCTGATGTCCGCCGCGTATGGTCAAAATTTATCATTCGGCTTTGGCAAAACCTTTAGTTTGTTTTCGATCAAAGTTGATCATTTTGCTCAAGGCTTTGATACAGAAGATTATAGTACGCGCCACGGATCTAAAAGGTTCGGAAGTTAGTCACAAACAGCGTCGCAAAGGCACATTTTAGAGCCGTCGAGACCCCCACCACGTCCCATCTACCTGCACGGAACGTGCGCTCGTCTGTGATTGGCCGTGATCGCTCGTTGCCTTTGTCACTTGTCGCTTTCCTGCTTTAAAGTACAGTCGAGTACGCTATTGACAAGTTGTTATTGCTATTTTAGTTTTGTTGAGTTGCGAGTTTGTAGTTTTTCAACAGACTGTACAAGTGCAAGCCTGCATTCGCATCTAACTTCCGAGTCTTTTAGATTCGTGGCGCGTACTGTACTGTGCAACAGATCAAATGTCAATTGTGTGTAATCTGATAACGTGTAAACTTACAACTCCGATTGTGCATTTAACGCAAATAGAACAAACAGAAAAACTAAATAAACACGTAATTAAAAAAATTTGTCCAAACAAGTTCGATAAAATCGCAATATTTTACTCCTTAGAATGGGAACGTAGCACTTTGACATCGATTTACACTAACTCACACCAATCAAAACATTTTTTAAACTTTCAAAAAACATTTGGTGTTATACACCACATTATCGTAATATTTATAATTAAAAAAATAATAAAAATGAAAACACCTCACATATTTATCATTAATTACAATAAAAACATGTTGCGTTGGACCCAATCGCTTGATTAGCAAGTGTATTGGACATGGTTCATGCATAATAATGAACAGTGTATTCTGATTCGAACAAAGAAGCAAGGCAAGGACTCGATTCACAACAACTTGCATTCAAACACTCTGACTACGCCATCTAATAACGGCGACGACAAATACATCTGGCGTTAAGATGACTCATTCACTGATGTCAAATTATTTTAGAGGTTATGTAGTTTAAGCAATTTTTGCCGCCATGTTTGTTTTCTAAAACATGACGGCAAAAATTGTTTCAGTTTGGGCGAGATAAATGCGCTTGACTAAAAATAATGTTAGGTTATGTTTGCAAGTTATATAATCTTTTCGAATTTTTGTATCATTAACACTAATAACGTTTTCACTCATTACATTTATATGCACTGAAAATATCTCTTCTCTACTCTATTGTTTGTAATTCACTCGAAAACAAATGAAATTTTTGCCGCCATGTTTGTTTTAGAAAATCCTTCAGTTAGGGCGAGATAAATGCGCTTGACTAAAATTAATGTTAGGTTATGTTTGCAAGTTATAATATAATCTTTTCGTATTTTTGTATCATTAACACTAATAACGTTTTTACTCATTATAATACATCTGGCGTTAAGATGACTTACATTCACTGATGTCAAATTATTTTAGAGGTTATGTAGTGTAAACAATTTTTACCGCCATGTTTTGTTTTAGAAAATCCTTTAGTTAGGGCGAGATAAATGCGCTTGACTAAAATTAATGTTAGGTTATGTTTGCAAGTTATATATAATTTTTTCAAATTTTTGTATCATTAACACTAAATTTATATGTACTGAAAATATCTCTCCTCTATTTCACTCGAAAACAAATGAATGACATACAGCCAATGCATAAAAGTGCAATGAGTGGAAAACGCTATAAATAAAAGGAAGCTTGTATCAAAACAAGACACCAGAGCTTTCAAAAGCGAAACAATTTGTGCAGTGAAGGTCAGAATCACTGTAGTTTAGTATTTTCAAATGTAACTTGCATAAATATGCTTAATCGTCGCCGTTATGTCTGATTCCATCTAGCTGATTATCGATTAAATAATGCCCACCGTAAAAACTTCAATTATTTCGATTTTATGAATATGCCTCGCAATGCAAATAAACAGACGTTCATTAAAATGCGCAGTTTCATAGGGATAAGAGATCAAAAATGCAAGGAAAAAACCATGATTATATTTAAAGCAAAATGAAAATGGTGGGACACAAACCTTCAGTTAAAAATTGTCATGTTGGCTCAATTCATCACAAACGCGACCTTCACAAAACTTCAACACCGGTAGTCAAAGTGTTAAATCACTTAATACAGATCTTACTAATTGTCCAATCGATTCAATATTAAATTTGTGTTCCAAAATAAAAATATATAATATATAAATATTAAATACGCATGTTTACAAGTTTTATCAACAATAAAATTTGTTTTGATAAAATCTATTATTTAAAAAAAAAAACAAGTGTTATACAGCGTGTCCCATTTTAATGTCCCACCCCGGATAACTTTTGTCAGTGACCTTGAATGAAAAATTATTTGGTACAAAAGTTGTACAACTTGGAGGGGGACATTCAATGGCACTAATACTTTTGACCTTGGGTATAAGGTTCAAGGTCATTCAAGGTCAACTTTGTTTTTTTTAATGGAACGTCCTATTTTTGACATCGGCAATCGATTGCGCGTGAAAAAATATGAGACTTTTGTCTGAAACTTTTTTCGAGAACGGGCAAAACTCTGTGCGTCTGTTAGTCGGTTATTCGGTTAGTCTGTGAACACTATACAGGTCAAACGGATGAACTGATTGAAACAAAATGTTAAGAGGATGTTTGGTATGCAAATATGAAAAGCCCTATTGTTTTTGAAGAAAATCTCACCATTCTCGAGTTGAAAATTCAAAAATTTTCAATTTTGAAGGCTAAATTAATTGAGAAAATTTGCCCGTTCTCGAAAAAAGTTTCAGACAAAAGTCTCATATTTTTTCACGCGCAATCGATTGCCGATGTCAAAAATAGGACGTTCCATTAAAAAAAACAAAGTTGACCTTGAATGACCTTGAACCTTATACCCAAGGTCAAAAGTATTAGTGCCATCGAATGTCCCCCTCCAAGTTGTACAACTTTTGTACCAAACAATTTTTCATTCAAGGTCACTGACAAAAGTTATCCGGGGTGGGACATTAAAATGGGACACGCTGTATATGACAAAGAATTTCGTGAGACAACAATCGACTCGTCATTCTAACAAGACACACATTGTTGTCTAACAACAATCGGCTCGTCGCAACGGGGAGCGTGTAACACTTTGTCTCACGAAATCCATTGTCGTCGCAAGGGGGAGCGTGTAACATTATGTTTTATTGTGCATTAATTATAGTTGGATATTTATTAAGTGCAAAACAAAACAGGTACATAATTCCTATAGCACCATTACTAAATATTTACAGTACTGATCGAGAGTTTTAATTCAACGAAATATTAAATCAATATTTTCCAAATTTATTAGATGTGATGTTATATGCACGAAATTTGTCTACACTTCGTATTGCTCAAAAAAAAGTACATTTCCGAATTAGAATGAAATAAGATAGTTAGTCAAGTCAAAGGACAGCTGATGGCTGCCGGATGCACTTTGACGAAATTGCTGTTGCCGAAACGTTTTAAATAACAGATTTTATCAATTTGTATATAATATCTCGCACGTAATTTCTTTAAAATAAAGAAAAGGTAATAATAAAAACTTATCGCTACAGTTAATATTCTTTCAATAAATTAAAACAATCTATGATGAATTGTCATTAATGACATATGGTACTGCGTATGTTAATATCGGGCACCAATGGTGGTGTAGACGTATCGCTAGAGGATACCGGTTTTTCGTTACCTTGATTTGACGACTCGTCGTAGCCAGAGTCTGAACTGCTATCGCTGAACGATTTGGTCTTTTGGACGGTGGCCGGTTCGGGCGATGCCGCGACTGACGCACAGCTACTGCTGTCCGGTGCAGTTGGACTGTTTTGACCGGAGTGCAACTGACACGGTTTGAAGTAACGTTCATCAATCATAACCTCACCGTTTGGTCCTTTGAATATCACGCCACAGCAGACTATTTGACTGTAATAAAGAAATTTAATTCTAGAAATCGGAAAAAAATTGCATTTAAATAGTTGGAAAAACCAAAAGTGTACATCCCGCAAGCTTTCCACTGTATGATTAAAAAAAAAAAAAAAAAAAAACAATTGAAAAAGTACTTATTTTAAATAATTAAAGAAATAAATAATTTAAAATTGAAAAAATAGTATATTGTGCAACTAGTGCGACAATGCCGCACGAGTTGCACATACTATTTTTTATTACGAATTAAATTAAATTAAAATTTTATTAAGAATTAAAAAAAGAAATTAGAAGTAATAAAAATTAAAATTAAATCATTAAAAAGTTGAAAATTCAGTTAAAATTGTCAAGAATAAAAGTCCATAATCGAAAATTTTAACCTCAAATCTGCTTCAAATGACAGTTTGTTTCGTTGACAGTAACACCGTTATTATTTTGTTTCTTTTTCTCTGAATTTGCGTGCGGCAAACAATAATTTCAGTGCGACAAATAAAGTTTCCGCACGCAAATGAAAATAGCTACTTTTCAACCGTAACAGCATGCGTAAAGATACCACTTTTCCCGCATGAGTAATAAAAAAAAATTTTAAAAACTTGAAAAAAATTTTATCCATTACGCCATGGAGCTTGATAGCTGTGTGATATAATAATAATAATAACGATTTATTTTTTCAATACCTCAGGTTTGAGAAATTAACGGGATTTTGGTTTTGTGTTGGGTTTTGATATGAATAAAGAAAAAAAATGAACATTGAATAATAATGAAATACTTAATAAAAAAAATAACAAAAATTAATTTTAAAGCAAAAATGCTTTTCCTCTTTTCCTTTTAAGTTAAAAAAAGTTCCAGAAATTGAGAAACTCGGAGCTTCTTCACCCTAAAAATGAAAGGAAAACCGTTTTTAACCAGTTTCCACTATTCATACCTTTCTTTCTCCTGCTAAAACAGCGGTTTTGATTTCAATACTACTTTATAATTTATTGCAGACCGAGGAAACGTATTTAAGTGCGTTAGTTACCGTTTCCAGAAATGGACGTCGATGAAATTGCTGTAATCGAACTTGCGTTTGTTGTTACACCTCCGATTACCGGTCAGGCCATCTCCGATGATTGGGCTGTCAGCCCGGCTAGGAGGGCCGCTCAAGGCATCCTCGCTCGTCGTGTCTCCATCCGAAAGGGCGGGACTCATTTCGCGGGTTTCCGAAATCAACGGCGTCGTCCTTCGCACATACTTGTGCTTCTTCTTATGTTTTTCCGCGGTCTCCACACTCGGTTCACTAGACTTTTCGTTGGTGCCTTCTGTCGGCGACGAGCCTTTACGATGTTTATTCTTTGCTTTAAACTTAGTCATAGATTTCATACCGGGACCGGCACGCGCATCCACTACCTGCAAGCAAACAAAACGGCACTTAGTAATCTCAGTTGCCTTGGAGCAGGGATGCTGCAGATATCGGTTTTATCGACATCTGCTGACGCGGGTTTTTTGACGCCTACATTTGCAGATGCGGATGTAAAAATAATTCTATTTTTAACAATAAATGTGACATCTAATGGGTTAATATGAAATTTTAGTGAAACTAAGTAAACAAGATTACATTTTTGTCGTTGTAAGTCCTACTCCTGTTACACAATTAATTTAGGATCAATATGTTTTTCTATATCATTGATTTAGTCACATTTAGTCCTATAGCACCACTTTGCACCCTTTTTAGGGCTCCGTACATCTGTTGACAAAACGGAATCCTTATAGGACTACCTTCGTGTCTGTCTGTCACAGCTTATTGTTCCAGATCTCATCGTGGGGCACTAAGCGTGTTTTTTTCTATAAGCATGATGATTTTACCAAAGTTCCGAAAGATTTCGGTTTTCGTCAAAAATCGCATTTTTTTAAAGGGGCATGCCTTGGAAAAATCACAAAAATCGAATTCTTTAATATACCTTTGAAATTGAGAATGCTTACAGAAAAAAATACGCTGAATTCAATAAGCGTAAGCAAACGTCTGTATCTCTTTTAGTTTGGAAACTACGGCCATTCGAAGGTTTTGTATGATTTTCTGAAAACTATAAACGCAAATAACTTCTAAACCAAAAGACATACAGACGTTTGTTTGTGCTCATTGGATTCAGCGTGTTTTTTTCTATAAGCAGGATGATTTTGCCAAAGTTCCGTAGGATTTCGGTTTTCGTCAAAAATCGCATTTCTTAAAGGACTATGCCTTGAAAAAGTTGCAAAGATCGAATTCTTTAATATGCTTTAGAAATTGAGAATGCTTGCAGAAAAAAATACGCTGAATTCAATGAGCCTAAGCAAACGTCTATATATCTCTTTTAGTTTGGAAACTACGGCCATTCGAAGGTTTTATATGATTTTCTGAAAACTATAAACGCAACTAACTTCTAAACCAAAAGACATACAGATGTTTGTTTGTGCTCATTAGATTCAGCGTGTTTTTTCTATAAGTATGATGATTTTGCCAAAGTTCCGAAAGATTTCGGTTTTCTTCAAAAATCGCATTTTTTAAAGGGGCATGCCTTGAAAAAATGACAAAAATCGAATTCTTTAATATACTTTTAAAATTGAGAATGCTTACAGAAAAAAATAGGCTTAAATCAACGAGCGTAATCAAACGTCAGTATCTCTTTTAGTTTGGAAACTACGGCCATTCGAAGGTTTTATATGATTTTCTGAAAACTATAAACGCAACTAACTTCTAAACCAAAAGACATACGGACGTTTGTTTGTGCTCATTGGATTCAGCGACGGACGGACGGACAATTGAGTTTCACGATAAGGGTTCCGTTTTCTATCAGTTTGAAACGCCCTAAAAATGATCAAAAGAAAACGTGACTCATGTTACTTACATGTTTCCAATTACGTTCAGATCCAGTTGGAAGTTTCTTCCAACGTTTCACCAACAACACACAAGCGTTACAAATCTCTCCTTTGCGCGGAGAGGCTAGCTGGAAGCACGGCAAAAAGTCTTGCTCGTATTTGCGACTGTCTGTGAAGCGGGAGCTGTAGATAAAAAAAATAAAATCATAATTAACTGAAATAAATGCAGCAAGTAACAATTCGAATTTGAATGTCGGCCAAATGTTTTTGAAAAACTAAGAAGCGTCGTACGATCAGGTCTCTTTCTTGCGCGGTGGGTAATAAGTACAGAATACAATCCGGGAATCCCGAATCTCGGGATCCCGGCCGTTTTCTGGTCCCGAAAATCCCGGGACCGTACTTGGCTAATCTCGGGATTTTCGGGATTGCCACAAACAGATCTAGTTTGCATTCCGTAATCCATTGCGCCTTGACAATTACCTTGCCTAGATTATATTAATATTATTTATTACATAACGACAAAAAACAATCCTTAAATACGCGGTACGATACGTAAGAGTATGAAATCTCCAGATCCTGAAGTACAAGTACAAAATGAATCGGGGTTGGCAAATAGTATTAGACGTGAAATAAACCTGTTCGAAAATGGAGGAGTTCGTGGATATCACTTAGAAACAGCATATAAAAGTATCTATTGTCTATTCCTCCAATCAGCCTAGAACCTGAGCAAGCATTTTCAGCTGCCGCTTATGTTGGCAATAAACTACGAAGCAGACTTGGAAGTCAAACATTGGATGCTTTGATATAACTGCGATTGTATTTTCGAAATTCTAAATAGTTTTTTGTGTTGTCTTTTTGATTTCTTGCAAAAGTAAAGTTTTTTTTTTGTTTTGTCTATTTTCTTTTCTTACCATATTGTGATTTGTGTTGTGCAACGATATTAAAAACATTTTATAAGAAATCACTCAATTTTTTTTCATTTGAGCCCAATTAGAAACCACATAGCCCCGGGATCCCGGGATTACGCATCAAAAATCCCGTAATCCCGGGATTGAAAAACAAACTCGAGATTGTGTTCTCTAGTAATAAGTAGTTCTAACGCGTGTTGTATCATTGTATTTGAACAACATTGAGATTATTAATTCAAAATTATAAACATTAGCGACTCACCTGCTAGACTTGGCTTTACAGATACAGCATCCGGTGGAGGAGCGATAGACCTTTGGTTTATGGAATGAGAACATTCTGTATGGTGTATTGTACAATGAATGTATGGTGCAATCAGTCTTTAACTCTTAGTCACCTGTAACAAACCAGACTGATTAAAAATTACAACAAAAAAAATTCGAAACAGGATAAAAAGAAATTGCATCGCGTGGGCACTGTTGGATCATAAGTCTTTTAAAATGCCGTAAAACTTCCGAACAATACTTAAATTTTGGAGCCCACGTCGTTTACAGTGTGCCCCCTTTCCCTTCAGCTTCCCCACCTTTGTAAAAAAAATCTGAAAAACCGGAAGTGTGCATGAATTTTTTTTTTTCAAATGGCAACATATTTTTTTACATTTTCGAAATATCCATTTTTTCTGTATAAATTCATATAAAATTTTCGGTTACATAAGAAAATATTCGAGAAAATCGTTTAGGATTTTAAAAAAATCCAAAACGATCGTTTAAATTTTAAAATACATATTTTGGATATGGTTTAATTTTCTTCACATATACCTACTATACAATGTATCCAAACTACTCTTGGAAGAATTCAAAGTATTAACATGCATGCTTGACAAAAACCAGCTGAAAGTTGGGATACATTCCTACTATGACAGATTGGTTTTAACGAATTATTTTAATGTTTCTAATGTGCCTTACATAGCGTATTTACACAGTCTAATATACAATAAGAAATCGGTTAAGGCGTTTGGGCTGTACGCGTGACACAAAAAATCGTGACACACAGATTCACAGACAAAGCTTGGGTCGCGCCTAAAAAGCTATCCAAATAAAATGTCATTTTTTTTACTTATTACCGTTGTAAAAGATAAATGTTTCGTTTTGCATGGAACACTAAACGGAATAAAATTGATTGAGGTCAGTCAAAGAAGTTGCTAAAGTTGCTAGCTAGTAAAATGACCACCAATTTCTGTCGGTTGTTATGCATCTTCCAAAAGTTGATTGAAATACAACTGAAAATGATTCAAAGAATCATTGTTCTTTTAGAGTTTTAATAGTTTCTTTCATTTTTAATAATTTTCAAAAAAAATAAATAAATAAAATCGAAACACAAAATCATAATGCGGTTACTATGCTTGGTTTCAGATTATTTAATTTTTAGAAATTGAAAGGAAAAAAATACTATCCTCTTTTATCCCTATGGTCGTCAAGCATAATTTTTTTTACACGAAACTGAAAATTTTACGCAATAACTTTAATAAATAAATAAAAAAAAACAAACAAACAAACAAAAACGTACGTATTGAAATGGTATGTTGTAAGAATGCTTTTGGACTTCGAAACAACTTTTGTACTTTCAGTAAATAAAACTAGTGGCCGAAATTCGACCGTAATTCATTACTTTTTAAAGTTTGAACGTTACTGAGTTTTTTTTGTCATTATATGAATTTCTCCTGAATCTATTTTACCTGTTTTAATTCGTACACATCGTGCTGAAACATATATTGTGCACTTCCCCTCATAAAAATGAAGAGAACGATGCATTTTGCATTACAATGTGTGCGAATTAACACACTCAAATCGGTACAACTTTTTTCCTTCCCGTATTTATATATGATTTGTACATAATATTTATTTTTTTCTTAATTATTCATCGCATCTAAAAAAAATACACTGCCAATCACAAAATGCAAATTATTTTCTTGTACAAATTCAAAATGAAGAAAATACAGATTGTAGTTAATCTGTATTTTCTTCATTTTGAATTTGTACAAAAAAATAATTTTACCTATTCTTTAACCGGCTGGAATTTTAATAATGACTTAACTTTTCAAAATCATTATTTCGAGTTCGTGGTTTCACATTATTCATAGTTTATTATAATTTGTATTAATGTATTCCAAAGTGTGTACTTTTCTAATTTTTTGACTGGACATTTGAATAGGTTAATGTACATCCTTGAACAAACCGTTTTTAAATTCAGAATAATTTTCTGCTTTTAATAGTAGCTAATTTAACTAGTCCGAAAAGTTCAATGCGTTTTTATATTCAGTGGTCAAATTATATATACAACATATTGTTTTGTTAAAGCTATGTTTTTCTAAATACTATTACCGAGAAAATATATAACATACCAACATTAAACCTTCTACCATACCACTGTTGCTTGGCCAAAGCAATAGACAAATTCAACCATGTTACATAGTCTAAGAATTCAGCATATGATGGAATTTTAGGTAGGTATTTACTGTTTAAGCCTTTGAGTAACTTGATAACAAATGTTCGTATATATATATTAATATGTTATCGTATCCCAAGTTTTCCTAAATTTTATATCTTGATTAATGGCTACTGAGTCATTAGGGTGGTAAAATTGGAAAATGCTTCTCTTCTAATTATTTAAGTAAACATTGGTCCTGGTAAATAAACGCTTATTACGTATATAGAGGTTTCTTGATTACTTTTAATTTCGGTCATTTTCTTTTTTAAAAGAAGGGAAACCAGTTCTTTAGCTCTTCTATAGCTATGATTCGTTTAAAAACTTTAGCAAATAACCTCTGTGTAATGAGTAGAATTTTACCTTAGTCTTAAATAAGTTATGATTAAAGATTGTTTTAGCTAAGTTTCAGCAAAATATACATTGAATTTTACCTTAATTATCACTTTCTTTTTAATGTCAATGAAGATTTTTATCAAATAAATGTACTATTCGTAAAACCAATAATTATTGTTGTCAAATTTACTTTAGAATGATTGCAAATAATGCAGTGTATGCATGTCTATTTACTTACATTCCAAAACAAAACAGAATTTCTAATATCAATACGAAAAGTATTTTGAGAAAATAACAAAATGGAAGGACGACAAAACGTAAATGCGAACAAAAAACAGAAATCGCATTTACAATTCCAAATGTCACCAAAAAATAGCCGGTTTCAAGGATTTTCTTTTAAAAATTTTGTAATTAAGCTCAACACTGGAAACATGAATGCCTCGTGCGGCCGTGTCAATGGTATGCGTACGTGCGTTCAACGACATCTTCGCTTCATGTCAAAAAAAAAAGCTATTGTCCACTGACAAACCATAAAATAACAAATAATAACTCTTACACTTACTATTTAACGTAATCAAAACGAATGAAACATGAAAATATTCATATAAATTAATCATGAACACCCTGACCTATTTAGAATAAGATTTCTCAACATGAAAATGCTTCCCTTTTGAGTGACGCCAACATTTGTCAAAACAATTTTTGAAAACTACACAGAACTAGTATATGACAATTATGTATTTTTGTAGCCCGTTGTCTATGGAACATTTCTGAATACTTTTAGCGAAAAATTAAACGTATTTTACACATAAAATCGAAAAACAATAATGATGCCTACTCACCGTTTCAAGCAAAAGTTGACGGCCGGAGCACTATGGTCATCTGCGTCAGTTGTCTGCGCATACGTTGGGCGCAAAAGAATTAGTGAAATTTTTGAGAATATGTCCGAAAATTACAATTACAATATAAATGACATTTATTGAACAGCATTCGTTCAGAATTAATGTATTGTATTTATTTATCGTATTTTCCTGTACAAATTTGCCATTTATTCAAACTAATTGGAAAAAATTAAAAATGAAAAAGTGTCTAAACAAAGACAGAAAATGGTCTTCATTCAATTTCCGCTAGGATAATTTTAGTATCCGGACAATTTGAGAATTTGACATATGACATTTTAAATTTAATTAGTAATAAGACTGTCACATGAGTACCTGTAAATTAATTTAATGGAATTATAAAATAATTCTAGAGAAAATACACATAAATTGTGAAGAATCACGTAATTTACTTCAGTTTTCTGGAAAAAATTGGCAATAAAAATTCGTACCCATCTACCGATCAAACAAAGAAGCAAAATTTGGCTGCGTATTGCGTACCTTCAAAATACAATCAGCTGATTAGGAAGGTACTCACCTGTCAAATATTTTTCTTATATTTGTATATCAAGGAAAATATTAATTTGTCAGTGTACATTAATGTTGTTTGTTGTCACAAAAGAGATATTTTTATATTACAAGTATGACTGAAGCTGCAAATGGTGGAAGTTCGTACAATTTCAAAGTGGTGCTACTAGGTGAGGGCTGTGTAGGAAAAACATCCCTTGTTTTAAGATATGTTGAAGATAAATTTAACCCAAAGCACGTAACAACTTTACAGGTAATCAGCAATTTCATTTTTAAATCCAAATTATGTACCGATACTCATTTTTCAAATATCTTTTGCAGGCATCTTTTTTAAACAAAAAATTAAACATCAATGGCAAAAGAGTTAATTTATCTATATGGGATACGGCTGGCCAGGAACGTTTTCATGCATTAGGACCAATTTACTACCGATCTTCCAATGGTGCCATTTTAGTATATGACATCACAGATGAAGATTCGTTTCAGAAAGTCAAAAATTGGGTTAAAGAATTACGGAAGATGCTAGGAGCCGACATTTGTCTTGTTATAGCTGGAAATAAAACAGATCTGGAAAAAGAGAGAAACGTTTCAGTTGAAGACGCCGAAGCGTAAGTAATTTTTCTAACTATTATATTTTATTTGTCAATCACTGTAAATTCAATAACCCTATAACATAAAACGACTGTTTCTGCATTACCGTTCTCCTTACCGCTTATTTAATTGTGCTCAATAAAAAATCTTTTGTTCTGTTAAAAAAAAATGGTTGTCTGTAAAGTCGGTTTACGGACGATAGTTTTACGTGATAACGTATTCCGCTCGAATATCATATTTAATAATACATAACCTAAATTTTAGTAGCTGTCAGGCGGAACGTGACACTTTTTCGTGCATGCAGCCGGTGTTTCATCAATTTATAAGACGTTATCACGTCAAAACTAACTACTGTAGTTTTATATAATGTTCATCTTCGATTACAGTCGAAGCTATCAGTCACCTTGACTGTGTTCAGTCAGACATTTGAAATCGATGTAATTTTGAACGTTTTAAATATTACATATTATGTGACACAAGCTAGCATCTGCCGATAAATATAGAAAAATACAACATAAATTATATGTAACTAGCGGTCCCGCCCGGTTTCACCCGGGTGCAAAAGAACGAATGGGGGGAGGGACATGAGTACGAACATTCATCTTAGTTTACCGAGATGAATGTTGTGTCCAAATTTCATGATGATCGGAGTTACCGTCGCACGGACAAATTTTGAGTTACATTTTGCAACATTTTTCATTGATGCTCCGCTCCTATTGGTCGTAGCGTGATATTATATAGCCTATAGCTTTCCTCGATAAATGAGCTATCCAACAAACAAAAATTTCAATTCGAACCAGTAGTTCCTGAGATTAGCGCGTTCAACCAAACAAACAAAGTCTTTAGCTTTATATATTAGTATATAAATGGTCATACAAATTAGTGATGTGCTGGATATCCGTATTCCGTATCCGCGGATATCCTAGGGAGAAGAAAGATCCGTATCCGTTAGTTTTTGGCGGATCTTTTACCTTATTTTTTTTCAATTCATAGATGAAATTTTATATATATAGGTGATTAGGTAATAATGAAAACCTGTTAAATTCCATTCAGATTATTTTTTATTTTTTTAAATCGTATTTGGCACCTTTATATTGCAAACATTTATCGTAGTGAGTACCATACCAATAGTGCATAACTCAAAGGTACTAAAAAACTATCTTTATAATGAGATATTGCACATCGATCTTTGGAAAGAGACAATCTGTTATGAGAGTTAACTCTTAAAGAGGTCAATAACTTTTTCCCATAACAGACAGTCTCTTTCCAAAGGTCGATGTGCAATATTTACCGCCGCATACTCTAAGAAAGTTAAGTTCCGTATCCGCGGATATACATTTTTAACGATCCGGCACATCACTAATACAAATATTTAAAAAAGATACATTTCATCGAGTAATAAAACATTCCACCTCATCATAAAAATTACGTCATATGCATGACGTCAGTACTTATATGAATAGAATTATGTTTGTCTACAGATCAAAAGTCACTTGCGTTGTCCACTGAATTTGAAGGTAGCATTTTTTAATTTATTTTTAAGATATGCAGCAAAAGTAAAAGCATTGCATTGTCATACGTCAGCGAAAATGAATCATGGCATAGAAGATATGTTCCTTACATTGATTAAATTAATGATGGAAAGAGCCGCTGAGAGTGCCCCACCGATTGCCAATGCCAGTAGTCTGACACGTCAGGGTTCTACACGAGGCACTGTGCTAGTCGCTGAAGACGAACCTCCGGAAGCCACTACGACCAGGGCTTGTTGTGGCAGTTCATAGAAAAGCATTTTGTATTGTTTGCCTTATACAATATTTTAACCAAATTTTACGAAGTGTGATCCTACACTTTATCTAATAATTTTGGTGCAAACATTTATAAAATTATATACTATAAACTTTCATAATATAAAATTACATTATTTATACATACACGCATGTGGAAAGTAGAAATATTATGAAAGCGAGCTTAAATACAGGAATTAACTGTGTTTGCTGTTTTTTTCCCGAAATTAACGAGTGATTCTCTTCTTTCTTCTGTCAAAATTCCGTTGTATGGATTGCACAAAAATACTAAAGCGACTTTTTGTTTGAGATAAAATTGCATTGTGATTATTGAAAAGTTGTTATTTCACTGTAGAAAGTTTGCACGCTGTTTTGTTTTTCAAAACTGTATCGCTCTTTTGTTTGTGTGCGATCTCGTATAACACTATTTCATTAAAACATTTTTAGATCGTCAGTTCTCTTTAATAATTGTGGTCTATTGTAAATGTAATTCTAGGGATGAGCATTAAAAAAAAAACATCGATGTTAACATCGAATCATAAATCAGAACTTAACCATCGGTATCAAAAACATCGGATGAATATCGAAAGAAAAACAGAACATCAATGTTCACGTTGAATGATATATCGCATCTAACCATCAATGTCAAAAACATTGGAAGATCGGTTGCAAAACATCGGTTATCGGTGTTTGTGAAGTATCGATGTAATTCAACAAAATACATAATTCTATAATCCCCCAGCAAAATAGATGATAAATTAAATTAAACGTATCTAAATAGTGAAGTTTTTTCTACAAAATTTAATCTTATCGATGTCGCAGAAACAGTTGCAAAACATTGATGGAAAAAACAAAAATTAAATCTGGATGTTTTTGAAATATTGACACCCGATGCTCATCCTTATGTTATTTTATAAATTTTTGTTCAAGAATACCAAGGGAACTTTAATGGAATGTTTTAATGTAATTAATAAACATTTTTAAACGACTGAAATGTTCGTTAATTGAAATTCTCTTGGCATTTTTCAGAATTTTACTCTTAAGACAAATTTTATATTAAAATAATTTCATGTGCGTGTGAAGTTATTTTGCTTGAATAATCGCAGTATTGAGTATTCATAAATTACTGTGCATGGTTTTGAAATTTACAAAATATTTTAAACACAGACTAGAGCTTTCTTAAACTGAACTTAAATTATAATAATTAATCTAAACTTTATATTAATATTTAATTGATTGTTGTCCATTTGCATTTTGAACCCTGCATAAACGGTAAGATGATTTATTTTATCTTGATTATTTATTAGTAAACCGATTATCTTTTGATTCATATAGCAATACGTCGTAATAAAAAAATATTTTAATTCTCCAGGGGATGCGTTAATATTAGTAGTTGTGTTTGTTGGTAAGTTCTGAACTCTCAAAAATGCGTCGATTCCCAAAAAAACTGTTGGTTTGTTGATCAAAGTTTCGAACTTTAAACAGTTCAAGCTTGGGTCTAGGACAAATGTCGGCAACCTGCGGCTCTTTTGATGTAAAGTTGCGGCTCTCCAGTCCCGTACGCAAAAAATAATTATTTTATTATATAAACCCTTAAAAATCGTCCAATCGATCCATGATTGAGTACCATGTCTATCTCTCAGCCATTTCCACTCGCGGCTCACCCGCACCGCCCCCGTCGCGACGTGTCGTCCTCGGATATATATAATATACCTATATAAGCAAATACTATAATACTGAAACGAAAATGTTTAGTGGCTCTTTAAAAACTGAGAAATTTTGTAAATTGTAACTTTTGGCTCCTCCGTCTCAAAAGGTTGCCGATCCCTGGTCTAGGAGTATTAGGTACAGCTGTTAGAAGTCTAGAATTGCTACAATCAGATTCAAACACTCTGAAGAGTTCCAGAATTTGACCAATAATCACATAACTTGAGTTCTGTAGTGTCGATAAGCGCTTTGGGAGTTCTAAATACGAATTGAGTGCCAAGAACGACATCTTTATAAACCGTTTACAAAATTTAAACCCTACTTATAATGAAAGAGGTTCGCGATAATATTGTAGACTCACAAATGGTAATCGTGCATTCGAAGACGTTACAAAATAAAAACTTTGTAGTTATTTCAGCGAAAAACCACAGACCAAAATATTAAATATCATTCTTTACACGGGAAGTTTTCTTGTCGAGGGGAAATTATGCGTCAAAAGTGAGTCTTGGTTTATCAAAAAGGGGTTAATGTTCCCAGTAATAGTGCTTAATTTTACTTACTAAGATGTTTTATCTAACTAAAATTTAAATCAAGTTGCAAATCCCAGTGCTTAGTTTTGTTTCAAAGTTGAGTCTAGTCATATAGGTCTGTGAATAAAATATTTTGTGTTATACTGTTTTTTCAAGTTCAGTTTCAAAGATATGTGCATATTAAAAAATAAACTTGTTGTGTTTTCAGTAATGTTTAGAAATTGATTTTTCTATGTAATTAATTTTATTTCTTTGTTATAATTTATACTGAATACAAAATCGTAATTTACATACATTTGTATTATTTGATGAACCTTTCATATAACAATTTACGAAAAGGTTGTTAACATTATGTAAAAAAATGTTTATTGTAAATATATTTCTATTTTTATTTTCAAAAAGGTAATAAATAAATGGTAAATATAAAAAAATGAGTTTTTTCTGGGTTCTGTTATGATTCTGCTAATTTCAATTAGTCGACTTTTGTTTCGTAAAAAATTCAGTACAGAACACAGTAATACCCCAAAGCTACCCGGTAAGTAGGTCCAGCAAAGATTGTGTATAATACGCGCCACGGATCTAAAAGGTTCGGAATTTAGTCACAAAAAGCGTCGCAAAGGCACATTTTAGAGCCGTTGATACTCCCACCACCTGTCAGCTACCTGCACAGAACGTGCGCTCCTTGGTGATTGGCCGTGATTGCTCGTTGCCTTTGTCACTTGTCGCTTTCCTGCTTTAAAGTACAGTCGAGTATGCTATTGTCAAGTTGTTATTGTTATTTTAGTTTTGTTGAGTTGCGAGTTTGTAGTTTTTCAACAGACTGTACAAGCGCAAGCCCGCATTCGCATCTTACTTCCGAGCTTTTTAGATTCATGGCGCGTATTATAAAAAGTGGGAGGCAATCGCATAACTCTGAGCGACATAAAAAGAGGTATTACTTCCTGTACAAGTAAAAATGTCGATTTCGCGGACAAATCACGTTTATAAAATCTGATTGCGAAATACTTTCTCAAAACCAGTTTGCACAAATAATTACGAAAGAACGAAAAGGGTAGCAAGTACGTACTCCAAAATTAGACACCCACATCGATAACTGCACTGGAAATGAAAACTACAGATATTCAGTAAACAAAATAACTTTTATTTTTAAAAATCCTCAATTCGGCAATAAAAGCTGCTCGATAAAAAAATACATCTCGTCTCAAATTTATTAGTATAACACAGAAAACAACATATTGCATACATTATTTAATGAATACAAAAAATTGCAGATTATTTGTAGGAACTATAGAAAACTAAAAGAAAATTCCGTTCTTTCTATCGAACGAGCAAAAAACCGACATGCTTCTCGTAAATACTGTTCGACCTGCAATTTTAAAAGCAAAGCCTAGCATGGAAGATTAGACAACCGTCTAGAACAGTGATTCCCAAAGTGGTCTATATCGACCCCCAGGGGTCGACGACAACTTGCAAGGGGTCCATGTCAGCGGGAAAAAAATTGGGGGTCCATGAAATGAAAATGGGGGTCAACGATAGTGAATCTCCTAACAAAAAAAGAAACAAACTGGACATCGTTAACCGAAGAGATTTAAGATTAAATCTAACTAAATTGATGCCAAATGTTGAAAATTTATTATTAAAGCATCAGGTTCAACCCTCACATTAAAAGCATTTATGTTTTGCTTAGTTATTTTATGTAACAGAAAGTAAATTTTAATTTGATTCGTTTAATTTGAATCTTATTGATAAATGTATAAAACTAAACATTTTAAAATGCATTTCACTACCGTTATAAATTTAAATCGTTCAAAGTGAGTAGCACTATACCGGTTGTCAAAAATACATTTGAAATTAATGAATTTGCAAAAAATCAATACTAGATAAGCAGGGGGTCTATCCAAAACCGAAAAATATGGCAAGTGGTCTACGAGACAAAAAAGTTTGGGAACCTCTGGTCTAGAATATAGAACAATATGAGCAGGCGAAAATTACAAAGTTCTCGAACAAAAACCACCAAGCGACAGACACCTCTAGTCTCGTGGCTACTAAATCACCGATCAGTAAAGTATCGTTTAGCGACTTTAGCTTCATGTACCAAGTATTTTTGCACGTACACAGTAATAGTAGGTTCGTTCCAAGTAGCCTGCAAACGGTTCCGAAACCGTCACCCGCATGCGCAGTAGGTAAAACGTGTTCTAAAATCGCCACTAACAGCTTCGTTTTAGCTAGTGCGCATGCGGCTGGCAGTTCCGAAACCGTTTTCGGGCTACTTGGAACGAACCTAGTATATACATGTACATACGTTTTATGAGTGACAGTTCTTCAGCACACTGGTTACTCGGTTCCAAGCCTGATAATATCGGAATTATATATAATCAAACTATTGCACACCATACATCAAAAACAAATATATGTAATAAAAAATATATTTATACAGTTCTTCAAAGTTCTGTTCAGAATATTAAAAAAACAATTGAAACATAAGTCTAATTTATAAACAGATATACTTTGTACACATAACAAGCAGAGTTTGTTTTCTAGTTTTATACTGGATCATATTTTGAAAATAACAAAAATCTGTATCTTCTTACAGAAAAATATAAACACAAAAAAAGAAGTATAAGGAATATTTTTACATTCAAATTTAGATCACAAAATAAAATCTGATTTTTAGTCTGCGATTCGATGATCAATTTAAATATGTTCGAAAATTGATTTTAAAAATACAGGTCATAGCGATATCGCCTCATATTAACAAATGATGAACAAAATAAGTATCTATGCTGCGTTTTGGCATTCTTTACAGAATATTGCATCTACCTGTGAAACAATTAACTTTCGAATATATTTTGGACTCAAAAATTAAATATATTTGTCAGCAAATGAAATATTAAACTCACTTATTTTTGAAATCAACGTTTCTTCTTGTAAATTCATGAAAAATAAACTTAAAAACACATGTGTCAAATATTAAAATCACGATGGTTTTGGCCTCAAATGAACATCATTATTGATAAAAACGAACAAAAAGTTTTAAATTATTATATTTTATATTATTATAGTAGAACGCCGATTATCCGAATTAATTGGGACCGGGGTCGATTCGGATAATCGAACATGTAGTGTCTTGCCTCTAGCTTTCAACCATGACAGTTGAAATATATCTGGACTCCAGCGAGTTCCAACTTCGACGTATGCTGATACCATTGTAGCGTCTACACGGCAATTGTCACTCGCATTTTTGTATTCTTGCGTCCCCACAAAACTTATTTTTATTGAAAAATTACTTGGTTTTAATTTTTTTATATTACGCTTAGGACTGATTCGGACTATTGGCGATTCGGTTAATCGGCGTTCTACTGTATAATATTTTAAAATAGTAAAGGAGGTTTTTAGTGTTCATTACAAAGTTTAGAATTAGTGATTATATTTTTGTCATGCGTGTCTTTGAGTCTGTTTTTACTTTATTTTCTATTTGTTATCCCCGCTTGCTCTGCTTGACTGTTTGTACCTAAATGTCCAAACTGAAGCGAAGAAAACCACAATAACACCATCAAATCAGATTTTTAAAAAATCTGCGCATGTTGTTGCTTACTCATTCCCATCAGAATCGATTGAAATATTATCGGTCGTCGTCGTTTCAATTTGGACGCTAAGCTCCTACATATATTCACGCTTTTTTATACGTGAAATTCCCCACCATCAAGTTTTTCATCGGTTATCCACGAATACAAGAATTCGCAGCTACCTTGACCAAACCACAACCATCCTAACAACACACCTTCCATCAATCCCAATAAAACACCGCCCAGAACATCCAATATGTTGTGACGATGCAATAATAATCTCGACAAGCAGACAGAAGTTGCCCATGAGAGAAGCGGCATAATAAAAATGAAATGTAAAGGAGACAAGTTAATGAAAAAATAAGCAATAAACACTGCTCTCGAAGCATGACCAGACGGGAATGAATACTTATCGGGACCGATCGATAACATATCATCGTTATTGGAAGCTGGACGTCTTCTTCGTACCGCTGCTTTTAGCACTGCTATAAAGAATATATCCAAAACCAAACCTACAAGCAACATTTAATTAAAATATAACCGGGTAGTTTAGCTATCGCTGTCAAGAAAAAAGTGCTATCGTTTTGATGGTTATTTTTAAGCCACAAGTGGGGAATGGTACTAGTTTAGGTCAAAAATAACTTTTGAAAATTTTTTAATCATTATTCATCATTTAGTGTCTTCACACAGAAGTTTTCAAACTTTGTCGAGAGATTGATTACATAAAGATGATTCTCTTCTAGTTAGATATTTTCAATTTGAATAATACTCACCGATAAACATATTAACTTGCATCTGTATCAAAGACGCGTTGCTGAATAGCCAAGAAAATGCTAACCAACCTGCCAGCCATGGTATTCCATGACATGAATACTGAAAAACAAAAAAAAAAAATCGATAATGAAAAAAAAAATGAAATAAAATTTTTTTAATAGATTTGTTTATGACAAAATTTTCTGTAAAAAATCCAAAATTATTAGGAGATTTATAAAGTTAAAAATTAAAAAAAACTTTTACATGCAGTCTTATGGAAAATATGTCAACCTAGCATGCAAACTGTTCATTTTAATTTTTTGCAAATAACCAAATAATGTCAGCAGTTCCGAAAACTAACTACGTAAAGCATCGATGTCTTACGCATATTTTAATATTTTTTCCAATTTAATTAGGAGACTTTTAATCAATAAAAAAAATTATTAAACATCAGCACTTTTCGATTATGGACTTTTATTCTTGACAATTTTAACAATTTTAACTGAATTTTCAACTTTTTATTGATTTCATTTTAATTTTTATTACTTCTAATTTCTTTTTTTAATTATTTTTTTAATTATTTACTGCAAAAAATATGTAAAATACAGATATTTACATAAATTTTTTTTTTTTACCTAACTTTGTACAAAAAATTCAAAAGTTAGAAATAATTTATTAATATTAAAAAAAATTATTTATTTATGTTTTTATGACAATAATTTATTACTATCATCGACCTATAACCTTTTGTAAAAATTTATTAAGGAAAAGTTCCCGTTTAGAATTCGACTTACTTTTGATTGGAACTGTAACGGATCAACCTCCTTAAATATCTTAATCTGCAAAATGTATAAGCACGGTTTTGTGTTTAAAATAAGGCGACCAGTTTAGTGTATTTCCTCGTTTTTTTAACTAGTTGAACGCATAATGCAAAATTATTTAATCCGCTGGTTCTATGTTAATCATGTTTTCAGTCTACCGCTTAGACCAGGGGTCGGCAACCTTTTGAGACGGAAGAGCCAAAAGTGACAATTTACAAAATTTCCCAGTTTTTAAACAGCCGCTAAACATTTTCGTTTCAGTATTATAGTATTTGCTTATATAGGTATAATATATATTATATCCGAGGACGACACGTCGCGACGGGGGCGGTGCGGGTGAGACGCGAGTGGAAATGGCTGAGAGATAGACATGGTACTCAATCATGGATCGATTGGATGATTTTTCAGGGTTTATATAATAAAATTATTTTTTTGCTCGACGGGCAGAAAGCGTCAACTTTCGTCCCGCTGCGCTAAACGAAGTTGCCTCTTCCTGCCTACGTCGAGCAAAAAAATAATATACACACCACGGGAAGTAAAGTAAGAAAGCCTAAGATCACATCAATTATATGTGATCTCAGACATTTCTTACTTTACTTCCCTAGATGTGTAATATACTATTTTTGCGTATGGAACTGGACAGCCGTTTTTTTAAGGTTATCCACTGTCAGGATTATAACATAAACAGATTTTTCGATTTGCTTTACAAACAAATCAGACGTTTTATGACATTAAGGAGGTTGATCCGTTACAGTCCCATTCAAAAGTAAGTCGAATTCTAAATGGGAACTTTTCCATAATAAATTTTTACAAAAGGTTATAAGTCGATGATACCAATAATATTATTGCCATAAAAGCATAAATAAATACTTTTTTTTAACATTAATTAATTATTTCTAACTTTTAAATTTTTTGTACAAAGTTAGGTTAAAAAAAATAAATTTATGTAAATATCTGTATTTTACATATTTTTTTACAGTAAATAATTAAAAAAAGAAATTAGAAGTAATAAAAATTAAAATTAAATCATTAAAAAGTTGAAAATTCAGTTAAAATTGTTAAAACTGTCAAAAATAAAAGTCCATAATAGAAAAGTGATAAGGTTTAATGATTTTTTTTATTGATTAAAAGTCTCCTAATTAAATTGGAAAAAATATTAAAATATGCGTAAGACATCGATGCTTTACCCAGTTAGTTTTCGGAACTGCTGACATTATTTGGTTATTTGCAAGAAATTAAAATGTACCGTTTGCATGCTAGTTTGACATATTTTCCATAAGACTACATGTAAAAGTTTTTTTTTTAATTTTTAACTTTATAAATCTCCTAATGATTTTGGATTTTTTACAGACAATTTTGTCATAAAAAAATCTATTAAAAAAACTTTATTTCAGATTTTTTTCATTATCTTCGTAAAACGGCTCAACCTCCTTAAGGCTTATCTTTCAATGTTCGTGTTTAAATTGTTATAAAGATAAAGAATCACAACAAAATATTTTTAGATCTTATATATAATCAAGTAGCAAATTTTCATATCTAATCTGTGTAGATTGTAGAGTAATGAACACAATAGTAATTCTTTATATTATATTAACATTCGTAAACACACAAGTAACTAACATTTTATGCGTTTCTTGTTAAAAAAAATGTATTCTTACCTCCAACATTTTATAGTGTATTCTTAGCGATCGAAAAGGTAAAAAATTATTAGCCCATAATATAAATTTTTGAGTAATATATACATCAAAATCTAAAACTTTACGTAAAGCTGGGTGAATGTTCCTCTTTTGTACCTAAAATACATATTTTTCAATTATATCTTTGATGCATATTATTAAAATCAAATTGCCAAAAAATAATTTAATATTTTACCATTTTGTCCAAGTAATGAAGACGTAAGATAAGATAAATTCAAACCTAACACTGTTCAAAATTTGAAAATGTCAAATTGAATGATTGTCTAATTTGCACTTTACAGTCTTACAAATACTTAAGATAAAATATAACTAGTTTATACAACAAATGCCAACCTGAGAAGCAAATTGGTTGGGAACTTTTGTATATCCAAAATAATGTAGTTAGCATGGAACATGGACATAGGTATATTCCTATGTCCATGGCATGGAACTACAGCTTTTTTATGTCTATGACATCCAAATCTATAATGCAAACATTATTTACTGTAAGGACTACAGGTATGCATTGTTAGTTGCCGCTTGTCAGTCAAATTGATTGCTTTATAACCGCCCACGAAAATGTCTTTTCTTAAAAAAGCGCGTGTAAAAAAATACACCTAAATGATTGTATTAAAATCAAAAAAGTTTAATAATAAATCATAATGAGCTATAATAATAAACGTTCTTAAACTTAATTTAACAACCGGCTGATTATTTCGTTTTTTTATTGTTATGATTATGAAAATATTTTTATAAAAAATGTTACACTTACTTACCTTATATTATCAATTTATTGCTTTTCATATTTTCTGATTTCTTCAAAAATACCTATTACATTGAATGTTAGATTTTCCGTGGTGTTTTCTATATATTTATCTAGCGGTGCCCAACTCCATAGATCTCAAAAATGTTTATACGTAAATTAAAATTTGAATGCAAACTTCAGCAAAACATTTCATGTCAGCGTGCTTAGTTTGAAAAAACCGCAGAGATTTCCCTAAAAAATCGCACGTATTATCTACATAATACATATAGTTTTGTGTTAGTTTTCCATAATAATTTGAAAAATTTCTCCGATTTTCAAATTCGTAAATATTGCTTTATCTCTTATTTAACAGTTGGGGAGTAAGCTCGGTTTACATAATCAAAAATATTTTAATTAAATTATATCTCGAGCTACATAAATTATAAAATAAGTTGAAGATTATGTGTCTATTGCATATTTCTGTTTAATAAATAAGTCAAATAAATTACTGTAACTTCCCAAACCAATGAATCGAAAATCGTCCAACTAATTTGTAAATTTTCCAAATCTTGAAATATTTCACAAAGGAAGAAGATAGCATTTGAAATGTTTTTACACATATTTGTTTCATAATATATAGTGTTATTTGAAACTTGAAAATAAATACCTATTCTTGAAGTGAAATTTCTATAGTGAGGGTAAGGTCGTAAAGCGAAGAAAGTAGAAACTAAAAGTTAAAGTACATGAAAGATAGACAATTTGAGAAAGAAAAAGATGGAGCGATATTCACAACAGACGCACTATTTATGAACTGCACAACGCGTTTGCTTTGCCCTGTCATCTATTGTTGGGTAGATAAAGTAATCAAGAAGTTTCACTTCTATCGTGTGGTTTTAAGCACATACTTTGATCATTAGTACAACGATTTTTTTTGTGTAAATGGAATTAATAAAACACCAAAGATGTGATTTTACTCAATCGGATGAGATACAGACAGAGAGAAATAGTGCAACCCTAAAATTATCTGTCTCAATAACATTTCTATTTTTTAAGATAAAAACTAACAGATATTGTAAGTGCATTTTTCCTGAATTTTCGATACAGTTCTCAGAAATTTTGGCAAAATCATACATTGTGTCTGCCAAAGAGAATTTTCTTTCTACGCGAATCAAGTAAATATCATGTGGCTGCAAACAAAGCATACTTTTACTGATTGATTTTTTTATTACGAGTTCACAAGACGCGTACAGAACTATTATTCTATTATTTATAGATAAAGGTAATGCCACACTTGGCGCAATAGCCTCGAAGTATTTATAACGCCTGTCTCTGTTAGTTCTAATTAATAATGGTCTAAGCAGTGGAGGCTTACGCGTTTGGAGGCCGTTAATGCACTTTTAGATGCTTCCAAAAATATTATTTGGATACTTTAGAGAAGACTAGCTCTCAAAAAAATGTAAATACAGATGATTTTTAAGTTGATTCTTCTTTTTTAACAGCGTGTAAAAATCAAATAGACGAACAAATATTTTAAGTAGCTTTTTTATCAAAACTCAAAAATAAGAGAGAAACTGCCTTTGTAAGTTTAATTAATTTTTTTAAATTAAATTAATGTCTACTCGATTTAGTGGGGACTATCAACTCCGCAAGACTAGGACTTCTGGCACGATTTAAAAAGCAAACAAAACTTGACCCAAGCGAAGCCGGGTTCGCGCAGCTAGCGAAAAAAACTACCACGGAAATAAAATAAAATAAAAAGAATTTGGAAAAAAATCCAATGTATTATGTGCATAAAACATGTAACTACACAGAAATGGGACATATAAAATGAGATGGCATACTCACATACAATAAATTTTCATCGTCTACTGATTATAAAATACATCTCAAACAAAAGATGAAAATAGTTCACATCTCATCTAGTATGTGTATTAACCTGTCATTGAAATCGTATAATCAAACAGTCCAGAACTGTTGAGGTTTCTTTACATCACAATGGTGCCGAACTAGGGAATACTAGAATCCCGAAATACCGAGATCCCGCATACATTTTGCGGGACTAATATCGGTCGAAAATTTTGCGGGATCCCGTTGGACTAACGGGATTACAGAGAAGCGTGGTTCATATACGTGTTACTCGGCGCTGATGATCCTTATGACGACATTATTATTTCTCTCGTCAATCTGGAGACAGCACCAATGTCACTTCAAGCAGTGCCGGATTAACCTATACGCTAACTACGCTGAAGCGTAGGGCGGCACTCGTCGGAGGGGCGGCAGGGACGGTCACAAAAAAATTGGTTGTCTGTAAAGTCGGTTTACGGACGATAGTTTTACGTGATAACGTATTCCGTAATACATAACCTAAATTTATATAATAATTATAATAATTCGAATCTATGATATTGCATCTTTCGCTTCAAATTTAGGTTAATTTTATTTATTTAAATTACTCACCATATAATATAATTGTTTTTTTTAACTTTCTTTCTTTCGTATTTATTTTAAGTCTCAAAGATTAGCTGTCATATATTTATAAAACAATTGTTTCACTGTTTATATAAAATTCCAAAACCTACTTACAATATTTAAGTATTTTCATACGTCAAAAAATTGATTTTTATAATGATAAAATTTGTATGAAAGCGATTTTTTGGAGAGATGAGACCTAGCTAAAACAATTTTCTGCCCCCCAAAATCCCTTTTCAGTAAATTTCATCCAAATCGTTAGGGCCGTTTTCGAGAAAAGCACGCACTGGGTCAGGCGGAACGTTAGGAACGTTACACTTTTTCGTGCATGCAGCCGGTGTTTTATCAATTTATAAGATTGGTGATTCATCAATTTATAAGACGTTATCACGTCAAAAAATAAAATGATTTCTAACTAACGAAATGACGGTCTGTCTTGAACTTCCAATTGGAATCAGATATTACTAACTGATATAATATACCTACACAGCACGTTATCAGGGGCGGGAGGCAACGTTTTCCCTCGAACATGAGTCTTGGTAGGATAAATAAGTTCAAACATGGTGTATTTGCGGGCTACAAAAGCAAATATATGCGGAATGATGGAATGATTTGAAAGTCGGGAAAACGCTAGCCTTAAGTGGGCGGCAAGCCTGTTTTAGCGTATAGGCGGCACTTGGTATAATCCGGCACTGACTTCAAGACGAACTGGAACTGATTTTTACCAGTATGAAAAGTTCTGGATCAACAGCCCAACAACCTAGGTCTGGCAATATGGGCAACCTTGAGGTTTTGATAAAGAAGGAAATGAAATATTTCGAGTTAGGTGACTATTGACTATTGTACCAGCCAGCGTGGAAACTGAGCGAGTTTTTTCAGCCGCTGGCTACCTTGTGTGCAATATCAGGAGTCGTTTAGCAGACGATACAAACGAGGTCTATTAGGTCTTTATTTATCAATGAATTCAGAGGTTTAGGTCCACCCTGCTGGATCCCGCAAATACCTGGATCCAGCGGGACTAAGATGATTCAGTCCCGCAAATACCGAGATTAATTCAGTTCCGATAATACTGTATCGTATTTGTCCCGTTCATTTGTAAATAAACCTTTCGGCGGCTGATGAAAAACATATTATTATGCACTGTTTAAAAAAAAACGAATCATTCTATTGTATTAACTGTATACGAATCCATTTGTATTGGATAGGCATTATTACCCAACTGTTTAAGATGGCGAATATTTCACGCTTTGTTGATTTTAATTAATCAGTAAAAAGCACATTGATATACAAGGTGTCTAGTCGACACGTCTAGTAAGGTGTAGATTGCACAGGAAAAAGTATCTAGGTTGGAAAAATACAATACTAGACGCTATTCCGTCACAAAAAGTATTACTGAGATTCATATAAACCAGAGGTTCCCAGACTTTTTTTCTCATAGACCACTTTCAAAATTTAGCTGTTTCCGGTGGACCCCCTGCAGCTACATTTCTACCATATTCCCAAAACTCGACAAAAAATGTGAGGATTAGATCTAACTATGGAAATTTGCGATGCGGCTGAGTTCCAACCACGAATGGGGAGTTTTCTAAATCAAATAAGTGAGAATTGATTGGTTAATTAATTAATTGACTGTGCTGTGAGTGGATGTCAAAAAAGTAAAGTTGGCCAATAAAAAAAGTGATTCCATCAACTTTACCTTTTTGACATCTATTCACAGCACAAGGAACCAATCAATTCTCGCTTATTTCATTTAGAAAACTCTCCATTCGGAGTGGTAAAAAATAAAAATGAAAAGAAAAATAGCATATTTTGGAATTTGCAAGTTTTTACAAGTAACAGTCGCTGAGCTTCTTAAAATATTATATGCCTATACATTGATAGGTAAAGTCAAGCCAACATTTTAGTTCTTCACTATCGAAAGCAGATAAATTTTCGTGGACCCCCGCTTACAAATTGTGAACCTGGGGGTCTACCTGGACCACTTTGGGAACTAAGGATATAATAAACAATCAAATGAATAAAATCACTTTCTCACTGTTGACCTGATCTAATGTACTAAGTATGTATACCATCCTTCTAAAACGCCATGTATATAACAAATAAAACGTACATTCTGTATACGTCCGAAAAATGGATCAATTATTGGAGAATATCTATATTTATGTTATTATTTCAATTCGATACTCATTTATTGGCTGTTATTTATTTACAATCTACTTTGAAAATTGACCTAAAATCTGATATGCAATGAAGCAATAAATGAACTCTTCAATAATAATTGATCTAATTGATCACTATATTGAAATAAGATAATATCAAGATTCAAGAAACAGTCTTAAAAAAGATAGATCTCGTGGTCAAAAAAACTTTTGTCATGGCTAAAGCTCGCTGCACACACGACGCTGATTTTGCCGTTAGAATCCTTGCTAGTTTTCTCGATGGCTTTTATGTGCTTGCTTCACATGATGCGTGTTTTCAAACTTGTTTTGTAAGAGAGTTTGATGCGCGCGCAGTGACAGTTCAAATGACCAGAGACCAGAGCGCGTGTTTGTTGTCTGAGCAAATGCAGATACTTTGACGCCATGTTAGTTTGTATGGATTAAAACAGTATTTAGTGCTGGAGTATAATACGCGCCATGAATCTAAAAGGCTCGGAAGTTAGATGCGAATGCGGGCTTGCGCTTGTACAGTCTGTTGAAAAACTACAAACTCGCAAACTAAAGTAGCAATAACAACTTGACAATAGCGTACTCGACTGTACTTTAAAGCAGGAAAGCGACAAGTGACAAAGACCAATCACCGACGAGCGCACGTTCCGTGCAGGTAGCTGGGAGGTGGTGGGAGTATCGACGGCTCTAAAATGTGCCTTTGCGACGCTGTTTGTGACTAGCTTCCGAACCTTTTAGATCCACGGCGCGTATTGTACTGTGAGTATAGACTTAATTTAAAGTGCCAATAATTATAACATTTCTAACCTAGTTAAAGTTGCCTGAACTTTACTATGGGTGCTCCACTTTCTTCATTTCATATTTTATTTATATAATCGATGATACACCGGTGAACTTATAACAGTCATCTAAACTTTGAACCCGTATTTATAAATGTTAGTCTTATTGCTTATGACACTCAGATTTTCATTTCTAAAAAAATATCAAAAATTCTTAGAATATTATGTTGAAAAAAATTCGATTTCAAATACGCTGAAATGGTTTTAGTATGGTAACTCGATGTGCAAAATATCCATTGGAAATACACAATTATTATTTTAAAAATTTAAATAACATATAACAGTATTTTTAGCCCTTTAAAGTGCGGAAAATTGATTTTTAAAAATTATTTTTTTTGCGCAGTGAAAAGGGGAATGCGTTTGGGGGGAGTTCTTTAAAAAACAATTACGGGGTCGTGTCGAAGCGATGGCGTTTCTTTTTAATTGATATGCTTCGCTCCTATTGGTCATAGCGTGATAAATGGACTATCTAACAAAACAAATAAAAAATTTTCAATTCGAACCAGTAGTTCCTGAGATTAGCGCGTTCAACAAACTCTTCAGCTTTATATATTATTAGTATAGATAGAAGATAGGTACAAAAAAAATATAAACAGAAGTGATGAAAACTGAAAATTCGCTCTAGGAATCTTTAAAACTGTTCAATTACAGACCAAGCTACGATTTTATTCATTTGAATTAGTTGAGCTAACGTCTATATAATTTATTAAAAAACAAATCTCATAGTATGTGGATTTTGTAATCCGTTACTATATATACAGACACCGGACAACCATACCGTATTATATGTAAAATCTATACTAATATATAACGCTGAAGAGCTTGTTTGTTTGGTTGAACGCGCTAATCTCAGGTACTACTGGTTCGAATTGAAAAAAAAAAATGGTTAGATAGTCCATTTATCGAGGAAGGCTATAGGCTATATAATATCACGCTACAACCAATAGGAGCGGAGCATCAATGAAAAATGTAGCAAAATATAACTGAAAATTTGTCTGTCCGACAAAAACTTTTGAACGGTAACTCCGATCATCATGAAATTTGGACACAACATTTAAACTAAGATGAACGTGCGTACTCATGTGCCTCCCCCCAGTCGTTCTTTTGCACCCGGGTGAAACCGGGCGGGACCACTAGATTATTATAAACAACCTCTTCACCTTTATAATATAGAAGTATAGATATATCACTCTAGGGCAGTGCCGGGTAAATACGGCTAGTTGCAAAGTACAGGTCGCTTTGAATCATTTGTTTTAGAGTCTAGACTTCATAGCACGCGTGATTTATTGAAATGGACTCTATTCGTACAATGATTGTCAGCGCTAAGTTAGTATAAACTTCAAATCACATTTCATTTTATACATGTCTGTCTTGTTTGTACAATACAAGAGGTCGGTAAAACACACAACAGATTCATTTCGGCGTTCACGTCACCCGTCTTAAAATAATTTGGCACAAGTACCAAACGAAATTAGAACACAGAACGCAAACGAACGAAACTCAACCGCAAGAAGAGAAGAAGTAGGCTGTTTTCATCAGTTTGCGATCTGCAAGACGGTGGCGTTATAGGAACATAATTCGTATCACCTCGACCAAACCAAGGACCTCCACAAAAATATATTGTTGTCGTTATTTTGTATTTGTAAACAAACGCCACTCGCTGTAGGCTTTTTTGGGAAATTATACAAATAAAACAGAGGTGTATTAAAGTGAATTGTATAATTATGTTTGATAACAATATGAGCCATGTCAACGCGTAGTGCTCCTCTCCCGAGAAAACGAATCAACAAGAATTCATTGGATGACATAACAAATTCGCCGCCGCCTAAGAGATCTGTTAGCGCATCACTGGGTGAGTTTAAGAAGATTTTATTGTACAGAGCGATCGAAAAGTAAACTAACGGACACGGTTTTATAAATAATCCCAATTTTTTTATTGGCGATTTGAAAAACTCTTTTCTGAGCATATTTTGTATGTCTACCTTTAATATGGTTACTTCTTGATCGTTCATCGTAAGGCCGAGCACACATGAAGAGCGTTCAACGCGCGTTGGCCCAACGCGCGTTGAACGCTCTTCATGTGTGCTAGGCCTCTCATATAAACTAGGCCTAATTATATGTGTTTTTTTTAATCTAGTGACGTGTGATAAAGATGGTTATTTTATGCATTTTACTTAAGTTGACACAATACGCGTCACGGATCTAAACGGTTCGGAAGTTAGTCACAAACAGCGTCGCAAAGGCATATTTTAGAGCCGTTGAGACTCCCACCACCTCCCAGCTATCTGCACGGAACGTGCGCTCGTCGGTGATTGGCCGTGATCGCTCGTTGCCTTTGTCACTTGTCGCTTTCCTGCTTTAAAGTACAGTCGAGTACGCTATTGTCAAGTTGTTATTGTTATTTTAGTCTTGTTGAGTTGCGAGTTTGCAGTTTTTCAACAGACTGTACAAGCGCATTCGCATCTAACTTCCCTTTTAGATTCGTGGCGCGTATTGTACAGTATAAAGTTAATTTAGTAAATTATGAACAACAATACGAAATAGGGTATAATAATTCGAGGCATTTACCTACCTATTTGGTAAAAGCTGCACGAAGTTTAGAGAGTAAAAATTTAAAATATTACTTCGGTGTCCGTCCGTCTGTCTGTCACAGGCGATTTTCTCTGAAACTATATCTGACATATGAATTTGGCACACAGTGTGGTGGTCCAAATGTAGATGTGAAGTATAAAAAGATGAATTTTTATTCTGAGGGTTGGTTCAGTGGGTTAATTGGAAGATTCAAGGACGTTGAGTAGGGTGTCAAATGAAAACTTATTGAAGCACGAACTCAACAATACACAGGCTGATTCCAAAGTTGACGTTATCCTTTCACCAGCGAATAGAGCTTCAACAAATAAGATTTTTTTCCTTTGGCGCTTTTTCGAAATATCAACATTAACGGTGATACAAGGTGTCAAAGTTTTTATTTTTTTACTCGAAAAAAATAATAAAAGAGTTTTTCTTTTTAGAATTGAACAAGGAATTCAATAACAATTTTTATTTTTAGAAAAATCATCGACGTACCATTTTTTTTTTCTTAAAAACATTAAATAACTTTTTTCTACGCGTGTCACTGGTCAATCCAAAAATATTTTATTTATTGAAGAATTTCCCTCCTACGTGGCTATTGACATCTACAAAATTTTTCTTAAATATCTCAAGTGGTTTGGCAGTTATTAATAAATTTTATTTTTTTAAATAATACTTTGACACCCTGTATCTCCGTTGATGTTGATATTTCGAAAAAGCGCCAAAGGAAAAAAAATCTTATTTGTTGAAGCCCTATTCGCTGGTGAAAGGATAACGTCAACTTTGGAATCAGCCTGTTTATGATATATTTTTTAATTAATACACGTCAAGTTGGTATGCGTTATGTACGAGTTACGCTATAACTCGCTGTTACAGCACGAGACTCGTAATCGCAGGTTCGTGGGTTCGAATCCCATGTAATACATTTTTTTTTTGAGTTCAGAAGAAGGAATGCGGTTACATCTACGGCTGGAAAACACGCGATCAAAATAGTACATAGATACTAAAATCTATCGGTACAAAATAATCCTATACTTGTTAATTAATCATGTTTCGCACTTGACGCACTTTAGTTTTTACGTCACGCACAACGCTACACGTGTGCGTGTAAAATATAAACTGTTTACTAAATAAAAACTCAACCATTATTTTATAGTTTACAATCCATATTTTTACCACAATCTAAATTAATTTCGACTAAGACATATGGTGTTCAGGAATTTTTACTACGTGCATCCTGCCGCCAATTTATTGTTTAGAGTGTAAAAGAACAAATGTCATGAGTACGCACATTCATCTTAGTTTACCGAGATTAATGTTGTGTTCAAATTTCATGATGATCGGATCGGATGACGGAATTTTGCAACAGTTTTCATTGATGCTCCGCTCCTATTCGTTGTAGCGTGATATTATATAGCTTATAGCCTTCCTCGATAAATGGGCTATCAAAAAAAAAAAAAAACAATTCGAGTCAGTAGTTCCTGAAATTAGCGCGTTCAGCCAAACAAACAAACAAACTCTGATGGGAATAATTTTGAAATAAACAATTTGGATTTTGTACAAACTTTATTTACAAATTCAACTCAAACCCCAAACTTCAACCCTCAACGCTTAACCTAAAATACTTTTTAACTGTCAATTTCTCTCAGCCAATCATGCTAAAACACGTTGCAACGACCAGTCGTTAATATAGATATTTCTTAATTGCTCTTCTGTAACAAATTTAAAGCAGTTAATCATTATCAACTTTCGAACCTGTAACATATGGCTAGACCCCATATCTTGTATTCTCCTAGTTTCTAGAAATAGCTACCCTTGATGCAAACGCATTTTAAAAACTATAACAAGAGTCTAAACTCTTAGGTTTCAATTTTAAAGAAAAAAATTGGTTGTCTGTAAAGTCGGTTTACGGACGATAGTTTTACGTGACAACGTATTCCGTAATACATAACCTAAACCTCCCAAAATTTGGTTTCAATCCGCTTATCCTTGGTGTCGGAATGATAAGAAATGTCAAAAGTGACGTTTGCAACTGTCAAAGTATTATGTTCTAATAATAATTAGTTATTCCAATACTTAACTTAGAAGGCGTTGCATTTCACAAAATACTAATGTCAAAAAATTGAATTAAACATTAGAAATGCAGCCGTTTTTATGTTAAGACAAGACATACGTTATCTTCTAATTTCCATGTACGGCAAACAAAGACGACCAACCGCGTCGCGCCATGCATTAGACAACATTGCATTTATACAGCTATTTTTCTATATAAATTTGTATAAAAAAACTGTTTAGGCAAATTCTGTTATACGAAATCTATGTAAAATGTTCTCCTCTTTCGTTTAAGACTGGTTTCAAACCGATCTGATTTAAATTGAGCGAGAAATTAGCAAAAAGCACGCACAGGGTCAGGCGGAACGTTACGCGTTACGAACGTTACACTTTTTCGTGCATGCAGCCGGTGTTTTATCAATTTATAAGATTGGTGATTCATCAATTTATAAGACGTTATCACGTCAATAAGTCGAATAATAAATAACAAATAAGTCAAAGAAAAACTTTTTTACAATCTTACAAAGATTAAATATAGTTTATATACACGCCAATCGTTTCTTTATAAAAATATTGAACTAACATCTTTCAAAAGTTCGAACCAAAGTTCCAAAACAAAGGCCGATCGAAAAAAGAGTAATTTTAATTCCAAACATGAATTTTTATTTTTTGCCTCCTGGTGTAAATCATTCGGTTTAGGTTTATAGCATTTTTAACTGAGTTCAAAAAAGAAGAAGGTTCACAATTCGGCTCTTATGTATACGTATTTTTATTGTGGGTTGTGGATATGTTCACGCATAATAGGGTATTTTGCACCACGTAAGAAAAAATCAAGTAATACCTGTTCTAGATAGATTTTGTAAAAAGCAAACGAAATTTTTTTAAATTCGAAAAGAAAACTTGACATTTCAGTATCCTGCATTGAGTTTTTATGTAACATAGACTATTATACAAATGGATTTTTTTTGGTTAATTATTGAAGCAAAAATTTTTTTCTGTGGAAAAGTTCTGCTTCGTCCAAAACCTCTAAAACACTAAAGAAAATGTCCTTCGGCCTAAAGTTATACGAGGGAAATCAAAAAGTTTTATTTGACTAAAAATAAAAATTATATATCTGTGATATTCAAGATTTTCGACTTAATCAAATTTAATTCAAAATAATAACATAACTTACTTCTAAGTAAATATTTATTCAGAATTATAAATCAGAATTCAACGTATCCTCCATCTCTCTCCATACAAAGAACGGTTCTCCTTCCAAAATCCGTCACTGAATTTCGAATCATTGTAGAAGGAATTTGATGGATTTTTCGGTGATAATCCTTTCCAATTGATCAATATCTTGAAAAGGTCTTTCAGAGTACACCATTTTATTTAGATAGCCCCAGAGGAAATAATCTAGGGGTGTCAAATCGGGTGATCTGGCTTTAGTAAAATAAAACTTTTTGATTTCCCTCGTATAACTTTAGGCCGAAAAAAAATTTCATTGGTGTTTTAGAGGTTTTGGACGAAGCAGAACTTTTCCACAGAAAAAAATTTTTGCTCTAATAATTAATAAAAAAAAATTCCATTTGTAAAGAACTTCCGTGGACACGCTGTATAGAAACACGTTTTTATAATTTCGTCATAAAATTTTTGAAAACTGTCCAGAAACATTTAAACTCCACCTACGCCGCCGATGCGTAACACGATAGCAAGCTAAATCGCTGCTTGCCATATTGCTCTGTTTATTTAATGTATTTTAAATATACCTATATTAATAATTAAATAAATGTCTAATATGTTTTTTTTCCATTGCATTTTTAGGCAGTGTCAACATATTATGTGGATCATCTTTAATTCCAAGGTATTTTACTGAAACCCGTTTTTTCCAGTTTGCTGTGGTGTTTTGAGAAATGGATGACATTTGTACTCAAAAAAATATTTCCATATACAAATAATAATTATTATCCTACACAGACGCATATTCCACAAACATGTGTTTATTCACATTTCATGTATATAAAATTTTATACTTAAAACAATAGTCATTATTTTATGAAAATAGCCAGGTACTTGTACGGAATTTTTTATTATGCAGAATTTTTGATGAAAACCGAGTTCTTTCGGAACTTTGGCAAAATCAACATGCTTATAGAAAAAAACATGCTGAATCCAATGAGCACAAACAAACGTCTGTATATCTTTTGGTTTAGAAGTTATTTGCGTTTATAGTTTTCAGAAAATCATATAAAACCTTCGAATGGCCGTAGTTTCTAAACTAAAAGAGATACAAACGTTTGCTTGCGCTCATCGAGTTACAATCATTGAGAAGTGTTAGATGCCCAGTTACCATATTAAATAATTTATTGGTATAATCTATAAAAATAAAATATTCATATATGCAAAAAAAAAAATATTTTTCTTCGATATATAGTGCAGGGCATAGTGGCGCATTCGTTTGCAAAATTCGTTTGGTTCGTAATTTTTTTTTTAAATGTCCAGGAGGCTCTCCTGATTATAACAGTGTAACATGACACTCAATATCTGTTGCCGTTATTGTTTAAACAACGAAAAATTGAAAATATTGCAAAATAAGTTTTTTTGCAATAAATAATTTTTTTATATATTTTTCAGACTATTTTGAATCGAAAAAGTCCTTACACTCATTATCGTATCTTCAACCGGTGAATTTTTATGAATTTTTAAAAATTAAAAATCGTTGTAAATCGTGATTTTCTTGAATTAAATAGTACACCTGAAAAAAAAATACCGTGATTTCTATTTTTTTATTAAATATTTAAACTTTAATAAAAAAAATGGCGTAATCAGATTTCAAATATTTTATTAATTATTATGTTTATTATTCATAATAACAATATGCAATAATTTGTCGAAGCGTACCATCTGCCTCTCTCTTACTAATGTCATACATAGGACTGGGAGTGAGATGACAATACTACTATCCTTTAAGTGCATGCGCGTAAAGAGCATATTGTTATTATGAATAATAAACATAATAATTAATAAAATATTTGAAATCTGATTACGCCATTTTTTTTATTAAAGTTTAAATATTTAATAAAAAAATAGAAATCACGGTATTTTTTTTCAGGTGTACTATTTAATTCAAGAAAATCACGATTTACAACGATTTTTAATTTTTAAAAATTCATAAAAATTCACCGGTTGAAGATACGATAATGAGTGTAAGGACTTTTTCGATTCAAAATAGTCTGAAAAATATATAAAAAAATTATTTATTGCAAAAAAACTTATTTTGCAATATTTTCAATTTTTCGTTGTTTAAACAATAACGGCAACAGATATTGAGTGTCATGTTACACTGTTATAATCAGGAGAGCCTCCTGGACATTTAAAAAAAAAATTACGAACCAAACGAATTTTGCAAACGAATGCGCCACTATGCCCTGCACTAATAGTTAAATAGTTCTTTGTCGTACATAATTATGTTAATTTGGGTCAATTTTTTGTGGAAATGTCGATGAAACGAATTGAAACGTTTAATTACTCGGACGATCAGATCGAAAAAGTGATGAGATAATAAAATATAAAAAACAAGAGTTACAATCAGTACTGGAATAATTATTGTTACGTTTTGTGATTAAAGATTGATTATATGTTATATTTTTTTATCTTCTATTATCTACATGCATACGCCATACAGACAATCTAGAACGAGGTTTAAGTATCAAAGTATTTTTAATTATAATACCTACATCGATACGTTTGCCAACACGGATTTGAAAATGGATCAATTATCAAATAAAAATAACTGTAAGTCTTTATTCTCTAATAAATTGTCATTAAATTATTCTCAATACGTTATTGATCCACTATAATTAAAACATTTATTAATATGAAACTAAAATAAATGTTTTTTCTTATTGGCATGTTCTAAAACGTAAGTACCCACTTCATAGTTCACCAATTTGATTAAAATTTTATAACGTTAGGCTATAAGCATTTAGGATAGTTCTTTCCATTTTTCTTTGAGGATAATAGAACAATTCCGAACATCTACATTTATATTTCACTAAAATAATCACAACTTATTATTTTTTAGCGTTATAGTGCAAAATGTATTCCTTTTGTGTTTACTTGAGTGAATGATTTTTGCGTTTATGATTTTTTTTATGATTTGACGTTCATTTTTTAATATTTCGACTTGATGAAACAGTCAAATACATTTTTAACAGTTTAAAAAAAGAACAAATCTAAATGTTTTATTGTCTTCCAGGAAAACGCGAGCCACCTCCGGTACCGATCAAAACTTATCTGTGGGAAGAGTTAAGGCGTGCTCGATTACTTGGAGGCTATCCTTGGACGCATCTGTACAAAGGGCAACTCGATCCGGACACTGACATCGTCATGGATACATCGAACATCAGGCGACGAAGAAGGAGACCGGAAAATTTAACTGAACAATCGGCTGAAGCTAGTCCACCCGAAGATGACTCGTCGGAAACTGACGGCTCCACAACCAGAAGGCGCAGAAGAAAACCTGAAATAGATAAAGATCAGTCTGTCGACATCAGTCCTTCTGAGAGTGATGCAACAGAAGACCCTGCTCGAAGACGTAGAAGGAGACCAGAAAGTGATTCAGAACTAACGGCGGAAGTCACTCCGTCTGAATCGACAGAAACCGATAGTTCCGTTCGAAGGCGCAGAAGAAGACCGGTAACAAGTCAAGAGCCAGCTGCTACTGAAAAAAAAGATTCAGACAATATAACAAAACAAAAACTGAGTGAAGGTTTGAGTGAACAAGTAGAAAGTGAACAAACAAAAGACAGTATAACTGAATCACCGTTGAACACTAGTGAAACTGGTGAACTAGTGCATTCTGAAGAAAAGACTGTTAAATCTAGTGTTCATGAAACTGAACCAATCAGCAGAGAAGAAATTTATGAAATAAAAGAAAGAATACAAGAAGATGAAACAAAAATTATAATTATATTAGATGATAAAAACAATCCCTTAAAAGATGAAACCGCCTTACCAATTCCGCTAGAAGAATCGATAGAAAACACAAAACCTTCGGAGAATCTTGAATATTACAGTAGAGTTCTAAAAGATGGCAGTGTATACATACCGTTATCTGGTGTTCCGACTTTAGAATATGACAATATAGATAAAGGATTAACAGCTGAAAAAACAGACGTAACGCAAGAAGATCCCCAGAAGCAGTTAAAAACTTACAGTAAAATTTTAGACGATGGCAGTGTATATATTCCGCTATCAGGGGAACCAGTTCCAGATGCGGAAACTAGGCTAAGAACCAATATAATTAGTGAAACTGACAAAAGGTTGACACCTGATAGAAAGGATGTTGAAGAATCCAGTAAAGCTATAAAGACGTACAGTAGGCTTATGGATGATGGGAGTGTATATATACCGTTGACAGGAGAACCAGTTCCAGATGAAGAAACTAGACTAAGAACCAATATTATTAGTGAAACTGACAAAAGGTTAACACCTGATAGAAAGAATGCTGAAGAACTCAGCAAAGATCTAAAGACGTATAGTAGGCTTTTGGATGATGGTACCATATATATACCGTTGGCAGGAGAACCAGTTCCAGATGCAGAAACTAGGCTAAGAACCAGTATAATTAGTGAAACTGACAAAAGATTAACACCTGATAGACAGAATGATGAAGAATCCAGTAAAGATATAAAGACGTATAGTAGACTTATGGATGATGGTAGTTTATATATACCGTTAAAAGGAGAACCAGTATCAGAAGAAGAACTATTGAAAAGTAAAGTATACTCAGAAATGACAGAAACTGACAAAGAAAAAGAAAATTTGTCTGAAAAAAATATAGATGAAGGCAAAAATAATGTTATACTGGAACCAGTGTACATTTCAGGTGATGATAATAAAACAGACATAGAAATCAACATATCAAAAAGTACAATAAGCGAACCAAGTTCATCAGAGCTCCAAAAACTTGTTTCAGAATTAACTGACAAATCAGAAATACCCACTGAAAATGTAATCACTTCTGAAAAATCGATACAATCTAGATTAACTCCTGAAAAAAATACGAAGGATGAAAAGCCAATTTTACAATCGGAAAGCCCTGCTAAAGAAACAGATCAGTTCACTGGTGTAGCTCTAGAAAATGAGGTTGAAAAAAAATTAGAATATTTCAGCAAAACGTTACCCGATGGTACAGTATACATTCCTTTAAAAGGCGTTCCTGAAGATTCATTACTGGAAAAAATTGAACAATCAGCGAAGGAGAGCATATGTGAAGAGCCATCTAAGACAACAAATATCAAAGATTTGCCAGATTATACGGAAATTGCTGAAAATATTAGAAAGGAGATCGAAAAAGAGCGTGAAGAAGCCAATAAAAAAATTAAATATTATAGTAAAGTGTTAGATGATGGAAGTATTTATATACCACTGAAAGGTGTACCTGGAAATGAAAATGAACCAACCTTAGTAGAAAACGGTGTCGATACCATCGAAAAAGATATTCAAGATATTTCAGCAACCGCATTAGAAAAAACTGAAAATGAACCTACAGCAGACATAATAGTCTCAGAAGAAACGGCTCCTCCTGCGGCTATTATTGAAAAAGATATTCAAGATATTTCGGCAACCGAGTTAGAAAAGACTGAAAATGAACCTACAGCAGACGTAATAGCTTCAGAAGAAGCGGCTCCTCCTGCGGCTATTATTGAAACGGTCTACATTTCGGACACTGCAACTTCCCCGGATATTTTATCGACAGAAGTAATAGAGCCCCCGGAAGTGCAAGAAGGATCTCTTCAGCAACTGGTTTCAGATATCATAGCCAGAGATGAAAATGTTAACACAGTGGAAGAACCAGAAGCAGTACCACTAACAGAAATTAAAGACGAATCACCACCAGAGAGTATAGAGTATTTCAGCAAAACTTTACCAGACGGGACAGTTTATATTCCTCTAAAAGGAGTACCAGATGAAGATACTTTAACTGCAGTTGAAAGATCAGCTAAAGAAAAACTATTGTCACCAGCTACGGATAATAAAATTAAAAAAGTGCCAGACTTTACTGATGTTACCGAGGAAATACGCAAAGAATTAGAACAAGAGCGTCAAAAAACACCCCAACCAGAAATTCAAACATACAGTAAAGTGCTGAGCGATGGATCTGTTTATATACCATTAAAAGGAGTTCCAGCAGATGATGTCATTGATAACTTTGCAGCTACAGAAAAACAATTAAATGGTGTGTCTGTTTCAGAAGGGACAAAAGAAACGAAAAGTACAGACGTTTCAGCCAGTAAACGTTTAACACTAGAACCACAAACTGATCTTTTACGTCGCAGTAAAAGTAAAACACCCGATTTTACGGAATTAACAGAAAAAATTCGCAAATCTATACAAGAGGACCGTTCCGGTAAAGAAATATCAAAGAAAGGCAGGAAAGATCAGAAATTCTATAGCAAAGTTTTAGATGATGGATCAATATACATTCCACTGAAAGGTGTTCCTGCAGATACAATAGAAAAAAGTCAACTAAAAACGGACGACTCTATTGAGAAAACTAAATCTGATGAAAAATTGAATGAAATAGAACAAACCGAAAAAGATATTGAAACAATTATTGAGCCCGTTAAAGTAGAAGAAAAATTACAAGAGCCTCCAAAAGAAGAGAAAAATCCAGAGGAAGATTCTATTAAGAAAACGAAATCTAACGAAAAATTAAATAAAACAGAACAAACCGAAAAAAATGTTGAAGTAACTGACGAACCCGTTAAAGTAGAAGAAAAACTAAAAGAACATCCAAAAGAAGAGGAAAAGCAAGGGAAAGATTCTATTAAGAACACTAAATCTAATGAAAAATTAAATAAAAAAGAGCAAGCCGAAAAAGTTGTTGAGTCCATTAACGCAGAAGAAAAATTACAAAAATCTACAAAAAAAGAAAAAAACCCACAGAAAGATAAAAATTTCGACATAACAAAACTTACCGATACTATTCGTAAATCTTTGCAAAAGAGAAAAGTGGATAACGAAGAAAGAAAACAGAAATACTTCAGTAAAGTTTCAGACGACGAAAGTGCTAATATTCCATCAACAGGTAAATCGGTGGACGACGTTTCTTTACCTCAATTAACATCTAAACATGAGGAACCCGAATTAGTCAGTAGTCTCCCAGTTGCAGTACTGCCAAATGCTGGAAAAGAAGAAAGACCAAAAACGCCTGTCATTGACATAACTGCATTAACAGAAAGTATAAGAGAATCTTTGAAAAAAGAACAAGAAGAAAAAAAGAAAAAAGATTTGAAGTTCTACAGTCAAGTTTTAGACGACGGAAGCATTTACATTCCACTTAAAGGTGAGCCTAGTGATGAAATAAAACTTAAAGCTGAAAATACTGAACAATTTGTGGCAGAAAATGAAACGATACAAAAACAACAAGAATCAGTTGAGATGAAACCGGTATTTGCAGAAAAACCAGAAAAAGTAGATGAAAATCAAGAAAATAAAGATACCTCAACAAAACAAATTACTGAAACGAATGTAGAAGATTCAGTTGAAAAGCCTCAGAAAGAACAAAATGAGGCTTTGGCAAAAGAAAAAGTTGCTCAAGTTTCAACTAATACAACTGTAAAGAAACCATCTTTCAAAATAAATCTAAAAGCACTCACCGAACAAATTCGACGAGCAGAAGAAGAAGAAAAGAAAGCTCAATTGAATTATTTCAGTAAAGTTTTAGATGACGGTAGTATATACATTCCTCTAAGTGGAACTCCCAATCCGGATGTTTTGGAAAGAAAACATGCGTCATATGTGGAAGCAGTTGATGAGAATGTGGACGAAAAAATAAACAACGAAGCTGATGTTCAACCTGCCCAAACAAACACATCAACCGAAGAAAGAATAACCGTCGCCGAAAAGCCCGCAGTAGATTTAACGAAAATCACCGATGAAATACGTGATGCTCTGTTGAAGGAAAAAGCTGAAAAAGAACGAAAAGAAAAAGAATTGACATATTTCAGTAAAGTGTTGGATGATGGAACTGTTTACATACCACTTAAAGGTGTGCCTATTGAGGAAGATAAACTTCAAAGAAGTGTGAAACCGGAAGAGACCGAACTAGAAACGGAAAAAGTTGAAATACAAAAAGAGAATGAAGTAAAATTGTCTGAATATAAGGTAGTACCGGAAAATAAAGAAAACGAAATGCAAATCAAAGCGCCTAAAGAAGAAGATACAAAAGAAAAAGACATCAAAATAATAACTGACAGTAAAGAACCAGAAACAACTGGTATCAAAAGAGTGGATAGCCATATATACGAGCCGATTGAAAATCCTGATGAAAATAAAGAAAATATAAACGTAAGCAAGAAAAAGAAAAAGCCGAAATCAAAATCAGATAAAGAAGACGACGAAACAAAGAAGTGGACAAATACAGAGTAAGCAATATCTTTCAGATATTTTTAAATTAACGAATAACGATTTAGTTTTTGAATGGATAGTCGAAACAAACGTATTTTTGTTTCAACGGTTCATTCTTTTTTTGAACTAACGTTTTCATAACAAAGTGTACAATAATTACTAATTTCATTTATGTATTAATTAACTAATCAATACATTTTTAAAACGAAAGATATTTTTTTACCTTTATACAATTTTTATCGATTTGATAAGATAGTAATGATAAACAATTAACGTGTAATCACTTTTTAAAATGGAATGTGTGTTAAATAAAAGTGTTTTTGCATGCAGCTTTCTTGAATTTTTTCTATATTTCTGTCGTAGAGTTATATTTTTACTATTTATTCCTAACGATGTATTTCATCCAAATTAAACCTTAATTAATGAAAAATAAATTGTATTTTCGAATTTAAGAAAGTCAGTCATTTAAGGCATAGCTGCCGTTTAGCTTTTCTGGCCAAAGTTTACCAGAGTTCATGGGAAGCAATGATAAAATTTCACGGGAAGTATACCTCGTTTCTGATAATTTTCCAGATAATATTTGTTCAATTTAAAAAATAGGAGCTGTTAGATTTTTGTCTGTTTCCAGATTTAAACATTAAAACCTTAAATAGAGAAAATCACGAATTAACCTGTCGACTCAAATAATCAACTCCAAATCACTTAAAAATTAAAATCGGTATTTTTTAATGATGTTTTTTACTTCCCATCTATGATTGCGTATATTTTTCTCTTTCGATACTGTCAAAACGTATTAACATATTATGACAGTTTTTCTGTTATATTTGTCAACATTTAACTTAGAGCTGATAAGATTTTGAGAAAAATTGGCACATACTGAGGTACTTCTCTAGATCAGGTTTCAACATAAATTAGTTATACGTATCCGATTACATTTTGCAGACGATTTAATTAAGCAATTAATATCGTTATGAATTTATTTAAGTTTTGCTCTACTACTTGGGAAGTATAGCACTGGTTTCCCACTCAAAATTTTGAACTATGCAGCACGAAAATAATTTAAGCTACGGATCATAGAACTGAGTGAAAGTTACTGGACAGTACCGGATTAGCCAATTAGCAAAGTAAGCAACTGCTTAGACCATCCCGTCTCAGGAGGCACCAAATTCACAGGCCAAAAATGAAAAGCACTTTACTAGACAGTGTTAAAAAAATGTTTTTCTTTTTTCATGTTCTCAAAAATTGTATTTTCTACTGATATAAAATTGTCTTTAGACGTATAGAAATTAAAAAGAAATAACAGTTTATTTTTGAAAAAGATTCATTTTTTTAACTTTGAAGATTTGAAACTTCTGTTCAAAAAATATCTAAGGACCGGTTTTGTAGATAATCAAATTTTTGTTTAATTCAATTTTATGACACTCAGAATTTTGTTTGAGGAGAATTTGATTTCCTCCAACAGTTTGACCCCCAAAATTAAAAAAAAATGTCATGAAGCAATTTTCAAAAAAAAAAAAAAATTTTTCAATGTAATTTGAATGAAAAAGGAGAAGTTTTGTTTTTTATTACAGTTTATCTTTTGAGATATAAAGAACATAAAGAAAGACGCATTTTTTTCTGAAAGATCGGGACCATAGTCAAGGAATGCTTAGGGCATCAGAGACTTTAACCGGCGCTGCCCCAAGGAAAAGAACAAAAATCTTACTGAGTAGAATAATTGCAGATAATTTAAACATTTCTTACATAATGATACTTAAATATTCAATACATAAAGTAAAAAAATATGTATTGCAAAACATTAGCATTATTAGTCTCGGTTAAAGAAACTCTATGCTGACTATTAGAAGTAAATTAAAACATGGACGATTAAAAATCGTGTCATAAAAACAAAAATATAAACCTAGTTATTTTTTGACTGTCGTTTAAATTCGCCAACAATCGTCACCGCGGAAAAACGATATCTAACAATAGTATCATCCGTATGCTAGGCCACACGACGCCGTCGTCTCGTTTATTTAAGGGGACAGGCCGTAGCAGTCTGCGCCCCCGGACACCGAACGAACAAGCACCGCTGATGAGTATGATCGGTATGATTCGTTCGGAATCACACTACTTACGAGAAAATATACTATAGTCTTCAGTGTTTATATACTCGCAATTGTTTATCCGATTCGCAACGCTTTCGTGACGTACTAAACAACTTATAATCGCGCTTCACTTGTTTTTTAAATTATAACTTTTCATATTTCCTTAAGGAGGTTGAGTCGTTTTACGAAGATAATGAAAAACTCTGAAATAAAGTTTTTTTAATAGATTTTTTTATAACAAAATTTTCTGTAAAAAATCCAAAATCATTAGGAGATTTATAAAGTCAAAATTTAAAAAAAAACTTTTACATGTAGGTAGTCTTATGGAAAATATGTCAATCATGCAAACGGTACATTTTAATTTTTTGCAAATAACCAAATAATGTCAGCAGTTCCGAAAACTAACTATGTACAGCATTGATGTCTTACGCATATTTTAATATTTTTTCCAATTTAATTAGGAGACTTTTAATCAATAAAAAAATTATTAAACCTTAGCACTTTTCAATTATGGACTTTTATTCTTGACAATTTTAACTGAATTTTTAACTTTTTAATGATTTAATTTTAATTTTTATTATTTTTAATTTCTTTTTTAAATTATTTACTGCAAATAATATGTAAAATACAAATATTTACATAAATTTATTTTTCTAACCTAACTTTGTACAAATTAAGTAAAATACTGAAATAATTAATAATATTAAAAAAAAAAAATATTTTTTATGACAATAGTTTATTGGTATCATCGACTTACACCCTTTTGTAAAAATTTATTATGGAAAAGTTCCCATTTAGAATTCGACTTACTTTTGATTGGGACTGTAACGGATCAACCTCCTTAATTTATATTTCACCCGGGTTCAAAAGAACAAATGGGGGGCAGGGGAATACATGGGATAAATCGTATCATTTATTAAATCGGTTTTACCCCTCGAAAAGTTATGATTGAACAAACATACAACATCCAAATCTTCTTGGTTTCCGGGCTTGTATGCCATTGGATTTTTCTACCTGGCGTTTCGTCTACAACTGCGGTAGACATTATCAAAGGCGATGTGGTAGCGGGCGAAGTGTCCTTCTAGGCTGCCCACAGGTAAGTGTGTGTCCTTCTAGGCAGGTCACACTTACCAGTGAACAGCTTAGAAGGACACTTCGCCCGCTACCACATCAAAGAAGTTAGTACTGCTTATATTTTCAGGCACCTGATGGCGCTACTAGCCAGTGATGTATTTGTTTCGGCCACCTGATGGCGCCACTAGCCAGTGAAGTATTTGTCATCCTCTTTCTATCTTCACTAACTTATATCTCCCTCTCAACTTCCGCTCGCCTGGCCCGATCACTTTTCGTAACGGGCTCGTCAGGCATTCGACAGCTTACTCCCCAAGTCAAGCGTGCGTAAAGAAGTTTTACTTAAAAAATTTCAAAGTTATTAACCTTTCAAAGTAGACATAAATACTACCGATTTATGTTTTTCACATCAAAACGAACATGTTATATCTGTCGTTGATATTTGTAATCCGAACGAATCTGCAGCAATTCAGCAGCACCGCAAATCGGCAGCGAGTACTACAAAGCTGTGTGAGATCTAGTGGTCGACGAGATACGGCCAGGTGACCATCTCCGACGACGCGGTCGCGACGTAATAGTCCTGTTTCTCTCATCGCTCTATCTTCTATTTTTAACCGGTACATTTTACGATTTTGTGCGTGTGTTAATATAATACAAATAGCATGATTTATAAACTGTATTTGTTATTATAAATGTTTTAAAAGCAAAGTGAGGTTTCCAGTTTGTTATATTGAAATTCGCTGTAATTGTGCTGCAAAATGACGTGTTTATAAATTTCACGATTTTCGGTGCTTTCGCTGAAAATTTGACTTATTGAAAACGCAGACTACGTTAATTTGTTATGTTTATACGTTGATGAATATACAAAAATTGTAATCCAAAAATAACTAGATGCATTTTAAATCAGGGTTTTGAATACAAGAAAAATTATATTATTCAACACGCGTGAGTAATATATAATTTCGGGGCCCTGCTAAATTCGGGAGAAATAATAAATTACTTCATGTTGACGCGTAGAGTGCTAATAATGAGTCGAAACTGTACGATAACGTATTACTGCATAGTTTCTGGACCAATAGGAACACGGTAGCGAGACGAAACTGTACGGTAATGAATTATTACTGCACAGTTTTTGGACCAATAGGAACGCGGTCGCGATTTGTATATATGAAAACAGCATTGCAATTCAGCGAAAGTCAGGGCCATCTTGTGTGCATCGAGGGCGGTGGGTACGTCAATCAATGAAGTGATTTAGTATTTTTCCCTCTTTTATCAGGGTTCCGATTACATATTACTCGTGCTAGTTGAATAAAGTATTATGTGCGACCATTGATCGAAGGAGAATATTTCACTCGCGTGTTACCGCACGAGTGTAGCGAGTGCGGCAAATTTCACACTCATGTTATCTTCTTCTCTCACTAGTCGCACAATATACTATTCTTATGCGGCAAATAAACTAAAAATCGGAAAGCGAATTCCTACTTTATGCTATTCTGTACGTTCAGTGTTAGAATTAAGATTGCGTTAGAAATGAAGATCTCTTTCCGCGTCTGTATGTCTGTTTGCGTGATAATGATTTTGAAAACCGATGGATCGATTTAAATTCACGATTGTATCGAGCATTATCTGTATAGGCCAGGGGTCGGCAACCTGCGGCTCTTTTGATGTAAAGTTGCGGTTCTCCAGTTTCATACTTTAAAATAATTATTATATTATATAAACCCTTAAAAATCGTCCAATCGATCCATGATTGAGTACCGTGTCTATCTCTCAGCCGTTTCCACTCGCGTCTCACCCGCACCGCCCCCGTCGCGACGTGTCGTCCTTGGATATATATATTATACCTATATAAGCAAATACTATAATACTGAAACGAAAATGTTTAGTGGCTCTTTAAAATCTGGGAAATTTTGTAAATTGTAACTTTTGGCTCTTCCGTCTCAAAAGGTTGCCGACCCCTGGTATAGGCTATATGTATCCTAGTCTAAGATCCGGTATTAGAAATATATTCCCTCATCTGTTATTTGATAAAATGGGTTGCCTAGCTAAATCGCGTACCGATGCTGTTAAATAAAATAAATTCTAATTAACCTCGCAGAGGCAGACTTTCTCGCAGGACCGGGGGACAGTTTTACGCGAGGGGATGTAGTTGCGAGACGTCGTTTTTTGCGATGTGTATGCGTGTTTCACTTCTGTAGTGGGTAGTGTTAAATACACAGTACCTTTTTTAATCGATACAGATTTTAGAGTCACCGTGTGGACATATTAGCCGGAATATTTTAACGTTTTGGTACATTCTGTATATAGTGAATATATTATTTTACACAAATATCTTACACAAAGGTGCTTTTGAATATTTAATGCATCTAATAAAGATGCCTTGTCAAACCACAAAGCTTTTGTTCACGGCATTCAAGGACTGTTTCTTAACACAAATGTAGATAAATTAATGATTTGCGTCGATACATTTGCCACAGACCCGTTTTAAGACCAATTTTCACATGGCAACACAAAGAATAGCATCAAAAGCGATCATTTTCTATGTAGATCTGCAGTCATTTGTTTTTGTTTAACCAGGAGACCTAGCTTCCTTCGCTTGCTGTGTTCCGAGATGGACCGTTTTCCGGTGCACGCGAGATTGCGCTGTTATCACTACCTGGGAAAACTTCGGTTCTTTCCGCCTGTTTTCGTCATAGTAACCAAAGTTGTTTAACTTCACAGACACTACATGTAAGCCATGAACGTGTATGCGTTGTTACTCAGTAGCTGACGCTATACTGGTTCATGCGGCAGATATCGGTCCACTGCTACACTCGAGCTAGTTCTCCTGGGTATGACTTCGTGGATTATTATACTGGTCTTGAATGCATTAAAAACATAATATAATTATATGATCGAAATTTACGTTCATTGTCAAATCAATTTTTTTAACAATGCTCTCTGCAGCTCATTATAACAAATTCACAGACACAGAAAAAGCGAATGCATACATGGGGGCTCTGATTAGGTCGCGCCTAAAAAGCAACTAAAATTAAATTGATCAACCCTTGATATCAATTTATTCAAAGAAGATACTGCGCATACAGGAACCTGTCATATTCTTCGATGCCCTCAATAGTCCAAGCTCCCATGATAGAAAAAGTTACCCCTACGAACACCTCAAAATTATAAAGTGAAAATGGCTGAAAAACATGTAAGAAACATGTTACGCCCGCCAGACAAGTAAAAATTTGTTAATTGTTATTTTTTATGAATTTAAAAAAAAACATGATTTTACTTTCCAAAACACCTGCTTGAAATTTATACAATTTGTAGTAAATAATGTACCATTTTTGAAAAAAATTGGTCTGGCTGGCAATTTTTGTTAATAAATTTGTCAGACTTCATTTGTTATAATTTTTTTTTTATGAAGTCTGTCATAGTAAAAAACATTTTTTCGCTGACAGACCAATTTTTATGCAGAAAATAGATGTCAAACCTTCTTTCAGAAAAAAATTAAGGTGGTGTTTTGACACGGCCCTTGTAAAAGCTGATTTGTTTATGAAAAAACGCTGTCACGGCGCTTAAAAATTGTATTTGGCATGGTAAAAAACAATTTTTTGATGAAAAATGTATTTAAGTATATAAAAGAGATCTTCCGTATTAATTTAGAATTAAAAAAAAAAAAAAATTGGTTGTCTGTAAAGTCGGTTTACGGACGATAGTTTTACGTGATAACGTATTCCGTAATACATAACCTAAATTCTACATATAATAATTATAATAATTCGAATCTATGATATTGCATCTTTCGCTTCAAATTTAGGTTAATTTTATTTATTAAATTACTCACCACCTATAAAAATAATTTTTTTTATTAACTTTCTTTCTTCCGTATTTATTTAAGTCTCAAAGATTAACTGTCATAATATTTAGAAAACAATTGTTTTATTGTTTAAGTATATAAAATTCCAAAACCTACTTACAATATTTAAGTATTTTCATACGTCAAAAAATTGATTTTTATAATGATAAAATTTGTAAGAAAACGATTTTTTCGAGAGATGAGACCTAGCTAAAACGATTTTTTGCCCCCCAAAATCCCTTTTCAGTAAATTTCATCCAAATCGTTAGGGCCGTTTTCGAGTAAAGCACGCACAGGGTCAGGCGGAACGTTACGCGTTACGAACGTTACGTTAGGAACGTTACACTTTTTCGTGCATGCAGCCGGTGTTTTATCAATTTATAAGATTGGTGATTCATCAATTTATAAGACGTTATCACGTCAAAAAATTTCTAGTTAGCAACGATTATACCATATTTTTTCATTAAAAACTGTGGTCGCATTTAATGAAAAAATATGGTATAATCGTTGCTAACTAGAAATTTTTTAAGTCTAAATTAATACGGTAGATCTTTCTTACATGTTTTTCAGCCATTTTCACTTTATAACTTTGAGGTGTTCGTAGGGGTAACTTTTTCTGTCATGGGAGCTTAGTCTACAAGTACTCGACGTCAATGAGCTCGATTTATTCTTACTCGGTAATAATTTGAAAGAAAACATCAACCGACACAAAGCGAGTTATGAAAATTGCAAGTTGATTTTATGTTATATCATAAGCCATAACGCTAATGAATGTTAATGTTTATGTCCTACATTTCTCTTGCATTGCTAGTCAGTCATAAATAGAAACAACTTACTGTATTCAGTTACAAAACAGATAATTTAATTATCATTTTTGCCCGCGGCTTTGTTTGTGTGGACGTCGATTTTGCCCGTAAAATCAGCTTTTGTTAATATTAGTTTAGATGGAAATCACTTTTTAGTCCGGGAATAGCTGAATTAAAAGTGCACATTAATCCTTGTTTCATTAAAATCAGTTCAGATGTTTTTGAGTGATATCCAGTGGCGGATTTACGTATTTACTACAAGTAGGATGTTAGACTGTCGCCTCTACAGAAGCAAAACTAGCGGCCCGATCCGGCTTAGCTCGAATTTGTAGATTGCCACCGTTTTTTCGATGACTTATGTTGCAAAATTGGTTTCCACGAAAAACGCTTTTATTTTAACGCGATAATATAAAGTCTATGTCCATCCTGAAGGTTCATTCTGAATATTGATGAAAACATTTTAGAAATCGAATGAGTAGTTTCGGAGATTACTTCCTACATCCAAACTTACAAACTTTACCTCTTTATCCAAGTGTGTATAGACTTTCACGGCCGGTGTTGATCCAAATCTTCTTGGTTTCCGGGCTTGTATGCCGTGGTCCGTTGGTATTTCTACCTGACGTTTCGTCTACAACTGCGGTAGACATTATCAAAGGCAGGCGAAGTGTCATTCTAGGTTGCTCACAGGTAAGTGCGGTACTTCCGTCTTTTACGGCTATCGTGCTCGTGTTCTCTACTCGGTCGTAAGTATGCTCTTCTGATCATAAAATACGGAAGTACCACTACCGCACTTACCTGTGAGCAGCCTAGAATGACACTTCGCCCGCTACCAAATCGCCTTTGATAATGTCTACCGCAGTTGTAGACGAAACATAAATTAGAAATACCAATGGACCACGGCATACACGCCCGGAAACCAAGAAGATTTGGATCAACACCGGCCGTGAAAGCCTACACACTTGGATTAATTTTTCAGTCATATTTTTTGACGATCTTTCTCTAAATCGTTCCAATTTTCGCATATTAAACCACTAATCATACATAACACTTCCTGTTGTCCCAAAACTTTCGAAACATATTTTTGGCTTTATTCTGTAGGGTTTACATCCCTGTTAAAAACCGCGTTTATCCATCAAACAACAAAATCGTTTGTACTCGTCGTCTGACAATTCAATCATAAATCTATTTTATTCAACTCATGCGTGTTATTCATGTTTTATCATGCCTAAAAACCGAACCCTAAATAGCCATTTACCGACTGGTGACAATTACTTGTCATAACTCAATGAAGATTCCTACTAGCTCGGCCATTGTGGAGTAATGAAAATAAACGTAACTATTTTCTGAGTCGTAACGAAATAGTAGGTAACAACAACTCCGTTGTTACCCATTGAGGCTAAAATTGAGAGGCCGAATGTTTTCGACATGGAGTTTATTCATAACCGGCTAACCTCAAACCAAAACATTGAATCGTGCTGTTTGCTGCTGTTAGTATTGACAGTTTTTTTTATAAAGAAATAAATAGATATTTACAACATCTCATTATAATTAAAACATGAATAACGCGCAATTGTTGAATAAAATTATGGGCGCAACTTGTAGGCTAAGTCATGACCTGTCAGCGCGATGAATGACTTAGACTACTAGTTACGCCAATAACTATTTCAAAGTCACCTGCAGCAACCAATGTGATCAAGCATAACAATGAAATCACCGATGCCGAGCGTCAAGGTCGTAAAATAAATTAAATGGAATCGCGGTCGCGCTCGCTTACGCGTTCCGAATCGCGCAAAGTTCGTTCGCGCGACAGTTCCGAAAGCAGTGTAGCGTCGCGTGAGGTTCGCTGCGCCTGCCAATTCTTCCAGAGCGACGCCCTATTGCCAGATCGCATCAATCCGGTAGGCACGAGACCGACAAGTCGCAACAGCAACATTATTTTGCCCGCGTCAACGCCGCTTAAACTCGATTCTGCCGAATGCTTATCGTCGCACGCGCTTCCGCAACATTACGCCGCCCCAACAGTCACTGCAGCTGGTAATAACGCGTTGGTCGCTATGCAAACCAGGTGAGGACGCTCAAAGACCGTGTTGATTGCGAAGAGAACTTTGCCTTCAATTACGATTTTAATGTTGAGTTTCAACGTGCTGTGGTTTGGACAGAAAACCGACCCAGATGGTCAATTTCCGTATTCTTGACTCCCCGAATCAGTAATAATTGATGTTGCAAGCAAACTCAACCCAAGCAAGCGTTGTTTCTTGAAGTATTAATAGACTCGTCGAAATGGTAGTATAACAAAATATTAAAAAAAAAAAAACTTTATTTAAAGACAAGCTCTTATTCATTGGCGTAGCAAGAGATATTCTGCCCTAAAAAGGCAAAGGGCAGTAAGTGACATTTGTTGAAAAATGAGTTCATACTGAAACCAACGACAGCAGTAAGTGCTGGAGCAATAATTTTATTGTCTTTAAAAAATGTTTCCCCCATGTTTTGGTTTCCATAATCTAAAATTCTGGACGGTCAATACATTTTTAGTAAATCTTGATTTACTCAAATTCATAAGTTGGTCATTTACTGCCTTTTGCCTTTTTACAGCAGTATTCTAATTTAATGTTGTTTCTGTTATCAGAATCATTTTAAAACAATTTTTTAGATGCGCGGTGATTATGAAGTCATTTTTTATCAAATGATTTTTATCTAGCATTTCGCTTACTTATTCTTTCTTCTTGTTGAAGTAAAACTTCTTTACGCACGCTTGACTTGGGAAATGCCTGGCGAGAGATTTACGGAAGTGTGATCGGGCGAGGCGAACGGAAGTTGAAAGGGAGATATAAGTTAGTGAAGATAGGAAGGGGATGACAAATACTTCACTGGCTAGTGGCGCCATCAGGTGGCCGAAAATATAAACAGTACTAACAATAGAATGACACATACTTTACTTGCCAGTGGGGTTATCGGGTGACAGAAAAAGTTTTGTAAACCTACTTTAAGTAATATTTCATAAAGATTTACGCTTAAAATCCAACGAGAGCTAAGTAATTGCATTGTATTACTTTTGTTTTCATTATCTTTATGTAGACTGTTCATTTCGTTCTTGAACAATTTTATTTTGTTCAATACATTAAATATTCTACGTTTAAAGTGAATAAAATTGTAAAATCATTTTAAAGTTCATATTTTGTGAATTTTCGTGTGAATAATAATAATTTATTTCACTTAAAGAAAAAAAATACATCATATACAAAAGATCGATTTGGAATTTTCCAACCCTACTTGGCTATTGCCAGTGCTAGGGTTGGATTATTATGGACGTAGGCGAGAGTGAATAATAACAAATTATGGCAGGAAGAAGTTTTACTTCAGTCGTGTGGTCTAAAGCACACTCGTTTTTTTTTTCTTTTTTTTATTTCTTAACATTCCAGATTATTGCAGCACATTATGTCCTTTAAAAACTGTATTTTTTCCAAATGAATCGAAAGATTTAAAAATCAACTGAATCGCATTTCTCGTATTTAAAAATAGTGCCATACAGCTAGATAGCTATTCTTGTGCCAAGCTCAACTATACTATACTATTGCGAGATGAAGAGCAACGGCCGCGGCTCCTCAATCAGTTCATTTGCATCCGTTTTCTGCAAAAGATTATCCTACGGTCGCCTATAAAATGTTACGTAACTAGTCAGTGGTTTTTAAGTCGGTATGTCAGGTATTTATAACGTTCAAATGTTGTCTGTTTATAAATATGATGTTACGAATGGTCCGTTATTTGGGTAAGATTATGGAAATTTCTTTTGCATGGAATATAAACCATACACTAATAATTTTAAAAGACAGACAATAATTACAATATTACTATTCCAACCTACAAGTGGGGAATGGTACTAGTTTAGGTCAAAAATCACTTTTCAAAAATTTTACAATATCTTTCCGTTTTGAGGTCCCCCGAATCCAAAAAACATATTTTTAAAAAAAAACTCTGTGCGTCTGTTAGTCTGTGAATACGATACAGGTCAAACGGATGAGCAGATTGAAACCAAATTTGGGGAGTATGTTTGGTATGCAAATATGAAGAGCCCTATTGTTTTTGGGGAAAATCGGCGCATGCGCAGAAGAGACATATGCTATAACGGTGTTTTTTTATATAATAATGGTATACTTTTCATAACGGCTTGTTATTCTATTTATTTTTTTCAAGAAAGTTTCGTCAAAATTTTTTTTTCTAAACTTTATAGTTTCGGAAATATTTTGAAAATAAAAAAAAATTCCGCCGCTCTTTTGTTTTATAGATCTGTCAGAAATAAACTGGTTCGGCATGCCACCGAATAGCATAGGTTTTGGCAATTTCTGCTCAATGAAATTAATGCAATGCAATTGGCAATTTGATAATAAAATATGGATGAGATAAATAAATGAACGTCATTGTTGATTTCGGTTTGAATTTTCGACAACTAATTAAAAAATACATAATTCCAGTGACCATGAATACGAGCCAATCAATGCGCCTCCGGAGAAAGTGGACGCGCGCCTGGGAGAGTCAAGAAGTGATGTGAGCGGCAGTACCACTTCGCTCGACCGTCGGTTCCTGCGAATACCCATGGATGACGAAGTGGTCATAACGCCGGACAGTCAGGACATTTCTATGGCCAGCGGTGACGCGACTGGAGCCGGATCAAGTGTTCAAGACGACAGGTAAATATCATTTTATTATTTTATTTTTGTCGAATTTTAGACGTTAGTAATTTACTTACAAATTTAAACATAAAAGTATAATCTGTACATAATTTAACTACGGATATCTACTAGTAGATGTGCGAATAGATATATTAACAAGTTGTAGGAGTTCAGCTGATTTTTTCTTACAGAATTTTTTATATAGCTGTCCTATTTCTATTAATATAGTGGAGAAATGAACCACGATTATGTCAACGTAAAAAAACCGTCCGATGTCACTAGTGTACATGTCAATATTTATTAGAACCACTTGGTTTTTGAAAGGCTTCAAGGTCATTTTAACAGCAAATAATAACACATGGTTACTTGACTTCTTTTTAATTAATAATTTACAGAACAGTATCAACATATTGCATTGACAAATTTCTAGGTTAGGGTATATATTTGTCAATCAATGAATGCGACCAAATAGTTAGGTTAAATACGTCATACAAACATTTAAAAGTAATAAATACATGATTTTGCAGATACTTGAACATGAGCCCAACGACAACGGAATCGCGTACAAGCGACATTCATACAAGCCAGGTAGACTCGTCGGCTCTTGAAAATTTGCCGTTAAAACGCGATAGTCGAAATCGCGCCTCTCTTGGCAATAATCGTAATAACATACAACAAAAGATCAGGTCGCAAGCTGGACGACTAAAAACAAAACTGAAGGGTATCAAAAAACCAAATTTCGATCGACCAAAATTCAGCATGCCCAAAATGCCTGACAGACCGAAAATGTCAATGCCAAAAATGCCGAAAATGCCTGACCGTCCAAAATTCACTATGCCTAAAATGCCAGAACGGCCAAAAATTAATTTCCCATCGATAAATCTACGTCGCAGTAAATCGGACGCAGCAACAAGTAGCACACAGCGTCCGTTGCGAGATCGAAACGTATCATCGACGGAATCCCAAGCCGGTTCTAAGAAAAATTTATTCGATTTAAATTTCAGAACGTATCCTAGACTTCTAAGTAGAACGAAAGATAAAATAAAGACAGACTTCTTCAAAGAAGAAAAGGATACAGAAACACAAGCAGCTCCACCAGCTGCTCCTAAAAGACCTGATACGCCGCCACCAGCGTTTTGGTGGCAAACAATCCAACGGTCCTCAAAAAGAAGAGGACCGCCGGGAACGAACTGGAAACGGAAATCCGGTATTCAAGGACAAGAAGATGACGACTCCAGAATGTCGAAAGAATTCGACAGTGACGTGGAGGCGGAGCGCGATGCCAAAATAAACGCAGCTTCCCAGAGAGATGACGAAAATGTTACTGGCGATGTACAGCAAATATTCGAAGCCGAAAAATGGGATTCGTCTGTAAGGCCAGTAAAAATAGAAAATCTCCGAGAAGCTGTTATGGGAGCCGAAGAAACAGAAGCCAATTTGCAAGATGCCGGTGACCAGGAAATGGAAATTGATAATGCGCAACAGGATGCGCAGTTATCGAAGCATGATGCCAACAAAAGATCGGGCAGTTTCCTTACAAATCAAGAAGAACGATCGTCGGGCAGTTCTAGCGAGAGGCACAGACGCGGTGTCTTGGAAGAAATAGATTCCGACGAGTTCTTCTTGAGAGAAAAGGGTATATCTCAAGACAACATCGATGTGGGTTTATATTTGAGCAATGAAATTCGGGAAGCTTTCAGAGCTCCTGTAAATGCATTGTCTCAAATGACTGAAATACAACCACCAGATTATAATCAAGAAATGCAGCCTCCAGAATATTACGATGAAGAGTACGTAGAAGAGGACATTTCAGAAAGGGCTGAACCAGAACGACCAAAACGAAAGAGAAAGCGATCAGAAAGAAAGAAATTTGGAGCTGACAAGCAAGGATCCTTTGAACACTCGATTACAGAAGACGAACAGGACAGTTATAATAACTACAGAACGTTCCCTCCTGCGCGACCGAGAAGGAAGAGCAGTACTAAAAGGCAAGATTCTCAAGAAATTAAACCTGAAGTAACTGCAGCTGAACGAGCATTGGGCGATTCACAGCAGCTTGAATATATCGATTACTGTTCTGAAATAGACGATATAAGAAAAGATTTTGAATTGAAGAAAAATATTGAAAACTTAGAACGCGACGATGAAACAGGACAACAAATCGAACGCACTAATGACATACCACCAATGCCGCCTAAAAGGAAACAAAAAAGCCTTCGCAGCCTCACACTATCAGAACATGATTCGTTTATGAAAGAGAACTTTGGACATCTTCGTGGATCAGAAGAGGTAACTTTTATTTTATTTCGTGATTTCGGCAATCAACAATCAATATTTCTAAGTTATCGTTCATTTCGTTTAACATAATTTTCACTATTTATCTTTCCGCGCGTTATTTTGTTTGGTTTTATACACTAAATTTTGTTACTTATGCATGAAAAAATTCATTTCAGTTAATAATTCACCGAATTGAACACGAATACATTGTTCCTGATGACGGTAGTAGTTCCATGCCAATAGCACCGAAGCGCACCCGTTCAAAATCGAGATCGCGGTCGCGAGGATCTCGCGCAACATCGGCCGCCGATGAGGATCGAACATCGCATGGGGCCGAGTCACTGGTGTCTGAAGCCCCAACGCCATATTGCGAGGAATTGCCTTCGGATCTTCAAGACGACAGCATCGGCGATATGTTTGGCTATGCTAGCGTTGAGAAAAAAGAAGCGCAGCCAAAACCACCGCCACCTCGCAAGAAGAAAAGGAAACGGGGAGAAACGCAATTCTTTACGGTAAGATCGAGATTTATTTAGAAATCTACACATAAACGAAATCAAACTGTTTTAAAACCACACTTCTTTAGGTTCCGCGACCTTTGAAGGATTCTTCACCACCTCCTGTACGGCCAGTGCGAAATTACAGTACATTAGGGCCAAGCAGGCCAACCAGAAAGAAATCAGTATCGAGTATAAAAATGAACAGCGAAGAAAAAGAAAATATACCATCAGACAGCACGCAATATGTTGAAATAGAAGATGATGAAGCACCAAAACGTTTACAGTCCGGCGAAGTTATTGAAAAGATGAAATCAAGACCGTTACCCGCTCCTCCAAGACCACCGCGAATCAGGCGAGACAAAGATTCCGACGACAGCGTCTTGAAAGAGATCCTTCCCGATAACAAACAGCAGCTCGACGATGAAGCAGACGAAGATAAAAAACCTGTAGACGAAACAATACCAGCTCCAACTGAAACAATACCCGTAATGAGAGAACCTGAAAAAATGAGTTCTGAGCAACGTTCTGAAAAAGTTAGATCTCTTGATTTATCGGAAGATATATGCCAAAGCGGTATTGATACGGATTTCTATCCAGAATCAACACTAACGACAACAACGTTAGAAAGTAGAACTGAACTGAAAGAGAGTGACGATACCGACATTTCACCTGAAAGCAAAACACTAACGCAAGATTCACCAACAGACGTTTCTAAGTTAGCGGAAGAAGAGCAAATCGTTGAAGTAGAAATGTCAACACAAACAGATCCATTGCCAGATGATTTCTGCTGTGAAGAAGTGACTGCAGGTCCAGAAGATATAATTATAGCTCCGACACGAAGACGCCGAAGTTCACACAGACTGGCAGCAGCAGCTATTGCTAGCGCTGCTCAAAAAGCTTCCGAACAAGCTGGGCCGCAAACAACGTCTACGCAAAGTTTAAGCACAATATCGATTAAAGATAGACGGACGCCGACACACATAGGAGACACAGACCAAACACTCGTCGAAGCAATGATGGTCGTTGAACCATTCTCTGAATTTGAACGTTCCCAATCTTTAGCGCCGGACATATCTGAACAGACTATTTCTGAAGGATCTTTTACTCACCCGTCTCGTGTATTTCCTTTGGGAATCCCGCCTCTGCCAGATCAGCAAACAACACTACCACCGCGCGAACAGCAAGAACAATTAGTAACACAATCGCCCGTAACATTGCAACAACAACCGACAATATCGCAACAATTACCTCCTCCTGCAGCAGACAGGGATATGTCTAACATTTCTCCCCAACCTCACATTGTCACTCATATAATAGAACGCCAAATTCCAATAACAGTAACTCCGGGCCCCGAAACTGAAGTTGAAATAATCAAAGCACAACGCCTTCAAGTCGCAGACTTAGATGTGGAGCGATTAACCGTGTCTGAACTTCTAGCACAAAAAATATTGGTGTCGGAAATAGATGGCGTGGGCATGAAAATACAAGATTTGCATTCATCCGGGGGTAACTTGGTCGTCAATGGAATCGAGCTACCTCCCGAATTTATACAAGGGTTAGCCGAACAAATGCAATCTTTTATACAAGCCAATCAACCGCCGCCTCCAAGTATATCGCCTCAACCACCTAAACCTATTTCAGAATCAGTCGGTAGTCAAGTCAGCTTTGAAGTTCATGAAATGAGTACAAACACCGAGCAAGAAAAAGTCGCAATAGCTGAAGAGAAACCGCTTCAATCTGCTGCACCCCCAGTGCCTGATGTCGAGGAATTACAGCCGCTAACCCCAAAACCAGAACCATCACCTACAAGTATTCCTCAACAACAGCCTGTCTCCGTCCAACCAGAGAAGCCTCCTCAAACACCCTCGATCCCCATCCAATTAAGCGATGTGTTACCCGGTTCACCTCAAATGATTCAAGGTATCCCATATCCCGTCTACTATCCAGATTTCCGTTCCGTACCTCCACCGTCATTTTACAATCTACAATCTCCAAGAGATGAATCTGACGAAATCCTTCAACCTGCACCGGTTAGACGCAGAAGACATTTTTCACACCGAGCTTCACATTCAAGTTCCGAAGAAGAACTGAGGAGAAGTTTACCGAGGAGCAGACGCATCGTAAGAACTCCCGATCCTGGAATACCGGAGTTGAGCACGCAACTCGTCAGAGCGTGCTCTACTTCCGCTCAAAGGTCATTGAGACAATTGATAACTCATATTACATCTCATTTAAGCGATGAAGAGGGCAAACAAGACGTGAGAAGTGCCTTAATTATAATAATAGTATTGATCGCAGGATTGATTTTACTCGGATTTGGTAACAGTTCCAAAACCGTGCATCATCACCATTGGGATTTCTTAAATCCTCCCGATCAACATGAATAAGTTTATTTTAATTTTTATCCTGACAAATAACTTTTTAAATTTACAAAAAAATCAGCGAAAATGTCAAATTTAAAATGAAGTAAATATATAAAAAAAAAATAAAACGTATAAAAAAAAATTGTAAAATCCTTTTAATTTTTGTTATTGTTTTTGTGTTAATAACTTGTATAAAAAATAATCTAGTCACAGTTACACGGATTTTAAATAAAACAACATTTAAATAACGTCGTTTCAATTTATTGTAATCAAATATAATTTTATTTCACAGACAAGCCGTGTCGATAATAGTCACTGAACTTTTACAAACAAAAAACCTACCTTTAATCAAACATATCATCATAGGTGACGACGTCTCGCTTGTCTTTGTGGTTACCCTTCTGTGAATGGCTTGCAGCTGAAATAAAAACAAACGACAATCAGCAGCCGATAAAAGACGCTTGCATCCTACATAGCCCGAGGTCGGCGAAAGAATTTCCTTTTGCAGGTTTAAATTATTTGTTCTGAAATTCTGGGCTCCACATGTTAAAACAATTCTACAACCCCAGGAATCCATTTATCCGAAAATGATATTTCGAAATTTTAACGAAATCCTGCATTTCAGTCAAAAACATAGATTATTACGTCATTTGTTCTACGTTTTGTGCAAAATTTTATTACACTTCAATAAATTAACGACTAACTGAAGATATATTTCATTGTAAACAAAAATAAACAGTCAAATATAAATCCAAAATGTCAAAAACAACTTTTTGGCAATTGTTAAATATTATATTTCGAGGATGTTTAAAATTTAGGCAAAAGGTGACACGATTTCAAATAAACAATTGAGAATAAATATGATTTAATTTCCTTGACTGTTATTCTCATAGATATATATTAATAGATAGCGGATGCCTATCCTTGAGCATTGTGCGGAATGGTTCCAATTGGAAGCCATTTTGTACGTGGAAATCGCCGTAAAAAGCACGCGGGATTCAAAAAGATTAAACATTCTATAATATGATGTTAATGGAAAAACAATAAAACTCGCAGTAAACAGTGATATTTCGCTCCAAAACCTATTTTTATATTGAAACGTTTCAAAAATTACAAAAATGAGCATAAATATAATATAAAAGCTTAGAACATTTTACATTGTCAGATTGGCATCAATGCTTGTCAACTTTGATGCCAAATTGACAGTGTAAAATGTTCTAAGCTTTTACATTATATTTATGCTCAATTTTGTAATTTTTGAAACGTTTCAGTATAAAAATAGGTTTTGGAGCGAAATATCACTGTTTACTGTGAGTTTTGTCGTTTTTCTCAATAAAATCATATTATAAAATAATTAATATTTTTGAATCTCGCGCGCTTTTTACAGCGTTTTCCACGTACAAAATGGCTTCTAAAAGGTACAGGAGGCGCTAGTGTATCCGCAATCTATTTAATATATATCTATGGTTATTCTATCTTAATTTTCCATTAAAACTAGCCCTGACTTTCCGTTGAAAAAGCTTACCTAATGTGGACCATGTTGAAGATGACGTCGCATCATTTATAGGTTCGATTTGTGGCTGCCTTCTTGCAAACGATACACTCAACTGTATTCCCGACACCATACTTCCATCAAACTACAATCAACATGAAATGATACAAAGTGACAAACTAATTCAGAATAAATACATGGGCATTATTTAGTGATGTGCTGGATCGTTAAAAATGTCTATCCGCAGATACTGCTCTGAATACGGATATTTGGTTTCAAGATCCGCGGATACGGATCTTAACTTTCTTAGAGTACGCGGCGGTAAATATTGCACATCGACCTTTGGAAAGAGACTATCTGTTATGGGAAAAAGTTATAGACCTCTTTAAGAGTTAACTCTCATAACAGATTGTCTCTTTCCAAAGATCGATGTGCAATGTCTCATTATAAAGATAGTTGATTTAGTACCTTTAAGTTATGTACTATTAGTATGGTACTCACTACGATAAATGTTTGCAATATAAAGGTGCCAAATACGATTTTAAAAAATAAAAAATAATCTGAATGGAATTTAACAGTTTTTCATTATTACGTAATCACCTATATATATATATAAAATTTCATCTATGAATTGAAAATTAATAAGGTAAAAGATCCGCCAAAAACTAACAGATACGGATCTTTCTTCTCCCTCGGATATACGCGGATACGGATACCCGGCACATCACTAGTATTATTATACTTACTTCAGTAATTGCACGTTCAGCAGATTCCACTTTGTCAAAAGTAATAAAGCCACGACTGAAAAACAAAATTTTCCTAAATTATCAAACAGGAAACGGCCAATTATAATATTCACATTGCGGGTGATATTATATAGTGTGTCCTTTTAAACAATGAACAGAATTTATTTTTAAATTTAGCGCCTTTTAAGAAACCGCTTGAAGCAAAAATATTTGACTCTCAACATTTTCGAATCGCTCAAATTATTGAAAAAAAAAAAAATGGTTGTCTGTAAAGCCGGTTTACGGACGATAGTTTTACGTGATAACGTATTCCACTCGAAGGTCAGGTGGAACATGACACATTTCGGAACGTGACACTTTTTCGTGCATGCAGCCGGTGTTTCATCAATTTATAAGACGTTATCACGTCAAAAAGTTTTGAAATAACTACTCAAAATCTGTTGCAGGCTCTTGGTCTAAAACCTTAACATGTATACATACTTTTTCTCAACTTCCATAGACACGTTTACAATAGTTCCTATTGTGCTAAAATGCTTCTTAAGATAATCCTCTGAAATCTGAAAGCCTGATACATATATCGTGTTCCCGTGTCTAGGTTTATCGTGTTTTTCTTTTTTAATTTCATTTAAGCCTCTTTCTTCTCTATCTCGTTGATTAACAAATGTATCGTATAAATTCTTTATTCTGGGTGGTCGATTTTCAGGTGCTTCCGGATTTCCATCATCTAACTGAGTTGCAGAAAATGGTTGATAACCACTAACTGCTTTATCGGTGATTAATTTTCTTTCGAGACCTACAATAAATTTAATATGCAGTTACTTTTGAACCGGCAACAATCTAAAAGAACTTATATTTCATCCAATTTTATTTTTTAATACCTCTTGGTCTTTTGAATGCCTGTTCGGAAGCTTTCTGTGGTTTTGGTATAGCAGTAATAGCACCAGATCTAATTAATTTTTTAGCAACTTCTCGAGCATCTCGAGCTTCTGCTGGCCGTTTAGGAATCACTGGTTTCTCTGGTTCTGGTTTTGGTGCTTTTAAAGCTTGTACAGCTTTTTTCTGCGAACAATAATAAATTTACATAGATATTACTGCATATAAAATATAATTTAATTTTTAGTATTGAAGTAATAAACACACTTTTTTCTTTAGTTTTATATATTTTGTCTGTAACATCATCTCTTCTTCAGTTAAATTCGATGGGAAATGTATATAAACCATCTTTTAATAAAATAAATTCAATGAAATCCTAAATATTATTTATCCAATATTCTGATATTTACATTAACCTCAAAATAAACAACACTGACACTGACACAGAGACAAATACTGCAATGCAGAGACCTCTGCAAATACGAGAGACAAATACTAAAGTATATTATGCAAACACCATAGACATGTATAAGGTTCGTTCCAAGCAGCCAGTGAACGGTTTTGAAACTGTCACCCGCATACGCAATAGCCAGAACGTGTTCTAAAATCCACTGAAATATAATATAATTTCAGTGCTAAAATCGCCACTAACAGCTTCGTTTTATCTACTGCGCATGCGAGTGAGTTTCGAAACCGTTTACTGGCTGCTTGGAATGAACTTGGCAAACACCAGACTATGGAGGGTAGAGGTTTACACCAAATTTTCGGCAGCCAATGGTGGCAAGAATGTGCATGTAGACAACAAAATGACAACTTTGAAAATTGACATTTGACATAAAAGGAAAGTCCCTAAAAACGGAGATAAGGGTAAAAATAGAAAATCTATAAAAGCATTGAAATATTTTATGCAATTTTTGAGTATTTACATATAAAATGGCTTTAGTTATTAGATTTTTGATAAATGACGTCAAAGCTCTAAGGTATAAGAATATTCAAACGATTTGTTGTTATTCTACTGAAACACAACCGGCTTTAGACGATTTTGGTAATACATTTTTTTTGGTTATGTTATAGATTTGTAATGTTTATTTGTACATGCAAAGTATTCTTCTTAAATTCTAGACGAATTCAAACCACTTAATTTAAGAACTGTTGCAACACGAACGCCTTTCGTTGAAAGAAAACAGCAAAAAGTACCAGCACTGCCGCCTCGGTAAGTATTCACTTGAGTGATATGTGAATAACACTTTTGTAATAAACTATTAAATTTATAATATTAAAGTGGCTGTACGCCCCACGGAGACGCGAATATTAAAGTAACACTAGGGAGGGGTGGTGGCGTCTTGAAAAGTTTGTGCACAGATGAGCTAGTAACTTTTTTCTTAATTTAATTATATAGTTCTACCACAGTTAAAGATATCAATATCTACTTTTCGTTTGCATAAATAATCGTTGAGTAAAAACATGTTCATTTTGACGTGATAAAGTCTTATAAACTGATGAAACACCGGTTGCATGCACGAAAAAGTGTAACGTTCCGCCTGAGCGTGAAACACCAGCTACACGCACGAAAAAGTGTAACGTTCCGCCTGACCCTGTGCGTGTAAGCGAGAGCGCAGTAATGTATTATTAAATATGATATTCGAGCGGAATACGTTATCACATAAAACTATCGTCCGTAAACCGACTTTACAGACAACCAATTTTTTTTTTCTGTAGAGAGAAAAGTATGCCCGTTGATCAAGACTGGTCAAATGTTTGGCCAGCACCCCGCACATTTCATCCAGCCACTGTTCCGCTACCGGTTCGTCAAGGTTTTGTCGAAAAGGGAGTTTCACCTGGAAAATATGCCAACGCAGAACTTATGAAAATACCCAATTTTTTACATTTAACACCACCGGCTATCAAAAAACATTGCGAGGCTTTAAAAAAATTTTGTACTCCATGGCCACAAGGTCTGGAAACAGATGAAAAATGTGAAATGCATTTTCCAATAACAGTGATTTCATCTAATTATTGCCATTCTTCACCAACAATTAGAGATCCTTTAGCAAGAATAGTTGCTATAAAGGTAAATTTAATGAATGGGCCGCTCCGTCAAATAAAAATTCACGGTCTTATTTGGTTAAGATACAGTTTAACAAACATGATAGTATGAAAAAAAAAAATTAAAATTTTATAGGAGTTTAAAGCATAGAGATATTATAGTAGAGTACGCGAGTGAGCCGTGAAAGTGTCTGCAATTCAGAGAGAGAAAAGTTCCTTATCTCTGTGGTAACTAATGATACAAAACAATGCTGCAGCGTTCTCTCTCTCTCAACTGAGGACACTTTCATTTACGGCAAGCATACGAACTAGCGAACTCTAGTTACTTATATCTCTACGGTTTAAACATGACGCATTTTGACTCCAGGTGCCCAGCCAATAGCGGTTTCAGGAAGTCTTGTTTGTAAAAAATCAACCAATTGAGGCACATTGAGGATTCGAAATATGCATACTTTCACAGTATTTAGTATTTAAATACTTTTTTTAATTGGCTTTTTCTGATGAAATAAAATAAAATGCGGAGTGACCTCATTCAAAATATGTTCCTAATGATGACAGTTGTTTCAAGAAAATGAAATTTTTATTATAGTATAATATGTGTTCTTTTTTAAAATAGATTAAACTTGCAAAACTGAAATTAGATTCTCACGCTAAAGATAAATTTTTACGAATAATTGGAGAACGATACAATGAAGAAACAGATGAAGTGACAATAGTTACAGACCGATGTCCGACCCGACAACAGAACTATGATTATGCTATGTATTTGCTGACAGCTTGCTATCACGAATCTTGGGTTCGTTATTTTTGATTAATTACTACCATGCTAGAAAGTCAAATAATTGTTACTTTCGATCAAAATAATTTTTATTGCAGAGTTCGTTTCATAAAACTATTTTTTTCCATGTGGTTTTTCGTTATTTTTATTGCTTTGTACAGTTCTTTTGGCTTCGTCTTTGGCCAAAGGCGAAAAACTCACTTTTGCACCGAACTCTACATTTATGTCATAATAATACTTCATAATAACATGCAACAAAAAAAAATCCGAAGTAAATAATAGGTTCGTTCCAAGCAGCTGTGTACGGTAATAAAACCGTACACAGTCTTGTCACTGCGCAAGACTAATTTGCGCACTAGCTCAAAAATCGATACTGCGCAAGACAGTCTTGCGCAGTAACAAGATTGTGTACGGTTTTATTACCGTTCACGGCTGCTTGGAACGAACCTAATGGCTCGAAAAAAATTCGTAATAATTTGGAAACCTTAAAAAATTCGATAAAGAAAGCATTCAAAAATTGTAAAACGTAGTGATTAAACTTATATTTTCTAGGTTGTGGAACCTTGGGAAGAAGAAAAAACAGAAGACGATATGGAATATTATGATTGGGATGCAAGGAAAAGTAAAAGTTCTGTTTTGACAATCAGTTCGTGGAACAAGGATAATCCTAAACAGTGGGTCACAGAAGGCGATGTTAGTTCAATACCGCATATAACTGAATTCAAAAACGCTGTAAACGAACTAAGAAATAATGAAGAAACCGATGAACTGGTGCTTAATTACGGCGCAGCAGTGAGAAATTTACTTAATTTACCCCAGCCTTTGTAATTTCGTTTATATTTTTAATGTAAAATCTTAAAATAAAATATATATTATGTCATAGAAAAATTACTACTTTCAAATATTTTATCAACTTTTCCTTTTGTTCGTATTTTTGAAGTGAAAACTTCTTTAGCGGCGTTGTACACTTTTTTTGTAATGGGTAAAAAATGTTAAACTCGCGTCAGGACATGTGACCCTGATCGAAAATGCGTAAGACGAAAACTTTTATTTATACAACGTTAGACATCTAGCGTTGAAATATCGTACATAAAAATGCAATCTATGATACAAACCATTTTGTTTACAAGTATTGCCAATAAATAAACAATACTAAATGCAAAAAATTAAGACGTTAATATTGAAGTTTTCACTTCTGCCGGCACTCCCGGAGTGCAACCCGTCTTTTTTTTAATTTCAGAATTGTGTAAAACCTAAAACCACAAATGATTTCAAAAGAATTTTGTTATATGAAACAATAATAATGTATTGATCTAAATCCGTTATAACAGTTATTCATTTGTTAAGAAGAAACATATGAAATGCTATGATTTTAATGGTTGCATTTTATGACAACTGACAGTAATTAAGTTATGCCACAGATCACATACAGAACAGATATTTGTCTCGCATCGCTGACTCTGTGACAAACGTATTGTTATTTAACTAAATATTGTGGGTATTAGGTGAATTTAGCTATGTTACATCCATTACATGTACTAGTAAAAGAATAAAAGTTTATGAACAGCCATTAAAATGTAATCCATCCAACAAGTACATGAAGCTTTTTTGCCAACTGCATTATTATTATTAACATTCAAGACTTAATTGAAATAATGTTTTTCCACATTTTCTAATCTCTCTTTATACTTTCATTGCTAAATCCAATTTCATTGTTGAACGTCTATAATCTTCAGTCTAATTCAATTTCATTTGCAATCTACTTCGATTTTACTTGAACATAATTAATCAGGAACTTTTTTACGCTGCTTTACATGCTTGAGTGTCAATTCTGATCATGTTAAAATCGATTATAATAGTAACCTTTTTCACTTATATTTAAGTTGATTTTTTTTAATTTTACTTTGGGGTTTCTTGTTGATAAATAAGTAATCATTATCAAAAACTTTCTTTTTTCAATTACTTGTTTATTATTGGTCAACCAACTGGCCCGAGTGCAAAATGAGGGTTATGCGCCCAGATATTTTAATCATTTGAGGTCTTGATTTTTATTACCGTGGGTGGGCCCGCTAATGTTCTGACCAAAGGGCGTGTCTGAAAATGTGAAGGCCCTAATTTGATTATTATAAGAATGCTAATTTTAACAATAGACTATACATAATTTATGCATCTTATACAAATTTAATAAGTGACACAATAGTTGGATATGGTTCAGCTCAGATAGCTATTAGACTATTACGACCAATAGTTCTTCATAGGTATTAAAAAAGCATATAAGTATGATGTTCATCCAGCATTGCGGATCAGTGGTGGATCAGTTCAAATTAGTGGCAGTTCGAGTTATGTGAGTTTGCACAAGGAACACTATTACCTATTGTAAGTTCTATTTTAAACATTCCTTTTCGCACATAAATTGATTGACTTATATATCAACACTCAATTGACATTGCTGCAGAGACATCTAGTAGACTCTACTCAAGTCCAGTAAGTGCAGTCTATCCGGAAGTTAACCATATCACGTAGGAAAATCATCTCACTCAGATATCACTATTATTTATTGTAAAGTAATTCAACTCAATATCTAGAATTGATGTCTCTTCAAAGTTAAAATTGTGTTTCAAAATAGTGCCTTCTATCTTTAAAAAAATTTGATATTTTACAATCTATCGGAAGGCTTATTTTTATCTGTATTTCCTCTGTTAATTTCGTATAGATTGACATTAATGTTAAAATGTTATAAAAAGTCAGTTTAGAATTTGTGTTATTAAAACATTTGTCCATTTTATATTTAACGGACGATAAGAATGAAAAATATTATACAGTATGTAAACACGTAAGGTGCACATAAGGAAATTAACATTGGGAAAAAATGACTGGATCAGAGTGAGCCTTGAAATCTTGTTTTTCAATTTGACAGATATTCTTTTGCAAAATGAATGTGTATACTACCAAAGAAAATATTCAAATGATTACAATATAATCGGACTTTTCTTATTAATGGGGCATTAAATTCCCAAAAATATTTAAATATGGTGCGAGATCAAATATCTCCGCCTATTCGTGTTGAACCTAAAGACATTGGGTCACTGATTTACCAACGCGCATACGTCATACCGGTCAGACAATTTTTGAATGAAATGTTTCCAAACAGATGGAGTTGTTTTTTTGTTTTATTTTTGTACAAAAAAATTAAAATAACGATTTATAAGAGCTTTTTATTATTAAAAAGCCAAGTAAAATCAAAATAAAATAGAAATCCTCAAGATTACCATAATGCAGTCATGGCTAACTCTGATCCAAGTATTTTTTCCCAATGCTAATTTCCCTATGTGCACCTTACGCGTTTACATACTGTATATAGATGCGCTATACTGCACAAACGGACTTAGTAGCCCATTCGCGAAATTCACAAAACGCACCTAAACAAGTTTTACTTAAAAAATGTTCGTATTTTTTTTATTTCAGTAATATGTTTGTCTGGATTCTATTAAGCGGCTTAGCAACTTCCATTCTGGCCGATTACCATAACGTAAAAAATCATTCGACTTTCGTCAACCAAATGTTACAGAATGTCAACAGAGTGTCAAAATGTGATCCAAATACAATATGTCAAACGATATACGATGTCACAGAACAAGCATTTGGGAAAAGTATGCATAATGGTGGGCCCGTATATCATAGTTTTTCTTATGGGTTGGATCCATTACATTTGCTTGCAAGCTTGGCTTTTATAGCGTTTTTACTGCAAAGTTTGAATGCTTTACTGCATACGAACACAAAAGGACATCATGCAGCAGGAACAGCGACAACCGCGACGACACTAGCACTGCCGTTACCGTTCCCTGTACCGCTCACTACGCAAGTTGTCCGAGCTAGGTCTAGACAATTGTTAAACAACAATGAATTTTACAATCAATTGACTGATAAAGTTTTCGGAGCTTTGACAAAATATCAAAAGTTAAATAAACTAAAATATGATTAAAAAATAAACATTATTTTCTAAAATTCATTAATAATATGTTATTTTTACGTTCAATAATATATAATATTATTAAATTATGCTACATACATAGTTTAAAAGCATTTTATATTTATCCTATAATTAAAAATAAAGGTGTTAGTACATACATACGAAAATATTTCATCCCTCACATTGGATTGTAGTTTGCATTTCAATGTTTTTTTGGGGATTAGCGCTCCCAGGAACCCGAGCTCATATCAGTCGGTTTGTGCGTCGCCTGGCAAATATTCTAGACATTGATGACCTCAGCTGTTAAGCGTCTATAATTCACTATCTATCTACCTCTTTTGCATAATCGGTGATATAATATTTCATCGCTTATGAAATTCTTTATTACAAATCGATATTTAAATTGAAAAAATATCACTTGGGAAACCTAATACAATCGGCTACTGGCCAAAGACAAGTCAGGTCAAAACAAAATAAAAAAAAATATTGCTCAACAAATAAAACAAGGCACTTTCGAATCAAAAACATTGCCAGGAAATCGCTATGTGAACAAGGTAATGTAAAATAATAGAAATATTCGTAGATATTCAATAATATTAATATTGTAATTAATTTAAAATAACAATTTATACGTACCGGGGAATTACCCACATAATATGTCAACATTAGCCATTCAAATTTCAAAAGTATAAGCACCACTCAACAGTAATTTTCAAAAGCAAACTTCTAGTGTGATGTACGGGTGAAGTAAAGTGAATAGTATAATATAATTCAAACAAGAGTAAAAGAGCTAGCTGCTACAGTTGGGTCTAATTTTCACATAATTCTTTAGTTGTCAAAATATAAAATTCACCACAAAATTTACTGTTAATAGATTCAGAAGGGTGTGATGTAATAAGAGATTAAACGAAAAAATAATCCATAGTTTTTGGTCACTTTATAATAAAGAATCATAAAAAAGCATTTACCATGAGTGGATGGAGAGCTGCTGGTTTAAAGTATGTTATAAGAAATTTTTTAATTGAATAATATATCATCAGAGATCATTCATGAAACGATCGAAATTTAGTTCCCCAATATTTTTAATGAAATCTAAATTTTACCTTCAATATAGAAAATAACAGTCAGTATAATTTAAAATAATACATTTTAGCTACATCAACTACTCGCAGATTGCAGCAAATTTGGTTCGGCAAGCCTTAAAAGCAGAATTCCGAGCGGATGCTGCGAAACGAGGCCATTCCTCAATTAAATTCACACCATGGAAAGATGGAAAACCACAAAGTATGAAATCTCTTAATTATTAATATTTAAATATAAACACTTAAAACTCAGCCAGCAAAAGCAGGGACTGCGTTGGGTATTTCAGGCCCGACGCGGTTTAGTTTTCTGAACAATGCGAAGTAAGAAACCAAACAAAAAATAAAAAAAATAATGTACATCGATGACGGACATCCAAGTTGAGTTTAGACATAAAACTTGCTTCACTTTGCCAATATAGCGCAGTAGACTAGTGGCTTGATAAAGTACAGTTTGTTTGCCCGATATTTCTATATCTTCACTTTGAAGTATGTTTTGATGAATGTCAAATAGAGGTTATATAAAACCTTATTTTTTTAAACCAATTGCAAAGCTTCAGAAGACTGCCCAAGTATCAGCACGAATTCCAAAAATTATTGTCAACTTATAGCTGATTAAACGGAAATATCTTGAATTAGATGCAGAAAGTGATATTATATTCGATTGCTCACCATGAAACATTTGTTATGTATTTTTACAATATTTTGAACTTATAACACTTTTCAGGCAAACAGCCATGAAAATTCGTCAACACATTTTGTAAGTTAAAGAGCTTAGAGTGTTGCGCAACAGTAAAATGTTTTCAAACTAACTTAGAGTTGTGTTTATTGAATAACGAATTTGAATTGCATTGTAATAATTCTAATAGAATGCTGTTTGTTGCTAACCATATCTTAAATTAATGCAGTTAAAAGAAATGTTAATTTTTTTTACCGGAAGGTGCGGTCATACTTTGCCGCTGTATGCCAATTGGCATATTTACTGGTCGGCAAAAATATCGTTTTCGGCTTTGCCAAATGGTCTTGCCAATTGGCATAATCTGGGCGCGCCCTTAAAATGCAGATTATAAGTACATACTACCTACATTGCGCAAAGCCTTTGAGGTTTCAGCACTGCATTTTAGATTTTCTTAAAATCTAACAAAAAAATAAAATTTACTGCTTTTAAAAATGTGTGGAACATTGTGTGAATTAATTTTGATATCTAAAAATGTGTATATTTGACAATTGAAAATATGTATTTCTTTGATTTGGTTGCCTTGTAATCTGGGGCTAATGTACAGGCAACTTGAGCAATTGCCCGAAGTGAGTGCTTGAAGACTGTTTGGATTTATCCGAATATGAAGTAAAAGGTGTAATATAAATTTAATATCAGTTTAAAAAAAAATTGGTTGTCTGTAAAGTCGGTTTACGGACGATAGTTTTACGTGATAACGTATTCCGTAATACATAACCTAAACCTCCCAAAATTTGGTTTCAATCCGCTTATCCTTGGTGTCGGAATGATAAGAAATGTCAAAAGTGACGTTTGCAACTTACAAAGTATTATGTTCTAATAATAATTAGTTATTCCAATACTTAACTTAGAAGGCGTTGCATTTCACAATATACTAATGTCAAAAAATTGAATTAAACATTAGAAATGCAGCCGTTTTCATGTTAAGACAAGACATACGTTTGCTTCTAATTTCCATGTACGGCAAACAAAGACAACCGACCGCGTCGCGCCATTCATTAGACAACATTGCATTTATACAGCTATTTTTCTATATAAATTTGTATAAAATATTTTTCTATATAAATTTGTATAAAAAAACTGTTTAGGCAAATTCTGTTATACGAAATCTATGTAAAATGTTCTCCTCTTTCGTTTAAGACTGGTTTCAAACCGATCTGATTTAAATTGAGCGAGAAATTAGCAAAAAGCACGCACAGGGTCAGGCGGAACGTTACGCGTTATGCGTTACGTGTTACACTTTTTCGTACATGCAGCCGGTGTTTTATCAATTTATAATATTGGTGATTCATCAATTTATAAGACGTTATCACGTCAAAACTATAAGTACTGACTTTCGTGTTATATTTTTAATATGAAAAAGTTCAGTTTAATTTTCCAGAAAGCCCTTATTGCGAATAGAAGACATTCAACACACACACAGCACGCATACCCACCATGCGGAAAACAATTGTTTTTTTTAAGTTTTGAGGCTAGTATAATCAAACTTTGACCTTACCTCAGAGAGTTTTTCATTGGGGAAAATACGTGTTTATAGAGATCATTGCCTTGGGAAGTTCCGCAGCTTTTTATTTAAAAAGCAATAATTGGAAATACAAGGAAAAATTCTAAATTACTTCAATTTTCAAACATCAAATGTACACATTAGGTATTTTTCTATGTATTTGTTGTGAAAATATAAATTACGTATTTTGTTTATTTTTTCAGAGTCAGCTGTGCCCAAATCCGAGAGTACATAAACAATTTAAGTGCAAAATATCATCGTTGTTATTCATAATGTAACATAGATTTAGTATAATAAATTTTGAAAAAAGAAATAATGTTTAATTTCATAATAACAGATTCTCTCAACTTTATCCGACATGCTCGCTCGCGGAAAAATTCTTCAAAATTCCAAGTCAAGAACAGTAATTGTTTAAAATTGGGGTACATTGTCATAAAATTTTCCGGCTGCATAATCGGAGTAATTAATTTTTTCAACCACACTTCCGTTATTTTCTACAATTTTTAAACTTCAATTTAATTAATAGCAATGGGCGAATGAAGGAATTTTTAGGAAATTAAGATAAGATAGGCAAATTATGAGCATAGGAGTTTGACAGGTAATTGGCCATGGCCTTGAATAAGGAACCATCTCGATATTTATCTGGAATTAGGCTTTTGAAAAAAAAAAATTATCGATTTTTTTATTGTATTTTAAAACTTTATTATAAATAATATTGATAATCGATGCGAAAAACTTTTAAAAAACTTTTTTTAAATTAATTATAACTTATAAGCAATTTAAAATTGATAAAATATTTTAAAAAATCACGTGACTGCAAACGCACTAAAATTGTTTTTGACAGTTGTGACGTCATAATGGTAAAATCATGGACATAGGAATATCTATGTCCATGGGTAAAATGTATATACGCAGTATACTATCAATGGCTTCTACATGTATTATTATAATAATATAAATTACCATTATGTTCGGGAAATGTCGGCGCGTTCTCGGAACTGAGTACAAAAATTTATTTTTAATTTGATATAACTTTTGAATTATAACGAAAATAAAAAAAAGAAAAATAGTTTTGTTATAAAACTTATATATGATCTTTCCATTTATGACAAAAAAAAATTTCATTCAAAAGCCCAATTGTTGAGGGAAACTGGAAAACCTCAACAAGTTGGCTGGTACAGGAATTACCGTTCTCGGCGAGAGGCAGCAGGAAAAAGTCCCAGCCACATCTACCCCCGCCGGGATTCAAACCCGGTACCTCCCGAATGCGAGTCTAGTGCTCTCACTGCTACGCCACCCCACTCATAATAAACACTTAAATATATACACATTTATTAGATTATTTTTTGCATCTAGTATTGACAAGTTTAAATAAAAAAATACTTCATATTAACAAAAAACTAATTTAAGCCATTTCTAATAATTTATTTAATGCTACAGGAACCCAACTAGTACCATTGGTAGTAGCAAATATCATATTTCTATCCATGTAGCATTGAGTGCCTGTATTTCCGATTCGATATACTTGCTTAGCTTCCCTATATCTGTTTGGAATCGGAACGAATATGATGCCTCTTTCTTCACATTTCTGTGCGACCAAGTCTTTGAAACTCTGAGGCACCGACATACGCGAAGCTTGTTCTAACATCTACAAAAACAAATACGATTATATAATGCCCCGTTTATCGTTTATAAACAAATAAAAACTTATAAACAATTCGGTTACCTCTCGCGTGGAGATACTAGGAGGAGGGGGCGGTGGCGGCGGTTGACTTTCCAGGTTGGTTAGATACGAAACTGTTTCTAATGCTCCCGGTTGTTGTTTCATTGGCTGCTTCACGGAATGATTTATCATTTCTAAGGCTTTGCGGAAATATCCTGAAAAGTAAGTAAAAAATAGCAATAATTGTAAAGGAACATCTAATTTCGAGTATTCTATTCCCTAACCAGAAGAATACGTCCCTAGGATTTTTGTATCTCTAATAGCACCACTCGAAAACGGCTGAACCAATTAATTAAACTTAATAATTCAGAACCCAAAGGAATGGCGAGACCTCTGGTGAGAAATGCGCAGAACTGTCCTGATTTCGAAAAGCATGATGGAGGTTAGGTTAGCTTCCATCATGATTTTCTAAATCAATGTTTACCTTATGAAGGGTAGAGGTCCATAGTTTATTTGTCAAAAACCCTCCTTAGGACAATTCGGCGCATTTCTCATCAGAGGTCTCACCATTCCTTTGGATTCCGAATACTATCAACGTTGTATGGACGTTCGCGTGAACAAAAGCTAGTGTGATCATGTGATGATAAAAATGCACGGTACCTTTAATATTAGGTTGCTGTAGCAACTGTTCCGATAACATACTTTTCCATCCGGTAAACCAATCTGTCACTTGAGTGTAATCGGGAGACTGATTGAGCCACAAAACTAACGTCTGAATCCATCGAATAAAGAAACATTTCTCCAGTAAAAGCGTTATTGCCGCTGTTGAAAACATATCAGACCAGTCCATTACCCAATTCCACGCATCTGTAATGACGAAAATACATGTCACTTATTGTCATCGTTATAGATGTTACAAAAATTCCTTTGCCACTAATTTTAAATGGGAAACTTCTTAATTGTTATTTGTTAGCCCCATCCTGAGACAGGTAAGTTTAATGACAACACAACCTTTTTTTTTTTTAAGATGAGTGGTAATGAACTACTGTTGTCAGGGGCGGATGGGCCACTAGGATTTTGGGAGTTTTCCCGGTAGGTTGGGAACTGATTCTAGTGCTCCCTGGTGGCAGAAAATAAAAGCTGTATATGCTTTAATCAATTTTAAGGTAAACGTCACATAATTTATTTATAATGGATAATAAATTCGAAATAAATATTACTGATATTATTAAGTATTTGGGTAATTCTAAAAGACATTTAGTAGAAGAAGAACAGATGTTTAAAGCGAATCACATTATAGTCAGGAGCAAGTACATTTTTGGAACTTTGAGTTTTCTTCATCGAATAGTTCTTTTCTTTTCTGCTTATATACCTATATCAATTTATTTATTATTTTTTTTCATTTTTTTCTATTAAATAAAGTTTTTTCCATATTCCATAATGATGAAAATTTGTTAACTGTCATTAGGTTCGTTCCAAGCAGCCGTGAACGGTAATAAAACCGTACACAGTCTTGTCACTGCGCAAGACTAATTTGCGCACTAGCTCAAAAATCGATACTGCGCAAGACAGTCTTGCGCAGTAACAAGACTGTGTACGGTTTTATTATCGTTCGCGGCTGCTTGGAACGAATTTATTATGAATTTTAACCTAACTAAATCCTAAATTTCTATTGTGTTTTATTATTTGTAGCAATGATATAAGTGCATTAGAAACCATAACATGCACAGATCTCAGACAAGAATAAATTCTTTTTCTTTAGTTCACTCATTACAATAAACTAACTGTCAGATGAAATACATAAATGTGATTGAAGCATATACAGCTTTTATTTTCAGCCACCAGAGAGCACTAGAATCAGTTCTCATGGAGAATAGAAGTTTATATCTTTTTTGTTTACTAGTTTTGTCCACGAAGAAGCTTACCCAAATGTTGTTGATGCGGATTGATAACTAAACTCGATAAGCAAATTTCTAATTTAGGCAAAATATGTTTATGTAAAAATGCTTCAAACGATCCCGTAGACATGGCCGCTTGCCACGGTCGCAGCATTAACTTTGCCGATCTATCGGACGGATGCCAACTAGTCAGTGCTGCTCCCAATTTGTCTTCAATTATTGGATAAACGGTAGACTGCATTCTTGCGCCCATTAACGGGATCCACGGATGTATCCAAACATGAATTGGCGTCGTATCCGTTAACGGATTCCATTGCAAAACGGCCGTATTTATCTGTGGCAATATAACCTGCTCTAACAGATTATCTAAAATCCAATGTGGAATCACACTTTTCCACAGCTCCAGCAGTCTTATCATCGGTTCACAATCGCGAGGATTCCACGTGGTTACTGTGGCTTTAATAATTGGCACCCATGTATTCCAAACTAAGGAACCGTAAGGTTGTAGAGTTGAAGAATTTATAGACAGTGTTGCGCGTTTATTTGGTTGATCGAGAATGTTTTTCCACTGGCTAAAAATTTCAATGTACTGATCCGGTGCGACCAACGGAGACCAACTTACAAGAACTGATGTGATCAACGGTCCCACTATGCCTGGAGCTAATTCTGCTAAATCGTGCATAAGATACTCTTCATAATAATTTTCCTGAAATAAAACGTTTTTTATAAGATACTTAGTTACAAAAGCATATGCAATTTAACCGATGCCATTATATCTATACTAATAAGTTCGTTCCAAGCGGTCGCGAACGGTAATAAAACCGTACAGTCTTGTTACTGCGCAAGACTGTCTTGCGCAGTACCAATTTTTGAGCTAGTGCGCAAATTAGTGGTGCGCAATGACAAGACTGTGTACGGTTTTATTACCGTTCGCGACTGCTTGGACCGAACCTAATATATAAAGCTGAAGGGTTTTGTTTGTTTGTTTGGTTGAACACGCTCAGGAACTACTGGTTCGAATTGAAAAATTGTTTTTTGTTGGATAGCCCATTTATTGAGGAAGGCTATAGGCTATATAATATCACACTATGACCAATAGGAGCGGAGCATCAATGAAAAATATTGCAAAGTGTAACTCAAAATTTGTCCGTCCGACAAAAACTTTTGAACGGTAACTCCGATCATCATGAAATTTGGACACAACATTCATCTCGGTAAACTAAGATGAAAGTGCGTACTCATGTTCCTCCCTCCCCATTCGTTCTTTTGCACCCGGGTGAAACCGGGCGGGGCCGCTAGTTCAATATATGTTGTATTTGTAATTTGACAAACCTGTAACTCCTTAAAAGCTTCAGCAACTTGTCTAAGAGACAGGGCATGCGATGGATCCATTATACGAGAAACTATATCTAAGACATTTTGAAGTGTGTCTAATTGCCTTTTTTCTTTTGTCACAATGTCATATAATGAAGATCGCTCTTGCTCCAAAGCAACCATTCGATCTGAAACGTGTCTTTTTTCTCGATCAACCCAAACGATTTCCTAAATAAAAATCATAAATATAATATATTCTCATTTATTATTTCGAAAGCTTTCTTCGTTATTACCTGTTCACAAGAGTCGACTAGCAAATCCAAGTTATGCTGCAATTCTGGTAGGGCGAAATTGGCGCACTGTTTATGTACAACATCTTCGTAAAGTTCGCCTCCCCCGGGTGGTTTTTTAGGTCCACTGAGAGCATGATAGCCACTTAGAATTCGCTGCTCCGGTCCAGTCATATCAATTACTTTAACTTTGCTTAATTCGCTAAAAATATCAATATGCATATTGTAATTTTTTAAAACAGCAATTACTGCATATATGTGAATGCAAAATTAAAAAAAAAAAACGAGTGTGCTTTAGACCACACCACTGAAGTAAAACTTCTTCCTGTCATAATTTGTTATTATTCACCCGAAAATTCACAAAATATGAACTTTAAAATGATTTTACAATTTTATTCACTTTAAGCGTAGAATATTTAATGTATTGAACAAACTATTAATTTATAAAATTGTTTAGGAACGAAATGAACAGTCTAATGTAAGAAGAAAGAAATATAAATATAAAGATAATGAAAACAAAAGTAATACACTGCAATTACTTAAGTCTCGTTGGATTTTAAGCGTAAATCTTTATGAAATATTATTTAAAGTAGGTTTACAAAACTTTTTTCTGTCACCCGATAGCGCCACTGGCAAGTAAAGTATGTGTCATTCTATTGTTAGTACTGCTTATATTTTCGGCCACCTGCTGGCGCCACTAGCCAGTGAAGTATTTGTCATCCTCTTTCTATCTTCACTAACTTATATCTCCCTCTCAACTTCCGTTCGCCTTGCCCGATCATACTTCCGTATATCTCTAGACAGGCATTCACCAGCTTACCTCCAAGTCAAGCGTGCGTAAAGAAGTTTTACTTCAAAAAATTTCCAATTATGGACTATCTATCTTTATACGATACTGGTAAATAGTAGATTGTCAAAAAAAATGGTATAAAAAAATAATATAATTTATAAACCTTATAACTTCTGACGTTCGAATAGCTCCCGGCTGCTTGCCTCTTTCAATTACATCGTCTACGCTTTTATAATAATATCGAGATTTGACTGGTTTTTTATCTCCCTTTTTCCATTTATTCTGTTTTTCTCTCGTATCGCTATCATCCCCAGAATCGTGTTTTTTTCCCTATTTAAATTACAAAATCATGTTAAGTAATATTCTTGTAAAAATTGTGAACTTATAAATATTATTCAAATTTAGTGATTGTGCAGTGCTAATAAAACTTCTACATTTAATATTTAACACATTTATAATAGAGTATTAAAAACGATTTTTGAAAATTTAATTGCCAAATCAAAAGACAAATAAATTTAACGCTGACATCTGACGGCAGAAAAATGAAATTATAGCAAAATGTGATTTCGTTTTGGTTTTTTATAAGGTTTCATTTAGTTTCACCTGTCCCGGTCTGTCTGTCTGTCTGAAATCAAATCATGACTCACTTCTCGGTTTCCGATTGAGCTGAAATTTTGCATACGTACGTAGTTCCAATGACAACACAATATTATAATAACTAACTGACCGTTCTGGCTTCCGCCCGGTTGCAAATCGAACTTTTAACTACTTCCCGCTATCCGTTATTTTAAGTTTTCAAATAAAAGCGTCTTGCATTTTAATAGCAAGCGAGAAAAAAAAGGGTGTAAGTAACACGCTTTTATTTGAAAACTTGAGACTGTGATAAGTACGTATAAAACGGCTTTATTTCTAATCGGAATAAAATTATTTTTAACTTTTTAGTTATTTTTTATTAACAAACAATAAAAGCTTGTTTTCAAAAAAATGTTTCTTCGTTTATTTATTTTTATCATGTAGTCAATATTACACAACTGTAGAATTTTTCAAAATTCTTTTTGTAACACAGGTATATTTTCTAAATTTGAATTCAATTATACGTGCATGTGTAATAATTTGTGTGAAGACATGATAAGTTTATACTAGTGATGTGCCGGATCGTTAAAAATGTATATCCGCGGATATGGATCTGAATACGGATTTTTGGTTTCAAGATCCGCAGATACGGATCTTAACTTTCTTAGAGTACGCGGCGGTAAATATTGCACATCGACCTTTGGAAAGAGACTATCTGTTATGGGAAAAAGTTATTGACCTCTTTAAGAGTTAACTCTCATAACAGATTGTCTCTTTCCAAAGATCGATGTGCAATATCTCATTATAAAGATAGTTGATTTAGTGCCTTTGAGTTATGTACTATTAGTATGGTACTCACTACGATAAATATTTGCAATATAAAGGTGCCAAATACGATTTAAAAATCAGTCATATCTATACATTGAATTTTCATTAACTTACTTTTATATCGGCAAGCGAAGCCTTTTTTTCAGGTCCATATGCTCCAATAGCTCCTCTTCCTTTACGCAAATGTGCTTGAACAGGTGCAGATATGCCTTGCAAGTCTTTACCTAATCCTTTACCAGGTTGATATCCCATCTGAAGAAGTAATTTTGCTCCAATTCCCTTCGTATGTCTCTCCCAGTTACCAACGCCTCTATCAATTAAAGCAGGATTTAATGGAGCTTTCCCACTTTTCCTTAATCCAGCTATTTCTCCACTTGTTTCCGAATATAGCACAAAATCTCTAACTTTTTTAGATTGTCCAAATGACGGCTTTTCGTCTTCGGATTCACTAGAGCTGTTAGCCATGAATCTTCTTCGTGAATTACTCGTCGATGTACCTTCATCATCAGATTGATCGGAGTTTTTCTCGTCTTTTGGTGCATCATCCTTTTTCTTTTGATTTTGCACACCAGCAGAAATGAAACCAATCGGAGCTGTGTAATCTTTTGGTGCACGGTTCTTTTTTCTGTCTCGAACATCATCCTCATTATCACTATCGTCCGCCCATATTCCTAAAAGGTTGAAAAAAAATCATTATAAATTATTAAGAAATCAATATAGGTATATTTTAAAATTGAGGAAAAACTACTTTAACCTTACCATAAGTTTGTTGATGTTTAGTTAACTTTCGTCGAGGTCTTTGAGTATTAAATTCATTATCTAGATCATAATCAGTAATTTCAAATTTTTCCATTTCATCTTCGTTCATTTTCTTGGATTATTTAAACAACACAATTAAGTAAAAAAGAAACAAACGTTTAATTTGTATCACTATCAGATAATACAAACGTATGTCAAACGTCAAAAGTGACACCGTAGAAGCCACACTCCGTATTTTTCTATGCACTAATCCCAGTAAATATACAATTATGGGTACGGAAATGTAAAAAATAATTTCTATATTTTTACTAATTTGTCTTTAAACACCTATGTAATTGATAATTATATAAAATAACAATTCATAAAGACATAACCTCAGAACCGCAACATGGAAAATATCGTAAGTATAAAGGCGGATTTACAAGTCTTTAAGCCTTGCTTACCATAAAGAATTTCGTATTTGACACTATAAAAAATAAATGATTAAATTATATGAGTACGATAATTTATCGAATAAGAAATCAGAAATTATCGGCATGTATTCGCAAAAACGCGAAGTTAATTTGTTAATTTTAAAACTGCAGTTGGTTTGAAGTGTGACGTCAGACTTGTAGTAAACACCCATACACCTATATATACACACACGTGACTAAACACTAAACGAGCCCCACGTTAACGATACCGAGCCTTATTTGCACTTGTTTGTATACTACAAGAATGACATCACAGTAGGTAAACGGCGACTCGTGTTTTTGCGCCAACTTACATATTATAAAAAGTCTGAGGACTAATACTTCGGATATGATCATTTTAGCAATGAAAAAATAGTAGAATAGTCTATTATCGAACAATCGTTTATAAAAATTCAACTTTTTAGAAATCTGTGTTACGAACAATTGGATGCAAGAATGATCGAAATATCGATATAGCTTTCAACGTATATAAAGATTTAATTTTAGGTAAGCGGTAATAAATTTATAATTTAACAACTCTCAAAACAGGAAAATATTTGAGTCAAAATATTTAAATTTAATCTATTTATTTTAGTGCGAAAACTGCAAAGTATTAAATGTTGTTTCAATAATGATCTTCAAAAAATATATTTTTCTATGGTAGATCCAGAAAGTCAACTATCAAATATCTACTTGCCAGTGTCTACAGATGACGATATATCATTTGATTTGTTACAAAAACTCCTATTAACATTGTGTCCGAACACTGATAAAAAGTGAGTTATATTGCTGAAGTCTAAAGAATTTAAATTATACTTTATCTGGGTTTAACTCGATATCTAAGTTCAAACCATTTTTTCCAGGGTGATATTAACATTTTTGCAAATGGATTCGACATGTATTTATTATGAAATCAGTGATGGTATAGGAGATCCGCCAGGTGGAAAAGATTATATTCCACGGGAAATAAGAAAAAAGAATAAATATTTATCATGAAGCTAATCTGTAATGTACTTCCGTTTCTTTTAAATATATATTTTTATATTGTAATAAGATATTTACACACTTTTATAATCAAAGAGATATTACATAAATCAAAGACCTAAACTTATGGTGCTTGCACCCTTTTGTGGAGTAACTTTTTATAGCGCAACTGTAAAATTATATGTATAGAAGAAATGTTCACATTAGGTTCGCTCCAAGCAACCAGCGAACGGTTTCGAAACCGTCACCCGCATGGGCAGTAGGTAAAACGTGTTCTAAAATCGCCACTAACAGCTTTGTTTTACCTACTGCGCATGCGGGTGACAGTTTCGAAACCGTTCGCTAGCTGCTTGGACGAACTTTATAAATTTCACGGATACAGGGTTCGCAAAAATTTAATAAACGATCGCACGTAATTTTGAAAACAATTTTCTAGTTTTTGGATAGTGGATCTAATGCATTTTTGAAGTTTAAAAGTCCATTGCCACTGCCTAAATATTCAGAAAATGTTACCGAAACAAATGTTTCAACTTCACGATTATGATAAGCACGACTAAATTAATGGCGCAAAGTTTTCCGTGATCAAAGGACAAAGATGTATCAATGAAAAAGGAATAGGTCATGAAAATCGTATTTAAAGAACTATTTAAAATATGGAAATTTATTTATATATTTATTAAAAATATTTGCTTACATTTTATATTTTAGGAATAAAAAAATACAAACTGATGATACATAATAGCAAAATTATTTTGTTTCGAAAAGTTAATTTTCAAAATCAAAATTAATTTTATTGAACAGTTTGAAATGTATCGTTATATAATCACAATTTGTGGTCCGCATAATTTTAACGTCTTTGGATAATACTTTTTTTTTAAAAACAATGTACACCGTTTTATAGTATATTAACATAATCATATTTCTAACACGTCTAACTACCTCAGAAACAAACAAATTCTATGTACAAATTTCATATAAAAATACATATTAATAGTTATTGGCGTAACTATAGTAGTCTAAGTCATTCATCGCGCTGACAGGTCATGACTTAGCCTACAAGTTACGCCCATAATTTTATTCAACAATTGCGCGTTATTCATGTTTTATTTATTGTTATTAATGACATGTTGTAAATATCTATTTATTTCTTTATAAAAAAAACTGTCAATACTAACAGCACCAAACAGCACGATTCAATGTTTTGGTTTGAGGTTAGCCGGTTATGAATAAACTCCATGTCGAAAACATTCGGCCTCTCAATTTTAGCCTCAATGGGTAACAACGGAGTTTTTGTTACCTACTATTTCGTTACGACTCAGAAAATAGTTACGTTTATTTTCATTACTCCACAATGGCCGAGCTAGCAGGAATCTTCATTGAGTTATGACAAGATTTTGTCACCAGTCGGTAAATGGCTATTTAGGGTTCGGTTTTTAGGCATGATAAAGCATGAATAGCGCGCATGAGTTGAATAAAAATTATTTCATGATTAATAATTTATTACAAACCTATAACACATTAAATTTTCAAAGATTCTAATAAGGCTTCATGACTGGGACGGATTTGTCAGATGCATAGTTTCATTTTTATAATGACATGGTTTTACGGCACTTGATAACCTCTTACCCTCAATTTGGGAAATCAGAGTGCAACACTTATTTCAATTTAATATTTGTAGGAATATAATGGTTTGGTATTTTTTTAATACCAGTGTATTAAATGAATAGAAAATTAAGCACCATTTAAGAGATTGTGTATTTTACCACTACACACTACAGAAGTAAAACTGGTATAATTTAAATTGTAAAAGAGAACAAAAAAAAAAAAAAAATAGTACCGACCACCACGATCGAACTTATGACCTTTAGGTTAGGAGGCAGCCACTTTACCTCTCACCTTCTATAGCACAATGTTGTACGACCTGTTTTTATAGTATTCGGTATGTGCATCGCAACGCTTCGTTACACTTTCGATCTTAGGAATCGATTTTACACCACCGGGGAAATTTTACTCCAAAAATAATTATTAACAGAGCTACACAGTTAAAACACTTCTTTATTATTGCACTATCATATTGCTTAGTTAAAATTTTTAAAAATTCGCTTTAGTTCTTATCGAAATGAGAGTTTATGTAACGAAATACATTAGGTTCGTTTCAAGCAGCTAGCGACCGGTTTTGAAACCGTCACCCGCATGCGCAGTAGCTAAAACGTGTTCTAAAATCGCCATTAACAGCTTCGGTTTACCTAGTGCGCTTGCGGGTGACGGTTTCGAAACCGTTCGCTGGCTGCTTGGAACGAACTTATTTATTGCGATTTTCTTAAAATTCTGATTTTGTGACGTAACGCCTTCCCATCCCTCTGAATCTTCAATTATTTTTCGATAATTTGAACAAATACATAGTCCTAATTAATACGCACAATCGACGATTCATTTTAACTGATTTAAAAAAATATGTATTATTTTATAACTATACAAAAATCAATTGTTATTCTGAGATCCATAATCATCGCTGCTGATTGCCCCACTCATATTATCGTTATCGCACTGAAAATGACTATTAGGTTGTAACACCATCGATTTATAGTCATCCATGCATTTGATGCATTTATCCGATTTTTTCCTAAAAAAATATATAAATTCAAATAAAAAAGTGTTGATGGGGACGTATGACGTCCGGATATCTCAAATCACCGAGAAATTAATAAAATGTTGTCTTATTTTGTAATACCCAAAATTTCAGAACATTTAAAAAGTTTATGTATGATATTAATAAATAAAATTATCGACCAATTTTTCAAACAAATATATTAACAAAAAAAATATAATTAATACATTAACGTTTCAATCTGGATTTGGATCTTCATCAGAACTGATCTAAAAAATATAAAAAATAATTAATATTTAAATTCTAATTAGCTTTATATAAAATCTTATTAATGATTATCAAAATCATGAAAAAATAATTATTTTTTCATTATTGTGATAATCATTAATAATTTTGAAAGATTTTAAAAAAAGCTAATTAGAATTTAAATATTAATTATTTTTTATATTTTTTAGATCAGTTCTGAAGAAGGTCCAAATCCGGATTGAAACGTTAATGTATTAATTATATTTTTTTTGTTAATATATTGTCTGAAAAATTGGTCGATAATTTTATTTATTGAAGAGTTCTAAGCAGACGTTAATCAAAGATTTGAGTATGATATTAACATAAGCTCTTATGGAAAAGTCGCGTTTTATACCGGTAAAACAGTAATATCACTGAGAAAAATTTGTAATTTTTAGAATATGTTGCATATCTTTGCTCAAAATTTTATCTATTGTCACTGATGAAAATCACGGGGAAAAAGTTATCGCTGAAAGATAAAAATTGTATCGAAATAGAAGTTTTGGTACAATTTGACATTGTATAAAAATAACAGTATGGAATCAAAACCTATCTTTTTAAGTAAATGACGTATTTTTTACATAAATAGGGATTGCGTGATAGAAAAAAGTTATTCATTACTGTAGACATATTGTGTTTTAAAGCACCTACCTTATAAAATCTTGCAAGTGACAATTTAGTTCCATTTGTTTTGATAACTGTTTTTGCAGTTCTGATATGTCGGCGTCTCTTTCTCTAAGTTGACATTCTAAATGGTATATTGTTTCCGAAAGATTATCACAAATAGCCTAAAAATAACACACGCTTAATTTAGTTCATTGTAAAATATTACAAATATTTACATAAGAATATGATAACTTATCGATAAGTAGCTGAACTAAACATATGAAAGATAATCCCAGCAAACAAAAGAACGAACTTCTTAGAATCTTCGGTACGCATGATACCGACAACAAAGCAACAAACAAGTACACAACTCTGTGCGTCTGTTTGTGAGCACGATACATGTCAAACGGATGAACGGATTGAATCCAAATTTCGGGAGGATACGTAAATATGAAGAGTCCTATTGTTTTTGGGGAAAATCGGCGCATGCGAAAAATAGATATATGCTATAACGTTGTTTTTTTATATAATAATGGTATATTTTTCATAACGGTTTATTATGTTATTTATTTTTTCAAGAAAGTTTTGTTAAACATTTTTTTTTAAACTTATTTTCGGAAATATTTTGAAAATAAAAAAAAATCAACTGTTCTTTTGTTTTGTAGATCTGTCAGAAATAAACTAGTTAAGCATGCTTTTGATTAATTTTCACATGACGTGGAACATAATATTATGTAGCATGGCAACGAATAGCAAATATCATATTGATTACTAGCCATTACCCGCGTCACCTCACGCGATACCAGAAATTTTATTCTCTATTATATTATATCAAATGTTAATATTTTTGAAGTTGGAATGGTCCCGTCACCCAATTGGCTGGAATTTTTTATACAGGTCAAGAATGATGTTACACTTTGCAGCATATGTATGCAAAAAATTTCAAAAATCTATGTATACACCAACCTTTGAATTATCAGTTTTATCCGTGTCTAGCGGTGTATCGTTCAAACATAAAAATTCTTGCACCTGAGTATTAGATATAAGTTCATCGTTCTTTAAAATAGCGTTTATAAATTGCTGTAAGCCTTGTATACGATCGTTCAAGAAATCTGGATCGAAATTATTCTTGAACCATCTTTTGCGACGTGGTAATAAAGATGCTATTTGAGGATGTGATGTTTTCAACATTGTACACAATCGCACGAAATCTGTGTAACGACGAAAAACCACCCATGATATTCCCGTAGTTTTATGTTCTATACGCAATTTATAAACCTAAAAACATTAAGTAAATTAGTAAGTTCGTTTCAAGCAGCCGCAAACGGTAACAAAACCGTACACAGTCTTGTTATTGCGCAAGACTGTCTTGCGCAGTATAGATTTTTGAGCTAGTGCGCAAATTAGTCTTGCGCAGTGACAAGACTGTCTTGCGCAGTGACAAGACTGTCTTGCGCAGTGACAAGACTGTCTTGCGCAGTGACAAGACTGTGTACGGTTCTATTACCGTTCGCGGCTGCTTGGAACGAACCTATTTTTACACACAAAATCATAATGATTTGTGTCGATGTGACGAGATAAAGGCATACGGTTATTTGGGGCATCGTACCATTCGTATCTTAATAAAATATCAACGTTTTTCGCTATTAATGGTTCTCAATATTTTTTTTAAATATTGGATGTAATAAAAATACGAAGTAATATAATTTGACTATTTATTATCACGAAGTAATTAAAAAACTCACTGTAAATCTAGCTCTTTCTTCCATAACCTCATATCCAATTATCGGTACTTGTATTGTACTTGCAGTGAAATCTTTACTAGTGTATACAAAATTTCTTTCCATAAAATGTTCATTTGAAGCAGGTGTGACGGTTGCATTAGATTCTAAACTGGATGTAGAGCATAGGAACCTTTCAGAACTATAATAAATCAGGTTACATTAATACAAACACTATATTTATTATTACTAATAAAAAACTTACTTCAAAGATTCCTGTCTTTCACCTTCAGTATCACAGCTAATAACATCTTCTGCTACTTCTGTACCTTCATTTATAAGTCCTGTATTTTGTTCCATTTTTTACAATTAACTGGCATACTTTATTAACTAGAGATAACATATATTACTTAATTCAATTAAAAATGCTCCAATTAATCGAACTGAAACAAATAACCTTAAAATAATTATCAGTTATCTGTCAACTTTTTCCACGAGACTTGTTTATAAATTAATAGGTAAAAATAATTTTATATCCTATGTGTAATTATTTCATAGGACATTTGCATACCAATTTTTTAAAATTTTGTGACGACTAAATGGTTAGTTTTTATATGTATTGTCTCTGGTTTTATATTATGGAAAATTTCTCTTTTTGAGCAACTAGGTTATGTTAATATTGTTAGTTTCCAGTATGGAGGGTAGAGGTCCCTCCACGCCCTCCATAGTTTCCAGCGGATTATGGACAAACAGGAGGATATTGTTGCGAATCTGCCCAGGTTCGACTATTTTGTCCATATATTATTGATATTATTAACTATTTTGTCGAAGGCTGCAAATTAAATTTTAAGACAAGAGTCTAGCTGTCGAATTAACAATCATAAGTGTTAAAAAATCAAGTTTTATTTTATTTTACGACAGAGGTAGATATGAAGAAAAATAATATACACCACACTGGCCGAAAATTTGATAACTTGCACTGCGCGTCATGAAGCTCTTCTGTATGCCACGAAGCCTCAGGAATCATGGCGTGTAGGGCAAAATATCAAACTTTCGGCCCTTGTGTTGTAATATACTATTCCTGATCTGAGACACTACAAAAAAAAAAAAAAAAGAATGAGCTACTGTACTAAAGCAATGTTTATTTAAATTAATTTATAAAAATTTACAAATCTCTTTTAGTGATGTCCTTTCATCTTTTATTTGCTTCACATTTGCTGCCTTAAAAAAATTAATCTGCGGAAAAATAAAAGGAATATGCCATTTCATTGTTTTAAAATGTCTGATATCCAGTTGCCACTTGGCACTCACTCCATTTTTTTGTTTTGACAGAGTAGCGTTTTGTATTTGTCTTTTTTCCGTGACAATTACTGATGACCATTTGTGAAGCGCCATGTTGATGCGGAACTTTAAGCGCGGGCTGTTGGAACATTGACATTTAACAGTTATAACTAAATCTAATTAATCTCCTCTACTCCAGTACTGACACACTGTCGCTCCTATTGTGAATTGTAGACGCTCGACAGATTACGTTATCACTGAAGAGACTTCTGATACTTTACAGGGACCATAGACAAAAAAAGATATAGATGTGGATTTTTAATGAAACCTGTATCACATGACAGGGACTAGCGAACTAAACACATAAACTACGCAATAAAATTAGTCCTGTGAAAAACGCTATTAAACAGTTGAAATTCAGACTGAATTTTAAATTACAGAAATATGAAGTCATAAAAGATAAGAGGCTATTTTCAAAATATAAATTTAGCTACGACATAATAATATACTGCTAGTAAGTCAGTACATATCAACCAAAATATTTAAAATAGTGTGTTCATTTTAATTAGTATATACAAATGATCAATAAGTCACTTTACTGTTGGTATTTTTACAATATACTTAATAAAAGTATTAATTTTTAAGAAAGTAATTTATCGTTCATATGAATCAATTTTGTCAAGAACTATTTTTATTGATGAAAAATGTAAATAACATATGTACCTACAATTTTATTATAAATATTTTCAATAAGACAATATTAATGTTTTACAATACGACGTACAATTTGGGACAAATTTTATCTTCCTTTACCTTAATTAATGGGATCGCCCCACATTTTCAACGAATCTACATAAAATTTCCCTTAGTTCCTCACACTAAAAAAAATTCGACTATATTATATCTGGCCCTCCGATGAACCCCTTTTTAAAGCAGATCTTTGGAAGACCGGCAGGTTCTGTTAAGCGATTTAAAATGATTTAAAACATTAGTCATAAATTTTGTTCCAACACACCACCAAATCGGTTTGTGAACCGTTGGGTACATGCGCACAATAACAAAGCTATTGACTAAAATACGTACTAGGAGTCAATTGTTCTAATAACGTTCCTGAAACGGTTCTTGACCGTTCGAATCAGTAGCGTCAGGAACAAACATTGATGTTAAAATGGTTATAAGTTGATAGTTAATAGAACCATAAAATCATTTCAATATGTGTCGAAAAAATGGGAACAGCTGTGTATTAAATTGTTTATAAACTAATTCGCACATGGTACACAAACTGCATTTTGAAACAATAGCAAGACTATTTTTTACGTCATCATATGACGGTTTAAGCGCAGCTGTTTAAAATGTACTCATTTTTTTTTTTAACTTTTGTATGCAATTAAGATGAAGGATGTAAGAACGAAAAAGTTAGTTTATATTATTAGGAATAATATACGTAATAATATAATATACGCAATAATATAATAATTTACATTATAATGAGGTTTAAAATTGCCAAATTTTGATGTAGGACGACCCTTTTCGTTAGTTTCCCAAATATGAAATTTTGTACCCGCAAGTTTGATGCTCAATTTGCATAAAAATATTTTTTTTTTGCAAAGCGTCATGTACATATTTAGAAACAAAAGAACGTTTAATATTCTTTAGTGTTCGAACAAATTTTTGACATCAAATATTACCATACTCGTCCATAAGTTTTGTCAAAATTCTCCACAAAAATTTACAATTTCTACTAAAAATTTGAGATTAACACTAATACAGAAAACAAAACTTTTTAACGATTCAGATTAAAAAGAGCACGAGAAACAAAATTATTTACGAACAGCATTTTCATTAGTTTCGTTGCGACTTTTTAAATCGCTATTCGCCTCGAAATTGGTTTTGGCTTCACTTTATGTTTCGTTAATCTTATTCACTGGTTTTTTACACAATTTTAATACTAGCAATACCTAGTGTTAATAAAATGCGTGAATTACAATTTCTACATGTAATCCTTTTTTTTTTTTTGACAAATAACAAAGCTAGTGAACAATAACTTTAACCTCAAAACGACTTGAAAGTTTGCATCATTTTTATTTATTAGTTGTTGTTATCTTACCGAAAGTTTGCATCATCTAAGAAATAATAATTTCTTCAGAACACTTTTAAAATAGTCACAAACTTGAGCGCAAAAATATGGACAGTACATTCGCATATCTTCAACGCGAATTTATTATGTAACTCATTAGCATCTTGAGGGCGCATGCGCATACAACCTAACGGCAAATGTTCAGTCACTGTACTTTTAGAATCACCACAGAAATCTTAAATTTATTTTTTATACTTCGATAAAAAATTATTGTTCCTTAGTTTCGTGTTTTACAAACAATTCAACAATTTTTTCTAAGCTAAAAAGCCTACGAAATTTTGGTGCAAGACAAACGAATTTTTATTTAGCACGTTCTTACACCCAAACGTTAAAACAAATGATTGTTGAATGAAATTCGAAAAATCACCAGATCAATGGCAAATGAAATGTAGATTTTTTTTAATAAACACAAACTTCTTTAAAATACTATTTTCATGTGTTTATCGTAATTATACAATAGAAGTTTCTATATGATAATATTGAGTGTCACGAGATAAATATATATTTATTAATGTTCATTAACTGGTACACAATAATAAAAATAAATGTAATAAACAATGCAACAATCAAGGTACATCTAATAAGCGTTTCGGTGTTTTGTTTTAGCTAAGCAAGCGTTTTAACAAACACAATAATATTATTCGTATATTCAACAACTCTTGGATTGCTTATGTCTGGAAACTTTAGATGGCGCAGTATGTCACCTTTTCTCATCCTCAGTTCGCCATGATTCGTATCCTGCTATATTACAATCAATGGTCTTCTAAAAACGTCGTACTGTAACGTCAGGTCAGGTAGTGGCAAGTCAAAGAATGCAACATTATAAGGTTCGTTCCAAGCAGCCGCGAACGGTAATAGAACCGTACACAGTCGTGTCACTGCGCAAGACTAATTTGCGCACTAGCTCAAAAATCGATACTGCGCAAGACAGTCTTGCGCAGTAACAAGACTGTGTACGGTTTTATTACCGTTCGCGGCTGCTTGGAACGAACTTATAATAGGGCCATGTCTGTGTCACCGTTTTGTTGTATTCAATGTCAGCAAACAAATAAAATTATCGAATTACATTTTAAGCCACCATTTGCCAAGGTAATCTATACCTAGTACCAATCTGTATTTACAATTTTTAATAAATTCAATTGATATTTTCACTACCTCTCACAGGAATTGGAGGTCTGTACTTGCTATCATTGAATAAAAAAAGTGTACCATTTAAACAATTACCTACTGCATTATTTTTTCGAAGCCAGTCCTCCAGTCTTTGGATGTACGAATATTAATATAGTATTCGACAATAATGTTATTTACAAAATAATTTGAATTACATAATTTGGAGTCAATAAAAGTTATATTGTCGTGTTGGATGTCACCGAAAAAATACAATTAGAATGTACTCTCGACGTGTGCGAGAAGATATGTAAGTCCGAAACAACAAGAACAGTTTTATGGTTGTCGGAAGAAACGGGTAGCATTCGGGAAACGTTCTGTGGGTGCTAGCTCTGGCGGAACATGGTCCGCTTGACGCGATCGTACACTCAGTCTTAATTCTTCACGGTACGCTGCCTGCAGAGTTGTATCGTTGCTCGCTGCATTACATACCGTTTCGATCGGAGCAGCTGAAGTGAGACCGCTGGCCGATACAGCTTGTCTAACGCTATCTGTAATCGCAATAAACTATATTAGACTCTTATTTTTTCATTTGTCTTAAAACGATCTTAGTATTAGTCCACAGGAATTTTTATATCGCTTAAATGCAATCGTTTTATAGGATAAAACAGCACCTCATAGTTTTAAATACGTAAGTTGGCGCGAAAACACGAGCCGACATGTTTACTTACTGTGACGTCATTCTTGTAGTATACAAACAAGTGCAAATGAGGCTCGGTACTGTTTACACGAGGCTCGCTTATTGTTTACTCACGTGTGTGTCATGTGTATTTACAGGTATGTGTACGTTTACTACAAAGCTGACGTCACAATTCAAACCATCATGGCAGGCAGCCTTTATTGACATGTTACAAAATTGTAATTTAAAAATTGAAACAAACTGATAATTTCTGACTTCATATCCGATAAATAATCGTATTTATATAATTCAAATATTTGTTTCATATAGTGTCAAATGTTCTATTAAGTAACATAATAGCGATATTAGGTTAAAATTGATATTATCAAACACATATTTTTCTTATGATAAAATTATTCGGGATACAAGGCATTATGTTTTGATTTTTATTTTTATGACTCTTTACTAGACATTTTTAAGGTCCTGAAGAAGACATGAATTTTTGCCGAAACGTTGACTATTAAATGATGTTCTAGTGAATAAAAATTGTTTTTATATTTAGCCTTGTATCCCGAATAATTTTATCATATCAAAATATCAAGGTGTCTTATTTCACTTTGTTAACATATTTTTCTTTCGAGATCTAGTTTTGTTCTTAAAATTGTCAAAATCGGTGACCCATCAGATCTGACCTTGTAAGTACACATAACATAAAAGAACATCAATAAATAAGTAAAATGGTATTCTGCAGTACTGGAACATAAAAAAAAATTAATATACTAACCCGATATGACTTGTGGAAGTGTTCCTTGTGGTTTGCACATAGAAACAACTTTGCGTCTTTTGGAAGGCATTCCAGACAGATATGCATCGCTGAATGGTGGCTGCGCTGATTGCCGACGTTGTCTTTGTGAATCACGAGTGATTACCGGCACCCACTCCTAATTATATCAACATTAGAAACGATTATTTATATTTTGTATTTGATATAACATTAAGGATTATTCCCGAAAATAACAATGTAAGTCATTTTGCTTTTTTGCGTAATCCAATAAAGTTTCCAATAAAATGTTACTTCGAGATTTGAAATTATAAACTATAAAAAAGTAAAACTATAATGGAAGTTTCTTTTTTTTTTGAAGTAAAAACTTCTTTAGCGGCGTTATACACTTTTTTTTGTAATGGGTAAAAGATGTTAAACTCGCGTCAGGACACGTGACCTGATCGAAAATTCGTAAGACGGATGGAGAGTAGAGGTAATATTCAAGTTTTCACTTCTGCCGGCACTCCCGGAGTGCAATTTTTTTTTGGGGGAGCCAACCGATAATCTGTGAAAGTTTTGGAATTGAAGTTGAATTTTTCAGTTCAGAGTTTCTTTTTTTTTTGATTCTAAAATAATATCGATAATTCTAAATTACACTAAATTTACAGGACGATAAATACTTAATTTTATTCTAAAAATTAGCAGGCACTTTATAATTTGTCATCTGACATCGAAAACAATCAGAACCGAAACAGTTTTTTACGATTTGTAAGGAACCAGAATAGTTTATTAATAGATTTTTCAAAGAACTAAAATACTGTATAAAAAATTATGTGCAAAGAGCGAATACGAACCGTTGGAATGTTACTATGCCATTGTTCGGAACCAATAGCTACATCGGGGACTGGATCTTGATCCATAGGTTCTCGGACAGGAAGAAGGACGTTTTGTACGGCTGGTCCTGTGAATGCAGCATTACGCTCCTCATACGGGGGAGGTGGAGTTGCAGCATCGACTTCCATGCCCTTTAATAAAATAAATGCTTTTCAAAATTTGTATTTAAGAAAATATCTCTTTATTACGAATTGCGGTATGTATACGATAGGACAGGCGATTTTTGCGCCCTCTCGTGGCTTTTTTTTTTAAATCTGGTTCAGTCAAAACCTCAGTGTCATATGTTATACGTGCATTTTAATAAGGATTAATTGTCGTATAAAATGGGGAAAGCTATCAAATCGGAAGTGCTGTGTTGTTGATTGTAAAGATACACCAATTAAACATCCAGAATTACAATTCCACCGTTTTCCTGGATTTTCTTATGAATTAGAGAGGAAAAAAAATGGACTGCAGCAGTACGTCGTCAAGGGTAATTAAATTTTAGTTTAAGTCTGTAATCATTATTAAATACATGAAAAATATCATAATTGTTATTTTGTTAACAAAAATAAGATTTAAAAATTTAGAAATTAAAAATGTATATCATTTATGTAGTTTTTTTACTGACATTTTGCGTAAATATTTTTTTATAATTAAGAAATAATAAAAATGTTACCTGATCACTATTTGCAGCTGGAGCAGACTGCGATGGAGCAACAATATAATGTTGAACGGCAGAACGAGGCATGTTTACGTTGTTTATTAACAATCTGAATTGCATATTGCCAATCATTAAAGTTGCATTGCGTGTCGTAGCATTAAGGCCCTCGGTTATATGAGTCTAAAGAGACAAAACATAATTTCTTTTTACAGTGTACATATTTCTACTAATGTTAGGTCGGTTTAGAGAAGAATCTCGTGCAAGTTGTATTTTGATATTAGAAAGAACACATTTGTTGAAAATAAACTGCAAAAATTTTGAAACTGAATAACTGTTACCCAATTTTTGAGATTTTTAAAATTATGTTTCAAAGATCAAAATTATTGAAAACTGAAATACATGCATCAAAGCTCTCTGTACCGATAATAAAGCAAACATTAGTGGAATTTGGTTGACTTTCCGTAAGAACCAATACTCACTAATCAATTCTTATAACTAAAATCCTTTAAAACAAAATAAATTGTGTCTTTTTAATTTCGACTACGATTAATTTTCAGAAGTATTCAGACAACGCCTGATATTTTATGCTTACTGGCTATAGACTATGTGCACGAAGCCAACTAGCGCCGCTAGCGGGTAATAGAGAATTATTGACCTCACTTTTTATGAAAATCGCGACATGTTTCTATGGTGATAAGTCAAAAACTTTAGTTGGCCATGATGTGTCAAAAAAATGTAATACGGAAAACTTTTTTATATACTATAAAATATATAAATAGCATAACATAAAAGGTACATGAGAATTATTTATTTATCAATTATGACGTACAATATATAAATAATTAATTTGTTTACACTGACAGCGGAACGTCAAATTATGGCGCCAATAGTCTTAATTCTATTTAAATCGGCATCAGCGCAACAGCCCGGAACACAACAAGCATTTCCAAATCGCTTAAATTTCCTATGTTTTCTTTGTAAATAAAAAATTTCATAAAATTATAACTATTTTCACTTTTAATAAACATTGCTCACGGAAAATTTGAGTTTGAAGTTTCTCCTAGTGCTCACCACAAACGCTCGCATCTAAACTCCGCCTCCTTGCACATAGCCCATAGCTGTCACTTGCTGCGTCGGCACAGTACAAGTAGGTACTTACCATATAATTAGTGAACATGGTTTCAACATCGGATTCTCCGTTCGGACTGGAATAGATAGCGATGGCGCACAGCTCCCTCATCAGAGTGCGAACGCGCTGAACCAAAGCCTGCGCGAAATTGTTTTCCCGCCCGCCCTCGGAAGCCAGTAAACTGATAATAGGCGCCACTCGTGCACGCAAAACATTAACCAAGGATGCGACAAGATCGATATCGGGTCTTTGAGGGGCAGATCGCTTATAAAAAAGTTCACAATTTATTAATTAAATATATACCGTTTGGGTTTCTAATTGGTAACAGTTTTTTTTTTAAGAACCGACACAACAAAAAATAGCTATAAAACTAATTTCAAATCTTTGATTAACGTCTGAATAGAACTTTTCAAATAAATAAAATTATTGACCCTTTTTTTCAAAATTTGACAAAAATTATAAAATATATTTCAATAAATGACATTTCAGTCTGGATTTGATCTTCTTCAGAAATAAGTAGATACTAAATAATTTTTGTATTTTTTTAGATTATTTCTGAAGAAGCTCCAAATCTGGACTGAAACGTCATGTATTGAATTAAATTTTATAATTTTTGTCAATATATAGTCTGAAAAAATTGGTCGATAATTTTATTTATTGGACTAATTTCATTTATTAATTTTGTTAGGTTTAAAATTTTTTTAAAGTTGGTGTTTTTAGTATAATTGTTAATAATTTTGCGTATCAAAAAAGGATAGCCCAGTATGTTGACCTCTTCTTTTAGATGATTTTCATTAAGAGCAGTCACATGCGCAGTCTAAAAATAGACTGTGCGCATGCGCCTCCCACCATTTTCTTGGAAATCTTCAAAAAGAAGAGCTCCGAACAAGCCCGACGTTTGAAACTAAATTGAGTGCGTTTTCATAATACAAATAAATTATTTATTATACTTACAACATTGCGTTCCAAATAAGGCATTAATTCCTGAATAATTCTTTCAGAACCTTCCTCGACAGTTTGTTGAGTAGGTGGCTGTCCATTTAATATACGCCGGCAAACAAAATCACGCATCGACGGACGCAGACGATGTAAACTGTCCCACTGTCCAAAATTCATTCCTACCACATCGCTGAAAACAAAAGAAATGTGTACCGCAACTCGGCTGAATTTTATTATTTAATTCTAAGTGGTCTTTTCAACTCGAATCAACTACATTTTATTTATACGTGTATTTCGAGTACAGTGGGCTGTGAGAAAATTAAGGAGGTTGAGCCGTTTTACGAAGATAATGAAAACAATCTGAAATAAAGTTTTTTTAATAGATTTTTTTATGACAAAATTTTCTGTAAAAAATCCAAAATCATTAGGAGATTTATAAAGTTAAAAATTAAAAAAAACTTTTACATGTAGTCTTACGGAAAATATGTCAACCTAGCATGCAAACGGTACATTTTAATTTTTTGCAAATAACCAAATAATGTCAACAGTTCCGAAAACTAACTATGTAAAGCATCGATGTCGTACGCATATTTTAATTTTTTTTCAGATTTAATTAGGAGACTTTTAATCAATAAAAAAAAAATATTAAACCTTAGCACTTTTCGATTGTGGACTTTTATTCTTGACAATTTTAACTGAATTTTCAACTTTTTAATGATTTAATTTTATTTTTTATTACTTCTAATTTCTTTTTTTAATTATTTACAGCAAAAAATATGTAAAATACAGATATTTACATAAATTTATTTTTTCTAACCGAACTTTGTACAAAAAATTCAAAAGTTAGTCCATTAAGTAAAATACTGAAATAATTAATATTAAAAAAATATTTATTTATGCCTTTATGACAATAATTTATTGGTATCATCGACTTACAACCTTTTGTAAAAATTTATTATGGAAAAGTTCCCATTTAGAATTCGACTTACTTTTGATTGGGACTGTAATGCATCAACCTCTTTAAGTATTTTTTCGACGACCGAGTTTTCATTTCCTTAACAATTCGCAGTCACCACTATTTAATTTCAAAGTCACTTACCTGAGTGTGAATTCCCTGGAAATTGTCATCATGAAGTCGACAAACAGGGATTGACCTTCCACGTACGATTCATCATTTCCCATCAGTTCAGCGATAGTTGAATTCTGCGAGTTTGAATTCAGCATATTTTCGAACATCTGTAAAAATTTCTAGGTTATAACAAATATGCAGTGCAAGTATAATACGCGCCACGTATCTAAAACGTCGGAAGTTAGTCACGAACAGCGTCGCAAAGGCACATTTTAGAGCCGTTAAGACTCCCACCACCTCCCAGCTACCTGCACAGAACGTGCGCTCGTCGGTGATTGGCCGTGATCGCTCGTTGCCTCTGTCACTTTCCTACTTTAAAATACAGTCGAGTACGCTATTGTCAAGTTGTTATTGCTATTTTAGTTTTGTTGAGTTGCGAGTTTGCAGTTTCTCAACAGACTGTACAAGCGCATCTAACTTACGAGCCTTTTAGATTCGTGGCGCGTATTATAAGTTAACAGTGTCTGCTATCTAAAATAGCCAGCTCAGTTTGAATTCTAAAAAGAATAATATAAACTAGTGTGACCTGTGCGAATTATTCGCACTAAATAAGTATAATAATAATTATCACTTTACAAAATTATTTTTTCAAATATGATTGCAGGTATTCAATTCGTTTCTAATTTTTGCAAAGCTTTGTCAAAATGTCCGTCTCATTTCTTAACGTTTTATTTCAATACTAGAGTGACCTGTGCGAATTATTCGCACTAAATAAGTATAATAATTATCACTTTACAAAATTATTTTTTAAATATGATTGCAGGTATTCAATTCGTTTCTAATTTTGCACACTGCTTATAACGTTCTTCTTTTTATTGTATTACAATATGAAGCTCAGATGACAGATCGAAGAAATATTTTACTTAAATTGTCATATAGAGGTGCAAGTAGCAAAAGCGTTGATCTAAGCCGTCAGATGGCATCATGCAGCATTGCTGTAACGTTGTTCAGCGTTGCTCGCTGTTTCAAAATTAAAACCGTCAGATGGCAGTATGCAGTATTGTGTCTGTTGTATTACAATATGAAGGTCAGATGACAGATCAAAGTGTTGACGTTGTTTCAAAATTAAAGCCGTCAGATGGCAGACGTTGTTCAGCGTTGCTGTATTTTAATTAATTTACAAAAACAAAAGCAATAATAAATTTTTTAGTTGTCGATGTCAGTAGAGCAAGCAATTATCTGCAAAATGATATATAATTTATGAGGAGAAATTGTGAGGTTTTTACTAAAAAGGGAGGCAAACATCTTTAACCTTAGCGTATTAATATATATGATAGCTAATACTTACGGCTCCCATTGAACTATTCAAAGTGCTCATCAAATTTTGGATGACATTTGCCGGTTGTGGTTGACCGTTAACGGTCGCTTCCACATGTACTCCCGGAATGGTGAACATCCTAGCTTGCGGTCTGGTTTCACCGGAAGCGCTGTTTGAGAGCTCCGATAACATGTTGTTGACATTCATATTCACAACTGAATTGTGTTGGAACAAATGACTCATTAGATCTGGGAAATTGATTCTCGGCTGCTGTTGTTGTTGTCGCTGCTGTTGACGCTGAGATGTTGATTCCGTTGCATCCGATGCGGACGTTGAGACGCGAGCATGAGCTGTAGGTCTGTCAGGTGTGGAACTGTTACTTTCAGCTGGATTGTTGTTATCGGTCATTGTTGATGTGGAGGTGACCGGACTTCTGGTAAGATTTGAACGTCTATTACGAGAACGATTATTGCTAAAAATTGAAATGCAATTTTTTTTTAAAATGTTTTCAGTTTAATCAGTGGCGTAGCTAGCAAAACCAGAACGTAAATTCTTGTTTTCACCTTACTGATTCAAATTATTGCGTGTTACATATAGAATCTATACATCGCATCGCGATATGACGATTGTTCTGTTGTTCAAAATTTCTCGTACATCAAACCATTATACCGTTTGTTTGTCATGCTTTTGTTTACATAATAATCACCACCTGCTATTTCCTCTGAATGACATTTTTAACGAATCTATTATACAGTACGCGCCACGAATCTAAATGGCTCGGAAGTTAGATGCGAATGCGGGCTTGCGCTTGTACAGTCTGTTGAAAAACTACAAACTCGCAACTCAACAAAACCAAAATAACAATAACAACTTGACAATAGCGTACTCGACTGTACTTTAAAGCAGGAAAGCGACAAGTGACAAAGGCAACGAGTGATCACGGCCAATCATCGACGAGCGCACGTTCCGTGCAGGTAGCTGGGAGGTGGTGGGAGTCTCAATGGCTCTAAAATGTGCCTTTGCGACGCTGTTTGTGACTAACTTCCGAACCTTTTAGATCCGTGGCGCGTACTCTAATAGGGTTTTTCATCGTTTTCACGCGTAAGCATCGCGACCATGGTTATGATCATGGTATTCAAAAGTTTCGGGCACTTTTTGATGCAATGGCTGACTCAGTAATGTTTTTCGATGTTAACTTAGATGCAAACTAGCTGCTCCCCGCGGCTCCGCGAAAAAAAAAATACCTAAGCAAGCAAAAAAGTATGATCTAACTGCTAGAAAACAATTTTTTAAAGCGCGCGTTGAGGCATAAAATACTCAATAAAATACAAAACAAATATTGGCATAGCAAAAAAAGTCAGGCAAAGTTAACAGACTGTGTTTGGAATAAATTAATTAGGTTGTACTGTATATACAGTATGTAGGTTACGTTGCGCTTATCAGTTGCAATGTAGACAGCAAACGTAGTATTTCACTATAACACTTACCTAAGTGGTCTAGTTAAATGCGCATGGATTTGCATTTCAAATTGATATAAATGTATGTATATTTGGAAGGAAGAGGGACTGTCATCTAGTGGACAAGAAGTCAGGTGGTGGACGCACGTGGCTATGCCAACGCGAGCTGGCGTCGGTCGACGTTGGTAATGTAAATAGATGATTATTAAATCAAATTCTTACTAATTTAAAAGAACCTGTTTAACCATCAATTGTAACCATTAATTGTAGTAGTATAGACATTTTAAACTGCACATTCAGTGAACTTAAACTTGCATATAAACGTTCTTGATTTTCTGTAATTGGGCTATGCCTGTATGAAAATTACTAAATAAATAAATAAATAACGAAAAAAATGCTCGGTCCCTTGAGATTCGTTCTAAAGAGGTTGCACTGTATTTATTTTTTTCAAAATCAATCACTTTTCACCTGTCAAAATGAAAAAGTGCTCGAAAAATATGACAAGTTGAGGCATGCGCACAAAAAAAAAATTCAACTATGAAAATGGCTATTCAAAATACACGCTTCGAGGCAAGGTACAACGAGAAAACAATTACCTTATGTGATGTGAATTACATTGAAGGTAAGGATCAAATCCTCTAAATGCTGTCGGCGTAAAATGCACATGAGGTCTCGGGGTTGATCTTGTCTGAGTGGCTGTTGTAGGAAGCGTAGCTGTATTTCCTCTGGCCTGTGAATTTTGTCCCGCGCTGGCACCGTTTGCACTCCCATTAGATCCCGTGCTCGCGCTGACAAAGTCTGCACTGGTGGTCGCCGTCACCGGAGTTTCTGGAGCAGTGGCGCCGCCATTTGGTGCTGCGCCACTCATGCTGACGTTGCGCATCATTGTGTTTGTGACCACATTTACTAAACTCTGGATGAAATCCTGATTTGCTGGACCAAACGCACCCAAAACTGTAAGGAGTAATATTTTTTTTATTTCAAATCTTTGATTAACGTCTGAATAGAACTCTTCAAATAAATAAAATTGTCGACCAATTTTTCTCAGACCATATATTGACAAAAAATAATAAAAATACAAATCAATATAACACAAGATGACGTGCAATCTATTAGATAATAAATAACTTAATACTAATTAACTTTTATATTTTTTAGATATTTCCGAAGAAGATCCAAATCCGGGTCGAAACGTCATCTTGTGTTATATTGATTTGTATTTTTATTATTTTTTGTCAATATATGGTCTGAGAAAAATTGGTCGACAATTTTATTTATTTGAATTTTTTTTATTTCATTAAAAAAAAAAAACTAATTTATAAAATAAAATTCCTGTTAACGCGTGCGGGGACGCAGGTGACGGCTACTAATAAATATTATGGTATTTATTATTCATTGGCATAGTTACATAATATGCAAATATTTTATTAAAAAATTATCAACCAATTTTTCAGACACTTATTAACAAAAAATATATAAATTTAATGCATTAATCTGGACCGAAACGTTAATGTTCAATTTATATATTTGTCTGGAAAATTGGTCGATAATTTTATTTATTGAAGAGTTACATGAAAAAATTAACCAAAGCACGCTTAGCAGCTACCTAACTAATTTCTTTTTGGCAGATCTTCAGAATAAAAGAAAAGCTGATTGTTTTTTTTTTTTGACGTGATAACGTCTTATAAATTGATGAAACACCGGCTGCACGCCCGAAAAAGTGTCACGTTCCGCCTGAGCCTGAAAGCGAGAGCGCGGTATAAGCGATAGAGAGGCACGATCGGCCCAAGCGTCGGCTTGTACGCATTTCTCTCTCTTCTCGCGTGACGTCAGAGAGTTCATCAATGTTTCTTTATGACGTTATCAGGTAAAACTATCGTCCGTAAACCGACTTTACAGACAACCAATTTTTTTTAATATTTCCGAAACTATTTTAGAAAAAAATTTCCTTTACAAAACTTCTTTCAAAAAATAAAATGAACCTTCAACCGTTTTCAAAAGTATATTGTTATAAAAAAAAACACGTTATAGCATATGTTTTTCCTGCGCATGCGCCGATTTTCCCCTAAATCAATAGGGCTCTTCATATTTGCATGCCAAACATACACTTAAAATTTGGTCTCCATCCACTCATTCGTTTAACAAGCAGACTTTTTTCCAAAATTATGTTTTTTGGAGAAACAATTAATTTAGTGGCATATACGAGAATATTTAGAAAGCTTTTCTAATAATTAGAAAAGCTTTCGAAATATCAAAATTATTTTAATATCACAAATACCACACCGTACACATTGTGAAAAGTTATAGTGGAAAATAGACGCGCAACAACTAAGAATCATTAGCCTGTACTGATCATTATTATTATTACTTACCATTTGCTTGCCCGGCTGCAGCATTTCCGTCGTTAGAATCCATGTGATTGATAACCACGTTATCCGGAGACATTGCCATAATGAATTCAATTTGTCCGGCACTTTGAGCTGGCGGTGCGCTTGGGGGCGGCTGAGTTGCTGTCTCGTTGTTACCGGTATCCGGTGAACTCTCTACCGGAGTATTTTCGGCAGACTGTTCGGCAGTCGCTGGCTCATTACTTGGAGTTGTTATGGGACTGCGTTCGGTGTTCGAATTGGCCGACTGTGAATTTTCCGATCTTCTAAGCGTATTACGAGCTGGACTTGACTCTGAAGATCTTCCATTAGCGCGCAGTTGACGGCTCGTTATGTCTATATGGGCCTATATGATAAAATAATGCGCTGTTAAAGATGTGTCAAAAAAGCGTGTTGGTCTTCAGTACGACTGGGGGTTTTTTTTTTTTTTGAAGTGATAACTTCTTTAGCGGCGTTGTACACTTTTTTTGTAATGGGTAAAAGATGTTAAACTCGCGTCAGGACACGTGACCTGATCGAAAATTCGTAAGACGGATGGAGAGTAGAGGTAATATTCAAGTTTTCACTTTTGCCGGCACTCCCCTAGTGCAATTTTTTTTTTCAGAAAAACGTTGTTGAAATTTTTGTCTGGCACTCAAAACGTCAACACATTTTTTAAGTTGGTTTAATAAAGATTTGTACTTTCAACGGGCTGACGCCAAAGATCACGGCCCACTATCTACAGCTCATATGTATTTAATACATTATCAATCTCATTCTGGCCATGTGAGATCAGTGTACAGGGAAGATAGGCGGCCCGGTTATTACAACTTAAAAATGTTTTATAGTTTTTTACAGCTGTATGCAATATGCTTTCTAAAAATAATGATATATCGATAATTTAATATACTAAGTTAATCAATAATGTTGATTATAACGATATATTGAGAGCATCTAGACCGAGTTCTACACTCCTACTGTTTTACTTAATTTTAGTTAATTAAGGAGGTTGAGCCGTTTAACGAAGATAATGAAAAAAATCTGAAATAAAGTTTTCTTAATAGATTTTTTTATGACAAAATTTTCTGTAAAAACCTAAAATAATTAGGAGATTTATAAAGTTAAAAATTAAAAAAAACTTTACATGCAGTCTTATGGAAAAGATGTCAACCTAGCATACAAACGGTACATTTTAATTTTTTGCAAATAACCAAATAATGTCAGCAGTTCCGAAAACTAACTATGTAAAGCATCAATGTCTTACGCATATTTTAATATATATTCCAATTTAATTAGGAGACTTTTAATCAATAAAAAAAAATTATTAAACCTTAGCACTTTTCGATTATGGACTTTTAGTCTTGACAATTTTAACAATTTTAACTGAATTTTCAACTTTTTAATGATTTAATTTTAATTCTTATTACTTCTAATTTCTTTTTTTAATTAATTACTGCAAAAAATATGTAAAATACAGATATTTACATAAATTTATTTTTTCTAACCTAACTTTGTACAAAAAATTCAAAAGTTAGTCCATTAAGTAAAATACTGAAAAATAATTAATATTAAAAAAAAAAAAATATTTATGCCTTTATGACTTACATATGACTTACGATATGACTTATAAACCTTTTTTAAAAATTTATTATGGAAAAGTTCCCATTTAGAATTCGACTTACTTTTGATTGGGACTGTAACGCATCAACCTCCTTAAGTTTTAAAATTATAAAAAGACATTCGTATTTCCAAACGCCGTTTTTTTAGCTTAAGATGTTTCGTTCCATTTACATACTGTTGTCTATTGTATTAATATATAATTCAAATTTGCAAAAAATTAAAACATTTCAAAATTACTCCTACTGCAGGCACTTGTTATAAAAATAATTAAAACCCTGCATTATCGACAACACTGTTTTGTTTTTAGTTTCTAATAGCTATTCTGAAGAAACACACAGATTTGAATATAATTTTCAATTCGGTCCCGATCAGACATATGTAGACCTAATTTTAATTAAATAAAATTTTATTGTGTTTCATTTATTTTACTTCTAATTTTAAAGATCAAATCATTATAATACCAAGCGTACCAATATATCGATATTAAAAAAAAATCATGAACAGCGATAATTTTTATATATCGAATTCATTAACCATTTAAATGTTAAGCCCACCTATATGACAAAAAAAAACACATCTCGACCATAAAATATACCTCGACCTGTATAGGAAGTGGAATGCCTGCTTGAAGCACTGCGTGTTGAACAAGGATTGGTCGGCATAGAAGCGGACGCGGTCCTGGTCTCGTCAATGGACACATGATATCGCTGAGAGCGTGATAGGCGTGGCTCAGTGCATGCATTGCGGCCGACACACGGTTGAACAAAGTCTGAGCCTGTTGAGCTTCGGCCTGTAAAAAAAAAACAAATATAGTTTGCAGAACCAAAAGTGCACATTCCGCCAGTTTTCCACTATATAATGAAAGTTGTAACGGTAGAGTAAAAAAAAACTGAAAAAATAAAATTGAAAAAATTGGTTGTCTGTAAAGTCGGTTTACGGACGATAGTTTTACGTGATAACGTATTCCGTAATACATAACCTAAACCTCCCAAAATTTGGTTTCAATCCGCTTATCCTTGGTGTCGGAATGATAAGAAATGTCAAAAGTGACGTTTGCAACTGTCAAAGTATTATGTTCTAATAATAATTAGTTATTCCAATACTTAACTTAGAAGGCGTAGCATTTCACAAAATACTAATGTCAAAAAATTGAATTAAACATTAGAAATGCAGCCGTTTTCATGTTAAGACAAGACATACGTTATATTCTAATTTCCATGTACGGCAAACAAAGACGACCGACCGCGTCGCGCCATGCATTAGACAACATTGCATTTATATTTTATACAGCTATTTTTCTATATAAATTTGTATAAAAAAACTGTTTAGGCAAATTCTGTTATACGAAATCTATGTAAAATGTTCTCCTCTTTCGTTTAAGACTGGTTTCAAACCGATCTGATTTAAATTGAGCGAGAAATTAGCAAAAAGCACGCACAGGGTCAGGCGGAACGTTACGCGTTACGAACGTTACACTTTTTCGTGCATGCAGCCGGTGTTTTATCAATTTATAAGATTGGTGATTCATCAATTTATAAGACGTTATCACGTCAAAAAATATATATAATCTATATACAGTAAACACGTAAGGTGCACATAGGGAAATTAGCATTGGGAAAAATACTTGGATCAGAGTTAGCCATGGACAGCATTGATTGTTATTTCTATTGAATTATCGTGGTAATCTAGAGGATTTCTGTTTTATTTTGATTTATTTTTATTTTACTTGGCTTTTTTAATAATAAAAAGCTCTTATAAATCATTATTTTTATTTTTTTGTACAAAAATAAAACAAAAAAACAACTCCATCTGTTTGGAAACATTTCATTCAAAAATTGTCTGACTGGTATGACGTATACGCGTTGGTAAATCAGTGACCCAATGTCTTTAGATTCAACACGAATAGGCGGATATATTTGATCTCGCACCATATTTAAGTATTTTTGGGAATTTAATGTCCCATTAATAAAAAAAGTCCGATATGTTGTAATTATTTGAATATTTTCTTCGGTTGTATACACATTCATTTTGCAAAAGAATATTATCTGTCAAATTGAAAAACAAGATTTCAAGGCTCACTCTGATCCAGTCATTATTTCCCAATGTTAATTTCCCTATGTGCACCTTACATGTTTACATACTGTATATATATCAAGTGGAATAAAATGGAACAGAAAAACAAAAATAAAAATTGAATGATGTCAGTAGGGTTCAAACCCAGGACCTTGTCACTACTAGACAAAGGTCTTATCCACTGCGCCATGGCACACTTACCCTAGTGGCGCTGTTATCGTGATATAGAAGTATAGCACCTATTTTACGTTATATTACTGTATTAGTTATATTGTATGTTTAACTATTAGCCCTCAAAAATAATAAAAAAAAACTGTTCATAAAAATTACACTACTGAACACATTTCAGTGAATTTAAATAGGGTTCTGGTCTGATAGTAAACACAGTGAATAAAATATAAACCAAAGCGACCCGACCAAAATTGCGATCTGTAGAGTTCGGACGTACATACGTACAGACCAACCGACAACTGCAGTTAGTGAATTTCAATTACAATTTTAGTAGTAATTATGAGCTCGATTCGATCTAAAAATGGTTCTGTTTTATAGAACAGAATCTCCTCTTCTCAAAATGCTGCAATTAGAATGGATTTCGTGTGAAATGAACTTAGATATAACTTCTTGTATGAACAGAAGTCAGCTCTGACGGGCAAAGCGATAATGAAGCACATACAGCTAGTATCGCGGTAAAAAAGTCAAATGAATTACTCTATTGATTGACCAAACTTACATCAGTGCCGAAACTGGGATCTTCTCGCATCAGTTCGTGGTAACGTTGCATAAACGGCTGGATTCGCCCGTTTACACGGTTTAATTCATCTAACAGTTCTGCCATTGCTATCGTTCGAGGCACATTGCTGCAACAGAAAGCAACGGTTTCTTATTATTTATTTAGAGTATACTTCCTTTTATACTGTGTATAGATACTAGTGATGTGCCGGATCGTTAAAAATGTATATCCGCGGATACGGATCTGAATACGAATATTTGGTTTCAAGATTCGCGGATACGGATCTTAACTTACTTAGAGTACGCGGCGGTAAATATTGCACATCGACCTTTGAAAAGAGACTATCTGTTATGGGAAAAAGTTATTGACCTCTTTAAGAGTTAACTCTCATAACAGATTGTCTCTTTCCAAAGATCGATGTGCAATATCTCATTATAAAGATAGTTTTTTAGTACCTTTGAGTTATGTACTATTGGCGTGGCACTCACTACGATAAATGTTTGCAATATAAAGGTGCCAAATACGATTTTTAAAAAAATAAAAAATAATCTGAATGGAATTTAACAGTTTTTCATTATTACCTAATCACCTATTTATATAAAATTTCATCTATGAATTGAAAACTAATAAGGTAAAAGATCCACCCGAAAACTAACGGATACGGATATCCGGCACATCATTAATAGATACTCAGCGTAAAAGTAGAACGTTTCTCCAACTGCTACTTACCTAGGCAACTGATTGTTGTCTGCAGAAGACGGTGCGCTATCAGCGCCGGCGTTCTCTTCGGTGGGAGACGATTCTCGCGTTGCTTCGTTATCAGCAGCACCAGCACTGGCAGCGGCTGAACTTTCTGCTGGCGGCGTATTCTCACGGGGTTCCCGGGCCACAGCGACTCTGGCAAACAGTGCATCGGACAACAGCTGTGGTGACTGTCCGTCGACTTGCACTTGGGGGACGACAATTTGTGCTTGCGCAGTCATAACAGGTACGGGTTCGATCGGCTCTTCGGGGAATGAAGCGTTAGAGTCCGTTGCCGAAGTATTGTTCTCTAGTTGACCGGCTATGTGATCGACCAATCGTAGCATACGTCGAGCCACGTTCAAGCGACTGTTTGATAGATTTTGACTCGGTGGAAGTTGCGGTACATCCTGTATAACAAAATTTGTTTCAAAACACTGTTTCTTAACGGGAATTTTAAGCACATTTGACAAATATCATAAAAAGTAGGGATGTAACGATTCCGATTCCGATATATCGGCCGATATAATCGGCAGGCCGATATAATCGGCAGGCCGATATAATCGGCAGGCCGATATAATCGGCAGGCCGATATATCGGCATCGCCGATTATATACAACCGATATCAAAGTTTTTTCAACCGCAGGTCTAATACAAAACGATTTACATAACATTATCTGCAAATAATTTGAAAATACTTTGCTTTCTTGACAAAAATCTGCTAAAAGTAAACTTTAATTACTGACTTTATGTATCGGTTTATTACTTTGTGTAATGATAATTGGGCTTTTGAATGAAATTTTTTTTTGTCATAAATGGAAAGATCGTATATAAGTTTTATAAGAAAACTATTTTTCTTTTTTTTATTTTCGTTATAATTCAAAAGTTATATCAAATTAAAAATAAATTTTTGTACCCAGTTCCGAGAACGCGCCGACATTTCCCGAACATAATGTGACGTCATAATGTTAATTTATATTATTATAATAATAAATTAATTAGTTATATTTAATGAAAAATATTTAGTTTCTCATAAATTACAGTCACATTATTATTTTGTGAAAAAAAAAACTTCCATTGATACTTTCGCATCTCGAACCGCAGCTGAATTGAACCGAAAATGTATCATTTTTTAGAAAATCTGTGATCATAAATAATATCTACAGTAAGTATATTAGCAGAATTGGCTTTTATAAAAGATTTGTCACACATTATTAAATAGAATTACTTGTCAACTAAATTTTTTTATACTAAATTTAAGATAGTTTTAGTCAATACACATGTAGAAGCCATTGATAGTATACTGCGTATATACATTTTAACATTATGACGTCACAACTGTCAAAAACAATTTTAGTGCGTTTGCAGTCACGTGATTTTTTTTAATATTTTATCAATTTTAAATTGCTTATAATTAATTTAAAAAAAGTTTTTTGAAAGTTTTTCGCATCGATTGTCAATATTATTTATAATAAAGTTTTAAAATACAATAAAAAAATTGATAATTATTTTTTTTTCAAAAGCCTAATTAATTTCTTAATAATTATCACTTTGATTGCTTGATAATAATTCATCATAAATAAATACTTTCTTTGAATTTTGATTTGACATTTTTATTTACTTATTTTGCTACTTCTCAAGTTTGAGTACTTGTTAAATATAGGTAAGTTTTATGCATAATAAAGATTAAAGACACACAAACGACCGAGGTACATACTTCATTATATATTATCTACTAAGCCATCGATATCGGTATCGTCGATTATTTACTAAAGTAATCGGTAAATGATGTATGGTTACATCCCATATAAAAAGATCTAAAAACGTCCTAAAATTATAATATATACCTGTGGATCCAACATATCAGCAGAATACGCCATCGATCCAAGGTAGATTTGATTAGGTTGTGGTAGGCGTCTACGAACATTGTGTCTATGCTGTCTTTGGGCGCCATTATTTTGTAAATCTGGTGAATGAGGTCTGTTTGTTGAAGGCGGTGGCCGATGAACCAAATGAACGACTTTACCATTCACATCTGCATAAATGAAATTATAACAATTAGTTGCACGAGTCATAAAGATCTAATTTCAACAGAATATGATATTCCTACTCTTATGATTTGGTTTTAAATTACTAGTTACATTTATCTTCCAACATAGTTTTCTTAGAAGTCTGCATAATATGGCATTTATGAGTGGGAGGGAGAAAGAGAGAAAGAAATATTGTAGCAATGCTGGACAACTGAGATTATTAGCGATTATGATATTCGTAAGTTTACAAAATACAATTTGTTCGGTTTGAATTGCACATTTCATTATTAAATAATATGTTGCCATGCTTGAAAAAAAGAATTAGCTGTATAATTACCGCATTCGCTTAATTTTTTAACGTCGTTAAGCACGCGGCCGCAATAGATAAGACGTTGAGTTTCAGCAGGAATATTAACCACATCTGCAATATGGTCCTTAAATTGCCCAACAGTCATCTGCAATGTTTGTTGAAAATTTGTATTATTAATGTAAAAAAAGTCGCATGTAGGATTAATGTGGCCTAAATTATGTGCCATATATAAATTTTTCTTGAGAACTTACATCATCGTCAACAGAAAATGGGTGATTCTGTGAATCTAACGTCTTAACTGTTAAATCGATCATCATGTTTTCAACTAAAAAATAACAAATTGTTAATACTTTGACAAATTGACAGTAGTGAAACTTCAAAATGGTGAATAAAAAAAAATATAAGAACAGATAAATACCTTCACAAAATTAATAATGTCATGAAAAGCAGATCAATATGTTTTTCTCACTAGAATTATTAAATATTACAATTGTACGCACAATATGTTTCTACTAAATATTCAAATTATAATAAAATGTCCATTTCTTGCAATGAAAATGCTGACAAACCACTAGTTTGTGGGATCGTGCGTAGATTATTGACGGAATTGAATATATTTGCAATTATTTCGAGAATACGTCAATAAATGCACCTTTTAAACATATTATTTATTATTATTTTAACACAAAAATTAATTTTTCTTTTATTTGCTGGCAAACTAGAATTTTTAAAAGCAAAATTTAGCATACAGTTAATTTAAAACGTAAAATAAAGAACATATTTTTTTTCCAAATATCTATTTTGACCACAATGTCAGATGTTATTTCAATGACGTCATTAAAGTCCCAAACAACCTGATGCAATTAGGAGTACAGAAAAGAGAAGAAAGCTATATACGAAAGCCTAGTTCACAACATCGGTTCTCTGTTCACAGCTAAATTTATTGTCACAGATGAGCACTTTACTGATTGAATGAATTTGTTGTATCTGTAATAAGTATAGTTTTTTATATATTGCGTTGATTCGTATTTTTAAATCACTTAAATTAATTAGAAGAGATTATATGCAGCGAGTTGTCCGATATTTTTATAGCTATTTAAATGTGGCTTAAGAGAGGTTATTTAATTAATGTAACAATAACATTCAATAAGCACAAAGAGCCTATGCAATTATAAACAATTTTCAATACATATTTTTGTAATTTTTAACCATTTTAAGGTAATTTTAACGATATTTCAACTAACCAGAATAAAAACTCCGGCAACTTTTATGAATTTTCTATACTCCTTTGTGCATTTAATGAAGTTTGTTCAGGTTTCGGCTGAAGTGTTGTAATGGCGGTGTTACAAGCGTTAAGGCGATGAATTATCAAGTTTCAAGTAATATATATCGACTCTTTTTATAAATTTAAACTGTAAAAACTTTCAGTTTTCGTGTATTGAAATAATGATATACATAAATGGTGCTTGGACGCTAGATTTAACTGTGAACGACTTCGACTGATGGCATCTTTATTTCCCGTCTTTATTTGTGGGCGATTTCAAGGTTGAAATTCAAGTGACCAATATAGGTATTGATTCTTGCATATTACAAAATTTGTTTACTCTAAAGTTCCATGTTTTTAAGCTTTTTTGGCTTTCTATACGTGAAAACTGAGTTTCTCGTTATGATTTAAACGTTTTGACAATCTTTAAACAAAGATATATTAAATTGCTTTCCTAATTGGATTTTACAGCTGGAATAATTTTTGGTAAATAAAACAAAAATTATTTTGTCATTGCGCGAAAATTATATACCTAATAAAAGAAATAATGGCAGTACAGCAATTTTGCTTGCGTTGGAATAATCATCAACCTAATTTTATCTCCGTCTTCTCAAGTTTATTAAACAGCGAATCGCTTGTGGATGTTACATTGGCTGCAGAGGGACGATACTTACAGGCTCACAAAGTTGTCTTATCTGCTTGCAGTTCCTATTTTCAGGTAAGCAAAACACATTCAACACATTTTATGCCTACTTATTCGTTTACCGGAAAATTGATAAGAAGATGGGGAATTCCTTAACCCAGTGTTTCTCAACCGGCCGGAAAAGCTCCCCGAGGGTCTAGGGATCAGTACCATTGTATTATGACAATTTTATAATATTATTGTGATTACTGTTAGAGCTTAAAAGACAGGTGTTTATTGTTACTTTTTCATTTATAAGAGTTTATTACCTTCAGAATAAATTTAAAGCACTAAATTTATTTATTCAGTTTTGGTCTGTATTTTTAGGCAGCCGTGTGAAGTTTTTTGAACTCGAAAGGCGGTAACCAGCACAAAAAGGTTGAGAAACGCTACTTTAACCGATTGAATTTTGAATTCCGATAGACAGTTTACACTTAGGATGAGTATTTATTTTTAGTCGTTATTCACGATCAATCCGTGCCAACATCCAATAGTAATTCTGAAAGATGTCAAATTTTTGGATCTAAAGACTATGGTGGATTTTATGTATTATGGAGAAGTAAATGTGTCTCAAGAACAGTTGCCACACATTTTAAAAACGGCCGAAATGCTTAAAATTAAAGGACTAGCTGAGATGCCAGATTCGAGTACGTCACTTACTAAATCTCAGAGTAGCTCAACGGAAAAAGCTGAATTACTTACGCCAGGCGATTCGAATTGGAGCTCAGACGTCGGTCATAGACAGTCATCTTCACCTTCGCCTTGTCCGTTATCACCGGCCTCACGAAGGTATTTTGCTTTTCTTATCGTCTTGAACGTTTTGTTTCGACAGAAAAAGTAGCATTAAACAATAAGTCTCTTCTATTTCTGCACGATCGACGACACCCGACTACCGCACTAAATAGAAACGATTATATTTTCAGAAAGAGATTGCGTAAATCGTCGACAGGTTCTGGTTCGGCGTCCACCGAACGCACGTCCGAGGAACAAATTTCTACAGATACCGCTGTCCTGGCTTCACCTACGGGCAGCATCACGAAAACAGAGCCGGGCACCGGAGTCGGAGTCGTAAATACGGGCGGAGCGGGTAACGGAAGTTTTTCTTCCGACGGAGGAGGAGCAGTTCCGACCATAAAACAGCACAGTAGCACCGACTCATCGGATACAATAAGAGATAGCTCTCAAGAAAGTATCGACGAAGATCATCACACACAACACGAACAACAGACCACACGCTCACACGTCACTTTGGTAAGACAATTCTACCTTTTTAAGGAAGTACCCTCGATAAATGAATTAACAAACAGAAAATTACGAAAATTTGCAAATATGTCAAAACCTTTTCAAAAATGACTCAGTTAAATTTTTGTGATCTTTGGTTGACTTTGAAAAAAGATATTGATAATTTTATTTCGCTGCGCTTAACATGGAGTCTTATGGAAATCTGTGATTTTGACGCACTCCATCATTTATTACGTTGGAATTGACAAACAGATTTTGATAAAATTTTCAGGAAATATAAACGAATATTCTATGAACATTTTTCTTTTTCCAAAACGTATAAAGCTTGCTTATGTTAATAGAAATAACTAAAACAAAGCCGAGCTTTTTAGCAATTCATAAACATGACAACACCGCAATATTATAGTTTGTGGCGCGTCATTTAAAGTTAAGTTACGAAACTGCAGCAGTTTTGATATCGTAAAAACATATGTAAATTGAGTAAATGCTAAAAGCATAGTATTCCAAAAAAATGATAGTATATTATTATTTCCGAAAAAACAGGAATAAAGAAAAGCATTTTCAATTTGACACCGCGTGTTGACTTATGCTGCGTACATAAGCACTTGTAACTATGGCAAGGCATGCGGTGTTGCCAAATTATATACTACGTTACTCAAGTAGAAGACTGAAATTCTTTGACTTACTGCGTACCGAGGGTACTTCCTTAATAGGCTATGAATGCGACATAGGCCAGTAGAATATTTCCATTAGCGGTTGGCTTTGTATACAAACCCTGTTGCATTTAATCAAATATTAACAGTTCTATTTACATTTATCACTCTCTATGTCATTTGCAGAAATTTGTTACTAAATATCCAACTCACAGTACATTACATAGCTACCAAACGCGTAACAAGAACTCAATTATTCTTCCGAAACCAAATCTTAGTCTTTATGAAAGCAGCCCCGAATACTTTGCCCTAAATTTCTATAACTGCCTTCCTATAGAACTGAAGAATTTACCTTTTCCTAAATTTAAAAGGGAGCTTAAATCATTTTTAAAGCTTGTCTATATTCAGTACAAGAATTTTTTTAAATTAATTTTAATTAAGAAATTTATGACGAACTCCTGCTGTATAGCTATTATGAACAATAAATTTATTCTATTCTATTCTAATCTTAAGTTATAAAAAAAATTCCAGCCAGTTGAACTGCAAGATCATTCTAACTTCAAAAATATTGACGTATGACATTAGGTATAATAAAGAAAATATAATTTCAAAACGCGTCTGGCGACGCGGGTAATGGCTGGTATTAAATATGATATTTGCTCTTCGTTTTCATGGTATCATAATCTGATATCACGTGTAAAAATTAACCAAAGCATGATTGTCACCCCCCCAAAACTAATTTCTTTTTAACTGTTCGTCAGAACAAAAGAACAGCTGTTATTTTTTGTTTTCAAAATATTTCCAATATAATAAAGTTTAGAAAAAACTTTTTTTACAAAACTTTCTTGGAATAAATAGAATAAACCATAATGAAAAACATACCCTTAACATCATAGCGAATATCTCTTCTGAGTAGGCCCTGATTTGTTCCAAAGACAATAGGGCTCTTCATATTTACATGCCAGACATCTTACCAAACTTTGGTTGAGGTCCGATCAGCAGTTTAACCTGTATCGTGCTCACAGACAAACAGACTTTTTTTGGATTCGGAGAACCTTAAAACGAAAAAGTATTGTCAAATTTAAAAAGTGAATTTTGACCTAAATTAGTTTCATTCCCTACTTGTGATGTTCGAATGGTAAAATAGCTTAATGGTCATTTTTGTATGAGCGTTATTGTTTTGACGTGAAACACTTGTTTTTTGACGTGATAACGTCTTATAAATTGATGAATCACCAATCTTATAAATTGATAAAACACCGGCTGCATGCACGAAAAAGTGTAATGTTCCTAACGTAACGTTCGTAACGCGTAACGTTCCGCCTGACCCTGTGCGTGCTTTTCTCGAAAACGGCCCTAACGATTTGGATGAAATTTACTGAAAAGGGATTTTGGGGGGCAAAAAATCGTTTTAGCTAGGTCTCATCTCTCGAAAAAATCGTTTTCTTACAAATTTTATCATTATAAAAATCAATTTTTTGACGTATGAAAATACTTAAATATTGTAAGTAGGTTTTGGAATTTTATATTATAAACAGTGAAACAATTGTCTTATAAATATTATGACAGCTAATCTTTGAGACTTAAAATAAATATGAAAGAAAGAAAGTTAAAAAAAACAATTATATTATATGGTGAGTAATTTAAATAAATAAAATTAACCTAAATTTGAAGCGAAAGATGCAATATCATAGATTCGAATTATTATAATTATTATATAAATTTAGGTTATGTATTACGGAATACGTTATCACGTAAAACTATCGTCCGTAAACCGATTTTACAGACAACCAATTTTTTTACAGCAAATGTCACAGCCGGAAGTGCAAACAGTAGTGCAGACAATGGAGAGTCAACAGCAAATGGTAGACATGCCAGGTCCATCGACATCGGTTCCGTGCAGCAGTCAGCAGCAGCCAGTTCAAAGTAAGTTTATGTGACGTGATCGTCTTTTTGTTTTCTCAAATTTAACTTTATCGATTTGATTCTCAAAATACTGTAAGTGTTACTCAAGTCAGTAGAGAGCTTTTTCATATTGCAATATATTAAACGCTCAAAATTTAAACTATACATTGCTTGATAAATGCAATTCTTACCTAGTTCTTAGATTATGTAATTTGAAATGTCATTTAGATTTTCTATTACTCTAGAAATCTGTTTTCCTATATAATTTGTGACCAATTGACAGCTCCTTGCCTAAAGACCATTGAGCTGTAGATATGGAGTGTTAATGTACTACTGCACATACGAACTGACAGGAAAGAAAAATTTAAAAAAATAAATTGATGTAGGTATATAAACAGAAAAGAAAAGAACTAACTGATGAAGAAAAATCAAAGTTCCAAAAATGTACTTGCTCCCTGACTATAATGTGATTAGCTTTAAACATCTGTTCTCCTTCTACTAGATGTCTTTTAGAATTACCCAAATACTTAATAATATCAGTAATATTTATTTCGAATTTATTGTTATCCATTGTAAATAAATTATGTGACGTTTACTTTAAACTTGATTAAAGCATATACAGCTTTTATTTTCTGCCACCAGGGAGCACTAGAATCAGTTCCCATGGTGAATTGAGGTCTACTATTAATTTTTATACACTATTGGCGGTGTTATTGCTTTCTAAATTTATAGTGTTGTAATTATGGAAATTCCGATAAGAGCTAGCGAATAGTTGAAAAAAAAAGTTTGGGATTGGGCGAAATATTGATGCCGGTTGTGTTTTTGGAAACTGCATATGTATTTAAATCTTTTTAAAGATTGTATGCCGTGGTCCATTGGTATTACTACCTGACGTTTCGTCTACAACTAAAAAGCTAATATTTTTAAACCTATTTATTGTATTAGGCAAACCAGTATTTGTCCGGTAGCGAAAGTATCCTTTACGGTTATTTAGTTACATAAATAAAAAAATATATCGTTTTTGATACAATTTTCGATATTGGATATTTTGTATCAATATATCGGATCAAAATATATCGGCTAAAAATATCGATACATCAATGTATCGATACTTTTTCAACATCCCTACCTCCGTGCGTTATTTTTTCTTTTATGTGTTAAAACATTAAAGAATCGTTTCTGAATCATGACTATTGTACATTGTTATCGTATTTGAAGTATGAGAGTGATTTGAAATAAATTGACCATGGGTTACGGGTCTGATGAACAGAGTGAACTGTGAAGTGTGCTTCGCGTCCATTGATCTGCCTTGTTAACGCAGGGCCTGGCCGTTCATATGAATCACTTTTGTAATAGAAAACTTTCGGAAGAGTACCTGCCTACTGTGCCATCATACAATCAGCATCGTTAACGTGATGTATCGTTCATTTGTTTATGCATCATGTATCACTTCACTGTTCACATGTCTGTGTAGAGCCTGGCCCTGACGTATTGCAGACACGTCTTATATAGAATTGTCTGTTGTCTATAGGCGTTCAATGGACGTTAGTGGAGCACACGTATCCCCCTCGCTTCGCGCTGTCCACCTGTCAGAGCACAGCCTCGTCAGACGCATCGACTCAGCAGCAGCAGCAGCAACAACAACAACAGCAACAACAACAGCAGCAACAACAACAACAACAGCAGGCGGTGCAGTACCTGCCGCCCGGCGCGGCTGGCGGTTCTTTGCCGTCGTGCGCAATGGCCGGCACGACCACCAACGGCTTTCAGTCTCCGGTTAACCCGGCCGCCGCCCCTGCCAGTCCGTGTCCGAGCACGTGTCCGTCACCTTGCCCGTCTCCGCAAGCGCCGCAACCTCCGACGACCGGAAAACGCAAACGTTCCGTCAATCCGCAGGCCGACGAAAACTTTGTGCGAGCGCTCGAAGCCGTCAGGTTCGGCGGCATCGGGTTCTGTAAAGCGGCCAGAATGTTCGGCGTCAACAATCGCACTCTGTGGCTCGAATATAAAAAAAGAGGTTATCCGAACAATAGGCCGAGCATCAAGGCGAGGGTCAAACAGGAGTACCAGTCGCCGCCGTCTCCGAAAGAAGAGATTCAGTCTCCGAGTCCACAGGTGGACGTGATGGGTAACCAGCAGCAACAGACCACGCAGCACGCGCAACAGACGGTGATGTGCGCGCCGACTCCTCATACTCACGCGTCCGCCATGAGCAGTGTGATTGGCGGGTTCTTAGATGCGAGACACGTGGATTTCAGCAGTCAGATGCAGAGAGCCCCCGTATTGGGAACCGCTTCACATATCGGCTTACAGAGTCTCAACTTCAATTCTATGTGATGAGAGGGAAAAGAAACTGACATTTCGTTCGGCACGGCTCTGCCCGCGGTGCCGCAGTGGAAACGGCAGGTTCACGTTTTGTTGAATATATGAAATGTTTGTTCGGGTTTGAAATGTCAGTGTGTATCCGCGGACTAGGTTTTTAGGATTGCAGTGTATCTTTCGCTTGTAGGGTGTATCATTCAGTTGTTTCTGTTTGCATACGAACAATGTATTTTGAGTATGTGTAATGTTAGTGTTAAATTGTCGTAGTTCTTTCGAGTGTATTTACTCACAGGAATCGTAGACTCGAATTCTCATAGACAGTTTTGGGAAATGAATAATCTCGCAAGTGGGGCTTTTATCAATATAAATTGTGGAAGTGATAGATTTTAGACTAGTAATAATTTTACTGATAATAAACTTCGGCATCTTTTATGGCAGCTGTTTTATATTCAACTTTGATTTTAATTATATTTTAATAATTGATATAATAACGATCATCGATTTATCTGTAGACTTTTAATGACTGTTCTGTTGTGATCTCATTGTATTGTGAAACATTACTGAATTACATTTTATCTAGATTAGAAATATTATTATAACATAGTGCTTTGAAGTTTTTGTACTTACAGTGTAATCTTATATATATTTTAATCTTGGATGTTGCAATATTAGCAACGTTTTACTCTTAGTTGATTATGATATAGAGATTGTAGACATCTAACTATATACTATACGTAATATACACGTAATAACATACCTATCGTAATAATACTATATTATACACAGTAATGATTAATGAGTGTCATTTTGATTTTTATTTTTTGTGGTTGGTGTTTAATATTTCATATTATAATATCTACATATTTTAGACATATCTATTTATAGATTTGTAGTTCACTAATAATAAAACAGTTTTATTTAATATTAATTTTGTTTATTTTAACCTTAAATAATTAGAGGGAAATTCAGTTCAGATGTTTTTTCCAATTGGGCTTTTGAATGAAATTTTTTTTTGTCATAAATGGAAAGATCGTATATAAGTTTTATAACAAAACTATTTTTCTTTTTTTTATTTTCGTTATAATTCAAAAGTTATATCAAATTAAAAATAAATTTTTGTACCCAGTTCCGAGAACGCGTCGACATTTCCCGAACATAATGTGACGTCATAATGTTTTAGTCAATACACATGTAGAAGCCATTGATAGCATACTGCGTATATACATTTTACCATTATGACGTCACAACTGTCAAAAACAATTTTAGTGCGTTTGCAGTCACGTTTTTTTTTAAAATATTTTATCAATTTTAAATTGCTTATAATTAATTTAAAAAAGTTTTTCACATCGATTATCAATATTATTTATAATAAAGTTTTAAAATATAATAAAAAAATCGATAATTATTTTTTTTTCAAAAGCCAAATTCATGGGCCACGCTTCCACTTATGGCCACTAGCAATATAGAAGTTATTAAATATATGGGTTCTTTCAACCTGTTTTCGCGATAGTTACCAAAGTTGTTTAACTTGGCGGACACTACACACATGTAAGCCATGTGTGTGCGTTACCCAATAGCTGATGCCATATTGGTTCATGCGACAGATATCGGTCCAGCGCTACGTTCAAGTTTGTTCTCCTGGTTATGACTTCGTGCATTTACCGATACAAACTCAGCTGTAATGCACAATGAGTATGAATGCCATTTAGAGAATGAATTAAAGGTGGCCCGGTATCAATCGGTACAGATTTCTAGGTGATGCGATAAAATTAACGGTGAGCATAATGTTAAGTTGCAGAGAAAAGTGTGGGCAGCAAAAGAGGTCGATATTTGATGCGGCAGCCAAGAGTTAAAAAGGACAGTGATCCATTGTGTCAGCCATCGCCTGAACTTGAAGTACCAACAGTATCTACATCAACAGGACAATATTTAACAGTTCCCCCAATGAAAATGGAACGACAATGTTCTGAGCCTTCGCCCAATTTCTTATCTGTACCAACAGCAGCCTCACTTGTCAAGCAACATTCACATCCTTTATTGCCTAGCCAGTTACATCAGGTAATTGTTATTTATAATACGCGCCACGGATCTAAAAGGTTCGGAAGTTAGTCACAAACAGCGTCGCAAAGGCACATTTTAGAGTCGTTGATACTCCCACCACCTCACAGCTAGCTGCACGGAACGTGCGCTCGTCGGTGATTGGCCGCGATCGCTCGTTGCCTTTGTCACTTGTCACTTTCCTGTTTTAAAGTACAGTCGAGTACGCTATTGTCAAGTTGTTATTGCTATGTTAGTTTTGTTGAGTTGCGAGTTTGTAGTTTTTCAACAGACTGTACAAGCGCAAGCCCGCATTCGCATTTAACCTGTCTAACTTCCGTGTCTTTTAGATTCGTGGCGCGTATTATACTATAGGCTATTTTACTCTGATTTTTAAATTTCATGTCGTTATATTAGTCAGCAGGAATTTTTATTTTGCTCAATTGTAATCGTTTTATAGAATAAAATGGCATTCAAAATTTTAAATGGCCAAAACACGAGCCGCCATGTTTACCTATTGTGACATCATTCTTGTAATATACAAACATGAAAATAAGGATCGGTATCGTTTACACGAGGCGCCTTTAGTTTTTACTACAAGTCTGATATCACATTTTAAATTATGACGATTTATAACTCTAATGTAGAATAAGTAAGAATAATAATAATTCGGAACCCAAAGGAATGGTGGGACCTCTGGTGAGAAATGCGCCGAACTGTCCTAAGAGGGGTTTTTGACAGGTCTAGCCTCCATCATGCTTTTCTAAATCAATGTTTACCTTATGCCTCCATAGTTTACCTGTCAAAAACCGCCCTTAGGACAGTTCGGCGCATTTCTCACCAGAGGTCTCACCATTCTTTGGGTTCCGAATTGTACAAAAAATATTGAAATCCCACCAAAAACATAAATGTGAAAAAAGAGCCAAGTTCGATATAAAGAACAAGTGACTGTTGGAAAAAGTAAGGTGGCAAGTTTTTATAAAAGACTCGTGTATGTTAACTTGACACCTTCTTAAATGTTACTTGTTCTTTGTATGGAACTTGGTCCTTTTTTTCACGTCTATATTTTTGGTGGTTGAGAACTTAATATTACTTGCGGTAATCCGAATTTTTCAATAATCTAGATCACTTATGTTTTAATTTGTCTGAATTGTCGAGTCTTTACTGTATATCATTTCGCTGTGAAGTTTGTATTTTTGGCATAAAAAATACTTTAATTAGGGGTCGAGTCACAGCAGCAGTCAAAGCCATCACCACATACCATTCCACCATCACTATCATCAAACACAGTCAATAAGTTCGGGTTCAGACATAGAAAGAGCTGTTAGTCCTGTCGTTATTGTTGGTGGTGCGGATGTGCTGTCAACCGAATCAACTTCAGCCACCGTACCTACGTTAAGAGTGCGCACAGAAGAATTACGCAGGTAAGGTTATGAACATACAATCGGGATTGGGGGAGGCGTTCAAGTATTAAGGCCACTGCACACGAGGCTAGAAACGCTGCTAGATTCCTTGCTAGATTTGCCTACTAGTTTTCTAGCGCTGAATTTCTTGATTGCTGTTAAGTGCTCGCTTCACACGAGGCTATTTTTAAAGTTTGTTTTGTGGATAGATCTGGTGCGCGCGCAGTGACAGTTCGAATATAAACACAGAGCAAAACGTGTCTGTTGTCTGACTCTGAGCAGAATGACGCCATGTGGGTGTTCAAGTGCCCATGTGAAGATACTGCTTCCTGATTGGTTCTTGCTCACACCTAGCGACAAATCTAGCAGGGAAAATAGCCCCTGTTCTAATTTTAAAACCTATCTTCTGAGCTAGCAAGGCAGCCCGCAGTGACGTCATTTCCAGCTTCGTACCCAGCCTACCAACTAGCAGAACTCCTAGCAGCGTTTCTAGCCTCGTGTGCAGCAGCCTTTACGCAAGATAAAAAAATCTAGAAAAAAAAACAGTTGACCTTAAAGACCAACTCTAAAACTTCCCGCCGTTTTCAAGCTTCTTGATCTCAAAAATACTATTTTTGGTTTTTGATATTTGAAAAGTTCTAAAAAAAATTTACGTCTTATCATTTGTGGGGAAGGGGTTCACGATTAATTAATTAATTAATTTTTAATTACAGAAAAAATATTTTCTTTCTCATCAATAAAATAGTATACGAATTTATAATATATAAATTCCAATTTATACAGGGTGAGTCAGACCACCCGTATCAGTCGTTTTTTTCGAAAACGGTTAGTCGTAGAGAGTTGTCTCAAAAATCTATATTATAAAAGCCCTAATGAAGAATCGAATGGTGATATTTTTTCCCCCCGGAAAGGTCGGCTTCCCTGTTAGTTTGCTCCGGAATGTTCAGAACTCCGGAATGTTAAATGGCACGATAGGTCGAAAGTGGTATTGTTGAAAAGATCTTTAAAAAATAAGCAAGTTTTGTAGGACATTTTTTTTTGTTACTGCCACCCTTGTTAAGTAATATTCGTTTGAAATTATTAAATTAACATGTCAGAATAACAAAAAAGTCGGCATTTAAAATCTAGTTACCTAATTAAACAATGTCACAATAAGTTTTCAATAATTGCAATTGTTTTTTTTTGTCGGAAAATACTTCCAGGTACTCATAACATATCTAGAAGAGCTCTGCAGTGTTTAGAAGTAAATTGAAGACAGTTTGAACATTTGTGACATTGTTTAATTAGGTAACTAGATTTTAAATGCCGACTTTTAAAATTAAGTTTGTTATTCTGACATGTTAATTTAATAATTTCAAACGAATATTACTTAACAGGGGTGGCAGTAACAAAAAAAAAATGTCCTACAAAACGTGCTTATTTTTTAAAGATCTTTTCAACAATACCACTTTCGACCTATCGTGCCATTTAACATTCCGAAGTTCTGAACATTCCCGAGCAAACTAACAGGGAAGCCGACCTTTCCGGGGTGAAAAAATATCACCATTCGATTCTTCATTAGGGCTTTTATAATACAGATTTTTGACACAACTCTCTACGACTAACCGTTTTCGAAAAAAACGACTGATACGGGTGGTCTGATTCACCCTGTATACTTTATTATTCCAATGCGTATTTTCATTGCGCTCCCTTCCATTGTTTTGACTAAATATAATGGCTTTGTTCTAACTCTAACTAGAGCAGCTCTATGAATCTTATAGCTTCAGCGCCTCTACCGCCGGAATAGGGAACCCTAGCTTTTTAGACAACGTCTTCTTTCTATATATTTGTCATGCTCATAGCGGTGACTGTGTGCAATTTTAATTTATAATCAATTGCCATTGTGATTTTGACCAGAGCTTCGTCATCACCACAAACGGGTTCGCCTCGGAGTAGCCATTGTCCGGTTGTTCGACCGGGACCAGCCTTAGGATGTAACTTCTGTTGGAATACGATAGACGGACATGGCCGCATACTGAGACGTAAAACGAAATACCATTGTCCCGAATGCCAAACGAATCTTTGCATAGTGCCATGCTTCCAGGAATATCACGAACGACAAGCGAGCGGGGCCGACCCGTCAACTCTTACGACGGCCGTACAAAGATTAATTCCCAAAACAAGTTCCATTTGAACGCACCTTGGAAAGTCGTTTATGACAATGCTATTATTATTATTAATAATTGGCTGGGGGTAATTCAAAGTACAGGAAATGCATTATGCATTGAGGTGCTGATATGGTATTGAGGATTGATATCAGAAAATTTGTATTGAGTTACAATTTGCTGTTGTTAAATTGTTAGATGTTACAAATTTTGATGGAGTATTTAACAAACGTGTTTGCATGTGTCTGAATAGAGAAAGATCTATGTTTTGTGGTTCTATTTCTTTATATCTTTTGTTCTATAACCTCAATTGAGTGGTTCAGAAAAAAGTTATAGAAAGTATAGTTTCACCGTTGGTTGCTTCATATTTGCTTAAATTTTCAGTTTAATTTTTGTAGTCTTACGAATGAATACACGCTTGTGATATCAGTTGTCGAGCGTCTATAATCTACAACTAAACTAAAATTTAAGTAAAAGCAATACAAACACTTATATCGCCACACGTAAGTAAATGTCAATATTGGAAAACATATTTTTAGATATTATATTTGAGCATTACATTATTTTTCTAAAATTGTTATTTTTAATGGATAGATAATCGCCGAAGTAATAATATGTAGTAGTTGATGGGCTATGTGCACGGAGCGGAGTTACAAATTTTCCGATGCGAGCGTTTGTGGTGAGCACTAGGGGAAACTTCGAACTCCAATTTTCCGTATGTCAGTGAGCAATGTTTATTAAAAGTGAAAGTAGTTATAATTTTATAAAGTTTTTTAATTACAAAGAAAACATAGGAAAACTAAGCGATCTGGAAATGCTTGTTGTGTTCCGGGCTGTTGCGCTGATGGCGATTTAAGTAAAATAAAGACCATTGGCGCCCTAATTTGGCATTCCGCTGTCAGTGTAAACAAATTAACATCAATTTTCCTTATTACATTTTTTTTGACACATCATGGCCAACTAAAGTTTTTGACTTATCACCTTAGAAACATGTCGCGATTTCCACAAAAAGTTAGTTCAATAATTCTCTATTACCCACTAGCGGCGCTAATAGGCTTCGTGCACACAGCCTTATTTATTTGCAAAAAAAAAATTGAAATGAATATTTCTAAGAAATGCGCCAAGCGATTATTTGTAATTATTTTTTTAAAGTTTTATGTACTTTAAATTGAACTTTTACATTCTAGAAGATCATAAAATAGTTGCATTTACCATCTAATTAGGTAATTTCATTTTTAATAATTTGGGGACTTCAAGCATTTATCGTGTTTTTGACAAAACTATTTCTTTTCTCTTGAGCCTCTCGATTGTATAAAATTTTTTGTTTGCTGCATATCAATATTTTAATACATTTTGATGCCAAAAATGACCTGTCTAGTATATTGTATCTGTTATGTTTAATTGTTAAATTTCAAAAGAGTTATTTAATAATTATACTTATTTGACATCGATGATTAAAATATAAAATTAGTAGAAATTGTGATTCTGAGAAATTGTGCGTTAATGTTAGATTATTTCAAATTATTTATATTATTGATCATATAGTTTCAAATCACTTTGAACAATGAAAATGACTGTAGGTGGATTACATTTTTATTCAATCACTGTTATTGGATCATCGTTTTTTTTGTGATTTAGCGATTTATTTTGAATTCCGTGTGAAGAATTACGTACTGTCTTAAAATGTTATAGGCTAGTGCCTATACTTTTTTGAAAAAAAAAAAAATAGCAGGCAAGGACTAGGTGGAAAATGTTGTTGAGGCTCCAACTTTAAGGGAAAAAACAATTTAAACACGAAAACATTCAAAATGGTGAAATGGGGGTGCAATTTAAGGGTTGAAGACGGTTTTCTGCGATTTACGACAAAACGTGACCTCTTAGCGGAAATTGTTCTACACAAAAGTTGTAGACGGTAAAAAAATCTTAAACTTTTGTACCAAACACTTTTCGACATAACCTCAAATGAACCGTCAAAATGGCGAAAAACCGATTTTTCAGTATTTAATTTTTTTCTCGCGTAAAAATAATTTAATTTGCATGAAAATTTGTGAAAGTATGTCTTTTTTTATCTTACATAAGCATGATTTTTTTGCAGTTCAGAATACGACTATTTTCGGAGTTATCTACATTTTTCGAAAAAAACACCCTTATTTTCCACGAACAATTGTCTTGATGTTTTTTTGTATTTCGAAGGTCTATAAGTGGTCATTTTAATCTTTGAAATGTCTACTTTAAAATGGTCTATGTAAGTTGGTGGTTTATTTATCGTTAAACTACTTAAAATTGCGAAAAACCGAAAAGTCTTTCTGTCGTGTATATGCTGTGATAAGGTAAATATTTTACAATAGTTCGTGGAAAATAAGGGTGTTTTTTTCGAAAAATGTAGATAACTCCGAAAATAGTCGTATTCTGAACTGCAAAAAAATCATGCTTATTTAAGATAAAAAAAGACATATTTTCACAAATTTTCATGCAAATTAAATTATTTTTACGCGAGAAAAAAATTAAATACTGAAAAACCGGTTTTTCGCCATTTTGACGGTTCATTTGAGGTTATGTCGAAAAGTGTTTGGTACAAAAGTTTTAGATTTTTTTACCATCTACAACTTTTGTGTAGAACAATTTCCGCTAAGAGGTCACGTTTTGTCGTAAATTTCAGAAAACCGTCTTCAACCCCTAAATTGCATCCCCATTTCACCATTTTGAATGTTTTCGTGTTTAAATTGTTTTTTCCCTTAAAGTTGGAGCCTCAACAACATTTTCCACCTGGTCCTTGCCTGCTATTTTTTTTTTTTTCTAGCGTTAAAAATTCGTTTTGGCACCAGCCTATTAGCCATGTGTCCATTAATTAAAAAATTAAACTAGAAGTCTTACAAAAAATGTTTAATATCTATTATTGAAATGACGCTACAGGCCGACAAATATTAAGAAAATTGCGTGGAAAAACTGATCAAAACGTAATTATTAAGACTTGTACTGCGGTCTGCGATCTTAATTCTACACATTAATAAAAAAGATAGTGAAGGAATATCGGGAAGTCACAAGAATCGATACGCTGATAAACGAGCGACGATTGCACTTACATTTTCATTGACTCAGCTAAGAGTGTGAATTCGCAACACAAATATATTTCCGTGTAAAAATTAATAAAAGCTTTGTAGGAGATAAAGGTGGCACTTCACATGGCTATTTGTGTTCGCTATTGGGTGTTTGTTGTATTTGGCAAAATATATGACGTTCAAGACAAACATGCAAATAGAGGCAAATACGACCATCCACACATGGCAGTCAAATAGTAAACACACAAACATTTGGCAGCAGAACGCAAGGTTCAAAATTCCAGGAATTTTAGCACTGTTCCAATTCATTTTCAATAGTAATTGTTCCAGTTCTCGCTCACAGCACAGACATAAAAATACTGCACGTCCGTACAGGTTCACGGCGCGTGCGCTTCTGAATGTGGCCATTGTGTGAACGGTTTATTTGCGTATTTGCCTCCTTTGATGTGTCTCGAAAAACCGACAAGCGCACGGTAACGCGTATTTGGTATTGGCCTTATTTGTCAAATAGGCAAATAAGGCCAACACTTTGTCAAATAGACCCTCCACACTTGGTAATTGTTTGCCAAATATGCCAAATACACAAATACAAATAGCCATGTGAAGTGCCGGCATAAGAAAACAGTATTTGTGTGTGTATGGAAGATGATTCTATAAAAGAGTGTTTTATTTTCATCGGTACAGTAAGACATGTCAGTGTTCCTATAAATACATGTTGAAATACCAGTCTATACTAGAGCAGTATTTAATTGTTTGTAGGAGGCTTTTTCTCGCAGGATGCTTTTTATTATCTGTTTGTTTTCGTTTTTATTAGAATAATATATAACCGGACATTTTAATGGAAGAGTTCAACGCCACTCGAATTACTCCCATTTTTGATAAATGCGTTAGCTCGACAAGTTAACATTTATTTTTATAATACTGTGATTTTCATGTTGATGATATTTTTAGCAAAATATTATTTTTTCATATTGCAACAAAACGAGTAATTATTATTAGTTTTAATATATTATGTAAGTAAAATATTATGTGTAAATGCTAATTATTAATATTAATATCTATTTAATTATTTAACTAATTATAACAATACAAATTTATTGTTATCTTTTCTTTTAGTGATTTAAATTTTGTAGATATTTATATGGTTGAAGTTTACGTATCGGTTCTTGTATAATACATGTTTGAAAGATTTTATTCTGAAAACAGACACTGACTTTGATTTGTACAATGTTTTGAATTTGAGATTGTAAATCTATAAGGGTACCTAAAGGTTACTGTTCATGACTGATTATCATAATTCTTTAAATCTTTACACATTACGTATGTTCCAAGCAGCCAGCAAACGGTAACGAAACCGTCACCCGCATGCGCAGTAGCTAAAAAGAAAATGTATTGGCTAATCATTACGATTAGATTCCAATTACAGCATATTTTTTCACTGAATTAGTGAAAGTATAATAATATTAAACGACTATCGTAATAATAGTTTTTTAGAAAGCTTATATATAAGAAAAATTTTTTAAATGTCACTGTCGGGACTTGAACCCGAAACAACCAATTTCGCGTTGGCTGAGTTACATTACTCTACAATTAATTTTTGATTTCTCTTATATATGGCACAATGCACTACAGAATCGACTATCTGCGAGAGCTAATATTTTTAAAAACAACACTACAAGAATGTATTGGTTTTAAAACACGTTTTAGCTACTTGCGCATGTCAGTGACGGTTTCGTTACCGTTTGCTGGCTGCTTGGACATACGTATGACGATTAACCAATAGACCTTTTCATAGTTGAACATTTTTTGTGCGCATGCCTCAACTTCTGTCATATTTTTCGGACATTTTTCATTTTGACAGGTGAAAAGTGATTGATTTATAAGAAATATTACTTAAAGAAGTGATACAACACTGTAAAAAAATACTTTTGAGGATAACTTTTTGAAGTGAAAACTTCTTTAGTGGCGTTGTACACTTTTTTGTAATGGGTAAAAAATGTTAAATTCGCGTCAGATCGCAAGGGTCACGTGTCCTGATCGAAAATGCGTAAGACGAAAACTTTTATTTATACAACGTTTGACATCTAGCGTTGAAATATCGCACATAAAAATGCAATCTATGATACAAACCATTTTGATTGAAAATTCGAAAGACGTTAATATTCAAGTTTTCACTTCTGCCGGCACTCCCGGAGTGTAACCCGTCTTTTTTTTTTTATTATCAACAATTTATGACAGGTAGGCCTGTTAACATCGTCAATAATATTTTCATCAAAATTAACATTGAAAAACGTTACTGGGTCATCCACTGCTTCAAAAAGTAGCTGAAACTTTTGAATACCATGATCATAATTCATAAACATGGCGACGATGTTTGCAAGTGAAAAAGATGAAATGTTCTAAAAATACCTACATTTTATAACGAAAAAATAAAATTTTATCACGAAGTAACATTTTGAGAAATGAACGCTAAATGAAAAATAATCAAATTATTTTTGTATGTGATTTTGTCTTCAAAATGGAAGTTCATAAATATTTGAATAATTTATTAAATATGATCGTTTTCTAGCCCCTAAGTGAATTTAATTTGCAAAAAAGCATTTTCTTGTGGTTGGTACACTGATGATAACAAAATAACAGGGTACAAAAATATTGTGAGGTGTTTATTTAACAAATCATTTATTTATTGTTTATTTTATATAATTTCTAGTCAGTGTCTGCCCCTGTGAATGTTTGTATTTTTTAAGTATGTATTTAAAAACAAACAAAATACATAAGTATATAATAAATTTTTCGCCTAATAGCATGAAATGTGTCAAATTTCATATTCGGAATGAGTACCGATGCACATTTTTAGGTTACGTTTAGAAACAAAAGATAATTATTGGAAAAATGATTTTTTTTTTGTTTGACACATTTTATTCTGGATGTTGAACGTGTTGAGTTATTGAGTGAACATGTAATATAGGTATATGATTTTACTTTGTAAAATTAATATAGTTCTGTCTGCTTTCCTGTTGACTTACGGGAAATAGTTTATTTAAAAAATTGGTTGTCTGTAAAGTCGGTTTACGGACGATAGTTTTACGTGATAACGTATTCCGTAATACATAACCTAAACCTCCCAAAATTTGGTTTCAATCCGCTTATCCTTGGTGTCGGAATGATAAGAAATGTCAAAAGTGACGTTTGCAACTTACAAAGTATTATGTTCTAATAATAATTAGTTATTCCAATACTTAACTTAGAAGGCGTTGCATTTCACAATATACTAATGTCAAAAAATTGAATTAAACATTAGAAATGCAGCCGTTTTCATGTTAAGACAAGACATACGTTTGCTTCTAATTTCCATGTACAGCAAACAAAGACAACCGACCGCGTCGCGCCATGCATTAGACAACATTGCATTTATACAGCTATTTTTCTATATAAATTTGTATAAAATATTTTTCTATATAAATTTGTATAAAAAAACTGTTTAGGCAAATTCTGTTATACGAAATCTATGTAAAATGTTCTCCTCTTTCGTTTAAGACTGGTTTCAAACCGATCTGATTTAAATGTAGCGAGAAATTAGCAAAAAGCACGCACAGGGTCAGACGGAACGTTACGCGTTATGCGTTACGCGTTACGAACGTTAGGAACGTTACGTTACACTTTTTCGTACATGCAGCCGGTGTTTTATCAATTTATAATATTGGTGATTTATCAATTTATAAGACGTTATCACGTCAAAAATGGAAATCTTATTTCCATCATTTCTTGTCTTAATTTTACATGTAAAACCTTATATTTACCCAACACGTTCAACGGTATATGTGATATATAAATAGTTTGTCAGTACTTTAATGGGCTATAATATCCTTTGATATTTTGTAACGAATCAAGTGTTTTCTCTCTTTTGCTATCAGGTGATAATAATTAATAGACGCTGAAAAATTATAATAATTAAAAAAATATATTTCTGTTAACGCGTGCGGTGACGCGGGTAACGACTGGTAATAAATATTAAATTTGCTATTCGTTTGCGTGGTAACATAATATGGCTTTACATATTATTATAAACATTAACCAAAGCATACTTGTTAGCTATCTAACTAATTTCTTTTTGACAGATCTTCAGAACAAATGAACATGTTTTGGAATAATTTTATTTTGACAGCTTTAACATTTTCTCAGTATACCACCTCCACCGTGGATATGACGACTAATATGAAAACACTACGAGAAATGCAACTCTGCCTCCCAGACTACTAGCATTGATTAAAATATTTTAATCAATGCTACTAGTGCCTGAAAGAAAACATAGCTTAGGACATAATAGCCTATTAATTTGTTCGTTGTACTGAAATATATTATTATATAGAATGTTGCGAAAATATTATGATTTGTAATTGTATTATTAAAATTACATTTTTTTTTGTTTTTGCTGTTATCAGTATTTAAAGTTTATGAATTGGTGTTTTAAATTATCTATTGACACAAAATAAAAAAATCGGTACCTATATAGAATCGCATGAATCCCATGTTCCAAAATAATTTGAGTGAAATTTGCCAGAGAGCCCTCTTACTATACCTAAAAGATATTGTTATTGGTACCTACTAAATATGCACAAAATTGCAAAAACCACTGATCCGATTGGCAGCAAAATCATTCTCAAAAAGTTACTCAATTTTTGCAGAAGTCATTGCATGCGGAAGACATTTTCAAGGTATTACAATCATATTTACAAGGGGCATAATTTTTCCTATATAGGATAAGTAGGTATCATGAAATTTCTTTTATTTTGTGTGATTAGGTAGTCCTTCTTAAATCGCTGATTTTTTACAGCAAATGGCTAATAATTGCCTTTGTCATTACTGAATTATTATTATTATTATGAGTTTATATGACATCATAAAAAAAGTATAAATTTATGTGTTAACTTTTAAAAATAAATTTAAAAAATATTCTAGAAATTTTTATACTCAGTTGAAACATTTTCAATTGATTTTTTGGATATATATCTAGTTTTTATAAAATAATGTGTAATATAGATTTTTATGATTGTATAAGATATTTAGTTCAAATACTGTATTCAGTTGTTTAAAAGTTATTCGATCGGTTACGAACCGAACCAAAAGATTCGTAATTTTGTTGTCAATTTATGATCTATATTGTTTCTAGTTTTTATTGCAACTGAGTATAAACATTTTTAATTAATAGATTGTTTGATTGTACATCATTACAAAAACATTTTTGTGACGAAGTATTTAATTTTAATCGATAACAAAAAAATAGTTTTAAAATATAATAGTTTAACCGTGTTAATAAGTAAATATATTCATGTGGTACCACTGACAAGATGTTTTGCGTAATAAATAATTTTATTATTTCCTTGTGAGTCAGTAATAATTTTTTGATCGTTCAAAAGCAAAATTTTAAAACTGATAAATTATCATGCGATCAAAATTTTGTATCGGTCAATAAATATTTTTTTGCGAGTTAGGCTTATTGGTCTGATTTATTAATAATTTCGATTTATTTACGACTCATAGACTCAATGATGATACGACATGGATATACCATTACATGAGGATTTTATTCTTGTTCTTTTGTTTTACTAACATGATACAGCTAAGTCCGAGTACATCAAAATCCGTTTTGAATGTGCTTACATATTTCAAAATGAATCAAGCTTTAATACATAACATATAATATTTAAAAGAAGATAAAGTATATAAAAAAGTAATAATGTCACTATTTTTATTATGAGCACATAAAAAATAATATATTTTTGATGATAAATAGATTATATTAATTATCAAATTAATATTGTAGATAATATGATAATACATAAATGGATAAAATAATTGATTTTAATATATAGCAAAATTGTAATACAAACCACAGTGCAACCTACATAAGGCGGACATCAAGAGAATTGTTAAATTATTTGAGTAAAAGAGGTTTTAACTTATCGAGGGTTTTAATGAGGTATGTTAAATGTTTGTTGTGAACTGCGAGAATAGATTGTCTTAAAAAAATTTCAACGCAATAGTCACAGAAGTCATTATGTAGGTACAAACCATTTCAAGATATAGAATTTTGAGGTTATGAAGATCAAATTCTACCATATGCCATCAAGGGAAGCTGTAAGTAGTTCGAGTTAATATATTTCGAGTGTTTTGGAGCTTGAAGGAAAAAGAAAGTATAATTTCTTATCGAGGTTCGGCTTATTGAGGTTGTACTGAATTACATATTTGTTCAATAATATATTTAATATATATTTAGATGTAAAATTTTGTTTTAAGGGTGCACTTTACATAAAAAGATTTTATAGTTTCCAAAACAAAGGTAGGTAGTGAATGGTTACATAATTGACAATTCTGATGCCGTAAAAACAGATATAAAGCAACCCATACATAAGCGTGATTATTGTACAATTAGCTTATTTGAAGTGTATTGCTTTTATAAATATATTAGTCTAGTAGCTACAGTCATATTTGTGCATGAGAAAGTCGACGATTTTAACGCGATATTATTCGCTACTGTGGACTAGGTTCTTCATCCAAATGCTTATTTTCTTCTCGCGCTGCTCTGTTTCGAAGATGAATGATTATTTGTTAACAATACTAATTTTTATGAATTTTTTAAGTCGCTAACGTGCACTGAAAGCAAGCTAGATTGTACAAAAAACTGTTCTACAAAATTTCTTTATGATTTTACGTTTAAAAAAATCGAATAACGATTCGATTAATCGAAAATCGATCTTTTATTGCTCGATTTAAATGAGAATCGATTTTAGAGCGTTCAATTCGAATCAACTCTGAGATAGATTTCTTCTAGAATGAATCAACATGCCTGAATTGACTGGCTGGTAAAAAGCCAGGGGCCCCCATCTTCAGCAGCTTACGACAGGAATATGCAGTGGTTTGCTTATTCGTTGGAATTAAAACTTTTCAAAGATAGTACTCGAGTGTTTTATTCCCTATTTGCCATCGGTAAGTAATCGTTACTTTAAAATAATTTCTGTTTATCTTTCGATTGGTTTTAGACCCGGTAGCGGATAGAGTTATACTGTTGACTGATATTTCTCTGACGTCACAGTCATACCAGGTATGTATGCTGTTTTGGTGTGACACTAAATTTTTGGTACGAAAATTTACCGCATGGTGGCGGTCACGGCTAGCGCCTGTGTCATTATGATGTAATCATGATTCTATACTGAATTAGCGTAAGTAATATACAATAAATATTACTGTCTTATCGAGTACATATGTTCTAAATAGCCTTTAGTAATACAGTCCATTTGCATCCTCAGAAAAATATGTTTTTGATCATTGTTAATTGAATGATTGCATAAGACGTTACTTACCTACTCAGCTTTGGCTACTTGTAAGTACTTTGATTAATCCAAAAAGAGAATTGCGTAATTTATTATTATATTGTGTTAATGTCTGTTTTGTTTTTGTATAATTATCATAAAATTTATTTAACATTTAAATTTGACTCATAAGTTATGCAGTGAATTTCTAATACAATACTATAAAACAGTATGCGCAGTAAATCGACTCAGTTCGACCTGAAACAGTTGACACTTTTGGTATACACAAGGCAACAAAAAACAGTTGTGTGGTTTTAAGAAACCACGACGCAAGTGAAACTTTTATTGGATTGTAGGCGTTGAATTGTAAACACTTATCCATCACGATTAATTATAAACAACAATATTCACATGAATACACGAATAAAAACATGTAAACACTGTACAGCACTTGCCCGCATGACAGACTGACTATGTGTTATACATACTACACGGTCAGCTGATGCTAATCATGGGCGCCGCCATATTGGCCTTGGCTGCTCTACCGAGCGCTTACTCCGAACGCCTTTCACTTTACCCCTACTCCGCGGCCGCCTGTAATGCGACATGCAACAGACGGCCAGGAAAATTCGGGGCGATAGAATAAAAGTTTCACTTTAAAAAGCTGCATAAGCATGAAATCAGTTTCTTCACTATCGTTAAGAGCAACATGAGTAATAAATATTATTATTATTAATGTAATTAGTTGCGGAGAGCAAAAAATGTGGGCAAAGCGGTATATACCTTTCATTTATTTATCTGAGATTTATTTATGAAAGTACAAGTGGCTTTTATTAACATTACAGGGTATAATATATATTAAAAATTTAAACGTCCCTGTAATATAATAATTGTAAATATAACGGAAATATTAACGTTCAGCTAACAGTGCTAACTGTATCCAGTAGCTAACAAAATTAATTAGAAAGCTTGATTGTATTTCTTCGCTGTAGCTACATTTAAATAGAAAGCTTGATAAACTAATGGTTACTGCCTGAAATCTGAATTTAGTAGATATCGAAAAAAGAGGGTTAGCTGAACTGGTTTTGTTTTTATAAATATCAATCATTCTTTATCAGAATTTCTAAAGAAATGGCCACAGTTCATGTAAATAATGGTTGATGAACACTTCAAAAACTAAAAGAAATGTCCGCGAGTTTTAAGGCTGTACACATTTTACTGCAGCCATTTGTGATATTGATATACAGAAAGAAATAATTGTACTAAAAACAAAATCACGCCTTTTCTTTTTCATTTCTTTTGTCAATGTCCGTTTCACAAACTGCTCGGTACAAAAAAAAATCACTGTGAATTTTGAAGCAATTTAAATTCTGGAAGTGGATTTTATTTCATACGAATAAAGCCTATTAAAAATAAATACAAAATAAAACATATTGAAAATGCCGATTAATTAAAACAAAATTTATTAGAAGATCGACAATAATTTACATTATTAACTGACAAGTATTAATTTTATGTTTATTTACTTTTCTTTTCATCTTTCGCAGCACCTGTTGGTACCTCTTCTGCAGCGGGTGCCGCATTTCTAAAGTTTGGAAATTGTTCCCATGGAGCTGATAATTCAAAACGACGAAATTCTTGAGCCAACTCCAAAGGTTCAATGACTACGCGTTTCTGTTCATCATCGTATCTTACCTACAAAAATAATATATTTCTATGTCGCAACTATTTTAATGTCTAAAAATGAACTAATGTATAATTATATCGTAACATTCTACTTGCACAGAATAGACGTCAATGGCCTTAGCTGTCGATTGACTATAATCTGCAATCTATCTATTTACAGGCAAAAAATATCCTTTATTCAACACGCGTGAGTAATATATAATTTCGGGGCCCTGCTAAATTCGGGAGAAATAATAAATTACTTCATGTTGACACGTAGAGTGCTAATAATGAGCCGAAACTACGATAATGTATTACTGCATAGTTTCTGGACCAATAGTAACGCGGTAGCGAGCCAAAACTGTACGGTAATGAATTATTACTGCATAGTTTCTGGACCAATAGGAACGCGGTAGCGATTTGTATACAGATTGTATCAAATCAAAACGGTGCAGAGAACATTCTGTGTGTAAGACAGAGACGATATTATATAAAGCACTAAGCAGTAAGTAAGAATGAGATAAATGATCGCTAATAGTTACTGTGGTTACGTAAATAAATAATTACGTACACTGTAAATCTTTTTACCAATTTATCAATTAAAACAACTAAACCGTAATATTAATTCGTATTATTATTTATATCTGGTACAAAAGTTTTAACAATACTTTAAATAATTAATTTATTAAATGTTCAAAAAGACCTCCACGTTCTGCCACAGAATATCCTAATCGATTATAATAAATAGCCATTTTATCAATAATTTCACTAGTGAATACTGACATTTGATAAAATTGTTATTTTTACTGTAGAAAGCAAAGACGATACTATCAGGTTGTATAACCACAGTAACTATTAGCGATCATTTATCTCATTCTTACTTACTGCTTTAGTGCTTTATATAATATCGTCTCTGTCTTACACACATAATGTTCTATGGACCGTTTTGATTTGATACAATCTGTATATGAAAACAGCATCGCAATTCAGCGAAAGTCATGACCATCTTGTGTGCATCGAGGGCGGTGGGTACGTCAATCAATGAAGTGATTTATTATTTTTCCCTCTTTTATCAGGGCCCCGATTACATATTACTCGTGTTAGTTGAATAAAGTATTATGTGCGACCATTGATCAAAAGAGAATATTCCACTCGCGTGTTACCGCACTCGTTACGCTCGTGCGGCAAATTTCACGCTCATGGAATCTTCTCCTTCTCTCACTATCGCACATTATACTATTTTTCTAAACTTATTTATACATATTACATACTTCAACATATCCACTAAGTGGAAAATCTTTACGGAACGGATGTCCTTCAAATCCATAATCGGTTAAAATTCTACGTAAGTCTGGATGGTTAGCGAAGAATACGCCATACATATCCCAAATTTCACGTTCATACCAATTGGCAGCTTTAAATATATCGTATACCGAATCAACTGGTGTTAACTCATCAGTGTATGTTTTAACACGAATTCTCGAATTAAAACGCAGTGACAACAAATTGTATATAATCTGTAAATGTTATCAAATTTTCATATTTGCATTTTACGCTTATTTAGATGTTATTGTACCTCGAATCTGTTTTTACGGCAGGGAACATCCATGCCGGCAATATCGACCAGACTAGCAAACTGGGCATTGTGATGATCCTTTAAAAACTGTAAAACGGGAAGAACTCCTTCTGGTTCGATCAAAACTTCTAATTCATTTCCGGCAGTTAGTTGTATTTTTTGAACATATTTAGGTAAACATTCAGCTACATATTGACCGAATTCTGTTAGTTGTGTACGTACTTCTGGATTCACTTTCCTGACAGTGGCTGTGGGAAAAATTAAGCAAGTTGCAAATTTTGTTATTTCTCATGCCATATTCTACTTACGTCTTGAGTCCTTTTCAGAAGAAGTCTCAGTTCCAGTAAATCTAGCTGAAGCAGGCATGAATCCTAGAAAAAATACTTTTTTTATTATGTACAGAAATTAAGATACTCTTACATAATTACCTTTAAAATTTGGAGCACTTAAACGAGCGACTGCTGCGCATTTTCTTAATAAAGATGACATTTTTAAATAGTTTACGTGCCTGTTCAAAATTAATTAACTAATTAATTCGAATATTTAATGGTTTTTAAGGCTTTTTACTTTCAGGTTGACATTTGGAACAATGGAGTTTAGTAATCTGTCAATAGCTTGTTTACTTTTGAATTTCAAAACTGTTTCAAAATAAGTAAATGCCCATAAAAAACTAGCTCAAGAAAGTTTTCTTTTTGTAAATCGCACGTATTTGGTGTCAAAAAAAGCATCCTGAATATAAATTTAAAAAAAATGTTTCATAAATGAATACTCCTTTTAATCATAGAATGAATAAATAGAGATTACAAACTTTACTCAATATTTTATTTAATTAAGCACCATAATATGTTTGGTGTGTTCATATTTTAGTTGCAATTAATAAAAAAAATTATTGATGGATTTTACCAATACAATTTTTGGTTTAAAAGGATCTATGGCCGAAGCCCCAGCTGTCCCAGAGAACCACTGACCTCCTCAACTATAAACAGAACAGTCCCAGAACCCAGCTTTACTTTACCGTCGTGAGCAGAATTTACTGTCATTCGGAACATGTGAAGTATTGATCTGGTTGCAGCTCAACTTTTGTTAACTCAAACCATAATTATTGTACCTTGTCAAGTAAGGCAGAGTGTAGTTTTCTTGTCTTAATATTTAAGTAAAAATATTTAAAATAACATTATTATAACTAATGTTAAGTGCTTTTAAATATAATGTCTAACAATAAAAAAATCGAGGAAGGATTGGAGCATATCAAAGCAGCAGAAAAGAGGTGAGACAAAATTTTTAATAAAGTTACTGTGCTTTGCACATAATTTATATAAAATTAAATGTCATCATTATGTTTCGCAGTATATGTATTAAAAATTTGTATTTAAAGCAATTATGTTTTTAATTTTTCATATATCTACACAAGTATTGTAATTTAAGTAACTTATTATTAAAAAAGTTTGTTCGTATTAATTGGTTTTTACTTAGAAACTGACTAATAGTGGGATTACCAATATTAAGCGGAAGAATATTATAAAATCAGCACCTCTTTTCAGCTGCCAAACCTTTCTAATTTATTAATGTTGCAAATAATTTATTGTGTGTATTCAGTATTGTAAATAATAGATTATAAATAAATCAATGGAGGTGAGTCCCAATTTTCTAATAACGTGTCCTCACCGTTTTAAATTTTAACCGCTGTAATATAATGTATAATTGCTTGATTTATTCATATAAAACCCTAAAACATTCTTTAAAATTTGTTTTATGTTTACTTATAACTTATTGAAATCAAGATGGGAATAGCTCGAAGATTTTCATTCCTGCCTTTCAGTTTTTCAATATGTATTTTTTATTAAGCTGATCATAACTGAACGTAAGGATAATACATTGCAGAGGAGAGCGTTGAAACAAAAAACTGGATTTTCAACACAACTGATAGTATATTTTGTCATCATGTCTATAATGATGCGCTGTAAGCCGAGTATAGGATATCTGACCAACTCATTTTTTATTGCATAATATTGCTACGAACCACTTACGGCTATCTTATTGCTCCGTACTTCGTAGTCCGAAACTCTTTTACCATTGCTCCGATGTCAATTTGTTTGTTTGTCTAGTTTCTAAACTGTTTAAAAAATGCCATAAAATGAACACATGTAGATATTTCTGGTGTCCAAAACCTAGTTGGCATTGATTTTTAAAAAATTACATTTTTCAGAGACTCGTTTCTTTTATTATCATTATTCGACCAAATCGAATACTAGGTAAAATGTCAAGTCAGCCAAGTTATGGATATAATAACTGAATTCTCGGTGCACCTCTAGTTATTTTAATGGTTGTAATTTTTGGTAGATAAATCACACAGGTTTCATATTCATAAAATTATAAATTAAGGAAAGTCGTGGATATTTGGACAAAAGATAACTTGGTGGAAAATTAACTTATTGTGCAATGTTTCATTAAATTTCGTCCAATTTATAATGACTTCATCAAGTACTTGATAAAGTCATAATAAATTTGACGAAACGTTGTACAATAAGTTAATTCAAGATGTCATTTAAATTAAAATTTGAAAATAACAGTGTGAAATATATGACGTAAAAGATAAAGATTAAAAGTTAATTTTGTTAAAAAAGAAACATACTAAACACACAACGCAACACAAGAAATATTTAGAATTTATTGACTCTAAAGTTACGATTAAATATGGAACCGGGAAATTGTTAATTTAACTGATTAAAAAAAAAATGTTGATAATAACCAGGTTGACAAACGCCAGTTTTTTTACTTATTTATTGAAAAAACATTCAAAAATACATTTTTTTATCAATAAACGTTATTTACTGTGTTTTATTTCTATTTTTTAACTGAATGTGTTTTTATTTTCGAATGCACATATTATTTGCACACTTTTAACTAATTTTAAAACCAGCCAAACTAGTCTTAGCCTATCTCATTTTATTGTAACAACTTTTTTTTAATTAATGTTTATTTTTGTTCCTTGTTATTTTAAATGTCAATAACATTACAATGCGCGTCCGTCGTCTTGATTTTACTTGATTTAATCTTATTCATCATTTTTGTTTCATCAGATATTTTACATTTCATTGAAACGCCTTTATAATTTTTGTTTTTTTGGTTCATACATTTTCCCTGAACTAATAATCTCGTGTTATCATATTTTTTATGTTTGTGCTTGGCATGTTGTACTTAAAACACTATTTTAGTTTGTAACTGTTAATATCTAGCTATTCTTATATGTAATTTGTTTCAGTTTAAAAACATCTTTATTAAAGTGGAGACCGGACTATGATATTGCTTCTGACGAATACAGTAAAGCAGGTAACTGTTTTGTTTTCCAATTAGCATATAATCTTATTAAAGTGAAAACTCAATTACTTTTCAGACATTTCTGACGTCAGTGTTGTGTTTAATGTTTGAATATAAAGAGGTGAAATTTGTTGGTTTGTTTGTATGTTTGTCCACGATAATCTCAGAAACTGCTGCACCGATTTGAAAAATTACTTCACTCTGTCAGTTCGTACATATTGTTGAATGTCATTTTAATAATTATTAGATTTTATTTCCCTTATCTCGATTCTACAAACGCAATAGGCACTTATGGTAATTATACACTTTCACGGTCACCTGGTTTCTTGGCTCTAGAAAATTGAAAAATAGATGGATTTCAATGATCTCGGTCTCAAAAAGTTCCATTTTACGGCGGATTTATGAAAAAAATTAGTTCACCCCGGAATTACAATTCGCATACCCGTTTATCGTTCACCCCGGAATTGGTTTTTTAAAAACTCCACATTTGCCCCTTCCCGTTTCACTGCGAGACAATTCGCATACCCCTTTATCGTTCACCCCGGAATTACAATTCGCATACCCGTTTATCGTTCACCCCGGAATTGTTTTTTTAAAAACTCCACATTTGCCCCTTCCCGTTTCACTGCGAGACAATTCGCATACCCCTTTATCGTTCACTCCGGAATTACAATTTGCATACCCGTTTATCGTTCACCCCGAAATTACAATTCGCATACCCGTTTATCGTTCACCCCGGAATTGACGTCAGAAACAGTTATAAAGAATTATATGTAGAAAGTCAATTTTTTTTTGCATTTAAAGTCATGAAACTGTGAGAAATATTGATTTTTTCAATTTTCGTATTTTTTTCTATAAATCCGCCATAAAAACGAAGATTTTAAAAAAAATTCATCGAAATCGGATGATTTTTCGATTTTCTAGAGCCAAAAAACCAGGTGACCGTGAAAGTGTATAATTACCGCACATATTTAAAGGGTTTAGGAGAGGGTGGTGTAATGGTTAGAGTGCTAGTCTTTGGATCGAACTGTCGTGGGTTCGAATTTCGCCTCTGTTCATGGATATTTTGCGATGTCGTTTAGACTCAGATGTAATATTCATATCTTTTATTATATGCATATGCTCTATATATATCAAAATATATATATCTTAAAAAAAATAAACATACTTGTGAGATACCATACTAAAATCTACAGGGCTGAAGCCACGCCGGAAAGCTAGTTTGAAATAAAAATTCAGTATATAAAAATCTAGTATCTAAGCTGTTTTTTTTTCGTGTTCATGACATGATACTAAATAACGGTACAAAAAAATCTGATGAACGGTCCTATCTAAGAACGTGAAATTTCTTGTAATAAATGTTAGAATTGATTTATAAGTTTTATAAATGTTAAATATGTGATGGTAAAAAATATTGATTCACTCTGTTGTAAGTTTAAATTTGGACTGCATTCTATAGCTTGTAATTTTATTTTTAGCAACTTGTTTTCGTACCGCCAAGTCATTTGAACAGTGCAAGGATTGTTTATTGAAAGCTGCTGATTGTCACAAACAAAACAGAGCGTATCCTTTTATGAATTGTTGTTTGAATGAACTCATATAAGTAAATAACTGTTCAAATTTACAGAAAAAAGCATGTCACACCTTCCTCGGGCCTAAGACAGAATTTAATTCGAACTTAGCGCTCTGCCACTTGGGTGTTCTTCAAAAGTTTGGTGGTCAAAGGAATTTTGTTTTTATATAAAGACATTTTATTCTACAGGGTGGTGAACTCCTCGTTTGTAAATAGGGATTTAACATTTGAAATCTTAAATATGGCATTTCCCTGCTCCTTATCTACATGATACAGCATGGTTACAAAACATGCGCATTTTTAACCTCTTGTTTATTATTCATTTGTCAGAAAGAAAAATATTCTTGATAAATATTTAAAAGGAAATAATTCCTTAATAGAAGAGTACAGGCTATTTCATGCAGCCAGATGCTTAGAGCAAACGATATTGGTGTGTAAAGAAACAGGTGATTTACGAGAAGTAATCAAGTTGGCGGAACGCGCTTGCCACATGTATCAAACTCACGGAAGCCCCGAGTCGGGTGCTTCGGCTCTTGATAAGGCTGCAAAATTACTCGAAAGTGAACATCCACAACAAGCATTACATCTTTATCAACGCGCAGCAGATGTTGTACTCGTAAGATATTGATTTAAATTTCCATATTACCGATCAGCTATGTTCGTCTTGATTTTTTTGTTTTTTTTTTTTTTTAGATTGAAGATAGCTCACGACAGGCCGCAGAGTATGTAAGCAAGATAGCCAGAATTATGGTCAAATTACAAATGTAAATTTACTATTAAATTATTGGGTAGATTTAACAACAATACAACATTGGTTTAGCCGATGATTGTTTTGTTGAAGTGGCTTACAACTAATAGAAAAATAACAGATCTGTTAGTTCCGTCTTTTGCCAAATGAATTTGAGGTTATAAAACAATCGCCAATAGACTATGTGCAATATTTCAACAGTTTCTACGTCATGTTGTTTAGCACTAGAGATGGGTCGGTACGCGTTTTTCCAATAACAAAACGTAACTAGTTATCAGTACTCGATAACGGTTTTTGAAACTATTTATTTTAATAACTAGGTATTGGCGATACACGATTCTAGAAGTGGTTTTACCGTTTTGGTAGCGATATCATTTATAACAAATAGTTACTGATTGGTGTTATATTTTTGAAACACTCATTGTTGCGAATACAATGCAAATACAAAAAAAATGTGTTTGTCAACTACTTAATACAAGTACAAGAGGTGCATTTTGTAGATTTAAAAAAGAAATCAAAATATTTTCATATTTTATTGGAGAATCAAGTGGGCCGAACACAAATAATACAGGTGCCATGGGCCAACAATAACGTTCATTGTACCAATTAGCTAGTCAACATTGTTAGTTATTATGCATGTAATATATTATCTATTGTTGCGTAAGCAAAAATCGTTATGGTGATTTGTTATGTTATGATTGTACCAAAATCAAAATAAGTTTGTTTAAAATAGATATTAAACTTCTCAGAAAACAACACAGTGTAACTAAACGTTCTACAATGTATACCTATTTAATCGCCCAATACATAGTTATCGTAGAACCGAATACCGTATTTCGGTTATTGCGCCAATACATAGTTATTGAAACTATTTACGTTTTAAAACGCACATCTCTATTTAGCACATCATTCTGTACACGTAATATTTTTACAAGCCATTGAATCTACCCGTTGTTCATTAGAATATTAAAAATATTTTTTTTTCTATAATTGTTTTGTTTTTTAGGTACGATCAAGCGGCTGATGCCATTAGACGGGAAATAGGGTTACATCAACAGAATGAAAATATGGGTGCGATGGGTAGATTAGTCGTAGCATTAGTTTTAGTACAATTGGCTCGTGGTGATCTTGTTGCTGCGGAAAAAGCATTTAAGGAATGGGGCAATTGTTGTGATCAAGCAGAAGTGCAGACTCTTGAATCACTTTTACAGGTTAGACTCAACAGTTGATTATTACAGTAATCACTCGTCACCTGCATATGATTCATAAACATTTATGAAAAAATTGACAATAGCGCTGGAAATCATGAAGATTCAGAATTTGTTTTTTTTTTAAGTTTAACTTTTTTAGGAGCACTATAAATTGGCCTCTCTCTTTCTCTCTCATACACACAATACAAATTCCACATAACCATTTCCTAATCCGGAAATAATAAAATCGTCAACAAATGCTAAAACATTTTTTTTAACAAAGCGAACTATGCATTTAGAAAAAAATTGTACATGAAAAATTTGTTCAACCATTCCGAAAACATTGGTTAACGAGAGATTACTGTATAAACAATGTAAGTTAATAATTAATGGACATTTAAATGATACCAAATTTTAACTTATTTTTATTTTAAAACGAAAATAAAGCATTTAGGATAAATCAAACTCAATCAAAATATGTTAGGCAGCAGGACCCAACATTTTAATAAAATTTCGTTCCAAGCAGCCGCGAACGGTAACAAAACCGTACACAGTCTTGTTACTGCGCAAGACTGTCTTGCGCAGTATCGATTTTTGAGCTAGTGCGCAAATTAGTCTTGCGCAGTGACAAGACTGTGTACGGTTCTGTTACCGTTCGCGGCTGCTTGGAACGAACCTAAAATGAACTTGACTGTTGGGCTTTGAGATGGAGGCGCAGCAACCACATTTTCATTTTATGCCATCGCGATTCAGCTTCAAATGTTACAACCCAATTATGTTTATAGTGGTTACTACTCGTTAATGTCTTTCGTGCCTTTTTAATGTTTTTTATTTTTTGTAGGCATATGATGATGAAGATTCTGACGCAGCCAGACAGGCATTGAACTCTCCATTTATCAAACATATGGATGTTGAATATGCTCGATTGGCTCGGGATTTACCTCTACCCGAAGGAGAACTCTCCAGCATTCCGAAATCTAATGTTCGGGCAAACGCGGCTCCCTCGTACCAACCGAGTGCACACAATATATCAGTTTCTGCTACAGTAGAGGTAGATTTGTTTTTGGCTTATTGTTTTTTTAAATTACTGGAGAATAAAACTCAAATATTTTTAATAGGATACGCATCCATCGTCTGCTGAAGCTGCTGCACCTCCCCCAAAAATTGAAGATGAAGATTTTGAAGGCGGTCTTTGCTAAATCCAAACGCTTATTTAAAAATAATTGTTAATATTATTTGCTCTGTTCTATCATTTTTAAGATATTATGATTGTTATTCGATAGGATCTATTAATATTATTATGACTATTTAATGTACTTATTTGACTTTAAAATGCATAGTATTTTAAATTGAAGGTTTTTGTTTGTTCTTGACATCAACTCATTTACCTATATAAAATACCAATTGTAATTTATAAAGAGCGCCTACTTCTTCGCTACTTTCAAAAGCAAAAAATGACAAAAATAATGACACCAATCGCCAGAATTGAGCTTACGAACTTTAAGGTGCGAGGCAGCCATTACCTCGCCGCCATATTAGCTTAATATTCCACAGCCGGTTTTTATAGTATACGTATATGGCAACGTTTTGTTAAATTTTCAACCTCTGAATCGATTTTACCATACTGTGTCAAAAGACATTAACAAGTTGTAATCTAATGATTTGATTGAATATTTTCTTAAATAATTTTAGGGACTAATCTTTATGACACTTATGGCCTCTATTTTCGAGTGCCTATAATTTGAAAGTCTGTTTGTATGATATTTAATTATTAGACAAGCCAATTTGACAATTACAGCCTGTATTTTATTATATTCTTTTGCTTTTCTACCACGCAATATACTCCATAAATAACTCCATGTCTCCATCATTTGTTTTTGTGTAGTGCACCCATGAGTGCACCGAATAAAAATATTAGTTGATACGCCACTGTTCCCAGAGAAACGGAAATTGTTTGTGAATTGTGACGTCACTTTCAAATGTATTAAAAAACCGCCGGTTTGACAGAAGGGTAGGTGGTGAATTATTTTAAAGATTTTATAGTAAATTTATATTCTATAATGAAGTTCGAAATTCAAAATACTGTGAACAGTGCCCGTTTAGGAAAAATAAGCGGTCCAGAAAGACTGCCAAATGTTCATATAGAAACACCGGCTGCAATGATGTATACAAAGGTTAGAATAACATCTTTTTATATCTACATTTATTTTCTGTAGGTACTTGTGTATTTTGTGTTAGTTTGAGCAAAATTAATTGCATTTGAGAAAAAAAATGAACGTTTTGGTAAGTAAGGTTAGAATTTAAGATTCACGTGTATTTGTTTTAACAGGGTGGAAGTATACCTCACATAACCCACGAAGTATTGAAATTGATCAGTAATGACTCGCACATCATTCAGGTGCCCTTATCGAGCACTGTGCAATTTATACGTCCATTGAGTACAATGGGTGATTGGCAAGCTCCGCTTGCCCAGCTCGTCGGTCTTACGGATTGTATAATATGCGTAACTGTTCAGGATCCTGGGGATATAAGTCCAGCTGGAAAATACAACAAACAGGATACGGTTGCTATATGGACACGGTCCGGAAAAGTAGATATTGATACCGAAAAGTAAGTTAACTTTATAGGATTGCCATCTGTAAAGTCAATAAACTAGGCCAAAAAGCTCAAAAAACCCGGACATAATTGCCAAAGGGTAGTATTTAAACGATTGACTGTAAATTACAATTTTGGGTGACAAAAATAATCAATTTGGGTTACTGTATTACTAAGTGAGCGACTGACTGCGCGTGACGAGAAAATAATAGTTGGGTGACTAAATTACTAAGTGAGCGACTAAATTACTAAGTTGTTAATAGTTAATTGTTTGAATAGAACTGCGTTTTCTAAAAAATATATATTTAATTGACTGTCAATTAAATAGGTATACATTTTTTAGAAAACGCAATTCTATTCAAACAATTAACTATTTAATTTGCATACCCCATTATCGTTCACCCCGGAATTGTTTTTTTAAAAACTCCACATTTGTCCCTTCCCGTTTCACTGCGAGACAATTCGCATACCCCTTTATCGTTCACCCCGGAATTACAATTCGCATACCCGTTTATCGTTCACCCCGGAATTGTTTTTTTAAAAACTCCTTATTTGCCCCTTCCCGTTTCACTGCGAAACAATTCGCATACCCCTTTATCGTTCACCCCGGAATTACAATTCGCATACCCGTTTATCGTTCACCCCGGAATTGTTTTTTTAAAAACTCCACATTTGCCCCTTCCCGTTTCATTGCGAGACAATTCGCATACCCCTTTATCGTTCACCCCGGAATTACAATTCGCATACCCGTTTATCGTTCACCCCGGAATTGTTTTTTTAAAAACTCCACATTTGCCCCTTCCCGTTTCACTGCGAGACAATTCGCATACCCCTTTATCAAAAAAAGCGGTGGTTTTCAATCTTCATGAAAATGTGAGTCTTAAGTTGAAGTCTCAAAGTGAAAAAAAAAAAATAAAAACTCCGGGTCGCAGTGCCAAACCCTGCCGACAATATAGTGTATTTGCTTTTATAGGCAGTGTGGCTCTATTACATGAACTTAACTTTTTTTGGGAAAAATAAAAAAAAATTATCCCTTAATACACCCCTTAAAATAACTTTTTTTTCTTAATTTCAATACTACATATCAATTCAACATCTGTACCAAATTATATACACTCTTCAGTATGTAAATCCATATCAGAAACTTGTGTTTTCATAAAATTTGTAAGTCCGGTCCTGTCGGGCCGATTTTATTAAAATTTTAGCAGCATATTTTAATAATTACTAAAAGGTTAAATTTCAAATTTGAAACGGTTCCGAGAATTTTTTGGGTATTTTTGGGCCCGAAAACTTTTTTCAACCCCTAAATACCGCCCTTAACATGGCCCGATTGGGCCCATTTTAAATAGGCTTCGTGCGGTAATGGATTTCAATATGTGGTCCAAATTTCGTTAAAATCAATTAACTCCTTCGAAAGTTATAGCCCGCACACATATATATATAAATATATATATATATATATATATATATATATACATATATATATAAACATTTCCAAAAATGGTGCCAAACTTCTTAGAAAGTTATGAAACGTCGAGAAATTTTGGTCCGACCCCTAAGTCCCGCCATCCGACCGACGCCAATAGTGTAAGTGCCTTATGGCAAATACACTAAAAAGTAAAAACAAAAGAAGATATCTGCTTCAAAATTACCGAAGGCATTCTAGTCGCTCACTTAGTAATTTAGTCACCCAACTATTATTTTAATATCTCAAGCTATTAATTTTTGTTTTTTATTCGACCGTTTTATAATTCCCCATTGCCAAAAAAATTCTTATTTCACTAATGAAATTAAATAATGTCTTGTGGTAACTTATTATATTTGCGCACATAGATTCTGAATACAAACAAACTATAAATTCAGATTCTTATCACTTCAACCCAATTATGTTCTATTAACTATTCGCACGTTAACATCTCTGTTTAAAGAATAATTTTCAATGCAAACATTTTATTTTCAACTAAGATCTGATAAATAGTAATATGGATTTACAGTTAGTCGGTCTCGCCTCAGGGAATACCGGGACTTTTAGAATTGCTAATATACGAGCATTGCTGAATAAATGCAATTGTGGAACCGGCTTTATAGTTACATTTTTTTTTTATTTAGATACATAGACATGGTAGAAACTTTTCGACCAGATATGTATTATTTTCTCTCCGATGGTGATACAACTCTGACGAGTTCAAAAAAACGGGTTCAAAAATCGGTTGATCATACAATAGCATTCTTTAAGCGTTGTTGGCAAAGACATATGTCTTCACCGACACTTAGAGATAAAATGGTTATGGCTCCGATTGCTGGCGGTTTTAATCTATCGGAACGCGAAAGATGTATCCGTTCTATTTTGCAGCAAAAAACGTCAGATTTAATAGGTAATTGCTGTTTTTTTTTATTACATTTTATTTTATATATCGGCACAATTAAAGCTGTCAATTAGGTATAGACATGCAGTGTAACCTCTTTATAGCGTCCTTTGTTCTAACGAAACACTCCCTATAACGTAGAAATGTTTACAATTTGATTGGTCTACCTTAAAACCCTCTTTATAACGCAACAGTCATTCTCTATTACGAAGTAATATGTTCATATTTAGGCGTCAGCAAATATTTACAGACGTAAAGAGGACGATTCTGAACCATCACCCACTATTCAACATGCACTTGATACCGCCAAACCTATCGAAAATTTCTTATTGTTTAATGAAGATGATTCCACCACATCGCAAGTCATGCATATTGCATAAAATACTTAATAAAATGCAAAACAAATATTGGCATAGCAAAAAACGTCAGCCAAAGTTAACAGACTATACTTATGTGTTTTAATTAGGTGAAATTTGGTTATTTTTTCTTTCTTCCTTCCATGTAACGAAAACTCTTTATAACGAAAAAAAAAATGCTCGGTCCTTTGAGATTCGTTATAAAGAGGTTACACTGTAGTTTATAAGCTACCAATAATAATTTAATAAGTGTTCTTAATTGAAAATGTTCAGTTATCGATTTGGAAAAGTTTTAAATATACAACTGGTCACAATTCCTAATAATTATTTGCATTTGCACCTTCTAAGGTGTTTTTATCAAACGCAATAAATAATTAACGACAATAATCGGGGTATATATTGGTATGATTATTTTTTAATTTAATTTTTAAAAAATGAAATTTTCTATACAGGTGGCTTTTTAATTGATGGATTACATAATAATGGACCAGAGTTGGAATTCGTTTCGATAACAGATGTGAAATTGGTTGTTGATCATGTACTTAAATTATTGCCGGCTAACAAGCTACGTTCAGTACATGGATGCTGGAATCCCGTTTCTTTACTGGAATTAGTGGAATTAGGTGTGGACTTGTTCGATATGTCATTCCCATACATCGTTACCGAAAGATCAGCTGCGTTGACTTTCAGTTTTGACTTCGAACATATGTCCGATGATGTAAAATTTGAAATTAATTTGAGAAATAGCGACTATATCAATAGCTTCAAACCCATATTGAACGATTGCAGATGTCTAACTTGTAGGAAACATACCCGTGCGTACATCAGTCATCTAATCAATGTAGAAGAATTGCTTGGTCCAATTTTATTGACTATTCACAATTTACATCATTATTTGTTATTTTTTGCTAAAATACGGGAATCTATATCAGAAAATAAATTTTCTAATTTAAAGGAATGGATTAAAAAACAATTTGACGATCATCAGAATTCTTTATTAAAAAACAGTTCAGACGAGACCAGCAGTAATATATGATAGTAGCAATAATTATATTTGCTTTTTTAAATTAAAAATCAAACTAGAAATTCTCTATTTTCTATGTTCGTGAAAATGTACAAACGTTAACATAAAATCTATGTTTGGAAAATATGTTGTATGAAATAATGTTCAACTAGTAACAAATGTATTTTTATAAATAAAACCCCCCGCAAAGAAACTTCTTATCAGTTCCTATTTGAAACGTCAAAACAAATCTGGGTTTAGAAATTTGTATTGACGGCGGACTACAATTCTTCTATAGAATTGTTAATTTAATTACGCGTGTTATGAACAATATTTAATTTGTTGGTAAAAAAGATCTAAGAAACAAATTTTAAAACTAAGCACATTGTTTTGTTTTTTCTTTACCAACGTCATTTGTTTCTAATGTTGGTTTGTTTTGGGAAATCAACTTGATAAAGTGTAAATAAAAAGAAAGGCTTTGTATCCAAATAATTATTGTAAAATTATACATACTGTAGCGTGAACTTTAACAAATTATAACTGATTAAGTGAGATAATGATTAAGCACTTTTTTTTTTTTTTTTTCACATATTTTTTCTGACTTGTTATATTGTTTATATTTTTATTCTGAATCCTTTTCATGGCAACGCTGGTTACTCAACATTTGTTGTGTATTCTTTTCATGGCAACGCTGGTTACTCAACATTCTCCACCCCTTTGGCAACAGCGTTGACAAACGGTTCTTGAAAAGCCGAGACTGGTAGCACACAGAGTTTAGCGATTGGCCTCGTCAGCGTAGATGTTGCGGTCTTGATAGTGACAACTCTGGTAAGTCCGTCCTTACCAGGATGCAGTGAAAGTACTCGCGCAATAGGCCACTTAGTTGGAGGTAGTCGTTCATCAGTTAGAAATACCATGGAGCCGACTTTAATCTCATTAGAGGGATGATGCCATTTTGAGATAGACTGGTAGCGATGCAAGCACTCAGCGGACCATCTGTTCCAGAAGTGTTCGGTTCTCTGCTGTATAAGTTGCCACTTAGAGAGTCTCGTCTCAGCGATCTCACTCAGCGAAGGTGAAGGAACAGAAGTAAGTGGCTCACCGATAAGAAAATGACCTGGGGTAAGCGCTTCCAGGTCTGCAGGATCCTCAGAAAGCGGTGCCAAGGGCCGAGAGTTTAATACGGCCTCGACCTGGTTCAGAAAAGTAGTCATCTCCTCGTAAGTTAAAAGGGTTTCACCAATGACGCGTTGTAGATGGAACTTTAGTGATTTTACCGCGGCTTCCCATTTACCACCAAAGTGGGGTGCTCCAGGTGGGTTGAAGACCCAGTTGGTGCCGTCATTTGAGAGCAGCGTTGCGAGTTGTCTCAGTTCTTTTGATCCTACCTTGAAAAGACTTTTTAGAGTGGCATCTGCCCCAGCGAAATTAGTACCACAATCACTGTATAGCGTATGGCAGATGCCTCGACGACTAGCGAATCTTCTGTATGCAGCGATGAAAGCGTCTGAAGAATAGTCGGTGACAACTTCTAAATGAATAGCTGATGTAGCAAAGCACACAAAAACTGCAATCCAACCCTTGTGGGCTTTGGAACCACGTCCTTTCCAAGCTTTTAAAGTAATTGGACCGGCATAGTCTATACCGGTATGAAGAAAGGCACGTGAAGGCGTTATTCTCGCAGTGGGCAATTGTCCCATCAGCTGTTGAGCTCGTAGCCCTCGATGGCGAGTGCAAGTGACGCAGCGAAGAATGAAGGATCGTACTGGCGCGCGACCACCAATAATCCAGTACGAACGTCGTAGATAAGCGAGTGTCAGTTGAGTACCGCCATGTAGAGTGCGGTGATGAGCGTCAGCTATTAGAAGAGTAGTTAGAGGTGATCCTCGAGGCACAATAGCGGGGTGCTTCTGGTCAGTATCAAGCAGCGAATGTTTCAAGCGTCCGCCAACTCGTAGTACACCTTGATGATCGAGGAATGGTGTCAACTTGGTTAGATGATTCGATTTAGCGAGCTGATTGCCTTTGGCTAACGTCCTCAACTCCTCAGCGAAGAAATATTGTTGGATTATCTTGACGATCAATACTCTAGCGGTTTCCAGGTCAGCGGTAGTCAGCGGTGTAGTTAGCGAAGAGTGTGGTACCTTTTTTAAGCGAGCAATGAAGCGTAAACAGATCGCTGTGGTTCGTTTTAGACGTAACAGCGAAGAGTAGCGAGTAATTAGATCCCAGAAAGAATGTGTATCTGCGTCTATAGCGACATTGAAGAAAAGACCTGGTTTTTCTTCAAGGTGAGCGGTTGTTGCAGCGGGAGGATCGAATGTAGGCCATTCTTCACAAGGTTGTAATATCCATGGGGGCCCATGCCACCAGAGCGAATGCTGCTTCAGTTTGCGAGTACAAAGTCCTCGAGAAGCACAATCAGCGGGATTTTGCTTCCCAGCAATGAAACGCCACTTAGCTGAGGGTTGAAGCTCTTGAATTTTCGTTACTCGATTACAAACGTACTCTTTCCAACGAGAGGGATGACTTCGGATCCATGTAAGTGCGACAGCGGAGTCTGTCCAGAGAACGATAGAAACGTCACCAAGCTCAAGCGTAGTCTGGACGTAGCGAGTAAGCTGAGAGAGGATCACAGCAGCGTTGAGCTCTAATCTCGGGATCGTTAGATGTTTAAGCGGAGCAACTTGTGTTTTAGCACATACAAGCGAAATCGTAGAGCTGCCATCAGTAGCGGTGACCTTGAGAAAAATTACCGCAGCCATAGCGAGTTGCGATGCGTCAGCGAAGCCGTGTATCTCTACTGTAGCGGCGTAAGATAAGTGGAGCCAGCGGGGTATCTCAAGCAATTCAATGTACCGTAGATCATCCCGGAATAGGAGCCATTTATGAGTGAGAACCGGTGAAAGTGGCTCATCCCAGCCAAGTTTCTCTAGCCATAGTTCCTGGAGCAGCATCTTGGCTCGTATCACAAGTGGCGCGAGGAATCCCAGCGGATCGAACAAGCGAGCTGTTTCGGAAAGAATAGATCGTTTGGTGACTGTCTTCTCAGTAGATAAAAAATAAGTAAACTTGAACTTATCTTGAGGTGGGTGCCAGGTCAGACCAAGCACCTTGATAGTAGATTCCTCGAAGCTGATGGGGTCGTCGGTAGTACTAGCAGCTGGTGATACTTGAGCGAGGAGTTCTGGGGAGTTACTGGCCCACTTAGCGAGCGGAAAACCTCCAGCGGAACACATGTCGGTAAGCTGTTGAGCGATCAAGGTAGCGTCTTGAACAGAATCAGCTCCCCCGTAGATGTCATCGACATATCGACCTTTAGTGAGAGGGTCAACGGCGAGCGGGAAACGATGACCTTCATCATTCACTAGCTGAAGAAGAGTGCGAACGGCTAGAAACGGAGCACAACGAGTTCCATAAGTCACCGTAGTAAGCTGATATGGGACGACCTGATGATGTTGGTCGACCCAGAGGATACGCTGCAAGTCCCAGTCAAGCGGGTGGACCTTGATCTGTCGAAACATCTTAGTGATGTCCGTGGCGAAGACGAATCGGTGACGGCGAGCCCAGAGAAGTACATCGGACAGATTGATCTGGATCTTGGGTCCAGAATGGAGGATGTCGTTGAGCGAAACCCCGGAAGAAGTATTACTGGAACCGTTGAAAACTACTCTTAGCTTCGTAGTGGTGCTCTGCTCCTTCAGTACGCCATGATGAGGCAAGTAGTATACAGGGAGAGATTCTGAAACGATAGAAGATGCTACTTTCATGTGTTCAAGCTGGTCATACTCACTCATAAAGTTGTTGTAGAGTGTACTGAAGGAGGGGTTAGCAGCTAGACGTCGGAGAGTGCTCTGGAGACAGCTACGAGCGGTAGAGAGCGAGTTACCCAGTTGAGTTGCCGAAGAATTGAGCGGAAGCCTTACTATGTAGCGACCTGAGGCATCCCTGGAGTGAGTGTTGATAAAGTGCTTTTCACACTCTTCATCAGATGGACTGAGTGGCGGAACAGTAGAGGTAGGAGTCTCTTCTTGCGACCAAAAACGTGAGAGTAGGTCATGGAGATCCTGATCAGTGGAGACATGATGGCTGTACATGGCAGCGGTTGAACTCAAAGAGTCAACTGTTCCAAAAATAATCCATCCAAACATGGTGGATTGAGCGACTGGGGTGTTACTCGGTCCTTTAATCACTTCATGATCGATAATCAGTCCAGTTGGAGCTGCCCCAAGCACCATGTCCACGGATCCAGGTATCAGAAACCCTGGATCGGCAAGTTGCAAACCGTCTAAATGGGGCCAGTGAGGATCTTTCATAGTGAATGACGGTAGGTGAGCGGTAAGAACTGGAAGAATATAAGCTTGAAGCTGAATTTTGTCATCGGAGTGCAAGGATTGGAGCTCCAGAGAACACGTTCCACGAGTGTATCCAGCGGATGTGTTGCCTATGCCAAGAAGAGAGACGGCGGTAGGTTGTATCATGACTCCCAGCTTCTTGGCGAACTTCTCAGTGACGAATGAAACTTCAGCGCCTTGGTCGACCAGAACTCGAGCGGTTAGCGACTGACACCTTGGAGCGGATACTGAAACCTTACAAGTAGCGAGTAAAACAGTCGGCTTAGAGAGATTTCCTGTAGTGCTAGCAGATGTCGCAATGGCAGAGGTAGTAGCGAAAGCAGGCATATAGATAGGTAGATCATCGGCGAAGGTAACTCTCTTCAGCGAAGGAACAACAGACTCAGAGGTGGAGAATGGTTGCCTCTTGCGGTTGAAACCAGTCGTAGTAGAGATAGGGCTCGTAACGGATGGCGTAATTAGTCAGTGTTGAGATTGTTTCTCTAGAGCGTCAGCAGCGGTTTGGGTAGCTGAAGAAGACATTGAGCTGGTGGAAGTGACTCGCCTGAGAGGAGACTCACGTGGCTGTGAATCACGGGAAGGTCGGTCAATGTGAATAGAAGTGTGGTGATACTCACCACACTTCTGGCAGGTTTGCTTGGTTCTGCAGTCAGCGATGCGATGTCTGCCCAAACAATTGAAGCAGAGGCGATAGTACCTCACTGCCTCGATGCGCTCTTCAATAGATTTTGCCCGGTAAGTAGGGCAAAACAGCACGAAATGCTTCTCGGAACAGATGGCACAAAGTCCCAGAGCATCTGTTGCAGCAGCTACTGACGAGAGGTTCACGGAGGCCGATGACCTTGAAAAGGTTGGCTTTGTAGCGGAAGTTCGTGAAGAGTAAGTAGCCTTAGCTGGGATTAGTTTAGATTCAGATGGTGCATCAGTACTGATCTCAATTGTCTCCATGGCCCTAGCTCGGCCAGTCAGGAAGATCTGAAGCTCAGAGTACGACGGAATGGCGTTGGATGATCCCAACTTGTTTTCCCAGCTCTCTCTGAGTCGATCATCTAGACGGTTGATTGTCAGATGAACTAGTAGTGGGTCCCAGGAAGCAGTGGGAACATTGAGAGCCTGTATAGCGTCCAAGGCCTTCTTGGTTGAGCGTAGCAACTCATCAAGAGCCTTGGCAGAGCGTGGAGCGATTTTCTCTCGAGCCAGGAGCTTAGCAATATGAGCGAACAACAGGCGACGTGGATTGTCGTAGCGATTGACAAGAAGGTCCCATGCGGTAGCAAATGCCTCTCCTGTAATCGGCAGATTAGCGACAACGTCAGCGGCTTCATCCTTCAGCGATGTTCTTAAATAATGCATTTTTACGACAGGAGTGACAGCCTCGTTTGTCCCAATAAGCGACGTGAACATTTCATGGAAATGTGTCCACTCCAAATAGTCGCCACTAAATGTGGGTAGAGGAACTTCTGGAAGCTTCTGTAGCAACGTACCTCCTAGTTGAGCGAATGAAGTCTCGAGCAGGGTGGCGCCCGTGGGTATGTCACGAGTACCTTCTAGTTCCTCCTTGCGTTCCAATAGAGCGACCTTGGCCGCATTATAATGTTTGAACGTTAAGTTGTACATGTCCTTTTTCACGTAAGCGGTGTCTAGAAGTCCGTCGAATTTTCCTTCAAATAAGGAAAGGTGAAGAGAGCTGAAAGCATTCCATGCCGTGTCGAGCGCTCCCATCTTGAAGGCGAGTGCTGAGCGGCTGAGAGAAGCAAACGAACCAGTTTCACCTTCAGCAGCGATATTTCTTATCGCAGTGGAGCGAATCTCCTGCAGCTTAAGCCGTTGTTCAAGCTTATGGTTGACAGGAGGGGACGGTGGCGGAACAGACATTGTAGTTATTATAGAGATTTGCACGATTTTAAGTAAACCAAATTATAGCTCCTTGGACTGCAGTGTGAGACGAAGAGGCAATAAATTAATAATGCACCTGTGATTATGTTTGCGCAGTAATTCTACTCCTCTGCCGCACAGACGTTTTTTGGTTGTACACACAGTATAAACTTTTATATAAACCAGTTTTTTAAATAATGAAGGTATTTGTAGCAATTACTTAACTATCACTTCTCACTTATCCGACTCGAAGGACCAAATGTAGCGTGAACTTTAACAAATTATAACTGATTAAGTGAGATAATGATTAAGCACTTTTTTTTTTTTTTTTTCACATATTTTTTCTGACTTGTTATATTGTTTATATTTTTATTCTGAATCCTTTTCATGGCAACGCTGGTTACTCAACATTTGTTGTGTATTCTTTTCATGGCAACGCTGGTTACTCAACACATACAATGTTGTATAAACATTTAAAATTTGTTAATAATAATAAAATTTGTATGTTTTATAAAAGCTATGATTTTTTTTAAATTAACAATAATCTTGACAAGTTGACTTGCCACAGTGAGATTTTTTTCTAATACCGAATTCATAACAATCATGTATGAATTATGATCTGTAGGTATTATTTATTTCCGATTTTAGAAAATCTATTAAAGATAATTTAAAATTATCTTTGCTAGAATTATCTTCTGATCCTTGTTTTCTGACACGATTTAAAAGGACATCAACAATTTCTACATCGTCTGTATTTTGTACTGATTGGCCGTTTAGACTTTTTCTGTATTCAGGCGGTGGCAATAATTTTATTTGAAAGGAATTAATATGTTTTAAAATATTTGAAAAAATATTCGTTCTATTTTCATTCGTCTTTTCATCGATCGCAATATTGGAATTGTTTAATCTCTTATTTGCAGCCATGGAAATGTCTTCATGTACATCTTTTGTTTTGTTGTTATTTTTTAACGATTGGTTTTCTTGCTTCAATATTCTAACGATGGGTTCTGATAAAAAGTATTTTCTATTACCGTTACTAATATCGGCTAAAATAGTATCGTCTTCTTCAAATGTTTCATCTGTATCATAAGGTTGAGTATTTGAAGCTGTTATTGATATATTTTCAGTTTGACCGACCGGATAGTTTATAGATTGACTTCCGTTTTGATTTAGTACAATATTCAGTATTCTTTCAGACGGTTCTGTTTGTAAATTATCGTCTTCTGTTGTAATATTGTTTGCTGAGTGGTTTATTGACTTTAAAACATCTGTGCTATAAAATCTTCGTGAACCGATTTGTTTATCCGGTTGAGATACATTTAATATCATATTTTTTATCGATTTTTCAATAATGCTTGCATTATTATTCTCTTTATTTATTTGATTGTTTTTATCCGAAACATTAGTACTCAGTAAATTTGGATTATTAGTCTTGTTTAATTGATCTGAAATTTTATTTTGATTTGTTGTATTTTCACTAAAAAATGAGTTTAATTGCAGATAATCTATTGTTAAATTTGCAGACTGAGTATTATTTTGTTGAATTTCAAACGAAACTAAATCAACAGGTTTGATCCAACCAAACAATTTTAAAGTGGTCTGTTTTGTGTCGTTTTTGATAAGTTTTGTTGAATTATTGTCATTATCAAAATAAAATCTATATTTTACATTTGTGCCATCTATTGGATGATCCGTATTATTAAACGATAAATATGGATTTATTGAATTTGGTTTATTTTTGATGTTCTGATTACGCGTTCTAATAGACTTAAGATCTTCATCTATAATATTCGGGTGTAGAAATCTTTTCTGTGTTTTGTAAGCAGAAGAACTAAAATTACTTTTAAGTGGTTCAATTGTTTCTGTATAATTCAAATGATCTAATGAAGCCCTGCGTGCGATCTTATCAGAACTATTGCGAATTTCAAAAATATCAAATGGGGAATAAGATGATTTTTGAAGAAGTTCTTGTGCTTCTTTCGTATTAGTCAATATGCTTTTAAAATACTCTATGTTGATTTTGAGAAGCTTTTCGAGTTTCGCAACCAAACTAGTCAGTTTTTTTATTTTGATTGCTTGTTTCAACAACCTTTTTGAACGGATATCTCTAGAGTCGGTTTTTGAAGGGTAATATTTATTTTGTTTTTTTGATTTAAATTTAACCGATGAAGCTGTGTTAGTTTCTCCAGTGGACTTAACAGATTCGTTTTTGTTTTTTAAAAAACTGTCATGTAATGAAATTGGCATATTGTAATCTTGAATCATTTCGATTGAATTTGTTTGTTTGGATCTGGCTAACAGTTTTATATTTAAATTGATTAACTGATTAATTAAATCCTCGTTAGATTGATTATCTTTGTTTTGTCTAATAATAATCTCGTGATATTTTTTATTAATTTTGTCTAATGTATTTTGCAAATCTGTTAATTCCTTTTTATGAAAAGTTTCATTAATTAGTTCGTAAATTTTATTCACCACTGAAGAATTACTGAAATTGAGTTTTGATTTAAAATAATCGATGATTACTGTCGATTCTTGTTCAACTGAACTATCAGTTTGTTCAACTGGACTTTTAGTTGAAACAATAAAAAAAGCTTCAGTATCATTTAACAATTCCATTGTTTGTTGATATTCAATTGTTTCAGTGAATATGTTCGCTTGATATTCAGTTATGACTTTATCAGTAAAAATTTCTAGCTGCATTTTTTCAGTCGCTGAATGATTAGTCGAAGCAAATACTTCTTCTGTTTTAGACATCGGTGCATTTTTTCCAACATTAACTTTTTGTATTTTATCATTCTTTTTGCCTTGTTTGTCAATTAAATCTCTGAATAATATCATCATGCCATTTCTGCATTCTGTAGTGTTGCTGGCATTTTTTGATGCAGAGTGATTGTATTCTAGTGGTAAATTTTTAATTATGGTTTCAAGACGTTGAAATTGATTATCTTCTTCATAAATTGCAGTTACCATTTCAGTTACATTTTGAAAATGTGTTTTGAAATGTTCAAATGTACACATTATTACATTCAATAACTTATCGGATGAGCAATCGGGATGATCATCTAGGGTAGACGATATAATTCCAAGAACGTTATGCATATCCGCAAGTGTTAGACTTCGAATATTTTCTTCAAAATTGGAGTTCCAGAGTTCTCCAGTCATATTATCACATTTATGTAAGTGTTTTAGTGGAAGCCTGCCTGTACAAAATAAATCGAAAAAATTGCATACAAATGTGATTTATACAAATGTTATTTTGTGAGTCACTTTTTTACATTTTCGTTAATTTAACTATAATGCGACTCTTGATTGTTGCTCCCAAAAACTGTTGTTGTTCACTCCTGCTATAGACTAAAACTTCGTTAATTCAAATAATACACCCCAAAGTAGAAAAAGTCTAATTAAATCGATCAAAAACAGTGAATAAAGCATTAAACAATTGTTACCAACAATAAATAAAACAACCCGTTGATAACCTTTTATAATCACTCGTACGGTTTCAGGTTTTATTAATTTTAGGTTATTAAACAGCTAAGTACTCACCTTTCTCCATTGATCCCAAGTAGTTGACTGCAAAAGCGCTAACGAGAAACTCACTCAGCTGAAACAATGAAATATATTTTTTCTTCAACATATAAAAGCAATGGTAGGTACACAATAGCAATTTCAAAAAAATAGTTATATTTACTGTCAGTAATGTTAAACGGTAATTCATTATTAACTATTATAGTTTGATGCAAAGCTTACAACCAATAATTTTAAATTGATTTGTTGCGGCAAATATCTGAACTTTTGTTATTATTTACTAATGAAATGATTATTTCTGAAAATTTTATGCATAAAATGAATGAAATAATTGTTTTAGTGGTAATATTCAGTAGCGTAGTTAGCTATAAAGTATATGTTTCCGCGAAATCGTGAACTTACGTCAAAATCAATAGACACGTATAGTACGCGCCACGAATCTAAAAGGCTCGGAAGTTAGATGCGAATGCACAGTCTGTTGAAAAACTACAAACTCGCAACTCAACAAAACTAACACTCAGACCAGATAATATGCAAACAGTCGCTTGTCCTGGTAATTTCAGCTATTGCCTCTGAACATTTCCTTATAATATATAGTATTTTATTAAACAATGAAACATTGAAACTGATTCTTTTATTTTTTACGTTGTGTACGCTACTGATAATATTTTGTGTACAAAACACTGAAAATATTTTCTTAGGTACGTGTAAACCTTGAAAACAAAAGTGAAAAGAGATTGCGTTTTTATTTCCTGAGAAATAATAGTTTTTTATATGAGAATGATAGAGAACAGAAAAAATTTCGCTACACTTATAGGGTTATAAGAGTTGCCCTGTTCCAGTAGGTAATGATTTTGTAAGAATAAAAAAAGGAATCAAATTTTCTTTTGTACGTTCATATTATGTGTACTTTTTATAATCTCACCAAAAACATAAATGTGAAAAAAAGGGCCAAGTTCCATACTGAGAATGTATTTTATTTTTCGTGGTTATTATAGAAGTTATTTTTTCAAAATTAAAATATTTTGCTCAAGCCAGTTAAAAGGGATGCTAATCCGATTTTGTTCCTCTCAAATGTCAATCAATAAGTGTCTATAATCTATACTTCTATACTAATACATAAAGCTGAAGAGTTTGTTTGTTTGGTTGGTTGAACGCGCTAATCTCAGGAACTACTGGTTCAAATTGAAAAAAAAATTTTGTTGGATAGCCCATTTATCGAAGAAGGCTATAGGCTATATAATATCACGCTACAACCAATTGGAGCGGAACATCAATGAAAAGTGTTACAAGATGTATCTCAAAATTTGTCCGTCCGACAAATATCAGGTGAAATGCCCTAACTAAATATTGCAATATTAGCGCGTGACGTTCACAAGCCCGGATGGCTCAGTCGGTAGAACGTAAGACCCTTGCCGTGGTCTGGGGTTTAAGCCCCAGGTCGGTACATTTTTATTTTTTTTTACTTTCTACATTGCTTTCTTCTAAGGCTTACATTTAAATTTCTTAAAATTCTATTACGACTAATTAAAATTAAATAAATCTAATTAATAGCTCATTTGAAAACTGTTACAACTATAGGTACCTATATAAAAATGATTTTCCTACAGTGTTTTCAATGAAATATTTATTATATTAAAAGAAATTTATTACTTAAAAAACTGCTTTTAAACGACTAAAACTTTTGAACGATAACTCCGATCATTATGAAGTTTGGACACAACATTCATTTCGCTAATCTAAGATGAATGTGCGTACTCATGTTCCTCCCTTCCCCATTCGTTCTTTTGCACCCGGGTGAAACCGGGCGGGACCGCTAGTATATAATATATAATAATATACCTATAATATAGGTATATTATGTAGTAAGTACAGCTCTCCTGTTATTATTTTTAAAATCGCTGTCAGATTGTTCTCAGAACTCGGATAAATGTAGATATGAAACATTTCTGACGAATTTATGTTGTAGATACTTATTGTAATAATTTATCAATTTGATCTTTGAATATTTACGAAATCAATAATGCAGATTATTGTAACAATAGCTTGTAATGATCGACGTTAAAAGTTATCTTTTAGAATTTATTGATAATTATAGTATCAAATGCTAAATTTGTAATTGAATATTAAGCCGAATTATGAGGGTTTTTGCAAAATGAATGACATCAGACACATATAAATAAAATTATAATGAATCTCCGTTTCTAATTGTGTTTTGTTGTGGACTAGATCGGCTTTAGTGAAACCAGATTGTCTATGTGCCCACGTGCGATCTTGAATTTGCCGCCCTCCGTGCGTTTCCTATGTTTTCAATTTCATTTATTTAGTTTATTTAGCCCCTCCGAATTAACACTATACCACCCCTGGCCGGGCATTTTTATTTTTTACGTTCATTATAAGTCCCTTTACCGTTTCCAATGATAAAAGTTCTTCTGTCCACAATTAATACACATTTTAAATCTAATATTCCTGCACCAATAGTTCTGTACGTAGTCGGGAAAAATATGAAATCTATCGAATTTTTAGGGTTAGGATCTGCTTTCATCTGTCGGTATTTCCCCATATTCTGCCAGCCATCTTTTTATTATTTACCGTGAATAAACAGAACTTAATTAGGAAATTAAGAACGTGTTAAATATTAGCAAAAAAAAATTTTTTTTTCAAGCTGTTTTGTCCTTGATGTCGAAATGTCCAGAAAACATCATTTGATTCGAATTTCTGAATAATGAGGGGGGGGTCAAATTATAATGTATGCAATAATGTAAACTAATAAAAAGAGTGTATTTATCTCTTCAAAACGGTTAAATGCAAATTTTGGGTAGGTGCATCAATTTTAGTTTTAAAATATTTGTTTTTGTATAAAATATCATCATGTTGTCCTATATTTCATGAAGATGCTCTTTTTTCATTAATGACATATTATTATAGGGCTGTTCGAATTTAATTATGAATTTTTTTATTTATTTATTCTGTTCCTAACATAATTTAAATTTCAATCTGTACTCAAAGATATCATACTATAAAATAATAGAATATAATACGTAATGTCCCAAACATCATAATAGATTAAGTAAACAGTATTGTTAATTTGAACCTACGTAAGTTTTTGAAGATCACTTTTGAAAAAAAATCTTATATTTTTATCTAATCAAAATTATACATCTTTTTACTATATTTTAATTATTTATATACCTATAGGTACAGAGACAGTGTAACAGGGCCGCCGTCAAAATTAAAATTTTGAAGCACAGAATATTCGAAGACAGCCCTGAAAACTATCCACCAGTAATTCATATTGAAAAGAATATTTTTTTAATATATGGTTTAAGGGCCTTTACATCTTCTGACATAATCACCCATGTCAATACGTTACGAAGAATTCCAATGTAAAAAAATAAGATAAAAACATCGCCTCCAACGCGTTTAAAAAAAAGACACCTTACGCAATATCATCAACCATTAATTTTATGTTATATATGAACACATGTTATTATAGTATAGGAGTTAAGTGCAGGGTCGGATTCACCCTAAATGCCGCCTCGGGGCACCGTGAAAAATGCCGGCCCATTACTTAAATCCTATTATAAAATGGGGTAAAGGTTCGGTATACAATTTTCAAATAAATAAAATGATTCGTTTGTAGTCAAAACTCTTTTTATTACAAACGGGATAATTACACAAGAAAACATTCTTTTTTGTATTAAAAATCATAAATTCACAAACAAAACGATCGTTCATCAATTGCGAGATATCTTCAAAGGCAAACGCGTGTGACTGAAAAATAAATGTTTTTATGAATGTTTTCAACACGGTCACACGTGAAAAAAATGTTTTCCCACGTTCCAAATTTTTCCGCCACTGGAAATTTGCCGCCCTGGGCACTAGCCACTACTGCCTCAACCCATAAAAAACTAAATACGTGCCTGTAAATATTAATAGCTATTTAAAAAATAATGAAGAATATTATAACTCAATTGTTGGTACTAATTAAGAGGGGTATTATCTTAATTATCATAGATATTTCCAAAGTTTATTGTTTAAGGATATAAAAGCTTAATTTTGATTTATTGTTGTGTCAGTTACAAGTTTTGAGAGTGCTTAATCGGAAATTAAAATGTTTTCTCTCTAAACGCTGTTCTTGCTTTTTCAAAAATAAAAAAATAATATCTGTATTGAAGTGAAAGTAAAAAATCAAAATGAAGTTTCATTTAATTGTATTTTGTGCACTGTTAACTTTCTGCGCGGCTCAAAAAACGCAAAATTCGAAGTCCAGTCCTGTAATATTAAGCAGTTTGCATCAACTGCCAATTGCTCCAGCGAAAGAAAAGGACGCTAAAGATCCAGAATTCGGATTTTTCGAACAAGAACTCGATCATTCAGACCCACAAAATAGTAATGTTTGGAACATGGTAAGCTTAATTTACAAAGTGGAAAACTTTAAAATTAACTTATAAATCCGCTATACATTAATTTTCCCAATTTTAATAAATGGCAATCATGTGAATTTAAATAAACTCAAAATTCGCTGTCGGCAAAGTGTATCACTTATTTATGTCTAACCGATTTTAAAATCCGCGTTTGAAATGTCTTTCGGACTTCGGATTTATAATTTTGCATTTGTATTAAAGTAATCTTTGCTTACATCAATAATTACTTGATTTATAACTTTTTAACACATTTTTCAGAAATACGCAAGTAACGATCAGTTTTATGTAAAAGGAGGCCCGCTGTTTGTTTTTATTGGCGGTTTAGGTCCACTTGAGTCACAATGGTTACAAGGAGGTCAAATGTTTTCAGCCGCGAAGCGTAACAAAGGGCACATGTTCTACGTAGAACACAGATTTTACGGCGAGAGCAAACCGACAAAGTAAGCATTTTTTCGATAAGTATATACCAGAAGAAGAAAAAGAAAGTTGACAATGGCATACCAGTAATGAAAAATAAAAGTCGCGCATGCACAGATCAAAAACAATTTGTTTTGATGCATTGAGCAAAGTTTTTCAATCCGAAAATAACCAACGCGATGTTAAGCTATAGAATCTTCAATTACTGTGTTTTTTTTTGTCGCTAATTGATAAATATATACAATCGCATTTTCATTGAACTTGTTACAAAAGTTTAAATACTCCAATATTGCTAGTTACCGTAAGTGGAAGTGTTGCCCACCAAGAGAGACAGCAACTGCATACTTCTATCTCACTTATTTATACTCGAATCGTTATGCGCAAACGTTGCGACTATAGTGGGAAAGTGCGCATGCTCCATTCTCAGACATGCGCATAACATTTGAGGTCTATATGACAGAGTATGTATGTCTCTGCACCGTTGGGTCGTCACAGCAATGTATGGTTTAAAGAACCTTATGTATAGTACGCGCCACGAATCTAAAAGGCTCGGAAGTTAGATGCGAATGCAGGCTTGCGCTTGTACAGTCTGTTGAAAAACTACAAACTCGCAACTCAACAAAACTAACATAGCAATAACAACTTGACAATAGCGTACTCGACTGTACTTTAAAACAGGAAAGCGACGAGTGACAAAGGCAACGAGCGATCACGGCCAATCACCGACGAGCGCTCGTTCCGTGCAGATAGCTGGGACGTGGTGGGAGTCTCAACGGCTCTAAAATGTGTCCGTGCCGCGTATTGTAACTTCGACAAATGCGACTCATGTGACCGGTTGACTCGTGCCGTAAACTTCATACTCGTTGCAATCGCCAACTTTCCACCCTTGTAACATAATGTACTATTTCATAAATGAAGGTAATTCTTTGAGAACGTAATTTGAATTGGGAATTTTGCCGCTACGCAATTAACGTAATAAAATGGACACGTATGGATTCAGCACTCAGAAAGATTGATTAAATCATAAAAAAATAATTTTTATCCATGAGCATAAAATAGTTATAAATAATTATAAACCCGTTGTAATTTAATAATTTCTACACTCCATATGATGAGTCAAAATCAACGTTAATTTGTATAGGTACTTTTCGAAACAATGAAATGATTATGATTTATCTTAACGGAAAATAAAAAAGCAAATCATTGTTATAATACGTAAACATAAATCATTTTTGCAAAATATGGATTGCATCCAGACATTAATTTCAATTTATTACTTTTATCATAAGTTAATTGCACGCTGCAATACTCTAATAAAAAAATTATCTTTTTAGGTGCGCATAAAATAAATATTACAGACTGTAGATTGCAAATTAACTATTTTTTTTCCTTTAAATTCATACCATCTAATTTTGTAAGTCTCCTTGAAAGGTCAAACCAAATCAAGTTGATACTTATTCGATATTTATGCATAAAAATGCGTACCGAGTGTGAAAATAACGTTTTGAAAATCGATTTTTGCTATTAAAAAATAAAAGATAAATAAGTGTTGGATCTAAGCTACGTCAAAATTTCGATGTTACCCAACATCAAAGTGTTGCATCTTGTGATTCTTGAATTATTTGTATATAGTCCAGTCAAAATGAACATTTCTTGTAGACAATTGCATGATCTACAACTTTTGTCTGACCGATTTTTAGATAACATGTACCGTTTACGATAAAAGTGCAAAACACCGATACTTTTAACCTTTGATCTTGAATCATTTTTGACGTGATAACGTCTTATAAATTGATGAATCACCAATCTTATAAATTGATAGAACACCGGCTGCATGCACGAAAAAGTGTAACGTTCCTAACGTTCCGCCTGACCCTGTGCGTGCTTTTCTCGAAAACGGCCCTAACGATTTGGATGAAATTTACTGAAAAGGGATTTTGGGGGGTAAAAAATCGTTTTAGCTAGGTCTCATCTCTCGAAAAAATCGTTTTCATACAAATTTTATCATTATAAAAATCAATTTTTTGACATATGAAAATACTTGAATATTGTAAGTAGGTTTTGGAATTTTATATAAACAGTGAAACAATTGTTTTCAAAATATTATGACAATTAATCTTTGAGACTTAAATTAAATACGAAAGAAAGAAAGTTAAAAAAAACAATTACATTATAGGTGGTAAGTAATTTAAAAAAATAAAATTAACCTAAATTTGAAGCAAAAGATGCAATATCATAGATTCGAATTATTATAATTATTATATAAATTTAGGTTATGTATTACGGAATACGTTATCACGTAAAACTATCGTCCGTAAACCGACTTTACAGACAACCAATTTTTTTAGCAGATGTAGGATCAGTGGGGACTTTTGATATTTCATTTGTAATAGTGTTTAGGTACACTATTACAAATGAAATATCAATTTGTAATAGTGTTCCTAAGACCTGCACCAATTTTTAGCTTTATGCGAATTATTGTAAACCTACCGCTATTTTCTTGTCTATTTTGACCGGACTAATACTCCAAAATTTGTATTAAATTATAATCTAATACAACATTTTTTTTAAAGAGATGCAAGTACAAGCAGTTTGAAGTATCTAACCGCGGGCCAAGCGCTGGCCGACGTAGCCCATTTCATATCGTATCAGAAAGGAATTTACAATGCCACTAAAGTAATTGTTTTCGGCGGTGGCTATGCAGGCAATTTGGCAGCTTGGGGAAGACAAAAATATCCACATTTGATCGATGGTGCTATTGCAGCTAGTGCTCCAGTAAAGGCACATTTAAATTTTAAAGGTATGATTGGAATACTAAATTATGAATTACAATTATTGTAACAAAAAAAAATTGCGTGTCTCGATATTCGAAGCAACTGTAACTTCTTGTGCAATACTTGAGGGCTGCAAAGTAATTTTTAGTTTACTAAGACCGTATGGTTTACACTACACACTACAGAAGTGAAAATCTACGTACGTTCTGTAAACAGTAATTCTATTTTGTAGTGATCGCAGATCTGGAAAGTCGGTTTGTAAGTGCAGAACAAAGTTGTACAGTTTGGCCGGCGGTAGGCCGTCTGGAAATTATAATGTTTTTTTTTTCTTATATAATAATGGCATACTTTTCATAACGGTTTATTATTATAATGATTTTTGACGTGTAACGTCTTATAAATTGATGAAACACCGGCTGCATGCACGAAAAAGTGTCACGGTCCGAAATGTGTCACGTTCCGAAATGTGTCACGTTCCGAAATGTGTCACGTTCCGAAATGTGTCACGTTCCGCCTGACCCTGTGCGTGCAAGCGAGAGCGCAGTATGACAGCTACTAAAATTTAGGTTATGTATTATTAAATATGATATTCGAGCGGAATACGTTATCACGTAAAACTATCGTCCGTAAACCGACTTTACAAACAACCAATTTTTTTTTTCAGGAAAGTTTTGTTGAGAAATTTTTTTTCTAAACTTTATAGTTTCGGAAATATTTTGAAAATAAAAAAAATCAGCTGTTCTTTTGCTTTGTAGGTCTGTCAGAAATAAACTAGTTAAGCACGCTTTGATTAATTTTTACATGACGTGGAACTATTATGTAGGTAACCATGGCAAGGAATAGCAAATATTATATTGAATACTAGTAATTACCCGCGTCACCTCACGCGATATCAGAAATTTTATTTTCTTTATTATATTGTATCAAATGTCAACATTTTGAAGTTGGAATGGTCCCGTCGCCCAATTGGCTGGAATTTTTTTGCGTAAATTCAATATACAATTTTTGTTTTTCAATTAGAATATTATGAAGCGGTCGGAGCAGCTTTGAAATTGGCAGATGAACAATGTTACAATACTATTAAAGATGCTACAGACGAAATGAAAACTTTAGTAGCAACTAAAAGTGGCGCTAAAAAAGTGACAAAACTTTTCAAGTAAGTATACAAAAATCATAATGTATAATTATCCACCGGAGTTTTTAAAATAAAATTAAATAGGTATTCCAATCACACAATTCATCTACATAGTCACAAACGTTTTTAAAAGATATTTGGAATTCACAAGCGATTTACGATCTATTGAGTACCCAGAAGCCTACTAGAGTAAGATCCCAGAGCCACCAGACACAAACTATTTTTAAATAAATGAAACCTTGCGTTTTGAGTAGTGTTTTATGTACTTAGAACGCTTGGCGTACCTCCATCATTGAGTCTGTGACAAATGTACAGGTACCAGCTGAGAAAGGTGAGTAAAAATAAGAGTCACTTAATTTAAATTTAAATGACTGATATTTATACATATATGTTTTGTAAAATATCACTATAAATTAGTATCCAGTATCGCCAGTCACTTTCCGCTGACCACAACTTCTGACAGACGCTTTAAAGCTCAGAGAAAAATTAATGAACTTTACTTATTTTTAAATGCTTGATTTTTATATATGTTATTCAGACAACTATTACAAAATTATATTTCAACAGCCAGACAAATTGTAATCACCAAACAGCCCCCCAGACGTAAAAAATAGTCAGCTGTTAGTATGAGTGCGAGAGCTTTATGTATGCGTTTTAGAGCAAAATACTAACAGCTGACTATTTTTTACGTCTGGGGGGCTGTTTGGTCATTACAATTTGTTTGGCTGTTGAAATATAATTTTGTAATAGTTGTCTGAATAACATATATAAAAATCAAGCATTTAAAAATAAGTGAAGTTCATTAATTTTTCTCTGAGCTTTAAAGCGTCTGTCAGAAGTTGTGGTCAGCGGAAAGTGACTGGCGATACTGGATACTAATTTATAGTGATATTTTACAAAACATATATAAATATAAGCCATTTAAATTTAAATTAAGTGACTCTTATTTTTACTCACCTTTCTCAACTGGTACCTGTACATTTGTCACAGACTCAATGATGGAGGTACGCCAAGCGTTCTAAGTACATAAAACACTACTCAAAACGTAAGGTTTCATTTATTTAAAAATATTTTTAACAAAAAATTGAACCGACTTCACACTCAAAAGTAAAAAATAATTGCGTATTGAAATGTTTTGGAGTCGGTGTCAGCCAAAATGAAATCTATCCCGAGAACTACACCGACTCCAAAACATTTCAATACGCAATTATTTTTTACTTTTTAGTGTGAAGTCGGTTCAATTTTTTGTTAAAAATATTTTATTTTTCTCTTTTTAGTGTTAATCTAACACTAAAAATCGGTGAACAAACATAAAAAACATTATGCGTGCCTTTGAAATTTGAGAGTCTCCCTCGATTTCTCCGGATTCCACCATCAGATCCTGGCTTGGTTCCGATGGGACCACCTCTGAGGTGCACTCTTTCGAATAAAAAAAAATATTTGAAAATCGGTCCATAATTGACGGAGAAATCGATGAACATACATAAAAAAAAAAAAATATATACAGACGAACATAGAACCTCCTCCTTTTTGTTGAAGTCGGTTAAAAAATAGGTTGTGTCTGGCGGCTCTGGGATATTGGGCTATATGTTACCGTTGGCTAATTGATACACCTTAATTAACAATTGAATTCCTCATTAGTTAATTAGTCACAAATAAAATCAAGTGTCGCAAACAATTGGAATAGGGGAAAAATTAAAAATTCAACTTTTTGAAATATATGTTGGCTAATCGGAGGAGGGTAAAAAGAGATTATAAAAATTAGTTTAGATGTGTTTTGATTCAAGAATGTTTTCTTGACACATTAATGATGGCGCCACAACTTGACACAATTTCGCTGGAATATCTATTTGTATATTTTTATATTGTTGTGTATATGAATACAAGAAATAAATGAGTAATAGAATTCCATAAAGTATTTTTTTTAAATAGTCTGTTATTTTTTTTTGCAGTCTTTGCAATGGTTTGTCACCAAAAGATACCGATTCGACAGCTATTTTATATAACTTAATAGCTGAACAATTTGCTAAAGTCGTTCAGAATGCCAAGCCAGGGGATGTTCAACGTACATGTCTAGCTTTAATAAATAGTAGTGGGAACACTCCTTTAGAGAAACTCGCTCAGTTTACTAAAAAGAACAGAGTTTTATCGACCGCGACGCTTTTCCGTCCTCCATTTGGATGCATAAACCTTAAATACAGTTCGTTTGTATCGGATCATAGAAGTACTAGCTGGAAATCGACCACAGTTAAAGAAGGCTGTAAGTAAGATTAATTGTATCAGTACCTATAATGGGATCGACATTGAAAAACCAATGAACCGATTTTGACATCGCTGTTTATTTTTTAAAACCATTACGACGGATTTTTACTCCGATAAAATGACAATTGTTAAAAAAAAAAAAACAACTTTAATTTTGATATTTTTTTTGTGTGCAGCTCGTCAATGGTTATACCAGACATGTACCGAACTTGGATACTTACAGACAAGTGATTCAGAAAATCAACCTTTCGGAAGTGATTTTCCACTTGATCATTTTATTCAGAGATGTAAAGATGTATTTGGAAAAAGGTAATTTCTGTTTTATTATTTTGATCTATCAAATACACTCATATAACTCGCTATATAGCCACTTTTTGTACAATTTTCCGGTCGTAAAGTGAAGTATGAGAACTTATTGTTTATGTAGACTAAATGAATTTAAATGTTTTTTTTTTTAGCTACAATGAAAATTCTTTGACTATTGGAATTGTAGACACGAATATCGAGTATGGAGGGTTGACACCGGTGGTTAATAATGTTTTTTATTTAGTTGGTACTGCTGATCCATGGTTTAGTTTGGAAATTTTACAAAATATATCAAAAAGTTCGCCATCACTATTGATCCAAGGTAAGGATAATGTTTTAATTAAAATCCGATTAAAGGCGAAACTAATTCAATTCTCACTGTAGTGTGTCCACTAAATTTATCTTCGCCTGTTAATATTTTTGAACTGGGCGTTATTTTGCAGGTTCTTCTCATTGCGCTGAATTATATGCAATGGATGCTACAGATACCCCTCAACTAGTCAATGCAAAGATGATAATACAGGAAACTATTGCCGTTTGGTTATATTAGATTGTAATTCAAAAACCATTCCATAATAAAATAAAAATTCTTAAGAAAACCAATGTAGACTTTCTTGAAAATGACGCATATCCAACCCCCAAGTAATACAGATTAAATCATTCCAAATTAGTTTCTTCTCCTGACAGGAATACGAGCAATTACCAGTCATCCAGTATAAAGAAGTAGATCTAGTATGTCAACATTTTTTTGAAGTTAGAATGGTCCTGTCACTCAATTAGATGGTTAAATATACAGTGTAAACTCTTTATAACGAAACTCAAGGGACCGAGCATTTTTTATCGTTATAGAGAGTTACCGTTATATGGAGTGAAGAAAGAAAAACAACCAAATTAACAATAATCTTCAATGTACTGTATAATCTCTTTATAACGAATTTTAAGGGACCGAACATTTTTTTCGTTATAAAGAATTTTCGTTATATGGAGGGAAGAAAGAAAAATAATCAATTTTCACAAAATTAATTTATTCCAAACACATATACCTATAGTTTGTTAAATTTGCCTGACGTTTTTCGCTATGCCAATATTTGTTTTGTATTTTAAGTATCTTATGCATGCCTTGGGATGTGGTGGAATAATCTTCATTAAATAATAGGAATTTTTCGATAAGTTTGGCGTCATCAAGTGCTTGTTGAATAGATGGTGATGGTTCAGAATGGTCCTCTTTATGTCTGTAAACATTTGCTGACGCCTAAATATGAACATATTTCTTCGTAATAGAGAATGGCTGTTGCGTTATAAAGAGGTTATATTAATGTATAGGTTTTAAGGTAAACCAACCAAATCGTAAAAATTTCGACGTTATAGGGAGTTTTTCGTTATAACGAAGGACGTTATAAAGAGTTTACACTGTATATGATCTGAACAAATTTTGTTTGGGGGGGTGAGGATAACACCGTAAATTTTACCCCCGCGTACTCAGTGATCCGTAGCTTCAACAAAAAAAAGTTTGGGACAAAAGATGTCTTTTTTTGCTCAATAAAAAAAATTGAGGTTGTCATCTAAAATTTCGGAGTTACCGCCTGTCCTCCCACGGAGGCACCCCCTTGAGAGGAATTTTTGTGACCAAAATATACATTACAGCGAGCTGAGCCACTTTCATTCGCAACATTTTTCAAAAAAACAATCTGAGATATTCAGCCGTTTCGGGACTTTTGAAACCACTGTATATACTGAGTTTGTTTCTGACTTTCAAAGATTTTTATTTAAAACAAAAAAAAAAATGTTTTATTTTGAAACATAATATAATAAAATAGAAAACAAAGTCTGTTTTTATATAGTCTTTTGTATATAATTTTACATCCATTCTTTCATGACACGATCAAATTCTTTATCTTCAATAAACGGCGTATCGATGTCTCTGATCATGTATTCACCACAGTAAAGACATTCTGATGCTACAATATTATCAATGTCAGCTTTAACTTGATCACGTGCTGATAAACTTGCTGAACCCATGCTGACATTATCGCTGCTATTGTTCAGAGTCGTCAATTGTCGATGCAAATCTGCGAGCTTGTTTTGTTTTGCAGGTCCTGAAAAATTTCAATATATAAAATTTAATTTTATATATATTAGATATCGTGTCCATCGATAATAGTTAATAAGAAAAAATTCGCAGGTTTGTGGACAAAAGTTATATTTATAATTGTACGACGTTTCGTCTATAAATTTATACAAGACCAAAATCACCTGAATAACACGTTGGATACTGTGGCTGAAAGAACTAACTCTACCAAGATGTATGTTAGATTTCCATTCGTCAAGAACTTATCCTACAAGATCAACAGACTATTTTCTAACACAAATATCAAGTTGGTGTTTTATAACTTAAATAAATTAGACAGATTATTCACAAGTCTTAAAGATAAAACACCTATTTTACATCAATCTAATATCATTTACAAAATACCTTGTGAATGTAGTAAGTGTTATGTGGGGCAAACAAGACAGTTACTAAAACATAGAATTTACCAACACAGAATGGACTGTAGAAACAATAATTTATTAAGTGATAATAAGACCGCGTTGTCATCTCATCATTTCGACACTGGACATAAATTTCTATTTAACGAAGTTCAAATATTAGATAAAGAGTCAAATTGGAAAAAACGTAATATCAGTGAAATGTGTTTTATTAGAAAAAACAATTCTATTAATTATAGAACAGACACTCAAAATTTAAGTAGTCAGTACAACTATATTATGAAATTGAACTAACTTACGAATTTTTAATTTTTTATTTTTAATTTTTATTTTTATTGTTTAAAACATTTATACATAAACTTGTTGCCATGTTTTTATCTTATGTACCTTAACTTTTGTTAATTGCTATGGTTAGTAATTAATGTTTATTTTCATAATTATTGTTTTAAATAATTTTCAATTTTGTACTTGAAAAAGTCTAAATTTATAGACGAAACGTCGTACAATTATAAATATAACTTTTGTCCACAAACCTGCGAATTTTTTCTTATTTAATTTTATATATGATATCAATTATCTTTGTTGTAATCGAAATGAGGATAAATCAGTTAAAAAAAACAGTTGTGTGGTTTTAAGAAACCACGACGCAAGTGAAACTTTTATTGGATTGTAGGCGTTGGATTGTAGACACTTATCCATCACGATTAATTATAAACAATATTCACATGAATACACGAATAAAAACATGTAAACACTGTACAGCACTTGCCCGCATGACAGACTGACTATGTGTTATACATACTACACGGTCAGCTGATGCTAACCATGGGCGCCGCCATATTGGCCTTGGCTGCTCTACCGAGCGCCTACTCCGAACGCCTTTCACTTTACCCCTACTCCGCGGCTGCCTGTAATGCGACATGCAACAGACGGCCAGAAAAATTCGGGGCGATAGAATAAAAGTTTCACTTTAAAAGACTTAAATAGAAGTGTTTACCTAGCATCGGAGTTAATTCCGATAACAAACAGTCCGTGTGGAATTTATGCTTGCACGGGAAAAAATAAAAAGGTCTTATTATCAAATTCAGAGTACATATAGAACACACGTCGTCCGCTTTTATGACTGCGCATTTATTTCGAAATATTTGTATTTCTTTCCGAATCATTTCTGCTGCTTTTGTAGCTTCTTCCATTTCGTCCTTCAAATCTTGAATATTTTGATTGTACTCCTAGTTAAAAAAAAACTTTAATTAGTTTGACAAAATTTTAATCTGTATATCTATTAAATCCCCTTTTCGTGTTCAAAACCGCTGAACCTGTTTCAATTTGGTTTTCATGGTTGTATAGAGCATTATCCCGGTAGTGTTTTTGGGCTATATATAAATAAGTAGCGGTCCTGCCCGGTTTCACCCGGGTGCAAAAGAATGAATGGGGGGGAGGGACATGAGTATGCACGTTCAATGTTCATCTTAGTTTACCGAGATGAATGTTGTGTCCAAATTTCATGATGATCGGAGTTACTGTTCAAAAGTTTTAGTCGGACGGACAAATTTTGAGTTATATTTTGCAACATTTTTCATTGATTTTCCGTTCCTATCGATCGTAGAGTGATATTATATAGCCTATAGCCTTCCTCGATAAATGGACTATCCAACAAACAAAAAAATTTTCAATTCGAACCAGTAGTTCCTGAGATTAGTGCGTTCAAACAAACAAACTCTTCAGCTTTATATATTAGTATAGATAATGTGAGTCCAGTACTTTCATACACAAATAAAAACCCTGCAACTGCTACAACTACAATATCTATAATATTTTTCAGGAAATTTTTCAGACATAAGATTCAATTTGCTTAGTTAACTGTAATAGTACCTGGGTGACCGAGCTTTGCTCGGAAAGTTACGTATTTATTTTAAGTCTCACTTGGATAGTTAAAGATTAACTGTCATAATATTTTGAAAACAATTGTTTCATTGTTTGTATAAAATTCCAAAACCTACTTACAATATTTAAGTATTTACATACGTCAAAAAACTGATTTTTATAATGATAAAATTTGTAAGAAAACGATTTTTTCGAGAGATGAGACCTAGCTAAAACGATTTTTTGCCCCCCAAAATCCCTTTTCAGTAAATTTCATCCAAATCGTTAGGGCCTTTTTCGAGAAAATATTTAGGGACATATGTAGGCACATAGGTAGATACAAGATTAGCTCGTTTAATAATATAAGGGATATTATGTTTACCTGTAAAGAAGTACATATGGCATCTTTGAAATGATCGATTGTGTCGAAATCAGAAAAGAACGGTAGAATATCTTCAATTTTTATTAAATCGCATTGCTGTAAAAATTTCATTGCTTCTTGAATGTCGTTTTTTCCACTGACTATATGATGCTTAGCTGAAAAGATAAAAAAGCAAATGTTAAATATCGTCCATCGGTTATTGAAAATTGAAAGCTCTGTCCTGACTATGCCGATCGGCAAAGCTGTTACTATCAGCAATAGAGCTGTAACAAACCGTATGTATTCGTTACTGAGTAACGGATACATCGTCTGACTCGAAGTAACGAATCGTTACTTACAAATTCATTTCGTTACTCGCATGTTTCGTATCCGTGTCAGTTCGACTCGTTTGATACGGTTATACGAACACAATGTGTTATACTTATAACTATTCATAAAGTACGAAAAGTCATGACTCATGTCATATCACGTATGCGACGCGCTTTGATGCGAAGGCAGCGAAACTACATGCTTGTTGCTGTTAAGTACATTATTGTATGTCGTATGAAAAGTACCGAGTAACGTAACAATACGAAAGTAACAGGTAATGGTTCTTTAAGTAACGAATACATACGGGTACACAATTTCTCGTTACTTTTACAGCTCTAATCGGCAACGAATTCGACAGTTACATCCACACTAGTGCAGCTTTGCCGATCAGCATAGTCAGGACACAGCTTTATTACCTATTTTAAGCCACAATTTCTTTCGTAATTCATTATCATTTTCGGGCATATTAGCAGTTTGTTTAGCGAGATCAATATTGACGGTAAGAGCCAGGTCTACGGCCGATTCCCACGATCCTAGCAGAGCAGAAAGATGTACGCAAGCTTCCGTTAATTTTTTTTCTTGACACAGCCCCAACGCATAGTGAACATCGTAAAATACCATACTTCTGTCCTGACCTTGGGTTTGTAAATATTGCATTACTTTCTCCGGTTTATAATTAGCATACAACGAGAGAAGATAATTATGAATCGCCGTTTCCGCTGTTCCGAGCGAATGCACGCAAAACTCTAAATATCTTATTATTTCGGTAATGTGAACTTCATCGTTATCGCAGCCAACCAGAGCCGGAAGCAATTTTACAGGCGACAAACTTCTGCCTTGTGAAATCAAAGCATTCACTGTCGGTTTAGGAATTTCTTGCATTAAAATCGGTATGAATAAATAAAAATGTTCTCGTTTATTTTGACTTTTCAAGATTTCGAGTGCTTCTTGATAACTATTTTTATAAATGTGCTGTCTAATCACTTGCTCTAAATCTTTGTTTAAAATAGTCAATTTAATAAGACTTTCTTTGTCACCATGATTTGCCATCAAATCATACACAGTTTGTCTGTTGTTTTTCACACAATCAGCAACTGTTTGAGTTGCTAAAAACGAATCGAACTCTTTCTGTAAATCTCTGTACTCTGAAGTGTTTTCTTTCCGTAAAAGTCTTAGCCTTCCTAACTGATTTAAAAATAATTCTATAACCCAAATAACTATTAAAGTAATTTGAGTTTTATCTTGAATTTTAAAATGATCTAATTTTTTTCTTAGAAATGTCTTTAGTGCATTTAATTCATTAATTTCTAAAAATTTTAGACAAATTTCCTCAAAACTGGTCTGCGTTTCTGAGTACCGTTCAGCACTTTTTATAAAATCTCTTTTCTCAAAAAGAAATTCAGCTTCCTTGCCCAACACTTTATCAAAATGAGCTGGATTATCTTTGCTGTAGCGTTTTGCGAGTTCAAATTTCTCTTTATTACAATATATCTGCCAGACATTGCGTTCTTCTTTTGTTACTTTATAACGAAATATCATTTTATCTGTAAACGCCCATATAGTGCCTGTAAGTTAAATACACAATATATATTAGATATCGTGTCCATCGAGATAATTATTAATAAAAAAAATTGTGGACAAAAAGTTATTTAAATAACTTTTTGTCCACAATCCTGCGATTTTTATTAATTAAATACACAATATTATTACCATTCCAATCCACTAGTGGGGAATGGTACTAGTTTAGGTCAAAATCCATGTTTCAAAATTTTACAATAAGTTTTCGTTCGAAGGTACTTCAAATCCAAAAAATATATTTTTGGAAAAACTCTGTGCGTCTGTTTGTGAGCACGGTACAGGTCAAACAGATGAACGGATTGAATCCAAATTTCGGGAGGATGTTTGATAAGTAAATATGAAGAGCCCAATTGTTTTTGGGGAAAATCGGCGCATGCGCAAAAGAGATATACGCTATAACCTTGTTTTTTATATAATAATGGTATATTTTCATAACGGTTTATTATGTTATTTATTTTTTCAAGAAAGTTTTGTTAAAAATTTTTTTTCTAAACTTTATAGTTTCGGAATTATTTTGAAAATAAAAAAGAATCAACTGTTCTTTTGTTTTATAGGTCTGTCAGAAATAAACTAGTTGGGCATGCTTTGATTAATTTTTACATGACGTGAACATATTATGTAGTATATGGCAACGAATAGCAAGTGTGCATTCCTAAATTCGCTACAGCTACTGTAGCGAATTTAGGAATGCACACCAAATATCGTATTGAATACTAGCCATTACCAGCGTCACCTCACGCGATATTAGAAATTTTATTCTTTTTATTATATTATATCAAATGTCAATATTTTTTAAGTTGGAATGGTCTCGTCGCCCAATTGGCTGGAATTTTTTTTTAGAAATTACGTAAGGAGGGTCTATTGAAAAGTAAAAAATGGATTTATGAGATTGGAAGTGTAATGAAACATTACAATGATATAATATCAAAACCGGCCATATTGCATTAATCCAAGATGGCGGCAAGGTAAAGCGGCTGCTGCGTGCGCGAGAGGATATTGGTTCAACTCTTGTCAGCGCCTATATTTTTTTTCCACGATGTAACCGTGTTTTGTGGAAACTATAAAATTAAAAAAAACATACTACAAACCTCTAACAATATCCTTAACGATATTTACAAGTTTTCCGTGTGATTCATTGAAATATTCTTCAAAAATAAGTTCACCATTCAGCAAAGACACTCCTTGGATTCTATCGCTATACAAAAGAAGAGCATGAAATTCGGTAATGACAAACGATAGAGGAACTTGGTGTGCTGATTTAATCGTAGAAGATGGATATTCTATTGTTTCGCTTATTTTCAATACCGCGTTGATATCTTCATGTCCGAATGGATCGAGCTAAAATAAAGACGTGAATTTCGGTTAGTTACTACAAGAAGAACTAGTCAAGGCGCACTTAAGGAGGTTGAGCCGTTTTACGAAGATAATGAAAAAAATCTGAAATAAAGTTTTTTTAATAGATTTTTTTATGACAAAATTTTCTGTAAAAAATCCAAAATCATTGGGAGATTTATCTAGTTAAAAATTAAAAAAACTTTTACATGTAGTCTTATGGAAAATATGTCAACCTAGCATACAAACGGTACATTTTAATTTTTTGCAAATAACCAAATAATGTCAGCAGTTCCGAAAACTAACTATGTAAAGCATCGATGTCTTACGCATATTTTAATATTTTTTCCAATTTAAGTAGGAGACTTTTAATCAATAAAAAAAATATTAAACTTTAGCACTTTTCGATTATGGTCTTTTATTCTTGACAATTTTAACTAAATTTTCAACTTTTTAATGATTTAATTTTAATTTTTATTACTTCTAATTTCTTTTATTAATTATTTACTGCAAAAAATATGTAAAATACAGATATTTACATAATTTTTATTTTTTCTAACCTAACTTTGTACAAAAAATTCAAAAGTTAGTCCATGAAGTAAAATACTGAAATAATTAATTAATATTAAAAAAAATATTTATTTATGCCTTTATGACAATAATTTATTAGTATCATCAACTTATAACCCTTTGTAAAAATTTATTATGGAAAAATTCTCATTTAGAATTCGACTTACTTTTGATTGGGACTGTAACGGATCAACCTCCTTAAATAATATTCAAATTACCTCTCCGTATAAAATCCCGAGTTGAACCAGCCAAGCAAAGGTTTTTGGCAATCCACGAGGTTGATGATAAAAGAAATTTAACTTTGAATATTTCAACGAACTGTTTACTCTGATAGGACTTTCTTCGACGTTCAAATAAGAGCTAAATATCTGTTGCAACAGTGGCTTTTCGTCACTATTAGCATTTCCTATGAACTGATACAAACAATTGGGTGTCGTAACCAACACAAAATATCGATCCGTATTTGGAACTCTGTGGAATTCAAGTCCTGTTATCGGAGTACTGACGTCTTTTCCAATTTCAAATACCTAAAAACAAAAAAATGTTAGTGGTGCTACTCTAATCCAGACAACGAAGTACGGAAAAAATTGACTGTAACTATTGGAGCTTTCAATTTTTGGCTGATCAGCGGTTCTTAAATTGGGCTCTGTTGACCTCCATAGGCCCGTGATGCCTACGGAAGGGGTCTGCCAAATTTTTAGGATTTTTCTGAAATTATATATATCATGCAAAACATGAAAAAATGATTATCTATTGACTATAGTTTTGATTTTGAGATATTCTAATTAGTTTTGGATTTACGGTTTCTTAGTGTCTCTGAGAAAGACCACAGACTAAGAATCGTCAGTTAGTGCCGACCAGAGACAATCAATTGTTTCCTATAAAGTTAAGCATAATGAACAGAATAACTTTACTGCATGCGAGAGTCTTTAAAGCTAAGAAGTACTTAGATCAATTCCCATTTTAATAATTCTTTAAGTATTTCTTACCAATCCATCCTCTTCTCTATTACCATAAAGTGGTAAATAATTAGGTAGCTTGAAAGTAAAATCGAAAATAATATTGACATTTCGATTTTTGTGATCATTTTTTATGTCATATTATTTCATTAAAATAAAAAAAAAATATTTTAAAAATTTGTGTTTTTATCTGGTAAAAATTATTTATTATTATTATCATATGCTACACATTCTTGACACTGAACTTTCATGTTTAATGAGATGCTGTTACAATAATATTTAAAAATAAAACATTTAGCATCCTTTGGAAATAATAATTCTACGTTTATTCGTAAGAGTAATTATGATTTTATTCCTACATACTATCTGGTTAGTTCTTTACGCATGCGTTAAATATACTATTATTGGAAACTAGTTTCAAGCTTGACATGCGCTGTTATGCCGGCACTTCACATGGCTATTTGTATTTGTGTATTTGGCAAACAATTACCAAGTGTGGAGGGTCTATTTGACAAAGTGTTGGCCTTATTTGCCTATTTGACAAATAAGGCCAATACCAAATACGCGTTACCATGCGCTTGTCGGTTTTTCGAGGCGCATCAAAGGAGTCAAATAGGCAAATAAACCGTCCACACAATGGCTATATTCAGAAGTGCACGCGCCGTGAACCTGTACAGACATGCAGTATTTTTGTGTCTGTACTATGAGCGAGAACTGGAACATTTACTATTGAAAATGAATTGGGACAATGAAACAGTGCTAAAATTCCTGGAATTTTGAACCTTGCGTTCTGCTGCCAAATGTTTGTGTGTTTGCTATTTGACTGCCATGTGTGGATGGATGGTCGTATTTGCCTCTATTTGCATGTTTGCCTTGAACGTCATAATTTTGCCAAATACAACAAACACCCAATAGCGAACACAAATAGCCATGTGAAGTGTCACCTTTATAGTTTTTTCACAGCACGTTGTTATGTGAACGACCACCGTTTGACATTATTGCAAAAATTACTTATTTCACGTATTATCAGCACATGGTTCATAAATCTCTTAAAACAATTGATTAGTAATCAAGGAACTGAGTGAAACCGTCGTGAAACAAAAGTTTCCTGACAACCACGGAGAGTTTTGAATTTTTGTAGGAAATAACCTTTTATTGTAAATTTTAATCAACTAATTAATACTTTACCTGTCTCCAATACTGTTCAATTCCCGTTTGAAAAATTTTGTCTCCATCAAACGCAATTTCCGTTTCGAAAATAAGTCCTTTCGATGTTCCTAGCAAAATAGGACCGGTTGAATTATCAGAATCGTTATTATAATTCCAAGCAATCGCTGTAATTTCATGTCCCTTAAATCTGGACGTATTACGGAGCTTTGAATTTTTACGTGGTAAATATAAAAGCTCCGTCGTGCCTTCAGAGGTGCGAGCACCGAAAGCTATTAACAAATGTTGGCCAAGAGGATCCAAAAATAATGATGTTAATCTTGAAAACGCTGTATATTTTGACAGAGTTATTTCTAAAAAAAAAAAACTTTTGTGAGTTCAAATACTCTCGAATAGTATATTAAATTTAAATTAAACATCTGCAACTTCTGCAATATTATTTAAGGTAAAATTCTACTAAATGGGCACGATAACGGGGTATAGGCTGTGTGCACGAAGCCTACTAGCGCCGCTAGTGGGTAATAAAAAATTATTTAACTCACTTTTTATGGAAATTGGGACTTTAGTTGGCCATGATGTAAAAAAAAATGTAATAAGGAAAACCTTGTAAACCATTATATAAATAGCATAACATAAAAGGTACATGAGAATTATGTATTTATCAATTATGACGTACAATATATAAATAATTAATTTGTTTATACTGATCTTTATTTTACTTAAATGGCCATCACTGCAACAGCCTTGAACACAAAAAGCATTTCCAGATCGCCTAGTTTTGCCCATGCTTTCTTTGTAATTAAAAAACTTCATAAAATTATAACTACTTTCACTTTTAATAAATATTACTCACTGACATACGGAAAATTAGAGTTTGAAGTTTCTCCTAGTGCTCACTACAAACGCTCGTGTCGATAAATTAACTCCACCTCCTTGCACACAGCCCATGCTGTTAATGTGATGGTGTTTTTGTTGCGCAAGGGGGAGGGAAAAGAATATAATTTTGTTTATAATAATTTGTTATTTAGTAGATAGTTTCGTGTAAATTGTAGGTGTCCGTTCTGTAGAATGTTACCTTATTTAAAAAAAGAGAGTAGGTACAAACCTTCATGTATTTCTGGATGTTTGAGATCAATTCTGAACAGTATATTATTAGCCATAGTCAGAACCAAATAATCATTTGAAACAACTAGGTGTGTTATACGATCCGTCGGAGTAAAATTTAGTTTCTGTTTGCTGAAAATCGGCGGACCTTCTTGTAAAGGCATCTCTATAAATCCTGATGTCGTCTACAAAACATATTATAGTTTACTTTATACAAAATGTTATGAAATATCACGGCTACTGCAAAATGATTTAAACTCTTGGTACAGTCGCTTACCATTTCGGGATGTACATTTTCTAACTTTAACTTCTGAGAAGCCTGTGCGTATTGATCAAGCATTGATGTCATTTTTTATAATTTTTTTCCAACTTTATACAACCACATTAAATATATCCATTAAATAAAGTTTGATGTATTAAAATTATTATAAATTATGTTGTTTATATATAACAAAATTGGGTATATTTAAACAAAAACATAAATAGTTAATATAATTTGACCGTATTCACCTGTGATAAGCTGTCACTGTCAGTTTTATGTTGTTAATTGTCAAATTACAGGCTCACCAACATTAGATGCCAAAATTACTTCTAGAAGTTGTTTTATATCTATGGCTGTTTGTATGAAAAATGTAAAATTTTGAGCGTATTTTTTGCTAAAGCTTTCATATCTTTCGTATTTTTATTCTCCGCATTTTCATTTTACATGTTTTCAATATGTATAATATATTAATTAATTTCTTTTTTCGACACTTTTTAAGAAAATCAGTAGTGCCAAGATTAAGAAAATGAAAATATTTTGAAGACGTTGAAATGAAATCAGCAGTTCATCAGTCGGGTATGTTCTCTGAGTCGGGTCAAGCTTCAGTTTGATAGAAAAGTGAAGTATAATTTGTCTGGAGTTATTTGCCCAATTTCCAATTGGTTTTCATCGATGGTGACTGTTTGTTGACAAATAATGATTTAAAATGGATTCTGAAGAAGATACTCCATTATTAGAAGTATGTATAATTAAAGGTGTATTTACGTTTGTTAAAGATTTATTTATTATGTTGATTTGTATAGGTTAGTGTAGCCATGTGTTAAAACTCAAATTTGTAAATTATTTTTTTACATTCTTTAAAGCGCATACAGAAGACAAAAATACTTGATTGTTTTTTTAGCTAAGAACGGAATTGGACACGAAATTATGTTTGGAAAATTTATTAGAAAAGTCATATTACAGATTGTAATAATATCTAACCATATTTTGTCAAAAAATGGGATTTTGTTGCAGTGGATTAATTTTAAAACTAACAACACAGTAAAGTAGCGAGTATTTCATTGTCAAATTCTTACACTCTGAATCAGTGGCGTAGCTAGGCGTGGGCAAAGCGGGCCCTCGCCCACAGCCTCGCGCTTATGGGGGCCTCGCGGCGAGACCCTCTTGTGTGCTGATTTAAGGTCACCGTGCACTTGTCGATAGCCAGCCCAATTTTTCTTCTGGAGTTATACAAGCTCGCATAGAAGTATCGGTGCCCTTGATTGAATTTCTTATATTTTCCAAAAGGTTATCAAACGATTGCACTGACATTCTCTTGTAGTTAAAAAAAACGGTCTGAGTATTTACGAACATATTTAAAATTGGAATGAAATGAGCCTTTTGAGTGCCGTTCTAGAAAAAGGGGATGAACCCAATGTCTTTTCTTAGCTTTGCGTTTTTTACGAGATACACACAAAATTACAAGTTCTTCCACGCTTGACGAAAGGGTTACAACTAGCCGTCCGTTGGCTATTGGCTCAAATATTTCGGCCGCCGCAGCCAGGCTGCCTAGTGCGCGGGGGCCCTTATATGCAATTTTCTTAAACCTGTGATATACATAATTAAACGAATAAAATAATGATGCAATCTTGCGCAATATAAAACTGAAATTACAATAGTATTCGTTTTGAACTTTTGGAAGGGTGACAAATAAAAGTCCTATTTAAGAATTATGTATAAAGCAATATAAACAAAGTAAAACTCCTAAAATTAAACCCAATTTCGACTTTATAAATCTACGGGCTATAGGACACTGAGACCGAATTATCCATTTTCATAATTTTTGTCTATCCGTTTGTTTCGGGTTAAACCAAAATCTGCAGATGCGATTTGGATCGAACTTAAGTCATAGTATTTGTCATATTATACCAGTAAATAAGTAAATAGGGTAGGCCAATTGTGTAATATCACAGCGCTATGACATTAACGCGAACGAAGCCTAACGTACCGGAGTCAGTTCGTCTTTCGTCTATACTATTATGTAAAAACCGTCGTATGTGTGTGTGTATGTATGTTTGAACGAATTTAACCTAAAAACTATTTGACGATGTTCGATTAAACTTTTTTGACATGATAACGTCTTATAAATTGATGAAACACCAGCTGCACGCACGAAAAAGTGTAACGCCGTAACGTTCCGCCTGACCCTGTGCGTGCAAGCGAGAGCGCAGTATAAGCGATAGAGAGTCGGTAAAAATATAGTTTGACAGCTACTAAAATTTAGGTTATGTATTATTAAATATGATATTCGAGCGGAATACGTTATCACGTAAAACTATCGTCCGTAAACCGACTTTACAGCCAACCAATTTTTTTTTCGTATGATTTCGAAAAATTAATTTATTTTTTGGCATATCGCCGTTGGTTCTCTTCTCTGATAGCTCTTATGTGCATAATTATCAGATTTTATGTTTTTTAAATGAAGAGATTCAGGAAACGGAGCTCTATACACTAGTAATACCTCCAAATTAATTTTACAGTAACCGACAAGGGGAAGTAACTCTTATGTGAAAAGTTGTATCAAATAATTTCTCTCATGTGCCAATAAATCCGAAATAAACGTCAAATATTTTTTAAGAAAATACTTCGTCTTAATTAAACACGTATAGTAAAGATAAGTATGAATTAGTAATATACCTCTGAAATTGCTAGTTCTTACCATCCATTTCTGAAATAATCACTTTTTGGCCTTTCCTGCAAATTTTACATTTTGCACATAAGAGGTATTACAGAACCAACGACGCGCTATGCTATGTGTCCCGACTTACGAGGCTATTTTGATTTAGTATTTCTATTTAAAAAAAAAAAAAATTCTTGTTACAGATCCCTGTCCACGTTTCAAAACGTCTTTCAGACAAATTGTACGTGTTTCAGTATTTAGACAAGTTTCCGGATGTGAAATTGTCAAATACTGTAATTGATCAGTCCGCAATAAAACCTCAGAATCGCGAAGTAAAGTTGGATTTAACTTTGAATACCGATTCGGTTAATTACGATGCGCGTAAAGGTGAGGATATTGCAGTTAATTGCGATGGAATTTTCGAAACGCGCGAGAAGAACAAAGATCCTATGTTCAACAGTGAAGTTATGAATAGAAATAGATATTCGAGTTCAGTCGCTCTCGACGACAGCATGTCATATGCTGTTGGTGTTGTGAATCAAGGTGGAATACATTTGACACCGATGAAAGGTAAAAATCAAATCTTACTAATGGTCTAAGAGCTGGCTACGGACAAAATGGGTGACTCGGTGCAGAGCTGAAAATTTGCAGACTAATAGGAGATAGTATAAGTAAGTAGGGAAAAAATTGCCAGAAGGCTAGGTGGAAGATAAAGAGCCGCTAGAAGGCGCTAATGTTGCGAAAAATCAGTGCACTTCTGGCAATTTCTATACTTATTCTGTAATTCAAAACTAGATTATATATTATATATATTATACATGATATAGTTATAAGGGTATACTGAAAATTATAACAACGTAATTTTATTAATATCAAAATGTCATTAATAATTTTGAATATTTGTCGAATGTAATTATTATATCATGTTTGAATTTTCAGTATGCCCTTATAACTATATAATGTATAATATATATAATATATAATCTAGTTTTGAATTACAGAATAAGTATAGAAACTGCCAGAAGTGCACTGATTTTTCGCAACATTAGCGCCTTCTGGCGGCTCTTCATCTTCCGCCTAGCCTTCTGGCAATTTTTTCCCTACTTACTTGTACTATCTCCTATTATTCTGCAAATTTTCAGCTCTGCACCGAGTCACCCATTTTCTCCGTAGCCAGCTCTCCGTCTGTAACCAGGGAGGGTGTCGCCGAATTCGGTTTCGGTTACAACCTGTTTAATAGCAAATCATGAGGAACTATTTAACACAAAAAAATCAATTTTGTTCTAGGAATTATTCAACTTAGACCTGCTCTAGAATATATCGATAGATCAGATAAAAAACAAAAATCTAAAAAAAATTCTGACGGTAATGAGAGTGAAGATAAGAACGAAGCAACACCAGTTACTGTTCGATTTGCACGAAGAGAGACTGAACGAATGAAAAAAATAAAAGAACAGTCGTTCGCATATTTCAGTAGGAAAGTCGCTGAAGAACCGTGGTGCCAAACGACATGGCACAACACAAATTCAATTAAAGCCCAGGTAAGTTTTTATTTATTTAAATGCAGTGATAAGCGCACACTTGGGGCCCCTAACAATCAAGAAGAAAACTGGTTTTTACGCATTGTTTCTTAATAATATAAAATTATAATAAAGGCAAATTCTCGTGTGTAAGAAGACATTTAAAATGGAGAGGCGTTCAACTGTTAAATCTATCACTGCATGTAAACCTTATCTGGCTATCGAATGCTTGTTTTATGAGGGAAACTAATTTATAGTCGTCGTAAACAATACCATACACCAGGGGTCGGCAACCTTTTGAGACGGACGAGCCTAATGTTGCAATTTACAAAATTTCCCACTTTTTAAAAAGAGCCACTAAACATTTTCGTTTCAGTATTTGCTTATAATATATATATCCGTGGACGACACGTCGCGACGAGGGCGGTGCGGGTGAGACGCGAGTGGAAATGGCTGTGAGATAGACATGGTACTCAATCATGGCTCGATTGGACGATTTTTAAGGGTTTATATAATAAAATAATTATTTTGACGTGATAACGTCTTATAAATTGATGAAACACCGGCTGCACGCACGAAAAAGTGTCACGTTCCGCCTGAGCGTGCAAGCGAGAGCGCGGTATAAGCGATAGAGAGGCACGATCGGCCCAAGCGTCGGCTTGTACGCATTTCTTTCTCTTCTCGCGTGGCGTCAGAGAGTTCATCAATGTTTCTTTATGACGTTATCACGTAAAACTATCGTCCGTAAACCGACTTTACAGACAACCAATTTTTTTGCGTATGGAACTGGAGAGCCGCAACTTTACATCAAAAGAGCCGCAGGTTTCCGACTCCTGTCATACACTCAACCCTGTTTTTGTGTGGTGGATAGGGAACGCATAAAAAAACGCTTTAAAAAAATCGCGCGAAACTTCACGTGTAGCTGTAAATAATATTTTTCGCACTCACTGTTTTTTATTCAATTTACAGGTGGAACGGTTAAATTTAATTTCAGCAGAAAACCAAGATGTCGGCCATAAATTAGCCCTTCCACATGCAGATTATATTAAATGTTTGGTACCACCACCAATCGATTCACATAAAGCAAGTTCTAGTAGTGAAAACAAAACAGCATCTTTAGTCGATCGTTGCAAGGCGCTGCTAAAAGACGGTAAGTGAAGTGCATGTTTTTAGGCATGTCTGTAATAGGGTATATGCATGTAACTTATATTTAGTTTAAATGTTATTTTTTGTAATCTTTATTGCAATTGATTAAACTCTAAATAGTTTTTTTTCTTTTTAAATTTTTGCTAAATAATAAAAATTAATTAAACAAAAATGCAATAAATACGCGCGAAATATAAAATATCAAAACGCAATGCTATTGATTCGACGTCAGAAAACATGTGAACATATGGTTGCCATAGAATTATTGCCCTTTTAAATTGTTGACATGTTATATGACGTCACAGATCTCCCGCGCAAAAATGGCGTGTTTAAATAATCAAAATAGCTTGCCCAAAAAGAATATTTATTTTTTAATTCAATAAGAATGTTTTAATAGTTATTGGCGTAACTAGTAGTCTAAGTCTCCGGTGCGCAGTATGCACTCGCTTCGCTCGTGCCTGCGCACCTACGACTCGTGCTGAAAACATCGCGCTGACAGGTCATGACTTAGCCTACAAGTTACGCCCATAATTTTATTCAACAATTGCGCGTTATTCATGTTTTATTTATTGTTATTAATGAGATGTTGTAAATATCTATTTATTTCTTTATAAAAAAAACTGTCAATACTAACAGCACCAAACAGCACGATTCAATGTTTTGGTTTGAGGTTAGCCGGTTATGAATAAACTCCATGTCGAAAACATTCGGCCTCTCAATTTTAGCCTCAATGGGTAACAACAGGGAGTTGTTGTTACCGACTATTTCGTTACGACTCAGAAAATAGTTAGGTTTATTTTCATTACTCCACAATGGCCGAGCTAGTAGGAATCTTCATTGAGTTATGACAAGTAATTGTCACCTGTCGGTAAATGGCTATTTAGGGTTCGGTTTTTAGGCATGATAAAACATGAATAACGCGCATGAGTTGAATAATGAATGATTTCTTGTGTTTGATAACTTTTAATATGAAAATAATTGATTTTAAATATTTTCAAAAATTGTGCACAAATTTTTTTAAACGAGTTTATAACTTTTTAGCGAAAATAATAACATTCGACGAATTGTGTTCATTACTGGGTAACGAAGAGCATTCGAAAACGGATGTGTTGCATGCAATTGTTCAGGCGGCCGTATTGGTTCAGGGTCTTTGGATTGTTCAGTCCGAGTTGGTTTATCCTGCTGAAAAGATTCTTGATAGATCTGGAGATCCTATGAGAAATTTTTCTGATAAATCGGGAGACTCTGATAAAAAGACTGTTAAAAATGTTTCCGAGCAATCGGGAGTACCTGCTAAAAATATGTGTACTGCTAGAGACTATGTGGTAAGTATTTGAAAATATATTTTTTCCTAATGTCTACAATTACCGTCTGCAACTGTCGCCTCTCCATCCGACATTTTCTGACAGTATTACTTACCGGAATCTCCCTATACACCACCCACCTCGATGTCCTTAGTAATAACCATCCGTTTAATATTTGTTTATTTACTTCTTTTTCAAATTCTCTTTTCAATGTATAATACTTATTCAGTGCTAATAACTCAATGAGTTGATGCACAATTTTTTTTTGTTTAAATTAAAAAAAAATAATCGTAATCGTTTCACCAGAAAAAACGAGTGTGCTTTCGACCACACGTAAGAAGTAAAACTTCTTTAGCTCCATCTATATGTATAATATATACATGTAAGAAATCACCGTTCGCGTAACGCTAGCAAACTCGCAAACGAACTACTGACTGAAATATATATATATTTCATGCATTGGCTATGAGAGGAAGAGAGAAAGAAAATGTGCGCGCGCACTGCTCTCTCTTGCTACTGCAGTGTGATACAGACAATAGGTCTGCACTGTGTCTTATATTTACAAAATGTAAATGCCTCACCCGATCACACTTTTTGTAACGCTTCCGATCACACTTTTCGCAACGCTCTCATCGCGCATTCACCAACTTACTCCCAAAGTCAAGCGTGCGTAAAGAAGTTTTACTTCAAAAATTCAAAAATTAGTAACAGTGGCCTCTGTTTGTTTTCAGCTTTATCAATTCACACAAAACGAATATATTATCCGTAGCGATATTGCAGCATCGGTTAAAGTTCCGGATGAAGAACTTAAGGAAATACTATCGTCTATCGGTAAACAGCATGGTAAAAAGGGCTGGTCCCTTTTGTTGCCGCGGGATGACGAATTCATAGAAAAATACCCAGACGTTGTAAAACGTCAGAGCATTTGGTGGGAATCTAAAGCGAAGGGAAAACAGTTTGTTGTTACTCAGAATAGCGGACTTTCAAAAGAAATCAATAAATCGCCTAGAAAGAGAAAATTGTCAAATCGGGATACTAGTAGTGACTTAAAAGTGAATGGGTTACATAAAAGGGATAGTTCTGTGAATGTAGAAAGTGAAAGTGGTCCCGATAAGAAAAAGAAATTTAGTATCAAACGAAAGACAGTCAATATTCGTTCTTTTAAAAATGAAGAAACCGTTTCTATGTGATTATATAACGTATGTAATATTATGTTACAGGTATTAGTTTTGTTTTAGCTTAATTTAACGGAATCGATAGGAAATTATTTTATGTATGAATAATTGACAACGTCGTAAATATGTGAATTTTAAAATCAGCGTCGTTTAATTATATCCTCGGAACTGGAAGAGTTTTTAATTCGAATTAAAGATGCGTTATTCCTTCCGAGTTTGATGAAAATGTTAATGATCATGGTTGTCCAGCGTCATTCTCCATTTTCTCAAAATCTTCTATCAACTTCATAAATACTCGTATAATATTTTATGTCGATTATTTAATTTTCTAAATAAAACTGCGCTTTTAACGTTAAAGTGTTTTATATAAAGGCTGATACAATTTAATTCAAATCAGGTAGGGTATCCCAGACATGACTCCTCAAGCCTGTATCTTGATTATTATAGAAAATAACCCCATTGAAGCCAATATGTATCCATAATGAGATGAAATTCTTTACAAAATGGCGGTAAAACATTGACGATAATTAAAAAAAAATTGGTTGTCTGTAAAGTCGGTTTACGGACGATAGTTTTACGTGATAACGTATTCCGCTCGAATATCATATTTAATAATACATAACCTAAATTTTAGTAGCTGTCAAACTTGGGCCGATCGTGCTTCTCTATCGCTTATACTGCGCTCTCGCTTGCACGCACAGGGTCAGGCGGAACGTTACGGCGTTACACTTTTTCGTGCGTGCAGCTGGTGTTTCATCAATTTATAAGACGTTATCACGTCAAAAAATCCTTGAATTCGGTATGGTTCAAATCGAGAAATGTTTCATACAAAAACTGTAGAGTTGAGCTCCCCTGACATTTTGGTATAGACGGACTGTCGGAGGGGGGGTATGTCTCTTTAAAATTCCCGAAAACCCGTTTTTGCCCCATAACTCGGCCATTATTATCGGGAAAAAAAAAGTTTCAATGAAAGTTGTAGAGGAAAAGAATCCGCGTAAGCTCGTTCTAAACAGGGTGGGATCGGACAATCCGTTCGCGAGATATCGCCATTGTAGTGCGCGAAATTTTGAAAAATTAAATACTATTTAAAAAATTGGTTGTCTGTAAAGTCGGTTTACGGACGATAGTTTTACGTGATAACGTATTCCGCTCGAATATCCAGGCTGAACGTGACACATTTCGGAACGTTACACTTTTTCGTGCGTGCAGCCGGTGTTTCATCAATTTATAAGACGTTATCACGTCAAAAAAAAACAATTGACTGTTGCCTCTTTACATATGCAGAGATACCATCAGTGATTTACCGCAATCTTGTAGAGAATTTAATATCATTTACAGATGTACAATGGGGCTATCGTCAAAACCAGAGATATAAAGGTCTGGGGTGTCACGTCTGGAATACTCTACCTTATAATACATAATTTTCAAAGTGAAAAAAAATTTCAAGTTAGTACGTACATTTTTAGGATTTCGTATCATTATTCATTTCTGTTACATATCTTCTAGAAAAACAAAAATTCTGCACTATTTAGTTTTTTTTTTTTGGGGGGCTTTTTGTGAGTGCCATCTAAGTTGTGATACGAAAACTAAATTGCCAGCATCAGTGGTAAATATTTTTTTGTGATTGCCTGCAATGCGTTTTGTTTTCAAATTGAATTTTATTTATTTTTTAAATTTTGTTGCCTAACTTCATATTGTCATGCAATTTTTGACATCTGTGTGGACTGTGGGCCATAGTTTCTAGTGGATATTTACAGAAGTGATTTGTTGTTAGTTTGTACGCATCCTGCATTGTTTTTAAGGTGAGAATATAATATAATGTTTTTTAGTACCTATTATTTAAATATTTATTTACGAGCTAATGATGAGTTGTACATTTTGTTATGTAATTTTCATATTGAACTGTAAATAAAATATTCATTTTTAAATTTTAGGCTATCGCTCTGAATTTAGCCAATTATTTAGAACTTAGATTATATTATAATTTGTTACTGATATCCAGCAATACTAATTTTTTACATAATGCACAAAACAAATTTAAATACGGTACCTACTAGTGATGTAACAAATGTCAATTTTTAGGCATCCGCAAATGCGAATATCATGCTGATATTCAATGTTCAGTTTTCAAATCTGGCGCCATTTGTTCCAGGTTAATTGTACAGTTAGAGCACCCTGAATATAGCTCAACAAATATATATATTAAGTTATTTTCGAAAACAGGTCAGCGTTTTTGGATTCTCTTTTATATTTTTGAAATAACAAACGTTAATGAAATTACATTTAAATAATAAATTACCGTTTAAACAGTCGAGAAATTAAAGAAACAGGAAATTTTAGCCGTAGTTCAACAATTATTCTGGAGATGTCACGAGTCATTTTGTTTATTTTTGTACATCAATCTTGAGTTTTTGATCTATTTCCTGGGTGGGAGATATCGATTTGAGACGAAGAAACATAATCAAGTGTATTTTGATAGAATATCATATATTTTTTTTTATAATCGTAACATCAAAAATAAATTATACGTATAATACGATTAGACACAACCTCAAACTTTTGTTACCTTTGCTAAATTAATTGTTTGTTGGTAATTATTTTGAGCGTTTTATATCATCCAAATCTTTGATTAACGTCTGATTAGAACTCTTCAATAAATAAAATTATCGACCAATAGTTAATATATTTGTCTGAAAAATTGGTCGATAATTTTATTTATTGAAGAGTTTTATATCAAGATCTTAATTTAGTAATTTTTTCCAAGGTTAAAACTGAGTGCACGTAAGTTTTCTGATTATCAAAAATTTAATTACAGTGTAACCTCTTTATAACGTCATTCGTTATAACGAAAAACTCCCTATAACGTAGAAATTTTTACAATTTGGTTGGTTTACCTTAAAGCCCATATATTAATACCCTCTTTATAGCGCAACTGCCATTCTCTATTACGAAGAAATAGGTTCATATTTAGGCGTCAGCAAATATTTACAGACGTAAAGAGGACGATTCTGAACAATCAGCAACATTCAACAAGCACTTGATGCCGACAAACTTATCGAAAAATTCCTATTGTTTAATGAAGATGATTCCACCACATCCCAAGTCATGCATAAGATACTTAATAAAATACAAAACAAATATTGGCATAGCAAAAAACGTCAGCAAAGTGCTTGGAATAAACGAATTAGGTGAAATTTGGTTATTTTTCTTTCTTCCCTCCATATAACGAAAAAAATGCTCGGTCCCTTGAGATTCGTTATAAAGAGGTTACACTGTAGTTAATTACACATTTATAACCCTGATTCTGATTAACAAAAAAAAATAAATTGCTAGTTTGTAACTCGGAAGTTGAAACTGGGATTCTGATGAGAAACATAAAAAACTCGCAATAATAATTTTCAACAATCAATTATAAATTTAATTCGCAAACGTGTTTTTCGTAGTTCGAAATCCTTTATCAACTTATTATTATTTAAAAAAAATTGTTATCTTGATTTGAGCTATCAGTGTAGTGGACGGGACCAAGGTACATATACACCAACTATGGAATCACAGTAAGGACAATGATGATGAACGCCTTTGCAGGTTGGCATTAAGTACGGCAGAAGACAACATGGCCAGCAAAATAACAAGAACAAAACTAGGGCCGTGAAATGAGTTGACGATGTAATATGCATGTGCGTTTCGGTTACCATTAACCGATGGCAGTAGGTACACGTTGTCGAGACAGGAACTGCACCCCAAATTCGATTATAGTTTACTGTTGACATATCTGTTGACAAATTAATTTTAGGTTATGTAAAGGCCGCTGCACACGAGGCTAGAAACGCTGCTAGGAGTTCTGCTTGCCGGTAGGTTGGGTATACGAAGCTGGAAATGACGTCACTGCTGGCTGCCTTGCTAGCTCAGAAGATAGGTTTTAAAATTAGAACAGGGGCTATTTTCCCTGCTAGATTTGTTGCTAGGTGTGAGCAAAAACCGATCAGGAAGCAGTATCTTCACGTGGGCACTTGAACACCCACATGGCGTCATTCTGTCAGACAACAGACACGTTTTGCTCTGTGTTTATATTCGAACTGTCACTGCGCGCGCACCAGATCTATCCACAAAAAAAAAATTGGTTGTCTGTAAAGTCGGTTTACGGACGATAGTTTTACGTGCAGATAACGTCATAAAGAAACATTGAAATGCGTACAAGCCGACGCTTGGGCCGATCGTGCCTCTCTATCGCTTATACCGCGCTCTCGCTTGCACGCTCAGGCTCAGGCGGAACGCGACACTTTTTCGTGCGTGCAGCCGGTGTTTCATCAATTTATAAGACGTTATCACGTCAAAAACGCTTGAAAAATAATCTCGTGTGAAGCGAGCACTTAACAGCAATCAAGAAAACCAGCGCTAGAAAACTAGTAGGCAAATCTAGCAGGGAATCTAGCAGCGTTTCTATCCTCGTGTGCAGTGGCCTTTACAAAGTCGCGGTTATGCTGTTAAATTGTTCAAATCTTTGATTAACGTCTGATAATATTCAAATAAATAAATAAAATTGGCCCGCGATAATTTTATTTATCTGATAAGTTGTTACTCGAGTCAGACCGAAGATTGTTGACTGTCTTTTCTTATCTTTGACCTTCTCTAAACCTTCAATCGAAGGCGTTGAATAATGTTAAAAAAGTGAGAGAAAATCGTTATTGTAAAGCGGCCCATAGACGCTCAATATTATTGTGCGATTTGGGTTGCACAATATTTTGACGGCGGCCCCTAGACAGTCAATATTGTTGTACAATATTTTGGTTTGTGCAAAAAATTGTACTGTATGGAGGCGATATTGAAGGTTGTGCAATATATTACTCAGTTGCGAGCATAGACGGTACAGTCACATTGTGCAAACAGTCCCCACCAGAACTTCAGTCATCATGTTGTCACGATTACTATAGTCTTTGGACTACACATCCCACAGAGCCGGAAGACCACGACACACCTCGATAAATTCAACAATAAATTGTCTTTCGGCTTTCTTGTCACCCATGATGAGGCGTAGTTGAGACGACTTGTTGAAACGACCGCAATGTGCAATGTATATTCAAGATTTTGAAAATCACACAATATATTGCGCAACCTTTCAATCTCGTCTACACACGGTCAATTATATTGCACAAACCCAAATAGTGCGCAATAATATTAAACGTCTATGGGCCGCTTAAGCAGAACATAATTACGAAGTTAATTTTTTATAAGTATTCATTGATATAATTAACTTTTGGTGGGACTCTTGTTGTTATTATTTGTTAACTGCCAATCGTTGAGCAAAGTAACGGATTTTGGGGGGAGTGTTGTTATTATAGTAACTGCAAGTAAGATTAAGTGAAGCGAATTTTGGTGATTTAAATTATTTAAAAAATAAATTCACAAATAAAATTTCGTCAGCTATTCTCACCTAAAACGGTTATAGGAATCCTAAGTTCTCGGTTGTCTGTTCTCAAATGTGTTCCTTCACTTTCGTAATATGTAGGAGGTGGAATCGGTGCAATAAATGGGGGAGATGGTTGAATTCTAAGGGTAGTTGATCGTCTTGAAGCTGAAAGAAAATATTTTCAGCTATAATATTAATTTTCAGTATTACAAGATCCCCTTCTGGACTTGCAGGCCGTGATCCAATGATATTTTTACCTGGTATTTCATCTACACTTGCGGTTGAAGTGTCCTTTTTGGCCATTCAAGGGGGACTCTTTACTTGTTTGTACATTTAAAACTTTCCCATTTTTTTTTTATTATTATTAACTTTCCCGTACATTGAGCAGTTAATGTAATTAGTTAGAAAATCGGAATCAATTTTAACAGAATTTTATTTACCGTGGTCACTGTCTCTCTCTTTCTCCCTGTATGTATGTGTGTACCTATGCACGTATAATACACGCCACGAATCTAAAAGGCTCAGAAGTTAGATGCGAATGCGAGCTTGCGCTTGTACAGTCTGTTGAAAAACTACAAACTCGCAAGTCAACAAAACTAAATAACAATAACAACTTGACAATAGCGTACTCGACTGTACTTTAAAGCAGGAAAGCGACAAGTGACAAAGGCAACAAGCGATCACGGCCAATCACCGACAAGCGCACGTTCCGTGCAGGTAGCTGGGAGGTGGTGGGAGTATCAACGGCTCTAAAATCTGCCTTTGCGACGCTGTTTGTGACTAACTTCCGAAACTTTTAGATCCGTGGCGCGTATTATACGAGCCCGTGTTCCTGGGAGCGCTAATTCCTAAAAAAACATTGATGAAAACTACAATCCAACGTTTCTCCTGAGGGGAACTTAATTGGAACGAAATGTGCTGTCTTTTATACTTTAAATATCATAGTTTCTTACCTGTTCTATTTGTTGGCCTTGGCAAATTGCATGAAATGGTGCTGTAGCTTGGTGGTGCCATGCTAGCTGGTGGAAGGGTGTGAGTAATTCTTGGAGGACTGATGTAGACTCCGGTACTAGATTCTCCATTATTTGTTGATAACTGAGTATTATGGCGTCTTTTAAAAATCGTGGACAAAAACATATTAAAATTTTAAAAATGTTTACATTATGACTAACAATGACATTGACATATTTTTTAAAAGTGCATTATCTTAACGTGTTTGTATGGTAACTATAAGTAAATTAAACATCTTTGCAAAAAATGACTGCACACACTCAGAGAAGAGAGACTGTATAGAAATTCAATCCTGTCTTATATTTGGCGATCACACCAAAGCGCAGTTCCCACTCCAATTGTCAAGATGGCAGTGGGACGCACTCAAGCTTCGGAATCGCAACGGCAGGTGGCGATAATTAATAATTTCAGCTTCACACCTTAATCATCTCAATTTTCATAGTTTTTGTATTAATTAAAAAAAAACGACAGAAATCGATTAATTCCTTATATTTATTTTCTACGGCGTTTATATAAATGCTCAAATTTACTTCTGAAGATGAGAAATGGAAATATACGTCCCCCACCTCTGTATACCGACACTTACTTCGTTCGTTCTGTCATCTGACAGAAACAAGACAAATTAGAATTTCCGGCCACACTGTTAGAAATAAACTTCTATACAGTATCTCTTTTCTGGCACTCTGTACCTGCACGAACCAGTCTGTTTATGAAGGTATCGATGTTATTTAACGGAGTAACGCACATTAGACCAGGACCTGCGCATACCGTCACCAAAAACTAGCAACGACCACCAGAGCAAATTGTGTCGATCGGGATATGTAAACGAACACAAATTAATTTTTTCATGATACACTGTACACACTACATTTATAATGTTATATTTTTATAAAAAAAAATATTATAATAAGGGTTTATTTGCAAGAAAAATTTTAAATTATTCAACAATGATAGCTTTTTCTATGCTAGTTTGATTTAAAATTAAACTGGAAGCAAAAATGAACATCAAGCTTGTAACTTCTTCAAATTCAATTTTATCTTCCATCACAACGAGAGAGAAATTTTTTATTGTTTTGAAACTGAGGTAGTACACTTTCCTTGCTTTGATCATCGCCGCAGGTACATGTACGATTAGTTTTGACGTCGTACGTTCCCAGAAAATGACCACACTTTGAACAATACAAATGCATGACGTTTCTGACGCCAATCATAAATGGAAGAAAACATAACGGCCAACAAGTGAGCATCACAAATGCGCTGATTGGTGATTTTGTTACCTTGAAAAGAGACATTTTCTTACTAATACAAATAGTATATTGTACGACTAGTGAGAGAAGGAGAATTTCCACTCGCGTGTATAGTATAAATAAAGTATAGTATAAAGTATTATGTGCGACCATTGATCGAGTGGAATATTTTCCCTCGATCAATGGTCGCACATAATACTTTATTCAACTAGCACGAGTGATATGTAATCGGGGCCCTGATAAAAGAGGGAAAAATAATAAATCACTTCATTGATTGACGTACCCACCGCCCTCGATGCACATAAGATGGCCCTGACTTTCGCTGAATTGCGATGCTGTTTTCATATATACAAATCGCTACCGCGTTCCTATTGGTCCAGAAACTATGCAGTAATAATAATTCATTACCGTACAGTTTCGGCTCGCTACCGCGTTCCTATTGGTCTAGAAACTATATGCAGTAATACATTATCGTACAGTTTCGGCTCATTATTAGCACTCTACGCGTCAACATAAATTATTTCTCCCGAATTTAGCAGGGCCTCGAAATTATATATTACTTACGCGTGTTGAATAAAAGCTATTAATTAACTTTTAATAACTGTGACGCTTATTTATTTAATTTTAGAGTCAGTTAAAAGAAAAATCCTTTATTATTATACCATATTAAAACAACTCGAAACCCAAAGGAATGGTGAGACTTCTGGTGAGAAATGCGTCGAACTGTCCTAAGGGGAGTTTTTGACAGAAAAGCATGACGGAGGCTAATGGCCTCCGTCATGCTTTTCTAAATCAATGTTTACCGTATGCCTCCATCGTTTACCTGTCAAAAACCCCCCTTAGGACAGTTCGGCGCATTTCTGTCCAGAAGTCCCACCATTCCTTTGAGTTCCGAATAGTTTAGATCAGTGGAAGATTTACACATGTCCCAAGTATAGACTTTTAAATTTTTGCCGCCCTTATTTAAAACATAACTTCCAGTGAATCCTACAGTAAAAATAAGATATAATAAAAATTTAGGTGAATAAAATTATGCACAAATCATTTCGAAATGAACAATAACTTTACAATCATTCGTATAATTTAAACAACATTTTGTATCTAGGTTTATTGAATTTCGTTTATTTTTATTATGTGAAAAGTGCACTATTCTCGTATTATATTAATTATTAATGAATAAAATATCGAATTTGTCCTTACCTTATTGCGTTGTTTACGTATTAATGGAGTCCCTGTTTGTCCACATTTTGGACATTCTATTTCGCCCGGACCTGGGTGCCAAGTTTCAACTGTAAATGTTTGCATAATTTTATCATTTAAACTGTAAAAAGTAACATTTTAGAAGCGAATTTTTCCTAGTATAACAAAGCAAAAATATCTAAAAACAAATTTTGTTTACATGCATACCAATGCAATTCGAGTTAATAATATAATCTGCCCAGACGGGCGCAAATTTTAATTTTGGAGGATAGACAGATTGTAGATTATAGACGCTAAACAGTTAAGGTCATCAGTGTCTATAATTTTAGTTGAGTTTTATACTGATTACTATTCATATTGACCATTGGCGTTAATCAAAGATTTTAAGTTTTTTTTAACCCCTCTGTCTGGTAAGATTAAAATGGATCAGCCTGTATAAATTACAAACTGCTATTTCGGCATTATAATACGCGCCACGGATCTAAAAGGTTCGGAAGCTAGTCACAAACAGCGTCGCAAAGGCACATTTTAGAGCCGTTGATACTCCCACCACCTCCCAGCTACCTGCACGGAACGTGCGCTCGTCGGTGATTGGCCGTGATCGCTCGTTGCCTTTGTCACTTGTCGCTTTCCTGCTTTAAAGTACAGTCGACTACGCTATTGTCGAGTTGTTATTGTTATTTTAGTTTTGTTGTTAACTTCCGAGCCTTTTAGATTCGTGGCGCGTATTGTACCTGTTGTTTTATAAAGTTTTCTTCTAAACGACGGACAAGCATTTTTTCCACATTCGCCACTTCTTGCGGCATCGCAGTTTGTTGGGCAGACAGGATGACAGCTTGATGTTTGGTAGCCTTCTGAAGGCCAATTCGTTGATAAATTATAAGTTGCGTGACAACTGAAGCAAAATATTTAAATATTGGTAAATCTTAAAATAAAATAATACGTAAAGTAAATATTAATGTCCATATTCACCGAACACTATTAAAGATAGAAGTTACTAATCTTGGAACAAAAGTATTCTTTAGATCAAAATTTACTTTCAATTCATCATGTAAAATATCAGGTAGAAAAGTTAGTTAAAGAATAAATATACACTGCACTTTACTCCTTGCTCTTTTTGTTGCATATTTTGACGTTCACCCAAAAATCCAACTGATGGCGTTAGTGTAAGCGTCAAAACCCAATTGCACACAAAACTTCCAGTAACTTTAATGCTTTAAACTATGCACTTCACAAAAGGTTAATAAACACCACGTAAATAAATTCACAAGAGCAACTGTAGATATAATACTTCACGATTATATGTTAGGTATTATGATCTGTGGCGCCGGCGGCCATTATTATTTTATCAGGCGAATAAATATTTATACCCGAGAATTTACACAGAATAGATTTCTAATTGCAGTAAACATGATTGTGTTTGTTGAATTGAATTATCGCTTTTTATTCGGAGGAATAGCTACCTGAAGAACAAATGAACCGAATAAATAACTACTTACACGTTCGGTGAATATGGCCATCAGGGAATTAAAAATCAAATAGATGAAGCAAATATTTTACTTTGGATAAGTATTGCGGTTTTCTTGACATACATGACAGGAACTTGAACTAGATTGTTCATTCATGCAAGTCAGATTAGCGACATCAATATCAGGATGTCGGTTCAGGAGATGTTCTCCGAGTACTTCCGGGTTGTTTTGCGTGTAACTGATCACCTCCCCGCACACTCGGCATCGCGCTGCTAGCACCATCTGCAACTAAATCGTAAATTGTACAAGAAGGAATTTTAATGTTATTCTTAAAATGAAAGCAGCTCCGGAGTTACGATTTTTTCGAACCGGGGCAGAAATGATAATGGCGCCCCCTCTCTCCAGAGTTTGAGATAAATTACTTAAAAAAGTCACAAATATATGACATTTGCTGCATGCTACGCGCTTTGTGTAGCAAGTTTTTTTTTTATTTTCAACCATATTATATTATGATTTTGGCGGTGCCCCGGTTTGACTGCAGAGGTGTGAACTGTCAACATGCATGCTCAGGAGTTACGTAGCATTGCACAGCACAATACACACACTCAGCTCTGAGCTCATTTTAATTTAACTCTGATCTTATATTATTCGCATTTCGGATAAACTTTAAAGTATAATATAAAAGCTCAACAATAATAATGTTTTTTGTTACAATATTATATCTTTTTCAATGACGTCAATGTGAATGGTTTAAGTTCACTGTAAGCTTAGTACTACTACAGTGTGTCATCCAACATTAAATGACTCGGCAAGGATAATTCCGTACGTGCAAAATTCACTAGTGCCTCAGTGGCCTGTGCTGTGTGCGCTCTGTAAATGTACGAATGGAACAGTACAGAACAGCTCAGCACAGAGCAATGGCGCTCGGAGTGAGTCATTCAGAAAACACGCTCCGAGAAGTGTACCTTCAGCTTTCCCGATTTTTTTACAAAGTATCTCGAAAAACCGCGTTTCAATGTTGACAACCTTATATGTTACGTTTGTTATTTGAGCAATGCACACAGCTCAAATATTGTTAAAATGTATGTTAATACGGGGAAAGTAACATTTAATTAATATGATATTTAGGGAAAAGGAAATAAAAAAATAACGTGAACGTACCTGTCATAGTGACACAACATTTGCAACAATAAGATGAACACTGTTCAATTGATGGTGTTAATTTCGTCGAAAGGATCATACAGTCATCTAGACACATGCAAATAATATCAAAAAGTTATTCACGTTACAATAAAAACCTAAAAGTTTTGGTTATGTTAGTAACATTTTTTATGAACCGTATACTTATAAAATTAATGTATGAAAATAACAAATAATATTATATTAAAAAAGAGAATGCTCACTAAATTTTATTTAAAATCTAAAGTGATAAATTTTAAGCTGTAATTAATAGTTCCAAAAATATTATAACTAAAATTTTGACATTGTGGGAAAAGTAAAATCCATAGTGAATAAATTAGTTTTGTTGATCTCTCTCCATAATTATGTGAAAGTGGCCTACTATTTATGTTTTCTGAAAATATCACCATCTTGTTGAAGTTTTCCATGGTTTCCCTCAATAATTCCAGATAAATATCGAGATGGTTCCTTATTCAAGGCCATGACCGATTACCTGTCAAACTCCTATGCTCATAATTTGGCCTACCTTATCTTAATTTCCTAAAAATTCCTTCATTCGCCCATTGCTATTAATTAAGCTGAAGTTTAAAAATTGTAGAAAATAACGGGAAATGTGGTAGAAAAAAAATAGTAGTGGTGCGAATGGCGTCTGTTATGACATAAAGTCGAGGAATGGGCGCTAAATGCATTATTATTATTATTATTATTATTATTATTATAAACTTAAAAAATCGAACAGTTGAAATGATCAAAATAATTTTATTTATTTTATTTTGTAGGTTTTGACCTTCGTATTGAATTAATGGTTTCTACAATTTTTTCAAAATTATTAGAATCATTACTTTTCATGTATGTAGATGCATCTGAATAGCTTGAAAGAATTTCATTTTTGAGATGATATAATTCTTGAATATTGTCTAATTCTTGATCCTTTACAGTACTAGTAACTTTTTTATCTGTACTTTTATTATCAGCTTGATCTGAATCTTTTTTTTGAACTCTTCTCCACATTGCAGTTAAGTCAGTTTCTTCTTTCATATTTTTATTGTTTCTTTGTTCATATTTTTTCTCTTTTGAGTCACTGACATTGGAGATGGCTTCATACACTTTCGATTTTTTATCACTGTTTGCTTTACTATTTAAAAATTTATTTTTTCTTTTTGTTTGTTGTTGTTTTTTTGATAAATCATCAAAGCTATTTGAATTATATAGTCGAGACAATCTCTCGTTACTTATTATAAAATCGGTTTCTTTATTCAAATCTTTTATACTTTTCCAAATTGCTTCATAACTTAATGGGTCGACTTCTGATTTATTCGTTTTTGTAGCTGTTGAATATTTATAATTACCTTGTTTTTCTTTGAGCTTATTCCAAATTGTTGAACATTTGTGCACAGATGTTGCATTTTTCAACAGAATATTTAGTTTTGAAGAAGGAGTTAGATGATCACAATTTTTATACACTTTTCCGCTTTCTGGAGTGGAATAATTAGAATTTGTTTCAGTGTCATATTTTGATCGAAATTCGGGAGTTTTTAGTTTGTTATTCACGTCAGAATCACTAGAATCTTCTGTCAGAGTGTTTCGAGAACATTTAACATTTTTATATTTAGAAAAAGTATTCGTTTTGGAACTTTTGGATTTCACTTCTGCTTTTTTAAAATCTTCTTTCATTTTTGAGCAGTCGGTTGAAGATTTTTCGAATTTATTTTCTATATTCTGTGATTTACTGGCAACAGGCATGCTACAAAGATTGGGTCTATTACCTCTTGCACTTCCAATTGCATTAAAATTTTGCGTAGGTACAGGTATTCTACTGCGTTTTTTTGGGAACATTTCTTTTTCCAATAATGATGATTGTTTGAGATCTTCTTGATCAGTTGTTAGCCCGCACGTTGATGAGGAAGTTTGAGCAAGATTATCTAAATAGTTTTCTTTTGATGCTGTTATTTTCTCAGTGGGCGAACGAACATACTTACCTGATGAATACATTGCCCATATATGGTCAGTATCATCACTGCTTTGTTCATCAGTAGACGAGATTATAAAATTAGTTTTATCTTTTGTTCCCGTATCTGGGGCTATTTCTTTTTTTGATAATGTATATTTAGAACTGGTATTACGGGACTTGATAATGTTACTATTACCCAATTTTTTTAAACAACTTTTATTCATCTGCCTAATTTTTAAAGGATGTGGATTATTTTTATCACTGGTTAATGTTTCCTTAGATTTAAAATTTGGAAATGTGTTTTCTTCACCATCTCGTACTAAAATTTTTATAGGATTTTCGTGAAATTCCACCGTCATAGACCGAAGTGATGGGTTTATTTTTACTTCATGACTTGAGTTATTTTCTAAAATGGGTTTTTGTTTTAAATTGATTTTAGAACAGCTTAGAATTTCACAGCTAGTTGCAACGTCACGTTTGTTTTGAAAATTTGATGTTTTATTAATTGTGCCAATATTATCATTTTTTGTATTTTTAAAAATTTCTGTCGTTTTCGAGTTGTAATTGTTTTTTGTGTTTTCTGTCGGTTGAAATACGGAATTCCCTTCAACTTGTTTAATTTCAGAGCTATCATACACGTTTAACTCTTTGAAAACTCTCTCATGGTCATGTTCTAAATCATTACTGTAAATATTTCGTTTTGTTTTGGGCAATTTTCCACATTTTGCGCATGCGTCTTTTTTTGATTTCAATTTTTCGGAACATTCATTACAAATATGTATTTTCGTACAATTTTCTTCTCGATGAAAATTTGGACTTAAAAATGATAAAGGTGAGAGTATATCTTTTTGTGCGAAAAAAAATCTTCTCGTTTGACGTTTCTCGGTTATTATTTTTACCGATTTTTTACACATATGACAATTATAGCCTGTTGTTATTTTCCCTTCTCTAATCATATGAACTCGTTTTTCAAAAGCACAATTTCAAATAATAATAAATTTTATTTTCAGAAATTTTGGCGTCATTTTGGATAAGAAATTTGCAATTTATTACAAAATCACTTCAGTAATTTTATAATGCGTATCTCCAGAAACGATCAGTTATTTTTATCTGACTGAATATTGAAATAGTCCCCTAAGTAACATAAGTATTATATTATATTCAATTTGGTTAGTTTACCAAAACCCATACATTAATGCCCTCTTTATAGCGCAACAGCCATTCTCTGTTACGAAGAAATATGTTCATATTTGCTGCCGCCTAAGGCAGCAAATATTTACAGACGTAAAGAGGACGATTCTGAACCATCTCCAACTATTCAACAAGCACTTGATGCCGCCAAACTTATCGAAAAATTCCTATTGTTTAATGAAGATGATTCTACCACATCTCAAGTCATGCATAAGATACTTAATAAAATACAAAACAAATATTGGCATAGCAAAAAACGTCAGGCAAAGTTTTTGCGATTGGAATAAATTAATTAGGTGAAAGGTTATTTTTCTTTCTTCCCTCCGTATAACGAAAACTTTTTATAACGAAAAAAAATGCTCGGTCCCTTGAGATTCGTTATAAAGAGGTTACACTGTATTGGTTTTTAACCTCATTATTATTTTTTTATGAAAAGTACTGACTCTTATAGATAACTTCTGATATTTAAATCTTAGAACTTATAAATTATAATTATTATGCATGTTTTGTCAATATATGCATGTCAAGTGTATAATAACAGTTCTGAATACATAGTTTGTACTCTTGAAAGTTTTAGCGCGTGTATATTATAGCAATAGTATTGATCCTTGAGACTATGGCGCCAGAAAATAGTCTCTGACAGGGTCAGTTCGATTGCCCATTGTATAAAATGTGGTAATTAGGAGCGCCGTACGAGCTATTCAACTAAGAATATTTTGTAAAGGTACATTTAGACTGTGACTTTTCTTTTAATGTGTACACGTATAGTCACCGTATAGTCCAGGGGTCGGCAACCTGCGGCTCTTTTGATGTAAAGTTGCGGCTCTCTAGTTTCATACGCAAAAAAAATTGGTTGTCTGTAAAGTCGGTTTACGGATGATAGTTTTACGTGATAACGTATTCCGTAATACATAACCTAAACCTCCCAAAATTTGGTTTCAATCCGCTTATCCTTGGTGTCGGAATGATAAGAAATGTCAAAAGTGACGTTTGCAACTGTCAAAGTATTATGTTCTAATAATAATTAGTTATTCCAATACTTAACTTAGAAGGCGTTGCATTTCACAAAATACTAATGTCAAAAAATTGAATTAAACATTAGAAATGCAGCCGTTTTCATGTTAAGACAAGACATACGTTATTTTCTAATTTCCATGTACGGCAAACAAAGACGACCGACCGCGTCGCGCCATGCATTAGACAACATTGCATTTATACAGCTATTTTTCTATATAAATTTGTATAAAAAAACTGTTTAGGCAAATTCTGTTATACGAAATCTATGTAAAATGTTCTCCTCTTTCGTTTAAGACTGGTTTCAAACCGATCTGATTTAAATTGAGCGAGAAATTAGCAAAAAGCACGCACAGGGTCAGGCGGAACGTTACACGTTAGGAACGTTACGCGTTACGAGCGTTAGGAACGTTACACTTTTTCGTACATGCAGCCGGTGTTTTATCAATTTATAAGATTGGTGATTCATCAATTTATAAGACGTTATCACGTCAAAAATAATTATTCTATTATATAAACCCTTAAAAATCTTCCAATCGATCCATGATTGAGTATCATGTCTATCTCTCAGCCCTTTCCACTCGCGTCTCACCCGCACCGCCCTCGGATATATATTATATTATACCTATATAAGCAAATACTATAATACTGAAACGAAAATGTTTAGTGGCTCTTTAAAAACTGGGAAATTTTGTAAATTGTAATTTTTCACTCTTCCGTTTCAAAACGTTGCCGACCCCTGGTATAGTCTAATCAAAGAGTCAAAAACATGGGTTTTTGTATTGCTAAAATCACGTTTTTTATTACCATTCCAACCCACAAGTGGGGAATGGTAGTAGTTTAGGTCAAAAATCACTTTTTGAAAATTTTACAATATCTTTTCGTTTCGAGGTCCCCCGAATCCAAAAAAACATATTTTTGTAAAAACTCTGTGCGTCTGTTTGTCTGTTTTGACATACATGACAGAGTTCTAAGGATTCCTTAAAAACAAACGATGACTAACACAAAACTGTAAAATAACTTTCATTACGAAAAATGTATTCGAATAATATACTAACGTTTTAATGTGTTAGTAGTGAGATTACAAAACATACAAAATAATAATCTCGTTATCTAACCAGTTTCGTATTATAGAAGTTTGTCAGTTGTCTGTTATAGTACTAACAGACGCTCGAACTTGGTCCGGTCCGACAACGGACATGGTACGGCGGATCAAGTCCGCTGCTTGCAACAGACGACCGGATCTGTCAGTCTCCTTGTGTACACAGTTACGTAATCATGCCTATGATTAAGCGCGCGAAAATTGCGATTGTTCTAGCGGCAACGTTAATGCCGCCACAAACAACAAGGAAAAAAAGAAAGGAGTGGGCAAAATTCTATTTGAAAGATCGCGATGAATTTAGTCATATGAAGTTAATAAAATCGCTTGATAGCGAAGATTATATTTTGAATAACACTCCCGAAGAATTTCTAGAGCGTTGTTACGCGCTTCTCTGTTACAATATAACTTATCTGATAGATCCCACAAACATGAGAAATCTTTTTATAATACCAATACTCCACCAAGAACTTCGCGTTCTGTCAAAATTTCTGTCATGTTGCACAACCAGGGCCGTATTTAGGGGAGGGCAACCGGGGCTACAGCCCCGGGGCCACCACAAAAGAGGGGCCCCACAATAGAGACTTTGGAAAAAAAATTCAAATTTCCTGAGCATTGAAAGTGATTTACTTCGGGAACTGGATTTCAGCTCGGAAAGTTCTGTTCGTTAATGCTAAAATTTAATTTTTAGATAATTCTTGTTTCTGATTATACTTATATGTTTGTTAAATAATAAAAAAATCTATACTTGGTTTCACAATAAATTATTTATTGGAAAAATCGACTGAAAAAAATTGTCCATTTTATTTGGAAAATAATTTGGGGCCAGGGGGCCTCCACTCCTTTGTTGCCCCGAGGCCTCCAGACCTCTAAATCCGGCATTGTGCACAACGTTTTGAATTACAATGACGTCGTTATACGGTTATATGTATCAAGTCCGTCGTACTGCTCTACACACGCTCGGATATTGTACCGGACCGGACCAAGTACGACGTGCATCCCATCGAACCGGGCGGACACGCAGACTTCTCTACAGACGAACAGATTTGGTACGGAGCGGACCAGATCCGCTGTCCGCTTCGAACCAAGTACGACCGTCTGTTAGTACTATTAGTCGTGTAGTGTGTTTTCTTGTTTTTGCTTACATAGTAACTTTTTTTTGTTCGTTGACGTAAAAACATCTGTTTGAATCACTGACGTCTATCAAATGGAAGGATTGTGGATAAGCTTTCAAAACGTGTATAATACGCGGCACGAATCTAAAAGGCTCGGAAGTTAGATGCGGGCTTGCGCTTGTACAGTCTGTTGAAAAACTACAAACTCGCAACTCAACAAAACTAAAATAACAATAACAACTTGACAATAGCGTACTCGACTGTACTTTGAAGCAGGAAAGCGACAAGTGACAAAGGCAACAAGCGATCACGGCCAATCACCGACAAGCGCACGTTCTGTGCAGGTAACTGGGAGGTGGTGGGAGCCTCAACGGCTCTAAAATGTGCCTTTGCTGTTTGTGACTAGCTTCCGAACCTTTTAGATCCGTGGCACGTATTATACCTTTTAGAAGCAACTATCATAGATACAAACCCTGATGCACGAAGAAATACAATTAATGCTTCTAATCTGAAAACGGGTTAAACAAGCCTAACCACAACCTATACCAGTGGTTTGAGCTGCAAAGGTACACGAAATCCGTCATGCGCATCAATAAGAAAAGCGAACGTTAAAAGACTGAAACTTATTTTTACATAATTCAATGAAAAGTTGCGACTATACAACCTGTGGAATATGTAGGGCAAAGTTAGGATTGGCATGCAAGGTGTGTCCTTTGCCCAACCTGGCTGTTGTAATGATTATACTGCGCCTATATATAATATCAGAGCTGCTAGAAACACTGCTGGGACTTCTCTGTTGGCCGGCAGGCAGGCTATGAGGCTTGAAATGACGTCACTGCGGGCTCGCCTGCTAGCTCACAAGATTTATTTTAAAATTAGAACAGGGGCTATTTTACTTGCTTGTTACCTTGCTTACTCTTTTGTTACCGGTCTATCACTATGCGCGCACCGAACCTACCTACAAAGCAAGCTTAAAAAGACGTCTGGTGTGAAGCGAGCACTTAACAGCAATCAAGAAAACCAACGCTAGAAAACTAGTAGTCAAATCTAGCAAGGAATCTAGCGGCAAATCCAGTCTCGTGTGCAGCGGCCTGTAGATAACTTTCTCAAGATTGGACAATTCACACCGAGAGTAAATTCATTCGAGAGATTCATTCACGCATAGTACCTTCTCATGTTAAGAAACCTTTTGAATGAATCATTCGATTAAAAAAAATGGGTTACGAGATAGTTTCACGTACAGATATTTCGTCTGTACAAGTTAATCTGAACATGAAACTATCTCGTAACATATTTTTTCCACTTGTCCAAATGCAGTCGTATGATTTGCAACTAGAAGTTTCACTTCTGTAATGCGTTCTCGTAACGCATTTTTTTCCCACTTGTCCAAATACAATTGTATGATTTGCAACTAGAACTTTCACTTCTGTAATGCATTCTCGTAACACATTTTTAATTTTTTTTCGCAGTTTTACTGTAAATAATAAATAACTTCATGGGTTGAAAAATTATTTGTATATTTTTTTAAATAAAAAGAAATTTTATGTAATAGGATTATTAAACAAAAATTAGTCGTATGATTTGAAAAAAAAAAAAATAAAAAAAAACAAATTGCTAAGCGGACCTGACGGTAATCGAACTGGGACCGCTCGCGTGGCAGGCCGGGATTCTACCACTGAGCTACGGATGCTTGCTGAGAAATACTATTCATATAGGGTTACTAAGTACAATTTCGTGACAAATTTAGTTACATACGAAACGAGTTTACTCCATTTTATTCACTTCAAAAGTCATTCGAGTAGCAGCCTTTCGATTATAAAAAAATCCTTTGCATATTCTCAAGTTTAGTCTTGTAAATTCATGATGTTTGACCTTAAAACGATAATAATATGCTTTGAGTTCAACGATTCTAGTGAGCTAACACAGTTACCTGGCCTACGTCACTGGCGCTGCTGGGGCTATAGGAGAAAATGACGACGCGCGTTCTGAGCGTCTAAACGGCGCCAATCGGCCCCAACGTTTACACAGTAGACTAGTCAGTGACAGACATGCGCATCGACGCATTTCACCCGCCGGCGCCAATGTGGCCACAATGCTGTGCCGGAAAATGTGTTTCATTTTATAAGTAAACTATATAGTGAAAAACTGCGTACCATCTAATCGTGCCGCGCACTGCACATTAAAATGGTTTATTCATTTTTCTATAGTGATGTTAGTGTTTTGAATTATGCTCTGTAAGTTTGTCATCATTTTTCTATATTTGCATTTACAATGAGATTATTTTTTATTTTTAAACTGACATCTCTAGATAAACATTTATTTAAGTTATAGTTATATCAGAATAAAAACTTACAATCCCCATTCGTGATTTAATTGCAACATATGAATGACATCCCTTTAATTAACTGTTTAGCTCGTGCTTTAGTGGCTCAAAAAAGTGCGCAAAGAACGTAATTTATTAACATTATATATTTAAAAAAGTGTTCATTAAAGTTTTAAGAGCGAAGTAACTTTGAAATTTTCGAGGTTTATGTATTTTCTTAAGAAAACTAAAATAACTTACGGCGCTGTTTTGCCTGGTTAATGTTAAAATTAACAGCGCTGTTAAATTTTAAGTTTTGTAATTTTAAAGTTGTCAGAAAGTGACAAATTAACACCATTAAAATAGAAGAAATAATATATGTTTATTCAACACGCGTGAGTAATATGTAATTTCGGGGCCCTGCTAAACGTGGGAGAAATAATATATTACTTCACTATAGTGTAATAATGAATTTTCTGGCGTGGGAGAAATCATATATTACTTCACTAGTGTAATAATGAATTTTCTGGACCAATAGAAACTCAGTAGCAAGCCCAAGCGCTAAATAATGAAAAAAACTGCAAGTAGCTTCTGGACCAATAGGAACGTGGTAGGCGGTATTGTATACTTATATGAAAACAGCATCGCAATTCAGCGAAATCATGGCAATCTTGTGTATACACTGACGGTGGTACGTCAATCAATGAAGTGATTTATTATTTTTCCCTCTGTTATCAGGGCCCCGATTACATATTACTCCTGCTAGTTGAATAAAGTATTATGTGCGACTATTGATCGAAGGAGAATATTCCACTCGCGTGTGTTTTACCGCACTCGCTGCGCTCGTGCGGCAAATTTCACGCTCATGGAATCTTCTCCTTCTCTCACTAGTCGCACAATATACTATTAATATATAATAAAATGCAGACACGATATAAATGTGTGTAAATTATACAGGATGTTTGTTAATTGAATGCCGATACTTAAGGGTGAGAATCTTTGGGTGATTTTAAGAAGAACAGTTAACATCAACCAATTTACATGTAAAACATTTTATTTTCATACTATAAGCGACGGAGGTGATCTTATTTAAATTTATTATTTTGTTTATCAACCTTGCACAGGACTCAGTATGTCTGAAATGATATTTGGCATCGACGTTGGCCGTTGTAAATTATAAAATATTACATATTCAGTACACGATGTTTATAAATAATTAATTGGCATTGCGTCATTCTTATACTTTTTGCAATTGGTTTTCTATGATTGGATTCGGTATTTATACAGTATGTTCCAGGAAATAATACCCGTTATACTAATATATAAAGCCGAAGAGTTTGTTTGGTTGGTTGGTTGAACGTTCTAATCTCAGGAACTACTGATTCAACTTAAAAAATTTTTTTTGTTGGATAGCCCATTTATCGAGGAAGGCTGTAGGCTATATAATATCACGCTACGACAAATAGGAGCGGAGCATCAATGAAAAATGTTGCAAAATGTAACTCAAAATTTGTCCGCCCGACAAAAACTTTTGTACGATAACTCCGATCATCATGTAATTTGGACACAACATTCATCTCCGTAAACTAAGATGAACGTGCGTACTCATGTCCCTCCTCCTTTCGTTCTTTTGCACCCGGGTGAAACCGGGCGGGACCGCTAGTTTATTATATCGAAGAATCTCGTTAGAGATTCTTTTCTGTGCTAAATGCCGACGAATCTCTAACAGAAATTTATACATTGATTTTGCCTTTCTCCCATATAACGCCGTGTATAAAAGGCCAGTTTCCAAGTTTTACAGTTCTGTGACCACGTGATTTTCGTATTACCAAATTTTCGTATCACCCATATGTGCTTCCATACAACAATAATAATAGCAATGTACTGTTACCGCTCGGTGGCCGAGCGGTTAAGACGTAAGGCCAGTAATGGCAGGGTCTAGGGCTCGATTCCCGCCAACATCATTGGAAATTTTTTTCTACTCCATTTTATTTCCACTTGATATTTGTACATTACCTATATATAATATTTATATTTCTCATATAATTTTATTTTTTTTTTAATTTTTAGTTTTTTTTTTAAATTTTAAGTAAGTGTAAGTTACCTACATCGATAAAAAAAACCTATTAGTTCGCAGTTTCAACAATATATATTTTTATCGTGAATAAGAAATTGGATTTTCAAACAATCCTTTTTTTATTTACATTTTTAACATTAATTATCTATATCTACATATGTTTATTTTGGAGAAAAAATAAAAATAATGTCTCACACTTTGGAAAAAGACATGAAATCTTAAAAAAAACTTTGTTGTGTCCAAAAACTTGAGGCGACTGGATCTCAAGATTATAACTTAAAAAAAAAAAGAATTTCGAGGCAGACAAGAAATTGAAATCAAGCTCGAAATTCTGTGCCTAAGACATCGAAAAAAAAAATGAATTTCGAGGCAGACAAGCAACTGAAATCCAACCTCGAAATTCTGTGCTTATAAAAGTTACAAGAGCAACAGCAAAATAAAGTGCACAGACGGCGTTTTTTTAGTGGTAACTAAAGGAGTTATGCGAACGCAGTCTGTGCACTTTTTTTTGCTGTAATATATACTTCCGATTTGCTGTGGAAAGTATTTGCATTTTTTATGTGAAAGTATCTTAGCTCTGTCTCTCTTTCCACGACTCGACTAAATGGGAATTCGACCTTCAGACGCGACGTAGTGAACCCTATAGTTAGACGCGTGAGGTGTCCACGATACCAGAGAATCTATATTCAAATTATATATTGTTTATGTAACCGCGCATACTTAGGGCCAAATTTTCAACTCTACCTACCATTACCAGCTGCTACTTATACATAACTAGCGGTCCCGCCCAGTTTCACAAAAGAATGAATGGAGGGAGAAGAACATGAGTACGCACATTCATCTTAGTTTGATCGGAGTTACCGTTCAAAAGTTTTTGTATAACGGACAAATTTTGAGATACATTTTGGAACATTTTTCATTGATGCTCCGCTCCTATTGGTCGCAGTGTGATATAATATAGCCTTCCTCGATAAATGGGCTATCCAACAAAAAAAAATGTTTTAATTCGAACCAGTAGTTCTTGAGATTAGCGCGTTCAACCAACCAAACAAACAAACTCTTCAGCTTTATAAATTAGTATAGATTTGAAAACTGTTCATAGAAGCGAAATTGATCAACACGACATTCTGGAGAAATTTCACGACAAAGAAAACGTAGATTTTGTAGTAGATTTATCTATTTATTTGTACGTGAACAATTAATATTGTAGTGTGGGCCAGGCACACGTGACCCTCCCCTCTTGCTCTGCCAATGACCATGTGTATAATCATTGTTTTTCAAACGAAACCAATATGAACTCATAGACACATGGACTTTCGCGAGTGCCGCGTCACCAGCGTTGCCAGACGTCCCGATTTTGGCGGGACGTCCCGATTTTTAAATCAAAATTAAATGTCCCGCGCGGGACAGCCTCAGTCCCGCTTTTCGGGGATAAATTTAAAAGAAGTTAAATCTTCTCAGAAATATCATGAATAAGTAATTATTATATAATTATTCTCTAATGTAAGTTGCAATTTGTAACACTCACTCCACAGACTATTGTTTGAAACGCCATATTTTTCTAATGAATAAAACTTTTTTGATTTTGATTTGTTTTTTTTTTTTTTTTATTCTGAAGACGAATAAGACTCAACTATTTAACGATAGGGTAAATCTGATTTAAAATATTATATTTTTATTAAAATACATATTCTATGGCTATTTTTGCTATCTATTGTCACGTAAACGTAATTTTAATTCAAATAAAAAGATAAATAGGTACCTATTTGAAAACTTCTGATTATATACGTTTTTTCAATATGTCCCGCTTTCGACGAAAGATTCCCGCTGTTTTCACTCAAAGAGTTCCAAAATCCCGACTTGGCAAAAAAAAAACTGGCAACGCTGCGCGTCACTGACATCTTTTTTATCTACTTGTAACATTTTGAGCATTCCAACGAGAGTTATAAAAAAAGAACAACTGAATCTCCTTCAAAAATTTTCACTAAAAAGCGGCGGAAATGTAATTAACTAATTACTATAACTTATTATGTACTTTCATTAAAACTTTATGTTGGAATATTATAATTTAAATGAATACAAAAATGTATCTTTACTATTTTAGTAATAGTTTTAAAGCAAATATACAGTGTGTCCCCGGATTGAGTTCACAATAGGTGAGATTGACCAAAAGTTTTCGAATTGGAATTTCATATCTTGGGATTCCGCCCTGCTTGGTCTGAAACTTATTTTTAGTTTACTTTCGATTTTTTTTAAATCAAGTAGGCCTTTACAGTTGAGCAAAACCTCTTTTCGTTTCAGGTAAAGTAGCTTTTCCGTTCATTGTACGCAAAAGTGTCACTAAATAAAGTTGTTCACAGTGAAAAATTATGGCGTTATGCAAATTTTCAGAATGATCGGCCTACTTTGATAATAGAAGTAGAAAATAGGAGAAAAATATTTATTATTAACGATTACATGATAAATCTTAGATGAGAAAACAGGGTGATTAGAAATGTTCAAATTAAAATTCAAATTTTTACAGTTTATCAAAAAAATAAATTAAACTTCAATTACCTAGGTATTCTATTGCACATACCGCTAAACTAGCGGTATGTGCTTTATTATCGCTTTGTGCGTCAGAGCTGACTTTCGTTCATATAAGGAGTTATATCTAAGTTAATTTCACACGAAATCCATTCAAATTGAAGCTTTTTGAAAAGAGGAGATTCTAATCTATAAAACAGAACCATTTTTAAATCAATTCGAGTTCATAAATACTATTAAAATTGTAATTGAAAATCACAAACAGCCGTTGTCGGTTGGTCTGTACGTATGTACGTACGTACGTATGTACGTACGTCACGACTCTACAGATCGCAATTTTGGTCGGATTGCCTTGGGTTATATTTTATTCACTTTGTTTACTATCAGACCAGAACCCTATTTAAATTCATTAAAATGTGTTCAGTAGTTTAATTTTTATAAACAGTTTTATTTTATTATTTTTGACAGCTAATAGTTTAAAAAAACAATATACCTAATAATTGCTGTGTAAATATAGTGTAATCCATAAAACAAGTGCTACCCTTCTATACCGTGATAACACCTCTACACGTAGTAGGCCGCCGTGGCGTAATGGTTATGCCGTTGGATCCCCAAGGGCAAGGTCCTGGGTTCGATTCCTTACGAAATCATTGAATTTTTTCTTTTTTTTTTCTTTTTATTTTGTTTTATTTTATTCCACTTGATATTAATTATATATTATATTATGTATAGTTCTTAATTTTTTTTATTTTTGCAAACTTAAAAAAAATATTTTTTCAATTTTTAATTATTTATTTCTTTAAATTTTTAAATTTTTTTAAATTTATTAAAAATATTTTTTAATTGTTATTTTTTTATCATACAGTGGAAAACTTGCGGGATGTGCACTTTTGGTTTTGCCAACTATTTGGCTTCATCCTCGCGATTGTTTTTCAAACAAAACAAAACAAAAGCGGATTTTATCAAAGTAAGCCGATCATTCTGAAAATTTGCATAACGCCATAATTTTCACTGTGAACAACTTTTCTTAGTGACTTTTGCGTACTATGAACGGAAAAGGTATTTTACCTGAAACGAAAAGAGGTTTTGCTCAACTGTAAAGTTGAGAGAGTTGTGTCAAAATCTGTACTATAAAAGCCCTAATGAAGAATCGAATGGTGATATTTTCCCCCCCGGAAAGGTCGGATTCCCTGTTAGTTTGCTCCGGAATGTTAAATGGCACGATAGGTCGAAAGTGGTATTGTTGAAAAGATCTTTAAAAAATAAGCAAGTTTTGTAGGACATTTTTTTTTCTTACTGCCACCCCTGTTAAGTAATATTCGTTTGAAATTATTAAATTAACATGCATGTCAGAATAACAAACTTAATTTTAAAAGTCGGCATTTAAAATCTAGTTACCTAATTAAACAATGTCACAAATTTGTGACATAGTTTAATTAGGTAAGTAGATTTTAAATGCCGACTTTTAAAATTAAGTTTGTTATTCTTACATGTTAATTTAATAATTTCAAACGAATATTACTTAACAGGGGTGGCAGTAAGAAACAAAAATGTCCTACAAAACTTGCTTATTTTTTAAAGATCTTTTCAACAATACCACTTTCGACCTATCGTGCCATTTAGCATTCCGGAGTTCTGAACATTCCGGAGCAAACTAACAGGGAAGCCGACCTTTCCGGGGGGAAAAAATATCACTATTCGATTCTTCATTAGGGCTTTTATTATACAGATTTTTGACACAACTCACTACGACTAACCGTTTTCGAAAAAAACGACTGATACTGGTGGTCTGACTCACCTGTATATCTAACTGATGAACGATTATTTTTCTTTAGGTGCTAAAAGTAAACATACAAAGAAAATATTTTGTCACGAATATAAGGGTTTCAAGTACTTATGTTTATGTGATAGTTTTAACACGTTAAGTGCCATATGCACGAATATAAAGATGCACAATTAATTTAATTATTAGGCCGCCTGTATCATGTATCTACATTTATACACAGACAAGGTTTTTTACTGATAGGCACCGTGTGCTTATACAGCTGCACAATATCCATATTATATAAAGCTAAAGAGTTCAGCAAAACCGCCGAACAGCCCAAAAGTCCAACAGCCCATGAGCCCAACAGCCAAACCGCCAAACAGCTCAACAGTCAAACAGCAGAACCGCCAAACAGCCCAAAATCCCAACTGTCCAACAGTTCAATAGCCCAACAGTCAACAGCCAAACAGCAAAACCGCCAAACAGTCCAACAGGGGTTGAATTTTCAAAAATCTTTTCTTAGCGGATGCTGACATCATAATAACTATCTGTGTGCCTTTCAGCTTAAATTTTCATAAACCCCGTTAGCGGATACTGTCTGTCTGGTATGAACATTAGCGCTGGCTATTTCCTCTTTTGTATGAAACTTTGTTTGTAAATATGCGATGTGATACAATTATATTGGGGGCGTTTAGTCTGTAACTTAGCCATAGAAATACATATTTAAATTACACTAAAATTAAAGTGAGTTTAAATGTTTATATTAAACAGACTACTACATCGAATTATTTAAAAATGAAAATCGATATAAGGACTGGACTTACAAAAACACTGGTTTACGGTTATGGATTTGTTTACCGAAGGGAATATTTAATTTGGTACAGATGTCGAATTTACAGTATTGTTGAAATTAAGAAAACAAAATATTGTTTTAAGAGATGTATTAAGGGGTGATTTTTTTATGTCCAAAAACAAACTTAAGTTAACATAACAAGGCCATAATGCCGGTATTAGCTAATATACTAGATGTTGTCGGCAAGGTTTGGCATTTATCTATTTTTTTATTATTTATTATTTATTATCTATATCTTCTGATGATAAAATATAGTCACACGTCAAACGTGCTGCAGATTGCACTCACCAAGCGATAAGTGTGTTTGGTACATGATCAGTGTAATGTAGATAACTCAGTAAATTTTACACTAAAAAGTGTATGTTATAGATTCAATTGCTCGAGAGTTAAGACTGCTACTGGTTAACACGTTCAGTCCGACACTCAAATATCAAGCATGTAGTGTATTACTTTTGTATAACAAACGCAATAATGTCAAAAGTGTTAACACTTTTAACACTGAACCATGATAACAAACATTTTCATTGACAGCAGAAGCATAAGATAAGAAAAACATCGTGGAGGTACGGTTCGAGAAAATTTCTGAAAATTCATTATTTATTTAATAAGTTGGTCACTAGATATAAATGTATAGTACGCGACACGAATCTAAAAGGCTTGGAAGTTAGATGCGAATGCAGGCTTGCGCTTGTACAGTCTGTTGAAAAACTACAATCTCGCGACTCAGCAAAACTAATAACTTGACAATAGCGTACTCGACTGTACTGTAAACGCTCCTCTACACAAGTGGCCAGCACCGCCACTTACAGGCACTCACGATTGTGTAGAGGGCATATTCGTCGGTGCATGGACATAATCGCCTGTAATCGGCAGTAATCAATTGATTGTCGGTACATCAAAGGAATGCGTGGCCAGCATCGTGCGCCCGTACACACAATCGGACCGGCACGATTGTGTGGAGGGCTAGGCAATGATCGCGGCGATGATGGGCACTTATTTGAGTGGCGGTGCTGGCCACGTGTATAGTAGAGGCATAAAGCAGGAAAGTGACAAAGGCAACGAGCGATCACGGCCAATCACCGACGAGCGCACGTTCCGTAGCTGGGAGGTGGTGGGAGTCACAACGGCTCTAAAATGTTCCTTTGCGACGCTGTTTGTGACTAACTTCTGAACCTTTTAGATCCGTGGCGCGTATTATATATTATGTCAGAGGCGAACTGGCCCACCGAGCAATCGGATAAACGTCTGGTGAACTCCTCTTATTTTGACCCTATTTTCCAGTATTTATCGTATACTTACTAAGTAGCACGGTCAGGCTTCGCCCGGATTTGTAGATTGCCTGTTAAAGATAGTGTTGGAAATCGCGACATATCTGTGTTGTTAGTTAGTCATGAAAAATAAAAACAGAACAATAAAAAGTAAAAAAATTAAATTACTGTCAAAAAAATAGTAACATGTAATATTGTTTATGTACGTCTACAAAATTAAATAAATTCAGATGGCATATAGTGGTATTTACCCGGCTTATATAAATATTTAAATCTTAAGTTATCTTAATGGTAAAAACATCGACGAGACGCTACTGAATTGCAATTCTGCGTGCTTTGTTAGTATTTTCGTGTAAAATAAAAATATGTAAAAATATTTCCTAATGTATTTGCGTGTGTTTATACTATAATAAAGCTTTTTGTATTGAATTTTTTGTATTGCAATTTGACTTTTTTAGTCTTTACTTCAGTTCAAACCATACAGACTAAACCTTTATAAATTCAAACAATGTTAGAACACTAACCATGCATAGGTATTTGTTAACAATTTGTATAATGAAATGAATTACAGGAAAATGCAAGTATTAACATTGCTTTCTTTTTTGCATTTTTCAGATTCAACATTTACTACACTAAGAAACGTGAATTTCAAACTTAGATCAACAGATGCAAAAATGGTGTTTACAAGTCGACTTTGGAAATGCAGAAGAAAATTGATTTGTTTTGTGTTTTCTGTTCTCATTATCATGATGATATATTACTTTAATGGAGTCGAAGATGATATTTACATTACTCATACTCAGAATATTTATAGAAAGATAGTCAACAACACTGGCGAGGGTAAGAATTGAAATGTTTTTAATATAAATCAAATCTTTGATTAACGTCTGAATAGAACTCTTCAAATAAATAAAATTGTCGACCAATTTTTCTCAGACCAATATATTATTGTTTAAATCATCAAACTTTCAATCTTTCGTACAATTTATTAGATAATAAATAGCTTAATACTAAATTATTAATTTTTATATTTTTTAGATATTTCTGAAGAAAAATTGGTCGACAATTTTATTTATTTGTTTTTAATATAATTTGTCGTATATTTGACAATATCATCTGGGTTATTTTCATGAGATCGAATGTCGCCATTTTCAATGTGATAGGGTTTATAGTGCCCGCGGTGAGAGTTGAAGCCAGGCACGTCATCAATAATATGGTAGTGAACGCCTACTTGTCCGCAGACAGTGGCGTGTGGAATAAATTCGACATATCCATTTATAGTGGTAGATATAGCGGTAGAATAAAAATAAACACTCGACGCACATGGATCTCCGAAACAGCCAATAGCAAGCTAGAAGGCGGGCGCAATGCGTTCACGTCACTATGACGCGGTGGCTTCATCTTTCGCCGCAGCTATTCTACCTCCAAACGAAAGCGTGTATAAAAAAGTAATTTAAACTTATTTTTTTTTTAAATTTTTAGAATAATTTGATAACGACAAAATGAAATAGGTACACTGTTGATAATTTATTAGATAAGTAAATACACTTGGCGTTTGACAATAATTGTGCTAAAAGGCGAAAAAAAAAATTATTATTTAAAATTTAACTGATAGACAATGAAAAAAATGTCTCACTTGCAAAAGTATACTACGCGCCAAGAATCTAAAAGGCTCGGAAGTTAGATGCGAATGCGGGTTTGCGCTTGTACAGTCTGTTGAAAAACTACAAACTCGCAGCTCAACAAAACTAAAATAGCAATAACAACTTGACAAATAGCGTACTCGACTGTACTTTAAAGCAGGAAAGCGACAAGTGACAAAGGCAACGAGCGATCACGGCCAATCACCGACGAGCGCACGTTCCGTGCAGGTAGCTGGTAGGTGGTGGGAGTATCAACGGCTCTAAAATGTGCCTTTGCGACGCTGTTTGTGACTAACTTCAGAACCTTTAAGATCCGTGGCGCGTACTATAGTCTCTAGCTTTTAACTGATTAAATGGTTAATATTAATAAATTAAAAAACGACTGTAATTTAATAGCATTCAATGGCTATCTGGTGTGGAGTCCAAAATGTCGAATACCGGATGTAAATATATACACGGAAGGAGTAAAGAAATTAATGAAGCCCGTCGATTTGCCGTCTTGTTCAAAGCACTATCCATTAACCTATATTGAAAAGTTGCCCGCTGAGACATTGCTTCGCATAGATGATGATATGATCGATGTTTACGCACCAATGGACACAGTTAGCTGTTGTTTTTCAATCGTCACTCGAGGCACGGATGATAAAAAACCTGACGACGCTATAAGGTAACATGAATTTGACTCTATTCAATAAATAAAGTAACTGTGATCCATTGAAGTTAATGATAGGTGGAAAAAATTCCGTGGCATAAGGATCGAAAATGAAGCAATACTGAAATTTTTTAAACTTGCATTTAATGCTGACGTTTCGATACGTTTTGTATCATCTTCAGAGTTTTCTGTAATTATATTTCCTTTGTTATAAAATTGTTTTAAATTAAAATGAAATTATGTGTAAATCAATGTTAGAAACTCACCAAATGCTGTTACATGTTATCAATATATTGTTGTTGATGGATTGCAAAAATGGTGTCACTCAACTTGTTAATTGTTATTGTTATTTCTTACATTTTTGTTAAAGGATACTGGTTAATGATAAGGTAACATATTTTTAGGCGCGACCTAAGCATTAGCTTTGTCTGCAAATCTGTGAATCTGTAACTTAAGTCATGCTGTGCAGCCGGAATGGTAAACAGATTTTAAAAACTTGTTTTTGTTCGATTTGTCACGGAGTCTATTTGATTCAAGTGTTGCTCTATTGCGGTGACGCGGGCAACGGCTAGTTTTAAATATTATGTTGTTTGCTATTCGTTTGTTTGGTTACACAATATGATTTCACATGTAAAAATTAATCAAAGCGTGCTGGTCAGCTACCTAATTCCTTTTTGGCAGATCTTCAGAACAAAGGGACAGCAGATTTTTTGACGTGATAAATTAAATTGGCAACAACACGTTAACATTTTATGCACAAAATTATCAAAGGCTTTATTTGCAGTTAGAAAGATCTATATGACAGTGGGACCTGAAGCTGCAAAAACTGCATATTTTGCAACTTTTCATAGCTTGATGATATACGGCATCGTAGCCTGGGGAACAGCACCATCAGCATCTGATGTGTTACTACAACAAAAAAAAGTTATACGTATTTTAACAAATTCTGGCTTCACAGATCACTGTAAACCATTGTTCAAAAAATTAAAAATTATGTCTTTTCCATCTTTGGTAGTTTTCTACAACTTATTGTATATAAAAAAGAACATAAACAACCACAATTTTTTAAATAGTTTTCATAACTACAATACCAGAAGCACCAATGTCATTAGCATTCCATCCCATAGATTAACGGTGTCAAATAGACAATTCAAAAGTATCCAATGGTTCAACTCGCTGCCACCAAGTGTAACAAATTTAAATTATAAACAATTTCGTAATAAAATTAAAAATGTTTTAATAAATGAATGCCTTTACGACACTAAAGACTTTGTAAAAATAACTTTTTAAAATGTTTGTAGACTATGAATGTTGTTATGTTAATAAATTTTTGTATGTAAAATGACGTCTTCTACACTACGCATGTAGTATTACAGAAATAAAGAAATTATTATTATTATTATTATTATAAATTGATGAAACACCGGCTGCATGCACGAAAAAGTGTCACGTTCCGCGCACGATCGACCTAAGTTTGACAGCTACTAAAATTTAGGCTATGTATTATTCGAGCGGAATACGTTATCACGTAAAACTATCGTCCGTAAACCGACTTTACAGACAATCAATTTTTTTTATTTTTAAAATATTTCCGAAACTATAAAGTTTAGAAAAGAAAGTTGTACAAAAGTTTCTTAGAAAAATGAATAGAAAACAAACCGTTAGAAAAAGTATAATATTATATTTTAAAAAAATCGTTTTAGCACATGTCTCTTTTGCCTAAAAAACAATAAGGACTTCTCATATTTGTATATCAAACATACTATTTTTTGGTTTCAATCCACTTATAAGTATGTTCCGACTTTTATCGTGTTCACAGACATAGTGGCACAATATGTTTTTTTGGTATACTTTGAAAAGTGAATTTTCACCTAAATTAGTAAAATATTTTGATTAGTAAAAATAATTTAGACAAATAATAAACCAAATGACTGAAATAAATTTCAGAATTTAGAAAATGTGGGATGATTATTTTAAAAAATGTATTCTTTTTCAGAATATCTTCTTGTGAACACTTCCAGAGTAAAGCATCGTTCAACACTTCGGTGGAGTTCGTAATCGTGAAATGTACAAATTCACGAAACGAACAAATTTACAGTAATGGCCATTCTACTATACGTAGGAAAACTGATGTCGTCGAACGATTTAAAAAACTTAAAGAAAAACCTGGTGTTAAACCGCTAAGTGTCTTAATTGTTGGAATTGACAGCTTATCCAGATTAAACTTTTACCGGATGATGCCCAAAACGGCCGAATTCATCCGAACACACGGCTGGATTGAACTTAGGGGATACAATAAGATCGGTGACAATACGTATCCCAATTTAATGGGAATATTAACTGGATTAAATAATACAGGCAATGATGATGTCTGCCATCCTCAAAAATTAGGAGCACTTGACGAATGTCCACTCTTATGGTACAAATTTAGAGATCTCGGTTACGTTACTGCTTACGCTGAAGATATGCCTGAAATAAACACGTTCAATTTTTATAAAGCTGGTTTCAACAAACAGCCAACTGATCATTATTTCAGACCGTTTCTTATAGGAATGGAAAAAGAACTAGAACGGGTGTCGCAAGGTGGGATGAATTTTTGTGTCGGCTCTCTCACAGCCGGGGAAAGAATAATGGACTACGCGTATGATTTTCTCAAATCGTACGAGAACGATCCTTTTTTTGGATTTTTCTGGATGAGCAGTTTCAGTCATGATTTTCTGAATTCACCTAGAAATATGGATGCAAAAGTGAGACAATTTTTTAAGAAATTAGAATTTACGAATATTTTCAAAAATTCTATGGTGATATTTTTAAGTGACCATGGAATACGATTTGGTGATATCTTGGAAACTCCTTCGGGTTGGCTGGAAGTAAGATTACCCCTCATTAATATATGGCTTCCAAAATGGTTTAAGGAAAAATATCCTCAGACTTTACACAATCTTAAAATCAACAGTGCCAGATTAACCACTCCTCGAGATCTTCACATGACATTACAGGATGTCCTTATCAAATCTGGACTGTTAAATTATTCTGTTCCGAGTGTAGGGTGTCCAAAGTGCCAAACCCTATTTGAGGAAGTTGACTGGAACCGATCGTGTGAGGATGCTAATATTACTGAACATTATTGTACTTGTAGTGGTAAATTCGAACAGGTTGATGTGTCTAGTCAAATAGTGAAAAGTGCCTCAGAAGCTATTGTGAATAAAATTAATAATATTACTGGTTCCTTAGATAATAACTCTCACAATATTTGTGCGAAATTGACATTAAATAAAATAATCAGTGCCCAACTTTCCCCTGTAACAAATAACGATGAAACGCTTTATGTTGTTATTGTGGAAACTGTTCCTGGTTTAGGTAGGTTTGAAGGAACTGTTGGATATAAAGCTGTGAATAATAAATTACAATTAAAACAAGAAATAAGTAGAATAAATATGTACGGTAATCAAAGTATATGTGTTCACAAAGATACTTTAAAACAATTTTGCTATTGCCAGTAAGCGAATACACGCAAGCATTAAGATATCGCAAAGAAAAATCAAAAATAGACTGTTTTAAGTGTTTTAAAAAGGAACAGCTGACGCTCTGAAGTTTATTGATAAAAACCTCAGTGTTTTTAGATCTTAATTGACTTACTTAAATTATTGTATAGAAGGAAAATATATATTGACTTAATTGTGCAGACGATTTGTCATCACCCGTCATTTCCATTGTTTTAATGGAACGCATTTTACTGACACCCGGTATATCAGTTCTCTGTACGAATAACTGCACTACTTTGCGTATTTAACCTGGTTTCTATCATTAGAAATAACAAAGTTACCCGTATAACAGATCAGTTGCTCTTGTTATATTTAATACTCTCGCTGAAATTCATTATTCAATACCAACGTCCGCGTCGCGTTAATGAGGTCACTGTAGAATGACATTTATACCATGATGCCTTCAAGAACTCACCAAAAAAAAATATTTTTGGAAATACAAATAATTAAGGAGGTTGATCCGTTACAGTCCCAATCAAAAATAAGTCGAATTCTAAATGGGAACTTTTCCATAATAAATTTTTACAAGAGGTTATAAGTCGATAATACCAATAAATTATTGTAAATAAATATTTTTTTGAATTTTATGTACAAAGTTAGGTTAAAAAAAATAAATTTATGTAAATATCTGTATTTTACATATTTTTTGCAGTAAATAATTAAAAAGATAAATTAGTAGTAATAAAAATTAAAATAAAATCATTAAAAAGTTGAAAATTTTCTCAAAATTGTTAAAACTGTCAAGATTAAAAGTCCATAATCGAAAAGTACTAAGGTTAATATTTTTTTTTATTGATTAAAAGTCTCCTAATTAAATTGGAAAAAATGTTAAAATATGCGTAAGACATCGATGCTTTACATAGTTCGTTTTCGAAACTGCTGAAATTATTTGGTTATTTGCAAAAAAATAAAATGAACAGTTTGCATGCTAGGTTGACATATTTTTTGCATAAGACTACATGTAAAAGTTTTTTTTTAATTTTTAACTTTATAAATCTCCTAATGATTTATTTCAGATTTTTTTCATTATCTTCGTAAAACGACTCAACCTCCTTAAGTGTAAGTTACTAAAAGTTTACAAGTGTGATATTAATTGCTCTAGTCCAGGATGAAAACATCTATCTACCTTGATTAGATTTAAGACTATAGGTATAATACGCGCCGCGAAACTAAAAGGCTCGGAAGTTAGATGCGAATGCGGGCTTGCGCTTGTAGCCTTGTACAGTCTGTTGAAAAACTACAAACTCGCAACTCAACAACACTAACATAACAATAAAAACTTGACAATAGCGTACTCGACTGTACTTTAAAGCAGGAAAGCGACAAGTGACAAAGGCAACGAGCGATCACGGCCAATCACCGACGAGCGCACGTTCCGTGCAGGTAACTGGGAGGTGGTGGGAGTATCAACGGCTCTAAAATGTGCCTTTGCGACGCTGTTTGTGACTAATTTCCGAACCTTTTAGATCCGTGGCGCGTATTATACGTAAAATTACGGTAAATATATTTTTAATACAATTGGAAACTTCTGTAGATAATTAATATCGGTTTTTGCAAAATATAACATTATACACAAATAAATGGACAAACAGTAAAAATAGTGTTGTATGTGATAATTTACTTAAAAACTGAATTCTTAAAACTGCGTGCTATTTCACTTGACAATAGGATTATTTATTTTAATAAAAGCAAGCCTTCTACGTTGAGAGTGAATGACTTTTATATCATTGAGTGGGTGGAACTGAAATTATCGACAGCTGTTAGACGGCTAGACATTGGTAGCTTTAAATAATAAATGACAGAGATGTTTAACTTTTCAAGTTCACTCCTTATCACGCAATATTTACGGAAGAAAAAAATAAAAAAAGATTGTTCTTTTTTTAATGAATCTATAAAATTTTGTCGAAATTGACAAAAAAAACTAATGCAGTGTAACCAAGTGTAAAGGGCGCTGCACACGAGGCTAGAAACGCTAGACTTGCCTATTAGCTTTCTAGCGCTGGTATTCTTGATTGCTCGCTTCACACGAGACTACTTTTCAAGCTTGTTTTGTGGATAGATCTGGTGCGCGCGCAGTGACAGTTCGAATATAAACACAGAGCAAAACGTGTCTGTTGTCTGACGCCATGTTGGTCTGTGGGCGTTTGTTCAAGTGTCCACGTGGCAAGATGCTGCTTTCTGATTGTTTCTTGCTCATACTTAGCAGCAGATCTAGCAGGGAAAATAGTTCCTGTTCTAATTTTAAAACCTACTTGTAAGCTGGCAGGCCAGCTTGCAGTGACGTCATTTCCAGCTTCGTACCCGGCTTACCGGCTAGCAGAACTTCTAGCAGCGTTTCTAGCCTCGTGTGCAGCGGCCTTTGTGATGTCACAATACAAATAGTTAATGACTCACTGATGATTTTATATATAGATGGTTCAGTACAAAAAAATACAGCAACAATTCATAACCTTTTATAACCGATTCTATGTGGGCGTGGCTATTGACACATTTTTTTTGCCGTGAAATAGATTAATTTTTGTTATTTGTGCTGATTATAAAAAAAATCATTCAGCTTAGTTAACGTAAGCATTGTTTGTAAGAAGATAATTTAATTTTTGTAATAAATTATTAAGAAATAGGTACGCATTTTTATTCGCAGAACTAGGCAAGACGGCGAGGAGTTTTGGGTGTATTTTTCGGGCACAGGCGAGATTATTTATATATATTTTTTTGTTTCCTTAATAGCAAATTGCGCCATTTTTTTCACAAACGGGACCAAGCCAAAAAAATCAGAAATCCATTCAACTTTAGTATCCCGTTGGAATTTTGGGAAAAAATTAATTCTAACCGATTTTATAACGATTTCTTTAGCGATACCAATTTTAGACAAACGTATAAAACCATATAACTTTTCCAATATTCAGTCGTTATAAATTTTTTCCCAAAATTCCAACGGGATACTAAAATTGAATGGATTTGTGACTTTTCTGGCTTGGTCCGACCAGCGAAACCCGTTTGTGAAAAAAATGGCGCAATTTGCAATTAAGGAAACAAAAAAAATGATCGAGAAGTAATTGACTGATGACGCTAAAATTATTCATGCATGTTCGGGTCAACATAGACATCATTTTTGAAAATTTTCAGCCATCTATGTGCGGCCATTTCTTAGTAAAAAAAATTGGTTGTCTGTAAAGTCGGTTTACGGACGATAGTTTTACGTGATAACGTATTCCGCTCGAATATCATATTTAATAATCACGCACAGGGTCGGGCGGAACGTTAGGAACGTTACACTTTTTCGTGCATGCAGCCGGTGTTTCATCTTTTTATATTGACGTGATTCATCAATTTATAAGACGTTATCACGTCAAAAATAGTGAAAAAAACGTGCTTTTTTAACATTCGGGGCTATTTGCAAGTTAACAATTCCACTTACCTCTGTCAGTGGTCATTTTTTAGGAAATTTCATAAGGAACAACTTTCTCAATGCATATGCTATACTAAAAGTCAAGAGGAACGGAGATATTAAAGGAAATAGAGAAAAAAGCTCTATTTTCGTCACTAATTGTCAATTATAAAATCAAGCACACCAACAATTTGTAAGCAAACTTAGGGGGTTGAACTACACCCTAAAACGAAGCGATTCCAACAATAATCTCGACTGTGCCCGAATAATGCATTTTTTAATGTTTTTACCTCCTCGCCGTCTAGTATAAACCTTTATTAGTAGAACCTAGTACACTGTGTGTAACATAGAAATGTTCACGCTCCAAGCCCACACACAAGGAGTGTACACAATATACACACCAGTGGCGGATCCAGGATTACGGCAAGGGGGGGGGTCTTGAAAATTTTTTACTCCTTTTGCGGAGAATTCATGAAAAACATGAAAAGCTTTTTTTTTATTGCGCAGTAAGATTTTAATTTGGGATTTTTGATTCTCTGGAAGGGGGGGGTTTGAACCCGAACCCCCCCCCCCCGTGGATCCGCCACTGATACACACCAACAAAATGAGGAGTGAGGAAGATGATTTTGGTTACTACAAACACCAAATGCCGAAACGCGTCTCCACTGGGCAAGTCGGTTCGGCTTCCTTTCATGTAGACCGACAGCGCGCGGGTTAGGATCGACAAATCGGCCTGATAACGAAGCCGACAGTCATCTCCACACTCAGCTTTGCTGATCGGCATAGTGAAGACGCAGCTTAACGCGGTGTTTTTTCGTTCAGTGAGCGATTTCTACATTTCAGACTAAAGCTGTGTCCTGACTATACAGATCGGCAACGTTTCGCCTGAAAAACGAAGCCGACAGTCACGTCCACACTAATGCAGCTTTGCTGATCGGCATAGTGAAGACGCAGCTTAACGCGGTGTGTTTTCGTTCAGTGAGCGGTTTTGACATTTCAGCTTAAAGCTGTGTCCTGACTATACCGATCGGCAACGTTTCGCCTGATAAACGAAGCCGACAGTCACGTCCACACTAATGCACCTTTGCCGATCGGCATAGTGAGGACGAAGCTTTACATCCACGTACACTGACACTGTAGATAAGGCTGCTAAAAAGCTAAATAAAATTAATAAAAGAAAAACACATAATATCATTTTTTTCATAAAAATCGTATGTTAAATAAGTTATTTCATTAGGTTATAAATAGATTATAAAAAATTAACATATTATTATAAAAATACTTTACAGAACAGGTAGGTATATCACTTGGAAATAGTGCTTTCTAAAATGGCAACTCATGTTGGATATATTATATGTTTTTTGAGTTTATTCGGCGCTGTCCCAATATATACTCGACAAATTGGACATCTGTGCTCAACATCTCTCCACCTGAAATATAGTCAAATTTGTATGGATTTCGGATGAATAGTATATTGTGCGACTAGTGAGAGAAGGAGAAGATTCCATGAGCGTGAAATTTGCCGCACGAGCGTAGCGAGTGCGGTAACACGCGAGTGGAATATTCTCCTTCGATCAATGGTCGCACATAATATTTTATTCAACTAGAACTAGTAATATGTAATCGGGGCCCTGATAAAAGGGGGAAAAATAATAAATCACTTCATTGATTGCCGTACCCACCGCCCTCGATGCACACAAGATGGCCCTGACTTTCGCTGAATTGCGATGCTGTTTTCATATTTATACAAGTCGCTACCGCGTTCCTATTGGTCTAGAAACTATGCAGTAATAAGTCATTACCGTACAGTTTCGGCTCGCTACCACGTTCCTATTGGTCCAGAAACTATGCAGTAATACATTATCGTACAGTTTCGGCTCATTATTAGCACTCTACGCGTCAACATGAATTCTCCCAAATTTAGCAGGGCCCCGAAATTATATATTACTCACGCGTGTTGAATAATAGTATATTGTATAACTTCTTTTATGAATGAAAGTCAGCTCTGACGCACAAAGCGATAATAGATCACAGACTGCAGTTCAGCGGTATGTGCAATTGAATGACACTTAATGTTGCATTACCTTCCTAGTATGTACGGTAAAAGACAGCATCCTATTGGTAGCAACAGAGACGCCATCGTATGAGTTTCAGGAGTGCTTTTAAATTCACAACTAGTTTCCACTGAATTACGACAATTGTGACAAGTTACAAGAACTTTACGGCGACCAATTTGTTTGCTGTACTTGAAGTCATCGTCACTTGATCTTGTCCAAGGGGTCAGTGCAATAATTTTTTCCACCACACTGTAATGTGAACTTGACTTAGATCCTAACTTACTGCTCTTATTTTTCACATATGAGCTTTTTGATCTGTAAGTTTTCGTACTGTATTTGCGCTCTGAAAATTAAAAATTATGTACAAATAACAAAACAAATAGATTGGTTTTAATTAGTAGTTGATGACACTTCGACACACAATTATTGTAGAAGTATCTTATATTAGTTAGAAAGGCGGTGACAGAAATGGTCAAGGAGCACTTGGTGGCAGAAACTCTCTTTCGTGTAGTTTGAGCCATAGTGGTGTTGTCGACCCGGAACGTCGTTCCGGTACTTCCTTTTTGGACAGGAACGCGTTCCGGAACTAAAGATGATTTCTGAAGATGATTTCTGATAACGAGAATTCCAAACAATGAAAAAAATAATGTAAATCTTACTTTAGGATTTTATTAACGTAATTTGTTTTTTTTCTCTAATCGACATAGGTAACAACTGAAAAAATTTGTAACAATGTGCCAACAAATAAAAAAATTCCAAACAATGAAAAAAATAATGTTAATGTATTTAAATTAGCACAACACCACTGGTTTGAGCCCCCCTCTACAAATCCGCTTAGTGGAGTAGGGGTCTAGCGCAGTTAAAAATAAACGGCAAAATTCAAAATTCCTCTACTAAATGGCAGAAAATGACTGAAAAGCATCCGCAGGAAAAATATTTTCTGCCAATTTACTCCCTGCAGAATATATTCGTTCGATAACCGGGCGAATCATTTTATTTATATTAGTTAGGCTATTGATTACTAATAAACATCGTTTGAAGTCAAATACTACCCCCCAACCCCAACCCCTGCCCAGGGATGAGGGCGACTTTGACATTTTTAATAGGAACGCCTATTTTTTACCACAAATTATGATTTTCCGAGAAAAAATATGCAACATTTGTCTGAAACATTTTTTTACCCGATGCCTCTCTCAACCCCTAAAATGCGCAGAAAATTACGAGAGGCGAAATTGTCTGGTTTGGAAAGGGTCATCGATTAAACATAAAAAAAAAACACCGTCCTCTGCGCGGGGGTGGGGATAACTGAACTTTTTAATGAAAACTCTGGTTTTCAATCAAGAATTATGATTTTTAAATTTTTATCGGATGTCCTTTTCAACCCCTAGTGACTCCTCTGAGCTCCTGCGCCATTTCCATGGCTGGAGAAATGCATTTTAGGGGTTGAGCATCCCTCAACCCCTAAAAAAATCTTTCAGACAAATGTCGCATATTTTTTCTCGAAAAATCATAATCTGCAATAAAAAATCGGCGTTTTTATTAAAAATGTCAAAGTCATCCTTATCCCTGCGTCTGAAACTTTTTTTCCGAAAATGTTACCCTGTCTTAATCATTTTCCATATAGATTAAAATGGATTACCCGGTATATTATTCATCGGATGGTCGAATTAATTATAGTCACTGCGATAAATATAAAGGACGAAAATTTCTTTGAAGTATTGTATTATTAGTCAGAGTGCCCGTCGGCAAAAATTTTACTGACACATACTCTCCCCAAACTTTGTATATGGCTTCATTAGGCCTATAGTCTGACTTTATGACTTTTCTTGATTTTGGGGCGTTTTCCCTCTAAATTTTCCGAAAGATGTTTTTGACGACATGTAAAAATTTATAGATACTGTTTGTTTTTTTAATTGGATAGCTTTAAAATGTCTGACACCTCAAATATGTTTGACATATTCGAGGTGTCAGACATTTTAAATGGTTCATGTTATTTGTCAGAGAACATTATTTTAGCGTTTCGGTTGAAGTTTTTAAGCTATTCAATTAAAATAACAAACAGTATCTATAAATTTTTACATGTCGTCAAAACGACATTTTTCGGAAAATTTAGAGGGAAAACCCCCCAAAATCAAGAAAAGTCATAGAGGGAATAGGTGTCAGAATAGGCCTAATTAAAATGTAACTATGGTAAAAAAACCGTTATCGACAGTTTTGATTTTATAAAAATTAATAAACATATTTGGACTAATTATTTATAGACATTACAATTTTGAATATATATTTTTACAAATCAAATTTGGCTTATCATAAATTTTAGAACCATTTATTATTTTAAAGACAATGTTTTAAAACAAATCCTAATCATATGTGACAAATTTATTCTGATAGACACTCACCCAACTGATTTATTACTTTTTCACAAACAATAAATAGATGCATTTCAAAAAATAAACTTTCGTTTCCACAAAAACCAAATATAAACTCTGTACAAGAAGAATCAGTAAACCCCATGATCTATTATGGTTGTAATATCATGTCAATCCCTCAATTTCTATTTAAAATAAATATAGTTTAAAAAAAACTAAAAAACACGCGTTATATCGAACTAAAAAGTAAAAAATATTTTTTTTAAATAAGCTTAAAACAATAATGAATAAAAAATACAAGTATTATTGTGAAAAAAGCGTGGGGCGCTCGATGTACGAAAATGCGGAACAAAGCGCCCCACGCTTTTTTCACAATAATACTTGTATTTTTATTCATTATTGTTTTAAGCTTATTTAAAAAAAAAAATTTACTTTTTAGTTCGATATAAAGCGTGTTTTTTTAGTTTTTTTAAACTATATTTATTTTCCACTTTTTAGTTCGATTTATTTTCAAAAATTTGCCGAAAAAAAACAATTTTTTTTCGGCGTGGACGGGATTAGAACCACGACCCGTGATTCCGAGAGTTGACGTCAGCGAAGACCCGTGCCTTAGACCGCACGGCTAGCAAGTGTACTTACAGTGCTGGCATATTATACCACTATATAAACCACTTGCTGTAGTCCAAACAAGTTTACAAACATTCATACTTACATACATACATACAAACTTACAAGTGAAACTAATATAAAGCGTGTAAAAACTAAATGTGCTGTTGTGTAAACATGTTTTTAAAGTTTAAATTTTGAAAGCAAAACAAAGATGGGTCTAACGTTTCGGAAAAATCTATTTTGACATGATCTATGAGCAGAATGAGTGCCCAAAATCGTGATTTTGGAACATTCGTATCTTGGAAACTATTCCACTTAGACATATGAAATTTGGAATACACCTTCTTTAGGGTAATCTTAACCCGCCTGAAAAAAATCATTTCTGTAACGTGACTAGTCTCAAAGATAGAGGGGGGTCGAAAATGACTGGAAATGGTTCGTGTAAACATTCCATGCGCTATGATAAATCAGTCTGACCTGTTAAGAATAAATCTATTATTGTTATTTTATCACGGAGTTAATCGGCAGGATTTAAAAATAAATAACTTATTTATTCTTCAATCGTTAGAAAAATGAGAATATTAGCTAATACTTTCTTAAAATACTGACGACATACATAAATCAAATAAAAATACAGTTCGACCTTGGTTCAAACGTAATATAAGTGAAGTATGGTTTCGTTGCTTCATTTTTTACACCAAGACAATAATATGAATTGTAAACACGCATTTAGATTGGATAATTAATTACTTTGTAGCTCATCTAAGGTTATTATACACTTTCAATGTAATACCTGTTTGGGAGTTTTCCAATTCTTCGTACAAATCAAAAGATATTTTTCAGTTTTTCGAATATAATTTTCCTATATGATACATTAGGTTGTTTTTTTAGATCCCATTGGCTAATGAAACGCTAAAATAATGTTCTCTGACAAATAACATGAACCATTTAAAATGTCTGACACCTCGAATATGCTCGACATATTCGAGGTGTAGTCACAAACAGCGTCGCAAAGGCACATTTTAGAGCCGTTGATACTCCCACCACCTCCCAGCTACCTGCACGGAACGTGCGCTCGTCGGTGATTGGCCGTGATCGCTCATTGCCTTTGTCACTTGTCGCTTTCCTGCTTTAAAGTACAGTCGAGTACGCTATTGTCAAGTTGTTATTTTAGTTTTGTTGAGATGCGAGTTTGTAGTTTTTCAACAGACTGTACAAGCGCAAGTCCGCATTCGCATCTAACTTCCGAGCCTCTTAGATTCGTGGCGCGTATTGTACAATAGATTGAACGTACCTACTACCTATTTAATTTTTCCTTGGAATCATCTTTTTAGAATTACATCACTCTTTCAAATGAATAATTATTTCATATTCGCAATAATACAGTTATACAAAGTTTGTATAGGTAAATGTTATGTTATTACAGCTACCTTGAGCATAATTTGACTGATTTTTATTAATCATCAAATACATACGAGTAGATAGGGAAAAAAAACTAAAAATCCTTCACTCATTTTAACACAATTATTACGATGCTATCTTTTATTATTAAAGGCTCGTATAAACTTGAGCGCACATAATATTATATTATAGCGAATGTGCTTATTGTATATTTATTTCATGCTATTAGTGTAAAAAGAGGCTGTGAACTGTGATGGGTGAATTTGCATAAATTGAGAATCAGTTTCGTATTTTTCTTTTAAAATTTAAATCTGGTTTGTTTTTTTTTGTTCCTTTAGCATGTGCACTAGTTTAAGAACTATTATAAACATGATAATAAATATGAAATTTTAAAAATATGGTGCAAATTTTTAATTTATAATAATTATGACACACAATTTTTTATTAAACTTGTGTTTATATTAAAATCAATTTCAGTTTTTCCCTAATTACTCATATAAGTAACTAGAGTACGTTAATGCGTATGCTTCCTCAGTTAAGAGAGAGAATGCTTACTCAAATCATCATTAGTTACCATAGAAATAAAAAACTGTTCTCTCTCTTTAAACACTTGCACTTATAAAATAAATCAAACAATGAAATTTGCGTTTATCAAAACAACGTATAAATACCGATCACAATGAAATTGAAAAAGTAATTAGTATACTTGTTTGTTTCTTATAGTAGTAGGTACTGTCGATAACTACAAGTATCAAATGTGTGCTCAGACACATTTTAGCCCAAGATCCCAGAGCCGCCAGACATAACCTATTTTTAAATAAATGAAACCTTGCGTTTTGAGTAGTTTTTTATGTACTTGAACGCTTGGCGTACCTCCATCACTGAGTCTGTGTACCCGGTGAGAAAGGTGAGTAAAAATAAGAGTCACTTAATTTAAATTTAAATGACTGATATTTATACATATATGTTTTGTAAAATATCACTATAAATTAGTATCTAGTATCGCCAGTCACTTTCCGCTGACCACAACTTCTGACAGACGCTTTAAAGCTCAGAGAAAAATTAATTAACTTCACTTATTTTTAAATGCTTGGTTTTTATATATGTTATTCAGACAACTATTACAAAATTATATTTCAACAGTCAGACAAATTGTAATGACCAAACATCCCCCCAGACGTAAAAAATAGTCATAAAGCTCTCGCGCTCATACTAACAGCTGATTATTTTTTACGTCTGGGGGGATGTTTAAGAAAATTTGTGATTTCTCATAAGGTTCAATGTTAAATGCAAAAAACGTGTAATATTAATTACTTTTTTTTGGTTCTCTGTAGCTTTTCGAAACGACTCGCTCAGGAGCGACACATCACTAGAGGAGGAAGACCCTAGACGATCAATATTTACGTGAATATATTGTACAATATTTTGTGCAATAGAATAAGTTGGCCAACCCACACGATGCAATATTATTGCACAATAAATTAGTTCACGGCTGATACTTGTGCAGTCAACATGTGGAATAATAAGAAGACAGCAAGTTGTGTGGCCATTGCATTAGTTATAGCTGCAAAAAAAAAAAAGAGAGAAAAGGAAGCGTAGGTGGATGAAGGAATGGTTTAAAGAAAGAAATAAGTACACTCATGAAAATCTGTTAAGTGAACTGAGAATTAGTGAACCAAGTGATTTTCAAAACTTTTTGCGACTAGATAGTACATTATTTGATGAACTCTTGAGAATGGTTACGCTTGAAATTCAAAAAAGAGATACTATAATGCGAGATCTTTTCCCTTTGTAGCCATTATAGATGTTACCTTTATCACTGTTAACACACAACTGAACCAGTATTACACAATATTGCCCGCAGACGATGCAATATTTACTAGATTGCACAATAAAAATCAAACTCTTTTTGATTGACTCAATATATTGCGCAATCTTTCAATATGATCTACAGACGTTCAATATTATTGTACAATATCGATTATTGTGCAATATATTGTGCAATATATTGATCGTCTAGGGGCTGCTTAAGTATGCCGTCGCCAATTTATCAACGGCATAATTATTGTTGTGTGTGAATTATTTACACGTTTTGGAACGATATATATTAGGTAATTCTGTTTTTAACAGCTCACGTGTTTTATTTTGGCGCGCTGCCTACACTCGGTGAACGTACTCTAGCATAGAATATAAATATGTTACATCCTAACTAATTGATAAATGCGAATGTGTTTGTTTGTTATGCTTTCACGGGTAAACCGCTGAACATATTTCAAGAAAATTTTGCAAGGAGATAGATTGCATCCCGAGGAAGGACATAGGCTACTGTTTGTTAAAAAAAAAACAACTCTGAAGGGGTAAATTAGGGGTTGAAAGTTTATATGGAGAACCGATCATTTCTCAAGATAGGGATATGAAAATGCATATTCAGGCTTTTGGTTTTGCAAAATCATCCCTCAAGAGGGTAAAATTAGGGTTAATTTAAAAATTCACACGTAATTACCGTATATATAGCACGCAAAGACTGCTAACAAAAATGTCTAAATGTATAAACATTGTTTTTTAAAGTGGTACTACAATACGGTGGAACCGTTTTTGCTGTTTTAACTCAATAGCGATCGGAGCCGCGGGTAGCAGCTAGTATTCAATAAATCCAATTAATATGAATAATTACCGTTGAATATTAATAATTATTTAGGTAAATAAAATAGGATCTTTAGTCCGTGTAATATGTTAACTTTTATTGCCAACGTTTCGCATCTTCAGGCCTCAATAAATGCAGTTGTCTTGCTGTTAGGTATATAGTATTCGCTAAAAGTTTTGTAGCATATGCGTAACAACAACGGAAGAACCAATAGTAAAATAATCCAAAACTTTAATCAAAGATTATACCAGTTCCGACGCACACATACTACACTCGTAAGATAATACTGTCAAACATTTTTGTAAATTAGAGTCCGGCAAAGTCGCCGCTTCCACTTTAACCTGATGATTTAGTTATTCTTAATAATTAATAACCAGCAAAATATTAATAGTTATTAGTTACTAACAAATTACACTGACCGTAACATAAACATAGATAAAAAATATCGACCAATTTATATAACATCGTGATTGTGTCGATTTTATTCTAAATGCTTGCAGTTATTTTCGCGAGACTATTTATACCTCAATAATAGTTTGTCTAATGTTTAAAATTATTCATTTAGATACAATCATCAGTATTCGGTGGCAAGTTGTTTTTAAAAGTCAAAGTATTTTAGAAGTAATAGTGTTGTGTTGTGTGAATTATCATAAAGTATAGTTTCTATTTATTTAAATGTCTAGTTTCTGAACATGGCAGATGAGTATTGTACCACTGAACCATTGACAGTGCTTAGATATCGCGCTATTTATATAGGTTTAATAACAAATCGTGAAGTTAGAAGGCGTTGCATTTCACAAAATATTAACTAATATTTGAAATGGCATCCGTTTTTGAACAAATGCAATCTTTTTATTTTAAGACAGAACATACGCTATCTTTAAATGTCCATAACACACTGTGTAAGAGAAAAGGATAGCCGATCCACGTGCGCGATGTATTAGGCAAAATCTAATTTATATACAGAGTTTATTTATGTTTTTTTATGTACAAAAAAACTATTTACCCGAATTCTGTTAAACGAATTTTATGTAAAATGTTCTCCTCTTTCGTTTAAGACAGGTTTCGAACCGATCTGATTTAAATTGAGCGAATTATAAGCGAAAAACTTTTCTGTTTTCAATTTTCTCCCGTCTGGGACCAAAATTCAAAAATCCGACTCCGTTAGGATCTGTCCCATGTCCCATATTACAAATATGCCAAATTTCAACTTTCTATGTCTACGGACAGGTAATTAGATTAAATTTTCGTTACGCCTTTTCTTTACGCTTTTTTCTTACGTTTTTTTTCCAGCCCTCTCCATTCATATCTATAACGTCCCATAAGGAACTTCGTTCCAAAAAACTGTTCGTTTAGACCAGTACCAGCAGCCAGCAACGACAGTAATTCAGTCGCCTGCAATTTCTGTCTGGATCGATCTACTATCATACTATGCTAGTGATGTGTCGTTTTTATTTATTTTTTATTAAAAGGATGAATCTGAAATCTTCTTTCTTTCCTGGTTTCTTTCTCTTCACACAACAGAGTTAAAATAAATCATTCTTCCGCTAAACAACATACCTCTATGCTGCACAGTCACTACTTGAAAACTGCAAAATGCCTGCCGCACACTGAACCTGCACTAAAAGTTGCTGGTCCGTGCAAGTATAGGGTGCGAAATCGTACAGGTTGCAGGTTCGTACTGTACTGGTCGTGTTGGTGTAGTGTGAGCGATCTTTAAAAATGTACTTAAACTGACAAAAAACTGTGTTCACAGAAACCGGCCATAAATAAGTTGCTGGTTCGTGCAAGTATAGTGTGCGAAATCGTGCAGGTTGCAGGTTCGTACTGTACTGGTCGTGTTGGTATAGTGTGAGTGATCTTTAGAAAGGTACTTAAACTGACAAAAAACTGTGTTCACAGAAACCGGCCATAGATCAGGTAAATAAATACATACCTACCACTTATGCACTTACGCGTTTCTTTAATTGCTTTTTGAAGATATGATCATTATTGTTAATATTAAAGAGTGACGTCAAAATGCTTGTTAAGAGAAAAGGTTTTTAACGGTTTGTATAATTTAATTGTATTTATAATATCATCCTAACTCATAAACCTTTATAGTGTAATGTTAGTAAGTTTGTAAAATACGTTTATTTGTGTTTTAGATCTGATTGTTGTGTGTGGTTAGTTATTGACAAAACTTATAATTTATTCTAGTCGTGTGAACTACCAGTTATTTAAAAAAAATATATATAAGAAACTATTTATTCTAACCATTGTAAGTAAACATAATATGATTTAAATTCAAATTTTTTTGTTGGTAATTGTTTTAAAGCATACTGTGTTCATTGTTAATTTTAAACAAATAAAAGTACATTTTAAAGATTAAAGTAGTCCCCCATATTGCAAATAGTAATCGACATATTATTGTGTGCATAAATGACACATAAATTAATGTTTAGAATAGTTACGTTTTTCACACTTTACAAAATTCGAAAATTCTGATATAGGTTACTGACCGCAAAACAATTATGTCGTCCAAACCTTCTGCCGATTGATACATAAGCGAACCATTAGGGTGCAAACATATACTTCTGTCTTTTTTTACGCCGTAAGCACTGGCGTATCCAGGAGGGAAAAACAAGCACGGGTAACTTGGCTTAAGAAATTTCTAATTTGCTCCCTCCTGGGCCAAAAGCTGGGTACGCCCATGTTAACGTCATAGAAAAAGACAAAGTTTTTTTAACATCAACCAATCTTATCATCGGAGAAATCAAGGAATTACATCGAAGAAAGAGACGCAGATATATTTTCAATACGCTTTGTTGCGCTCACTCACCGCACATTGAGTAGATAGGCAATGATTCATATAGTTAATTAATGGATACATGATAAATAAGCTTTTTTCGTTCAAATGGGCTATTTCTAGTTTAAAAACAAAAGATTTAAATAATTAAAATAAAACAATAGCTTTATGGATTTACAATTTTCAAACTTAATAACATATTTATTTACTATTAAAAGATTTTTTTCATTGTGTTTTTTATTAACAATGTAAATAATTGGACTGTTTATTTTTGACACAAAAATACGTTAAAAATATCACTTTTATTTGTTAACACAAAAATGGAAAATATATACGTTTTTATTGCACATTTTTAGTCATTCAACTAAACATTTTCAGTAAGATAGCCATTTTTTTTGTTGGTCGATGGTGAGTTTAAAACTGAATTTTTTTCAGTAATTTATCTCAAACGCTGGAGAGAGGGGGCATCATTACCAAGTTTCTGCCCCGGTTAGAAAAAATCGTAGATCCGGGAGTACACTTTGCCATATAGACGGAGAGCTGGCTACGGAGAAAATGGGTGACTCGGTGCAGAGCTGAAAATTTGCAGAATAATAGGAGATAGTACAAGTAAGTAGGGAAAAAGTTGCCAGAAGGCTAGGCGGAAGATAAAGAGCCGCCAGAAGGCGCTAATGTTGCGAAAAATCAGTGCACTTCTGGCAGTTTCTATACTTATTCTGTAATTCAAAACTAGATTTTATATTATATATATTACACATTATATAGTTATAAGTGCATACTGAAAATTCAAACATGATATAATAATTACATTCGACAGATATTCAAAATTATTAATGACATTTTGATAGAAATAAAATTAATCGTCATATATTTTCATTAATAAAATAACGTTGTTATATCAACGTAATTTTATTAATTTATTTAATTTTATTTCTATCAAAATGTCATTAATAATTTTGAATATTTGTCGAATGTAATTATTATATAATGTTTGAATTTTCAGCATACACTTATAATTATATAATGTATAATATATCTTAAAAAAAAACTTCGGAGAAGTAAAAACTTCGTTCTGTGCTAAATTCAAAAACTTGAGGCGACTGAATCTTAAGATTATAACTTAAAAAAAAAAGAATTTCGAGGCAGACAAGAAATTGAAATCAAGCTCGAAATTCTGTGCGTAAGACGTCGAAAAAAAATGAATTTCGAGGCAGACAAGGAATTGAAATCCAACCTTGAAATTCTGTGCTTATAAAAGCTACAAGAGCAACAGCAAAAAAAATGCAAAGACGGTGTTCGCATAACTCCTTTAGTTACTACTAAAAAAACGCCGTCTGTGCACTTTTTTTTTGCTGTTGCTCTTGTAGCTTTTATAAGCACAGAATTTCAAGGTTGGATTTCAATTCCTTGTCTGCCTCGAAATTCATTTTTTTTCGACGTCTTACGCACAGAATTTCGAGCTTGATTTCAATTTCTTGTCTGCCTCGAAATTCTTTTTTTTTTAAGTTATAATCTTAAGATTCAGTCGCCTCAAGTTTTTGAATTTAGCACAGAACGAAGTTTTTACTTCTCCGAAGTTTTTTTTTAAGATTTCACGTCTTTTTCCAAAGTGTGAGACATTATTTTTATTTTTCCTCCAAAATAAGCATATGTGCATTTTTTATATTGTTGTATTTAAATGCAATAAAAGTGTTCATATTGTTGTATTTAAATGCAATGAATCTCCGAAATTAGAATATGTATTGTAAAAAACAACACGATCCTTACTCCATGCAACTGTGGTTTCGAGCGCGTCTCTCATGTATTTGTGGGCGTGACATGTAAGTTATATCGTGGCAGCACTTGATTACGCGCCAAATATAAATGCACTTTTGTAGTTTGTTAAATAAGAAGTAACAATCAAAAGTCGGTTATAGAAATTGCAATAATCGACTTTTGATTTTTACTTCTCATTTAACAAACAGTACTACAAAAGTGCATTTATATTTTGCCGCGTAGTTCAGTGCTGCCGCGGTGCAACACCTAGTGGTGCAATCGGCTCATCACACCTCCATGCGAATACCATGACATTCAATTTGTAAACAATCCATGTGAAGTCTATTAAAAATAAAAATGAGCTATAACAAGTCTATGCTCTGTGATACATGATTCTTTTTTATATTCATTTGAAATATGGATATTCTTGAAGATTCCATGAAGGCACATTTTGAAGGCATGGAAAAAAAATCAATGAACAAAGCCCACCATTAAAAATACAAATTTTTTTTCATATCATTTGTAAAATACTTATTTTGCATTAAAAAAAGAAGTTTCACTTCGTAATCTTTTCACTTTTTAATTTTTGTTGCACTTTTTATGATAAATATGTTTTTTAATAAATTAATTTATTTAAATCTAACTTCAATCATATATTTTGTTATTTTTTAATAAAAGATTTGACGAAAGTGAATTTTTCAAAAAACAAGAAAATAATAAAAATTAAAAATTAAAAAAGAAATAAAAATATATGAGAAAAAATTGAGAAAATAAATTAAAACTAAAAAAACAATTAAAAACATAAAAACAAATTAAAAATTGAAAAACAAATTTTCCAATGATGCTGGCGGGAATCGAACTCAAGACCCTGTTATTAGTTATTACTAGCCTAACGTCGTTACCGCTAGTCCACGGGCACACTCAGACTATAAGCTGTTATTGTGGTACAGAAGTATATATGGGTGATACGAAAAATCGGTCCTATGAAAGTCACGTGGTCACAGAACTATAAAACTTGGAAACTTGCTTCATATACACGGCGTTATATGGGACAAAGGCAAAATCAATGTATAAGAATACGCTAGAGATTCGTTGGCATTTAGCACAGAAAAGAATCTCTAGCGAGATTCTTCGATTATATAATATATAATCTAGTTTTGAATTACAGAATAAGTATAGAAATTGCCAGAAGTGCACTGATTTTTCGCAACATTAGCGCCTTCTGGCGGCTCTTTATCTTCCGCCTAGCCTTCTGGCAATTTTTTCCCTACTTACTTGTACTATCTCCTATTATTATGCAAATTTTCAGCTCTGCACCGAGTCACCCATTTTCTCCGTAGCCAGCTCTAAGCCAATAGGTATATCGTATTTTCGAGCTCTACTCGTAAAATGCAATTTACATACATAGCGGAAATATATCAATTCGAAGTTTTTCCTTTCTTGTTTCAGGATGAAAGTGGTGTAAAATTAGATTGATTGATGTTCAATAATGAATATGAAGAAGCCGGGATGGCAATGGAATTCACGAGCTCGTGGGTATTTGCTGTATGCTTCAATCATTGTGCTGACGTTTCTGTTATACTTTCAAAATATTCAAAATGAAGAATATAATAGTTTTAGTCTAACGGCGAATGATTTTAATAAAATAATCGGTAATACAAGTGGTACGTATCGAAAACTAACTCCATTTATACTTAGAGGAATTTCAAAATTTTGAAGCTGAAAACTATAAACCGTTGGGTAATAATTCCATATACTTTGATTCTATACTGAGCATAGGAATAAAATCGCAATCGAACCATTAGGGTGCAAACATATACTTCTGTCTTTTTTTACGCCGTAAGCACAGGCGTATCCAGGAGGGCAAAACAAGCACTGGGGGACCCGGCTTAAGAAATTTCTAATGTGCCCCCTCCTGGGCCAAAAGCTGGGTACGCCCATGTTAACGTCATAGAAAAAGACAAAGTTTTTGAAACAGAGATACTTTATTCAGATTGAATGCAAGTACCTACATCAAACAATCCTATCATCGGAGAAATCAGGGAATTACATCGAAGAAAGAGACGCTGATATATTTTCGATACGCTTTGTTGCGCTCACTCACCGCACATTGAGTAGATAGACAATGATTCATATAGTTAATTAATAGATATATGAATAATTCATGTTTTCTAAAAGATCTGCATAAATTGTTGAATTTGTTATTTGTGTATAATAAATATTGGTCCATTTTACATCGAGTGAATTTGGTTGCGGTGCAATAATTTTACGTATCTTGTAAAAATGCAGTTCTTTAGTGATGACGCTTTAGATGCCGCTGCCTTTAATAAGTTTTTGACTTTATATTCATTTTAGCATAATGACGCATAGTAAAAAGTAGTGATGTGCCGGATATCCGTATCCGTATCCGCGGATATCCGAGGGAGAAGAAAGATCCGTATCCGTTAGTTTTTGGCGGATCTTTTAGCTTATTAATTTTCAATTCATAGATGAAATTTTATATATATAGGTGATTAGGTAATAATGAAAAACTGTTAAATTCCATTCAGATTATTTTTTATTTTTTAAAATCGTATTTGGCACCTTTATATTGCAAACATTTATCGTAATGAGTACCATACCAATAGTACATAACTCAAAGGTACTAAAAAACTATCTTTATAATGAGATATTGCACATCGATCTTTGGAAAGAGATAATCTGTTATGAGAGTTAACTCTTAAAGAGGTCAATAACTTTTTCCCATAACAGATAATCTCTTTTAAAGGTCGATATTCAATATTTAAGCCGCGTAGGTAGGTACTCTAAGAAAGTTAAGATTCGTATCCGCGGAACTTGAAACCAAATATCCGTATTCAGATCCGTATCCGCGGATATACATTTTTAACGATCCGGCACATCACTGAAGAGCCGGTAGCCGGACGATAGGTCATATTTTAACAAATCTGAAATTTTTATATGTTATTTATAATAACATATAAGCCAATATTTATGATGACAGACATTTCCTCCCATTGTAATATCCCGGCAGACGCAATAAAATGTCCGCTGTATGAGCGCGATGATATTATTATGAATACATGTGAGTGCGAGTGAGAGCATCCGATGGCTTTTTTGACAGCTTCATGACATTTATTTGTTTAGACACACGCACAGTTTAACAATCTGTGTGTCATTGTTAGAATGACGAGCCGATTGTCGTCTCACAAAATTCTTCGTCGTCGCCTGCTGGGGGTTCTGTTACAATAAGTTTAAAAAACTATATTAAATATAGGCTATAATATCTTTAACAAACATTGTTTTAGAAACAGACAAATATTTAGTGTGGAGTTCGAAATGCCAAATCTCAAATATAAATATTTATACACCGGAAGTCATGAAGTTGGTTAAACCAAAGAAGCCCTTATCGTGCCAAAAAGATAAAAATCTTACATTTATTGATAGACGTATGAACGATACAGTATTACACGTTGCTCAAACAAATGCAAATGATAAAAAAATCAGCTGCTGTTATTCGATAGTGACACGAAGTCAAAGCAAAAGTGATCCTGATAACAAACCAAGGTAAATTTTTTTTGGAATATGCTCTAAGTAATAATAATAAGATTTTCACAAGTTCTTAGCTATGAATGATTTCATTACAGCATATTATCATCGTGTGAAGAGTTATCAAACCGAGTCATATTAAATTCATCAATAGAATTTATTATTACAAAATGCAAAAATGAAAATAAAGAGAAAATATACAGTAATGGCTACGCTGTAATTCACAGAAAACCTGAAGTGATTAAACGATCAGCTGAATTAAAATCTAATCCTGACATCGAGCCGTTAAGTGTTGTCATTCTTGGAATTGACAGCGTGTCAAGATTAAATTTACATCGAATGATGCCAAAAACAACCGAGTACCTCAAAACGCGAGGTTGGATAGAATTAAAGGGATATAATAAAATTGGTGAAAACACGTATCCAAATTTAATGGGAATTTTAACAGGTTTCGACAATCACGTTAGTCGAACCGTTTGCAATCCAATTAAACGGAATTTGCTTGACAAATGTCCAATACTCTGGTACAAATTTAGGGATTTGGGTTACGCTACCGCTTATGCCGAAGATGAAGCAAAAATAAATACATTTAACTACCAAAAAGTCGGATTTGTCAATCCGCCAACTGATCATTATTTTAGACCTTATGCTTTAGCAATAGAAAAAGAATTGGAGAAACTGGTACTAAATAATATGCATTATTGTCTTGGGCCAATTACGGCCGGTGAGAGAGTAATGAATTATGCATACAATTTCATTAAGGCATATGAAAACGACACATATTTTGGATTATTCTGGCTCAATTCCTTTAGTCATCAGGACTTAAATACCCCTTCCATGATGGATTCAAAAATAAAAAAATACTTCGATCAGTTGGAGACAACCAACGTCTTTAATAAATCGATGGTTATATTCCTTAGCGATCACGGATTAAGATTTGGAAAAATTCTTGAAACGGAGTCTGGATGGTTTGAGGAAAGGCTGCCTTTTTTTCAAATCTGGTTACCTGAATGGTTTACAGATAAATATCCTCAAGCATTACAAAACCTTAAAGTCAACACCAACAGACTAACTACTCCTTATGATCTTCATATGACATTGCAAGATGTGTTAGTTAAATCAGGACTTACGAATTCTTCCAAACCGAGTGATGCATGTCCTCTTTGTAAATCGCTTTTCGAAGAAATAGAATTTAATCGTTCCTGCGAAGATGCTGCAATCAGCAGTCATTTCTGTTCTTGTAGAACTCAAGTGCCTAATGTTGACAGATCTGACATGAAGATTGCAGCATCGGCTGAAGAAATTGTTAAAAAAATAAACAATTTGCTACGAGTTTTAGGTAATCAATCAACTAATCCTTGTGAAGAATTGAAATTAACAAACATAATCGATGTTCGTGCGTCTGTATTATCGAATAAAAAGAAGAGTGAAGCAACTTTGTATACGATTCTTATTGAAACTGTACCTGGTTTTGGTAGATTTGAGGCAAGTGTTCAGTTTAAAGACAATAATAAAACGATAGATGTGAAAGATGACATTAGTAGAATTAATAAATACGATAATCAAAGTTATTGCATTGATAACGACAGTTTAAAAAAATTTTGTTACTGTAGATAATTTTAATATAAAATCAAAAGCGTTTGAAAAAATTTGTGTGACAAACAAATCAATCTATTCGGAACCCAAAGGAATGGTGAGACCTCTGGTGAGAAATGCGCCGAACTGTCCTAAGGGGGGTTTTGACAGATAAACATTGATTTACAAAAGCATGCTGTTCTAAATCAATGTTTACCATATGTCTCCTGTCAAAAACCCCCCTTAGGAGAGTTCAGCGCATTTCTCATCAGAGGTCTCAGAGAGAGAGAGAGATAGAGAGAGAGGGAGAGAGAGAGAGAGAGTAAATTTTATCAATTGTCAATATTTTGAAGTTGGAATGGTCCCGTCGCCCAATTGGCTGGAATTTTTCTTTATGTACGGCGCCGAGCCTGTGTTTTAAAAAGTTTTAAAAACAGTTATTAACAGATGTTTGTTATTTATGTTTATAATTTTTGTGATTGTAAAGAAAGTGATATAATATTATAGTTTATATGCGTAAAATATTTATTATTATTACTTAAAAATATCGATAATCAGGTGTCATCATTGTAATATTATAAATTATATTTAAATTCAAACAAGAATTACACAATAACTAGACTAATTATTAATTTTTATTAGCCGGGTTCTTTGTAGTTTGATGTTTTATATTTTTTATTTATTTTTTGTAAGACTATTTTAAAAATATAGTGGAACCTCGATTGTTCATCACTGTTAATGTAAAATTCTAGTCAATAATGCTTTTGTTAAATAAAATACCATCAAGGTTACAATATTTTGTTTTATTTAAGATTTATTACGTCATGCATGTTAGGCTTTAATATTGAAGACTCACTGATCGGCTACATCGTATTTTGGCACCTATGGGAAGGCTACAGTACGCGCCACGAATCTAAAAGACTCGAAAGTTAAATGCGAATGCAGGCTTGCGCTTGTTTGTACAGTCTGTTGAAAAACTACAAACTCGCTAGTCAACAAAACTAACATAGCAACAGAGATAGCAATAACAACTTGACAATAGTGTACTCGACTGTACTTTGAAGCAGGAAAGCGACAAGTAATAAAGGCAACGAGCGATCACTGCCAATCACCGACGAGCGCACGTTCCGTGCAGGTAGCTGGGAGGTGGCGCTAGTATCAACGGCCTAAAGGCCGCTGCACACGAGGCTAGAAATGCTGCTAGGAGTTCTGTATGAATCATTGCCTATCTACTCAATGTGCGGTGAGTGAACGCAACAAAGCGTATCAAAAATATATCTGCGTCTCTTTCTTCGATGTAATTCCTTTATTTCTCCGATGAGAGGATTGGTTGATGTACTTGCATCTGAATAAAGTATCTCTGTTTCAAAAACTTTGTCTTTTTCTATGACGTTAACATAGGCGTACCCAGCTTATGGCCCAGGAGAGGGCAAATTAGAAATTTCTTAAGCCGGGTTACCCGTGCTAGTTTTGCTTTCCTGAATACGCCAGTGCTTATGGCGTAAAAAAAGACAGAAGTATATGTTTGCACCCTAATAGTTCGATTGCTATTTTATTCCTATGCTCAGTATAGAATAAAAGTATATGCCTTCAAGGCAAGAACCGGATACGGCCCTGAAGATGTGTTTTCTAATCTCAAACGTTGCTCTAAATTGTAAAAGAACTCACTTGCACTGTTTTGTTGACTCCGAGGAAATTTTGTTTCTTTGGTACTGCTAGCAGAGTCTCGATGCAGGGTCCCGTGGGATATGTCCTGCACATAATCTCCACGTGTCATAGCTCATCAGTATCAGGATTGGCAGGATACCAACTTGTCGATTCATTCCTGTTAGGTACACCACCTCACTCAAAGACCAACACCCACTACACTAGTTACCTGTGTACAAGAAAGAATATGCATTTGACAGATTTATTAGTGTATTTGCTGTAATATTGCGTTGCGTTGGTCGGATGGCGCTACACACGAAGCTGGTTTTCCACGCACGCGACCTCACAGTCGAGTCAATTCCATTTTCGCAACTAGCGCGGCAGCCAGCACAAGTTCCAGTCGTGATTCCAGCAACAAAACGAGCTTCTTGTGCAGCGATCTTTAGAGTAACTGACAATTAGGCTTTTGAAAAAAAAATAATTATCAATTTTTTTATTGTATTTTAAAACTTTATTATAAATAATATTGATAATCGATGCGAAAATCTTTCAAAAAACTTTTTTTAAATTAATTATAAGCAATTTAAAATTGATAAAATATTTAAAAAAATCACGTGACTGCAAACGCACTAAAATTATTTTGGACAGTTGTGACGTCATAACGGTAAAATGTATATACGCAGTATACTATCAATGGCTTCTACATGTGTATTGACTAAAACATTATGACGTCACATTATGTTCGGGAAATGTCGGCGCGTTCTCGGAACTGGGTACAAAAATTTATTTTTAATTTGATATAACTTTTGAATTATAACGAAAATAAAAAAAAGAAAAATAGTTTTGTTATAAAACTTATATACGATCTTTCCATTTATGACAAAAAAAAATTTCATTCAAAAGCCCAATTTTTAGAACAGAAAGTTTTCATATGCCCAACTTTATCCAAATCGCATCCCCGGATTTATCACCGTTTCGGAGATGAGATTTGGTCGGTGGAGGGGTTGGGGAGAGTCGGCGTCGAATTTCAACACCACTACCGTGCTCAGCGTCCTTAAAAATAGGGAGAAAACATTTTTTTCGGTAAGTGAATGACGTAATGTACGTTTAATACCGTTCAGGGGTGTTTTTTTGCCGTTTTGGGGGGTTGCGTGGTCTTTAAGATGTCGCTGTAGGGGAAACAGCGCAAGTTGTTTTATGCGACTTTAGTTCAACTTTGTTAGCTTGTTCAAGATGATTTACTATTTTTGATTTAAATCTTTGATTAACGTCTGATTAGAACTCTTCAATAAATAAAATTATCGATCAATTTTTCAGACAAATATATTAACAAACAACATATAAGAATTAATACATTATTAATTAATTTTTATATTTTTTAGATCAGTTCTTAAGAAAATCCAAATCCGAACCGAAATGTTAATGTATTCATTTTTATATATTTTTTGTTAATATATTTGTCTGAAAAATCGTCGATAATTATTTATTGAATATTTCTGATTTACATCATTTTTATAAAAATTTTAAAAATTCTTGTATCTTGCTTCGTTTGTCTCACTCATTATTACAAAGGCAAATTGCGCATGGACTTTTCAAGGTTTCGCAGCCGTAACACAAAAGACATTAATTTCATCGAATTTTTCTACATAATATTTTTAATGTAAAACTTGATTAAAAAAAACTGGTACTGGGTTTTTTTCTCTAGCTCGCATTATGCATTAGAAGTAGGCTGTCAAAGTTGAAAATATTCATTATTTTAATAAACAATTAACTCTTTATTATACAATTCCTATAATTATTATTTTCATGACTGCAAATTATATCTACAACGTATTTTTAGTTATTTCTATACATTTTTTATAATAATACACTCAAAACGAGTCATTTATTAAGTTGACAACGCTACAATTCCAATAATTGTTACAAAAAACAAATTAACAAGAATCTTCCGTAGCACCATGGATTTTATTATTGCTTAGGAGTCAATTAAACATATTCAGAAGAAAAATTGCGACGCCCTAATTTTGTAAACGATTTTTTGTAGGGCCGTGTTTAAAATGACAAAATATATCTTACCTTCCAAACAGTCAAACAATTCGCAAATCACTATTTATTTTAATGTTGTTTTAAATTTTACAAATATGTCGATGAAAACATTATTTTTGACTGGAATTTACACTGCGAAAAAATTTTACGTTAAAAAAATAAAGCGTTACTATAGAAATACCTACTGATGATTCGACGATGACTGATTAATTATTATTAGGTACCTTTATTTCCTTACTTTATTACTCACTATGTATACAGATTGCAAAATAAACTATTAAAAAATACTTTGTTTTAGGTTGATTTGACGTTATCATCACAAAGATAATTAACAGACAAAATAAAACAGACATTTTGTATCTAAACAATAAAATATACAAAATAATGAAGCCTTTCTTTCAAATCAATTAAAAATTTTATCGTAATCAGTTAACGGTATAGTTTGTTTATAATTCGATTGATTGTTATCTATTTAATTTTTAAAATCTGTGTTTGGCTTGCTCTCCAATGTTTGTTACAAGGGGCTGCAAAAACTACTGTTCCTTCACTGATCAGGTCTATATACCTACACTTTAATAAATTAGATCCATAATTTATAGTTTCAGACACTAATGACGTTCATGTTGATTCGTCTATAAATGACTAATACAAAAAAAATACGTGTGGCACTCGGGGACTGCCGCGGTAAAGCTATTACATATTCTTTTTAGGTCTTTAAGTTTTTCTTCTCTATAAAACGAAAATAGCTAGGTATAAATAATAAGGTATAAATAGTGTAATTACACACCAAAACAATTATTCATTCAAAAAATTTGAACAAGAGTTTGATTATAGAATTTAGCGCGATGTACATTTATATAGATATGATATCATATATACTTTCTCTGCATATAACCTAAATAATTTAGGTTATTTTTATAGCAGTATTATATATAAATTCATTTATACACAAATAAAGATAGAATCAGTTATGAGCAGTTATGCAGTTATGAGCACACAAACACCGTGCCGAAGTCTGCCGAACTGAAACGACGTTAGACGATGTACGGCTGTCAACGCCGCACCGCTGTGCCGGTCGGAGTGGGGGGTGTTAGGTTTTTTCGTTACGGAATTTCTTGATTCGGTCGCCGCGCTCAAAGCCCGCGATAGAAGCTTTGCAATAGCTTAAAAACTACCGAAGCGATTTTATTGGAACTATCAACAAGGCCGTAGCCTGCAGGAATTCACTTTGTTCGAGCTCTGAACCAGAGACAATAAGTAACAACTTTATTTATGTAAAATTATAATATATGCTTACTATAGTATAATTTAACATAAATAAAAAATTTAATTAAAACGCAAACGACGCGGATTGTCACCAGAAATAATGCGCGTGACAACAATCTCTGGACTGATCTCGATATCACGATGAACGCTCATCAAGGCTAATCCAGTCAGTCGTGACTGTCCCAAGCTGTTTCTCTTTTTAGCCTCCCCAACGAGGAAAAAGTACGCTCTGGCGTCGCCGTCGACACAGGTAGCGTCGCGAGTATTGACAGTAGCTTGTAAATCATGGAAAACATTATTGCGTTTACAGCTGTCAAGCGCTTCTAGTGGTGTAGTGGGCCATTCCGCAGCATCTATTTTCGACTACTTCGCTCGCCACACCGATAACCCCCCTTCAAAACTTGTTTGATTTGACAAGTTTACCAAACACTTTCATGAATCCGTATTATTTGTAAATGTAATTGTTAGTTACGAAAAAACCTTGTACTGACTTGCGATCAACGCCAAAACGGCATATGATATGAAATGTAACAATGAAAGATGAGTGAGAAAGATGGAGCGTTTCTGTCACTCATCCTTCATTGTTACATTTCAGATGGATGCCGAAAAACGTGGAATCCACAGATCCGAAAAAAGAGTCGAAAATATTTTAGTAGTATGTATAAAACGGTGGATTGGCTAAAGCATTTCGGGGGGGGGGGGGGTGGTGAACCCCCAAACACCCTCCCCCGCCTACGGACTTGACTTTCAATAATCGAAAGTAGACAGTTTTAGAACTTTAGAAGTATATATGTAGATATCATAACACTATGTTGTCAGGGAGCAGAATGGTTTTTGTGCAGAGTATTTAACGAATAATATACATGCAACACTAAGTCTACGAAAAATAAAATAGAAAATTAATATACACAATGGTCTTTATTTTTTTTCAGTGAGATTAGTATTTAGGTCTTGCGGAAAGACCTAAAACTTAACAAAATCTTAATGACCGTTTGCGTCACTAATGCCAAACGCGTTTCCTGCAAATATTTTTTTACTCCTATATAACTAGACCGTCTATGTATCCTATATCGTTCACACAAACATATCTTTCTATTTTGTACATACCTGAACTATATTTTCCAAACGGACCAGTGGTCAAATATTGTTAAAGTTATTAATCACCGGTAACTAATTCCGACACAACACACAAAGCACTGTTCTTATGTGAAAGTTTTAAAGTAAACTGTTTTATTTTTATTAATCAATAAACCACCGTTTCCATAATACCTATTGGATTGTTATATAACCTCTATATCAAGGACATTCCATTTCTACTTTGTTTTGTAGCATATATATATTTGACAGAAGGACAGCGTGGTGTAATGGTCAGCGTGCTGGCCTTTGGATCGTATTATCGTGGGTTCGAATCCCACCTCTGCTCATGGATATTTTGTGTTTGTCGTTTAGACCCGGCTTTTGATAAGTATTCTCTTGTATATGTGCATACGCTCTATATATGTGGATATATTATGTACAATTATTGGATATACCTTTTAAAAAAAATATTTGACAGGTATGGCGTCATTTTCATACTATTAAAAAATACTAAAACCAATTGTCAATATGAAATCATTACTTTTAGATTACAATGCAAATTTTCTTACAGATCTTTCTTAGATAGATGTATCAATTTGAAAATGCGCGGGATTTCTCCTGTCAACAAATAAATAAACACGTGTTTCGTGCTTTTTCAAAAACAACCCCTTCAGAGGGTGAATAGAGGTAAATAGTCTAAAAATAAATATGGGTGTCATTTTCCAGGTTTGTCGGGAACTTGATGACGTGAATTTCATCAATTTTGAAATTTATTAGGGGCGTCTACGTCGAGAAAGTAGCAACTGTCAAATAATGGGAATGCATTCGTATTTCGTCTCAATCGCGTACAAAGCCGCGGGTAAGAGCTAGTTAGATAATAAAATAACGCAAATATATTCTGAGTTGATTTTTTATTTGAATAAAAATATTATTTTAATATCATTTACAAATATTAATTATTAATAATAGCGCTATCCATTCTGCTTTATATATAATAATCTGCAGACTTTACAAAAACATTTTATTTGTTTCCTATATAATTTATAAATAATTTTTAACTTAATTTTAAACAATACGAAAATAGATATGTTTATAATAATATTTAACAACTTTATTTAATTATTTCTATCTAATGCTTTATATATTTTCTATGTCACAGCGTTTTCCATTTTCAACGTTTCTGCAGATATATATCATATGAAGTTTTCAATTTTCACTCAAACGCATTATTTATTATTGTTACGAAGTTGCAAAATGTTTCTTTAAATATTTGTCTTTTGATAATAATAACTGATCTAGACTATTTTTATGTTGTACCACAAAATTATCAATTTTTATTTGCATACCTGATTTAGAATCGTGAAACAGCAGTCTTTGAGAAGTTGAAAATTGTTTTAGATAACTTTAATTAATGTAATTAATTACAAAATATCAAATATTGACGAAAAACAACTATAAAAACTGTAATTTATTACGGAGATTATAACCTGACCCTTTCGCAGTGGAAGGAAGGTGCAGGTTAAATTATTTTATAGAAGTTTATTAAAACTGAACTCGTGTATTTAGGTATTATACTAAATATATTTTTAACAGTAATTATGATTTATTATTTTATAATTGATTGAATTATGTCGTTACATTTAATCTAATAATTAAATAGGTTTATTAGCCTCAGTTCACCCAGTTCTTACTGACTTATTTTAAAACTGATTTAAAGCGCGTGTCGACGACGGATATTTTATGATAATTAAGAAATTGTAAATGAATAAGTAGATTTAAACTCCGAGCCAACTTTACTCTTTAAAAGCTAAAACCAGAATGCATTTTTGAATTTAGAATTTTTAAAAATAGTTTAAAAATATCTTTGAAGTTGATTGTATAATTAATGATAAAGTTATTCAATTGATACTAAAACAGGGGTGTACTGAGTCTAATAAATTATGATTTATGATAAAATAATTTTAAAATGTACGTGTCTAATTAGACCCGTTACAGGCTCCTTCCCTTAAAGATTGCTTACTCCGGGTGATGTTGTGAGTACGGCTTCAACTGATCAATATGGGCACGAAATCTTTGGCTAGTAGTGGTGTCTTCTACTTCGCACGATACTGGGGTTGAAAAACGAATGATGCGTCTTGGAGTCGACCAGCGAGGTATAAATTTCTGGTCTTCATTAAATCCTGGTGGACCGTGAAGACGCTGGAGAACTAGCTGCCCCACCGTGAAATTGTGATGCGGAGGACGACGAAGGTTGTAGTACTTGGCGTATTTATTTCGACTCTGACGGATTGCTTGTTCGACTTCAGCATTGGTGGGTTTTTCGGTGGCATCGAGTGCAATGTCGAGTTTCCACTGTCTATCCAGTGGTTGTGGAAGTTCCCTTCCCAGGAATATCGCTGCTGGTGACGTTTTAGTGCTCTCGTGATAGCCTGCATTGTGTGAAAACTTTACATACGATGTGTAGCTATCCCAGTCTTTGTGTGCTGCCTCGTACTGCTTAAGTATAATGGTAAGTGCTGCCTTGATGTCCCTGTTAGGACGTTCTGCCATGTTTCCTTCTGGCCGATAGGGTGTTGTCGTCACGTGTTTAATACCCCATTGTAGACACATGTTGGCGAAGCTAGTGCTAGAAAAACAACGAGCATTATCGGAAACTATAGTATTTGGTGGACCAAATTGCGACCAGAGATTGGTAAGTTTGTTGACAGTAACTGCTGCTGTAGCCCTCCTGACAGGAATGATGTCTAACCATTTGGAGAAGGCGTCGATGACAACTAAACAGTATCTGTTGTTCTTAGAACTATTGATTAGCGGACCGATGTGGTCTATATAGATTTTGGACCAAACTGAAGTCGGAGGTGTCGATGCTAGTGGAGCTCTTTGATAGCGGTTCGGAGCTTTGCATTGTTGGCACAGATCACAGCTGCGGATGTAGTCTCGGACGTCTTGATATAAGTTTCGCCACCAGAAACGTTTGCTGATGTGACGGTATGTTTTCGTTATCCCTTGATGCGCTCCTGTTAAACTGTTGTGAAAATAATATATGACCATTTGCTGCAAATTATGAGGAATCATGATTCGTTTTAGCTTCCGTCTGCCAACTTGCTTCACCAGAAGATCGTCTTTGATCACGAAGTTATCGACATCTTCACCGGAGTTAATCCTGGTTCTGATGAGTTCGCAATCTGGATCGGTTCTCTGATGTTGCTGGATGGAGACGAATGATAAAGGTACGTCTTGAAGTAGATTTAAGTGTTCTGACGCCGATTCAGGATGTAGTTGGTTGTCTTCTTCTTGATATAACCTAGATAACGCGTCAGCAATAACATTTGATTCGCCTTTGATGTGTTGAACTTCATAATCAAATTTTGTTAGTTTTAGGAGCCATCTGCCCACTCTTCCTAAATTTTTCGGGTGTCGGTGAAGCCACATTAAAGCTGCGTTATCTGTTTGCAAAATAAAATGTTGTCCTTGTAGAAACTGTTTGAATCGTTCCAGAGCCCAAATTATTGCGCATGCTTCGCGTTCGTAGGTTGTGTAGTTCAGTTGAGCGTCGTCGAACTTCTTGCTCGCATAATATATGGGATGCATACCATCTTCATATTGCTGTAGTAGAACAGCTCCCATAGCGTGTGAGCTTGCGTCGGTTTGCACCGTAAACATTTTATTAAAGTTGGGAAATTTTAAAATTGAAGATGACAATAGTGCCTTTTTAATTTTGTTAATTGCCTCAGTTTCTGTGTCGGAAATTTTGAATTTTACGTTTTTCTTCTTTAAGTGATGAAGAGGTGCCGCTATTGTCGAAAATCCTGGAATGTATCTTGCGAAGAAACCTGCCATACCGAGAAACGATTGGACTTGTCGCAAATTTTTGGGAATAGGCATATTCTGAATAGCTTTGGCTCGTTCTGGATCTATCGTCATGCCTTCGGCTGATATCACGTGCCCCAGAAATTTTAATCTTGACCTGCACAATTTCATTTTTTCAGGGTTTACTGTAAACCCTGCATCTCGTAGACGGTTGAAAACAATCTCTAAGTGCTTCAAGTGTTCTTCGATATTAGATGAATGCACCAATAAATCGTCAAAGTATGGTACGACGAATTTAAATCGAACATCAGCAAACGTATCTTGAATAATTCGATTTAATGCTTGCGGTGAAACATTGAGTCCGAATGGTACTTGATTAAATTCAAATTGGCCCAATGGAGTGGTGAAGGCCGTGTACCTTTTAGATGACGGTGATAAATTCAGTTGATAGAATGCAGAGGTCAGATCAAGAATGGTAAAAACAGATGAGCCGTGAAGGGACTGAAGGATGCTGTCTATATGAGGAGGTGGAAATGCGTCGAATATTATCTTCTGATTTATTCTTCTATAATCAATGCATAAGCGTTTGCCTCCGTCCTTTTTCTTAATCAAAAACGCGGGTGCGCTGTACGGTGAACGACTCGGTCGGACAATTTTTTGCTCGAGTAATTCTTGGATATGATCTTGCATCTCTTGCGCCTTAATTGGATTTAATGGATAAGGTGATTGTCTGACAGGTACATTATCTTTAACGTAGATTTGATATGTATAGTTTTTCACGCGACCAGCTTTGTTGGAGAATATTTCATTGTATTTGTCGATTAATTGTGATAAAGACGTTTCTTGTTTTTCAGAAAGAGCGAATTTTTCTTCAACAGCGCAGTGAATGTAATTTTTATTGATGATATTTTCATGAGACACAAATGGAATGGAGCTTGATGTGTTAAATGGGAAGGAAAGGGTTTTATTACTGAAGTCAATACGAGCTTGAGTTTTCTTTAATGTGTTGCTGCCAATTAGAAAGTCGTATGGAAGTTCCTTAATGACCAAAAAATTCATTTTCCACGTAAAGTTTAAAATTTTTATTATTGCAGAATATCGCTGTCGAACATGTACTTGTCTTCCATCGGCCAAGGTAGCATTTGTGTAAGTTTTGACAATCGAACCGATGCCGCTTTGATTTAATTTTTGTGCGATAGATTTAGAACAGTAGTTTGATGATGCTCCAGTGTCGAGTAATGCAAGAAAATTGTTATTTGATATCAATATTTCTATAACAGGAAGCGATATCGATGAATAGTTTCTGTCGACACTGGAATTTATTCGTTTTTTGGCTGAGAATTTCTTGATTGTCTTTTCCGGCATTCTTGAATGGTGTGACCTGTTCGCTTACAATAGTTGCACGATTTGTTTGACGAAGAACTAGATTGTTCTTGACTTGACTCCGGAGTTAGATACTGTCGTTCACGACGTTGAATTTGGTCTATCTCCGTGCCAATATGCTCCAGTTCGCGTATAGTTTGAGGAATTGCGCGGTATTTAATATATTCAAATGTATTTCGGTTGGTGTGAGCCCATATCGTATCAATTATTTGTAGTTCCGACATTTGAACGTTAAGTACTGTGATTTTCTTTACAACGTCTCTTGTGAACTGACTAAATGTTTCATTCTCGCGTTGATTTCTGCGGACAAGGTGATCCACCAATATCGTGATGTCAATTCGAGACAGGTAAGTATTCAATAATTGATATTTTATAGAAGCCCATGATGTGTGTGTCTGCATTGCAGCTGTCCACCAGGTTCTAAGTTCGCCAGTTGTTTTCATTAGTAAATAATATATTAATTGATTTTCAGGAAGCAGATTAGTATCGACAACGTTTTGAATTTCTTGCATGAAGTTGACCAAAGCTTCAGGTGAAGATCCATCACAGGTAGGTATTAGACGTGTGATATTGTCAACGTCCATTTTAATTTTAACAGGTATAACTTGGTCATGTCTTTCAGGCGATCTCATCGATGCGGTTTGAATTTGTTGAAGCGCTTGGCTGATGTTAACAACTGTTTCGTGAGTACTTCTTGCGACGTGTAATCCAGCACGAAGAAATTCTCTTGTGCTGGGAGAAGTAGGATTTCTTTCTTGCGTTGTTGGATTTTCATTTGTATGCATTGATGAATTTTGAGGTGCCGACAGTTCTGCATTATTCTCTTCACCGTGAGGCGAATCAGGACGAACCGTGCGACGTGTATTTCTGCTTGCCATGATGGATATATAAGCACTATATTTTATTTTAGTTGTTAGAATTTAAATTTTAATGAATTTTATTAAAATGTTTATTTCAGATTGAGACTTTTGTAATAATTTGTTAATTACGCAATAGGTATAACGTTTCAAGTTATATTGTGTTATTAGATTTTAAGTTTTAATGTATTTTGAATTTGTTTTAAATAATTTATTTAGATTTTAAGTTTTAATAGTATTTTAAATTTGTTTTAAATGATTTATTTAGATTTTAAGTTTTAACTATAGCTCTGCTACCATTTTTATAACCTGACCCTTTCGCAGTGGAAGGAAGGTGCAGGTTAAATTATTTTATAGAAGTTTATTAAAACTGAACTCGTGTATTTAGGTATTATACTAAATATATTTTTAACAGTAATTATGATTTATTATTTTATAATTGATTGAATTATGTCGTTACATTTAATCTAATAATTAAATAGGTTTATTAGCCTCAGTTCACCCAGTTCTTACTGACTTATTTTAAAACTGATTTAAAGCGCGTGTCGACGACGGATATTTTATGATAATTAAGAAATTGTAAATGAATAAGTAGATTTAAACTCCGAGCCAACTTTACTCTTTAAAAGCTAAAACCAGAATGCATTTTTGAATTTAGAATTTTTAAAAATAGTTTAAAAATATCTTTGAAGTTGATTGTATAATTAATGATAAAGTTATTCAATTGATACTAAAACAGGGGTGTACTGAGTCTAATAAATTATGATTTATGATAAAATAATTTTAAAATGTACGTGTCTAATTAGACCCGTTACAAGATAAACTATACAATTTGTGATATCAAACTCTAACATAGGTTCCACGTCCATTTTGTGTTTAAAATGGAAAACGATATTTATGTATATGAAAATTAATTAATGAATTTTATTAGCTATCTACTATTAATTAATTAACTACTATTTTCATGTTTAGTTTAATTTTCTTTGGTACAAATATAAGTTATCTTTCAATAGACTTCTGCAAATAAAAAAAAAACTCGGGTTGCTAATTAATTGCGAAACACTGTTTTAAAACAAATTAATAGTATATTGTGCGACTAGTGAGAGAAGGAGAAGATTCCATGAGCGTGAAATTTGCCGCACGAGCGTAGCGAGTGTGGTAACACGCGAGTGGAATATTCTCCTTCGATCAATAGTCGCACATAATGTTTTATTCAACTAGCACGAGTAATATGTAATCGGGGCCCTGATAAAAGAGGGAAAAATAATAAATCACTTCATTGATTGACGTACCCACCGCCCTCGATGCACACAAGATGGCCCTGACTTTCGCTGAATTGCGATGCTGTTTTCATTTATACAAATCGCTACCGCGTTCCTATTGGTCCAGAAACCATGAAGTAATAATTCATTACCGTACAGTTTCGGCTCGCTACCGCGTTCCTATTGGTCCACAAACTATGCAGTAATACAGTTTCGGCTCATTATTAGCACTCTACGCGTCAACATGAAGTAATTTATTATTTCTCCCGAATTTAGCAGGGCCCCGAAATTATATATTACTCACGCGTGTTGAATAAAATGTCTTATTTTATATTTAAATATTATTAAAATCATCTACAAACTTTCAAATTTAGTAAAACATTTTTCCATGCAGTACAAATTCGAATAAACTTTTGCTTAGGCCGTTATTTTAACTAGTATAAATTAGTGAGTTTTGATTAGTTATGTACCTACCAATCACAATGTCTAAAATATCTAAAGTATAAGTCTGTTCAAGATCAGTTTTAATATAATCCGATAATTCAATTAAATTAGTAAATAAGAACTCGAAGTCAATAACAGCTTTAAAACGTCAATCATATTATTCCACATACCGCTACACTAGCAGTATGTGCTATATTATCGCTTTGCGCGTCAGACCTGAGTAGAATAAGTGCTACACTTCCATACCATGAAAATAGCGAGACAAGCGTTGGCGTTCCGAGGCGTAGTGGATAAGGCCAAGGCCTCGGGTTCGATACCTGAATTTGATTTTTTCCTATTCCATTTTATTCCACTTTAGCTTAATTCTTTAAAAATTTTTTTAAAACATTTTTCAATTCTTTTTTTCATTTTTCATACAGTGGAAAACTAGCGGAAGGTGCACTTTTGATTTCGCCAACTATTTTCAGATTCTTTTCAAATATTTTGGAGTAAAACGTTAATAGTCAGTAGCGTACTATTTTTAAGGCGCGGCGCACAATTTTAATACTCTGCCACCAATATTTTTAATTTTTCAAGTTTGATATTAAAAAGAGGTAGGTATACGTTTTGTTTATTAAATTTAATGAGAAGAAAAATTCGCAAAATAAAGAAATGGGCTACCACAATACTTTCATATGCGTAACTCAAATGTGTGCCTATTCTTTAGTACTTTGTATACTGGTGCTATTATAAGTTATAATGAACCCCCCATTTTTAACTTCCCGCTTAAAAAAAAAAAAAAAATTTTTTTTTTTTTTCAAAAATCGGGAAGTTATTGGTTTCACCCCGATTTTCGAAAATCGAGTTTTCGCCAGATCTCGACGTTTTAAGGTCCTAGGAAGCTATTGAAACTATTTTGGCGATGATGTCCGTAGGGCTGTATGTATGTGTGTGTGTGTGTGTGTGTGTGTGTATGTATGTATGTAAACCTTTTATATCTTTTGAACGGAGTGTCCGACTGAAACGCGGTTTGCGGCATCTGACGTGATCTTGGTGAACTTAGACTTCCTGAAAATTTTAAACGATTCGGCACAAAAAATTTTGAGAAATCTTAAAAAAACAAGTTTCAAAAATTTTTAAAAATTTGTTTTTGTAAAAAAATTTCTAAACTACTAAACCGATTAATTCCAAAAACTAATCAGCTCTTCTCCTTAACAAACTGCGTCGATTTCCGCAAACCGCATCAAAATCGGTTCATTTGTTCACGAGAAACCGTGAACGAAAAAATCGTAAAAAAGTGTTTTTTTAAAATGATTCTTAAAATTGTTATCAGATTGATTTTTTTGTAACAAATTACTTTCTTAAGCTAAAAAAAACTGCGTCGATCGCCGCAAACCATATCAAAATTGGTTCATTTGTTCATGAGATAACGTGAACGAAAAATTAGGAAAAAAGTAATTTTTAAAAATTACTCGTAAAATTCTTATCAAATCGATTTTTTTGTAATAATTTACTTTCTTAGGTTAAAAAAACTGCGTCGATTGCAGCAAACCGCATCAAAATCGGCTCATTTGTTCACGAGATATCGTGAACGAAAAGTTTTTAAAAAGTGTTTTTTTTTTAAATTGCTCGTAAAATTCCTATGAGATCGATTTTTCTGTATTAAATTACTTTTTAAGGTTAAAAAATTGCGTCGACTGCCGCAAATTGCATCAAAATCGGTTCATTTGTTCATGAGATATCGTGAACGAAAATTTCGTAACAAAGTGTTTTTTTTTTGAGCTCGAAGAGCTAAAAAATAAACTTCTTGCTATATTTGATATATTTTTGGGCGTTTTGAACTCGAAAATAGCGGGAAGTTACAGGGATGGCCTGCAGGGTCAAACTACTTTTCAAATTTTTTTCAGGTGAAATATCCAACAGGTACATTTTTGCACACTGCGTGCCACAATGAGTCAATTAAAAAAATAAATAAATGAAACCTAAATTAACACTTAATATAATAAAACTTTACGGGATACAAGGCCAAAATATTAAAACAATTTTTATTCACTAAAACATTATTTATTGGTCAAATTTCGAAAAATGTCTTGCCTTCTTCAGGACCTTAAAAATCCGTTTATTAAAGATTTTTAAGGCCCTGAAGAAGACAAGAAATATTGCCGAAACGTTGACCAATAAATAATGTTTAAGTGAATAAAAATTGTTTTAATACTATAGCCTTGTATCCCGTATAGCTTTATCATATCACAATATCAAGGTGTCTTATTTTATTTTGTTAACTTTTAATATATGTATTTCTAAAATTTTAATAGTAAATCTACACTTAGCTATCAGATTTCAAGTAAATATCATGTTGTATGTGATAGTACTTGGATTTTTGATTCACAAAATTGGTCATTTAGTAGTGAAACAAGTTGATCAACATATTTTTACTAAAAATACATAAAACAATAAAAAATATTGATGAAAAAAACAGCATAGATGCACTGGAATAGAAGTTATATCTATAATATTTTGAAATTATCATCTTATAAGTTCATTTTATCTCTACACAGTTCAAATAATATTCTTAAAATAATAAAAGAGTTTAACGTTGTATAAAAATATTATCTTCCTGATGTTAGCAGTGATATTTTGTTTTATTTGAATGTTACCATTACGTTCTACCATTTTTCTTCAGCATTTTGCTTGTAACGATAACGTTAGATTACCCATGACAAATTAATTATTGTTTTTTATGCCTAGGCTATAAACGCTACTAGATTTGCCTACTAGTTTTCTAGAGCTGGTTTTCTGGATTGCTGTTAAGTGCTCGCTTCACACGAGACTTTTTTCAAGCTTGTTTTGTGGATAGATCTTGTGCGAGCGTAGTGACAGTTCGAATATAAACACAGAGCAAAACGTGTCTGTGGTCTGACGTTGAGCAGAATGACGCCATGTTGGTTTGTGGGCGTTTGTTCCAGTAGCCTACGTGACAAGATACTGCTTCCTGATTGGTTCTTGCTCATACCTAGCAGCAAATCTAGCAGGGAAAATAGCCCCTGTTCTAATTTTAAAACCTATCTTGTGAGCTAGCAGGCCTGCCCGCAGTGTCATTTCCAGCTTCGTACCCAGCCTACCGGCTAGCGCAACTCCTAGCAGCGTTTCTAGCCTCGTGTGCAGCGGTCTTCAGTGCTGCAAACCCCAAAATTTCGTCGTTAGTGCTCGAGAAATATAAATGTTATAAGCATTTTTAAATGAAACGTGGCATCAAGTTAGATTGTTCACATTAAAACGCTCATAACTTTGTCATTTTTTGAGCACTAATGAAAAATTTGGGAGTTTCGTGGCACAAAAGAAAATCTGTCATGGGTGATCTAGCTTGACGCATGTTTAATGATATAATTGATCTAATTCCGCATTTAATAAGTGTATAAATTCCCAGAAGTCTAGTGAAACAAAATACTATCACTTTTAATAACCACAGCGTATTTTGCGTAGTACACGATTATAATATAAGAATAATAAAAGATATATATATAAATATGTACAAATAATTAAAACTTTGGTCGGAATTCCACTACAGTTCAACTTTATATAATTTTGTGTGTGTATTAATGACACTCACTGTTTATAAAGCGGTTCACAGACAGACGTAATTTTAGAAATTAGAATTTCAATAATAAGCAAATGCAACCGATGATATATGCGAAAAAATGATGTTATGCATTCAGAATGAATGGTTTTTAGAGATTTTTTAGATTGTATACGCTAGGAAAGTATCTTTGACACGCGACCTTTGCACCATCTCGTGTTTGATTTTTTTCAAAAGTGGTTCACTCAAAGCTTACAAACACATGGAAACCAGCGTTATTCTTAATTATAAAAAAATATTTATGCACAATGTCAGTTAAAAAACTACATAAATGATATACATTTTTAATTTCTAAATTTTTAAATCTTATTTTTGTTAACAAAATAACAATAATATTATGATATTTTTCATGTATTTAATAATGATGACAGGTGTAAAATAAAATTTAATTACCCTTGACGACGTACTGCTGCAGTCCATTTTTTTCCTCTCTAATTCATAAGAAAATCTAGGAAAACGGTGGAATTGTAATTCTGGATGTTTAGTTGATGTATCTTCACAATCCAACAACATAGCACTTCCGATTTGATAGCTTTTCCCCATTTTATTCGACAGTTAATCCTTATTAAAATGCACGTATAACGTATGACACTAAGGTTTTGACTGAACCAGATTTAAAAAAAAAATAAACACGAGAGGGCGCAAAAGTCGTCTGTCAAAAGATACTTTCCTAGCGTATATTGTATAAAGTTAACAATTAAATAAAATCGTTTGTTTTTCCTTTGTAATTCGTATGGAATTATAATGGATTAATGTATAATGATTCGTGTGGAATACTTTATACATGTCAATTATTTTTTACAGTGTTCGTAAGAAACTGGGTACCGTTCGTGTGGAACTACCCTAGATGATATTCGGTGGAAAATTTATCTTTCATTTTTTTAAAACATATTTTATTTTACTTGTGAAACGATTTTTCATCAGTATTTTTAGCTTTTTGCTTGACAAAAAAAAAATTTTCCAACCTTTCATCAATTTAATCGCTTTTTCCTATCTCTTTTTCGTGACCCTGGACGTGATCTTTTCTTCTTTCTATCTCCTGAATTTCATAAAACTTTAATTTTTGATTTTTTATTGCACTTCGTACTCTACACGTGTGAAATCTTAAACACAACGAAATAATATGATACGCGCCACGAATCTAAAAGGCTCGGAAGCTAGATGTGAATGCGGGCTTGCGCTTGTACAATCTGTTGAAAAACTACAAACTCGCATCTCAACAAAACTAACGTAGCAATAACAATTTGACAATAGCGTACTCGACTGTATTTTAAAGCAGGAAAGCAACAAGTGACAAAGGCAACGAGCGATCACGGCCAATCATCGACGAGCGCACGTTCCGTGCATGTAGCTGGGAGGTGGTGGGAGTATCAACGGCTCTAAAATGTGCCTTTGCGACGCTGTTTGTGGCTAGCTTCAGAACCTTTTAGATCCGTGGCGCGTACTATAAATGATCCAACTTTATAAATTAAATAATATAAAAAGTGTGAAATCTTAGCAATGACAAGCACTACTACAAGTTATCATCAAGATCGAGACGTATAGTATAATGATCACAATTGAAGGTCATTGCCAAATTACACTCTTTGATAAATGCTTTCTGCAAACAAGCATTAAATATTGGCACGTGTGTGAATTACTTTATACTGACTAGAATATCAAATATACCTGTTATAGTGATAGTGAAGAAGGAGATGAAGAAGAAGAAATTCACAAGTGACAGATAAGCCGATATTGGAGTTCTACGGTTGCTTAAAAATCGCACTAAAACGTTGACACGTATGTGAACTGCTTTACTGTGAATGTATTGAGTGAGACAGTGATAGTTAAGTAAAGAGAAAGATAAAGATAGAATGAGAGAGTTTATGCCCTGAAGGTTAAGGGTAGCGAGGTGAAGGGCTGCCACACGGCGGCGCCACTAGAATGTTTTATGACGGGAGCACGTAGCAGTCGATGCTCGGCGTCCGCGTGTTTGAAGGGACCGACACATCCTTCTCTTTCGTCCTCCGGCGTTGCAGGTGCCGCCGCCACTACCATTGTTGACGTCGTTATCGTCGTCGTATTCGTCGTCCTCCTCCTCGTGCTGGTGTTCGCTCGATTCCTCGCTGCAGGATCTGTCGATGTACAATTTACAGAATTACTTTTTAATGAAAAAAATGTTATTGTCACGCATTGTCAATTTCAGTATTGCCAACAAGACTAATATAAAAGTTGCTAAACTGCTGTTAAAATTTTTTCAAAATTATGGGGGACCGAGCTTCGAATTTTAACGCAAACTGGTGGTTAAAATGTTCATTTTATGGGAGCATTTTCAAAATATAACGATATATTATGAGCAGGCTTTGGATAAAAAAATTACATTTATATGTCAATTAGTGACAATTTACTTTTCAGTTATCGAAAATTAAAGTCAATTACAAAGTAAAATACTAATATTATACAAAATATTATATTATAAAGAAGAAATTATTTATATATAGCGTAATTTTTACATTATACACTTTAGACACTGTTGTTTGTGGTACAACTTTGCGGTTATGACAACTTGCCCATTTAAATAACTTTCGACAACCAGAATTATATAATTTTTCGTTTTTGAGCTATTCTGTCCATGTACACGAGTATTAATTACAGATTGAAATGCGTACTTCTTATTTTTTCCATTTTTTCAAATAATTTTTATTGTTTACCAGTATAAAATGATCCTATTTACTTCATTAATTAGATACTAGAGAGCGCCAACTTCGCCAGTATTGCTGCCTCTATGTTTCACGCACGCTACCCATAATAATTCTTACATTTTTCAATGTCAAATAAAACGATCTTTAATTTTAAATGTTAATTAACCTACAAAATTTAATTCTTAATCGACTATGTTATCGAACAAAATATTTTAATATTTTGGTTTTCATCGGTAGCTGAAGAGGCTTACCCGAAAAGAAATATTAAGCCGTTCCGGAACTTTTGAAACATATAGATAACATAGATCTATTAAATAAATAAAATTATCGACCAATTTTTCAGACAATATATTAACAAAATAAATGATTAATACATTAACGTTTCGATCGGAATTATAAATTAAATATTAATTATTTTTTATATTTTTTGAAGAAGGTCCAAATCCGGATCGAAACGTTAATGTATTAATTATTTATTTTTTTAATATATTGTCTGAAAAATTGGTCGATAATTTTATTTATTGAAGAGTTCTAATCAGACGTTAATCAAAGATTTGAATAGATCTATTAAAATTTATTATTATTCTAGTTGATCCAATAACCTTAAATATTAATTTGACGTCTTGTACATTTTTAAGAAGTAATGATTGGGGAGTTAAGCTTCACTTTTAGAGAAAAGTTCTTAGTTTTTAAGCTTTAAGCACTTTACAGTAAATGCTATAATACTACTTCTTAGAAAAGTAGGACAGCGGTAGGTAGTTTTAAAGATATTTTAGCTATGAAAATAATTTTTAAAACCGCCACGTAATATAGCTACAAGGCAAAGTAGTTTATTGCAGAATCTTTGATATTTAAAAATAAAAATAAAGGTTTTACATCTTTGGTGTTTTTTTTTTAATTCCAGGTGGAATTTTTGCTCTACTTTATGTAGGTAAACTTTAAATTATATTTCAGAACATTTTATTAGTGGGAGCGTGAGTCACCCATATTTTTCTCCACGATAAAAAGAAGCACCACTTTCCGTAGGTTTTGGGGTACCTTCATGTTGTTAAACACAAGTTAAAATAAATTAATCAAATCTTTGATTAACGTCTGATTAAAACTCTCCAATAAATAAAAAGAAAAAAAAAATTTATTTATTAAAATAAATTAATTTGTAATTAGAATTTAAATAGACCTGTAAAAATGGAAAGTCCCTGAATAACTGCTTAGATTTTATTAAATTTTAAATAAAATCTCCTGATAAAAAAAAGTAGATATAAAATGGTCAAACACCGTATTAGCGGAATTAGAGAAAAACCAACGATAAGCTAGAAGATGAGAATATCTTATATACAATAATATATTCTTTTTAAAATATACTGAGAAAAATGCAACTCAGAAGAGGTTTATTTATTTTCATACAGCTTACGGATTTCTAGTTAAGGAGACGTTTTCTGATGAAAATGTCAAATACAAAAATAGAATTTGTTTTTATTTATTTTAAAAATCTATAGAAAATTTCCTTAAGGGTTTACTTTTTATAAAGATAAATTGTAGGTATAGTCACTATGAAAAAACATGTATTGTATAAAATGTTTAAGTTTGCAGCTAGACATTGGATATGGAGTCGTTATTTTTTTAAATTATTAGTGGCGTGTGTGAGTCGGAAAAAATATTTCAAGTCGGGCAGTCAGTTATTGGAGCTGTTCGTTGTGTTGACACAGTGCTCTGGCATTACGACATAAATTCAGTTATATTGCGAAAATAAATTATAACTTTAGTGAGTGCAATTTATATAAATCGGTTTAAATAACTTATAGTTAATAGACAAGTGTGCTGATAAACTTTGTGTTGTGTTCCTGTGTGTTGTAATATTTCTTTGTACATAATTTAGTGACTCTTTATTCTCTGTTACTTAGTCTTTTATTTTATAATTTAGAACAATTAGTTTTGTTTCTGTTAACGTTATTATTTCGTTAAGTTAAGTACGCTTTCGTTTGTGTGTTTTACTGTTTTGTTAAACATTTATTATTGTACTAGCGGTCCCGTCCGGTTTCACCCGGGTGTAAAATAACGAATGGGGAAGGGAGGAACATGAGCATCGCTAATATGAGTATACTTAGTTAGTGCATTTCACCTGAATAAAAGCTTATTTTTTAGATACATTTGGAACATTTTTCATTAATGCTCCGCTCCTAATGGCCGTAGCCTGATTTTATATAGCCTATAGCCTTCCTCGATAAATGGGCTATCCAACAAAAAAAAAAATTTTCAATTTGAACCAGTAGTTCCTGAGATTAGCGCGTTCAAACAAACAAACAAACAAACAAACTCTTCAGCTTTATATATTAGTATAGATATAAATAATTTCCGCCACGGACTACAGCAGTTTCGTTACTGTATGTTGTATTTGTTAGTTCAGCAATTGTAATTAGAGATGAATTGATAGGTTGGTACGATGCGGCATGTCTATTGTATCCGAACATTTCAGCTGTAGTGTCAGTTAACCCGTCAAACGAACGAGAACAATAAGACAGTTATTGGTTTGTTGGTTTAAAAATTGAATTAATGCCATTGCTGTTAATTGAAATACAAACAAAACAAGTGATCAAATGATATAAATTTTTACCATGCTTCGTTTTTGATATGGAGTCAAGTGGAGTTAATTTTAATAACCTCACATTTTGTATGTTTTTATTTGAAATTCGTTATTCTCAATTCGATTTTATGAATCTATAAAAACAGAATTCTTGTAATTTAATGCCGTTTTTTACTTTAATCAATATGAAATGTATAATAAAACAACCAAGTTGTATTCATATATAGCTGTTTTCAAAACCAAATCATTTTCACGTTTAATGTTTTATAACAATGTTTTGTAGAACTAAAAATAGAATTTGGTAAACAAATTGTATCAAAAGATAAATTAAGGAGGTTCAGCATTTATAACGTAAAAATTAATTCCCAACGTTTTGTTTTGTTTTGTCGAACTTTTCCCGAAATTAATAAAAATTTCTTTTATATTCTCATACATTGGCGATTTAAATAAAATAGAGACCATTGGCGCCCTAATTTGACGTTCCGCTGTCACCGTAAACAAATTAACATCAGTTTTTCTTATTACATTTTTCTAACACAAGATCATGGCCAACAAAAGTTTTTGACTTATCACCATAGAAACATGTCGCGATTTCCATAAAAAGTGAGTCCAATAATTCTCTATTACCCACTAGCGGCGCTAGTAGGCTTCGTGCACACAGCCTATAGATTCGCCTCTAATATAATCTGTAAACCATAAACTTTTATAAGGGTTCAATGCAAATGTCTCTTTTAAATTTTTATAGTAGGTACGAGTAGGGACCCTTTCTCAGTGCATAATTTTGTGACATACATTTCTAGATCAAATCGCCAAGTCGGTCTATTTATTACACTTCTAAAATTCGCTATATACAGTGCGTCCCAGAATAGCTGTAACAAGAGGTGTAATGAACGAAACATTTTCGAATTTCCGGATGACATTTGAAGATTGAATTCTGCTTACAAAATTATAAAATATAACATTTTAAACAACTTGTCCAAGTGAAATTTGACATGTTTTTAAAATGAAGTTAAGTATTGGTGTTTTTTACAACTTTAGTTATAAAACATCCTGTAGAAAATGACTCGATCCCCAAATGGTCATTCCGAAATTCGAAAATTGTTTGTTTATTCTTCTTACATCTAACTGGGACATACTATATAATACGTTTGTGTAAAGCTTCTATGGTTATTTACTAAGCTAGAGTACCCAGCTAAAGTTGACCTCTTGCATTTTGACCTCTTGCATTTTTAGGAAACTTCTTTACGGTGGAAGTACGGGTCACATATGGTGGAAGAACGGGTTACATATGGTGGAAGAACGGGTCAAGCTGGCAGGGCAACAATACGGAATCATGTTAACAATTGTATGAAGTTTAAGGGCTATTTAAAGGTTAATTTAATGATCTATTTTCAATTTTGTTTTATTTAATTTTACGCCCAGTGGCTTCACTTTGGCTACAGGTAGATTACCAAGACCTTGTGACGTTACACTATTGCATGTATTGATTTCATAAATACCTATAATATTGCAGTTTTCTAATTAGTGTAATTGCCATAAGGCACTTACACTATTGACGTCGGTGGGATGGCGGGACCTAGAGGTCGGACCAAAATTTCTCGACGTTTCATAGCTTCCTAAGAAGTTTGGCACCATTTTTGGAAATGTTTACATAATATGTAAATATAAATGTGTGACCACAATACTCTCGACAGACTTAATCGATTTAAACGAAATTTGGTCCACATGTTGGAATCCATCACCGCACGAAGCCTATTTAAAATGGGCCCGTTCGGGCCATGTTACGGGTTGAAAAAATCTTCGGAATCGTTTCAAATTATAATTTATCCCTTAGCAATTATTAAAATGTACTGCTAAAATTAAAAAAAAAATCGGCTCGACAGGACCGGACTTACTATGAAAACACAATTTACTGATATAGATTTACATACTGAAGGGTGTATATAATTTGGTACAGATGTTGAATTGATATGTAGTATTGAAATTAAGTAAACAAAATATTGTTTTAAGGGGTGTATTAGGGAGTAATTTTTTTTAATTTTGTCCAAAAACACAGTTAAGTTCATACAATAGAGCCACACTGCCTATAAAAGCAAATACACTATATTGTCGGCAGGGTTTGGCACTGCGACCCAGAGTTTTTTTGTTAATTATTATCTGTTAATAAGTCATACCGCCTTTCATATGTTTATTGAACTTCTAGTTAAATGCGACGGAGTGAACACGGATAGCGGGCTGCAGACTGCTTTATTGTTAAAGTGTTCCAATTAGACTTTATTCACGTTGCATTGAAGTGTACATACAATGTAGGTACACACTACACAGTTGTACCGTGACTAGACTAGACTGGAAGAACCTGGAAATCATCCAGAACCGGTTGTGAGAATAATTTCAGTTAATCTGTTAAAACTGTCCACAGGTGTTCATTTCCAATGACTTGTAACAGAGACCCCCCCCCCAGCAGTAAGACAACAATCGGCTCGTCACTCTAACAATGACACACAGATTGTTGTGGGACAATAATCGGTTTGTTGATACAGCTATCGTTATATGCGCTGGATAGTTCTTTCTTTTTCTTGCATTCATTGTTGTCTGGAATTTGGCTTTTTTTACCTACGCATATTGTTATTGTCTGGACAATCAAGCCGATTGTTGTTCCACAACAATCCGTGTGTCATTGTTAGAATAACAAGCCTATTGTTGCCCCATAACAATCTGTGTATCATTGTTAGAACAACAAGCCGATTGTTGTCCCACTTCAAAGCGTGTGTCATTGTTAGAATCTTTAAAATAGGAATGAAATAAGCCTTTTGAGTGCCGTTCTAGAAAAAGAGGATGAATTCAATGTATTTTCTTAGCTTACGCACAAAATTACAAGTTCTTCCACGTCCATATCGCTCGAAGAAAGGGTCACAACTGGCCGTCCGTTGGCTGTTAAAAGTGGCTGCTCAAATACTTCGACCGCTGCGCAGCCAGGCTGCCTAGTACGCGGGGGCCCTTAAGCTTTCCTTTCGATGCGAGTTTTCCGCTGACTCGCGTTTTCCATAGTTCCGAGCATATACAAGTCATATCTTGTTTATTTACTAAAGCTCTGAGAGATATGGATTCGGCAACAGGTACAACCCTGAGCGAGGTATGAACCAAGACTCGAGCTCAGACGTGTACGGCTGTGTTGCATCGCACGGTAAAGCATAACAAACGCTATATTATCTGCACCTATAATGCACATTGTACGTACCGTAAAACGGGGCTACTTTGACTTCCAGGGTTACTTTGACAGATTTTGGGGCTTCTTTGACAGAGCGCCAAAATCGGTTACGAGCCAAAGAGATAATGCAGAAGAAGATGCCCCAGAAATAGATGTCCCACCCACCATCGACGATACTCCAGAAATCGATTTCCCAACTATGCCAGAAGTCAGTTCGCCAAGCACCTTCAATAACTCTCCAAAATCGATTTCTATTTTAGATTTAGATTTTCCAACTATGGATGACTCTCCTGAAATAGAAGATAATGTCTCAGCTTTCAAGAATAATCAACCAGTCCCTTCAACCTCTGGACTGCTTACAAAGCACCAGACTGATTCCGACGAAGATGTGCCTCTGAGTTGTTTGGTTCGCAAGAAGGAAATCAAAAACAAGGACAAGAAGAAGAATAAGAAGGAGTCTAATTTTTGTTATATCTGTAGGTGCGACTATCTTTGACGTCAGTTGCATTTCAATGCCTTGTCAAAGAAACCCCACTTCTGAGGTTACTTTGACATTTAATAAATTAATAAAAGTAGGGAGTTAGGGGGGTGGTAGGTCTTAAATTTGCCATAGATCTGATAACCAAAGGACACATTGTTCTGTTGGCGTAAAAAAAAGTGAAATTCGAGCCGTAAAAAAAAAGTTACAAACCAAAAACCTCCAAAACCTGTTCAAAGTAGCCCCGTTTTACGGTACTGTGTATACTTACAGCTCAATAGCTCTGAGGACGTATCGGAAATGAGACTCTATTAACTGTTGTCGGATAGATATATATTATATTATACCCATCCTAGAACCATACCGAGATGTGTCACACTACAAGATAATAATAAAAAAATGGCATCTTTCAACAAATAGGGCAGATAAACTTTATATTTTAACTTTAAAGAATAGCTTCTGTTGCTACATTGTTAAAACACCCATTGTTACATGTCTATATTATAAAAATTTTTATTTCTCAAACAATGTCACCATCGGGATACGAACCCCGAATCTTTCCACTATCGCGGCGGACTGAGTTACATTACTCCACAGTGCCACAGTAAGGTCAATTCATCATTCTAACATATAGCCATTTGTAACTGTATATTTCACATCATGCGAGAGCTAATTTTTATCTTAGATAGCGTCAGATATGAACCTTCACAGAAGTGAGAGCTGTGGGTGAATCAACGATGACAGTTGTTTTCATTTATTAATCTGATTCCTAAATCAAGACAATTTCTATTTCATCAGGAAAGATAACAGCGAAAACTTATGCGCTCATATTGTTGAAACGGCCTTTTGAACAAATGTGAATATTTTAATACGGTATAGTGCGTACTACTATTTAATAACTTGAATTAAATAATATTCATAGCGTGACCTGTGCGAATTATTCGCACTAAATAAGTATAATAATTATCACTTTACAAAATTATTTTTTAAATATGATTGCAGGTATTCAATTCGTTTCTAATTTTGCACACTGCTTATAACGTTCTTCTTTTTGTTGTAAAAGAAATATTTTACTAAAATTGTCATATAGAGGCGCAAGTAGCAAAAGCGTTGTTCAGTGTTGCCCGTCAGATGGCAGTATGCAGTATTTACAATATGAAGGTCAGATGACAGATTGAAGTGTTCGTTACGCCGTCAGATGGCAGACGTTGTTCAGAGTTTAATTAATTTACAAAAACAACAGCAATAATAAATTTTTTAGTTGTCGATGTCAGTAGAGCAAGCATGAAGCATATTATCTGTAAAATGATATATAATTTATGAGGAGAAATTGTGTGGTTTTTTCTAAAAAGGGAGGCAAACATCTTAAACCTTAGCGTATTTGTGATGTTACAAACTTACGTTAATAAATATGTTGAATAAAATAATAATAATTGTTACAACGGCACTTATACAGTTATCTTTATTTGTATTGCATGAAAGAAAGGAAACTGCATTGCAAACACTATAAACTGTATCATTAGCTTAATTTCATTTCAATATTTTAATATACAATTCGAAATAAACGTATTTTATAATGCGTAGGTAAACAATTTCATCATACTATGTGTATTTTATAATACCGTCCTGCGGTTAAGTAAATGATAAATTTATATTATGTTTGCTGTATAAGCTATTTGTTTACCCGACTGTTATACACGCCTAGGTTCTGTGCAAATAAATTTTCCTAGAAGTGAGTGATCGATTTTGCCTCCCGACTACGAGGTTTGAAGTACGTGCACTGCGCTTTCAGCTGCATATCAAGAGAATATAAAGTAATTTACTCCCGGAGCTTCTCAAATCATGGTTTGTAAAGGTCACTATTTAGTACCTATGACTATTTAGGCGCAGTCATGTATATCAAAATAGCCTGACGTTTTTATTCAATATCTGTAAAACAATTTTGACTTCCGTTTGTTGAAAAACACAAAAAAAATCGAAGAATTTCAGTATGAATATTATATATTATATTTTTATTTAAAAAAATTAGTTGTTTGTAAAGTCGGTTTACGGACGATAGTTTTACGTGATAACGATGTATTATCTGAAAAATTGCTTTAAAAATTCGATAATTTATGACATTTTTATTAGATATCTTGATTTTAAGTCTTAATTTCCACGGTTTATAAAACAAAGGCCATCTGTCAGATGTAGCTTTCGCTGGAACAGCCGAAAAAATGTTGAACGCACACTACTCTCTGACGTCACGCGAGAAGAGGGAGAAATGCGCACAAGCCGACGCTTGGACCGATCGTGCATCTCTATCGCTTATATTGCGCTCTCGCTTGCGGAACGTTACTCTTTTTCGTGTCTGCTGGCGGTGATTCATCAATTTATAAGACGTTATCACGTCAAAACACTCGCCTTTATCATTATACTAGCGGTTCGGGACTATCCAACAAAAAAATATTTTTTCAATTTGAACCAGTAGTTCCTGAGATTAGCGCGTTCAATAAACCAAACTCTTCAGCTTTATATATTAGTCATATATCTATTAATTAACTACCTATATGAATTATTTGTACCGAAAGGAAAGATAAACTTTTCCACGTGAACAAAGTCAAGGGCAAAAGTCATTATTAAATAAAATTGTCGTGCTTTGGTATAATACGCGCCACGAATCTAAAAGGCTCGGAAGTTAGATGCGAATGCGGGCTTGCGCTTGTACAGTCTGTTGAAAAATTACAAACTCGCAACGCAACAAAACTAAAATAACAATAACAACTTGACAATAGCATACTCGACTGTACTTTAAAGCAGGAAAGCGACAAGTGACACGGCCAATCACCGACGAGCGCACGTTCCGTGCCGGTAGCCGGGAGGTGGTGGGATTATCAACGGCTCTAAAATGTGCCTTTGCGACGCTGTTTGTGACTAACTTTCGAACCTTTTAGATACGTGGCGCGTATTATACTTTTATAAAATTATACGTACGTAAATACCAAATTATGAAAGTTGACATGTCCAGAAGAGGTAAACAATATTCACAAACTATCGATTTTTTCAAAATAACTACCAAAAATACAATTTCTCAACTTATAAAAATTTTAGCATAGTCACAAAAAAAACTGTTGATTTTAACATTTCATGAGATGTATTTATTGATCTTAATTGTTTGTTTAAAAAAGCGCTAACCAAACCTTCAATATTTATATATATATATGTACGCACAACAAAATATATCGTTAAAGTGCTGTCAAGTCGGTTAATATACGTTAAAAAAATATCGAGAACAACAAAGGTTTTTGCTGCCAACAAAATTTATAAAGAAACAAGGCTCTAATATAGCTCAAAGTCATTTTCATGTTTTAATTTTTTGTCATAATTAAAAGTTACAAAAAATTATAAAATGTATATTTTCCATGACGTAACAATCAGTGAAAATTGTATGAGGCTATCATCTTGACATCTTTAATTTTTGTCAGACATTACTAATGTCATAAATAACTACCGCACAATAAAACTTAATGGCAGTTTTAATGATCAATGTACATAAGAATTTAGCCTTGATATCGATTGATTTTGATACGCAATTAAATGTAATATACGAACTGTTTCAAAATGTTCCGATCATTCTTCAAACTTATTGATCGCTAAAGGGGGCTACACACCTTGATGTTAGCTGCGATGCAGGCATCGATTCTAATGTTTCATGATGCAAGTAGCAGTGTGTGTAGTAGTGAATCACGTATTTGGCATCAGTTGCAGCTTGCAGCGATGCAGAGTCTGGAATCCCATTTTGGTCGACGAGCCACGACACCGAGTCGGTGTTGCTGATGCAAGTTTCAGCGTGTATAGAATTGCTTCGATGCCAAGACGATATTAATTTATTTTCCCGTGCCATTTTAGAGGTTAGTTTGTTGTTTGTGTGTGTAAATTCCATGATGGAAAGTGATCGTGTATTTTGGGAAGAGAGAACATTTATCATTTGCATACGTGTCTTTGGAATACAAAGGCTAAAGAGTATTTAGACAGAAACATAAAAAACCAAGCATAAGAAGGACGTACTTTTAGCTTTCTCAATAAATTTGCATTTGAATAACGTTTTCTTTCTATAAACCATCTTTTTGACCATTTCTTTTTGATGTCCCTTTTCTTTTATGGAGTATAAAGTGTGCCCCAACTACTGCTAATAAAACTGGTGTTGGCAAAACGTACCTCATTTTATTCGTCAAGCACTAGGTATCTAGAAAATAACTTAGCCCTACTGTTCTTGTGTTGCATGAACATTGAGTCGATTCAGGCGTCGCAATAGGTTTCGCTTTAAGTAGGCGTTTATGCAACTGATGCAAGTTTCATGCAACATAAGAGTCGATGCTTGCATCGCAGCTAACATCAAGTTGTGTAGGCCGCTTTAGATCCGTTCACATGCTTAAAATGTAATTAAAAAAAATATAGGTTGGTACATACCCCATTTCAAGTTTAGCCAATCGCTGCTTGATTTTCGCTTGACTTGCGGAGTATTCTGCCATCAATCTTGCCAACCTCGTATGAAGTCCATCAACTACAGTTTGCAGTTTGGCTATACTGTCAGCCAGTGAATCCTGAGCATCCTGAGCGTTCCTGAAAACGTCTTCGTCAAGAAGTCCGTCTTTTCTTAACAATTGACATCCACGTTCTGTCAATGACGCTCTTGCTTCGGGATAATCGGCCAAAGCAACCCAAAGGTCATCTTTCGCTAAACAAAATAAATCCGAATAACCTAAACTTCTAACGTTAGCAGTTCGCCTATTACCCGTGCGATTTCCTGCAATTTCAAGAACACTCACTTCACCGAATACAGATCCTGCTCCTAAAGTTGCTAACACAGTTAACCCGTCATCGGCCACCACTTGTAAACGTCCTCTTTTTACTATGTACATCTCTTTACCGACATCGCCTTTTCTGCAAATATAGTCCCCGGGCGAAAACACTTGCAGTCTTAATTTTAAAACTAATGCTTCTAATAAACCCGGTTCACAGTCTTGAAAAATTCTCACCTGTCTTAAAGTATCTAAATGTACACGAATAGCAATTTCAGCTTTAAGTTTATCCGGCAATGCTGCCAATACTCTTTCTTCATCTAAAGCACCACTTTGCGCCCACGTGTAAGCGAACCATCGTATCACTCGCGCTTCTAATTCCCTGCCGACTCTTCTGAAAGCCATGTACTGTTTGACTCCGTCCATTCTGTTTTGGAAATCAACCCTCGCCACGTTCATATTTGATATCATCGAGCCGATATTACCGACGATCGTAGCAAATATTAATACACCCGCCAGAAAATCCGCAACAACAAACAAATATTCTGCATCGTTTTCCGGTTGTGGTGTTTCTCCAATCGTCGTTAATGTCAGCGTTGACCAATAGAAACTGTAGATGTACTGTCTTGCTAACGAAGCGTTTCTCGTTCCGTTCAAATTGTACACCCAATTGTCCGTTCCAAAACCGATAGCGTAACTTATGGCGAAATACAGACACGCGTTCCAATGTATTAACACTAATATAGCAAGCACCACCTTACATATTCTGAACACGTTGGGGTAACCAGTAGCTGTTTCGGTCCGTTCAAACCATTCCCACATTCGAGGTAGACGAAAGAGTCGGTTAGCACGAACGACCACCGGACACGGCACTTTGAATTGACTGCAACCTCCCGGTGACCACCAGCAATATGCCAGGTCGGTTGGCAGCAGGGAGAGGAGATCTGTTCGCCAACGCTGAGTCGCGAAGTAATGGGATCGTAGTTTTTGTGGATCTGTCACCAGTAGACCTTGTTCCAAGTACCCTAGAAACAAAAAAAACAAACTATTTTCAATTGGGTTCCTTCAAATGGGTGGAGCTTTAAAAAGGGGAATTATAAAACGGTTGAATAAAAAAAAACTTGGTGACTGATGATGATATACTGTTTTAATAACTTGAGCGGTATGAAATAGAGTAAGCGAAAAAATAACTAAACTAGCGACAAATATTGGTTAATAATAAAAATCCAGAACGGGCTTACAAACATTGGGTTGTGAATAATCCATTTGAGATATTAAAATAATAGTTGGGTGACTAAATTACTAAGTGAGCGACTAGAATGCTTTCGGTAATTTTGAAACAGATATCTTCTTTTGTTTTTACTTTTTATTTTTTTTTTCACTTTGAGACTACAACTTAAAACTCACATTTTCATGAAGATTGAAAACCACCGCTTTTTTTGATAAAGGGGTATGCGAATTGTCTCGCAGTGAAACGCGATGGGGCAAAGGTGGAGGTTTCAAAAAAATAATTCCGGGGTGAACGATAAACGGGTATGCGAATTGTAATTCCGGGGTGAACGATAAAGGGGTATGCAAATTGTCTCGTAGTGAAACGGGAAGGGGCAAATATGGAGTTTTTAAAAAAACAATTCTGGGGTGAACGATAACGGGGTATGCGAATTAAATAGTTAATTGTTTGAGTAGAACTGCGTTTTCTAAAAAATGTATATTTAATTGACAGTCAATTAAATATATTATTTTTAGAACACAGTTCTATTCAAACAATTAAACTATTAACAAAATGCCGCTCAGAATAAATAAAACATTTGCGAAATTTTGAAAAAAATGCAGGACGTAACGTTGTTACTCAAACAAATATTAGGTCGCTCAAATATTATGAAGCTTCCCATTTTGTATTTTAAGTAGCTCAAATGGATGTTTGTAAGTTGCTGTTCTGTTGATTTTTCGTCACGCGCAGTTAGTCGCTCACTTAGTAATACAGTAACCCAAATTGATTATTTTTGTCACCCAAAATTGTAATTTACAGTCACTCGTTTAAATACTACCCCTTTAAAAACATGGCGACGATGGGGCATCATTTCGCATATATTTATCGTTCACAGAGATGGTTCTCCTTAACCTCTATAGTCCATTTGTTTTATCTACACCGGACTTCCCCATTAATAGATTATATAGTCTAACCCTTAGAGAATATGAATGCACTTGTCTACTGTTAGACACCGTACATTATGAAGCTAAAATGACATCTGAATGAAAGCCGGTCTTTGCATAAAGATGAAGTTTAATTAAATCCGATTATAATAGAATAGCATTAAGTTTTGTACGTTGATTATTTTGCTTCGTGCGTCATAATATTGTGTGCCCATACTTGGATGATTTTATTGTATTGTTTTGTAATAGTCCGAGAGGTGGTGTCAAAATTTATCAGTGATTTATCTCCGACTCAAATGTAATTGATTGAAGAATTTAACCATTACTCTGTTCGAAATCGAAAGTCAGTCAGCGCGACTGCGGTGGGTGTGGGCGTGGGAGGCTGTGAAACTCGTCGGAAAAACTATGAAAAAAAGTGATAAATCTGCTGATGAAAATTTGTTAGATTGTAAATAATTGATGATTAAACGTGAAAATACTCGTCAGTCACTTTCCCGACCGGGGAAACATCGTCAGTCAGAGGTTTGAAGCCTTTAAAAGAATATCAATTGCTCAGTGTTTGAATTTAAAACTGACATTTTCAGAGCGAATAGTAGGAATAGAATGTTTCAGTTCCTACTATTCGTTCTGAAAATATCGCGGTCGCGCTGACTGACTTTCGATTTCGTCGAACAGAGTAATAATAATAATAATAATAATAATAAGATAATTTATTGTGTAGCCCAGAAAAAGATACAATAAGTCATGCAGAATACATAAATAAATACTTTAAAAATATAGAACAAAAATAGTTTAAAATACTGTACCGAGTACACTTTAAAATACTAATCTACAATAAAATTTAATTTAAAAATACAATAAAAATATACGGTGCAAAAATACTTTAAAATAAAAATCTCCACTAAAATTTGATTTAAAAACACAGCACAAATAGTTAAACTCTTCAATCAATTACATTTGAGTCGGAGATAAATCACTGATAAATTTTGACACCACCTCCCGGATTATAAGTTAACATTAAACATTAAATAATGACTGCATTATTTACATAAAATGTTTAAAAATAACATCCTCAACAGAAAGAAAAATTCCTAGAAAAAAATGTATACAAGTATAATAATTTGCTTTCCTTTTAAAAATTAATTGAAATAACATTCTTAATGACAAGGAAAGGTAAATATTCTTTTAGAAACCGCAAAACCTTGGCTGTCACAATGCAAACAACAAATGCTTGATAATATCGTTTTAATTTGACAGGTTTGTTATTGTGAACCCACGTAGTATGATATCGTACTTGGGAAAAGCGGATTTTCCTGGTTTTCCACTCGACGACTCATGTACATTGCAACATTACCTATGCGCAGTGAATACATTTGACGATGTAATTGCCGCAACGCCACCCAACTTGTGTTGGTAATCGTTATTGGAGACAGACTTGTTATATATTTCATAGAGAAGATAAATGAAAGAAACCAGCACACAATGAAGCTTCTAATGTAGGTGAAGGTTGCTTTATATTTGGCTGCGGTTCGCTACTGCTGATTGATATTAGAAATTAAAGAAATTCAGCATGCGGATTTGCCTGGAAAAAGCGAACGTTACGCGATAATAATAGCAAATATACCGAAAGAAGTGGCGTAGTGGTGAGAGCACTAGACTCGCATTCGGGAGATACGGGGTTCGAATCCTGGCGGGGGCAGATGTGGCTGGGACTTTTTCCTGCTGCCTCTCGCCGAGAAACGGTAATTCCTGTGTTGGCCATTTGTTTTTGTTTTTTCATGGTACAAAAAAATTAAACAAAAAAAAGTGATGAAAATTGAAAATTCGCTTTAGGAATCTTTAAAACTGTTCAATTACAGACTAAGTTACAATTTTAGTTATTTCAATTAATTGAGCTAACGTCTGTATAATTCATTAAAAAAAAACCCTTTGCACTCCGGGAGTGCTGGCAGAAGTGAAAACTTGAATACTAACGTCTTACGAATTTTCGATCAAAATGGTTTGTATCATAGATTGCATTTTTATGTACGATATTTCAACGCTAGATGTCTAACGTTGTATAAATAAAAGTTTTCGTCTTACGCATTTTCGATCAGGACACGTGACCCTGACGCTAGTTTTCTGACGCGAGTTTTCTGACGCGAGTTTAACATTTTTTACCCATTACAAAAAAAGTGTACAACGCCGCTAAAGAAGTTTTCACTTCAAAAACTCTCACAGTATGTGGATTTTGTAATCCGTTACTATATATACACACAACGGACAACCATAACATATTATATGTAAAATTTATTATAAACAAGCTCTTCAGCTTTATATATTAGTATAGATATAGATTTTTAAAATTGGCGCTTTTCACAAAATGGTTGCCATTTTTTAAAGATAACACATTTTTCCTTGAACCTTAGAAGTTCTTCTCGTACTATCGTACAGATAGACATAAACACGTGTATACTTCGTGTGTAGATACAAAGTCTGAAACAAAACAAACAAAGGTTTGGTTGCCTTCTCTTTTTCTTCATAATCAACCCACCTATTTTCTATATTATAATATATCATTCCCCATTTGTATAGGATGGTTCAAGATCAAAGGAAGCAACTTACCAACACTTTTTGACGTGATAACGTCTTATAAATTGATGAATCACCAATCTTATAAATTGATAAAACACCGGCTGCATGTACGAAAAAGTGTAACGTTCCTAACGGTCGTAACGTTCCTAACGTTCGTAACGTTCCGCCTGACCCTGTGCGTGCTTTTCTCGAAAACGGCCCTAACGATTTGGATGAAATTTACTGAAAAGGGATTTTGGGGGGCAAAAAATCGTTTTAGCTAGGTCTCATCTCTCGAAAAAATCGTTTTCTTACAAATTTTATCATTATAAAAATCAATTTTTTGACTTATGAAAATACTTAAATATTGTAAGTAGGTTTTGGAATTTTATATAAACAGTGAAACAATTGTTTTATAAATATTATGACAGCTAATCTTTGATACTTAAAATAAATACGAAAGAAAGAAAGTTAAAAAAAAACAATTATATTATATGGTGAGTAATTTAAATAAATAAAATTAACCTAAATTTGAAGCGAAATATGCAATATCATAGATTCGAATTATTATAATTATTATATAAATTTAGGTTATGTACTACGGAATACGTTATCACGTAAAACTATTGTCCGTAAACCGACTTTACAGACAACCAATTTTTTTTAGAATTCTTGTATCTCCTCTTTCCCTACGTAACTTCATGAGGAGACAAATGCTTTTGATCCCTTTACAATATAATCTCGAGAAAACATTGTCAGAATCTTACGGTACCCACACTATCAAGAAGTCTGATGTATTTCTTTTGCAATACATTTTACTTTATTTCATAAGTACAATTTTTCTAGTTGTCTGACAAAGTCATTCGATTTTTCAATTGAAGAATTAGCTGTTATAGCTGTTCTTCTTGATGAAGATGCGGCAAATAAGAAAAGGGTGAAACGCAAGACAACGAAGAGAAGAATGTGGGTGCATCCAAGCTTATTAGCGAGGAAAACGGAAGGCGAATACTACACCCTGTACCGTCTATTTTTGAAACAAAAACCTATTCATAAGTCAGACAAAGTCCGATCACGCTCCAGCAAAATATTCTTCTAAACGGATCGGTGCCGGAGCGTGATTGGATCCGAACTTGAGCGGTGCTGATAGTATAAATAAGCTCATTGTTTCTTGTTTAGGAATCGTTTACCGAACCGAGACTGGACCAAGAGTGAACCGTGACCGGCACTATAATGTGAATCGGGCCTTAACTTGACTGATGTATAACAATTCGTTTTAGAACTTTCTATAGAATGTTTGCTTCTTCCAAATGGATTTGGATATAGAGATTATCTTCTGCTTGTGAATTTCCACACTGTACAAAGACTCGTGTTCTTGTGTACACTGTGGCTTTACTGTATGTCACACAAGAATTATTGTCAAAGCTATTGAGTCAAGTGAATGTAATACAATCATATGTAAATATATACGCATGAGGGCAAATAACCGTATACATAAATATGTTTGTTTGTGCTTGTGTATAGATTAAAGGATATAGTTTCAATTATAAACATAATGTCTTATAAATTTCAAAACCGCTGAAGAATGCAGTTTTTTTACGTTTTAAAGGCCGTTGCACACGAGGCTGGAAACACTGCTTGGACTTCTGCTGGCCGGCAAGCTGAGTATACTGTCGTAAAAAGGTAAAAGGCAGTAAGTGACCAACTTATGAATTTGAGTAAATCAAGATTTACTAAAAATGTATTGACCGTCCAGAATTTTAGATTATGGAAACCAAAACATGGGGGAAACATTTTTTAAAGACAATAAAATTATTGCTGCAGCACTTACTGCTGTCGTTGGCTTCAGTATGAACTCATTTTTCAACAAATGTCACTTACTGCCCTTTGCCTTTTTAGGGCAGTATAATACTCGCCACGGATCTAAAAGCTTCAGAAGTTAGTCACAAACAGCGTCACAAAGGCGCATTTTAGAGACGTTGATACTCCCACCACCTCCCAGATATCTGCACGGAACGTGCGCTCGTCGGTGATTGGCCGTGATCGCTCGTTGCCTTTGTCACTTGTCGCTTTCCTGCTTTAAAGTACAGTCGAGTACGCTATTGTCAAGTTGTTATTGCTATTTTAGTTTTGTTGAGTTGCAAGTTTGTAGTTTTTCAACAGACTGTACGAGCGCAAGCCCGCATTCGCATCTAACTTTCGAGCCTTTTAGATTCGTGGCGCGTACTAAACGAGGCTGGAAATGACGTCACTACTAGCTCACAAGATAGATTTTAAGATTAGAACAGGGGCTATTTTTCTTGCTAGGTCCGCTGTTTGCTCTGAGCAAGAACCAATAAGGAATATCTTGTCACGTGGGCGACATGAACAAACACCCACTAACCAACATGGCGTCATTATGCTCAGAGTCAGACAACAGACACGTTTTGCTCTGTGTTAATATTAACTGAACTGTCACCTAGAGGGGATTTTTGAAAATTCAACCCCTAGAAGAGTCTAACGGGGGTTTAAAAATTTCATGGAGAAATTATATAAGGTTTAGATGTATCAATTCGAAAATGCGCAGGATTCCTCCCGTCAACAAATAAAAAAGCTTTTCAAAAAACAACCCTTTCAGAGGGTGAAAAGAGGTAAATAGTCTAAAAATCAACATGGGTGTCATTTTCAAGGTTTGTCAGGACGTTGATCACGTGAATGTCATTTTAAAATTTATTAAGAGGGGGGATACGTTGAGAAAGGAGTAACTATGCCAAATAATGGCAATATGCATCCGTGTTTCGTCTCAATCACGTGCGAAGCCGCGGGTAACGGCTAGTTTAAATATATTTAGAATATTCAATTACAAAACAATTTGCGAATGCCAACAACTTAAAATAATGTTTTGCAACATAAACGCAAAAACTTAGCAACAAAAAATCCTTTCAGCTTTTTATGTCAGTGACACGCTTTCATACGTAGTATGCTTTGGGTTTGTTTAACGTTTGCCTTTTCCGTTCAACATTTATTTACTCTCTACGGTGTTATCAGAACTACCTAACCTAAAATTGTTTTTGTCGTTCAAGTGGACACATTTCATTTTAAACCTATTTGCTACCCAGATGTTTTCGTTGTAGGTAGGTAATCTATACTAATGTATAAAGCTGAAGAGTTTGTTTGTTTGTTTGTTTGAACGCGCTAATCTCAGGAACTACTGGTTCAAATTGAATATTTTTTTTTTGTTGGATAGCCCATTTACCGAGGAAGGCTATAGGCTATATAATATTACGCTACGACCATTAGGAGCGGAGCTTTAATGAAAAGTATCTCAAAAATAAGCTTCTATTCATGTGAAATGCACTAACTAGATATACCTACTCATATTAGTGATGAAAGAACACAACCTCAGGTAGATCAATCGGTAGCGCATGCGACTGTCAATATCAGGGTCGTGGGTTCGAGCCCCACGTTTAGTGAATATATTTTTATTTTTTTTTTTTATTTTTTACATTGCTGTCTTCTAAGGCTTACATTTAAATTTTAATTAGGTACTTCATTTAAAAAAAAAATTATTAGTTAAAAAAAGTTTAAATACTGCTCTTTATCGAAAAAAACTTTTGAACGGTAACTCCGATCATCATGAAATTTGGACACAACATTCATCTCGGTAAACTAAGATGAATGTGTGTACTCATGTCCCTTCCTTCCCCATTAATTTTTTTGCACCCGGGTGAAACCGGGCGGGACCGCTAGTACTTTATAAAGGTTTTTCATTTTAAAATATAATAATAATAATAATGCGTTTAACGTCCATTTCTCGACTTTATGTCATAACAGACGCCAGTTTAAATAAGAACAGGCAGGCATTCATAAGTGCATATATTAATAGATTAACATCTATGTAACAAATATGTTTCAATAAAACGACCAATTCAACGAAAAAATAATTGTACATAATTCCAAATCATAAATCGACCTTTCGGCCGATCTTTTTCAAGAATATACGAACGCCAAAGAAAACACAAATATTTAGAAGTTATTTGACAAATTAAAATTTGTATATATTTATTATATTTGTCAATTTAGTTTTCGAATTTTTGAGTTTTTGACGTTCTTGAAAAGTGTCAACACTTTGGCCTAAAGGTTGAACTTCAATTATAAATTATTATTTGTGTCTTGGATCGGTCGTAAATTTATGGAAAAACTAAATAATTGAAACAACTGTATCTTGAATAGGGTTTTTTTTTACCGCAAAATATAATCATTCCTAAAACAACAAATTGGTAAAGGTTTACGTGGTGAATTATATTACTTGTAAATTTTTATAGCGACAAACTGCGCCTTCAATAAATCGCGATTATAAAACCAACCCTGTACAGAACTAATATCAAGATAGACAACACAGAAAATAAATTGTTTTATGAATTATTAATAACTCTAAATTGACATGTTACAGGATTTTTTATTTATTAACACAATAAAAAAAAATCGAATTATGGCTGGACTGATGATAAAATTATTGAAAATTACAATTATTCTATTTGTCATAAATAATTAATATATAAAACGCATGAAAAATTGTTGAAGCATTTTTTTGCAATTTCTAAAAATCAAGGTATGCCTATATCAAAACAAAAAAACTTATTTTTTAAAACGCTTCGTTACGAAATAGAGACAATTATGAATTGTAAAAACGTAATTTAATATAAAAATATTATTATAATTTATGTCATTATATCGTTAAGATTTTCAGTTGACCCATTAAATAGTTAATCGATCTTAAAGTTATAGTTAGGGAGCGGACTCGTAAAAAAAACATGTTGTCCCAATCTTCTACCGCTTGGCACATAAGCTATTTAAGTAATTTAGAGCATTTTTTCTTATAATTGATATATAGGCGGAATCTGGACCCATGTTAAGGTAACGGGGATAAAAAATTTCAAAGGTGGTAAAAAAGGGTTAAGATTTAAAACAATTTCTGCTTCGTTTAAAGGTTCTGTAAGAGCCAAATGACCGGGAAATACCAGCGGCAGAAATTTTTGAGCAATTGCACTCTCCCTAAGCCACTTCTAAGAAAGCGAATTTATACCGCTGGTAGTGCAAAAATATTTTGTCAACAAGGATTTTGAGAACAATGCTAAGATAAAAAAATCTTCTGCTAAAAAAATTTAAACATGACCTGTTAAATTCTACATTAAATATTATTCAGTTACTTTAATACGAAAGTTCGAACTTATTTTTTCCAGTTATTGAAAAATGTTGAGAAAATATCCATCCTTTACAAATACTGTGTTCTAAACAGGTGTTATACATTTTATTATAATGATAAAAATATGACAGCGATAGAATCTCACTGCATGAGTTATGAATAAAATACAATAACGGCAAGTTTTGTAAGCTTCTCATTATTATATACCACTTACATAGACTGACTCACGGTAACACCCGATCTTGGGAAAGAAAATATTTTCAGATCTCTGTTAGTTCCGGTTATGACGTAAGTTAAGATCAATTTTGCTTAAATTTCGCATAAAATTCTAGACTCAATTTATATTAGATATCGTAGCATAGGATACCAAGTTATAGTCTGACACCTCGAATATGTTCGACATATTCGAGGTGTCAGACATTTTAAATGGTTCATGTTATTTGTCAGAGAACATCATTTTAGCGTTTTGGTTGAAGTTTTTAAGCTATCCAATTAAAAAAACAAACAGTACCTATCTATAAATTTTTACATGTCGTGAAAACGACATCTTTCGAAAAATTTAGAGGGAAAACGCCCCAAAATCAAGAAAAGTCATAGAGGAAATAGGTGTCAGACTAGGCTTAATGAAGCCATATACAAAGTTTGGGGAGAGTATGTGTCAATAAAATTTTTGCCGACGGGCACTCTGACTATAAGCTCATCGGTCTGATATTTGGTTATCAATAACTTCTGGTGACATAATATGTATACCTACCTACATTATCATAGTTTATAACAATAATAGTTAATTTGAGTGATTTAACGGCTTGCGTGTGTAACGTAATAACTATATAATATACAGTTTGTACTATATGCTATTTGAAACAGGATTTTTACACGGAATTATGATATTTTGTTGACATTGGCTCTCCGTAAAAGTTTCTTGTTAATTTTTTTTGACTGGTTCTGAACATTCGCTGTAATGATTTTATGAATTTATTTTTAAAAAATTCTCCTTAATTAATTAAAAAAACGAAAGTACTACATTTTCGCTATTATGTTCCAAAACTTTCTTTTGTTTTTAGATATTTTTAAAAATGGAATTAAAAAATACCACGAATTTTTAGAACCTAACCCTAAAAACACAGACGATCCTGTTAGTACTGAAGGAGTCAAGACAATGATTTATTTTTATTATTTATTTATTTTTTCAGTAAATTTATATGTAATTATTTATCAGTCACTTAGTTAGGTATTAAATTATTATTTATTTATTTATTCAATCATTTTACAAATTATTTCTAATTTATTATAATACTCATGTCATGTAAATAGTTAATAACCTCAAATTCTGTCTAGTTAGTGTGTTCAAGATTTGCTGATGACAGCTAAGCGACTGCGCAGAGCTGATTTCCTCTTACACACTTCCGTCCTTCTGTACTTCCGTTGCAAATTTATCGAATATGATTTATGCCGCCGTATAACATAAAAAATACACTAATTTTAACGGTGACGAATATTAACAAAACCCCATGTAAAAACGTTATGGTTCAAATACCTTGAGACACACTGTATAATTATTCCCGATTTATATATTATGTATATTATAAAATCAACAATGGCTCTTAAGTGCTACACATGTCAACTAAAACAATAAACACGTTTAAACATTTTTTCAATAATTGGGTTATTAAAAAAAAACTTTTTCGACGGTTTGATTTAAGGGGGTTCGTGAAACATTAACACACACATTATTGTTTAAGTGCTTTCAGTATAATAATGATACAGTTATTGTGGTACACTCAACTTATAATTAATTTGAGCGAAGTTTTTCAAACTGACAATACCCTCCTTGTGGCTAATTTTGCGGGGAATACCAAAGGTAAGTGTATTTAAAGAAGTTTATGGTATCTTTTTATATCTAGGGACTAAAATTTGTTCGTATTTATAACAAACCAATTAGTAATTATTTATCTATTCCTATAAAACAGTGGCCGTTCTGAATTGACTCAGCTAACTGATGATAATTAATGTATTATAATAATAATTATTACAGAGTAGCTATTGTTTGCCACAATTGTTAAGAACACCCATTGTTACAACGCTATCAACATTAGAAAAATTTAATTTTTCTAATGTTGATAGCGTTGTAACAATGGGTGTTCTTAACAATTGTAGCAAACAATAGCTACTCTGTAATGTATCATAGTAATTACGAACTATACTGTAAAAGAACTCATCAATATAATAATAATATTAAATTTTCATTAAGTATTTGTGCATGAATCAGAGACTTGAATATTACCTACTTTTTTCTCTAAGAAAAAATTTAATATAGGTACCTACTACTTTATAAGTGAAATAAATGTTTCAATTTGTAAATAATGGGGACCGTGCGTGAAACATAGAGGCAGAACTACTGGCGAAGTTGGCGCTTTCTAGTATCTAATTAATGAAGTAAATGGGATGAATTTATAATAGTAAACAATTAAAATTATTTGAAAAAATGGAAAAAATAAGAAGTACGCATTTCAACCTGTAATTAATACTCGTGTACATGGACAGAATAGCTCAAAAGGCGAAAAATTATATAATTCTGGTCATGTATATGATGTTGTCGAAGGTTATTTAAATGGGCAAGTTGTCATAACCGCAAAGTTGTACCACAAACAACAGCGTCTAAAGTGTATAATGTAGAAATTACGCTATGTATAAATAATTTCTTCCTTATAATATATTTTGTATAATGTTAGTATTTTGCTTTGTAATTTACTTATATTTTCGATAACTGAAAACTGTCACTAATTAACACATAAATGCAATTTTTTTATCCAAAGCCTGCTCATAATAAATCATTATATTTTGAATAAATACTCCCATAAAATGAACATTTTTACCACCAGTTGACGTGAAAATCACGAAGATCGGTCCATCCTGAATACTTTTTAATTTTTAAATTGTCAACTCTCCTATACCTACTTGGATAATTTTTTATTGATTTTGTATTATTTCAGGATTCGATTTAACCTTTAGTGTACATGAGATGTATAAGTACCTCGTTAAAAATTCTTGTCAAGCGAATGTTATTGACGAAGCGCAACTTAAAAACTTCTTAAACGATACTGAAGAAAATAGTAGAAGACTATTTGTGATAATGACAGCCGATGATGTGATCAAAACTGTTTTAGAAGCAGTACGTAATTTGTTTACTTAATTCATATTATACAAGAAGTTTAGTGTGTTTTGATTTCATTTTTATCGACGTCTATGCTCTGCACAGCATTTTCTTCCCAATATATTGAAAAGTTATTGTATTGAGTCATTTTTGTCTAGTACAAAATCTCGCGAATAAAAAATGATATTGATTACTTTACTTTAATAATCGAACAACAAAACTGTTTTAAAATCGGTTCACAATTTTGTTTTGTTTAAAGAAAAAGACTGCAAAAAGTACATTTTACACAAAATCTCGCGAAAACAAAAGATATCGAATTCGTTAGAGTGTCAAACAAAAGATTTTTTTCAAAATAGTTCAAGCCATTTATTCCTCTTTTATTTTGTTGGCAAACAAAAAGACTTCGAAACTGTATATTTTATATAAAATCGTGTGAATAAAAAATGATATCGACTTCGCAGGGTTGTTGACAAAAGCATATTTTGATTCAAAAGAAATTTTATCAAAAAAATTTATAGGCGGTGTGCACAAAGCCTACTAGCGCCGCTAGTGGGTAATAGAGAATTATTGAACTCACTTTTTATGGAAATCGCGACATGTTTCTATGGTGATAAGTCAAAAACTTTAGTTGGCCATGATGTGTCAAAAAAAAAAAAAAAAAATAATAAGAAAAATTGATGTTAATTTTTGTTTACACTGATAGCGGAACGTCAAATTAGGGCCCCAATAGTCTTTATTTTACTTAAATCGCCACCAGCGCAACAGCCCGGAACACAGCAAGCATTTCCAAATCGCTTAGTTTTCCCATGTTTTCTTTGTAATTAAAAAACTTCATAAAATTATAACTATTTTCACTTTTAATAAACATTGCTCACTGACATATAGAAAATTTGAGCTTGAAGTTTCCCCTAGTGCTCACCATAAACGCTCGCATCGAAAAATTTGTAACTCCGCCTCCTTGCACATAGCCTATGCAGTCAAATTTGCAGAGGCGTAAATCAAGTGTTATATTATTTCTTTTAAGATAATGGTTGCCAGTAACGCAAGGAACACAATGCCCACTAAATGGTTAATATTAACCCATAATATAACCTCACTCGATGATTACTTCAAGGACATGTATATTCCATTTTCATGCTTAATGAATGTAGTCCAGCCAATTAGTGAAACAATTATTGATGTCACCGAAGTCTACAATATAAATTTGGGAGGCGAATTGGTCGTTCAATTACTCAGTAAATACTGTTTTCTGTTTATTATGAAATTATAGCAATGTGCTGTCGTCGGTAATATTTCGAATTGGGGCTATTATCATGTCGGAAATGTTACCAAAAAGTTGTCGGCTATTTCGAAATACTTCCGAAATTCTGGTAGTATTGTCTCAAAGCAAATTAGGTCATCATATATGAGTCATCATAGGAGGCTGCGGTCAGTATCTAAACAATAATCGTAAAATGCGGGAAAAAAACTTTTTTGTAAAAATACAGAAATAGGTACATGTACAGCGATTTCTCGGAAAAAAAATATTTGAATAGGTGAACGGCTATAGGTTAGATTTGTCGAGCAACTATCTCTATTTAGAACGAGCGAAACGCCGGCATTTTAAAATTTGCTCAGACGAAGTTAAGTAGAATAACTAATACTATACCATAACCCTATGTCCATATCATAACACATCAGAATTATAGAAGTCCAATTAGTAAAGTGACTTGTTACCCATTCATAAGTTAAAACTGCGAGACTTTTGTCTAAAAAATCAATTAAAAACTGGTAATATTACATTCAATGTTGCCCACAATATTTAGTTAAATATTACCTGTAATATTGCCGACAACAGCACATTGCTATGAGTGAAGATAGCGAAATCAGCAAACTTAGCCCAGTCAAAATAAACAAATAATAGTACAAACCTCGGAAAAAATATTAATAAATAATCAATGGTACGTTAATTCAGCTAGGTAACGTACATTTTCATAGGCCCCGATGATGAAAATAAAGTTTTCGAAACGTTGACCACAAGCGAAACATTGGTAAAGTTTCTTTTTAAATTGTTTCTCAATCAAACTTTTCCTCAACGATCAGTTTCCATTTGTCATAAATTATAAATATTTCAAGAGCAAGAATATTTTTTAAGAATTTATTAAAGACAGATATTGATCCCGCTAGCGGCGAAACCGATCAACCACGTGATCCAACCGTGTTTGGTTCCTGTTAAATATATATTATTCAGTTTTTGGTGGTATCCTATTGTGTATGTTCTGCAGCTCGATGGACGAAAGCAGAAGGATTCATTGATCTAGCAGGGAAGAAGCAATTATGGAACAGACGAAACAATTTAAATGGTACAGTATTATATGTAGCCACATACGAAGAGTCACCATACATTAATATTGGTCCCAGCGGGATTCCGCAATCGAACGGTAATTACGTAGGGGAGGTTTGGAAAAAATTACAAGATATTTGCAATTTCAAGTAAGTGCACTGAAAATTGATGTTTCATTTTCTTTTGGGGCGGAGGCACATTATTAACGAGTTTAGGAGTTTGTATCTCGGGAACTAATCACCTAAGAAAAAAAAGTCACTTAAGAACTTTTATTGCATCTGTTGACAATATTCATACTGTTATATCTCTAAGCAACTGTTTGAGGAACTCTGTTATGCGAAATTTATGTAATAAATTCCCCTGTTTCGTTTAAGACAGGTTTCGAACTAATCTGTGTTAAATTGAGTGAATAATAAGAAAAAAAAATTCTTCTTTAAATTGCTCTCCTCTGGGACCTAAATTCAAAAATCAGGCAACGTTAGGTTCAAATAGACTCCAGACGAATTGAACACAAAAAACGAGTGTTTTTCAAATCGGTTAAGCCATTTGGGCTGTACGACTGATTGGAAAAAGCTTGACATAGAGATGTATTAGGCAAAGCGAGTGTATACAGGGTGTCCCATTAAGAATGGGACATAGAACAACCGCAGATTCTCCAATTCAAAATAAAACGATTAAGCAAAATATGCTTAGATAAAATGTTACTCGCTTTACCAGTGGCGTACGACAGGAGTAAGTAATGTTTGTACCCCTTCTAAATGTTACGCCGCTGTCTAAATTTTAATTTTGACTATAATTTTAATTTTTTTGATATTTTCTAAGTCAATAATGTACACTTGTTAGTTTGTTGTAAAGTCATTGGTTTTCGAGATATTCGCAGTTAAAGATAGATAGACATGTACTTTTTATTTGTATTATTATTAATATTATTCATTTTTACAATTTTGTCTTAAAAAAACTACGAATAACTCGAAAACCAATGACTTTACAACAAACTAACAAGTGTACATTATTGACTTAGAAAATATCAAAAAAATTAAAATTATAGTCAAAATTAAAATTTAGACAGCGGCGTAACATTTAGAAGGGGTACAAGCATTACTTACTCCTGCCGTACGCCACTGGTAGAGCGTACTGAACTAATTTTTTTATTGTTAGGTGCATTTTATGATATTTAACAAGTGTGCCGATTTGAGTAAAATTATACGGTGTATTAAAAAAAATTATGGACATTAATAATTTTTCAGTTTTCAACTTCAACGCCCCGTATTTCGGAAACGAGTAACATTTTATCTAAGCATATTTCGCTTAATCGTTTTATTTTGAATTGGAGAAACTGCGGTTGTTCTATGTCCCATTCTTAATGGGACACCCTGTATAGACAATATTTGTAAAAATAAAAAAATGTACTAAACATAACAAAAATAGAACACGTTTTTAATTTTAGCTCAAATTACACAATGAGCGATCCTCAAACCGGTAAATTGATCACTACGAGTCTCCAATTGATTAACACTGTTCATGCAAATGATTTGGACATTGGTCTTCAAGCTATCACTTTGAGTTTAAATCGTCAGAAGTTTGTTGAGTTCTCAACTGTGCTTTACCAAACAACGTAAGTTGGATCCAATAAGTGTGTAAATATACGACCCATACAAATAATAATCCTCTTTATGGGTCAGGAGTCAATTGCTTATTTATTTTTTAATTTGTTTAATAATAAATTTACGCAGTAACTCTTGACTAACATAGATTTTAAAATATGTTGGCCCATTAATACTAATAATAATTTTAACGTGTTTCTTTTATAAATGCAGTTACGTTCTGGTATTCCAAAAAGAAGAGCTGGTCAATTGGTACTCATTTTTATCACCATTCAGATACGATGTTTGGTGGTGCCTTATTGGGATTATAATTTTGGCTACCAGTCTTTATTCCTGTTTAAGAATAATTGCTATTGCATATGGAATGAAAATATATAATAACTCCATTTCAAAAGTTCTCTTGGATATATTTGGAGCTTATTGCCAACAAGGTACCTATAGGATATATATTTATTTTTGCCGTATTGTAACACAGTTTTTCTACGTTAAAACGTCTAAAGTAACTATAATTTAATATTAACAACAATTAATAATAAATTTAACGTTTTCTGCGTTTAGTTCATACTATTATTATTGTTAAATATGCACTTATTTTAAATAAAACAACAATTCAACGAAATATTATTTTAAAACGCAATAACTTTATAATTTAAAATTCTTTGTTGTACAATGGGTAGAGTACATTCGAAACAGAACTGGAGAATTCGAGAGTAAGGAAATATTTCCATACTAGCCGCTACCTGTGACTTCACACGCGGCTGAGATGAAACAATGTTGTACAGCTTTTTTAATATTTAAAACTTAGAGAACATCCGGTCCTCGAATGAAACTTCGCTTTTTATTGTCGAACTAACGGAATTAGTGGTTACCAACCGTATTAGAAGTTTTTACAGTCAAACAGGGCTATCATCCAGTTTGACATGGAGTGAACACTATGTTTTTCTTTCGGCGTATAGCTCTTTGTGTCGATTTTAGAACACTGCGCATGTGGATGACGGTTTCGTTACCATTTGCTGGCTAGTTGGAACAAACTTAATGTGTTGTAGATTCGAAATTAAATGTCTAATAATAATTAATCAATTCTTTTTTACAGGATGCGATTCACCGCCAATTCCTTTCTCGTTGCGAATAATATATTTAAGTGTTTTGATATCAGCAGTTGTTATTTTGGCGGCATATTCAGCGTCTTTGATAAGTTCTCTAACGCTGCAAGTGGATTCGAAGCCCTTCCACAGTATTGAAGAAATGTACAAAGATGGCACATACACTGTTGGAGTACCCAAATATTCCTTTGCTCACGACTTATTAACTGTAAGTTATGAAGAACCTACAGTTACCGAGCGGGGTGGCGTAGCGGTGAGAGCACTAGACTCGCATTCGGGAGGTACCGGGTTCGAATCCCGGCGGGGGCAGATGTGACTGGGACTTTTTCCAACTGCCTCTCGCCGAGAAACGGTAATTCCTGTATACCGGTTGAGGTTTGCCATGCTTTCCCTCAATAATTCCAGATAAATATCCTTATTCCTAAAATTTTCTTCATTCGCCCATTGCTATTAATTAAGTTGAAGTTTAAAAATTGTAGAAAACAACGGGAAGTGTGGTAAAAAAAATAGTAATGGTGCGAATGGCGTCTGTTATGACATAAAGTCGAGAAACGGACGTTAAACGCATTATTATTATTGTGAAAGAAAACTCTAATAATTTATAGAGATGATGATCCTGTTCAATTGTTAGAAGATTAAGAAGGAAGAATCCTGGTGGCATAGGATCGATGAAAAAAGCAAATACTGAAGATTTTTATTGCATTTTTATTATCTGACGTTTCGGCACACTTTATGCCATCTTCGGAGAATCAATGCTGTCCATTTTTTCAGTATTATTGTTATGTATAAAGTAAATTAAAATAAAAATTGTCATCAAAGGTATTAAATTACTATTTATCTTGAAAGAACGAATAAATTTTTACTGAAAACTGTATAAATGTGTCTGTTACTTGTATAAAGTATAACTTTATACAAGTAACAGACACATTTATACAGTTTTCAGTAAAAATTTATTCGTTCTTTCAAGATAAATAGTAATTTAATACCTTTGATGACAATTTTTATTTTAATTTACTTTATACATAACAATAATACTGAAAAAATGGACAGCATTGATTCTCCGAAGATGGCATAAAGTGTGCCGAAACGTCAGATAATAAAAATGCAATAAAAATCTTCAGTATTTGCTTTTTTCATCGATCCTATGCCACCAGGATTCCTTCCTTCTTAATCTTCTAATTATTATTATTAACTGTAAGCTAGAGCCAGCACACACCCAATCCCAATTAGAAAGATAACTTCAACATCTTAACTAGACATGAGCTTTTAAGGCTCATAACAGTGACTTTTTTAGTTTATAAACTTCTCAAAGTCTATAAACTAAACTTCAGGAAGAATTTAGTTTCATTGAGCTTATTCTAAATTGATTTAACCAAACGTCACCCGAGTGCCCATAGAAATATGCCGCCCCAAGCACGTGCTTGTTTTAAAGATTTTCAGAGCCGGTCCTGATTTTAAAACCCTTGTATTTATTTTTCAGAATTCTAAAGATCCGCAACACATTTTCTATAAAATACGTGAAAAATTGCTAGACAAGGCTGAAAATTTGCCATCACGTAAGACCGAGGGTATTTTGAAAGTGTGTTCACAACAGAGATATGCATTTTTTTGTAGCAAATCAGCTGTATCTTTTATTAAAAAACTCCCTTGCGACGTATTAACCATTGATGTTCAAATATCAAAACCATTGAGCATTATGTTTTCTAAAAATCTTCCCTATGCAGGGTTATTCAATCACAGGTAAGATATAAGAGCTGTTGCAACTAAACTTTCAAACAATTTTTTGGACAAGTGCGATTTATCTTCTAAGGTGGTAATATTGCCTAGAGACTAGTATAAGATGTTCATGCACACAAACCGGTACCAAGAGCCATAACCTGCGCGAAAAAGTCTAAAAATAATTCTCCACCTATTATCAAAAATTAATAAATAATTATTAAAATAAAGAAGTTGAAAATTTCCACGGCTAAGAAAATGTCCAAAAACATTTAAAAACAGAAAATATGATCAATTTCTTGAATTTTTCTATTTTTTGATTTTTAAAAATCGGACCAAAACTGTCTTCTTATCCGCTCTGAGCTCTTCTAACTTTCGAATTAGTGGAAACTGAGTACGTCATTTTACTGACCTACTTGTTTATAATAGATAATAATAATATTAAAGTGTACAAAATTATGTATGGGCTATGTGCAGGAAGGCGGAGTTACAAATTTTTCGATGCGAGCGTTTGTGGTGAGCACTAGAGGAAACTTCAAGCTCAAATTTTCCGTATGTCAGTGAGCAATGTTTATTAAAAGTGAAAATAGTTATAATTTTATCAAGTTTTTTAATTACAAAGAAAACATAGGAAAACTAAGCGATCTGGAAATGCTTGTTGTGTTCCGGGCTGTTGCGCTGATGGCGATTTAAGTAAAATAAAGACGATTGGCGCCCTAATTTGACGTTCTGCTGTCAGTGTAAACAAATTAACATCAGTTTTTCGTATTACATTTTTTTTGACACATCATGGCCAACTAAAGTTTTTGACTTATCACCTTAGAAACATGTCGCGATTTCCATAAAAAATGAGTTCAATAATTCTCTATTACCCACTAGCGGCGCTAGTAGGCTTCGTGCACACAGCCTATAGAGAGATTCAAAGCAGTAATGACACCACATTTTATAACCTTTCAAAAATTTTGTAGACTGACTGAAATGGGAGATACTGGAATGTTGGATAAATTGCAGAAAATTGAAATCGTAAAGCGACCAAAAAACTTGGATGAAGGATTCAAACAGGTCGAATTTCTAAATATCATACCTATTTTGGTGTTTCTGATACTCGGATATTTTATAGCTTTAATGATGCTTTTATTCGAACGCTGGAGGTTGCGGAAACTGGACAAAAAACGACAGAAAAAAAGGAAACTCGTTGACAACATAAATATTTACTATAAATCTGATTACGAGACTTTTGCAGAGTATGTACGATTAAATACAGAACGTAAAAATGTAAATGTCAACAAAAAACTGAAAAGTACTTGAAATGTATTATTTCGTAATTTTACTACTTGTACTAAAAAAACACGCATCTAATATTATTTTGCACATCCCTATAATATAACCGCTTGTCATATTGTGGGTATAGCGATCGTAAAATGATCGATTTACTAGTGCTGTAAAGTATAACAAAAAAATGCGATCAACAGTCATTTCCATAAACAATCTTTATAATTGTACTGAAGTTTGTTTCACAATCGACTTGTCAAAAATATTAAAAATATACTTATAGGTATTATGGTGTGAAAATTAGCTATTTAAATGAGTTACATGCAAGAAATGTAGTGTATATGTATTTCGAACGTAACATCAAAAACCTGAGTGGCAATCATTGTATAGGTATTCCTAAAAATCTCTTACCGACCAAAAATTTTTAAAAATTAAAAGCTGTAACTCTATACACTAGGAAAGTATCTTTTCACAGGCGACTTTGGCGCCCTCTCGTGTTTTTTTTTTAAATCTGGTTCAGTCAAAACCTTAGTGTCATATGTTATACGTGCATTTTAATAAGGATTAATTGTCGAATAAAATGGGTAAAAAGCTATCAAATCGGAAGTGCTGTGTTGTTGATTGTAAAGATACACCAACTAAACATCCAGAATTACAATTCCACCGTTTTCCTGGATTTTCTTATCAATTAGAGAGGAAAAAAATTAACTGCAGCAGTACGTCGTCAAGGGTAATTAAATTTTATTTTACGTCTGTAATCATTATTAAATACATGAAAAATATCATAATTGTTATTTTGTTAACAAAAATAAGATTTAAAAAATTTAGAAATTAAAAATGTATACCATTTATGTAGTTTTTTTACTGACATTTTGCGTAAATATTTTTTTATAATTAAGAATAACGCTGGTTTCCACGTGTTTGTAAGTTTTGGGTGAACCACTTTTGAAAAAATCAAACACGAGATGGTGCGAAGGTCGCGTGCCAAAGATACTTTCCTAGCGTATAGGGCTAGCAACTAAGTATATCAAAATGAATTCCGAAAGTGGTGTTTCCCGTTGTCGCAGGGTTGTCTAGGCAAGTGATTGAAGTCACTATATAATCTTTTCTGAAAAATTCCTCACTATAAAATCGGACTATATTGGATAATATAATATTTTAAAGAATACCTAACATTTATTTTTAAATATATTAGTGTATCTCACTTTTTCAATGAATTTATATTTCATTTTTTATTAAATTCAGCGCACTGTAGCAATATTGCTTCGACTACATTTTACGTAACTTCCCGGTCTCATAAATAAAAATGAAACAGAACTTTTTTCATAACATATGTAATATACACCATGTTCCTGAATGGCTGATGCTGTTCTACAAGAACTTTTTATTAGGATTTTTTTCATTTTCATCGCATTTTTATTTTCCGAAAATAAAAATATATAGGTATACATTATAAATCAATTTTAACAAAACTTTAAAATCTGGCAAACATTTTACTGCAATCAAATGAACGGAAAAAACAGAACCAACCGATGCATTTTGGATAGGCAGCGATTTTTTGTTTGCGATTCGTAGGGGTTCGGTGTGATTTAAAACTGAGTTTTTGGGACGGTAGATGTCCCCTTTTTGGCCTTCATTAAGAAAAGAAGTATTTAAGTGATAATAATATAATATACCGAAAAGCGAATACGATATTGAAATTCTTCTTTTTCTTTGCTTTTTCTCATGAAAAACTTTTCTGATGTATTTTATTTTGTTTACGTCATAACCTTTTAATTCCGTCTTTTTCACAGTATAATAATAATGATTTGCTATGCTTTGCTAAAATATGCATTCTGGTATTATTATCTATATATATAAAAATCTCGTGTCACAGTGCTTGTTATCGAACTCCTCCGAAACGGCTTGACCGATTTTTATGATTTTTTTGTGTATACTTGGTAGGTCTGAGAATAGGGCGCATGGTTATTTTTTATACCCCTAGGTGATAAGGGTGGCCCTCTTCAGATTTTTTTTTATTTTTGGACAAATTCTTTTTTATTTTTTTATGATTTGCCATTAAAAAATACTTATAACTCTAAATTTTCACCGTTTTACCACCAATCCCTATTCTTTAATAGCGATATTAGTATTTTTACTTTCATCCACAGATGCACAATAGGGTTGCAAGATGGCAATATAACGGTAAATTTTTATGTATTTAACCCAGAGAAAACAGAAAGTGCGATTGTTATAACGTCGTACATTAAATAAATCTAATATTTTTGTCTACAATCTTGCAATTTTTCTTATTATTATCACGATGGACACAATATCTATACTAAAATATATAAAGCTGAAAAGATTGGTTGTTTGTTTGGTTGAACGCGCTAATCTCAGGTACTACTAGTTTGAATTGAAAATATATATTTTTTTGTTAGATAGTCCATTTATCAAGGAAGGCTATAGGCTACTACGACCAATAAGAGCGGAGCATCAATGAAAAATGTTGCAAAATATAACTGAAAATTTGTCCGTCCGACAAAAACTTTTGAACGGTAATTCCGATCATCATGAAATTTGAACACAACATTCATCTCGATAAACTAAGATGAATGTACGTACTCATGAGCCCCCCTTCCCCATTCGTTCTTTTGGACCCGGGTGAAACCGGGCGGGACCGCTAGTATTAACATAAAATTGCTTTTGATCAAAATAAAAAATGCAATTTTATTTATATTAGATATCTACGTGCATTATTTTATTAATTCTACGGAACCCTTACGCGCTAAGTACACTTTTTGTTGTGTGTACACTGTACATATCAACCATTATTATTGGAAGTCTTGTATGTTTCCATATTTATTATATGCAGTATTACGACAAGTGCTTGAAACAACAAAACAAATCAGCAGAGAGGATATTGCATTTCACCTGTTAAGTAACACACTGTTTACACAGAAATGCGTTTAGGTAACAAAAATGTGTGAAAAGAATAGATGAATACAAAATGATGGCAAACAAATGAAAATGTGTTGTATTGGAAACTTTTTTCCGCATCAAATGATTTATTCCCCCAGAAAGAATTTCACCGAGATCCATTTTCCCATGTATTTGGTGCGGGGTTCCTTGCAAATTTGAAAAGTGTATTTTGACCTAAATTAGTACTTGTGAAGTTGGAATAGTAAAATTGAATAAATAAATCATCAATAAGTCATTCTGAGTTATTCAATAAATAAAATTAGAAATCGACCAATTTTTCAGACAAATATATTAACAAAAAATAATAATTAATACATTAACGTTTCGGTCCGGATTTATACCTTCTTCAGAACTGACCTAAGAAATATAAAAATTGATTAATAATTATTTTCTAATTGGTTTTTAAAAAATTCGCTTTATTATTTTTTCAATTTTGATTAATTCAAAACTTAAAGCGATTTTTTTTTAAATCAATTAGAAACTAATTATTAATCAATTTTTATATTTTTTAGATCAGTTCTGAAGAAGGTCCAAATCCGGACCAAACGTTAATGTATTAATTATTATTTTTTGTTAATATATTTGTCTGAAAAATTGGTCGATAATTTTATTTATTGAAGAGTTCTAATCAGACGTTAATCAAAGATTTTAGTTATAACCAAACATATAATTTATATTTAAATTTAATTTCAAAATGATGTTTAATGTTTAAAATAGTTCTGAAACAGTTGTTCATGAAATTAATTTGGGAGATATAAGATAACAAATTAATGAACGTAAGTTATGATGAAAGTTATGTCAAAGTGAGAATTTCTCCAACTTCATAACGAGTTAATGTAGATATTTTATTGTACTTTATTGTTAACTCTAACTTATAAAAAGTAAAATACTAACTCAATTTTCATTTGCTTCAACTATTTTACTTTCACGTTAAACACGCTCAGTGAATAGAGAGAACAGAAAACTGCTGCATTGCATAAATTTATTCACATTTAATTTGCGTGAATAATTAATTTTATTAGTCGACACGTCGCAGAAAATTTGCTGTACATATTACAAAAAGAACGAATACATTTTTATGTTAGATTTAAGCGTGTCAAAGAAGAAAAATTATATAGACAATAAAGGCCGTAACGAGAAATACATACAAGTACTTCCATTCACCTCCGAATGTCCCCAATTGAGCTCTACAAGTTTTGTCTGAAACATTTTTTTCCGAAAACCCTTCCTTCTGGAGATACGCGGTATATCTACAGTCTGTCTACTTTTTGCATTATAGCATAGATAAACGTATTATACTTAGGAAGATTCGTAACCTAGTTAACCAAAATGAGACCACTTTTATATAGTAAACCTCTTACGTTTCATACCCCTGGCCCACAAACTGAATGTTGTTTTGTGCTTCCACCTACATTATGGTTAAACTAAAAGTTCAGATAATCTTAAAGCTACCTCTATACTGATCCTAATTACGCGCTCAATGGTTTATAAATTGTTAAAAACCATCAATGTTTTTTTTATTTTTGACGTAGGTATGTGATAATTTTAGTTTTCCGTGACGACAGTTCCGTTTGTTTCAAATCATAGAAACGCCGCGTAAACAACGGCACAAATAAATTTCTAAAATAAATAAAAAAACCAAATGTAATTCAAATTTTTTGAATTTTCAAATTTTATTTTGAATAGTCGTGGTAACGTTTTTACAATTTATTATTCATCAAGGATCATTTCAACTTTACAAATAGGTACTGACATATTTTGTCAATAGAAATAAAATAAAATTTCTACTAACGTGTGCAGTGACGTGTATAATGGCTAGTAATAAACATTTTGATATTTGAATCTTTGATTAACGTCTGATTAGTACTCTTCAATAAATAAATTATCGACCAATTTTTCAGACAATATATTAACAAATTATATAATTATAATTCAATAAATTTATTGAATTATAATTATATATTTTTGTCAATATAGGTAATTGTCTGAAAAATTGGTCGATAATTTATTATTATTATTATTTATTATAATTATAATTTATTATTATTTATATAATAAAATTGTCAGAAAAATTGATCCCAATTACTCGCTCAATGGTTTATAAATTGTTAAAAACCATCAATTTTATTTTTTTTTTTTGACGTTATGTGATAAATGATAATTTACAGTTTTCCGTGACGACAGTTCCCAGTTTGTTTCAAACCATAGAAACGCCACGTAAATAACGGCACTTAAATTTCTAAATAAATGTAAAAAACCAAATATAATTCAAAATTTTTGAATTTTCAAATTTGATTTTGAATAGTCGTGGTAACGTTTTTTTTAGTCTGTTTCACAGTTTAATCAAAATCATGGATACGAATTCATTTTAATAATTTAAAAAAATTCATTATTCGTCAAAGATCTTTTCAACTTTAAGACATATTAAAGGTAATCTGTAAAAACTTAATCCCGGTGAATTTCGTCTACAATTTTTACAGTTAACGTAACTGCACGAATTACTAACACAAGCCATTATTGAAAAATTCTCGGAAATGAAATAAGAAATAATTTTTTGACTCAAATTTTAACAAATTTATAACATGTAATACAGGGTGCATTTTTCGTCCACTTTGGTTATGTATTCTACTCTACAATTGTGAATGACATATTATTTTGTAGCATCGAAGATCATGTCAATTATTTTATTATGGGAGAAGTACAGTGTCGGTATAAGCATCTAATTAATTAAGATAATAAAAATAATTTAAAATGAAATACATAATCTTATTTCTTGAATTTATATTTTTGTTCGGATTTTTTTGACTCAACATCAGAACTTTGTTTAAAAATAAAATTTTAATTAAAGTTATTCATTTACTTAATGTCACCGCGGGATATTGTACAATACAGTTGAATGACGGAAGAGGATCTTTGAAGAACAAATGTAATTATGATGCTGGTCACTAGAGGACCAAATTGCCAGCACAATTCACTACGGAAAACATATGTAGTTATGATGCTAGTCACCAGACGGCCGAACCATTATCAGCACAATTCACTATGGAAACTCTACATATTCTACACTTGCAGATTAAAAAGATTTAGCTTATGATGCTCGTCAATAGGTGGCCACCTAGCGGCGAGCATCATAAGTGGTCTCATTTTGGTTAACTAGGATACTTATCTTCCTAAGTATAATACGTTTATCTATGATTATAGTGATTACCGTGTCATTGCGCTTCCACCATATTTGTCTCTGTACCGCCACCATGCTTGCGGTTTTTCTCGCATATTTTTCGTTGTTAGTAGCTCTGTTCCAAGCTCTCTGAGAACGGTAACAGAGCCGTCACCTCTTGTTCAGTAGCTAAATCAAAACTGTATCGGTTTTACCTACTGCGCAAGACTGTTACCGTTCTGATTGCTTGGAAATAGAGCAACTAACAAAGAAAAATATGCGAGAAAAACTACAAGCATGGTGGCGGTACAGAGACAAATATGGTGGAGACGCAATGATACGGTAATCAATAGGTTCGTTCCAAGCAGCCAGCGAACGGTTTCGAAACCGTCACCCGCATGCGCAGTAGGTAACCGTGTTCTAAAATTGCCACTAACAGCTTAGTCTTACCTACTGCGCCTGCGGGTGACAGTTTCGAAACCGTTCGCTGGCTGCTTGGAACGAACCTAGTATAATGGAAAAAGTAGACTGTAGATATACCGCGAATCTCTTGAAGGAAGGGTTTTCGGAAAAAAATGTTTCAGACAAAACTTGTAGAGCTCAATGGGAGACATTCGGAGGTGTATGGAAGTTTGACCTTGATCGGAGGGTTCAAGGTCAACTTCAATTTTTTCAAATGAAACCATGCATTTTTTTCTTCAGCAATCGATTTTTTGACAACTTTTATCTGAAACATTTTTTTTTGATCGGGTCATATGCCGGTCATATCATAAAACTAGGAAATATATGCCGCTTTAAAGTTCCCGTTTTTACCCCATAACTCGGCCATTATCCCCCGCCGCCCCCTCCGACATGCGGTCACAAACTATACCAACATGTCGGGGGAGCTAGGCTCTACAGTTTTTGCACGAAACTTGTTTCGATTCTAGACACACCGGATTCAAGGTTTTTTTACCAATCCACTCCACTATAATGTGGAAAAAAAACAGAACACTTAGAACTAATTAAAAATAATTAATCAATGTGAAAGAACAACAAAATTAATTTAAATGAGAAGATAATATTTACATGCGACTAAAGAATAGAAAATATGTTGTTGTTACACTGTATTTAGAGTTTTAGCTCTCTTAAATGTTATGTAAACATATTTAATGGGGTTGTTTTGCGTATAAAGTCGCGCATTAATTCACCTAAAACACGTTCCACTACCGTGACAAAATAATGTAGACATGCTTATAATCTATACTAATACTAATATAATATAAAGCTGAAGAGTTTGTTTATAATATATTTTACATACAATATGGTAGGTACAGTTGTTCGGTGTCTGTACATATAGTAACGGATTACAAAATCCACATACTGTGAGAGTTGTTTTTTTAATGAATTATACAGACGTTAGCTCAATTGATCCAAATAAATAAAATCTAACTTAGTCTGTAATTAAATAGTTTTAAAGATTCCTAGAGCGAATTTTCAGTTTTCATCGCTTTTTTCTGTTTATATTTTTTTTGTACCTATCTTCTATCTATACTAATATATAAAGCTGAAGAGTTTGTTTGTTTGGTTGAACGTGCTAATCTCAGGAGCTACTGGTTCGAATTGAAAAATTTTTATTGTTGGATAGTCCATTTATCGAGGAAAGCTATAGGCTACATAATATCACGCTACTAACAATAGGAGCGCAGCAACAATGGAAAATGTAACTCAAAATTTGTCTGTCCGACGAAAACTTTTCAACGCTAACTCCGATTATCATGAAATTTCGACATTCATCTCGGTAAACTAAGATGAACGTGCATAATCATGTCCCTCCCCCCATTCGTTCTTTTACATCCGGATGAAACCGGTCGTTTGATAATTTTATAATCATTACATCTAAAAACGATTACACAATGAATGTAATACGCCAGTTCATTATATTTCGACAAAAAATTTTATATGGTAGTGTACTTTACAGAGAGATATACAAATTCTTTATTTCGCTGGAAAAAGCAGATACTGGTAAAAGTTAAAGAAATCCATTAAGAGTTGGCTGAACTTATTCAGAAGGTTCAACCTACCAACCCGTTACAAATGGAACGAGGAGCAACTGCCATCTTATCCCATACACATTGTCATCTTAGTTCAGCCAGCGGCCATTTTGGGTTAATGAACCCTTTCGTAAGTCGGACTGCTGAACGTAAACAGATACGAGCTTCCGGTCACGTGGCAAAAAAAAAACTACGCATCCGTCTCCCGTGTTAAAACAAGCGCCAACTTCCGACAGCGTTACAAATGCTCTCGGAAGTTGTAGTTCCTTTTTCAAAAGAATTTAATGATGCTCATATACAAATAAATAGTATGTTTATTGTAGTGATGTGTCGGTCCTGAGCGAGTCGTTCATAATGAACGACTCCTTTCTCGAAGCGGAGCGAGTCGCTCTTTTTTGTGAATGACTCACTCCGAGCGCCATTGCTGTGTGCTGAGCTGTTCTGTACTGTTGCATTCGCACATTTGCTGAGCGCACACAGCACAGGGCACTAGTGAACTTTGCACGCACGGAGTTAATGTTGAATGGCACACTCTTTACAGTGACTTAAACCATTCACATTGACGTTGCACATACAAACAAACGTATAAGTACAAATTATCGTGTGAAAATCTATTCTGCAAATTAAAATCGATCCCATTAGCCTGGATAATTATTTTCAACTAAATAATGATAAGTTGTTAAGGAGATTGAGCCGTTTTACGAAGATAATGAAAAAAATCTGAAATAAAGTTTTTTTAATAGATTTTTTTATGACAAAATTTTCTGTAAAAAATCCAAAATCATTAGGAGATTTAAAAAGTTAAAAATTAAAAAAAACTTTTACATGTAGTCTTATGGAAAATATGTCAACCTAGCCTGCAAACGGTACATTTTAATTTTTTGCAAATAACCAAATAATGTCAGCAGTTCCGAAAACTAACTGGGTAAAGGCATCGATGTCTTACGCATATTTTAATATTTTTTCCAATTTAATTAGGAGACTTTTAATCAATAAAAAAATCATTAAACCTTAGCACTTTTCTATTATGGACTTTTATTTTTGACTGTTTTAACAATTTTAACTGAATTTTCAACTTTTTAATGATTTAATTTTAATTTTTATTACTTCTAATTTCTTTTTTTAATTATTTACTGTAAAAAAATATTTAAAATACAGATATTTACATAAATTTATTTTTTTTAACCTAACTTTGTACAAAAAATTAAAAAGTTAGAAATAATTAATTAATATTAAAAAAAAGTATTTATTTATGCTTTTATGGCAATAATATTATTGGTATCATCGACTTATAACCTTTTGTAAAAATTTATTATGGAAAAGTTCCCATTTAGAATTCGACTTACTTTTGAATGGGACTGTAACGGATCAATATCCTTAATTAATTCTTTCTCTGAATAATTATTAAGTGGACATCAGTTGTGATAAAATTTTAAAAAGTGTATAAATAAATCAAATAGGCTAACCTTCGTGTGCATGGACAATGGTATCTAGTAGGTATATTCCATCACAGATATAATCGAGCGACCACCAGAGACCTGGTGTTAGGTTGTTTAACTCCCAGAAGACAGCCCGACCGACAACGAATATTATATTGTATAGGACCGCTAGAGCCACCACCATTAGCCACTGGAACAGAAGAACAAACAAAACATTTAAATATGTATCCGTATCATTGCGTTATGGGCCGAAAAATGGGCAAAATTTGTCAACTATTGGATGATTATGGTTCGCGTTCTTACCAGCGTATTTAAAATATGATTATAAAATAGACACACTTTTAATATTTTTTTTAATTTCAGAATAAACTTCTAAGAAATGTTTTATCACTGAAATAATTTTTTCGGGATGCAATTTTAAAAAGTTCTAAAGTGGTCCCTATTATTTTTAACATACTGGCCATAATAACATTCATTATTTTCTAGATACATAAACTATTATTTTTTGGAACCATGCGTACACATGTTTATAGCCTCTGATGTGGTATAATCCTGCAATGATTGACATTATTCCATTCACGATGAGTGGTGCGTGAATTCTTTCTACGTTCATGAATTATTCGCTAGAATGAAACTTGTGAAAACAGCGCCCGATGTGGTTGTTTCGTTCCAATCTTAAGGCTAAACGCTACAATAAAATGTAAGCTGATTGGCATTTGGACTAAAGTTTCTCAATTGTCGAAACGAGTGAAAAAAATCACACAAAAAACACACATATACTTAAATATTATAGTTAAAACGACTCACTGAAAATATGTTATTCCTCGACTGTAATTATTTTGATATAATATGTAATAAAAATTGTTTTTCCAGAGCCTGATCACCTATTTTGTTGTGTCAGGCGATTCGTGGATTTTAAGTATTGATAATCGATAATAAAAAAATCGATTTTTAACCCAACAAAATAGGTGAGCAGGTTCTGAAAAAAAATTGTTATTACATATGTCAAAATAATTACGGTCGAGGAATAACATATTTTCAGTGAGTAGTTTTAACTAATATTTAAGTATAGGTATGTGTTATTTAGTGTGATTTTTTTCACTCGCTGTGACTCACTACCTGATATTGTTCATTTAACACGTCATTCTGTTTGAAATTTTATTAGTTTTGAGATTGATAATAACCTTTTTTTGTTCTCAAATAGATAGTTTTCAAGATACATAAATGGTAGTTTCAGCCCCATATAAAAATTAGCAGAGGGGGTGTCGAAAATACACATATTTCCTCTAAATCTAACAACAGAAAATTGGTCCATATTGACATTCAACTAATAAAGACTAGAGCCCCTTAAGGAAGTTGAGCCGTTGTACGAAGAAAATAAAGTTTTTTTAATAAATTTTTTTATGACAAAATTTTCTGTAAAAAATCCAAAATTATTAGGAGATTTATAAAATTAAAAATTAAAAAAAACTTTTACATATAGTCTTATGAAAAATATGTCAACCTAGCATGTAAACGGTACATTTTAATTTTTTGCATATAACTAAATAATGTCAGCAGTTCCGAAAACTAACTATGTAAAGCATTGATGTCTTACGCATATTTTTTTTATTCTTGACAGTTTTAACAATTTTAACTTTTCAACTTTTTAATGATTTATTTTTAATTTTTATTACTTCTAATTTCTTTTTTTTAATTATTTACTGCAAAAAATATGTAAAATACAGATTTATTTTTTCTAACCTAACTTTATACAAACAATTCAAAAGTTAGTCCATTAAGTAAAATACTGAAATAATTAATTAATATTAAAAAATATATTTATTTATGCCTTTATGACAATCATTTATTAGTATCATCGACCTATAACCTTTTGTAAAAATTTATTATGGAAAAGTTCCCATTTAGAATTCGACTTACTTTTGATTGGGACTGTAACGCATCAACCTCCTTAAAAGTGACAAATCGAGTTTTTATCGACGGTACTTTTAAAACCGAACTATCAAAATTGTTGAAGACGTATTGCTTACAAAATGTCTAAGTTTTTGTCTGAAAAATTCAGCACTGGGGTTTACGTCCCAAGGGGCTATATAATCTCTGTATATATACAGGCTCATACTCGTTCAGCATGAGGCTAATCACAAATGGAGCCCAGAATTCGCTGAGACAGCAAGTAGCTATAACTATACTTTTACAAACAAATGCCGATTGCCAAGCTTGTTCGACAGCGTAAGTAATAAAAAAGTATATAATAAAAACGTATTTATATTTTGTTTTAAGCTGTTACGTAACTCGGAGATTTATTGAAGATTCTATTCCTGCTTTAAAAGTTCTAAGACTGAAGGGTAATTAAAATTGTATTTATTTTTTCAAAAGTTAGGAAACATGATTATATATCTCCACCTTAAAAATATACATATATGATCAAATCAATACAAACAAAATATTTATATTATATACAGCCAGTCAGAAAGTGTGCATCACATAAAAAATTGTAGTGATATTTAAAATTTGCACCAATTTACAAAGGAGGTGACAAACATAATGAACATAATTATAGACTAGTGTCGATCCGGTCTTGTCAAATGTTTTCGAAATAGTTAACAGATAAATGCATACCAATAAACTAAATCTACGTTCATAGCACTAATAATTAATTAATGTTTTTAATACAATTCTAGAGAATATAAATAATCGAAAAATCATTGCCTTGACAAATATTTAAAACATCATTGAAAAACATTTTTGAAATAATAAAATAGATCTATTTTTCGTTTTCAGGAATTTTCATGAAGAAAAATCGATTGGAGAAACCAAATTCTTGATAAGTTCATAGAATTTTACCATTCCAACCCACATGTGGGGAATAGTACTAGTTTAGGTCAAAAATCACTTTTACAAAAATTTTTGGAAAAACTCTGTGCGTCTGTTAGTCTGTGAGCACGATACAGGCCAAATGGATTAGCGGATTGAAACCAAATTTTGGGAGGATGTTTGGTATGCAAATATGAAGAGCCTTATTGTTTTTGGGGAGAATCGGCGCATGCGCAGAAGAGATACATGCTATAACGGTGTTTTTTACACGATAATAGTATACTTTTCATAACGGCTTATTATTCTATTTATTTTTTCAAGAAAGTTTCGTTAAAAATTTTTTTTCTTAACTTTATAGTTTCGGAAATACTTTGGAAATAAAAAAAAGTCAGCCGGTCTTTTGTTTTATGGATCTGTCAGAATAAACTAGCTCGGCATGCTTTGATTAATTTCTACATGACGTGGAACATATTATTATGTAGGTAACCACGGCAACGAATATCAAATATCATATTGAATACTAGCCATTACCCGCGTCACCTCACACTATATCAGAAATTTTATTTTCTTTATTATAATCAAATGCCAACATTTTTGAAGTTGGAATGGTCCCGTCGCCCAATTGGCTGGAATTTTTTTTTCATATGACGCATACTTTCTGCCTAGCACTGTATAATATATTTTATTTTGTACTGGAACTAATGTGTTCTCAGATCATTAAACTGAAGTGGCAAATTTTTACGACTGTTTCTATGTTTGTGCAATTAGATCTCAAGTACTACCGCAAAGATATCTGTTATTTATTCAACGAAATAAAATGTTGAATCATGCAGTAAATAGAATAAGGAAAGAGCATTTTCATAATATGTTCGATTTGCGAAAAAATGTTTCAAGTACTAACTAGAACAGTGATGGGGAACCTTTTTGAGAAGTGGGTCAAATTTTGTTAATAATTTTTTTTAGTACGAGCTCGTGAGCCACTCAGTCAGTGGTGTTGCTTGTAAAGGAAGAGCGGGATGTTTAAATACTATTTTTTTTAGTACGAAATTTTTTTTGGACGACACACGACGTTTTACGACCATGCTGGATACAGCGTGTTTTTATCTATAAACATGACGATTTTACCAAAGTTTCGAAAGATTTCGGTTTTTGTCAAAAATTTTTTTTTAAAGGGGTATGCCTTGAAAAAATTGCAAAAATCGAATTCTTTAATATAAGTATATTTAAAATTGAGAACGCTTACAGAAAAAAATATGCTGAATTCAATGAGCGTAAGCAAATGTCTGTACCTATCTCTTTTAGTTTGGAAACTACGGCCATTCGAAGGTTTTATATGATTTTCTGAAAACTATAAACGCAAATAACTTCTAAACCAAAAAACATACAGACGTTTGTTTGTGCTCATTGGATTCAGCGTGTTTTTTTCTATAAGCATGGCGATTTTGCGAAAGTTCCGAAAGATTTCGGTTTTCGTCAAAAATCGTATTTTTTTAAAGGGATATGCCTTGAAAAAAATGCAAAAATTGAATTCTTTAATATACTTTTGAAATTGAGAATGCTTATGGAAAAACAGTAGCTCTTAGTAATGCAGTGTATGATATAAAAAATGAGTTTATAGAAATAAGCACGTGGGTCATTTAAAAAGCCTGCGTAGAACGATTTATAAAGAAAAGATAGACTGCGCCGTTTTTTTCCCCCTTATACTAATAATATAATAATTATAACTTTATCAATTTATATAATTTATAATAAATGGGCTACCTCAAAATCTCAAAGATATTGACAACATTCATAAATTTAAATATGAAACTAAGCAATTCTTATAAGGAAAAGTTTTTTATTCTCTACAGGAATATTTAAATTGTTATTTTATTTTAATCTGACTGATAATATGACACATTATCAATAAACATTATCAATAAATATAATTTTGAACTGAAAATGGTTAAGGTTAGTATTGTTAATGAAGCTATTTTCTGCTAATTAAGTTATTATTTAGAAAAAAAGCGTCAGTTCCTGGTTTTATTGCAGAACGTCATATTATGAGCTTTGTCATTCTTCCTGTCAGTTTGTAGCTTGTATTTCGCCGACCAAGCGGAATTTTACAGCTTTGCTGCACTTGAATGAAAATACTTTTTATCGTAGAAGATTACGTGATAAACTTTAAAAATGACAATATGGTGTTCACTTTATAACCAAGAAGTGAAAGAATTACATTTTTATCGAGAACTGAGAAAAGAAGCCAATCTTTGGTTGCACAAGGATATATAGAAATATTTGAATTTATAATTATGAAGAGTACATAACCCGATTTTAAATGTAACTAGAATTCCAGTCCTAAAAGTCTCGTACCATTATGACAATTTGACAGTTACATTGTTGAGGTTGACAATTGACAAATTAAATAAAAACATTTGGTCGTCTGATTTCTACACACTATTAAAAAACTCCAGCCAACTGAGCGACGACGGTACCATTCCAATTAAAAAAATATTGACATTTGGTATAATATAATAAAGAGAATAAAATTTCTGATATCGCGTGTCACCGCGGGTAATGGCTAGTATTCAATATGATATTTGCTATTCATTGCCATGGTTACCTACAAAATATGTTCACGTCATGTAAAAATTAATCAAAGCATGCTTAACTAGTTTATTTCTGACAGATCTACAAAACAAAAGAACAGCTGATTTTTTTTCAAAATATTTTAGAAACTAAGTTTAGAAAGAAAAATTAAAAAAAACTTTCTTGAAATAATAAATATAATAATAAGCCGTTATGAAAAGTATACCATAGTATACCATATTATGAAAAGTATACCATATATAAAAAACACCCAAAAGCAATAGGGCTCATCATATTTGCTTACCAAATATCCTCCTAAAATTTAGTTTCAATCCGCTCATTCGTTTTTCCAAAGATATGTTTTTTGGATTCGGCGGACCCGAAACGGAAAGATATTGTAAATTTTTTGAAAAGTGATTTTTTACCTAAACTAGTACCATTCCCCACTTGTGGGTTGGAAAGGTAAAATAAGAATCAACTTAAAAATCACTCTGTATTTCGTTATTAATTTGTGACTTACACATTAAGCAATATTGCTGTGAGTTAATTAAAAAGATCCATCAGAACATATTAAGTTATTTTAAATCCATTAGAGCAGGGATGCACAGACTTATTGGGACTAAGGGCCGCTCGGGCGAATTATGAACTAAAGGCGGGCCGCTACAAATAAAAACACTTGAATAAAAGTTTAAAACCAATTTAATGACATTATAATTTTTAATTGGAGACATGGCATTGCATTGAGCTAACAATTTTCGTGATATTTGCATCTATATTACTTGTTGCTACACGTAAAATTGCTTCCAAACTTTCATTTGCTAGTCGGTTTCGATTTTTCGTTTTATTAGTGTTCATAATCGAAAACGTTTGCTCACAAATATATGTAGATCCAAATAAGCTTACATATTTGAGTGCATTTGTTCGCAATACTTTATAAGCGTTTTTATCAATGCAGCGGTAGAAGTTAACCAAGTCACCTTCATGAAATTTATTGCGCAAAATATTATCATTTTGCATGTCAATCAATTCAAGCTGCATTGATTCTGGTGCATTTTCAGGCGAAATGATAAAAGGATTGCTGAATATGTCCAACAGCGGTTTAACATGTTTAAAATCTGAAAATCGTTCTTGAAAAGCATTGATCAAAATATCTAATTTTTCTAGATAAGCGAGATTGACACTAGTTTTGTTAAATTTTACTGCCATTTTCTTGTAATTAGGAAAATGGACGTAATTGCATGAATTTATTTGTGATCTGAAAAGAGTCAATTTGCATTGAAAAGATAAAATATGAGAGTATAGCTGGGAAATCAGTTGATTTGATTTTGTATGCTGGCGGGCAGCACGCACATCGACAGTGGGCCGCATGCGGCCCGCGGGCCGCGGTCTGTGCATCCCTGCATTAGAGCAACTATTAACATATTTTCCCACTAAGAGTATAGGTTAATTTTACTTTATAACATTTGCGTATAGTGATAAACTATATGCTTAGTTTAATTAGTGACAATTAATTAACTTCTAATGAAATCAATACGCTGCTAAAAGTTAATAAATGAGAATAGGACGATAATTAATTGTGTTGGATGTAAAATTAACTTCTACAATGGCAACTAGCTTTTGGTACAAAAAATGCAAGATTACTATTTTTTACAGAAAATTTTGTCATAAAAAAATCTATTAAAAAAACTTTATTTCAGATTTTTGCCATTATTTTCGTTTAACGCCTCAACTTCCTTTACAATTTTATTTTATTATTTTTGATAGCAAATATAGTTTTAAAAAAATAGGTAAAAAAACTTTTAAGTTAAATGGGTTTTATTGTACAACATGTACTAAAAACTAGAAAATAATTATGAGTCACATAGGGGGCTTTGATTAATAATAATACAACAAATCCGGTATTGGTGACCGTTTTAATATTTGATAGATTCACGAAATGAAATTACCAATTCAACAAAAATGTTTTTTTTTTTCAAAAATGCTGTATTGGTAGGTAGGTATAACATTTTAAATTTAGTTCGCATATTCTAAATTTAACAGTTAAAAATAAACAAGAATACGAATCCAGTTTGATGAAAAATTGTTTATCTTGAAGGAAAGCTGATTTTATTGTATTTGTGTAAGTACTTTCATTGGTATGGTATCGTACTGTTATACAGTTCACAGATTCTAATTCGAGAACTGGTAAAAATGTCACTACCAACTTAAAAATATAAATGGGTACTCGGCCCACCAACTCTGTGACAGTAACTACATCTATATTAATAAATAAAGCTTAAGAGTTTGTTTGTTTGTTTGAACGTGTTAATCTCAGGGACTACTGGTTCGATTTTACAAATTTTTTTTGTGTGATAGTCAATTTATCGAGGAAGGCTATAGGCTATATAATATCAAGCTACGACTAATAGGAGCGGAGCATCAATAATGTTGCAAAATGTATCTCAAAATTTGTCCGTCCAACAAAATCTTTTGAACGGTAACCCAATTCTTCATGAAATTTGGACACAATATTCATCTCGGTAAACTAAGATGAACGTGCGTACTCATGTCCCTCCCCCCAAATCGTTCTTTTGCACCCGTGTGAATATATCATAAAAGAAAGACAATATTTTTTATTTAGGTTAACAATATTATAAACGCGGGGGTATAATTTTATTTCCTTTTATGATGCAAAAAAATTAAAATAAAATAGTTTTACTTAAAAAAATTGTTATTTTGAAATATTTTTTTATTTTCCTCAAGAATACGTAAATTAACCCCAACTTAAAGAAATAAATTGTTATCGATACCTTGGATATTCGTTAAACTTTATAACGGCACGACAGTTGTTCGGGATTTTTTTTCGATATTATCACGCGTGCGAGTTCTTTTAATTAATGAAATTCTAGACGAGATATATTTAAGGTAATTATAAATTCGAAGAATGGAATTATTACCACAGAACCTAAAGCAAATATTTGAATGAATATCTCTAAATGCATATTATTATTCAAATAAATAAAATTGTCGACCAATTTTTCTCAAACCAATATATTGACAAAAAATGGTTGTCTGTAAAGTCGGTTTACGGACGATAGTTTTACGTGATAACGTATTCCGTAATACATAACCTAAATTTTCTACATATAATAATTATAATAATTCGAATCTATGATATTGCATCTTTCGCTTCAAATTTAGGTTAATTTTATTTATTAAAATTACTCACCATCTATAATAATAATTGTTTTTTTTAACTTTCTTTCTTTCGTATTTATTTTAAGTCTCAAAGATTAACTGTCATAATATTTTGAAAACAATTGTTTCATTGTTTATATAAAATTCCAAAACCTACTTACAATATTTAAGTATTTTCATACGTCAAAAAATTGATTTTTATAATGATAAAATTTGTATGAAAACGATTTTTTCGAGAGATGAGACCTAGCGAAAACGATTTTTTGCCCCCCAAAATCCCTTTTCAGTAAATTTCATCCAAATCGTTAGGACCGTTTTCGAGAAAAGCACGCACAGGGTCAGGCGGAACGTTAGGAACGTTACACTTTTTCGTGCATGCAGCAGGTGTTTCATCAATTTATAAGATTGGTGATTCATCAATTTATAAGACGTTATCACGTCAAAAATAATAAAATTACAAATCAATATAACATAATTTTATTTATTTGAAGAGTTCTATTCAAAGATTTGCATATTTTTATTATAAGGGATCAAATACGGATGGTGGCATGCAATTTTTCTCTTTGGATACACCCCCTTTTAAAGTTACTGTACAATAATAATTTTTGAAACTTTGGTTACATTATAGTTTTAGATCCGATCAAAACTCCATCATGGAAACGTATTTCCAATTTTGTTTTTATTGATTATTTATTTTATTGCAAATGCAAATAAAACACGTTTGAAAATCAAATATTTCGATAATCTCACAAAACAATTGGAAAAAATAAGTGTTTTTTTTAATTAAATAAACAGTGATCTCGTATTGCAAAAATGTTAATAAAACTACATCTCAAAATGGGAAAATATAGAATTTACTACACTTATTTAAGGCTCAAAATTATACTTCAAATTAAATAAATTTTTAGAGTTACGTTTTAGTCTGTAATTGAACAGCCTTAAAGATTCCTAAAGCGAATTTTCAGTTTTCATCACTTTTTTCTGTTTATATTTTTTTGTACCTATCTTCTATCTATACCTATACATACTAATATATAAATTTGAAGAGTTTGTTTGTTTGTTTGAATGAGCTTTCGGTTATTTTTGTACGAGCTATTTCAAGCCTTAACACGTTTTCGAACTTGTGAACTATTATTATGATAACAGAACACTGTTCTTTATACATACGTATTTATAATACCAAAACTCAACGCTAATTGCAAATGAACGGGCTTTATTTTCTAATATTCTAATAACCTTTAGGCCTAGTTTATATGAGAGGCGTTCAACGCGCGTTGGGCCAACGCGCGTTGAACGCTCTTCATGTGTGCTAGGCCTTAAATGAAATTATTGACCATTTTATTTGAAGAGTTGTATTCAGACGTTAATCAAAGATTTAAAATCAGTTTAAATGTAATCGAGTTCGACTGACAGATTTCGTTAATAAACTTACCCTATAATGCGACGGTAGGGTAGGATCAACGACGATCCTGTATCCCCAACAGTGTATATTTCCGTCGGCATCTTCGTTACCCTGGCCGCCGACGCTGAACTTGTCCAGAAACCAGTCCGGCGTGTGCCGCGTTTCCCTCTGGCGTGGACCGCCGCCGACAGGAGACGGTAGCGAGCCGCAGCAACGGGAAGTCCGTCGCAACGACGCGCTCATTCCCCGCATCCTGTCACGGACCGATAACCACCATCTGCGACGGCTCGGACTCGTCTGCGACGTCGGCGGTAGCGGCAAACTCTCCTTTAAATAGAAACAAATTTGGTCTTAAATATTTTTTGAAGATATGTAATTGTTGAACGACTTTATAGGTCCTCATGACACTTAATTTAAAAATATTTGTTTTGATGTTTATCGCAATCATAAAATTAAAATAAACACAGTGGTTGCAGTGCAAAATTTGTTATGGACATGCATTTTGGAATTCAAATGTATCGTTATGTCAAATTCTGCAGCAAATTTAATACACCATTCAGTAAATAATTCGTTTTTTGCAAACTAATGCTTTCAATAACCTACGACATACACTAACACATTACTTAATATTTATGGGCTATGAGCAGAGAGGTGGAGTTACAAATTTTTCGATGCGAGCGTTTGTGGTGAGCACTAGGGGAAACTTCAAGCTCAAATTTTCCGTAAGTCAGTGAACAATGTTTATTAAAAGTGAAAGTAGTTATAATTTTATGAAGTTTTTTTAATTACAAAGAAAACACGGGCAAAACTAAGCGATCTGGAAATGCTTGTTGTGTTCCGGGCTGTTGCGCTGATGGCGATTTAAGTAAAATAAAGACCATTGGCGCCATAATTTGACGTTTCGATGTCAGTGTAAATAAATTAACATCAGTTTTTCTTATTACATTTCTTTTGACACATCATGGCCAACTAAAATTTTTGACTTATCACCTTAGAAACATGTCGCGATTTCCATAAAAAGTGAGTTCAATAATTTTCTATTACCCACTAGCGGCGCTAGTAGGCTTCGTACACACAGCCTATAGATCGGTTAAAAAAATTCAACGAGCAATTGAAATGAGAGTGGGAAAAGATATTTTTGAAGACAACCCGTATTAGAGAATAGATTTTTCAGTTAAAATAGTATACTCCCGTAAGTACCTATATAAATTTGATTTGAAATATTTTTAGTGTCAGTGAAAAGTTCACAACGACTGGAACTAGAAAACGAGACAAGGTTATCTATTTACTTATTTCGTTTTGTATAATATATCTCGTTGATAGTTTTTCTTGCTGTTGTAATATGTATGCGTGTATATATACTTTTGAATAGAAATGTTGTTCTAAGAAGGCACATATAAAGTGAAATAAGATTTGAATATTGACACATACAACCTTTCCCGAAAAACAACCTATTTCTTATTCCCTTCTCATATTCATGCACATTTCTTGTCAGCTTTCTTCTATTACCTAATATTATTTAGCGATGAGGTTGACAAAAAAGAAAAACTGCTTCAAAATGACGTGGCTACGAAAACATTTGAAGAAAACACAAACATGAAATTTAAGCCGGTATAGTACGCGCCACGGATCTAATGGGGTTTGGAAGTAAGTCACAAACAGCATCGCAAAGGCACATTTTAGAGCCGTTGATACTCCCACCACCTCCCAGCTACCTGCACGGAACGTGCGCTCGTCGTTGATTGGCCGTGATCGCTCGTTGCCTTTGTCACTTGTCGCTTTCCTGCTTTAAAGTACAGTCGAGTACGCTATTGTCAAGTTGTTATTGTTATTTTTGTTGAGAAGCGAGTTTGTTGTTTTTTAACAGACTACAAGCGCAAGCCCGCATTCGCATCTAACATCCGAGCCTTTTAGATTCGTGACGCGTATTATACATATAGTTCATTGTGATCTTGAGAACGAAACATGAGATATAATTTATTTTGGTTAAGGAACATTATTGAAAGGAGTACCAGTGTATCGCTTGTGGCTGACGTTTCGAAAAATTCATTTTCACTCTCATGACCTCGATGCAAGTTTAAAGATGAGGCCTTGAGGATAAAAATAACTTTTTCGAAACGTCGCGTTGGCCATAACTGATATATTGGTAAAGCTTCTTTTTTTTAGTTGTTCCTCAACAAAAATAAATTTCCTTCTAACGTATTATTTGGAAAAAACTAATATTAATAAAATTTTATCCTATATTGTGTATAATTAGCTCTCAGTTACGAACGTCATCTTCAATGCTTAGCTTAAATACTTCATAAGTTAGTGAGATTCAACAAAAGCAGTCATTTAGGGCATTGCATTTGCTATGAATATCTAGACAGACAAAAGGCGTGTATATTTTATAATTATTTTAATTTCGATTGTCTATCACCACTAATTTTAAAGATATCGATATGGGACAAAAAGCACGATTTCCTTGCTTTAAAAAATGTGTATTTTTACTTTAAAATTCAATAAAAAACACAATAAACGTAGACGTTGAAAAGGACATTAATATTCAAAACGCCGGAAGCGTGCGACTTTCAGACCATATCTTTCCACCTACGCAAAAATGAGTAAAAATCAAATTTTTTTACGATCCATCTATTTAAGATTTCTTTCATATTTTTTTTATTAATATCTAACAGTTTTTGAGATTTCTGCGAAAACATATTGTAGGGGCTAGTTTTCACTTTTAAAAAATTGAGCAGGGTTAATTAAGAATTGGATGTTTAATATGTTATTTAGAGGCCCATTCTAGACAGTTTTCCGCAGAATTCCGTTTGTTCCCTCGTCTTTTTCTCAAAACGTTTGTGTCTAATGCGCCTAAAAACTAATAGTATTCTTCATAAGAGAAATTCAGAGAATTATAACAGAACAACTCAACGAATCCGTTTCGTTAACATTTAATCAAAGCAGGTAAAGAACAGAATGCGTATATAATAGGATTTATAAAATCCTCTATTTTCTTATGAGATGTCCATTCATTTTATATCTAAACTTTAAAGGTTCACAACTCTTAGATAAAATACTATAGAATTCCATTGAAGCGTTTACTTGTGCTGAGGAAACAGATTTTCCAGAAAACCGTTTGGTCTTTTGTGCGTGTCTCGGTTTTTACGCTTCATTTAATATTGAAAATTTTTATGCCTCTAATCAAATGAACTTTCATTGTCTTCTTAATTTATGTCGTATAAATTTGAATACATCAATCTGACAAAGTTTATGTTGAAAGTCAAACCTATTTCTTTATAACTTAACTTTTGCTTGTAAAGTTCAATATTGTGTAGATAGCCTGGCACCTACAGTATGATTTATAGGGTAAGTTTCGGTTACCTAAGTTTTAATCATTAAAGTGCGTCGATCCAGTTTAGATTATGAATCAATACAAATTATGAAAAATATATTTTGTATGCTCTTGAACAATAATTAATAGAAATGTGCAAACTCATCATAAAAAAATTTATAGAAAAAAAAATTCGGCCAATTGGGCGCCGGGACTATTCCAACTTCAAAAATATTGTCATAAAATTTCTGTTAACGCGTGCGGTGGCGCGGGTAACGGCTAGTATTAAATTTTATGATATTTGCTATTCGTTTGCATGGTTATCTATATTATAATATGAGAGCAAAAGATTTCAAAATATTTTCGAAATTATACCTAAAGTTCAGTAAAAAATTTTTTTTATAAAACTTGTAAAAATATATAGAATAATAAACCGTTATAAAGAGTAGTTATACCATTATTATATAAAAAATAACGTTATAGCATAAATCTCTTTTGTGCATGCGCCGATTTTCCCCAAAAAACAATAGGGCTTTTCTTATTTCTATATAAAACATCCTACCAAAATTTGGTTTCAATCCGCAGATCCGTTTGGCCTGTATATGTAAATTTAGAATTTAAAACAATTATGCAAATTTTTGCAGTGTTCCCAAACTCAAACCTTTTTTTTTGCTTGAATTGATGCAACTACTGCCCATTTTTAGGGTCCTTTAGCTACTAGCTTCTAAAAATTTTCAATCAATTTTGATGAAATTCCATAGGGAAATTTTCATGTTCATAAATCTAGGGAAATATCCTTACATCTGGCAACACTGCTATCGAGCGAAATATCTTCCTCCGTCTATTTTCAGCATATGCTTTGATAAACTATGCATGTGGGTATACATGAACTTTCAAGAAAAGCATCAAGCTCAAGATCTGTACACCTAAAACGGATTAAAATATATTATGCATCATCTTTATACAGTGATATGTACCTTATATTACAGTTAAGGCCGTAGCCACGAATTCACTTCGGGGGAGCTCTGGACCAGAGACAATAAGTAACGACTTTATTTATGTAAAATTATAATACATGCTTATTATAGTATAATTTAACATAAATAAAAAAATTAATTAAAAAGTCACCGACGCGGATTGTCACCAGAAATAATGCGCGTGACAACGATCTCTGGACTGATCTCGACATCATGATGAACGCTCGTCAAAGCTAATCCAGTCAGTCGTGACTGTCCCATGCTGTTTCTCAAAAATGTTTTTAGCCTACTCAAAGAGGAAAAAGTACGCTCTGGTGTCGCCGTCGACACAGGTAGCGTCACGAGTATTGACAGTAGCTTGTGAATCATGGGAAACATTACTGCGTTACAGCGGTCCAGAGGTTCTAGTGGTGTAGTGGGCCATTCCGCAGCAACTAGTTTTGACCACTTCGCTCGCCACACCGATAACTCCCCTTTAAAACTTGTTTGTTTTGATAAGTTTACCAAACACTTTCATAAATCCGTATTATTTGTAATATTGTTAGTTACGAAAAAACTTATTTAACTTTGCACTGACTTACGATTAATGCCAAAGCGGCGTTTGATATGAAATGTAACAATGAAAGATGAGTGAGAGAGATGGAGCATTTCTGTCACTCATCCTTCATTGTTACATTTCAGATGGATGCCGAAAAACGTGGAATCCACAGATCCGAAAAAAGAGTCGAAAATATTTTAGTAGTATGTATAAAATGGTGGATTGGCTAAAGCATTTCGGAGGGGGGGAGTTGAATCCCCAACCTCCCCTGCGGTCTTGATTACAGTAGAAACTCAAACTTTAAGAGAAATTCTAAAAATTTTGAGTTGTAAAGTTTTCGACTTGTCAAGGAATTTATTACTAGAGTTATGATGCGATACTGTAACCTTTGTTAGCTTTGTACAGCGCTGTTAGTTTTTTGAACTATCTAACGAGTTTATCATTACATAAATTAAAGTGAGACAGAAATTTAACAGTGCTGTACAAACCTAACAGAGGTTACAGAATAGGTACCATAAACTTTAAAAGTATAACAGATATTAAACTTTTGACTTTTACTGAAGACTTCAAAGTATACACGTTGCTTCGAGATGTAGAGTGTAATTTGTATTTATAGTATCTCGTAGGAAGGAAATCAAATTGAGTTCGAGTTACAGAGTTTAAACAATTAGATTTTATACAGTGTAACCTCTTTATAACGAATCTCAAGGGATCGAGAATTTTCTTTCGTTATAAAGAGTTTTCGTTATATGGAGGGAAGAATGAAAAATAACTAAATTTCACCTAATTAATTTATTCCAAACACATATATTCTGTTAATTTTGCCTGACGTTTTTGGCTATGCCGATATTAATTGTTTTGTATTTTATTAAGTAGCTTATGCATGTCTTGGGATGTGGTGGAATCATCTTTTTTCGATAAGTTTGGCGGCATCAAGAGCTTGTTGAATAGTTGGTGATGGATCAGAATCGTCCTTTTTACGTTTGTAAACATTTGCTGACGCCTAAATATGAACATATTTCTTCGTAATGGAGAATGGCTGCTGCGTTATAAAGAGGGTATTAATGCATGGGTTTTAAGGTAAACCAACTAAATTGTAAACATTTCTACGTAATAGGGAGTTTTTCGTTATAACGAAGGACGTTATAAAGAGGTTACACTGTATATTTTTTAGGGTTTGACGGTTTTTCAAACCTGGTTTTTAAAAAACCGGTTTTTAAATTAAGAGAACCGATTTAAAAGAATTTAAATTATTAGCTTCAAAAACCGAAATAATTATTAAATTATCTGGAAAGATATTGTCTAGAATATTTCCAAATTCTTATGTGGAAACCAATTCTGATTAAACAAAACTGTTTATATCGATTTCTGAGCTACTGCGCATGATAGTATTGCCCAGTAGCAAGACTGTGACGGTTCTGTTACCGTTCACTGGCTGCTTGGACAAACCTACTAAATTTTAAAAGAAGACAATTTATTTAAAAGAAATATTTTTTTTTTATTATTCTACCATCCTGTTTTTTTTTATTTTACACACTGTACGTTAAGACACTGTTTTTTATTTATTTTTATACTTCCTATTTTTATTTCATTTTCTCTGGCAAATTATTTTTACAATATTCAGCGCGTTTCTATACTTCGTTATATAAAAATTTTAAAGCCTCAAACATATTCTTCAAGTTTTCGGAACACAAAGAAAAACTTTTCATATTACCGCAATAACAAAAAATTTACATTTTCCATATATTTATCGGGCACAAGTACCTAGATAATATTTTATGTGAGGAATTACTTTGTGATTTTAAATATGTTCAAATAAAAGAAAATTTTTACATACAGTATGTAAACGCGTAAGGTGCACATAGGGAAATTAGCATTGGGAAAAAATACTTGGATCAGAGTTAGCCATGACTGCATTAATTGTTATTTCTATTGAATTATCGTGGTAATCTTGAGAATTTCTATTTTATTTTGATTTATTTTTATTTTATTTGGCTTTTTTAATAATAAAAATCTCTTATAAATCATTATTTTAATTTTCTTGTACAAAAATAAAACAAAAAACAACTCCATCTGTTTGGAAACATTTCATTCAAAAATTGTCTGACTGGTATGACGTATGCGCGTTGGTAAATCAGTGACCCAATGTCTTTAGGTTCAATACGAATAGGCGGAGATATTTGATCTCGCACCATATTTAAGTATTTTTGTGAATTTAATGTCCCATTAATAAAAAAAGTCCGATTATGTTGTAATATATGTTTGAATATTTTCTTCGGTAGTATACACATTCATTTTGCAAAAGAATATTGTCTGTCAAATTGAAAAACAAGATTTCAAGGCTCACTCTGATCCAGTCATTTTTTCCCAATGTTAATTTCCCTATGTGCACCTTACGTGTTTACATACTGTATATAGTTATGTCGCCAGGAAAACACGACATCTTAATATCAAAAGAATATCAAGAAATGATGACATGGGAATCAATTTGCAGAAGTGAAGAATTATCATAATATTCAATTAAGGGGTCCAGTACGATAACTCGACTTGCCCAAATTTTGACATTTTTTAAATCATAGAAAACGCCAAATTTTGACATACCAAAAAAAAGTGTACCGAAATAGAAGTTTTGGTACAATTTGACGTTGTTGCTACTATTTTATAATTTGCGATTATGGGCGTACTTTTTATCTGCGACTGTAACCTCATGCATCTTTAAACTCCGTTCGTGCAAAAGTATTTTTGTTCGTGACGTTACAGCTAATGAAAGTACAGACGACGTGCGTCTAAAATTATTAACTACAATGTCTAAAAAGAACAAAAAATCTTTTGAAAAATACCGCATTATATCTATGGAAGCGTACACTTATACAAACCATTGACGTCACACGGTGGTTAATTTCTTATATATATTTTTTATATTCTTACAGCAGGATCAGCGTCGTTGTCATGGGGAAACTACAATAAGAAAATTGAAAAAAAAATAAAGGAATCAATTTTAATCGACTTAAAAAAACGGAGGCTATCAAGTCGACGTATAATACGCGCCACGAATCTAAAAGGCTCGGAAGTTAGTTGCGAATACGGACTTGCGCTTTTACAGTCTGTTGAAAAACTACAAACTCGCAACTCAATAAAACTAAAATAACAATAACAACTTGACAATAGTGTACTCGACTGTACTTTAAAGCAGGAAAGCGATAAGTGACAAAGGCAACGAGCGATCACGGCCAATCACCGACGAGCGCACTTTCCGTGTAAGTACCTGGAAAGTGGTGGGAGTCACAACGGCTCTAAAATATGCCTTTGCGACGCTGTTTGTGACTTTTAGATCCGTGGCGCGTATTATAAATATTTAACATTAAAGAGAAATAAGGATACTATGTATGTATCCAAGAGTTCAAATAATTTTTTTCTTTCGTTTTACAATCCTTCTAATTAATAAATTGTCGGGTGGGACCTGAATAATTAATTCAGAGATTTTGATTCTATTTTTTAGTTGAGTCAATTAATATTGTAAAGCTATTTTTCCTCACACTCATTGGTTTATTAAATTTTGTAATCTTGATAGCTCGTATAAAACCCAACAATGCGATAATATTAATGTCTTTCCATAATTCTCTATAACTTGGTAAAACTTTCATTCAAATCAGTTCAGTAATATCTGAGATAGACTCGGCTATACATACAAACGATGAATTGAAATTCTTTTTATTTGAAATTGAAAAAATAACTATACTTTTCGTTACGACATAAAATCATTTCCGATCAATTTAACCGAGAACCAAATCCCATAAGGTTTGTTCGGGCGATTTTAGAGAACGGCTAGTACTTTATTATTAACCATTAATTGTAAATAACTTACCACTATACTAATTCTGTTTAGTGTTGTAATTTCTTCAAGTTTAATTGACGTATTATCCATTTATCAATGTTTTTAACCGCATTCAAAACCATACTAAAAATTTATTTTTAAGAAAAGAAGTTCCACTTGTCTGAACACATTCCAATAATGTTTCAATTTGAAATATAAATTTCCATATTTTTTAATTTTTGCCTTCACTTGCACTTCACAAATAGCTTTTTTATAAGTAACACACACACACAATGATAGTTTTAAAAGATAGTAAAAATATTTTTGCCGAATTAAAGCAAAAAAATAATATTTGCATTTTTTCAGAGATCTAAAAACAATTTTAATTGTCAATTAACATTTTCAATACTCGCGGTAAAACATAAATATTTTAACATTCTACTTTTTAGAATTATTTTTATATTTTTATAATTTTTATAATTAATACTTTTTAGATTTTGCAAAGAATTTCACAAGTCGACTTTGACAATTGGGATGTAAATTAAAAATTCGGAACCCAAAGGAATGGTGAGTCCTCTGGTGAGAAATGCGCCGAACTGTCCTAAGGGGGGTTTTTGACAGGTAAACATTGATTTAGAAAAGCACGATGCTTTTCTAAATCAATGTTTATCTTTAAAAAACCCCCCTTAGGACAGTTCGGCGCATTTCTCACCAGAGGTTTCACAATTCCTTTGGGTTCCGAATTTTTAATTTACATCCCAGTTGTCAAAGTCGACTTGTGAAATTCTTTGCAAAATCTTCACCATACATATTTGCACTTCCCACAGTCATGAGTCGTGAAAAGTACTTCCGTGCAAAAATATCGATGGATTTGCTCTATGTCTACTTTTTGCCCCTCACTACTTCCCTCGTCATTTTTATAATTTTCGTTTGAAATAACCGTTCTTAAAAAATTTCACATACAAAAAATAGCGATAAATCTTTGGACTTAAGGCTTCAATAAAAAAAAATGTGTGAATCGATTAAGTAGGGATGTGACATTACCTTTAAAATCCCCCGGACTTCTCTGTCACATTTTAGTCTCAAATCTGAGATGACCCACTACCACTTAACGTGTGACTTAATTTATGGATGACTCCAAGTACTGGTGGCTCTTAAAAAAATTAAACTTAGTATCGTCTTCATTAATTATGCTATCATGTCCGGTGCAATCTGGTTATTCAAATGAAATCAAGTAGGCGTAGAGCAGTTACGTACCGTCTCATGGAAACAACCTGATTGAGCCTGATGACTGCATGAATGAGGTAGAAGACGAAGTTTATTTTTTTTAAGATAAAAAGATATTTATTTTCTATAATTTACGATAGCTTTTTGACATCAATAAAAATTACAGCAAATAGAAAGCAATATAATACTAAGGCAGGATTTTTGTTTTCTTTGTGTATTTTTGAGAGCATGCTACTACGCTTACTAAGAGAACAGTCTCTCTCTACAATTTAAAGGATTATTATCTCGTTTAATTCGTTTATATAGTGTCCACTTTTAATGTAGCTATACCCTTTGTTTTTTGTCATTTTATAAGATACGTAAAAATGTTCTGATTGAAAATTGTTCAGCTCGGAGATGAGCATAATGCGAAAACACATTCGAGAAAATAACATATTTTTTATTGGTTCATTGGATAGAGGAGAAAAAACGCTATGAAAATCCTTTTTATCATGATAACAATAGTTTATTACCATCCGGCATTAGCGTTATCCAAGACATACCATAAATTTGGGTGACACTAATGCCGACGATAATAAACGATTATTATCATCAAGAATTCCAATCGAAAAATGGTCCAAATTATTTTCATACCATTTTTTCGCTGATACCCAATAAAAAAACGGCGCTACCTGTGAAAATATTCATATGTTCACATTATGTCCTCCTTCCAGCTGAGCAGCTTTTAATCAGAACATTTTTTCGTGTCTTGTGAAATAACGGATTATCTAATGATAACTACATTAAAATAGAACACTTTGTATATAATTAGACTATTAGGCTAGACGGCGAGGAGTTTTGGGTGTATTATTCGGACACAGGCGAGATTATTGTTGGAATCGCTTCGTTTTAGGGTGTAGTTCAACCCCCTAAGTTTGCTTACAAATTGTTGGTGTGCTTGATTTTATAATTAACAATTAGTAACGAAAATAGTGTTTTTTCTCTATTTTCTTTAATATCTCCGTTCCTCTTGACTTTTAGTATAGCATATGCATTGAGAAAGTTGTTCCTTATGAAATTTCCTAATAAATGAGGCACTGACAGAGGTCGCTAAGTGCAATTGTTAACTTGCAAATAGCTCCGAAAGTTAAAAACACGTTTTTTTCACTATTTTTTCACTAAAAAATGACAGCACATAGATGGCTGAAAATTCTCAAAAATGATGGCTATTTTGACCCAAACATGCATGAATAATTTTAGCGTCATCGGTCAATTACTTCTCGAGTAATTAACGATCACTTTTTTTTGTTTCCTTAATTGCAAATTGCGCCATTTTTTTCACAAACGAGTTTCGCTGGTCGGACTAGGTCAGAATAATCACAAATCCATTCAACTATAGTATCCCGTTGGAATTTTTGGAAAAAAATAATTCTAACCGATTTTATAACGATTGAATATTGGAAAAGTTATATGGTTCTATACGTTTGTCTAAAATTGGTATCGCTAAAGAAATCATAACAGTAATATATAATTGACGAGCAATTTAACTATTAATTTTGATTAAAATTTTGTAATATCTGACATGTATGCCAAACAAAATAACCTAAGAATTTATATTCCAACAGCATCACACAACAATCCAAGTGTTATTGGCGTTTCTCACTTTTTTGTTGAATCGGGTAGATACAATAAAAAGATTAAGTGAATTGCTTCAGGGAATCTCTCATTAGTAGAACAACCTGTTATAAAGTATTAACGATAACAGATATCCGCGTTTTATGTAAAATAATCCGGAAAGTATATTGTTAGCACAACACAAGACGCATTTAACAAACAATTCAAGTATCAATTTAGCTTTAAATAAAGTGCTTTGGAAAGTGCACCATCACAGCACTACAAGATATTTTACAAGACCCGAACAGTTAAAATATTTAATCAGAAGTCACTGTTTAAATTTAAATATTCCTCAAAATGACACAAGAAGTATAAATAATGAACACTTCAAGTGGCAACAAATTTCGTTTTGATCTTGGTGTAGTTCAACATTATTATTTCAAGGAAAATGTTTGAGGAATTACAAAACGGAGTTACGGTGCCCTAATTCCGTTTACGTTTCGATGAAATCAGACAAAAGGTTTCGGCAGGAAGGTGTCTGCTGTTGAACCGCACGTAACACAACATAATCGCGTTAACAACGATCCCAAACAACAAGACGGGTGTTTGAAATCGAACAGGAGGACACCGCGAGACATTTGATCCGATGGCCAGGCTAAACACCTCTAGGCATGGCGAAGCCCGCAGGTTCCGCATTTACCGCTACTCACCTACTGCAATATCTAGACACACACACACATACATGGAAGCAGGTAATTTACTGTATCGTATGATTAAAATGACGGGCACGTAATCATTTAGTTAGTATCCTTTGCTAATGGAACTGAAATGATCGAGACTGTTTTAAGAAGGATAGAACAGGGCTGACAATTATATTATTTTATTCAACAGGTGCGAAATTCAAGGTATGCAACTCAACTAAAGAACTTTAATCTTTGTTTTTGTTTTTAAACACAATTCGCACATTGAAAACAAAAGTGGCATTATGCAAAAAATGGCATTTTACAGTAGAGCATTTTTTAGTTTTAATATTATTGTTTTGTCCTAAAAAGTTACTATTAAAATACTGCTTATAGAGATTCTTTTGTTAATAATGAGACAATTTATTATTGTTTTAATTTATTTGTTGACCACAAAGTTAAAAATAAAGTTATTAAAAAAAAGACCTTTTTACAATAATTTTTTGTTTAGTGTCATTGTTGTCATAATCTATAATCAGTAAGTTGGAGACTTTAACTGCAAAAAGTGTAACTAAACAAAATGTGTCATTTTATGTATTTACTTACTTGCATTAATTTTTGTAGCAACTGTAATCAGTAAACTGTTGTTTAACAAAATGTGTCACTTTTTCACTTACAGCGACGTGCGTACCAAACAACTGCTTTGACAATAAATTGACACAATTAAAATAGTGTCGTTTTGTCAGTCATGACCATGGGCAATTCTTTCAAAATATAAAATGACACTAGCTCAGTCTAGCGGAAGTAAGTGGATTTATAAGCAAACGGAAATTTTCGTATAGTGACACTTTTGCAATAAAACATGAATCTTACAAAAGGTGAAAAGTTAACTTTTTTATATAGTGTCACTATTGTTTTCAACGTGCGAATTGATGTTGATGTATTTACATTTCTTTTATTTAAATACTAGCGGTCCCGCCCGGTTTCACCCGAGTGCAAAAGAACGATTGGGGAAGGGAGGGACATAAGTACGCACATTCATCTTAGTTTACCGAGATGAATGTTGTGTCCAAATTTCATGATGATCGGAGATACCGTTCAAAAGTTTTTGTTGATAAAAAGCAGTATTTATACTTTTTTTAAGTAATAAATTTCTTTTAAATGAATAATTACTGCAATTAATAAAATATAATAAATATTTAATTGAAAACACTAGGAAAATTATTTTTATATAGGTGCCCTGTACAAAAAAGCTGCAATTATCTATTAAAAAAATTGATTATTAACAGACTTGTAAAGTGTGAATTTCAATTTCAAGTCTTTATTATCTTACAGCATTCGTTTTTTATAAAACTATTTCAAATGCCATGATGAAAGGTGTTTTGACAGCAACCTGATATTAAATTATTCAAAATCAATAAAACAAATACAGCCCACATGTTAGAAAATAATGAAATATATAATAATATACAGGTAGTTAACAGATAAGTATGAAACAATTGTTAAGTATACGGTTTACATTACGTAAATGGTTTATTTTTTTATCATTGTTTACTAACGATGTTCAAATTAATAGTTAAGTTTTAGGATATCAATTTTGATGATGTTGTTTTTTGATAAAGCTACAGTCCAAAAAATACAATGAAATAAAGCACAATAATAAACGATCACCGTTATTTGATTTAATTGGCCTGTCCTTCAGACGTACTGAATTTTAAATATTTATTCTTTAATAAGCACATCTAACGTCTTTAATTCAAATTTGAAACTTTTTTTTGTTTTTGAAAAAAAATATTTTTATAAATACAGTAAAACTTCTTGAAGTCGAAAACCTCGAAAACTTGAAAACATGTTTTTTTCCTTCCCGTCAAGCCCCTAAACCTCCAATACTCGAAATCTCGACCATCTATAGGTCGAAATAATCAGTGAGTACCTACAAGCCATTTCGATACATATTTTCCCCCCATAACTCGAAAAAATAAATTTCCCCTCTGTATCTCGAACATAGTAATGTTCTCTAGCAATCTTAACCTCTACAAGTCGAATATTTCCTTACAAAATCCGCCAAAGTCGGAATTCTTCATAAACTTAATAACTCGAAATTTTTGACGTCTACCTTGAAATTTGACTTACAGAGGTTCCTACTGTATTATAAATCTTGAACAAAAGTTTGATCATTAATTTTATGGAACAGAAAAGCCAACATTGAAAATCTTCAAAAGACGATAAAAATGACTATACACAATGAAAATTATTATAATAATTACATTTACAAATTTTATGATAAATTTGAAAGTTTGAACTGGCAACCCTGTAAATGATAGAAAATGAATATCGTGCAAAACATCATTTTACCTTCAAGGATTATTAAACTTAGGTCGTGCGTAAAATGGACTAATTATTTCAATTAATACAAAGTCGTCATATTTTCTTGGTAATCGCCCAGAAAACCAACCAGACTTTATATACGTACATAAATTATTTGCGTACAGTGTCGTAGATTATGCGTTATTGATTTGTTTTCAAAGACAGTCAGTGTTTTTTTTAAGTGTGCGGCTATTAGATTATGCACGCCCTGGGAAGTATAAATTATATGTTTATGAAGTTGGTTTATGGTCGTACAAAACTTGATAAGTAGGAGTATAAGTTAGTGCTTATTATTTTTTAGTTTTATAAATATAACGTAAAAGAATTATAATGAACATTTATTTCCTTTTTCTCCTTTTAGCTCATAGGCTAGACGGTGAGGAGTTTTGGGTGTATTTTTCGGACACAGACAAGATTATTATTGGAATCGCTTCGTTTTAGGGTGTAGTTCAACCCCCTAAGTTTGCTTACAAATTGTTGGTGTACTTGATTTTATAATTAACAATTAGTGACGAAAATAGTGTTTTTTTCTCTATTTCCTTTAATATCTCCGTTCCTCTTGACTTTTAGTATAGCATATGCATTGAGAAAGTTGTTCCTTATGAAATTTCCTAAAAAATGAGCACTGACAGTGGTCACTAAGTGCAATTGTTAACTTGCAAATAGCCCCGAAAGTTAAAAAAACGCGCGAGATTCGGAAACAGACTCCACCCATTTCCACAGAGCCTATACGCCGCTACTGTACGTTATTTCAACAGCCACCCTAATCATTTAATAGGCATTGAGAATTATCGGAATAGAGACATCATATTGCTTTCAAATCCATTAGCGTTATGAATATTGTGCATGCGGTTGGTACCTACATATTTATAAAGCTAATTCATAATACCAATGGGTGCTAGGTATGATTGTCGCCGTGACTGAAAGAAGCTTTGTGAATATTAAATTACATAATAAGTAACGTTTTAAACTAGGGGTGGACCAAATCGTCATGAAAGATTATTTCATTTGGCAATATTCAACGGAACTTAAGAATACACTTGCAAAAACAAGCTGACGGTTTTTTGTCAAATTCGAAACTTTTTTCAATTCAATTCAAACTTTATTAGTCAAAACACAATTGGGCTTTTGAATGAAATTTTTTTTTGTCATAAATGGAAAGATCGTATATAAGTTTTATAACAAAACTATTTTTATTTTTTTAATTTTCGTTATAATTCAAAAGTTATATCAAATTAAAAATAAATTTTTGTACCCAGTTCCGAGAACGCGCCGACATTTCCCGAACATAATGTGACGTCATAATGTTTTAGTCAATACACATGTAGAAGCCATTGATAGTATACTGCGTATATACATTTTACCATTATGGCGTCACAACTGTCAAAAACAATTTTAGTGCGTTTACAGTCACGTGATTTTTTTTAATATTTTATCAATTTTAAATTGCTTATAATTAATTTAAAAAAAGTTTTTTGAAAGTTTTTCGCATCGATTATCAATATTATTTATAATAAAGTTTAAAATACAATAAAAAAATAGATAATTATTTTTTTTTTCAAAAGCCTAATTAAAATTGTACAGACATTGTCAATTAACAGAAAAATGTTCAGAAATTATAAAAATGTATTTTTTTAAAACTTATACTGTAAGTACCTACATATAATACTCGTCAAAACTGTAAAATGGTTTGAAGATCAAAAATTGCTTAGTGATTTTTTTAAAAATAATTAAAGGAAAGTTCTTTTATTTTTTCCGGTAAACAGCTGAAAAGTTTATGTCCCATGAAACCTGGGCTTGGCTGAAAAATTTTTAAGCTGTGATACATCAATTAGAGTACCTACGCACGTTCATCTTAGTTTACCGAAATGAATGTTGTGTCCAAATTTAATGATGATCGGAGTTACCGTTCAACAATTTTTGTCGGACGGACAAATTTTGAGTTATATTTTGCAACATTTTTCATTGATGCTCCCGATCCTGTTGGTCGTAGCCTATAGCTTTCCTCGATAAATGGACTATCCTACAAAAACATTTTCAATTCGAACCAGTAGTTCCTGAGATTAGCGCGTGCAACCAGACAAACAAAGCAACAAACTATTCAGCTTCAGCTATATTAGTATAGAAGTATAGATAGTGCTTATTTAAGTTTTTAAAAGAATTGAGTATGCTTATTTGTGTAAAGTTGCTGCTATTATAACAAACTGTTTAAATTCAATATTAATGACCATATTACATGAATTAGTTTGTAGGGGAAGGTGGGGCAAAGTGGAACGGATTTTAGATTATATTTTTTCACAGCAAAATGAATAAAATATAAATTGTTTTTTTTATTGCAATCCAAAGATGGGTCATTTTGCCACTTCATATATAAATATGAGAGCCTGATTCCAAATAGTTTTTAGATAAAAAAAAAAAAAACAATTGACACATCGCGTTCCGGAATGCCCCACCTAAGGGGTAAAGTGGAATGATGTATGGGGCAAAATGGAATTATGATTTTTTCAAAAAATATATTTATCAAACAAAAATTTACAGACAAAAATCGCATATATACGGCTTATCATCATCACTGTCGTACCCGGAGCACTCCTCATGCGCCCAAAATTGACATTTATAACATGTGATCCAGCCTTCTCCTGGTTTCGACTTCAAAAAATCGCCCTTGCAAAAAATGCACGTCGTATCCTCTTCATCGCTGGAAGTAGGATCTTGCCTCGGAACCGGTGTTTTATTTTTCACTTTTCCCTTTTTGTGAGCTTGTTTTGGTAGAGTTACAGTGGACGAAATTGAAAACAACTTTCTCTTCGGAACAGTTTTTGTTTCTATTTTATCCTGCAATTCTTTCAAATATGGACTAGACGTAAGTACAGCGGTCTTACCACGATTTTTTGAAGCCTTTCTAGGCGTACCAGTAGGTTTTACTTCGGGTACCGGTATGATGTCTTTTGGACTAATATAATTTCTGACAGCAGGCTTAGATTGAGGTGTTTGCATTCCTGAACATGAAACGTCGAAACAATGTTGTAGAAGGCACATCAAAATGTTCTGCTGCTTCTTTGTAACTCATTCTGCCTTCTCTTACGGCAGTAATAGCACCGATCATGTCTTGCTGGGCCCATTTTTGCTGCAAAGTTTTGCGTGTATATTCTCTCACCATTTTGACCTGTGTAAAAATAATGATTGACAGTTAAAATTGTGAATAAAAAATATGACAGGAAGTGTTAACTTATTTCACTTTGCCCCGTTCCACTTTGCCCTTCGGACAGTTTTTAGTTTGAAATTAAACCTAAAAAATTACCCAAAATATTTTCGATGAAAAAAATATCATAATTAACAAGGGAAAAGCATATGTTAATGGCAGTAAAAATGTCTAATGACTGCAGTAATATAAACTAACTGTATACTTAAATCAATGTAACCAAATACTTACATGAAAATACTTGTAGATCACAAAATAACAATAACTGTCAAAAAAATTAAGATACGGTATTGTAACTGCTGACTGAGGTTTGTCTGTTTGATATATGTTGTGTACCAGCTAACGCGGCTAGATAGAGCTGCTCACTATTAAGAAACTGACGTCGTTCCACTTTGCCCTGCATTCCACTTTGCCCCACCTTCCCCTACTGTTATGTAACCATTCTGTGAAAGACTCATATATAATTATAGGGGAAAGAAAAGGTTGCGGTATCGATTTGAATGTATTAATTCGCACACATTATGGTGAAACATCTATTGTTGTCTTCGTTTTAATGAGGGAAGTGCACAGGGTATGTTTCCATAGAAGAACCTCAATTCAAGGGCGTAGATATTTTTTTTCCTGGGGAGGGGTGTAAAGCAAATAAAATATTTTTTTAAGTTTTATTAATATCACACAAGAATACTCACGAATGAAGGTGTCAAGCAAAATACTAACTCCCAAATTAATTTTGCAAATTTTTTTCCCTTACCCCCCCCCCTATCTGCGCCCTTGCCTCAATTGCGGTCGAATTCCGACCACTTGACGACCGCTAGTATTTTTAATTTTATTAAATTAAATTATATTACTAACTGAGAATCGGAGTTGAGTATAAAAATACCCCTCAAAAATATTACAGCTGCCTCGGCTTAAGATAAATATGTCGACATTCTATTTTACAGTCTCGATGCTTCATAAAGTGTTGAATATGTCAATTAACAATTTATTACTTGATAATTTTCCAATTTTTACGCTTCTGTGAAACTGAAATACAGCAATCAGCGAGCACTGAATGTACATAAATTTTTAATTACAAATCTACCTGTGATAAATTTGCTTTTTTGAAAAAAAAAATACATGTGCATGTATTATTTTTCTTTTTTTAGAAAAATAAAACATAGACCTGTGAATAACATAATGTAGCATCGGAAAGCTTGAATTTAGAAAATTTTTAAGAAATTAGTTATTTTTATTCACGTTTTCTTTCGTATTATACATACGTATTTCAAAACATTCCAAATGCCGCGAAAATATTTTAGTATATTAAAGATACCTATTAAAAAAAATATATAAAACAAAATAAAAAAATTTGAAAAAACCCACAAAGGATATAAACGTTGTAATTGAAAAAAGATTAAATAAAATTTTGAAACCCCCCGACTAAAAGGAGGTAAGTAATCAAAGAAAATCCGTCGGGGGCTACCATTCGCTGCCCTGAATTAACAATAGGAAAATATCAATTGAATACTACAATTATTTATTTACGTACCCAACGTGATTTGAAAGTTGTAATATTTTAGTTAATTTCAGGGCAGCGAATGGCAGCCCCCGACGGATTTTATTTAATCCTTTTTCAATTACAACATCTACATCCGTAGTGGGTTTTCTCAAAATTTTTAATTTTGTTTTTTATTTTTTTTAAACTTTTTAGAGATTTCTTGCGCTAAGAACCATCGCAGATGAATTACAAACCTTTTACAGAAAACCGCATCTGAATTGATCAAGCCGTTTTCGAGATAAATGGCGACATTCGAGTGCACAAACAAACAAGCACACAAACAAACAATCTCTCACCGTAAACGCATATACCACCTCCGTTCCGTCGTGGGTATAAAGAATAAGCGTCATATTATCAAATATTTTATACTACTATAGACACCACTTTTGGAATTTTTTAAAATTCATTTCCTATAAGGAGGTAAAAAAAGCGAGTTGAAAAGAAGACATTTTTTCGAAATTGCTTGAGTTAGAGGGCCGGAAATTGATGTGGGTTTTCTTTGCCTAAATCGGTGAGACATTCGGTGAATTTAAGATATTTGTACAGGCATTTGTTTCCCATTTAAAGCGTGCTCGACAATCGCGCGTTCGTGATACATATTTTTGTGAATACTGCGCGACTGCACGACGCTCATGCAAAAAGCAGCGTGTGTGCGTGTGCTCTTTTTAGCTTACATTATTTTCAAGACTGTTTCTGGAACACACGAATATTACATTTAAAAGGTATTAGGAGATCTAAAATTTTCCCGGAATTGAAATAAACTAAACAAGGAAGTAATATAATAGACTCGAGATATTTTAACAATGAATACAGATCGCAGTTTCCTGGAAGGACTATTTTAATTGTAGTATAGTAAAGCTTAATAAGCTTGCTATCAGTCTACCTACTTGGAACAGTTGTTTAAGTTGAATGTACTAATTGAAGACTAATTCAGGTCACTTTCTGCTCGAGTTATCGTTGGGATTCCTAAAATTTCACAAATTCTGGCTTATAGAAAAATATCTCTATATACAGTACATATACTTTTATTCTATACTGAGCATATGAATAAAATCGCAATCGAACCATTAGGGGAAACATATACTTCTGTCTTTTTTTAAGCCGTAAGCACTGGTGTATCCAGGAGGGCAAAACAAGCACGGGGGACTCAGCTTAAGAAATTTCTAATTTGCCCCCTCCTGGGCCAAAAGCTGGATACGCCCATGTTAACGTCATAGAAAAAGACAAAGTATTTGAAACAGAGATACTTTATACAGATTCAGGGAATTACATCGCAGAAATATTTTCGATACGCTTTGTTACCTTCACTCACCGCACATTGAGTAGATAGACAATGATTCATATAGTAAATTATTAAATATATGATCAAGTAGAACCTCTTTAAGTCGAAATTCAAACGAGACGCCAAATATTAGAGTTATAATGTTTTCGATTTATGAAGGATTTCGAGTTCGGCGGATTTTGTAATTAAATATTCGACTTAGGTTAATTCTAACTAATTTTGAGTTACTGTGTTCGAGACACAGAGGTGCAATTTATTTTTTCGAGTTATGGAGGGAAAATATGTACCGAAATGGCTTGTAGGGGCGAAGCGCTGACTGTACGAGCAAAGACTTGAAAAGAGGTTACTGTACTGGCTCAACGGGTTTACTATCCGTTCTTACATTTTATAGTCGGTTGCACTCAGTTTTCAAGAGACTTTTAAGTGTCAGGGATGGAGTCGAGTCATTCACTTGTTTGGGGCTATAGAAATGCAATTAAACAAAATCGTTTTCTCTGCAGCTTAAAGATACGGAAAAGGTAACATAGTTTTCGATTTTGTGTGATAATATTTAAATGCAGAAATAGCTCAAACTGAAATAATAGACGAATAAAGTAACCTTTTTTAAAAGCTACGGCACTGCTTAGTTCAGGATCTTTTAGAGTTTGCTGAATAGTCGCAGAATTGATAGCTGACTACTGACGTAAAGTTTTTCAAACAAAGTATATCGTATGTTTACAACACGCGACATAAAAAATGTGTAAAAAACTCGATTGAGCGAACATCGAGGTTTAGTACTCATATCATATTTTATAAACTATTCAGTGTTACGCTGAACAAATATTTAGACCCTATTAGTATTAATAATAAAATAATGATCTTATTAAAAAAAATCAAAATATAAGAGTTATTAGTAAGATAAATTAAAATTAAATATGATGTTTTAAGTTATAGACCAAGCGAATTATGTTCAATTTTAACACTTTGTTCGTATTGTTTCGCAATTATAACAATTTTTGCGTTAAGGACGTAGTCCTATGTTCAGGCTCGTTTTCAACCGTTATTTCAGAATTTTTTTTTAATATCAAAATAATGTACGAAGTTTTCAATTTTGTTACATGTTTTTACTGACATCGTAAACTAAGACAAAACATTTTTTTTGCTTAATTTTACGCCATTTTATAATTGTTTTTTTAACCTAAAGTAGACAACTTTAAGTGGAGGTAGGTGGGTAGCGCGGGTGATAACGTCACTTGGAGTCAACAGAATTATAAAAATAAAATTGGTTATTGTTTCGTAGGCTTGTGGCTACATCCCGTACTAGAAATAAACATTTTTATTGATAAATAACAAAATGGCGGGTTTTAGAAAAAAAAACAACGAGAAAATCGTGAATTTATCGTTGAAAATCGGTTAAAAAAATAGAAATAATTTTTATAATTAATTAGTTCTAGTACCGGACGGAGCTATTGTTGTGTAGAATACCCTGTGCAAAACTGAAAGCAATCGGTTGTATACAATTGTTTCAATCACCCGCGCCACTTAGAAAAACGTAGTTTTGAGAAAAACGCGTTTAAAGTTTTAATTTAAGATTTCTTACAAAAAAATAAAAATGAATATTTACACTAATCAGCTATGCCTGGTGTATATTAAACCTTCCGTTTCTTCAAAGGCATCGTTTTCTGTTAATTTGTTTGCTCTACTCTGCGAGAGTATAAGGGTAACGTGATAACAATTTATTGAGAGGTAAGAGCAGGTAAGAGTCTTACCGTAAGACCGTTGCTGCTCTCGACTATATGCTATAGCTTTGTAAATATTTAATATTTCGGTCTAAAATTTTTACAGTATTTTCTCAATATATTATACTTACTAAAAACGTAAAAAAAATAAATTCGTTTTTTCAAAACCCGAACACCAGACTACGTCCTTAAGTTACTAGAATTAATATTTGTTTGTCTATTTGATTTTTACACGCTCGCGCTGTTAAAAAAAGAATCAACTTAAAAATCACCTGTATAACTTTGAATACTCTGTAAATACTTAATAAACTGTTTTTACGTTTTTTTTATAATAAATCTTTTTAGTTGGCACATTACGTACGTACTCCTTTCTGAATTAAAAAAATTGGTTGTCTGTAAAGTCGGTTTACGGACGATAGTTTTACGTGATAACTATTCCGCTTGAATATCATATTTAATAATACATAACCTAAATTTTAGTAGCTGCCAAACTTGGGCCGATCGTGCTTCTCTATCGCTTATACTGCGCTCTCGCTTGCACGCACAGGGTCAGGCGGAACGTTACGGCGTTACACTTTTTCGTGCGTGCAGCTGGTGTTTCATCAATTTATAAGACGTTATCACGTCAAAAAAAAAATAAAAAAACAAGGGTTTTTTTATTATTTGAGATTTGAAGGTGAAGAATCGTGTTAAGGTATTTTTTATCGTTTTGTTTTTGCTGTTAATGTTTGGACGTATGATTTTTGTAAAATTTGTAAGTCGAACCTGAATTGTAATGATCAGAGTATTGACAATGTTTTGACAGACTGTTCAAGGTATTATTTATTTATTAATTTTGTAATATTATGTTATCTTGATAATTTAAATGTATAATTTGTGTCTGTTTTGTTAGATACCTGAAGAAGTCGGAATCAAACCGACGAAACGTCCTGTATATATGAATAAATAGTCAAAACAAAATGGCTGTGGTCTTTTCACCTGATTAAAATTTCCCGTTTATTATTTATAAGACCTGAAGAATTTTACAAAAGTTAATAAAACTGATACTGTTTAACACACAAAATAAGTAGAATTAAGCTCTTACATGAGTTTGAAATGAAATGAGTTCTGGAGTGGAGCCAATCGCATGCCTTCTTGTATTTACTTTAAAAGCTATAAAGGCGCCTTCCTCTAAAGTTTCATTGTCACGACACAATATGGCTACACATACCAGGTTTTATTGACGCTTAATACAAACTTTTCAAGCTTAAAACATTTACCCGACAATAAAAATATCAGCACCGTAAAAAAAAGCATCGGAGAGTTTTTAAAATTGAAAGTTTTGTATTGAATACGGATTTTAACATAAAGTTCATAATTCACCTGGTTTTCCTGTACAATCATGGAGGGTAGAGGTAAGGAGGACTATCTTAAATAAAATAAATACTGAAATAAATTCTGAAAATTTGCATAACGCCATAATTTTTCATTGTGAACAACTTTTCTTAGTGACAGTTTTGCGTACTATGAACGGAAAAGGTACTTTACCTGAAACGAAAAGAGGTTTTGCTCAACTGTAAAGGCTTACTTGATTTTAAAAAAATCGAAAGTAAACTAAAAATAAATTTCAGACTAAGCAGGGCGGAATCCCAAAATATGAAATTCCAATTCAAAAATTTTTGGTCAATCTCACCTATTGTGAACTCAATCCGGGGACACACTGTATATTGAAAAAAATAATAAAACTATAAATCAATATTTCACTAGATGATGTTTCGTTCCAGATATGGATCTTCTTCAGAAATAATCTAATTAATTTTTATATTTTTTAGATTATTTCTGAAGAAGATCCAAATCCGGATCGAAACGTCATCTAGTGAAATATTGATTTATAGTTTTATTATTTTTGTCAATATAAAAATTGGTCGATAATTTTATTTATTTGAAGAGTTCTATTCAGACGTTAATCAAAGATTTTTATTTTATTTAATATTACCCGCATATTCATCCGCATTATTTGTAAAATCGATGTGCAAAAATTAAGTAACTGATGGCATTCATTCCTGGATACAGTATAAGATTGTATTTGCTTGCAGAAATATCATAATACCTAAAATATTGAAAGATAACAAAATCCCATTTAAATATTTCAGAGAAGCATTTTCAATTAAATTACAATTCTAAGATACAAGCCGTTTTTCATTAGAAAAGGCTTTAAGATGAATATTTCAATATCGGTTATGACATCAAGTTAATCGCCTCAGAAACAATACTGTCAATAATGTTTCTCATTTCAAAGAGGCAAAATCACTTTTAAAAACAGGCCAGACTTTTTTTTGTTTTAAACACTCTCAGGGTTTTTTTCACTCAAACATTTTTCAATCTTTGAAATACTAACTATTTGTTAATAAAATAAAATTCTCGTATCATTTCTGTAGTCAAAAGGCAAAAAAATATAATTTGTATTTGATAGATTTTTCAACTGTATTCTGTTTAGCATAACAAAAATATGTTCTACCATATAATATATTAATACGCTAAGGTTAAAGATGTTTGCCTCCCTTTTTAGAAAAAAACTCACAATTTCTCCACATAAATTATATATCATTTTACAGATAATTACTTGCTCTACTGACATCGACAACTAAAAAATTTATTATTGCTTTTGTTTTTGTAAATAAATTAAAATACAGCTGACGGCCTTAATATTCAAACAACGTCAACACTTCGATCTGTCATCTGACCTTCATATTGCAATACAACAGACACAATACTGCATACGGTCATCTGACGGCTTTAATTTTGAAACAGCGAGCAACGCTGAACAACGTCACAGCAATGCTGCATGATGCCATCTGACGGCTTAGCTCAACGCTTTTGCTACTTGCGCCTCTATATGACAATTTTAGTAAAATATTTCTTCGATCTGTCATCTGAGCTTCATATTGTAATACAACAAAAAGAAGAACGTTATAAGCAGTGTACAAAATTAGAAACGAATTGAATACCTGCAATCATATTTAAAAAATAATTTTGTAAAGTGATAATTATTATACTTATTTAGTGCGAATAATTCCCACAGGTCACACTAGTCTTATATTAATGAAAAATGTTAGGTTAGAGATTCGTAGTAATGTCGTTAAAATTCCTTGGAAATGGCAAGAAATGCTTCGGGCATCAACGAGTATTAATTCGGAACTGACTGTAATGAGTACAATACTGGTTGAGATTCCGTTGTATTTATGTAAAACGCTATCAATTGGGTTCCTTCAAATGGGTGGAGCTTTAAACATAATAAAAAAAATTCACAGTTATCAGTACCGATTCACAGTACGATACATAATCACGTTTCTCTGATTATAGTTGTAAGTTTCGCCGCCAGATAGAGTAGTCCATATAAAGGATTCCCATAGTAAATAATAATTAATTTTTCGTGTAAATTTCTCAAGTTGAGCAAATGGAATTGGAAGCAAAGACGCCGATAAGAGTGAAACAACACCAACAAACAAACGCTTACATCCTAGATCAATTAAAGTGTTCACTATAGGCCGCCTAGTGCTTCTGGATGAATTAACAAAGTTTGTATACGTCGCTCGATAGCTACTGTGCGCTGCTGTTATTGCTAATAGTTAGCTATCAGTCCGAACGTCGTCTAATTACAGTGTCGGTTTAGTTACCGAGAACGCCGGCGCTCGCAACGACGTCGCGGAGCCACTAACCGTTTGTATGTAACAGTAGCCAGTAGGTATGTAAACGCGTAAGGTGCACAATGCACATAGGGAAATTGGCATTGGGAAAAAATACTTGGATCAGAGTTAGCCATGACTGCATTATTCTATAGAATTATCATGGTAATCTTGAGGATTTCTATTTTATTTTGATTTATTTTTATTTTACTTGGCTTTTTTAATCATAAAAAGCTCTTATAAATCATTATTTTAATTTTTTTGTACAAAAATAAAACAAAAAACAACGCCATCTGTTTGGAAACATTTCATTCAAAAATTGTCTGACTGGTATGACGTATGCGCGTTGCTAAATCAGTGACCCAAATGTCTTTAGGTTCAACACGAATAGGCGGAGATATTTGATCTCGCACCATATTTAAGTATTTTTGGGAATTTAATGTCCCATTAATAAAAAAAGTCCGATTATGTTGTAATCATTTGAATATTTTCTTCGGTAGTACCTATACACATTCATTTTGCAAAAGAATATTATCTGTCAAATTGAAAAACAAGATTTCAAGGCTCACTCTGATTCAGTCATTTTTCCCCAATGTTAATTTCCCTATGTGCACCTTACGTGTTTACATACTGTATATGTCGCAGTGATATTGTCAAATCCGTGATATTATGATGTCACTAGTGAATTTATAATTGCCTGAAACTTTGTCAATCGCCTCCATTTTTACAATTTTACGGACTCATTTCAGTGACATTATAATTTCACGGGGTCGCTTTAGTGATTTTATAGTAACCCTTGGTGTATTATGAGTTTAGTTTTTAGTAGCGGGCTTCGTGCGTTTGGATTGGCCAACTTTTTTGAAAACGGACCAATCTTTGACAGATTATTAGATTTATTTATTGTACAACGCGTCCTACAATAAATAAATCTAATAAATTTTGTCCACAAACTACATATCTGCGATTTTTATATACATTTATTACACTAATATATAAAGCTTAAAAGTTTGTTTGTTTATTTGGTTAAACGCGCTAACCTCGGGAACTACTGGTTCGAATTGAAAAAAAAAAAATTGTTGGATAGCCCATTTATCGAGGAAGGCTACAGGCTATATAATATCACGTTACGACCAATAGGAGCGGAGCATCAATGTAAAATGTTGCAAAATGTAACTCAAAATTTGTCCGTCCGACAAAAACTTTTGAACGATAACTCCAGTCATCATGAAATTTGGACACAACATTCATCTCGGTAAACTAAGATGAATGTGTGTACTCATATCCCTTCCCCCTATTCGTTCTTTTGCACCCGGGTGAAACCGGGCGGGACCGCTAGTAAAACATAAATAAAAAGACACCTTTCTGAATTAAGAGGTCCCAATAAATGTGTTGATTTTATGGACAAACCCCTGTTTTTTCTTTATATACTTTCAAAATTTTTGACATTTCATTTATGTAGCACATTTCTGACCCAACAGGTTACTATAGTTACTCATAGTAAAATATTATTGAATTTTACTTTACGCACTAGTGTTAAATGAATCGTTTCCCGACCGCTACACATGCCTGAAAACATTTTTTAAACAGCTAATATTTGAACAAAAAGAAATATAATTCAGAGAATTAGCTTCTACAAAAATTTGCATATTAAAATTAAGAGAATATTTTCGTAATCTTCGCAATAAAATAGAAATAAATTGAAATCTTGTTTTATAACTTTCAGTTTGAAATATTCTTTACGTCGTCTCGGGAAGGTAATAAAAAGTGCTGTAAAGTTCAGCCAAGGAATCTGACAGACATGCAATATCTCTCCAAACCGTTAATATTTAATTTCGAATTATTTCGACAGCTGCAATACAAATTTAATAAGATTCTTTCAATTGTTTAAAATTTGTTAGATGCGCCATTGTTTGTTATTTCATCTTTCGGCATTAACAGTTTATTGCCATTGGTATTCAATAACAACATACTCGTTTCAACTGCAGGATACTATAATAATTAATAAATAAAATAAAACTCACAGGTTTTTGGATAGTGATCTAATGCTAGACAGTATATTCGTACGACGTTTTGTCGTGTTAACATCTTTTTCCAGTATTATATTGTAACACAGACCTCCAGCAGGCGACGAATTTCGTGAGACAACAATCAGCTCGTCACTCTAACAACAACAATCCGATTGTTGTCCCACAACAAACTGTGTGTCATTGTTAGAATGACGAGCCGATTGTTGGCTCTCGAAATTCTTTCTCGTCGCCTGCTGGGGGGTTTCTGTTACAATATTATTAAACAGTACCGGGAAAAGTCGACGATGAGCTTTATATTTTATGCCATGGATTTGAGACAAACAAATTATACGTGCGTTTTAAGGGCTGTGTCTGCGTCGCTCTACATAGGGTAAGATCCCAGAGCCGCCAGACACAACCTATTTTTAAAAAAATGAAATCTTACGTTTTGAGTAGTGTTTTATGTACTTAGAACGCTTGGCGTACCTCCATCATTGAGTCTGTGACAAATGTACAGGTAACAGGTGAGAAATGTGAGTAAAAATAAGAGTCACTTAATTTAAATTTAAATGGCTGATATTTATATATGTTTTGTAAAATATCACTATAAATTAGTATCCAGTATCGCCAGTCACTTTCCGCTGACCACAACTTCTGACAGACGCTTTAAAGCTCAGAGAAAAATTAATGAACTTCACTTATTTTTAAATGCTTGATTTTTATATAATGTTACTCAGACAACTATTACAAAATTATATTTCAACAGCCAGACAAATTGTAATGGCCAAACATCCCCCCAGACGTAAAAAATAGTTATAAAGCTCTCGCGCTTATATACTAACAGCTGACTATTTTTTACGTCTGGGGGGATGTTTGTTCATTACAATTTGTCTGGCTGTCAAAAGTTGTGGTCAGCGGAAAGTGACTGGCGATACTGGATACTAATTTATAGTGTTATTTTACAAAACATATATAAATATCAGCCATTTAAATTTAAATTAAGTGACTCTTATTTTTACTCACCTTTCTCACCTGGTACCTGTCCATTTGTCACAGACTCAATGATGGAGGTACGCCAAGCGTTCTAAGTACACAAAACACTACTCAAAACGTAAGGTTTCATTTATTTAAAAATAGGTTGTGTCTGGCAGCCTGGGATCTTGGGCTAACACGTCATGTAATGTGATCTTTACTAAAAATCACTTTAGGAATACCTACATTATTACATAAATGGAAAATTATATAAGTGTAATATTCATGGTACTATAATATTCTATAGGTCACAAGGTAATAACACGTTTGTAAACAACAGAAGAAAACACGTGACTAAAAGATTAGGTAAATTTTCGAATGTTTATAAGGTAGGTATCTATATATATATCTAAAATTATTACCTTATAATATAAAATAATAAGAGATATTCGATATTGCAAATGAACTTACATAACCTTTTATACCATTCCAACCCACTAGTGGGGAATGGTACTAGTATAGGTCAAAATTCACTTCTCAAACATTTTACAATATTTTTTCGTTTTGAGGTCCGCCCTAGAAAAGCTCTGTGCGTCTGTGAGCACGATACAGGTCAAACGGATAAACGGATTGAAACCAAATTTTGGATTGATGTTTCGTATGCAAATATGAAGAGCCCTATTCTGCCCTAAAAAGGCAAAGGGCAGTAAGTGACATTTGTTGACAAAATGAGTTTATACTGAAGCCAACGACAGCAGTAAGTGCTGCAGCAATAATTTTATTGTCTTTAAAAGATGTTTCCCCCATGTTTTGGTTTCCATAATCTAAAATTCTGGACGGTCAAGACATTTTTAGTAAATCTTGATTTACTCAAATTCATAAGTTAGTCACTTACTGCCTTTTGCCTTTTTACGGCAGTATTAGCATTAATTGATGATGAAATGATGATGAAGGGGGGCCTTAAGTAGAAGTCAGGTTTCACGCTGACTAACTACATAAGATGAAGATGAATTTTGATTATGAGCCCGAATCGATCGGTTTTAAGATTCTTCAGAGGAACTCACCTGAATTCCCGCAGCGCCACCAAGTTCCGTAGGTCCGTCCTGTAATTGCACTTCTGTGAATCCATCGCCGCCGGCGGTGCGCTGCTGGTGCTGCTGCTGCTGCAGACGATACGCTTCGCTGGTCGCAAACGACACGGTAGCGACTGGCGGCAGCGGAGGTGGCGGCGGAGGTTGCGTCGGTTGGGGTCTTGGCTGCTGTTGTTGTTGTCCGGCGGTGGCGGTGATCCGGGCCGACGGCGCCCTGTGAAGTGCCGCCGCGCTGCCGCCACCGCCGCGATGCGGATAGTGTTGCGGTAATCGGCCGTTGCAAGATGGCGGTTGGCCATACGCACGCGTCGGGTCACCTCGCGCTGCGGCCATTATGTACGTCCACATCGTGGGGCATGGCACGCTGCCGCACTCTGCCCCCGAATCCTTGTCGTACTGCTGTTAGGCCACTTTCCGATTAACGCCAGTTACCGATGAATCGAAAAATCCGATTGATTCAACTGCAATAGAAGAACACTTTTAGAGATGGTTTTTCGTAATAGAATATTTAATTTAAATATTATTTCGTCGACACACAACAGTTATTATGTTTAAAATTTCATAGTTATTATGTGACCAAGCTTCGTACAGATTAGTATCGATGATGATGGAAGATTGTGGAAGTTAGTAAATAAAAATCGATGAAAGCTTCAAACACCGAGGATATTGTAACAGATACCCCCCAGCAGGCGACGACAAAGAATTTACGTGAAACAACAATCGGCTCGTCATTTTAGTAATGACACACATATTGTTGTGGGATAACAAGGGTCAACAATCTGTATATCATTGTTAGAACAAGCCGATTTTTGTACCACAACAATCTGTGTGTCATTGTTAGAATGACGCGATTGTTGTCTTTGACGTCGCCTGCTGGGGGGTCTCTGTGACAATATAAAATAATGACGCACACAAATCAATTAAGAAATATCTTTATTTGTGTAAACAAAAATATCACAAACTGTTGTTGGAAAGTGGTCGAGTTTAACCACATTAAGACCACTTTTTTGTGGCCGGAAAGTGGTACGTGTGAGCTAAGCCTAATGCTCTCAAGGTTTCGGAATTCTCATAGCGTAACTTTGTGGACATTTTGTATAATATCTAATCTTTGTAGGAACACCGATGCAAGTCGTAATATTATCATGGAACAAAATTAATGTATCTATTCCCGTAAAAGCAAATCCGCTTTGATGAGCTCCAGTATAGAAAGCTCTTAGTGGAGATATCCGGCCTATCTAACACTCGTGTACGACGCAGTAGGTACTTTATTTTCTATATCATCACATATTGTACGGAAGGCAATATCTTTTATAAAACACACAGCACATTGAAAACGTTTCACCGCATCCTGACTTCCTCTTTTTACATCTATGGGTTATGTGCAGAGCGCCGTGTGGCTCTAATTGGCGGTTCTCTTTGAAAATAGTCGCAATTTCATTTATATGATACTAGCGGTCCCGCCCGGTTTCACTCGGGTGCAAAAGAAAGAATTGGGGGGGGGACCTGAGTATACGCACATTCACCTTAGTTTACCGAGATGAACGTTGTGTCCAAATTTAATGATGATCGGAGCTAGTTTTTGTCGGACGGACAAATTTTGAGTTAGATTTTGCAACATTTTTCATTGATGCTCCGCTCCTATTGATCGTAGCGTGATATTATATAGCCTGTAGCCTTCCTCGATAAATGGACTATCTAACAATTTTTTTTCAATTCGAATCAGTAGTTCCTGAGATTAGCGCGTTCAACCACACAACCAAACAAACTTTTCAGCTTTTTATATTAGTATAGATTACGAAGAAAAAAAGACAAATTATTTATGCAGTGAATTGTTAGTGATTAATTAAATCCTGTTGATATTTGCAAGATAATTTTTCCCTTTTTTTAAATCAAATGTTATTTGTTATACGTTACTTTTTTACATTCTCTAAACTTTAAATTAAATGTGATCTGACAGAGCCCGTAATTTCGTCAAACACCAAGTTTTGTATTTGTTACAGAACGTTTTAAAGAAAAATGAACATAATATTTTGCCATTCGATAGGCAGGAAAAAATAATTAAAAAAACAGTTTTAACATTTTTAGGCTGACTTACCCGATAAGAAATATTAAGCCGTTCCGGAACTTTTGAAACACTCTGTATATAAACTAAATGGAAACAAGGTATTCATTATGTGATCACTTTTTTTACAAATAATTATATTCCAAACTCGAAAGACAACCGAACGTGTTGGTTGTAAAAACATAAATTATCTACTGCCCTAGATAAAACGTCCCAGTGTGAAATTTTAAATTTATTATATACCATTACTAAGGATTTAGTACTATTCTATTCACCATTTTATAAGGATTTTACAACTGCAGTGCCGAATTAACCTATATCCAAACTCCAAAGTAAGCAACTGTTTAGGGCATCACGTCTCAGGGGGCACAAAAAAACACAACTCAGAAATTAAAAGTACCTCATTACACCGTGTCAACGAATTTTTTTTCTTTTTGTGATGTTCTCTAAAATTTGATCTACTGATATAAAACAATCTTTAGACGTATAGAAGATAAAAATAAATAATATGTATCTAATTTATTGTTGAAAATGAAAATAAAAAAAAATTTTTTGAGGGTTTCATTTTTTTAACTTTAAAGTTTAGGGTGCAAACATTTCTGTCTTTTTTTACGCCGTAAGCACTGGCGTATTCAGGAGGGAAAAACAAGCACGGGGAATCTGGCATAAGAAATTTCTAATTTGCCCCCTCCTGGGCCAAAAGCTGGGCACGCCCATGTTAACGTCATAGAAAAAGACAAAGTTTTTGAAACAGAGATACTTTATTCAGATTGAATGCAAGTACATCCTATCATCGGAGAAATCAGGGAATTACATCGAAGAAAGAGACGCAGATATTATATACTCACCGCACATTGAGTAGATCGGCAATGATTCATATAGTTAATTAATAGATATATGATTATAATGCACAGAATTCGTACTATCTTGCCGATTTGTGAATTCTTTAATCTGCAATTACTTTTATTTTAATTATAACAAGATTGTTATGTTGAATCTTAAAATCAGAACTTATTCCGTACGCGACAGCTTTAAATGCAAAGTTATTAAACATTTCCTGTTTAGAATTGCTTACTTATTATTCAGACACACCAATAATAATAATCAATACATGGAAGTTGATTTACATATTTTATATATTAATTTTACGTTCTGGCATTGAAATCTATAAGAATATCTTATGGTAAAGGCAAGAATCATTTTCAGATGTAAATAATGCCACAAGCATATTATGTCAAAAATTGCTTTTTTTTTAAATAAAATATTTTAGGCGCGTTAGGGAGAGATATTTTCCTGGATTAGAAAAGTGAAACGCTATACACGGCTTAACCAATTTTTTTTATATAAATCGACTGATTTCAACTAATTACACTCAATTTTATTTAAAAAATAATATCGCAAGTCAATATTTTAAATTATAAAGTTATTATGTTACGAGCTGTAATATTATGTTAAACGAGCTTCAGCGAGTTTAACAGCTACATCAGTCATAATTACGTACAAGATACATACTACATTTTTTGCACGTACCTCTTATAAAATAGCTGATTTTTACATCATATTTATTATATTTTTGACAGTTCGTATTCGGTCATTTTGGTATTTGTCTCCACACTCGTGTTCATATAGATTTTAATGGCAACTGACAGAGATAACTATTGGATTGGTAAAATCGTATTACTTCACGCACTAGTTCGAAACGAGTCATTTTACCACCGCCATACAGACATGAAAAGTAGCTATTTTATAGGGAATCGCGCAATAAAAATTATTATTACCTTAACAAAATCCATACCTTTGTATTTTTCATGTTCAGATTGTATTCTAAAATAATATATCTATATTAATATATAAAGCTGAAGAGTTTGTTTGTTTGAACGCGCTAATCTCAGGAGCTACTTGTTCGAATTGATTTTTTTTTTGTTGGATAGCCCATTTATCGAGGAAGGTTATAGGCTATATCACGCTAAGACCAATAGGAGCGGAGCATCAATGTAACTCAAAATTTGTCCGTCCGACAAAATATTTTGAACGGTAACTCCGATCATCATGAAATTTCGACACAACGTTCATCTCGGTAAACTAAGATGAATGTGCGTACTCATGTCCCTCCCGGCATTCGTTCTTTTGCACCCGGGTGAAACCGGGCGGGACCGCTAGTATAATATATTATATATTATTTTTGAATTTGGAATTATTGAAGAAACCATAATTATGCATGGCTGGCAAACGCCGTGATACTGCAGGATGGAACTTAAGTCGCATTTTACTGAACCCTACTGTATAAGAGCTCAGGATGAGAAATGTATCGGTTTAGTTCCATATAGTTTAATTTCTCCTCCTTTTCTGGCGCCCTTCTTCGTGCCGCAGCATCGCAACAAAACTCCGGTTGGATGAATTATGACCGAAGTCGTTATAAAACAACGGAGTAACGATCATACATTCTCATCTCCCTGCCTTGTATTACACATATTACAGATCAAATGACAATGCTTTTATTCTTATCTTCGTGTTTCAAGGAGAAAAACAAACAAGAAAACTGCAGTAATAATATAGTTGACTGCAGACACACTCATGGAAGTTAAACGATATTTGCTGTTACTTATTTACTACATTAGGTATCGCAATGTACTAGAAAAATGCTTGGTATGTTTTGTATTTTTTTCCATTTTATATTTTTAATGCGCAAGTATTTTCTATACTCAAATAGCGGGATGACATTGAAATATTAATGTTTCATGATGGCTGTTGCCAGCTTAGCTTTATCAAAGTTTGAACTATGGTAATAATGCGTTTAAGAGTATTCGTCCCTGCAAATACCCCCTGCACCCTTCATCTCAAATCTTTTCCCCTCGCCTAAAAACGGTTTGCGCTCTCCCGACGCTATTTTTAAAGCTAGAGGGTTCTGGTAAACGCCAAATGAAAGACAAAGAATCAGACTACAGATTCTTCAGGCGAATTTTTCGAAAAAAAATTCTTGAAAAAACTTACAACCTTTCGCAAAAAATAATAAGTTATGTAATATTTCACACGTAGGCGAAATTGTTTTTCAAAAAATTCGCCTGAAGGATCTGTAGTCTGATTCTTTGTTTTTCATTTGGCGTTTACCAGAACCCTCTAGCTTTAAAAATAGCGTCGGGAGAGCGCGAACCGTTTTTAAGCGAGGGGAAAAGATTTGAGATGAAGGATGCAGGGGGCATTTGCAGGGACGAATACTCTTAACCTACGTTTTAAAATCCAATTAGTTAATAACATCAACGGCGTAGATTTTTTTTTCTGAGGGGTGGGGTTAAAGCAAAAAAAACAATATTTTTTTAAAATTTATTAACCACGAATGACCTTTTTTTAACAACCCAACTCGAAAAATTTTGTCGTGTGCGCAATTGAAGAGCAAAAACAAGATCCTTTCATTTCCGCAACAAAAAAGTGTTTTTTCGTTTGTTATGTGATGAATCCTGGAGGGGGGGTAATTTCCATTTTTTCGTTTGTTATGGTGGGTGCCTGCGGTTGTGATGACTCCTGGGGGGAGGTAATTACCCCCTGTACCCCCCATATCTACGCCCTTGATTACAGTAAATGAAGACAAGGTTGACAATTTTATGAACATATTTTGAGAGGAAATTCGTCATGAGATTATACAAGGAACCATCTCGATATTTATTCAGGTTCTATGGCGAGAAGCAAGAGATAAAGTATGTTTCATCCAAAAACTATAATTTATTCGTTGTTTAAATTCAGTTCTATAGATTTTTTCAGTTCAGTTCTTTTGAAAATAATTAAAATATTGATACTATGATACGTACATACGTCCGAGCTCTACAGATCGCAATTTTGGTCGGATCGCCTTGGTTTATATTTTATTCAGTTTGTTTACTACCAGACTAGAACCCTATTTAAATTCATCGAAATGTGTTCGGTAATTTTTACAGTCTTATTTTATTATTTTATATTTTAAAACAATATAATGTACCTATAGCTATACTTCAATACCACAACCACCGGAGTACCGTGGCGTAAGTGGATAATGTTTTAGTTTAATAGGGTTCGATCTCTGCCGACAACATTGATTTTTATTTTTTTTCTCTTCGATTTTTTTCAATTTGGTGTTACTTATATTTTTTTATTACTCATGCGGGAAAAGTGGTATGTTTACGTACGCTGTTACGGTTGAAAAGTAGCTATTTTCATTTGCGTGCGGAAACTTTATTTGTCGCATTGAAATTATTGTTTGCCTCACGCAAATTCAGAGAAAAAAACAAAACAATAACGGTGTTAATGTCAACGAAACAAACTGTCATTTGAAGCAGATTTGAGGTTAAAATTTTCGATTATGGACTTTTATTCTTGACAATTTTAACATTTTTAACTGAATTTTCAACTTTTTAATGATTTAATTTTAATTTTTATTACCTCTAATTTCTTTTTTTAATTCGTAATAAAATTTTAAATTAATTCATAATAAAAAATAGTATGTGCAACTCGTGCGGCATTGTCGCACTAGTTGCCCAATATACTATTTAAATTGTTTTTTTAAACTTTAAAAAATCATACATTTTCATGCGTTTTTAAATTTTTTTAAATATTGTTCTTCTTTTTTCAATTTTTATCATACAGTGGAAAACTTGCGGGATGTGCATTTTTAGTTTTAAAAAACTGTTTAAACTTGGGAGAGAGAAGTAACGATGTTTACACAGCAAAAAGAAACTCGTTTTTATGTCTAGCCAAGTCGATTCGCAATCTCACGTTGCGTAAGTATTTCTAGGTTACTTTTGAATAAGTACAGTAGGGAGATAAAATCACGACCCTTTTTTAACACTGACGGAATGAAGAAGCAAATAAAAACCGAATAAATTCATTGAAACAATAATATCGCCAGCGCGAACAAAATGAAATGAGAACATACCACAAGCTGCGCATCTCGTTGTTATAATTTACTGTATTGTTGAACGCAGAGCGCTACTTAAATCCTGGGAAATGCAGGAGAGGCGAGGATCCAAAGCGTGTCGCGCTGGATAATCACTCACCCGTCAAGTCACATCCTACGCACAACAAACTGGCCCCACGCACCGCACATACGATGGTCGCTACCGGTTTGGTCCTACTGTCACTCACTCGCTCATACTGGCGTTATTATATCGAGAAGGTGTTTTACTGGTCACCTATCGGTCACTCACATAAATATAGGAGCTTATTTTTCATAGAGTTGGGAATAATCGTTGATTTTAATCATATATTTAATAATTTACTATATGAATCATTGTCTATCTACTCAATGTGCGGTGAGTGAAGGAAACAAAGCGTATCACATTGTTGCACATACCGCTAAACTAGCGGTATGTGCTTTATTATCGCTTTGTGCGTCAGAGCTGACTTTCGTTCATATAAGAAGTTATATCTAAGTTAATTTCACACGAAATCCATTCAAATTGAAGCTTTTTGAAAAGAGGAGATTCTAATCTATAAAACAGAACCATTTTTAAATCAATTCGAGTTCATAAATACTATTAAAATTGTAATTGAAAATCACAAACAGCAGTTGTCGGTTGGTCTGTACGTATGTACGTATACGTCACGACTCTACAGATCGCAATTTTGGTCGGATTGCCTTGGGTTATACTTTATTCACTTTGTTTACTATCAGACCAGAACCCTATTTAAATTCACTAAAATGTGTTCAGTAGTTTAATTTTTATAAACAGTTTTATTTTATTATTTTTGACAGCTAATAGTTTAAAAAAAACAATATAATAATTGCTGTGTAAATATAGTGTAATCCATAAAACAAGTGCTACACTTCTATACCGTGATAACACCACTACACTTAGTAGGCTTCGTGGCGTAATGGTTATGCCGTTGGATCCCCAAGGGCCAAGGTCCTGGATTCGATTCCTTACGAAATAATTGATTTTTTTCTTTTTTTTCTTTTTATTTTGTTTTATTTTATTCCACTTGATATTAATTATATATTATATTATGTATAGTTCTTAATTTTTTTTATTTTTGCAAACTTAAAAAAAATATTTTTTCAATTTTTAATTATTTATTTCTTTAAATTTTTAAATCTTTTTAAATTTATTAAAAATATTTTTTAATTGTTATTTTTTTATCATACAGTGGAAAACTTGCGGGATGTGCACTTTTGGTTTTGCCAACTATCTTTACTTTTTAGGCGCGACCCAAGCAATAGCTGGAAGCGCCTATATGTACTCGCTGTGTCTGTGAATCTGTGTCACGCTTTTTGTATCCAGCGTACAGCCCAAACGCCTTAACCGATTTTAAAAAACTTTTTTTTGTTCCACTCGTCTCTGGGTTAAATCCTAACGTCGCCCGATTTTTGAATTTTTGTCCCAGAGGGGAGAAAATTAAGACAAAAAAAGTGTTTTACTTATTTCTCGCTCAATTTCAATCAGATCGGTTTGAAATCAGTTTTAAACGAAAGAGGAGAACATTTTACATAGATTTTGTATAACAGAATTTGCCCAAACAGTTTATTATGTATATGTGAAGATATGAGAATCATTTGTAGTTGTACTTCAGACGTGCAAAAAATATGTTATTTTGTGTCAACGTGATATAGGTATGCGGTGAAAAATGATCATATTCCAGAAAAAATAAAACTTATACTTAGTTTAGTTGTTGCTGGCTGAAAATCGGAATCGTCAATTTTGCTATTTCTTTTACGGCCAGTTCGTAACTAGAAAGTGGGAATTGAGTTTTTAATAAAAAAAAATCGCACGTTTACTTCAATAGAGAAGAAGTTCTGAATAACTTTATGCGAAAAATACCGCTACGAATTTATTTTTGTCATTTCCAGACAGTACTTATCCTACAGATAAAGTTATCCTTGAATTGACGTAACGAACATCTAACAAATATTTATTTAATTATAACTTTCAGATACTAGCAGATCGAACGCTGAATTTATAACTTCAAAGGTGAAACGATTAACTACGTGTGTTGTACCCATATTTTTAGGTTAGGTTGACTCTGCGCTGATAATTTTTAACACAAAAATCTGACGAAAAATTAGCTCAAGATGGCGGATTATCTTTTTCTCCACAACTCTCTTGACATGGGTATCAAATGAAACAGTTTGACGTGTGGAATACGATAAGAAAATCCAATATGGCGGACGCCACATATCCGATCGACTTGAAATTTTGTTCATATATCGTTAAATGTACTAAAAAGGAAGAAATAACGTAATAATTTTGGTTCATAATTATAAAAGCGTGGATTGTGATTAATAAATTATCACAGAGCTTGCAAACCACGCCTTTTTAATTATGAACCGAAATAATTAATTTTTTTCTTTTTAATACATTTCCATTAAAACTTGTTTTTTTTACTAATATTTGTTGAAAAATACTGGTTGTAACACTGCAATATATTCATGACTGATTGCATTATTAACATAAAATAATTGAGAAATAGTTATTGGCGTAACTAGTAGTCTAAGTCATCGCGCTGACAGGTCATGACTTAGCCTACAAGTTACGCCTATAATTTTATTCAACAATTGCGCGTTATTCATCTTTTATTTATTGTTATTAATGAGATGTTGTAAATATCTATTTATTTCTTTATAAAAAAAACTGTCAATACTAACAGCACCAAACAGCACGATTCAATGTTTTGGTTTGAGGTTAGCCGGTTATGAATAAACTCCATGTCGAAAACATTCGGCCTCTCAATTTTAGCCTCAATGGGTAACAACAGGGAGTTGTTGTTACCTACTATTTCGTTACGACTCAGAAAATAGTTACGTTTATTTTCATTACTCCACAATGGCCGAGCTAGTAGGAATCTTCATTGAGTTATGACAAGTAATTGTCACCAGTCGGTAAATGGCTATTTAGGGTTCGGTTTTTAGGCATGATAAAACATGAATAACGAGCACGAGTTGAATAAAAGTATATTTTACAATAAGTAATTTTTTATTGTCAGTTGCCATGTTTAAAGTTTATTCTAAGAACGTAAATGGTTAACATTTTTGTACGAGAATATTAATAGATTGTTTAATTGGTTTTTATTTTTCTCTGGCGTCATAATATTAACCTGTTATTTTTAATTTGCTTTAAGAGTGCTCCTTTAATGATTTTTTAATACCGAAAAAGCAGACCTGTCGCTATTAAGTGAAAATAAAACACCAATTAGTATTCAAGTGAGTGTAAATTAATGGCAATGGCAACGTAGATGACAGTTTTAATTTTATCCCATTTGTATCCAGTTTTATTAATGAATCTGCAAATACAACTTACGAATAACTATATTCGAAAATAATGTCATTTAAAAACTTCTATTTGAAGTTCAAACTTAAATAGCTGCACAGAATATCAAACACCAAGGGATGTAAGTCAAAAAGGTATAAGTACAAAAACTAAAGTTTGGAGGGAGTTCACAGCTTTTCATATTTTCTACAAAGGACCCCGCAGAATCCTTATGGAAATGGGCCCCGGTCAAATTGTACCAAACTTACAGTACTATAGGTGAGTGGATAAAAAGTGGCCATGGGCGCATAGCGTAAAAAATTCGCGGTTGCAAGATATCTTTCTTCGAATATGTCGAACATATTCGAGGTGTCAGACATTTTAAATGGTTCAGGTTATTTGTCAGAGAACATCATTTTAGCGTTTTGGTTGAAGTTTTTAAGCTATCCAATTAAAAAACATACAGTATCTATAAATTGTTTACATGTCGACAAAACAACATCTTTCGAAAAATTTAGAGGGAAAACGCCCCAAAATCAAGAACAGTCATAGAGGAAATAGGTGTCAGACTAGGCCTAATGAAGCCATATACAAAGTTTGGGGAGAGTATGTATCAGTAAAATTTTTCCGACAGGCACTCTGACTATTGCTAATAGGAAACAGTAATATATTTTATTTGTTTTTATTTTTTACAGGTTCATTTCAAACGCTATGTGCATTTTTACGAATTAAATAGCAGTGGATTCAAATGTGTTAAGTATTTACTATTTTATACCTGTTACTAAACATTATATGTATAGATGCTGTTACACCAAAATCAATAAAACAAATTCAGGGGAAAAGTAAAGGGCTTAACAAGTAGGCACTTGTGCTGTTGGAATTTAAAATGGAATTATAATCACTTCAATTGATTTATAAGCTTTTTGAACATTATGAGTTTAATCTGCTAAAAATAATAATTTAGCACTTGTTTGTATACAAATAAATAAAATAATATAATTGCTTTTTTTTATTTTAAATATAAAATTAAGTTTGTCAGGATAGTTCTATAGCTATTTGAATGTAAAAAATTGAGATTAAGTGTACATCCTTGAAGTCCTCGGAAAAAAAGTTGTTCTACGGTCGTCATCTTAGCAAATTATGACTGCAGCAAAACTTTCTTCCCGATGACTTCAGTATGTCAATCGGCTGTCCAAATCTTTTATATATGTAAGAATTTTCACAAAATTACTGCAACTAGGCGTTCAAAAATCAGCATTTTTCGAAGCTAAGAATATGATTATAAAATTATCGACCAATTTTTCACACAATTATGTTAACAAAAATATATAATTATCTCATTTTAGGTTCGGTTTTTATGACTACCAAATTGGGGAAGTTGATCCAAAAAAGTTAATTAGAATTTATTTCATTTAATAGCATCTGTACGCGATTTAACAAGACAACCCATGTGCGATTTATCAATGTATATATTATCTAACATACAACCTTTATCATCAAATAACAGATGAGGGTATATATTTCTATTATCGGATCTTAGACTATTATCAATCACTGATGGAAATCAAATGCCAGTGCCCAGTTGTATATTAATGAAATCCAAAATAAAATAATATAATTACACGCTTTATATTAGTTTCACTTGTAAGTTTGTATGCATGTAAGTATGTATGTTTGTAAACTCGTTCGGACTACAGCAAGTGGTTTATATAGTGGTATAATATGCCAGAACTGTAAGTACACTGGCTAGCCGTGCGGTCTAAGGCACGGGTCTTCGCTGACGTCAACTCTCGGAATCACGGGTCGTGTGTTCTAATCCCGTCCACACCGAAAAAAAAATTGTTTTTTTTCGGCAAATTTTTGACAATAAATCGAACAAAAAAGTGGAAAATAAATACAGTTTAAAAAAAAACTAAAAAGTAAAAAATATTTTTTTTTTAATAAGCTTAAAACAATAATGAATAAAAAGTACAAGTATTATTGTGAAAAAAGCGTGGGGCGCTCGATGTACGAAAATGTGGAACAAAGCGCTCCACGCTTTTTTCACAATAATACTTGTATTTTTTATTCATTATTGTTTAAGCTTATTTAAAAAAAAAATATTTTTTACTTTTTAGTTCGATATAAAGCGTGTTTTTTAGTTTTTTTAAACTATATTTTTAAATAAAGAAGACGACGTGTTTCAAATAAAATAAAATTTAGGTACCTTAAAGAACATAAAAACAGCATCATATTGTGAATATTACAAGCTGAATCGTCTTTTTTGTTAGCTATTGAATTAAACGTTAAATTTACTAATTTGTTATCGTTTAAAACAATCAACCTATGACAAAGTATTGTGTGAAGGACTTTGTAGCTTTATCCGATATGTCTTGAGTGGTTCTTGAATAATGTAGACAGGACAGTTTGCGAAACTTTGTTGATACGAACAAAGTTTTAAAGAGCTTTCCACAGCTTTTAGGTCCTCTGGTAACATTACACCCAACTATTTTCTTGTAGCCGCTACGATACCATAGAGACATAAGTAACTAGAGTACGCTAGATCGTATGCTTGCCATAAGTGAAAGTGTCCTCAGTTGAGAGAGAGAACGCTGCAGAAAGTCAGATATTTGTTCACTCAAATCAGCATTGTTTTGTATCAGTAGTTACCATAGAGATAAGGCACTGTTCTCTCTCTTAATTGCAGACATTTCCACGGCTCATTCGCGTACTCTAGTCTACGATACACAAAGTAACTATAGTAATCTCGAGGTATCTGATAACCTACATCGCTATAATAATAACATTAGCCGAGAGTATAAATATCTTATGGATAAGATACATGAACGAAGTACTAGCACAGACTTTAAGGGAGCCTCATTTAGAATTGTCAAATTATGACCGCATGATAAAATATGACGTCACTTCCGGTTATGATTTTGATTCAAGAAAATGTGTCTGCTTAATAGATATTGCCGTTTGATTAATGTCTTGGAACTTTTCGTATATTGGGCATTTATTCACAACTCAAAGAAACCAACTTGAAAGAAGCTTGTTAAAACATTTCGCTCGTTTGTCTCGTAAAATAAATAGATTTAACCGTGATTAATGATTGCAACAACTTTGTTTCTATACAGTATATACCTATACACAAACAACAACGATATACAGACAAAAAATAAAAGCTTAAAACCTAAAAGCCGAATTCTATTAAAGACCGCACATACTTGTCAAACATGGTTAGCGCAGCACGAACCAGAAAACCCTGTTCGTGAACCCAACACTACAAAATTAAGGAGAACACAACAATAATTTTAATATCTTCTTCTTTTTAGTATATTGCATTGTCATCTAATTCTCAAAAATACATCGCAAAAAAATAAAAAGATTATATGGCCCATGGAGGAATCGAACCCGCGACCTTCGCTCTAATCAACTGAGCTATAGGCCGGTTGTTGCTCGGTGCCTTACATCGGTAAACAAGCAAGAATGAATTATATTAAATTATTTTTAATTATTTTCTTTTTTTAGTATTTCCTTGTATTGTCATTTATCTATCTCATGAGGAAGTTAATTTAAAATCATCAAACCCATGTTATTCAACGGATTAGTGCACATTAGACCAGCACCTGCAACCAGCAACGCGCGTCAGTCTATCGCCTGACGTATCGTTTGCATTAATTACTTTGCATTTACAAAACTATTTGACAACTGCACAAAGGCCTGCCACATACGAAACCTGTACTAAAAGTGTCTTATTTATGTGGGTTATTGTACTGATCTAGCGTGAGACATTGTGCAGTTTGCAGGCTTGTGCTGGGTCATGTTTGCGCAATCTTTATTTTTACTACAATATTTTGATAATTTTAGTCGACGTTGTATTTTTCAATGAAGGTTGTGTTTTACGAACATCTTCTATAAAAATCCTTGTAAATTTTGTGTAGACAATGGACCGGAAATCACTATTAATCTTTTTATATGCTTTTTGTTGAATAAACGATCATGCAGTTTAGTATAAAAATGAAATCCATTTTTCATAGAATTTTACGTATTCAGACTGACGAACGTTTTTGCTCTATAAATTATTTTTATTTTCCTATCATAAAAATGACTGAAATACGAGAGGGTTATTGCACTGACACATTACATTTTGTTTTGTTCTTTTCTGGTGTTAATTTATTTTAATTTTAAATAAGTTTAAATTATCACCTATGGGGACCGTGCGTGAAACAGAGGCAGCACTACTGGCGAAGTTGGCGCTCTCTAGTAACAAATTAATGAAGTAAATGGGATGATTTTATTATAATAGTAAACAACGAAAATTATTTGAAAAAATGGAAAAAATAAGAGGTACGCATTTCAATCTGTAATTAATACTCGTGTACATGGACAGAATAGCTCAAAAGGTGAAAAATTATATAATTCTTGTTATGTATATGATGTTGTCGAAGGTTATTTAAATGGGCAAGTTGTCATAACCGCAAAGTTGTACCACAAACAACAGTGTCTAAAGTGTATAATGTAAAAATTACGCTATGTATAAATAATTTCTTCTTTATAATATAATATTTTGTATAATATTAGTATTTTACTTTGTAATTTACTTATATTTTCGATAACTGAAAAGCAAACTGTCACTAATTGACATATAAATGCAATTTTTTTATCCATAACCTGCTCATAATATATCATTACATTTTGAATAAATTCCCCCATAAAATGATCATTTGTACCACCAGTTGGCGTGAAAATCACGAAGCTCGGTCCCCATATAGTATAGTTTTATTTAAACGGAATGCAATATTAAATTATAAATATATTTTCACAAAATTTTCTATCCTAAATTTTACTGATTCAAAAATCTATTTTTTAAAACAGATACCCTGCAAATAAAATATTTCAGTTATAACACTGTGACGATTACTTTGTCAAGGTTGATAATTGACAAACTTAAAAAAAATCAATAATTCCGCATAGAATCATTTTCGGTCTACGCGAAGTATCCCACAGGTTTTGATGTAGAGATAACATCAAAATTTTTTTATGCCATGAGTTAGAAGTTAAAAGTTTCTTATCAGATTACGGTTGTAGACCCTAACCATTCCTGAGAAAAGGGACTCAACGGACAGACAGACTGACAGTAAAGTGATTTTATCATTCTGATGTTAAGAACCGTAAAAATGTATTTTATCATTTTAAATTATTCACTTAAAAATTATATATTACTACTTCACACGTGTTACATAAGCAGAAGATATTTGATAAATAATTAACTGTCCTCTATACTTGTCGCCGGTCTTTCGTATATTTTCGACTTTTCATATTATTTCGTCAAATAAGATTGCGTTCAATGTAAACAGTTCTGGTTTGGTTGAGTTTCCGTTTTTTGTTATTTTCTTAACACAATACAGTGCAAGTGGTAGTTACGAGGAAATTCAAAAATTAGTAAAGTAGATTGTTAAAAAAACAACTTTCCGGTGTGATCAGTATTGAATTTTAAATATGTATAATATTTAAAAAATTTGACCGGACTCCGGAGGTATATTTTTCAAAACAATTTTAAACACATTTTCTTGTATTTATTTTATTTAAACAAAAAAAAAAAAAAAAAAATTGAAAAAAATCCTTTGTGTTTTTCGGTGCATTTTGAACTCTTCACGATTTTTAAAAATGTTTAAAGATGGTGCTATGTATTGTAAGAAATCACGAAATAATTATCCCAATATTTCACTTCACCGGTAAGTAAATACGACATTTTATCTTAACATAACATATATATTTATTTCATTTTACCCATCGGGCATAAAACGTGTCATACAACTAATCTAAAAACTTTTTACAACAATATATCAATTAAAATTACTTAAAATTCATCAATATAGGTACACATTTATTTATCAGGTGAATTTTTAACTTTTTTCCAAACTGTTTATAATCTAGCTTATTAATTTCTTGATTCTTCTGGGACTTTATTAAAAATTTTTAACAGTCTAACATACTCTCCTTTTCGCGTTACTGCATTTTTTAGGTGTACAATATGTTTCTGACAAAGTTTTTATCAGTTAAGTTTGCTTTAACAAATTTAAAGTCTAAAATATATTTTTATCCACAATAAACTGTTAAGTCTACTCTCGTATAAAAATCTATAGTCTACTAGATATCTATTGTGATCGATACTACAGTAAAGTATCATAGACAATACAAAGACCACTTGGGATTCCGTCTCCTTTATAACAGTAACCTCGCGTGTACTGGACTCTTCTGTAGTTTTTATGCCAATTTTCTTTAAAAAATGCTCACAGAGATTCTCCTCCAGCTATAGTACCATACATATCTATTATATTCTTTTTATCTCCGCTTTTACAAGTTCATTCAACGCATTTTGTCCATTGACCTGGTTTATATTTTATCAATTGCCGCATATACTAAATTTTGTACACAAAAATATGCTATAAATTAAAATAGTTGGCAAAACCAAATATGAAATGACTACTTGAAATATCTTGCTGGTTCTTTTTCTATAAGCCTAAAGGCCGCTGCACAAGAGGCTAGAATCGCTGCTAGAAATGCTGCTAGGAGTTCTGCTAGCCGGTAGGTTGGGTACGAAGCTGGAAATGACGTCACTGCGGGCTGCCTTGCTAGCTCAGAAGATAGGTTTTAAAATTAGAACAGGGACTATTTTCCCTGCTAGATTTGTCGCTAGGTATCAGCAAGAACCAATCAGGAAGCAGTATCTTCACGTAGACACTCTGCCAGACAACAGACACGTTTTGCTCTGTGTTTATATTCAAACTGTCACTGCGCGTGCACCAGATCTATCCACAAAACTCGTTTGAAACATATTCTCGTGTGAAGCGAGCACTTGACAGCAATCAAGAAAACCAGCGTTAGAAAACTAGTAGGTCATCCTTATGTGTGGTTCCTTAACCATTTCAATCCATCTACGAAAGTCTCTCTCGTTTGTGTCGGTCCTGCATTTATGAGACTTGCTATCCTTGATCCTACTTCTAGTTCCATCAATCCATCCATCATTGTGTCCTTGTTATACATATTTAAAAATGTAAAGTATTAAGAAATTGGCACATGGGTCAAACCCTGAAGCTATTGGTGTCGGAAGAAAAAAAAACTAGTAGGCAAATCTAGCAAGGAATCTAGCAGCGTTTCTAGCCTCGTGTGCAGTGGCCTTTAGTCCTTCTCTGAAAGTAACTGAAGTACTTTAATTGTAACACATTCAAATAAAGCTATAGGTAATAATTCAGCAATAGCTGAAAATTGCTACAATATGTTCTGTTTCACAGAAACATAATAAGCTTTAATAATTTATGTTATAATGTAATAAATATGCTTTAATAAAAGACAGGTGCATGCATTATAATACAAGGATAATTTAAAAAAAAAAAACATTTTAATCAAACATTTGATTCAATATCGTATCATTCACCGTACACAAAATACTTTTTTTTACTTATAGAGCGCGTAAAAATGATTCCTGCTATAGAAATGCAAAATATTGACAGAGGTATGTTTTTTATCCACACTTTGCTAATAAAAAGACACAAAAAGATAACAATAAATTGTATTCTTCTTAGAATGGCATGCAAAATTGATAGATAAACTGGAAACACCAATACGTATCATGCTAACGATGGCTTTTCGATGGCCAAGAAATAAAACTCGATTGACCACAGGACTATGGTTATTGTTTTTCACATCTGCCTTCACCCTAGTAATTTGCCAAACGGTTCTTATCAGTAAACATTTGGACAACATGTTACTAATTGTTGCAGTTTCATCAACAATGATAATAAGTTTTTCTGTAAGTTTAGCAGTTCATCGTGTATTAAGTTATTAACACAAAACTCTTACGATGACTTCTTACCGTTACAGAGCACTTATAGAAATGTATGTCTCACGTACTACCATGATTTAATAAACCAAATGTTGTCTACGGTAAAAAATGAGTTTTGGCCAATAAATTTCGTACATAAAAAAGAATATAACATATTGCTACTGACTTGTAAAGGATTAATCAGTCTTTACATAGCCTGCATCTTGATGTTACTGATTTGGGTGATGTTTCCTTATATTCCTGCATTGCCAGGCGATAAGCCGTTAGGTGTACTGCTTTGGTTTGTATCAATATGATGTTATCCATTGTCAATACTTATTATAACACATATTTGGAATTAAGAAAAAAGGGTGGCTTAATTTCTCCACCATGAAGCACACGGGACTTAATTTTTTAAACTATGGCACCGAATTATTATTATCATAGTTTAAAATATCAAAAATATTCAAACGATCATACCTGTTATGCCCATATCCACCGAACACTATTAAAAATAGAAATTACTAATAGTTATTCGTTAGAATAAAATTTTCTTTCAATTCATCAAGCAGAATATCAGGTAGAAAAGTTAGTTAAAGAATAAATATACACTACACTTTTCTTCTTGCTCTCTTTGTTGAATATTTTGACGTTCACCCAAAAATCCAACCGATGGCGTTAGTGTAAACGTCAAAAAAAGTTTCACAAAATAATATTGTTTTATCCTAACCCAACTGCACACAAAACTTCCACTAGCTTTAATGTTTTACAACTATACGCTTCACAAAAGGTTAATAAACAACACATAAATAAATTCACAAGAGCAAACTGTAGATATTATACTCCACGTTTATAGGTTAGGTATTATGATCTATGTGGCAAACATTATTATTTTATCAGGCGAATAAATATTTATACCCAAGAAGTAAGACAGAATAGATTTATATCTGTAGTAAATTATGTTTGGCGAATTGAATTATCGATATTTATTCGGAGAATATCGAAAAAATAACTACCTACTTATGTTCGGTGAATATGGCCAGTAGACAAAAAAATAGAATTTATGGGAATAAACAGGTCTTTGTCAATAAACTAACATTAGCCCCATTTAAAACTTGTTCAACATTTTAGGTTGCCTTTTGATAAAAACAAAAGTCCAAGACACGAAATAATTTATATGCACATCATTTGGACTGGAATTTTCAATATTGCTTCAATGATAGGGACAGCTAGTTTATACTGTTATTTTACGGCAAATGTGGTTGTACAATTTAGACTTCTCAAAGCATTTATAAAATCGATTGATAATGATAAAACACACGAAACGGCTTACGAAAATTTAAAAGCGTGTATCAACCATCACGTCAAATTGCTTATGTAAGTATTGTAGGAAATTTTAAAATCAGGTGAAATGATTAACACAATTGTGACAATTCTCAAATGAAACAATTACAATATTTAAATCTTTGATTAACGTCTGAATAGAACTCTTCAAATAAATAAAATTTACGACCAATTTTTCTCAGACCAATATATTGACAAAAAATTGGTTGTCTGTAAAGTCGGTTTACGGACGATAGTTTTACGTGATAACGTATTCCGTAATACATAACCTAAATTTATATAATAATTATAATAATTTGAATCTATGATATTGCATCTTTCGCTAAAAATTTAGGTTAATTTTATTCATTTAAATTACTCACCATATAATATAATTATTGTTTTTTTTTTAACTTTCTTTCTTTCGTATTTATTTTAAGTCTCAAAGATTAGCTGTCATAATATTTATAAAACAATTGTTTCACTGTTTATAATATAAAATTCCAAAACCTACTTACAATATTTAAGTATTTTCATACGTCAAAAAATTGATTTTTATAATGATAAAATTTGTAAGAAAACGATTTTTTCGAGAGATGAGACCTAGCTAAAACGATTTTTTGCCCCCCAAAATCCCTTTTCAGTAAATTTCATCCAAATCGTTAGGGCAGTTTTCGAGAAAAGCACGCACAGGGTCAGGCGGAACGTTACGCGTTACGAACGTTAGGAACGTTACGTTAGGAACGTTACACTTTTTCGTGCATGCAGCCGGTGTTTTATCAATTTATAAGATTGGTGATTCATCAATTTATAAGACGTTATCACGTCAAAAATAACAAATCAATATAACACAAGATGACGTTTCGATCCGGATTTATTTTTTATTTTTTGTCAATATATTGGTCTGAGAAAAATTGGTCGACAATTTTATTTATTTGAAGAATTACAATATTTATTACAATAACCGATCACGTTCACATTTCAATAAGTTCTGATAGCCTTTTACAAAAATAGCTACGAATTTATATTGTATTGCGTAATAGTACTTCATTAGATTTTATATCATCACCAGGTCAGTTTCAAAATGCAGACACAGCGGTTCGAAATAGGTGGATTTCCCACAGTATTCAATATAAAATATCCACGTTATTATTGAAAGAAAGGCAAAAGTCTAATTTTTGTAATTATTGTAGATTTTGTAACAATATACAAAAAGTTTTTGGGTTTACTACTGGTATTGTGATATTGACAGCAGTAGGAATTTTTTCCGCTATTGGATTCTTAATTTTAACGGTAAGTAAAACGAACTGAATCGTTCCAGACGCAAAAATCCAGAAAAAAACGTTGTACTTTTATTATATGTGATATCACAAGAAGAAGGACTATTTAGTGAACGGAGATTTCACAAATATTTTAAAAATGTATTTTTGAACTTGTCTAAAATCAGAGCTTGTCATTTTGTTCAGAATTTACTGGTCCGTTAATACAAAAAACACATACACATTCCTCATTGGCCGTATTCCTGCACTAAATCACGCTACACTGATAAATTCACGCAAAGCTATTGTTTTAAAAAAATCTTTCATTATGTAAACAGAAGTTCACAAAATAGTATGTTCAATAGAGCTCTAACAAACCGTATGTATTCGTTACTGAGTAACGGGTACATCGTCTGACTCGAAGTAACGAATCGTTACTTACAAATTCATTTAGTTACTCGCATTTGTCAGTTCGACTCGTTTGATGCGGTTATATACGAACGAAGTCATACCGTGTCCGTATCACGTATGCGACGCACCTCGATGCGATGGTACATGCTTGATGCTGTTAGTACACGATTGTATGTCGTACGAAAAGTAACGAGTAACGTAACGATATGAAAGTAACGGGTACTGGTTCTTTAAGTAATGAATACATACGGGTACACAATTTCTCGTTACTTTTACAGCTCTAATGTTTAACTATCCCAATACCTATGCAAGCAATATGATTAATTTGAGCTAAAATTAAACTCATTGGTAAAATAACATTTTGTTCTTTTTAGGAAAATGATACAGAAAGATTAATTAAACTGATAGGTTATGGACTATGCGCATTGGTGGATTTAACAATTTATTGCATTTATGCAAACAAATTACAATATGAGGTGACCTTTGCTCAAGATTTTTATAAATTATATAAAATTTATAGCATCTTTATGCAGCGTGTTGATAAAATGTATATAATTTAAATTAAGAATACGAAAATATATAAAAATTCTACCCATTAATATTTTGGCAATAAACAATAATATCATTTGAATAAATAAAAATAAATGTCTTAAAAAAAAGAAAAATTTTAGAGTGAAAGTGTCGCCAATGCGTGCTATCAAGTGGACTGGTTAAAAGCCGATGTTAAATTTCGAAAGGCAATAATTTTAATGATACTACAAGCACAAAATCCAAAGAAAATATGTGGATTTGGTATAAAGGAACTAAACAACAATACAATAATTTCGGTAAGACAACATTTTGGCAAATAATTATTTTTAAAATTATTAGTGTAGGCACTGATATTAAAATCTGAGAATTTTTATTTGATATTGAAGAAATAGTATATTGTGCGACTAGTGAGAGAAGGAGAAGATTCCATGAGCGTGAAATTTGCCGCACGAGCGCAGCGAGTGCGGTAAAACACACGCGAGTGGAATATTCTCCTTCGATCAATAGTCGCACATAATACTTTATTCAACTAGCAGGAGTAATATGTAATCGGGGCCCTGATAAAAGAGGGAAAAATAATAAATCACTTCATTGATTGACGTACCACCGTCAGTGTATACACAAGATTGCCATGATTTCGCTGAATTGCGATGCTGTTTTCATATAAGTATACAATACCGCCTACCACGTTCCTATTGGTCCAGAAGCTACTTGCAGTTTTTTTCATTATTTAGCGCTTGGGCTTGCTACTGAGTTTCTATTGGTCCAGAAAATTCATTATTACACTAGTGAAGTAATATATTATTTCTCCCACGCCAGAAAATTCATTATTACACTAGTGAAGTAATATATTATTTCTCCCACGCCAGAAAATTCATTATTACACTAGTGAAGTAATATATTATTTCTCCCACGTTTAGCAGGGCCCCGAAATTACATATTACTCACGCGTGTTGAATAAAAAAACATTATTATATTAATGTTAATTAGCTATTTGTGACTAAGTATTAATAGTCAGAATGCCCGTCGGCAAAAATTTTACTGACAAATACTCTCCCCAAACTTTATATATGGCTTCATTAGGCCATTTAAAATGTCTGACACCTCGAATATGTCGACATATTCGAGGTGTCAGACATTTTAAATGGTTCATGTTATTTGTCAGAGGACATTATTTTAGCGTTTTGGTTGAAGTTCTTAAGCTATCCAATTAAAAAAACAAACTATCTATAATTTTTTTACATGTTTCGGAAAATTTTGAGGGAAAACTCCCCAAAATCAAAAAAAGTCATAGAGGAAATAGTTGTCAGACTAGGCCTAATGAAGCCATATACAAAGTTTGGGGAGAGTATTTGTCAGTAAATTTTTTGCCGACGGGCATTATTACGTAAATATTTTATTTTTTCAGACAATTCAGACTGCATTTTCGGTCGTCACATTCTTGCGGGGAGTTCAAGAAAATTAATAACTATATCAGTTTGCATACATTTTTGCACAATTATAACAGTTTTTAATTAATTATACAATGCCACAAATGTTTTTAATTATGCACTAAGTTATACATGTATAAAATATACGGGCTGTGGCAGTAATCTGTGATATTCGAATCTGGTGACGTTCGTCGCTCGGAAGGAAAAAATTCCAGCCAATTTAGTGGCTTGTGTGAGTCGGACGAACATATAAATACTATAAGCCGGAACGAGATTAACCCCCCACCCCGTTTTTGAAGATGCTGCACACGGTGGTGATATTAAAATTTCTCGTTGGGTTTGCGCAATCCCCCAAAACGGTCCAAAACCACCCCCGAACGGAGTTAAACGCGCATTACGTTATCCCCTTTCCGAAAAAAATGTTTTTTCCATATTTTTGAGGATGCTGAGTACGGTGGTGGTGTCAAACATTGCCGCCGACTCTCATCAACCCCTCCACCGGACAAATTTCATCCTCGAAACGGGTGAATTTTTTTTCATATCACCGGCAAAATTGTGTGTTTCGGTGGTGAGATTTGGCCGGTGGAGGGGTTGGTGAGAGTAAAAAACAGGCAGACAGACGAACTGACTTTTTCATACCTACAGATAAAGTAAAATAAAAGCTTGTAATAATAATTAACTTAAAAAACGATAGCGGTCCAGCTAATTTAAAAATAAAATGTTCATTCACAAATCACAACTAGCTGAGCAGATTGAAAATTTATTTTTAAAAAAAGTTTTGTTTTCATAATTTAATTAATATATGAATGAAATGAAAATGTACTGAAAACGAATTCTTTATTCGAATTCGGTAAACTTTCACCATGCTTGGTTTGTTAACAAGTAGAATGCAAAGCTTGTCTGAAAAAGCTCTCATGTTTTGATAATGAGCTTTTACGCTAGAAAAGCACTGAAACGAAATTTGTTTAAGGTACACCTTGGAGACTTTCGCTCTCTTCGATAAATTCGGTACTTAAGTATAAAACTTTTTTCACATTTGCATTGAAATGTATTTGTTTAAATCTATTATATGTACAACTAAGTTAATATAACATTCTTACGAAACTGATTTCTGTTTGTTTACAAAGGTTTTTATCCGATATTCTGGTCTAGAGAGAAAACAAATGGTTTTGAAATGATATATTAACAAGTTATTTTTTCACAGTCAATTTCTTATAATGGTTTCTTAACACGATAATAAAAAAACTAACGTTTACTAGCAAGCATAATTACTGTTATAAATTTATTTAACCAACTACCGTGATTCAGGTATTTGATCAAAATTTTGAAATCAACAATTTCAGGTTATCAAACTATTTTGGGAGCAGATAGCTGCATAAAAAAACTGCTTGTCTAATAATATATAGATAGAAATAGAAATATTTTAAACAGAAATATTTATTTGTTCTCAATATTTTATATAAAGTATAAAAATGTTCAGAAGCCTCGAATAGGCGAACTAGTTGAGATTCGAATTCATCTTGCATTTTTACTTAATTATTACACTGAATATCCCATAATTATATTAATTATAACATTAAAGGAGAACAATTCAATAGATAGGTACGTAAACAAGAACATAACCCTACTTTTGTTCGGGATCGGACGTTGATTGAATGAAAGAAGTAGAACTACTACTGTCCGTTCAAAAATGGACAGAACTAGTTTTAACCAATTAAAAATTGCTCATTTTTTAACACTCAATACCCGTTTAAATGTAAGATTTCTAGTTTGGGCAATATTCGTTCAAAACTAGTTTCACGCATTTATTTCGGCATTGACCGAATTCGGGTTTAGACCGTACCAGATATGCTAAACCTCTATCTACAGCAACAAATAATTGGTATAAGGATTATTTACAGTTGACAATAACAGTATGTAGTCTGCGGAATAGTTAAACGTTGTCTGCAGATTGCAGAAGGCCAATTAAGTGGCAGTGTATGTCCCAAAGGAGCGCACTAACCGCTTTATGCAATCAGTAACAGGCATTGAGCACTGGGGCAACGGAACATACCAATTCTGTTGTCCATTGGGTCGAAAGTTAAAATGTCAAGCATAGCTTCCAACTTTAGTTTCTATCAAGTTCTGCATCTCAAATATTTTTTTTTTTTTTTAAAAAAGGTGTATCCAATTGTATATATCCACATATAATATAGAGCATATGCACATATACAAGAGAATATCACTTGGGGAGGGCACTACCTCTTAGTATCTGGCCAGTAAATTTAAATATCAAAGCTGGGTCTAAACGACAAACACAAAATATCCATGGGCAGAGGTGGGATTCGAACCCACGACAGTGCGATCCAAAGGCCAGCACGCTGACCATTACACCACGCTGTCCCCATCTCAAATATAATAAATGCGATAAAGATGTCGCAGACTGTTTTAAAACCATTATAGGTATACCGAGTCACAAAAGTATAGGGATTGCAACCTTTTAATTCAAAATTTTTATGAGACATCTGTCACAACTAAGAATTGAGGTACCTATAATACGCGCCACGAATCTAAAAGGTTCGGTAGTTAGTCACAAACAGCGTCGCAAAGGCACATTTTAGAGCCGTTGAGACTCCCATCACCTCCTAGCTACTTGCACGGAACGTGCGCTCGTCGGCGATTGGCCGTGATCGCTCGTTGCCTTTGTCACTTGTCGCTTTCCAGCTTTAAAGTACAGTCGAGTACGCTATAGTCAAGTTGTTATTGTTATTTTAGTTTTGTTGAGTTGCGAGTTTGTAGTTTTTCAAGACTGTACAAGCGCAAGCCCGCATTCGCATCTAACTTCCAAGCCTTTTAGATTCGTGGCGCGTATTATATTTGTATTATTTAATTTACAATCGAGCGGGGTGGCGTAGTGGTGAGAGCACTAGACTCGCATTCGGGAGGTGCCGGGTTTCTAATCCCGGCGGGGGCAGACGTGGCTGGGACTTTTTCCTGTTGCCCTTCGCCGAGAAACGGTAATTCCTGTACCGGTCATCTTGTTGAGGTTTTCTATGGTTTCCCTCAATAATTCCAGATAAATGTCAAGATGGTTCAAGACAATGACCGATTACCTGGCAAACTCCTATGCTCAAAATTTGCCTACCTTATCCTAACGTCCTAAAATTTCTTCATTCGCCCATTGCTATTAATTAAGTGGAAGTTAAAAAATGTAGAAAATAATGGGACGTGTGATAGATAACATTTTTCATTGACGCTCCGCTCCTATGAGTCGTAGCGCGATAATAGCCTATAGCCTTCCTCGCTAAATTGGCTATCTAACAAAAAAATTTTTTTTAAATTCGAACCAGTAGTTCCTGAGATTAGCGCGTTCAACCAAACAAATAAACAAACTCTTCAGCTTTATATATTAGTATAGATATAGATTTCAAACTTCTCTCTTGTTTTGTAAACATTGTGTTTTTGGAAAAAGGATGATGCAATTTTGCCTGTTTATTTAAACTAAATACAAAAAACTGTCAGTTGAATTTTAGTTTTTAAATTGTGTTATAAGTTTGTTTGTCGTACCCCATATAAAACAATTACTGGCATGCAAGACGATCGTAAAAAAACGATTTCAGTCTGGTGCCGATCCGAGCCGAAAAGTAGTTTTTCGGCCTGTTCATAACGGGTGACAAATAGTATATTACACCACAAGGGCAGAAAGGTTAAGATTCTTCAACAAATTCAACATAAATATTGTTAATTAATTCGTGCTTTCATAACCGTTCATTTGACACCCCACGGCCTACACGATGCCCTTGAAAATAGTATTTTTTTCATTGGCCATTTCCAGTGGCGGATTTACACAATTCTTTTTCAATTTTGTCCGCCCTTACCTTATAGATTATTATTATAATTCAACAATTTGGTTGAAATTGCACAAGACATAGTTTTTGGGTATATTTCTGAATTAATCAAAGCTTAACCACGTACGACTAATAAAGCGGGGCAATGTATGCTACTGACACAATAATGTACATACGTACTATAAACGTAATTAAATAATTTTTATTTGCCGCCCCTAAAATCTGCCGCCATCGGCTCAAGCCTACTCAGCCTGCTGGTAAATCCGCCACTGTCCATTTAATAAATGAATTTAGCACCCAATTTCAAAATTCAACTTTTTATAGTCCACGTTTGGGCCACCACACTCTATTTATGTGCTAAGCTTCAAATTTTGTCAAATAATTTCAGTGGAAATCGCTTGTGACAGACAGACGGACACCGAAGTGAGTCTATAAGTGTTTCATTTGCATTCAAAATTCAATAAATAACGGTTCTTCAAATTATTATAGTTGTTATTTTTTTTTTTTGAAATGTTAGTCTATCTATCTAAAATTGCGGTCGGGCGGCGACGTTGCCGTCACGCATCCAACGAATAAGTACCTACATACATATAATACAGCGTTGCCAGATGTCCCGATTTTGGCGGGATGTCCCGATTTTTAAATCAAAATTAAATGTCCCGCGCGGGACAGGCTCAGTCCCGCTTTTCGGGGATAACTCGACCGTGCACGCAGTTACAATTTGTAAAACTCACTCCATAGACTATCGTTTGAAACGCCATATTTTTCTAATGAATAAAACTTTTTTGATTTTGAAATCTTTGATTAACGTCTGATTAGAACTCTTCAATAAATAAAATTATCGACCAATTTTTCAGACAATATATTAACAAAAAAAAAAAATCAATAATACATTAACGTTTCGATCCGGATTTGGATCTTCTTCAGAACGGATCTAAATATTGAAAAAAAAATATTGAAAAAAAATTTTTTTTTTCAATATTAGATCCGTTCTGAAGAAGATCAAAATCCGGATCGAAACGTTAATGTATTATTGATTTTTTTTTGTTAATATATTGTCTGAAAAATTGGTCGATAATTTTATTTTTTGATTTTGATTTCTGTTTTTTTTTTTTTTTTTTTAAAGACGAATAAGACTCAACTATTTAACGATAGGGTAAATTTGATTTAAAATATATTTTTATTTACATTTTCTATGGCTATTTTTGCTATCTATTGTCACGTAAAAAAAGATAAATATTTGAAAACTTCTGATTATATACGCTTTTTTACTATGTCCCGCTTTCGACGAAAGAATCCGCTGTTTTCACTCAAAGACTTCCAAAATTCCGACTTGGCAAAAAAAAAAACTGGCAACGCTGATATAATATCAGTGTTGATAAAACGGAACGAGCATAGCTTCGGTGTTTAGCATGCACGTTGAACACAACACGCGCCCATCTCTTGTACATGGAGATAAAATGGATAAAATAAGATTATGCAAATTGTTACATAAATATATGGAGACAATACAAACAGCCCAGGTCGTACTATATGCAATATTTACAGTAATGTGGATTTTTATAGCACATATTATTTTCAGTATATACTGTCGTACATCTAGCGAAACTTTACACTGATTTAATTAAACGGAACTAATGCGAGCCGAACAACTTTCAGATTAAAAAAAAAATCCAGTCAATTCGGCGACGGGACCGTTCCGACAATGCAAATCCAATATTTAAAGCTGCTGCACACGAGGCTGCTAGATTCTTTGCTAGATTTGCCTACTAGTTTTCTAGCGCTGTGTAAATAAACAGTGCGTGAAATAAATAGTTCCACATAAATAATTTCCTGCATATAGTTAATAAGTAAGTGTGCTAAATAAACTTTGGTGTATTTATGTGTTGTAAATATTTTGTGTACATAAATAGTGACTGTGTATTCATTATAACTTATTCTTTTATTTTATTAGTTATTTTATTTCTGTTACGTTATAGAGACGTACTTTTGTTTGTGTGTTTAACTGTTTTGTTAACGTTTCACCATTGTAAATAAACATTTTACACCACGAACTAGAACAGTTTTGTTACAGTACTATAGAATTTTATATAATATATATTTTATATTATTATATTAAATATATAATATATTTATATTTATATATATTTATAGAATTTTTGTACTGACAGATCCTTATTTGTCATTGTTTCCCAGCCCTAGTAGGTACTGTCATTTGTAATTTACAGTCAGGTGTAGAAGGAAGCTGTGTACAATAATTTGAAAGTAAATGCCATCATTGTAGCTTGTAAGCAAGCTGGTCTCTTCCGTCCCCCGCCCATATAAAGCTATATAATTCCTCGCTTTTTATTTTTACGACACAAATGGTATATTTTTAATTTTATTCGCAGTTTTATAATACTTTTTCTTATTCAGCCAGCCGTGCTTTTATTTAAATAACGAAGAAATAATAAATCATTTGCTTATTAATTTTAACAAGTTGTAGGTACTGAAATTTATTTATAGTTTTTACCTTTTTATGCTCGCAGTACGGTCGTTATAAATGCCTTGTACTCGATGTATTTTCTTTCTTTAATTATTTAACGATAAAGGCAGTTAACTTATAAAAATAAAACTCTGGATATGTCATTGTTTAGCGAGCGCTTAAAGCTTATAGAAGCACTAATAGATCATAGATGTCACTAAGAGCGTGTGGTTAGTAAAAAAAAAGCAAAGAAGTTTCGTCATATCACGATCGTTAAATTTATTTCCCACTCACAGAATTACTGAGAGTAAATGGAAAACATCGGTTAATGAAACGGAAAATTTAAGAAAGAAATTATTGTTTTTATTTTTTATACACGGTTTAAAAAAAGTTTATAAAAACTTTTCTTTTCAAAGTGATTAATTTTCTCGGCCCCTGCTAATAAAAGAGGAGATACTCTGTGTATTATATCACTGCTGTAATTTTTTAATAAAATCAATGTTGGTACTTCTAGTATCTAGTTACTACAAACTCTTCACGATTGGAGTGCACCGGAAGTCACAAAAATTGACAAAAAATGCACAGAAACATGAATTCCTTTAATTATAGGTTTGTTAGAAATACTGAAAAAATTTTGGAATCTTGATTACAAAAAAATGAAAATTCGGGTGTTTTAAATTAAAAAAGATTAAAGATGAAAACTTTAAATTAAGGAATAAAATAAAGGGCTGTTATTACAGCGCCATGTAAAAGTCTATAAGGTAGAGCGTCATTTTCCAGTCGTTGTATAAAAATCCATTAAGCATTGAATTTTAATTACAGAAGTTGGATACGCAGACAAAAGTTCAATATATGGATTAGTTTTCAGTTTATATATTACTTGATTAAACATTTTTTGCATTTTACGGGAACATTAAAAAATAATCATTCTTCTGCTTTGATCATTTAAATTGCAAATTATTTAAATTACAGAAAAAAAGTACGACAAAAGCAATCATTCTAATTATTAGTTTATCTTTATATGAGACTAGCGGTCCCGCCCGGTTTCACTCGGGTGCAAAAGAGCGAATGGGGGGAAGGAAATATGAGTACGCACATTCATCTTAGTTTACCAAGATGATTGTTGCGTCAAAATTTCATGATGATCGGAGTTACCGTTCAAAAGTTTGATTTTTGCAATTTTTCAAAGGCATAGCCCTTAAAAAAACTGCGATTTTTGATGAAAACCGAAATCTTTCAGAACTTTGGCCAAATCATCATGCTTATAGAAAAAAAAACACGCTGAATCCAATGAGCACAAACAAACGTCTGTATGTCTTTTGGTTTAGAAGTTATTTGCGTTTAAATTTTCAGAAAATCGTATAAAACCTTCGAATGGCCGTAGTTTCCTAACTAGAAGAGATACAGAATTTTGCTTACGCTGCACTGACTTAGTGGCCCACGAACTAGTACTAAAAAAATAATGATCAAAATTTGACCCACTTCTCAAAAAGGTTTGCCATCACTGGCCTAGGGCAAACTGGGTCTGACCTAAGCTCGATAGGACAAACCAGTTTAACTTAGGCTGAATTAGTCTGCCCTAGTATGAATGTGTACATCCAGGATAAACTAGTATGGCTCGTTTATATTCCTTATTTGACATTATTATTTTTAAAAACTTTGTGTAATTTAATATTAGAGGATAGGATGAAGTATTAAAAATATAAAAACATAGTAAACAGTTTGTTTATGAATTCAGTATTAAAATAATTTTTCATCTTCAAGAATGAAAAAGCAACTCTTTAATCTTTGTATTGTAAATTTATACTCATGCATTCTTAATGATTAATGGTATCAACTGACAGGCGAAATCCGTATTTTCAAAAAGATGTTCGATATTAGATGACGTCTCTATGATTGAAGAAGCTTGAATTTTCAGTTACTGGGAATATTTATATTAAAATGAATTGTGTTTCGTATAAATAAAATATAATTATTTTCGAACATATCATTTAAAAAATAAATATGTACATTGTACAGTATGTCCCCTTTTCATAGTACATGTTTGTTTCTCGGTTACTAGAATTAATGCCCATTTATAGATTAGACCAGTGTTTCCCAATTAGTGGTACGCGTACCCCCAGGGGTACGTGAAGTTGCATCAAGGGGTACGTGCGGCTATCAGTAAAAACAAGAGCGATTTCCAAAATATTATTTTATTACGATCATCATCGTAAAAGCACGGAGCACCGAGCACTATGACCGAGTACCGACCGTGCGCTATCCCGCGCCTCCCGCATCTCGCGTCATTCGGCCGCCCCCGCCACCCGTTCCCGCCAGTTCGGCTTTTGTCGTGAGCCGTGTGACAGTGTTTTGTTTTGATTGTGAATTAAGTACTAAGCGTCTCGTTACCTCGGCGGTTTAAGTAGCCTATCTGTTAATCCAGAGTATACTACCTGTATACCAAATTTCATCAAAATTGATCCAGGCATTGGAGCGTGAAGAAATAACAAACATACACACACTCACAAACTTTCGCATTTATAATATTAGTGTGATTGCTACAATAAGGGGTACGCAGGTTTGATGTCTTTTTTAAAGTGGTACGCAGCAAAAACTAATTGGGAACCACTGGATTAGACTGTATATTATAGATGCTCAACAGCTAAGGTTATTAGCGTCTGTGCCCATTTATACACTATTCTTTCACTGTAGTGACAATTGACAGGCGATAGCGTTTATTGTGATCTAGATCTGATTATATTTTGGGGTTAAGTAGTTTCAAAGTAGTTCACGTTTTTGTCGCATAATTTCTGATCTGTTTATTTATACGGTGATCAGAAAAGCTCATTAATACTTAAAGTGTCTTAAATATAAAAGTCTATCAAAGACTAGTTAAAAATGACACAATAATTCGTCATTTATAAATAACTTCACGGATGTCTAAAGAATGGGTGTTGTACATGTATAACAATTATAATTATTTTATTCAACATGTTTATTAACGTAAGTTTGTAAAATGAATATTATTTAATTCAACATATTTATTAACTTAAGTTTTTTAACATGAACAGTACTTCCTAGTTCATACGCTCCGCTGCCATCTTGCCTCTGTTTCTCCACATGACCACCAGAGTTTAAGACGTGGTGTTACACATGGAAATTTTTATAAATAAAAAATGGCACCCTTACTAACGCAATACTACCAACTAGATTAATCATTCCAGACAATATTTCTATCAGCGTTATTTTCCTCCACTTTCTTTCGATAAATTTAAATTCGTTTTCAAAACACTATTTTAGTTCTGATTTCAAAACAATATTCTTTTTTTTCTGTACTGTTTTCTATATTTTTACTATGTTCTTACAGAAACACTTTTCGTTGAAATTATTTAAACAGCTTCATATTAAAAAAATCGATTTTGACAACGGGTTGCTAATATTTAATTTTCAAATAGAATTATAACAGCATAAAAAGCATCAAAATCAAAAATGGTTATAACTCGATACGACAACTAAAGTTAATAAATTTTCCTCTTAGTTCCTAAAATTAAAAAAATCCGACTATTCGCTATGTGCAGCTGCTTGGAAGGGAGAAGCAGAACGACCGTGCGCGCTTAGCGGCAAAAACTGGCATTTTTACGGCACATGTATGATATAAAATCAAAGGTAAAAATGTTTTTTTAATCTGTTTAAAATAAATTTTCAATGTTTTTGGAAACAATAGTTTAATTTGTAAAATGTTAGATATTCACAAAAATATTCTACTTAAATGAAATTTGAAAAGTATACAAATTCATCAAACTGTTTGTTTCAAGTTTGAAATTTAATATTGTTTTAAAACACAAAAATAAACGCGTATTAATTATTCTCGGAATAAAAGACTTTTGTCAGCTTTAATTTCAACTCTTTTGGCAACAATAACTCGTCGCACAAGCTTTGAATCTAATTATATAAAACAAAAGTTGTGCCAGCTTTCGCCGTGTCAAATTACATACATAACCTACAGATTGAGCGTTAAACTTTTGTTGTTTGGAAACTTCTTTGCAATTAACTTTTTGCTAGTTCTATATACCTACACACAAATTCACTCAAACAGCTTTTTTATCTTATTTAATTTGGATTCCTCTTCTTTTTCTCTAAACACATTTATTTCTTGCTTTCTTGCTTTAAGCGAAAACCACTTAATACTGCCAAAGTATTTTATTTTCATTTCTATAACACTGAGATCTCAGAAATTATATAAGTGACTATATATATTATGTAATGTCCTTTTTTCCTCTTTTGTCCCCTGTTGTCCTGTTGTAGCCTGTTGTCCTCTGTTGTCCCCTGTTGTTCCCTATTTTACCCTGTTGTCCCCTGTTGTTCCCTATTGTCCCCTGTGTCTCCTGTTGTCCCCTGTTGCAACAAAACTCAACACGTCGCCCCCCCGGCGCGACGGCAGTCGGTCCGATACAGTGGACCACGTCATTTCATAGAAGTCTGTTGACGACGCAGATGTGCGCGCACGTTTTTACCTATACCTACCTTGTGCTGGTCATTGTGAATATGGAGTTTAAAATTGATACTGATATGATCTGTCTTTAAATCCGTCATGAGAGTATGGAATACTCCATAAGACTCTCTTTCTTATAAAATAGGATGAATCCATATAGCTTCCTCCTTTTTTTCGTAGCTGTTATTTTTTGTATAAATAGTAGGTAGGGCTAGAATAAGCTGTTTCTTTGCACTCGACATAACGTGCTTGCACTTCTTCGCCCTTCGAGTATAGAACTGATATTGATAACAACGGACGCGCTCACGTTATTTTAGCGGATCGTGTACAAAGGTAACCGTTTCGCGTCGGCCCGTTACCCGTTGACTAAAACGGTCGTTAACAATTAGAGCCTTTAGGATTTTTATTCATGTATTATTTGCATATTAACTTCCCTGTTTATACGGAGAATATTGTAATCGGTCAGAAAATAAAATGCAAAATTTAAAACCTATTTTTATGGTTCAAGATCACTGCAGTATTTTGAAAAGAAGTGTGTTTTGAGATTTGAATAATTATATTTAATTGTTCCCTTGCTAATTGCTTAATTATTCTATTGCGATAAAAATTTGTCCCATAATAATGGCTACCAGTAAGAATGTTTCCAAAACTTCAAATTAAATGGTATAAAACAGTTTGTTTTAAAGTAGAGAATTATTTTTTGGGATCTCTAAATATTTGTTCTGAGATCCTTGTGATGTTGAAGTAAATACGGGAGACATTTCCATTTTGAACTTTCGGTACTCCTTTTTGTTATTTGTTCTGTATACTAAGATTTGTCTTTCATTAGTCTTTCTTTTAATGTCATTAACGAGTGTTATTTCGTTCATTGCTAGAAAGATAATGAAGTGGTTGTAAACAGAAATATAATAATTAAAGAAAAGGGCTTCTATCGGAACTGTAAAACGTTTGCATACATATTACATTATTTCATGACAAAATGCAAACATTTAAAACGAGGATTTTATTTTCCTTAATTTACAAAAAAAAAAAGATTTTTATAGACTAAATATAGACCAAGATCTCAGATCCGCCAGACCTACGTCATTTCAGTACCTACTAAGATTTTATCAGCAAATTTACAATATTTAGTTGAAAACGTATGCCAATTTGCTAGCTTGAAAACGGGGGCATTTTAGAGATAACAGGTTCTAAAGGTAGGTACATAAAACACGTGCTTACCTACGTATGCAATGGTATTATGCATGCATATGAGTGCGAGTGAGAGCATTAGATGATTTTTTTTTTTGACAGAGTTTAAGAGAGAAAAACTCCAAGGAAACTAAAGACGTTTATTACGAAATAAATAAATATAACTGTGTGATTATTAGTCCAATAAGTACATAAATAAATTAGACTGCGAAGATAAATTTTTGTGTATTACAGTGTTTTAGTGTTCAGTGTATATGGACTTTATGTGGACTTTTATAGTGTTATAGTGCGTTGTGTATATAAATCTAGTGGTCTGTGTATAGTAGTAGAGAAGTGTTTTGTGTACATAGACTATTAGTAGTGACCTTGAATTCTTATTTTATCACTGAGTGGTTTTTCTGTTACGGTATTGTTTTATTTTACTTTACAAGATAAGTACTTTTAGCTTGTTCGTTTGTTATCTGTGTTTGTTAATGTTTTTATAAGTGTTAATAAATATTCTCCACCACAAAAAGAACAGTTTTGTTATAATATTGATTTATATCATGAAAGTCCTCCCACATGCCAGATTTCAATAAGAACGAAATATTTAAATCCAAATAAATATTGCACGATTAAGATCTGTAAGCTACAAATGAAAACAAAAACAAAAAAAAACATTTTAATTTTGCATAAATGTTTTGAACATGAAAAGCGTATTATACTGAAAAAATATATTTAGCATTTTCTCATAATCAGTTTCCATTATCAGGTAATTAAAAAGAAAATGAAGGGCGTTATAAATAATTAAAAACGAAATACATAATGTAAAAAGGTGCCGCGACCGAAATTAATTTATCCTCATATTATGAATACGGTGGTAAAATATTGTTTTCACAACTCGTAAAAAGCACATTCTATGCCACAGAGTCTAGTGTCATCTTGGGGTCATTGTACACTAGTGATAAAATATGACGACGCTTTTTATGATATTTTTCGTTGATGTAATGACATATTATATATTTCGCTTTGAAAACGTTAAAACCAGAGACGGACTTACATGCACCAGTTTATTTTACTTGACTAATGTTTCTTATTGTTGATAGGGTACAGAATATTATAAATTTCTCAAAATTATAGAGGATCAACTATTGGTGTCTGTAATGTTCTTTCTTTTAAATGATATAATTTATAGTAGGTATTTGATTTGAAATAATTAATCTTTACTCGATGAAACACAGAACATTATTAACTTAAATTTTTACATTTAAATTGTCAAAAAATGTTCTTAAAGTATAATTACAAAATTGTAGGGCTGCACAATTTAGTACATCACAGTGCCATACATTTTTATTTACAAAATTTTAATAAATCCGGCCCGACGGTACCGGATTTACAATTTTTTTGAAAATGCTAGTTTATAGATAGGTACTAATTTACTTGCTGAAAGGTGTGTTTAATTTAGTGCAGATTCCGGATTAATAATATTGAAAAACATATTTTTAAGGGCTGTTCAACAACAAAATTACGTTCACATAATAAAGCCACACTGTATTTTCGGTAGGGTTTGGCACTGCGACCCGAGTTTTTATATTTTGTATTAAGAAAAAATCATATTCCAGCAAATAAGGAACATATTATAGTTTATTCAACTCATGCGCGCTATTCATGTTTTATCATGCCTAAAAACCGAACCCTAAATAGCCATTTACCGACTGGTGACAATTACTTGTCATAACTCAATGAAAATTCCTACTAGCTCGGCCATTGTGGAGTAATGAAAATAAACGTAACTATTTTCTGAGTCGTAACGAAATAGTAGGTAACAACAACTCCGTTGTTACCCATTGAGGCTGAAATTGAGAGGCCGAATGTTTTCGACATGGAGTTTATTCATAACCGGCTAACCTCAAACTAAAACATTGAATCGTGCTGTTTGGTGCTGTTAGTATTGACAGTTTTTTTATAAAGAAATAAATAGATATTTACAACATATCATTAATAACAATAAATAAAACAATAATAACGCGCAATTGTTGAATAAAATTATGGGCGTAACTTGTAGGCTAAGTCATGACACGCCATGAATGACTTAGACTACTAGTTACGCCAATAACTATTTGAGCAATTTCGATTCATATGTTGGGATTCTGGCACGACTTTCAGCGTTAAATCTGGATTTAAGAATGCCTTTTGATTTCAACTACTCGAGATCTTCATAAGTTAAACATAAGACATTCTTAAATCTAGATTTAAGGCTAAATTTCGATAACAAAACACAGTTTTGGTGAGAACTTGGCCCCTTTTTTCACATTTATGTTTTTGTTGGGGTAAGTAATTCAGTAGCTTATACACCCATTGGAGTTAGACTGCCGTGGTAACGCATATTTAACAGAGATAAAATACAAACACATTCCTTCGCACGACGGTCCTACAAATAATAACGGTGGAGGTGCAGATCGATACCCGTTTCTTCTACCACAAACACGCTTATTATTTTTAGATTACCGGGACGCTTGGACAAAACAACAACGTGGCATTTCCTACAATTATAAACAAAATGAAATTGTTTTTATTCAAATCGGCTCAGTAGTTCTAGAGATAATCACGATCTTACATTGTACAGGTGTTTTTTAAGTTGATTCTTTTTTTAGCAGCGTGTAGAAATCAAATATACGAACAAATATTTCAAGTAACGTTTGTATCAAAACTCAAAAATGAAACAGGAACGAGCTTTCAAAGTTTTAATAAATTTTATCAAATTTTGAGGTCGGCCCTGGATTCACAGAAATTGTTCGAAGTTGTCCCCGTTTTGTTGGACACAAAGATGTGTCCGTCGTAGCCATGCTTTTAGTAGCGATAAGGGCCTTCCGCGAATTATTTGGGATGCATTTCCGATTCGTGCTATCATTTCTTCGCGTGTGTTAATCAGGATTTTGAATTAATTGAATAAAACTTGTTAAATTTAATTAAACTTTGAAAGGCTGTTTCTCTCTTATTTTTGAGAGAGAATGAAAATGTGCTGCACTGGCTATGAGAGGAAGAGAGAAAGAAAATGTGCGCGCGCACTGCTCTCTCTTGCTCCTACAGTGTGATACAGACAATAGGCCTGCACTGTGTCTTAGATCTACGAAACGTAACTGGCTATGATCACACTTCACGTAAGGCATTCAATAGCTTACTCCCCAAGTCAAGCGTGCGTAAAGAAGTTTTACCTCAAAAAGAACCAACTTAAAAAAAAATTGGTTGTCTGTAAAGTCGGTTTACGGACGATAGTTTTACGTGATAACGTATTCCGCTCGAATATCATATTTAATAATACATAACCTAAATTTTAGTAGCTGTCAAACTATATTTTTATTGACTAATAATTTGATCAACCAAAGCAAAATACATATTTTTAAGCAATTATAAAAGACATTTAAAAGAATGTATACCTATATATTATATATTTGTTAACAAACCGTATAATTTATCTGCAGTTATGAAATGCAGATATCTCCCAAGATTTGTTTTTGATACAAAATCTAGCTGCGTTTGTGTACAAACTATCAATTGATCAATACATTTCCATTCGTTGTGAATAATATCATATTTTATCCATAATAACGGCGATCAGTTATTTTTAACAAAATAAAATGACATTTATTAATTATTATTAGCGCCATATTGCCATTGCCGATCGTGCCTCTCTATCGCTTATATCGCGCTCTGGCTTACACTCTCAGACTCAGGCGGAACTTTACACTTTTTCGTGTGTGCAGCTGGTGTTTCATCAATTTATAAGACGTTATCACGTCAAAAATCATTCTATACATGCATACTCGAACTATTTTTTTAAATCAGTTAAAATATTACTTTACTAACGTTAATTTTAAGCAAATATGAAACAGAACAGAAATTATCAGCTAGAAATCAATATACATTAAGGAACGTAACAATTTATCTTACACTAAGTAATTGAAATAATTAAATTATATTTTCGCTTTCATTCCGAGATTCGTATTTCTGGCCCATTTATTGCGTTTCTTATTGAAATTTATACGTTTTTGCAACATTACGAAAACATAATCATTACTATTATGCCAGGGTCGTCGTGAAAGATACGTATAATATATCACCCCAATGTTTTATACCTTTTTATTTATGCCACAATTTTGTAAGAATAAAAATTATAAAATAACGACACAACTCAAAATAAAATCTAAAAAATACTCGTGAAATAAACAAAAATCAAAATAGAAAATTTAATCTATCGGGATCAATAACTTCATCATAATAGGGATTGCAGTTTGAATTTTGGTGGTTATATCTATTGAAATAATGGCCTCAAACCGTAATAATAAAACTAATAATTTTCAAACTCGATTATCTCAGTTTGAGGTTTTTTGAGTTGTGCCTGTATTCTCGCAAGTGAGCGATATGAAAAAGTAAAAATGCATATACAGTGTAAACTCTTTATAACGAAACTCAAGGGACCGAGCATTTTTTATCGTTATAGAGAGTTACCGTTATATGGAGTGAAGAAAGAAAAACAACCAAATTAACAATAATCTTCAATGTACTGTATAATCTCTTTATAACGAATTTTAAGGGACCGAACATTTTTTTCGTTATAAAGAATTTTCGTTATATGGAGGGAAGAAAGAAAAATAACCAATTTTCACAAAATTAATTTATTCCAAACACATATACCTATAGTTTGGCGTCATCAAGTGCTTGTTGAATAGATGGTGATGGTTCAGAATGGTCCTCTTTATGTCTGTAAACATTTGCTGACGCCTAAGTATGAACATATTTCTTCGTAATAGAGAATGGCTGTTGCGTTATAAAGAGGGTATTAATGTATAGGTTTTAAGGTAAACCAACCAAATCGTAAAAATTTCGACGTTATAGGGAGTTTTTCATTATAACGAAGGACGTTATAAAGAGTTTACACTGTATACGTTAGGCTATTTGAACAGTGTGCCAATTTCCAGTGGGTATATGTATAACCGATCTATAAAGCATGGAAGGAATGTCAATCGATTCAACATTATGCAGTTCAGTTTTAACATGCAGCATCTTGAACTGAAATATATACAGACTGTTCCGAAAGTTACGCCGAGAATTTGGCGTGTATACTCCTTTGAAAATTTCTAACCGAAAAATTTAAATTGAAGGAGATTTATTTGGTTGAGGAACAATTGAAAATAAGCTTTACCAGTGTATCGCTTGTGGCCAACGTTTCGAAAAATATATTTTCATCATCAGGGCCTATGAACATGTATAATATTCGTTACATATATTATTATAATTTCTAACTTACATTATAAACATTATAGATAGATAATAATAAAAACTATATCATACCTCAATGCAAGTTAAGATGGTAAATTGTAAAAATAATTCTAATATACATGATCATTTGTTATGAATCTCGACAATTTTTTAAATGTAAAATTATCATAAAACAGTTTCCCTATAAAATTGTTTTGTCAATTGTGCAAAATAATATTGTACTAATGTATAAGAAAGGCTATCTCTATACAAACTGCATTTGTTTACAAGTTAGAATTTGTTAAAATTTGTTAATTAATTATATTGCCATAAATGTTATTTAACCCATCTATGTCCGTTCTCTTATTGACAGTGTTTGAATTTTTTTTGATGTAGTACATCTCCAAAAAAAGTCTTTTTTGTAAATTCACTTCTTTATGTAGTATTTTTGGTTCATTAAAGTTAAAATTGTGATCATTGGAGATGGAGTGATGAACCAGTGCTGAACTTCTACTAACGAAAAATTTAAAGTTTCAAAAACAATCTGTAAATTTTACATTGATTGTAATTGCTAAATATGTACATATTTTATCGTAAATTCTTAACTCAAGGCCACTGTACACGAGGCTAGAATCGCTGCTAGATTCCTTGCTAGATTTTCCTACTAGTTTTCTAGCGCTGGTTTTCTTGATTGCTGTTAAGTGCTCGCTTCACACGAGATTATTTTTCAAGCGTGTTTTGGGAATAGATCTGGTGCGCGCGCAGTGCCAGTTCGAATATAAACACAGAGCAAAACGTGTCTGTTGTCTGGCAGAATGACGCCATGTGGGTGTTCAAGTGCCCACGTGAAGATACTGCTTCCTGATTGGTTCTTGCTAACACCTAGCAACAAATCTAGCAGGGAAAATAGCCCCTGTTCTAATTTTAAAACCTATCTTCTGAGCTAGTAAGGCAGCCCGCAGTGACGTCATTTCCAGCTTCGTACCCAACCTACTGGCTAGCAGAACTCCTAGCAGCATTTCTAGCCTCGTGTGCAGCGGCCTTTAGTTCAAAAACAAAAGAGGCTATACAACAGAAAACTGCAGTTATTCGGAGGTCAAGTCACACTAAACCAGTTCAGAACGAATAATACCGGAAATTGTGTCGGACAACGATCACACGACGTTGACATCTACCGTGTGAACAGGATATTAAATGAAGCAGGAGGTGGTGGAGCTGCAGTCGATGTACTTTGTGAGATTATTAGTGTCAGGCATAATTGTTTCTGTTTTTTGAAAAGAACCTGTTTTAAAAATCGTAATAAAATGACAACTTTAGATTTAGATAGATATCGGACGCGTTTTTAAGGTTAATATAGCCGCGGTTCTTGTCTCCGCTATATAATGGAAATATGACTGTCATAAAAATACCAATACTTAAACATATTTAGAATTTGATATTCGTTTTGATAACAATAAATATTTCTGGCAGAATGCCTTTTTGTTAATTATTCCAATTTTTTCGGTGAATAATTTAATTAATTTAATGTAACATTTAACATACGCGTTTACCTCGAGGCTGATAATTTCTACTTAATTTAAATAAGTATACATTATTATTCTCATGTATAAAATAAATGTCTTTGTCGAACGATGTTATCAACATAACGCAATACAATAATGAAAAACAAAAGCACTTTTCATTTCATAAATGAAAAAACATCACTAAACATTTTTCCTGTTCTACACCTTTATTCATTGTATAATTAAATAGAATATAATGTGGAAAATAACTTGATACGAATGGTTTTGAACATGATTATAATACTATACTACACTCAGTTACATAAAAAGTAGATCACCTAAAAGTATATGTAATTTCGATTAGCTGTATTTTCAAAATTAATACGCCGATTTTGAAAATTCTTTTTTTGTTTGATAGAGCAGAGTTTTAGGAATATTTTTATGTATGAATTTTGAATTTCAATTAAGGGGTTAGGTGGGTTTCAAAGGTTCAAAACAGGTACATTTTTACGAATTTTTTTTTATTTAACCAACAAAATATTTCATTCCATCAATTTACCATATAAAAGGTATATATTTCATAAGTAGTTTGTGAAATTTTCATTAAAAAATATTGAAAATTAAGGCGTGGGCACGTCGTTTCCTGTGACCCCTCAAAAAAAAGTTCTATCGGCGTGGTCAGGATAACTCATGACAGATTCATCGGAAATGCAAAAACCAAAAATTTTCTGTTAGTAGATGCTTAAAGCTTGTGCTTGGACGAAGGAAAAAAATAAATAAATAAAATTGCATTTTTGGCGGCGTTGAGAACAAAAAAACCCTTTTTTTGAACCCTTCATGGCCGTGAAAAATCACTTAAAAAAAAAATCCTTCGTTCAAGCACGAGATAATGTTATTTTGAAGAAGTATGCAAAATTTCAAAGAGATCGGTTCATAATTTTTCGAGAAATCGTGACCACCGATTTCAAAAACGTAGTTTCGAGAAAAACGCGATTAAAGATTTACATTCAAATAACATAGCCTGAAGGGTAGAACATCCGAAGGCTATATCTCTTAGAATATTACTCAGATCGTTTTAAAACTTTAAGAGAATATTCTAAACATATTGAATTATAAGATAAGCAAAAAAAATCGATTTTTTGAAATTTTGAAACCCACCTAACCCCTTAAGGTTTGATTACAGGGGAGACAGAAGAATAAAACAATGTTTTTTTAGTCAAGTTTGAAGAATCCTACGGAAAGTAGCAGCAGCAGTAGAATTTTTTCCATAATTGCATCTTATTTCTGGGCCTTTTTAGTATCGGTTCGTTTTTAATTTCAGTAATTATCTCAAATAACACCTGAGTTATAAATAAAAATTAAAAAAACTGCATTTATTCTTTATTAACGTCGTGGCCATAAGTAGGCTGGGAATGTATCGGTATTTAGGAATAAAACAAATGAATAATTTCTTTGACTGTCCGAATTTATTGATGGTTATATTGTTAAGTTTTTCATTTATGTGGATAAATTATTTGTTTTGTTCCTAAACACCGATCCATTCTCAGCCTACTTATGGCCACGACATTAAACAAAGAATAAAAACAGTTTTTTTTTAAATTTTTCTTATAACTCAGGTGTTATTTGAGATAATTACTGAAAACAAAAACGAACCGATACAAAAAAGGCCAAGGAATAAGATGCCATTAAGAAAAAAATTCTACTGCTGCTGCTACTTTCCGTAGGATTCTTCAAACTAAAAAAACATTGTCTTATTCTTCCGTTTCCACTGTATCAAGCCTTGATTGAATTTCAAAATTCATACATAAAAATGTTCCTAAAACTCTGCTCTATCAAACAAAAAAAGAATTTTCAAAATAGGCTTATTAGTTTTAAAAATACAACGAATCGAAATTACATATACTTTTAGGTGATCCACTTTTTATGTAACTGAGTGTATTATAGTACGCGCCATGAATCTAAAAGGCTCGGAAGTTAGATACGAATGCGGACTTGCGATTGTACAGTCTGTTGAAAAACTACAAACTCGCAACTCAACAAAACTAAAATAACAATAACAACTTGACAATAGCGTACTCCACTGTACTTTAAAGCAGGAAAGCGACAAGTGACAAAGGCAACGAGCGATCACGGCCAAATACCGACGAGCGCATGTTCCGTGCAGGTAGCTGCGAGGTGGTGGGAGTCACAACGGCTATAAAATGTGCCTTTGCGACGCTGTTTGTGACTAACTTCCGGACCTTTTAGATCCGTGGCGCGTATTATATACATATTATGTTGTAACTCAATTATTGTTAAGTAGTTAATAACGTAATACGATGACACAAATAAAAATTGTTGTAAATTGCGTGTTATAATTAAAAAGAATATGAATAAAAGAATAATGAATCAACTAAAATCTATGTAGATGCGTGTATATTTCAGAGGTGTGCTTATCTAGATTATAAAAACTGATAATAGATGCATATTTAATTTAAATCTATAAATAGAATTCAAGTCGACGACCGCTTGCGTTTGGTTAATAATGGGCAACTTAAAAAAAAAAAAAAAACTCCCGAAATTTATCACGTTATTAGCTTACGGAGAATGTAAAAAATCAAGCAAACCCAGTTGTAATATTATCACAGCTGGGGTCCAGTCCGATAACACGATATGCCCAAACTTTAGCTTTTTTTTAAGTCATAGAAAACGCTAAATTTTGACTTTCAAAAAATAACTTTGCGGATTATTCACAAAATTCCTCAACAATACGTAAAAACTTTTCGTCTTTTACTGTCATTTTTTGAATCTAACCAATCAGAAAACACATTTACACGTTATAGTAACTGGTGTAGAATTACTATATTTCTATCTCACTTTGTATACACGACCCCGTCATTGTTTTTTAAAGAACTCCCCTCAAACGCTCTACCCTTTTCACTGAGCAAAAAAAAAACGCCATCGCATCGACACGACCCCGTAATTGTTTTTTAAAGAGCTCCCTCCAAACGCCGTCTCCATTTTCATAATTATGACATTTGTACGCCCGCACCTTGTCAAAATCAAAAATTTCTGATCAGTGGTACACCAAATAAACCAATAACTCAGGTGCGTGGTCGAGTTCCTTAAATTGTAGACAAAAAAAAACCCAGCTCAATAATTAATTGTGTCTTCATATTTTCACATTATTATCAAGACAATTTATTATGTCTGAAAAGCATAAAAATAATAACAGCATGTTTTATAGCTACTTTTTTCTCTGATGTAAAAGGAAAATCAAAAAAGGCTTTACTTACTACACGAAAATGTTTAGAAATACTGGTATGAATTATGCAACTGACGCCTTTTGGCGCGGAAAACAGTCACATATTTGCATTTCATTTAAATACGCGTTATAAACGAGCATTGAAGCGCAATATGTTTGTTTTTTTGTACCTTGGCATTGTGAATTGTGATCTACAATCTACATAACCTAACAAAGCATAATAAAATTATGCATAATCTATGTGTTTTCAGTTTTATTGCGATGAGATAGAAACCATTTAATGCAGCCTAGAATAACAGTTAAAGCTATATTATTTTTAGATGTACATGATGCTTAGAGATCTTATAGCTACCACTTCAGTTAAATAATAGTATATTGTGCGACTAGTGAGAGAAGGAGAAGATTCCATGAGCGTGAAATTTGCCGCACGAGCGTAGCGAGTGCGGTAAAACGCACGCGAGTGGAATATTCTCCTTCGATCAATGGTCGCACATAATACTTTATTCAACTAGCACGAGTAATATGTAATCGAGGCCCTGATAAAAGAGGGAAAAATAATAAATCACTTCATTGATTGACGTGCCCACCGTCGTCGATGCACACAAGATGGCCCTGACTTTCGCTGAATTGCGATGCTGTTTTCATATATACAAATTGCTACCGCGTTCCTATTGGTCCAGAAACTATGCAGTTTTAATTCATTACTGTACAGTTTCGGCTCGCTACCGCGTTCCTATTGGTCCAGAAACTATGCAGTAATTCATTATCGTACAGTTTCGGCTCATTATTAGCACTCTACGCGTCAACATGAAGTAATTTATTATTTCTCCCGAATTTAGCAGAGCCTCGAAATTATATATTACTCACGCGTGTTGAATAAACATTTTTCTAAGTGCATTGCGATACGGTGAATGCAAAAATATAATTGAGCATACCTGTATATTTTTGATTTTTCTAAAAGAGCAAACTTTAGACAAAAATGCCTCAGGCATCATGATTCACAGGGCCAGCGCTGGATTTACACTAGGGGCAGTAGGGGCTAGTGCCCAGGGCGGCAAAATTTGGAACGTGAGAAAAAAATGTTTCGCGTTACAGAAAATTCTTCGGAAAGTGTGATCGTGTTGAAATTATAAATATTTTTTTTTCAGTCAGACGCGTTTGCCTCTGAAAATATCTCGTAATTAATCGTTTTGTTTGTCTATTTATTATTTTTAATACGAAAAAGAATGTTTTTTGTCGAATTATCCCATTAGTAAAAAAACGACTTTTGACATAAATGATTCATTTTATTTATTTGAAAATTGTATACCGAACCTTTACTCCATTTTATGTAGGATTTAGGTAACGAGGCGGCATTTTTCACGCTGCCCCAGGGCGGCACTTAGAGTAAATCCGGCTCTGCACAGGGCCCTTGTGGTGTAATATACTATTTCATTTCTTACTATCAGGAATTTAGCTATCTTTATTTGTTTGGAGCCAGCTTAATTCCAGAATAAAAATAATAGCAGGACAAAAATAATTTTAATACTGTAGAACCAAACTTACCAAAAATTTTATATTCAATAGAAACGATTACACGAAACATAAATTAACTTTGAATCATAGATATTATATCGTGAAGACAGCGACGCGATTCGAATAAGAGACGATGCGATTCAAATAACAGACGACCTTAAATAACAAGTTGCTCGACAACGAAAAGCCCATTCATATCTGTCGAACTGTCTCTATTGTCTATCCTTACGCGACATTATTTACATGTGAGAGTAAACATGCAAATATAGAGAACGTTTCAACGTGTATATCGGCTTTACATTGTTAACAAGGAGCCGGAATGACCCCCCCATTCATATAATATGTCCCGTTCGAGTTGTATAGCGGTGTTCGAAGAGAACGCAAGTATAATACTCGCCACGGATCTAAAAGGTTTCGAAATTAGTCACAAACAGCGTCGCAAAGGCACATTTTAAAGCCGTTGTGACTCCCATCACCTTCCAGTTACCTACACGGAACGTGCGCTCGTCGGTGATTGGCCGTGATCGCTCGTTGCCTTTGTCACTTGTCGATTTTCTGCTTTAAAGTACAGTCGAGTACGCTATTGTCAAGTTGTTATTGTTATGTTAGTTTTGATGAGTTGCGAGTTTGTAGTTTTTTAACAGACTGTACAAGCGCAAGCCCGCATTTGCATTTAACTTCCGAGCCTTTTAGATTCGTGGCGCGTATTTAAGTGAAAAGAGTACTTAAAATGGGCGATCAGCTTACAGTGGAGTGGACTGGGGAAAAAAAAGTCTTAAATCCGGTGTGTCTCAAATCGAAAAATGTTTTCTACAGGAACTGTAGAGTCGAGCTTCCCTGACATTTTGGTATAGTTTGTGACCGCATGTCGGAGGGAGCGGCGGGGATATGTCGCTTAAAAGTTCCGGAAAACCCGTTTTTGCCCCATAACTCGGACATTATTATCGGGGGGAAAAAATGTTCCAACAAAAGTTGTAGAGAAAAAGAATCCGCGTAAGCTTGTTCCAGACCGGGTTTGATCAGACAACCCGTTCGCTAGATAACGCCATTTTAGTGCGCGAAATTCATAACACCGGATTGTTGGGCGTGTTGGTTCGTCGTTTATTAAAATTAGACAACAAAAAGTGGAGTTAGGATTTGAGGCGTCTTTTTTAGGGAACACCCTGTATAATATAAATATACATGCGTTCCATTATTAAATTGCATTTAAAAAACGAAGATAAAATATAATTTATCGATTTTTATAGTCATAAATTTTGCTCAAAGTAAAAATAAAAATGTATTATTACGTTATTATAACATGCTCTATATTAATTATTATCAGTCGTGTTTTGACAGAAATCCTTAATTACCAACATTCCTAACAATAACCACGAGGGATATATAATTAATTAATGAAAAAAGTTAGCAGTTTGAACCGGTCTACAGATTCCTACAGGGGATTACATAATAGTCTATTTATTGCTGTCTTCCACGTAATCTATATATTGTATACTAATATATAAAGCTGAAGAGTTTGTTTGTTTGTTTGGTTAAACGCGCTAATCTCAGGAACTACTGCAGGTTCAAATAAAAAAAAAATTGGTTGTCTGTAAAGTCGGTTTACGGACGATAGTTTTACGTGTTTACGTATTCCGTAATGCATAACCTAAACCTCCCAAAATTTGGTTTCAATCCGCTTATCCTTGGTGTCGGAATGATAAGAAATGTCAAAAGTGACGTTTGCAACTTATAAAGTATTATGTTCTAATAATAATTAGTTATTCCAATAGTTAACTTAGAAGGCTTTGCAAATCACAAAATACTAATGTCAAAAAATAAACATTAGAAATGCAGCCGTTTTCATGTTAAGACAAGACATACGTTATTTTCTAATTTCCATGTACGGCAAACAAAGACGACCGACCGCGTCGCGCGCGCGCCATGCAATAGACAACAATGCATTTATACAGCTATTTTTCTATATAAATTTGTATAAAATATTTTTCTATATAAATTTGTATAAAAAAACTGTTTAGGCAAATTCTGTTATACGAAATCTATGTAAAATGTTCTCCTCTTTCGTTTAAGACTGGTTTCAAACCGATCTGATTTAAATTGAGCGAGAAATTAGCAAAAAGCACGCACAGGGTCAGGCGGAACGTGACGCGTTATGCGTTATGCGTTACGCGTTGCGAACGTTAGGAAAGTTACGTTACACTTTTTCGTACATGCAGCCGGTGTTTTATCAATTTATAATATTGGTGATTCATCAATTTATAAGATGTTATCACGTCAAAAAAAATTTTTTTGTTGGATAGTCCATTTATCGAGGAAGCCTATAGGCTATATAATATCACGCTACGACCAATAGGAGCGGAGCATCAATGAAAAATGTTGCAAAATGTATTTCAAGTTGTGTGTTTTCATACTCACAGTGTGATATTATGCTTGTTTATTAATTTATCAGCCAAAAAATCATTAAAATATAAAAGATGGTCAAGTGTGATAATGTAAATAAAATTAAATTAACGAGTAACACGTGTCGAATAGGTAATCTAGAGTAGAGTGTAGACATAGTACTAATAATACGAAAGTGCGTGTAGGCCACAGTAGGTAATAATTTAATTTGACAGATGTACTTCATAATTTAACGCATGCAAGCGCTACGCATGTCTCACGCACTCAACTCATATAACCACAAAAATACGCCTTCGTTAGTAGTCTTACAAAATATATTTAAAAACGTTTAATAATTATTACATAAGTAAGTAATTTTAATTAAACGAGACCCTAATAATAGAATCTATACTAATATATAAAGCTGAAGAGTTTGTTTGTTTGGTTGAACGCGCTAATCTCAGAAACTACTGGTTCGAATTGAAAAAAAAAATTGTTGGATAGCCCATTTATCGAAGAAGGCTATAGACCATAATATAATATCACGCTACGACTAATAGGAGCGGAGAATCAATGAAAAATGCCGCAAGATGTATCTCTAAATTTGTCCGTCCGACAAATATTATCAGGTGAAATGCTCTAACTAAATATTGCAGTATTAGCACCTCACATTCACAGGCCCGGATAGCTCAGTCGGTAGAGCATGAGACTCTTAACGCCAGGGTCTTGGGTTCAAGCCCCACGTCGGCAAATATTTTTTATTTTTTTTTTTATTTTCTACATTGCTTTCTTCTAAGGCTTACATTTCAATTTTTTAAAATTTTATTTCGACTAATTAAAATTAAATAAATCTAATTAATAGCTCATTTTAAAACTGTTACAACTATAGGTACTTATATAAAAATAATTTTCCTACAGTGTTTTCAATTATATATTTATTATATTTTATTAATTACAGTAATTAATGTTTTAAAAGAAATGTATTACTTAAAAAAGTATAAATACTGCTTTTTAACGACAAAAACTTTTGAACGGTAACTCCGATCATCATGAAATTTGGACACAACATTCATTTCGGAAAAAAAAGATGAATGTGCGTACACATGTCTCTCCCATTGTTAAAATTTTTGTGCAGTATTACCTTGTACAGGCAAATTACAGTTACAGAAAATCCGTGTCTGTTTTAAGCGATCGACGATTATTTTCTTTTCTGATGCGAGTTGCGAGATATTACTCACTTCTAATGAGAGAATGAGTTGTTTACGACGATGATAGATGGCATACGACATAACGAACACTTCACCTTGACACATAAATGATTAGAATTCTCTGCAATCTTACTTATGATGGTTCGATGCGGAAGCTTCGAGAAATATTTATTGGAGATAATAGAAGAAAGTACTACAGAATACATATTGCCAAAGACAGAAAAACGGGAACAAGTAGTCATAGTAAAATAATTAAATTTCAAATGCTTGAATTATACATTCTTTGATATTTATTTCTTACTAGCGATCCTGCCTGGTTTCACCCGGGTGCTAAAGAACGAATGGGGGGAGGGGTATGAAAACGCACAATCATCTTAGTTTACCGAGATGAATGTTGTGTCCAAATTTCATGATCAGATAGTGATACCGCAATATAGCAGTCATAAAATGGCGATGAATTACGTCACAAGGAGTGTTTCTACTTATTAAAAATTAAAACTGAGGAATAAATTTTCACTATACTATCCTAAAGAACGATTTATAATTTATATTATATAATCTATACTAATATATAAAGCTGAAGAGTTTGTTTGTTTGTTTGAACGCACTAATCTCAGGAACTACTGGTTCAAATTGAAAATTTTTTTTTTTGTTGGATAGCCCATTTATCAAAGTAAGGCTATAGGCTATATAATATCAGGCTACGACCATTATTATTATTATTATTAGGATCGGAGCATTAATGAAAAATGTTGCAAAATGTATCTCAAAAATAAGCTTCTATTCGGGTGAAATGCACTAACTAAATATACTAATATAAGCGTTGTCAGCACACAACATCGTATGGCTCAATCGGTAGAGCATGCGTCTGTCAATATCAGGGTCGTGGGTTCGAGTCCCAGGTTGGGCGAAAAAAGATTTTTTTTTTTATTTTCCACATTGCTTTCTTCTAAGGCTTACATTAAAATTTATTTACATTTTATTTAATTAATTAAAAAAAAATATTAGTTTAAAAAAGTATAAATACTGCTTTTTATCGAAAAAACTTTTGAACGGTAACTCCGATCATCATGAAATTTGGATACAACATTCATCTCGGTAAGCTAAGATGAATGTGTGTACTCATGTTCCTCCATTCCCCATTCGTTCTTTTACACCCGGGTGAAACCGGGCGGGACCGCTAGTTTATAATAAATGGAATGAAAATACTTTATTTATATTATGTAATATGTGTGTAATATGTATAGTTATGGAAATGTCACAATAATTTACGGTACAAACGAACTGATGTTCTAAATTAATTATAGCGCTGGGCTGGGCGTAATCTTCTTTGTACCAATTTCCATGTAAAGCGATAATAACGATAATGTGTATAGTTTTGCCTGGTTGCACGCAGGTTGGCACTAAAATATCTAATAAGGTCATAAAACAAGGTCCTTTCTACTATGTGTGTAACCACAAACGTACCTACTAAATATCACATAATGAATCAGTGCTTATATTTTTTGAAGTAAAACTTCTTTACGCACGCTTGACTTGGGGAGTAAGCTGGTGAATGCGTGACGAGAGATTTACGGAAAGTGTGATCGGGCGAGGCGAACGGAAGTTGAGAGGGAGATATAAGCTAGTGAAGATAGAAAGAAGATGACAAATCTTCACTGGCTAGTGGCGCCATCAGGTGATGGAAAATATAAGCAGTTCTAACAATAGAATGACACATACTTTACATGCCAGTGGCGCTATCGGGTGACAGAAAAAAGTTTTGTAAACCTATATTTTAAATAATATTTCATAAAGATTTACGCTTAAAATCCAACGAGAGCTAAGTAATTGCAATGTATTACTTTTGTTTTCATTATCTTCATGTTTATATTTCTTTCTTCTTATATTAGTCTGTTCATTTCGTTCTTGAACAATTTTATAAATTAATATTTTGTTCAATACATTAAATATTCTACGTTTAAAGTGAATAAAATTGTAAATTCATTTTAAAGTTCATATTTTGTGAATTTTCGGGTGAATAATAAATTATGGCAGGAAGAAGTTTTACTTCAGTCGTGTGGTCTAAAGCACACTCGTTTTTATTTTTATTGACAAACTTTGTCGTAATTGTACGGAATAAATTTGTTTGAAAAAGTATCTTAAACAAATAATTATAATTGTTTTTATTTTTATAGAGAAATAATTCTGACATAATTATCATAAACGACGAGTTTTATTTTTTATCTCAATAAACTCGCAAATCCGTCATAGGTGATAATTATTGTTTTTTTTCGTACATGTTATTTAAATTGGAACAAGATATATTGGTCCATTTCGTATAGAATATTTAATTTAGTTAATACTTTTTATCTATAAAGCTAGCATCTTAATTAATATATTCTTAATGGCTTAACGACAAATTAATTGCGTTTTATACGTGTTAAAATTGTAATTAGTCTGATGTAAAAATGCTTCAGTCGCGATTTTGAGCAATTAAATACTATTTTAAAATAAGGGGTACTAAAAAAAAAAATGTAAAATATAGTGCAACAATATTCATAGTAGCTGAACTTTTTTATGTAGTAATTTGATTTTCATATCAACTTATGAAATGATCTGTTTTTTTATTTTATTTTATTTTGCTGCCTGTAAGATTGCAACTCGATTGTCTCGTCGCGCCGTTTTGAGTTGTAGTAGCCTTACAATTAAAATTTTAATTATGGAATAAAAATAGTTTTTTTTTTTCTTTGATTGAGTAACATTAGTTTTTGGGCCCAGCAATTTTTAATTAACATTTGTTTGTGCGTATTAACTCGGGCCCTAACATTACAATATAGTCCTGCAGTCAATGAATGGCTCAAAAGGGGTTGTAGAGTTCAAGAGTAGGGATCTAAGCGATTCTTTCAGAATCTTGTTCGGGATGCTTAGGGAGGAAACCGTTGCTGGATGTTTAGTCCTACCCTGAAAATGTCATCATATAATATATTAATACGCTAAGGCTAAGGTTTAAGATGTTTGCCTCCCTTTTTAGAAAAAACCACACAATTTCTCCACATAAATTATGTATCATTTTACAGATAATTGCTTGCTCTACTGACATCGACAACAAAAAAATTTATTATTGCTATTGGTTTTGTAAATTAATTAAATTAATTAAACTCTGAACAACGTCTGTCATCTGACGGCGTAACGTTAACACTTCGATCTGTCATCTGACCTTCATATATGACAATTTTAGTATAATATTTTCTTTTACAACAAAAAGAAGAACGTTATAAGCAGTGTGCAAAATTAGAAACGAATTGAGAACCTGCAATCATATTTAAAAAATAATTTTGTAAAGTGATAATTATTATACTTATTTAGTGCGAATAATTCGCACAGGTCACGCTAGTATTTACTAATTTGGTAACATTCGATAGCAGTACAAAAGATTCGCGCCACGGTCTGATCGTTCAGCTGCATTGTCAATTCTTCTTGAAACATTATCGGCATGTGAAAGTCAAAGTTCAGACATGCGACGAGGGAAAATCGTCTTTTCTCCGGAAGCTTTACAATCATTTCTCCATCGTTACAGATTACCGATTTCGCCGCTTATTGGTTGTGCTAATGACAAAAAGTTCGTAACTATATTTGTTAACTTTTTCCAACCAAAAAAAAAACTTATTGGCAAACTTTTATGCCATAATAATATTTGTCTAACAAAAAGTATACCTACAACAGCAATACATTATCGCGATTTTTTTATTAATTGCTTTAATAGAAGTAAAAAAATAAATAGAAAGTTGATGGTAGCTTTTAGTTTTCATACGAGAATATATTACGATTGGCATTGTCTTATTGTACGACAGTTGTGGCAATATTCACCGAACGTAAGTAGTTATTAATTCGGTTCATTTGTTCTTTAGGTAGTTACTCTTCCGAATAAATATCGATAATTCAATTCACCAGACATAATTATGTTTATTGCAGGTATAAATCTATTCTAATCTTTGATTAACATCTGATTAGAACTATTCAATAAATAATATATTGTCTGACAAATTGGTCGATTTTATTTATTGAATAAATCTATTCTGTCTTACTTCGAGAGTATAAATATTAATACGCCCATCAGGCTTCAATCAACGCTATTTGCACCTATAAAAACATTAATTACAACGAAGAGAATGTGTAAATGGGTTGGAATCTTGCAAAATCATTATTTTCACAGATCTCGCAAGTTTTCCTTCCGGCAATAAATTTTCCACGCGATTTTTCTCCGCCCTCTCTTATGAGAAAAGGTTTTCATTAGATGCCCATGTTTTTATGTTGTTTTCTGTCTTGTATATGAAAATATAACGTACTGCAGTAGTATTCCAGAGACGTAATCAAGTAGTAACATAGTAATTAAGTATAGAAGGGTCAAGGACAAGAGCAACTGTGCTTTTATATTTTGTAATTAAATACAAGTGTCGAAGCATAATATAATAATATGATTCCAATTAAAAACGGTAATTAGCTTGTTAAATCACTGTTGTTAATCATTGCCGTGTCTCAATAAAACAACAACCAAACGAAAAAAAATAACATCATACTAAAAAAATTGTTTTTTTGCCAAGATTCAAAGAAATCTCGTGACCTCCAGAATTCCCGAGACTTTCGAAGAATTCCCGAAACTTCAAAAGAATTCCCGACGAAAATGTATGCAGAATTCGTGAGAAATTACACATGTACGTGTGCTTACAGGATGTCTGCTTTAAAATATTCTATTTATGTTTTACGCATGTAAGATTTTAACAATAGCTCTCAATTCCCAGCAGTTCGGTGTGGTATTTTACGACGCTGATTGCATACTTCACATTTTATTTTATTGAAAACTTTTCACAACAAATGTCAGCTGTTATGAGGATGGAAGAAAACTTAAATTTATTAAAAACCCGAAAATATTTACTTTGCCGAAGAGTGAGAAAAGCTGTCTTGATATAGGCTTAAATTCTCTAGTTTTAAATATGTTATTAAAAAAAGCATTAGTAACGGACGTTTGTTAGATCTGTTCGTGCGTAGCACGTTTGTTATGATTTATGCGATTTTTTTGTGTGCAGTGCAGCGCCCCATGGGGCGTTACCATCGTAATATCTATCTTTAAGAACCATCGCAGATGAATTACAAATCCTTACAAACAAACAATCTCTCAGGCTAAACGCATATACCTTCGTCGTTCCGTCGTGAGTAAAAATAGTTATGGACATCAATAATAGTGATTTTGCGATAAATTCCTGTTGCCAGAAAATGTCTCGCGATAAACTGTCGTAGCGTCGGTATGGTAGATTAGTTACTTATCTATACTAATATATAAAGCTGAAGAGTTTGTTTGTTTGTTTGAACGCGCTAATCTTACGATCTACTGGTTCAAATTGAAAAAAAAAAAATTGTTGGATAGCCCATTTATCGAGGAAGGCTATAGACTATATAATATTACGCTACGACCATTAGGAGCGGAGCTTTAATGAAAAATGTTGCAAAATGTATCTCAAAAATAAGCTTCTATTCATGTGAAATGATATACTCATATTAGCGTTGTGAGAACACAACCTCAGGTGGCTCAATCGGTAGAGCATGCGACTGTCAATATCAGGGTCGTGAGTTCGAGTCCCACGTTGGGCGAATATATTTTTATTTTCTACATTGATTTCTTCTAAGGCTTACATTTAAATTAATTTTAATTTTATTTTATTAATTAAAAAAAAATTATTAGTTAAAAAAAGTATAAATACTGCTTTTTATCGACAAAAACTTTTGAACGGGAACTCCAAACATCATGAAATTTGGACACAACATTCATCTCGGTAAACTAAGACGAATGTGTGTACTCATGTTCCTCCCTTCCCCATTCGTTTTTTTACACTCGGGTGAAACCGGACGGGACCGCTAGTTATGAATAACCATTGATATTAATTAGTTGAAGTTAAAAAAATGTAGAAAATAACGAGAAGTGTGATAGATCAAAAATAGTAATGGTGCGAATGGCGTCTGTTATGACATAGAGTAGAGAAACGAACGTTAAACGCAATATTATTATTATAATTTCATTACTGTAGAAGTCATTATTTAGGAGTTAAAAGAACAGACAGACAGAATAATAGAGTTCCGCCTTTTGGATAATTAACTCTAAAGATGGGGTTTTTGATATCATATCGTATTATATTAATACGCTAAGATTAAAGATGTTTGCCTCCCTTTTTAGAAAAAAAAACACACAATTTCTCCACATAAATTATATATCATTTTACAGATAATTGCTTGCTCTACCGACATCGACAACTAAAAAATTTATTATTGCTTTTGTTTTTGTAAATTAATTAATTAACAGCAACGCTGAACAACGTCTGCCATCTGACGGCTATAATTTTGAAACAACGTCAACACTTCGATGTGTCATCTGACCTTCATATTGTAAATACTGCATACTGCCATCTGACGGGCAACGCTGAACATATGACAATTTTAGTAAAATATTTCTTCGATCTGTCATCTGAGCTTCATATTGTAATACAACAAAAAGAAGAACGTTATAAGCAGTGTGCAAAATTAGAAACGAATTGAATACCTGCAATCATCATATTTCAAAAATAATTTTGTAAAGTGATAATTATTATACTTATTTAGTGCGAATAATTCACACAGGTCACACTAGTAATATAATAATTGACTACTATAAAATGTCTAATCGAAAATATAAGGATTGCTTTTCCAATTTTAACGCTAATAGTTAGCAGCGAATTGCAACAGTTACGATATACTTTATGGAGGCATTATAACGCCCACGAAACCGTTATTCTAACGGTCACATATTATTAATTAATTATCAGTAGACTATGAGCTGTACACTCTATTAAACACATGCAAAATGAGAGATTTTAATAGCCTATCGTAATTTCCAATAAAATCAATATATTCCTACTTTAAACCCACGCGTTTGAGAACAATAGTTGTAGGTACATATTTTATGTTACATAACAATATTATAAATCATTCACTCAAAACGATTTGGTAAACAGAAAAGAGTAGATTGCTTAAATAATTTAAAAAAAAGTATTAATTTCTTGATAAAAATTAGGGGAGACTGGGGCTGGATGACTATTATTATTATTATTAAATTTAGGTAAAAGCCGCAAAGCCATACAATAATAAATGACAAATAGTTACAAAAATTAAAAACTAGAATCTAAAATAAATAATAGAGCAGTAATAAATTGATCAAAATAAAATATACAATAGAACAGATATAGGAAAATAGATGTGTAAGATACTTATGACACTATATAACATATTCATCATATATTTCTCGAAGCAAGAACATTTTACAATTTTTTCTAAAATTTGTAAGAGATAGTGAATTACGAATATAGGGGCAGGTTGACTACCTGTCGAAAACGCGACTAATTTGAAAGTATTGCGTCATCCAACTAGGCGAGTTTGTACACTATATTATATTTGTTTGTGAACTTTTTATTATTTTTTTCTAAAGCTTAATAGTGTATCTATCAGATGTATTGGTTATTACGATAATATAGACTACAGCAATAAAAATTCAAGCGTTTTAACTCATACTTAGTCAACCAGCCCCGGTCTCCCCTACTTTTAAGCGTTGTGTGATGATCTCATGTAATTATGGATTAAGAGGACAATTTTCTTTGTCTTATTAAAAAGGGCGAAAACTATATTTCTTTCTGGATAATGTATTTGTAATTAATGACAAGGAAAAATATCAATATTTTCGTCCTTTACCGACTTAAAAAGTTAGATGTATATATTTACAATTTTTTTTCTAACGTTTTTTCAATCTTAGCTGCACGAGAAGTTAACCAATTTGAATAATTTCGACTCTGATGTGTTTAGCAGAATGTCAAAGTGATTGTTTATAATTACTATTTAAATCAGTTCAGTAGGTTTTTTTTCATTTAGCAATCAACTATATCAAGAAGTAAATATAACGTGGAAATAACGTATTGAAAAACTATGAAAAAGAGACAACTAAAAATGTCCCTAGATTATTCCTCTATATCTCACGTTGTGTGAATTTACAAAAAGATACATTATAAGCAATAAATATTATATATATCTACATAAACCTTATTCTAACAACGGAGGTAACATTTCTTCAAAATTAATTTTTAGTACTTATTGAAAAATTCGAGGGCCTCGAACTGCGCACTGTATGACTGGCTCCTAATCTTTATTACACGAACTGCGCACTGTACAAAAGACCATAAAAATTCACAGTAGACGAACTGCGCACCAGGCAATTATAATAATAATTATGAATGATCAAAGTAAAGAAAAATAAAACTTAACAGCTCTGCAAGTTTTAAAAGCATAGCGCCAAACGACTCGCCATTTTTAAAACCTTCAAAAAGGAAAACTTTACACCTTCCAAAACCAAAACTTCGTTTCCTCTTTCACTATACTCAAAAACGGGATTCATAATGAATATCAGACGCAAGAATAACTTTAGCAAGACTTACTACAAGCACCTCCACAAATCAAATCTGAAGAACAGTTTTTAAATGAACATTTGCATCAAAAGCAAATGCGACAATGCGAAGAAAATACGTGTGGCACTCGGGGACTGCCGCGGTAAAGCTATTGCATATTCTTTTTAGGTCTTTAAGTTTTTCTTCTCTATAAACGAAAATAGCTAGGTATAAATAATAAGGTATAAATAGTGTAATTACACACCAAAACAATTATTCATTCAAAAAATTTAGTTTGATCATAGAATTTCGCGCGATGTACATTTATATAGATATAATATCATATATACTTTCTCTGCACATGACCTAAATAATTAAGGTTATTTTTATAGCAGTATTATATATAAATTCATTTATAGACAAATAAAGATAGAATCAGTTATGAGCAGTTATGCAGTTATGAGCACACAAACACCGTGCCGAAGTCTGCCGAACTGAAACGACGTTAGACGATGTACGGCTGTCAACGCAAAGCCCGCGATAGAAGCTATGCAATAGCTTAAAATTCAATTAAGAAAAGGGATCAATAATTATTTTTGTAAATACCAGCAATTGGAGTAGTGCGGAATTCATGTTAAGTATTACAGGTAATAAAACGAATTCTCATTAAAAGATTAAGAAAGTGCGCAGTTCATGCACGTCCGAAAAATTATCATTCTCCAAAGATTCTGAAAATATTTTAAATACTTAGTTCAACGCTGCTATTGGACAGCACGCGTTGAAGTATAGTCGAAGAATTCCGTTACAGCATTTACTGAAGACAAAATACGTGCGGGATGCCAATGCGGCCAAATACAATACTACGAACAGCGGTATCACTTATATCTTTGGTCTCGTATACAATATAATGAGCGCGCTCTGTAAGAAGCTCGAGTGTCGGCACAATTACTTCCGCTTCTGGCGTTAATACCCTAGCGTGACTACATCCGGTTTGACACCGGCGTCTTTTAGTGGAAAGGACAAAGAAGAAGAGAAGATGCCGATGCACAAGTTACGTTGCAGTTCTATCTCTGTTTATCATGCGTCGTTGAACGAATTTATTTATGAGTTAACAGTGCTCAGGAATACACTTAAAGACTATGCCATGATCGCGATTTTATTCCTTTAATAATAGTTCTTAAATGTTTCAAATTTCATTTCACAAAGAGCAATATTTTCAAATTATATACTAACGAGCATTAGCCGGGTTTATTTAAAAAAAATAGACTCGTGCACCGAGGGTTCCGTACAACCTTGTAGGTAAGTAAATAGTTCGTTTATCACGGGAATCGAGTGAGGAGTCTCGAAGATTTTTCCCGCAGCTTTTGGAAAGCTGTGCATCGACAAAAGTCGCGGTTGGGGTTAGAGCTAGGGTTGAAGGTTAGGAGATGCCTCGCAATCGTTTGTTAGCAAGGTGATGACGTCAAAGGTGGGGATAAAAAGATGAAGTTTCAGGCTGGAAAATATTTCTTGGAGTTGAACTCTACTTCATAATTTATAAGCGTATAGCCGGGTCTGGGCAGTGCCGGATTAGCCTATAAGCAAATTAAGCAATTGCTTAGGGCATCACGTCTCAGGGGGCACCAAGAAGCACCATTCAGAAATGAAAAGTACCTCACTAAACCGTGTCAACGATATTTTTTTCTTCTTGTCATGTTCTCAAAAATTTTATTTTATTATAAAAGTTAAAAATAAATAATAATTTATTTCTGAAAATGAAAACGAAAAAATTTTTTTCAATTAGTTCAATTTTTCTAGTTTTAAAGTTTGGAAACTTTTTTCTATTAATTGTATAAAAATGCCCGATTTTATAGACAGCCAAATTTTCAGTGGGAGCATTGATTGTATAATTCAATTTTTTTCTTATAAAAATCTATGCTTTTAAACTTTTTTCCATCAATTTGAATTTTCTTATAAACTAAACATATAAGAGATGAGGGCCCATAAGCAAGAAATGCTTAGGACATCAAGGAGTCTTAATCCGGCACTGGGTCTGGGAGGAGTATCGATCTCGAATGCATCAACCTGAAGATAGCTTTACACAAAGTATCGAAATCCCACCAAAAACGTAAATGTGAAAGAGATCAAGTTCGATATTATGGTTTCATTATTTTCATTTTATTTTGGCAAAGCCACCTGTTCTTTGCATCGAACTTGGTCCTATTTTCACATTTATGTTTTTAGTGGGTCGACACAACAGCTTTACTCGTTTTGCACTCAATCTGAGCCTATTTGATCTAAGCATTCAGTATACATTACCACTAGAGATGGGATAAACGGGTCTTTTTAGTGATCTGAATCTTTGCATCTGGATCCCGTATATGAGCCGGCTACCTGAACCGGTTCAAAAAGAGCCGAGTTCAGAATATGTTATTCGAGTCAACTGAGCCACTGAGTTAGTTGAATCAATCATATCACGTAATATTATGCCAGTGACTAACTCACATATTATAAGGCGGGGTTTTACAGGTTGCTACTTGCTATGTTACAGAAAGCATATTACAATATGCAATACAATACCTTAAATAGTTGTGACTTAAGTGAAACACTGTAATAACTGTACCGCCTGTGCGTAGTGTGTACACTGTATACTGTTGTTGATTGCATAATGTATACCTGTATAGAATGCATGCCAAACATATGATGCATGAGTCATTTGAGCTGACAGATACTTATTGCTTCTGTGTGTTAAGTGTTTCACTGAGTTATGCGGATCCGTTGATTCGTCGGCTCATAAAAAAGTGAGTCGGCTCTCACGGATCTTCTGTCGGAGCCGGCTCTTTGAACCGGTTCAGATCTGAGTTACCCAACCCTATTACCACGCCATAGAGCGCCAATACGGATTGTTTCGCGTTGTGGAAATCAGCAGTTAGTTCACGTATAAATGTAACTACTATCGTATTTATCTAGGATTAGACGTTTAGTAAGCTATGAAGACTGTTTCTTCAGCGTTCAGCCGACGACAATAAATACACAAGAGAGACGATTTGTGTCAGCAAATAGACCTATGCCTCTCCAGCGTACGCCACGCCACCAGTGCAAACTAAATTTTAAATTAAAAAAAAATAAACGAGAGAAATCTTTATGAACATAAATCCACTTTCTTGGGAAAAGCGTAATACCATCGACACAAAATATGAGCATTATTATTTAACCCTTAATACTTTCTCTCTTCAGTTATTGTCTATGGTTAACATTTCAAGTTTAAAATTGTGGGAGTTGACGAACTAGTTAAATTAAACTGTCAACTGCTTTTGTTTTTAGAAACAACAAGTTGACGATTCAGCTACTCAATCTATCAATTATATTCAAGACAGAGAAAATAATATAAACAAATATTTTTATGTTATTGTTAAACTATACCTAATAATAGACGGAGAGCTGGCTACGGAGAAAATGGGTGACTCGGTGCAGAGCTGAAAATTTGCAGAATAATAGGAGATAGTACAAGTAAGTAGGGAAAAAATTGCCAGAAGGCTAGGCGGAAGATAAAGAGCCGCCAGAAGGCGCTAATGGTGCGAAAAATCAGTGCACTTCTGGCAATTTCTATACTTATTCTGTAATTCAAAACTAGATTATATATATTATACATTATATAGTTATAAGGGCATACTGAAAATTCAAACATGATTTATAATAATTACATTCGACAAATATTTAAAATTATTAATGACATTTTGATAGAAATAAAATTACCTAATCGTCATATATTTTCATTAATAAAATTACGGTGTTGTAACAACGTAATTTTATTAATTTATTTAATTTTGTTTCTATCAAAATATCATTAATAATTTTGAATAGGTATTTGTCGAATGTAATTACTATATCATGTTTGAATTTTCAGTATGCCCTTATAACTATATAATATATATAATATATAATCTAGTTTTGAATTACGGAATAAGTATAGAAATTGCCAGAAGTGAACTGATTTTTCGCAACATTAGCGCCTTCTGGCGGCTCTTTATCTTCCGCCTAGACTTCTGGCAGTTTTTTCCCTACTTACTTGTACTATCTCCTATTATTCTGCACATTTTCAGCTCTGCACCGAGTCACCCATTTTCTCCGTAGCCAGCTCTTACCATAATCATCGCAAAACAGTGAAGGATTGTCGCAAATAAATATAAAAGCAATGTAAAATATTTGTTAAAATTTTCAGCTGACTGAACATTCTTTTGTATTTTAGAGGTTCTAACTTTTTCACATTAAAAAAACGTATGTTAAATATTTTAGTTGACCAAATATTCGTCTGTCTGTTAGATATATATTTCAGTTTTTATTTTACAACTGCAGTTCTCTTCTATATAAAACCACATCGTACAGCCAGTGAGAACTGAGCATGAAAAGTTATTTCTTCTGTTTTGTGTTGCAACATTGTTACAAACATTTGGTGACAAGTTGAGAGTTCAGCTGTTTCTCATAAACCAGTGGTATTAAAACGTCTTTAGCAAAGAATACTCAAGTCAAATTTTGTGTGCCCAACTCAAGCAGTTTCGAAAAAAAACTATTTTCACAGCTCCCATTTTTACCCTCTTACGAATTAATTAAAAAACGACCGAACATTAATTTCTATCTATTCGTGAGATATACCTGGACGTTGATAAATCAGTCAATCGTTCATTCAAATTAGTCTTTAATTCATAACCTCACTTCACTCGTTTGATCTCCAGCATGGAATCAATTTCATTTGTACTCGGGCAAAGTCGGGCCTATAGATCTAAATCTTTCTCGAGAAATAAATAACATCCATGTAGGTCATAAACGTGATAATAACTTCAAAATAACACACAGCACAACATTTAAAAAATACAATTCTTAAAATTGAATTATAAAATTCATATAGCATTATTATAAATAGAAATACCGACCGGGGTGGCGTAGCGGTGAGAACACTAGACCCGCATTCGGGAAGTACCGGGTTCGAATCCCGGCGGAGGCAGATGTGGCTGGGAGTTTTTTCCACTACCTCTCGCCGAGAAACGGTAATTTCTGTACCGGTCATCTTGTTGAGGTTTTCCACGATTTCCCTCAACAATTCCAGATAAATATAGAGATGGTTCATTATTTAAGGCCGATGGTCGATTACTTGTCAAACTCCTATGCTCAAAATTTGCCTACCTTATCGTAATTTCCTAAAAATTCCTTCATTCGCCCATTGCTATTAATTCAGTTGAAGTTTAAAAGTTGTAGAAAATAACGGGAAGTGTGGTAGAAAAAAATAGTAATGGTGCGAATGGCGTCTGTTAAAGTCGAGAAACTGACGTTTAACGCATTATTATTATTATTATGAATAGAAATTAAAATTTCTCGTTTGTTTTTTACAAAATCTATAAAGAATATGTCTTATAAGATTGTTTCTTACATGTTGCAAAATAGTCCTGCATATGAAGGACATTTTTAGAAACATTCAAATATATCCGTAGTTGTTTGTCCTTCTTAAACTATTTTGGAAAATCGGAGTAAACTAAGGCCAACACAGTTTCTCTTCTCGAGTTTTTTAAACGTACAGTAGAATCCGGATAAAGCGACTGTTAAGGGACCGGCTATATTACGCCGTACTAACCGGACGACGCACAAAACGGCATGAAATTTTATATAATAATATCTCATTTTGACGTGCGTTGACACGAAGTTAACGCAGTGATTCATCAAAAGGGGAAAAAATACTATGGAATTTACTCGGGAATAAAACAGCGTGCATCTGGGAAGGAAGGGAGTGGGTGCATCGAGATAATGCAAGTATTTGCCCTTGAAATTATGAATCATTTTGAGATGTGCGTCGTTCTAACCGAACAACTTTTAATAAATTAAGTCGCTGAAAGCGGTTGATCGCTTTAACCGGAGTCGTACTAAACGGATATACTTTCGCAGTATGTTTTATGAAAATCAAACTTGAGGTTGCATTTACGTCGTTAAAAGCGGTTGGTCGTTATAAACGGAGTCGTACTATTCGGATTCTACTGTATTTGGCAACCTCTGTAAGCTTTAAGCTGTAGATTGAACGCACAGAACCATCTGGTGAGTTATATAATTGTTGTTCCACGGAAAACAACTGCTGGACATAAATATTTAACAACATTCAGTTTACCTACTTTGCCCCATCACAAGTTTAACTCAAAACACGTACGGATTCGCCGTAGAATCTCATTTATACTGTCATTTTATTGAAGCTTCTTTTCGGATTTTATATTTTATATTATTTTTGCAGTGCGGCTAACACTGTAGGCGGAACGTTTAATTATCCTAAGAAAAATATACTATGGAAGCACAAAAATAACATGCTTTTAACTTTTATATTACCCGCACTGCGGCACTATATCTAGGTATACTAATATATAAAGCTGAAGAGTTTCTTTCTTTGTTTGTTTGAACGCGCTAATTTCAGAAACTACTGGTTCGAATTGAAAAAATTTTTTTTTGTTGGATAGCCCATTTATCGAGGAAGGCTATAAGCCATAATATAATATCACGCTACGACTAATAGGAGCGGAGCATCAATGAAAAATGTTGCAAGATGTATCTCAAAGTTTGTCCGTCCGACAAATATTATCAGGTGAAATGCCCTAACTAAATATTGCAGTATTAGCGCCTCACATTCACAAGTCCGGATAGCTCAGTCGGTAGAGCATGAGACTTTTAATGCCAGGGTCGTGGGTTCAAGCCCCACGTCGGCAAATATATTTTTATTTTTTTTTTTATTCTCTACATTGCTTTCTTCTAAGAGTTACCTACATTTCAATTTTTTAAAATTTTATTACGACTAATTAAAATTAAATAAATCTAATTAATAGCTCATTTTAAAATTGTTACAACTACCTATATAAAAATAATTTTCCTATAGTGTTTTCAATTATATATTTATTATATTTTATTAGTTACAGTAATTATTGTTTTAAAAGAAATTTATTACTTAAAAAAGTATAAATACTGCTTTTTAACGACAAAAACTTTTGAACGATAACTCCAATCATTATGAAATTTGGACACAACATTCATCTCGGTAAACTAAGATGAATGTGCGTACTCATGTCCCTCCCTTTTCCCATTCGTTCTTTTGCACCCGGGTGAAACCGGGCGGGACCGCTAGTTTAATATATTTTTCTCTTTTATTTGGCAAGGTAAATGTCAGAAATAATGTAAAATAATCAATCAAAATATGTAATGTCTTCTTAATCTGTTGGGAGTGGAAAATTAATGTAAAAAATATATTTTCGAAAAAAGTAAAAATGTCTATACGTTATCTAGAAATCTGTCCTTCAGTTTTTCTGCTCGGCCATATAACTCTTAAATTGCTGACACGATTTGAAATAAATTTGGTACACATAAACAGTTTGTATTTGTCTCTGAACTTTGTCATCTTGAGTTTATTATCACAAAATTAAATTATAGAAGTTTAAATTTTCTCGGAAATGATAGAGTTAAACCGTATATACATTATACGTACAAGCAATATCATATACAAATACTTTAGAAACAAGAAAATAATAAAAAAAAAAACAAAAAATTATAATTTTATTTGTTTTTGTACCGCAATTTTTGCTATACAATGCACAATACAACTGAGGTCAAAATAATAATACATAGTATCTAAATAAAGCACCTATTAAAACGAACAGTTCTGCAGCTAGGGACTGCAATCCTGCAAAACGGGATCACGCATTCCCGCGTTTTATTAATCTGCTGGATCCCGAACCTTCAAAGCGCGGATCCCGCAAATTAAACAGCTTCAACAAGAAAAAGAAATATTTAGGAAAAAGCCAGACAACAAGCAAAAGGACTTTGAGAAAATTTTGAAGAAAGAGATGACGTTCTTTGATAATTTGATAATTTTTGATAATTTGATGCTATTTTATTATGGTTTTAAACGTTCTTTCCAAAATCGACATAAATAAAACCCCATAAAAAACAGTCGGCCTATATAACAGACAGTTAATATATCGTCGTTGGTTCTGTAATACAAAGTAAAATTTGCAGGAAAGGCCAAAAAAAGTGGTTTAATTCAGCAATGGATGGTAAAAATATAGCAATTTCAGAGGTATATTACTAATTCATACTTATCTTCACTATACATGTTTAATTAAGACGAAGTATTTTCTAAAAAAATATTTAACGTTAATTTCGGATTTATTAGCACATGGAAGGAATTATTTGATACAACTTTTCACATAAGAGTTACTTCCCCTTGTTGGTTACTGTAAAATTAACTTGGAGGTATTACTAGTGTATAGAGCTCCGTTTCCTGAAACTTTTCATCTAAAAAACGTAAAATCTGCCAACTATGCACATAGGAGCTATTACAGAACCAACGACGATATATAAACTAGATTTTCTCTGTGTTATGGATCAATAGGGAAATTCCATCTCTAAAGAAAGCTTTATTTTTAACTCCTGTTAATAAATGGCATATTTTGCAAAATAATTTTTGTTGTCCATAATTGTACTAGTAAACCATTCGCTTTGTTTGAACACTGTGTGAAGTATGCTATAGCGACCTACACGTTGGTTTTATTATTTTATTTTTAGAGTAAAGCCGTTAATTCAAAACCATACACGACACACAAGTACCAACGTTCTCCTGGTTGTTTTTCCGTTTTCACACTGTCAGGTTATTTAAAATATATTGTGCAAATTTTGTTGCTATTGTGAACACATAAACATGGAAATTTATTTCTAAGTACTACTTCTTTCATTCTTCAATCTGAATGGCAAGCTAATAAACTTTCAAATTTAAATTTTGTTTGAGATATCTGTCAGATGCGATATCTGATTTCTGTTTTCAATTAAAAAAAATGCGATTTCTGACGAAAACCGAAATCTTTCTGAACTTTGGCAAAATCACCACGTTTATAGAAAAAAACATGCTGAATCCAATGAGCACAAACAAACGTCTGTATGTCGTTTGGTTCTGAAGTTTGCGTTTATAGTTTTCAGAAAATCATATAAAATCTTCAAATGGCCGTAGTTTCAAAACTAAAAGAGATACAGACGTTTGCCTGTGCTCATTGAATTCAGCGTATTTTTTTCTGTAAGCATTCTCAATTTCAAAAGTGCATTAAAGAATACGATTTTTGCAATTTTTTCAAGGCATACCCCTTTAAAAAAATGCGATTTTTGACGAAAACCAAAATCTTTCCGACCTTTGGCAAAATCACCATGCTTATAGAAAAAAACACACTGAATCCAATGAGCACAAACAAACGTCTGTATGTCTTTTGGTGTAGAAGTTATTTGCGTTTATTGTTTTCATAAAATCATAATATAGGTAAAACCTCCAAATGGCTGTAGTTTCCAAACTAAAAGAGATATAGACTTTTGCATATGCTCGTTGACTTCATAATTTTTTTCTGTAAGCATTCTCAATTTCAAAAGTATATAAAGCGTTATAATTGATTATTAATAAGAAATCTGAAAAAATTCACTAGTCGTTAATTTTATTTAACTATTTGTCTGAATTATTGAACTTCTTAGCGATCTTGAATCATTGGTCTTCTTAGAGGAACATGTCACATAATATTATGCTCGAATATTAAATCTACACTTTGTATAAAAATGTGTAAGTATGTATATATACAGAAAAAAATATCTCAACTGTTAAAATAGGTGCAAGTTCACTAAAAGAAGATAAAAAATAAACACAATAAAATGTTTAAATTCGAATGGATATACCAACGAAACGTATTAGCTGAAAGCTTTTGAAATCTTTTCAAAGCAAATTTATGTCGTCCTGTATTCATGTTATCTTCAAGGAATGTAAAAGTCCTTTGCTTGTTGAAAATTAGATAAACCTACCATTTCTCAACGTCGGCCTCTTATCTGACAAATAACACACAATTCTTGAGATAAGCACTGTTTTCAACGCCTTCAAAAAGCCAAACGGAACACTGAAGAAAGTGATAAATCAGAACATGCTATGGAAAAACAGAATCTTGTGTTACAAAAGTTTAGTTCTAAACTCGGTTTCGTATTACATGTATAATATATAAAGCTGAAGAGTTTGTTTGTTTGTTTGGCTGAACGCGCTAATCTCAGGAACTACTGGTTCCAATTGAATTTTTTTTTTTGTTGGATAGCCCATTTAGCGCTGCATCTGAGTATAAAATCAATTTTGCAGTTGTTTACCCTCCATATCAGCTATAGATGAATTGAAGTGCGCTGAGTTGAAAAATGTAGTATTTTTGATGATTAGAGTCGTTAATAACACAGTATATAAAATCTAAACTGTTTACGTAGTCCAAAATAATTTAATAAATATAACCTAAAGACCTACTGTCAGAGTGATTTAATGTTCTTTAGCTTTTACTAATATTTTATAGTCATTTTATAATTTTTACTGTTATAAACCTTTTTAAAAAAATAGAATAATGGGAAAAGTGCTGTGTAAAGTTACCCAAGTGGGCGTAAAATGAAAAAAAATAATAAAAAAGCGGAAATACTTATTACCTCCTTTATTTTTCTATCCTACTCTAATAATGCCCTCCATACACTTGCTTTAAAATTTACCCTTTTGCGACAGTGGCGGTCTCTTAATTTGATAGACACTTTTTCGTACACAGACATGGTTCTCAACCTCTACCTTCCATATTTCGAGGGCACTTTTCTCGATCCTTCTTTAAAATGCATGTGGAATTCACATCATATTAGCAAAATCGGACATAAACTGTTCAGCCATAAGCTTCAGAATTATTTCACTGTTTTATAATCCATACGCAATTAAGATGTTCTGCTGGCAACAATTTTCTGTGTAACCACTTTAAATAATTTTATGCTGAATTTAATCTTCGTTTTCTGTGAAACATCGAGACCGCTAATACAGAGAAAAGAGGGACTTTAATAATATTGAATATAATCTGTCTACTCGTTTTTGATTAAAATGTTTAGTCAACCGAAAATCGAGTCGTAAAGAAAACGGCACAGTAATCTAGAAAATGCTATAAATTATATCAGAATTTCATTTCTTCGTATTTGTTATGTTCGTGTTTAGTTATTGAATGATTACGAAACGTCTGGCAATTACAATATTCTAGACCAGGGGTTGGCAACCTTTTGAGACGGAAGAGCCAAAAGTTACAATTTACAATATTTCCCAGTTTTTAAAGAGCCACTAAACATTTTCGTATCAGTATTATAGTATTTGCTTATATATAGGTATAATATATATATTAATATATATATATATATCCGAGGACGAAACGTCGCGACGAGGGCGGTGCGGGTGAGACGCGAATGGAAATGGCCGAAAGATAGACATGGTTCTCAATCATGGATCGATTGGACGATTTTTAAGGGTTTATATAATAAAATAATTATTTTTTGCGTATGGAACTGGAGAGAGCCGTAACTTTACATCAAAAGAGCCGCATGTTAAATAAAATTTAAAAATATTTATATACTGCATGGTTATTCGCTACGAGCTGACAATATTCATAAAAAAGTGCGAGCTGGACTCGCGCACCGAGGGTTCCGTATAAGCTTGTACGGAACCCTCGGTGCGCGAGTCCAGCACCTATAATAGGTATGTAAATAGTTCGTCCATCACAGAAATCGAGTCTTGAAATTTTTTCCCGCTATACCATACATCAGGCATATCAAACTCATATGATATTTCGGGCCACATTATCTATTTTGTACTAAGTTGGGGGCCGCATGTGTTTAATGTTAAAAAATATTAATAAAACACGATTGTTACAATAATTTATTACATTATTAGACTCGATGTTTTTTTAACATCTCGGCGGGCCGTATTTGGCGGGCCGTGTGTTTGACATCACCGCAATTTTTTTTTTGTGAAGTAACTATAAATTTACGGTTTTCGGATTTTTCTCTTTATTTCATTATTTGAGGTCAACGGGAAATACCCTATAGATTTTGATTTTCTTGCGAATATCAAAATATGCGGCATAAACGGCCGTATCTTTTGATTGAAAATATTTTTTTTTCATTTCTTAATTTACACCTTGAAATTAACCCCCAGAATTCAAATCCAAATTTTTATACATCACGTCTGTATTTGGAACACCATCTCTGTGTTAAATTCCAATTTTTTTTACAAATAGGTAGTTTCGCAGAAAATCGCCTTGAACTGATGAACGCGGAAGTGATTCCATAAGTGTTCCGCTTTGCACGAAACACTAATAACTGATTCATGTCTATTAAATTCAAAAAAAGATTATTTGCTTCAATCTTACATTTATAATGTACCTACATGTTTTAAAAATTACAAGTCATTTATCAAAACTGACACCCAATATAAATTATAATGTATTGAAAGTATGATTTACTTACACGTTTAAATGTCAGTTTGTGTATTGCCGAAGATAAATTTTCCACCTCGCAGACTCTATATAAAGTAGCTCCGTTCATCGTGTCAAAGCTCTTTTTATAACCTTCTTCAATTTCTATAATGCATTTAAGCAATTTTCAAACAGGCATTTCCGCAAATCGCTTCATAAAGGAAATCTTTATAAAATTAAAGAAACAATACCATATTTTTGTTTTAATTAATTGGTTTTTTATCATTCCAACTTCGCAAGTTAGGAATGGTAGCAATTTAAGTCAAAAAACACTTTTCAAAATTTATAGAAAATTTACAATTTGGAGTTATCTGAATCCACAAAATAGTATATTACACCACAATGGCCGAATGTGTGATATTCTTGCCCTACGCGCCATGATAACCTCAGGCGAAGCCGATGGCATCATGAAGCGTAGGGCAAGGTTATCACACCTTCGGCCAGTGTGGTGTATACTATTTTTCTTCATACCTCGGTCGTAAGCACGCTTAATAAATACATTAATTAATGAGCCTTTTTCCTGAGAATAGTGCAGCGAAAGTGTCACGAGAGGCAGCACTAGTAGTAGGGACAAACATAAAATATTTACATGCCAACCAATGTTATTTACGTGATATTATTTTATTATTTAAAAATATAAATCTGAAATAAAAAAAATTTTGAACTGATAAACTTATCACTGAGAGTCATCATTTACATATTTTATCGAAATTATTTTTAAAATTAATAAAATGAATAAAAAATGAATAGTAAATTTTTGACAGTTTATTACCATTGATTAGAATGAGATATAACCTCAATCTTTTATTAAATTATATTCATTTATTATATTTAATTAAATTTATTTTATTACCATATATTTTTGATTCATATTTCATTTGGAAATAAATCTGAAACTCATAATTATTTTGAATTTCTCTTATTACAGTTTGAATTTATCGCTAATATTTTACTAGAGTCTGCATACTAACCTGTCTATTAATTCATTTTTTTTTCCAGATACTTTTAAATTACGACACGCAAGCCAACGTTTTAATGTTACTACATTGTTATCTTTTACAGTTGCAAATTTTAGTTTTGTTCCAGGAACATCATCTTCTGTTAAAAACATTTTTCTTCAAGTACACTTTAATGTGTGTTTATATGGGGATTTGACAGTGTTTGTCCCTACCGAACTACTAGCGCTACTAGTGAGTGATTTTTCGTACCTCATGAAAAAGGCTCATTAATTACGTAAAAACACACATAAATTCCAAGCAAGCTTTGAGTTTAAACGTAAAAACACAAATGACAGCTGTTCGCGATTATTAGCTAAAATGTAGTAGAGTTGCTATGGAAACGACATCTAAACAACAGTTGATTGGTTGTTTTTGCTTTACGACCGCCCGAACGTACCAACTCCCTGTATTGTAGCGTGTAATCCCATCAAGGAGTAAATGTTAGACTTTCTGCCTTACAATTGGTGCCGAAAGTATGCACTTTCGATCGAGGTATGAAGAAAGCTAATTTTTTTTTGTTAGTCTATTTGTCAGTTTGTCTGTGAGCGCAATACAGGTCAAATGGGTAAGCGGATGGAAGCCATATTTCGGTGAGATGTTTGATATGTAAATGTAAGTATCAAGAGATCTATTGATTTTGGGGGAAATCGCCTGATGCGCGGAAGAGATATACGCTATAATGTTGTTTTTTTCTGTTATAATGGCAAACTTTTGATGAAGATTTATTATTCTATTTATTTTTCCAAAACAGTTTTGTAAAAAACTTTTTCTGAACATTACTATTTCGGAAATATTTTGATAATAAAAAAAAAGATCTTTTGTTAAGATCTTTAAAAAATATGACAAGCATGCTTTGGTTAATTTTATAAATGTAAAACACAATATGTATTATAGTGCAGACAAATAATATTCTCCTTTACGTAGGTATACGAGAAAGCAAAAAATAAAAATATGTATCATTAGAACAAAATGTGCATTTTATTATTAATATATTTTATTTATTCAATGCAGACATTTTAAACATAACCGCATTTATTGTAATTTGTAAAACAAAGTGAACAAATGTACCTACGATTAAAATTTGCAACAAAATGCACTGCACGTACCTACAATTACAGTTCAGTTTAAATAGAATACGTGACTTTACTTACTTACCCATTTTTATTATAATGACTATTTATAACTGCAGAGTTGCACAATGTGAGGCCCAAAAGTGCATCTGTTTCCTCCATATTTATTATTATTGTAATATTCTTGATAAATAACAAAGTAACACACTAACAAACAAACAATATCTCCGTCTAAACGCATATACTTGCTCCGTTCCGTCGTGAGTAAAAAAGATAATGTTTGTAACTAAAATATTTAATTCTTTATTCAATGAATCACTACTTACAAGCGACACAAAATATAATATCAAAGTCATTCGTTACATAATCCAATCTATCATTATTTAATGTCTCATTATTAGTTATGGCTAGTTTACACAGTGCGAGCTGCTGACCAGACAGTAGACAGCTACTCGGCTTGTCTACTCGTACGCCAGTAGCTCGGCTCGCCTTTGCTGCCTACACGATACGAGTAGCTGCTGGAGTCTTGCGAATTGCCACGATGTCGGGTGAACGTGTTATAAAAAAAATGCAGCACAAAACACGGGTTCCGCTCAGTAGACTATCCCGCTCGCACTGGCGAGCTACTGCCGATCGAAAGTATAAGTCAATTACAAAGTAAAATACTAATATTATATATTATACAAAATATTATATTATAAAGAAGAAATTCTTTATACATAGCGTAATTTTTACATTATACACTTTAGACACTGTTTGTGGTACAACTTTGCGGTTATGACAACTTGCTCATTTAAATAACCTTCGACAACGTCATATACATGACCAGAATTATATAATTTTTCGCCTTTTGAGCTATTCTGTCCACGTACACGAGTATTAATTACAGGTTCAAATGCATACTTCTTATTTTTTCCATTTTTTCAAATAATTTTTATTGTTTACTATTATAAAATCATCCCATTTACTTTATTAACTAGATACTAGAGGACGCTAACTTCGCCAGTAGTGCTGTCTCTGTTTCACGCACGGTGCCCATTAATTTCATAAAAATGCTCCTCATTTATTCCATAGTTACAGACAACAAACTAAAAGGATAATTTAAACGTCAAAAATAACTAAGTCCAAAAATGAGTAAAATAATCGAATTTACGGGTATCGGTAAATTAATAAAGTTGAGTCGTATTATAAGTCACAATGGTGGTTTAATAAAGTCCGTAATAAAGTTATTTATAACGGATGATTTGAAAATAGGAAAACTGGTTGGCATCGATAAATATGGCAATCACTATTATGAAAATAAAGAACATCCGATTGGAAAATATCGTTGGGTTGTGTACGCTAGCCATTTCTATTTGAATTATGATGCTTCCCATGTACCGCCTGAATGGCATGGATGGCTGCATTATAAAACAGAGCATCTTCCGTGCGAAGATCCAGGAAGACCTTCGTACAAATGGATGTCGGATAATGTAGAGAATTTGAGTGGCACCAGTGGGCAATTTACTCCTTTTTCTACCACGACACCAAAAATTATACCGTGGATGCCCACAAAAAACAAACGTCAAAAAGATCCATCAAAAAAACAAGCGTAAAGATTTACCAAAAAAACAAGCGCTAAAAATAATAATCTCATGACTTATATTAGAATTTTGTACGCATATGTAAAATTAATACAAAGCTGTCATACCTGTACTAAAAAAAACGTGTTTTGATATAAATATATACGCTAGGAAAGTATTTTTGACACGCGACCTTCGCACCATCTCGTGTTTGATTTTTTCCAAAAGTGGTTCACCCAAAACATACAAACACATGCAAACCGGCGTTATTCTTAATTATAAAAAAATATTTACGCAAAATGTCAGTAAAAAAACTACATTAATGATATACATTTTTACTTTCTAAATTTTTTAAATCTTATTTTTGTTAACAAAATAACAATTATGATATTTTTCATGTATTTAATAATAATTACAGACGTAAAATAAAATTTAATTACCCTTGACGACGTACTGCTGCAGTCCATTTTTTTTTCTCTAATTCATAAGAAAATCCAGGAAAACGGTGGAATTGTAATTCTGGATGTTTAGTTGGTGTATCTTTACAATCAACAACACAGCACTTCCGATTTGATAGCTTTTTACCCATTTTATTCGACAATTAATCCTTATTAAAATGCACGTATAACATATGACACTAAGGTTTTGACTGAACCAGATTAGAGAAAAAAACCCACGAGAGGGCGCAAAAATCGCCTGTCCAAAGATACTTTCCTAGCGTATACGAGTATTTATTACACAAAATTTGGAAGTACCTATTCTTGGTTTCATTTATTGAAAAGGTTGATAGTCGCGTCGCCAATGATATTCACGGATTTGTTTATTCACGATGAGGTAAAAAACAAACCTGGTGGTCAAACTCTTATTTTATAGCAAATAAATCAAACACTATAATATAATATTGTAATCATCTATTTATTTTTAATAATTACAACAATGCACACAAAAATTACAGACATTCTTTCAGCTCAATTTTCTTATTATTTTCGACGTAAATTTTTCTCAACTTGCACAAGCCTTTCAACAAATTATTATCGACACTCGTTAAAGTATTGTTACTGAAATAAAAGTTTACTAAACCTTTTAAAGGATTTAGTGAACCATCTTCTATTACCCCAATTTCATTATTACTTAGATTCACTTCGTACACAGTACTTAAACCAACGAAAGTGCCATTTTTTATTATTTTGATTTTGTTGTCGTTCAAATTAACTATTTCCAATTTTTCCAAAGAAGAAAACAAACCGACATCTAATGATTCAATTTCATTATAATCGAGATGCAAAAAAGAAAGCGATTTTAATTCATCAAAAGTACCGGGTTTAATTTGCTTGATGCGGTTACTATTAGCAAACAGTATGGCAAGATTTGACAAGTGGTTAAACGTACTTGGATCGATATTTTCAATATTGTTATTTTCTAACCATAAATAATGAAGAGCCTTATTTTTCAAAAATGTTTCTTTATCAATAGATGATATTTTATTGTAACTTAAATTTAGTTCATATAATTTCGATAATCCGTTAAATGTATCCTTATCTATTGATGTTATTTTATTACCATATATGTTTAAAGCTGTCAGGTCTGGAACATTTTTAAAAGTGTCTACAGGTAAAGTCTCGATATCATTTTTATCCAAATTCAAATTTGTCAATTTTTCCAACCCTTTAAATGTATCAGAATTAACGGTGTGTATTTTGTTTTCAGATAATCTTAATATCAAGAGATTTTTAAGATTGCTAAAGGCTGAAGATTGAATATTTTCTATTTTATTTGAGCTTAAATTTATCTCATCAATTTTTTCTAATCCCTGGAAAGTTTCGGTGGTAATTTCTTTCAAATCATTTTCATAAATTTCCAATTTTAAAAGATTACTAAGTCCGCAAAAACCACAATTATCAATGGTGCTAATTTTATTTCTCATCAGATAGAGTGATTGCAGTGATTCTAATCCAGCAAAATCATTATTGGCCAGTTTAGTTATGTTTGAGTCATACATCCATAATGTTTTTAGGCTCTTCAAATGGCTAAATAAACCTGGAATAATGTTCAACATTGTCATGTTACTAAGATTTAAAACTTCCAAATGTCCCAATCCTTTGAAAGTATCTGCCTGTAAATTGGTCACAGGATTTCCTTCCAAACCCAATCTTTTTAAGTTTAATAATTTACTGAATGTCTCTGGTTCAATATATTCAATATCATTATACTCTAAATCAAGTTGAACTAATACATTTAATCCTTCAAAGGTTTTTTGATTCAAAATTGTTATTTGATTGGCACACAGATCCAACACATTTAAATTGCAGGCGTCTTTGAAAGTACCATCTTCAATGTATTTGATTTTGGCGTGCGATGTAAGCCATTGAAGTTGAGATGGTTTCTCTCCGAGATCAGCTGCTGTCAAGTTGGTTTTATTATAATCAGACGTCTTAATGTCGAAAAGGGAAGATAAATAACTGTGAACTATTGGTTTCGACAAATCTGGACATTCCTTATCTTCTTTAAATACGTGAAGGGTGATCGGTGATGTCCATTTTGGAAGTAACTCGGTGAAAACAAGATCGCAATATGACGGAGAATTGAATGTAATGGTTACAAAAAGTATTATTGGCAATGATAAGATGGATTTGTTAAATGCCATTATTCTGAAAAGAAATATTAATACCACTTTACAAAAATATTATTTTCATTATATCTACAGACCTAAAGACCGTTGCACACGAGGCTAGAAACGCTGCTAGGAGTCCTGCTAGTCGGTAGGCTGGGTACGAAGCAGGAAATGACGTCACTGCGGGCTGTCCTGCTAGCTCACAAGATAGGTTTTAAAATTAGAACAGGGGCTATTTCCCCTGCTAGATCTGCTGCTAGGTATGAGCAAGAACCAATCAGGAAGCAGGATCTTGTCACGTGGGCACTTGAACAAACGCCCACAAACCAACATAGCGTCATTCTGCTCAGAATCAGACAACAGTGTTTATATTCGAACTGTCACTGCGCGCGCATCAGATCTATCCACAAAACAAGCTTGAAAAATAGTCTCGTGTGAAGCGAGCATTTAACAGCAATCAAGAAAACCAGCGCTAGGAAACTAGTAGGCAAATCTAGCTAGGAATCTAGCAGCGTTTCTAGCCTCGTGTGCAGCGGCCTTAAAGTCTACTTATACACTTAATAATACACAGTTACGATAAACACAAAAATAAATAAATAAAGTAAATTACAATTCAGACAAATAATCTAACTTGTGTATTAACTAGTGCAATGAGCCGGGCAAAAAATCTAACATTGAATCATCATTGTATGTTGTATTTGTCAGAGTGTCATTTTATAGTAAATTAAAATTAGAAAAAATTAAACAAAAAAAAAACACGCGTCAAACTCAAAAAAAAAACAAAATAAAACTATGAGTATCACAATTTGTTTATAACCATTTGATTTAAATATAAATATTCATCTAAGAAAAAAAGTCGTTTAATGAAGACATGTTACTGCATTTTTACAGACTTGTCCAATGACTCTCCATGTAAAGCCGTGATTCCCAAAGTGGTCTATATCGACCCCCAAGGGGTCCATGTCAGCGGGAAAAAAATTGGGGGTCCATGAAATGAAAATGGGGGTCAACGATAGTGAATCTCCTAACAAAAAAAGAAACAAACTGGACATCGTTAACCGAAGAGATTTAAGATTAAATCTAACTAAATTGATGCCAAATTGTTGAAAATTTATTATTAAAGCATCAGGTTCATCCCTCACACTAAAAGCATTTATTTTTTGCTTAGTTATTTTATGTAACAGAAAGTAAATTTTAATTTGATTCGTTTAATTTGAATGTAATTAATAAATGTATAAAACTAAACTATCCACACTACATTTCACTACCGTTATAAATTTAAATCGTTCAAAGTGATTACCACTATCCCGGTTGTCAAAGATACATTTGAAATCAATATCAGATAAGCAGGGGGTCTAACCCATACCGAAAAACATGGCAAGTGGTCTACTTGACAAAAAAGTTTGGAAGCTTGTGATGTAAAGGGATGCTCGCAAATATAAAATTTCTAATTTTAAGATGTTTTACGTTTTGTCAACTTTGTCGACCAAATAAAAATCTAGAAAAAATAAATAGACTGTAGTACTTACGGAGCTGTTTAAGTGAACAACTTTAAACACTCAATGAATTTATCTCACCAAACGGAATGGTAAAAACCCTCTGTTGCAGCGGTCGTAGACTTAAACAAGTTTTACCTCTCGTCTTTTTGTTTTGTGAGTAATAATAGCACAATAATAATATTTTTTTGACCATTTTTTCAGTACCGTATTCAGAATTTTCTGTGTGTAAACATCTTTAATTCAGCATGCCACCTCAAAAATGTCTGTTTCATTCCACTTTTCACTGCGTAAAAAACGCCATCGCATCGACACGACCCCAGAAGTGTTTTTTAAAGAACTCCTTCCAAACGACTTCCCTTCTTCACTGTGCAAAAAAAAAACGCCATCCCAACTATTCAATTAATAAATTAAGTTTTCGATACTAAGACTCGTATAATACCTACTTACTTGGTAAAATAACTAACCATCTGCGTTGAAATGACATGGTACTATTACAACCTTTTACTAACTTTTTATTTGCGTTTGCACGAGGTGAAAACTTCGCAGGTTCCATAATAAGTCATTTATTAATTAATCAACGTTTTTTTTTTATTTTTATAAAAAAATCACGATATTCATTGACAGTACGATTTATATACTTGTTTCTCACATGTTAGTTAGTAAGTTTCGCCGCCAGATAGAGTAGTCCATATCGCGGATCCCTATACAATAAAATATTAGGTATATTCAATATTGTTTATAATCTATGTATTCTGTTAATCTCTCCATGTCTCGAATGTATCTAGATTATATTAGATATAGTGGATTCTCTAAGACGCACGACAACTAAGGACATTAAACGACCATTGAATGTAACTAACATAGAGAACTTAAGTCAACAAAATATGTTATAATCATTGATATTATTTTTATTTTCAAATTATAACAATAAATAAAGTTTCCTACATTATTACTGCCATTTGATAGAATTAACTTTGTATCAATCGTCCGGTCAAAAGGAATAAATAAAGCCAGTTCTGATTTTTAATGTGTATACAAGAAGATAAAGACGAAGTCCACCTAAGGTCATCTCACAATATTTATCACATCATTATCTTTCTCAATAATATTGTACACCTAGACCCCGCTTTGCTTTTTAAAAAGCACGATGCAAACAATACTGGACTACTAGAACTACTTGTAATGACAAAAAAAAAAACGAGTGTGCTTTAGATCACACGACAGAAGTAAAACTTCTTCCTGCCATAATTTGTTATTAGCCACCCGAAAATTCACAGAATATGAACTTTAAAAAGATTTCACAATTTTATTCACTTTAAACGTAGAATATTTAATGTATTTAACAAAATACAAAAATTGTTCAAGAACGAAATGAACAGTCTAATGTAAGAAGAAAGAAATATAAACATAAAGATAATGAAAACAAAAGTGATACATTGCAATTACTTAGCTCTCGTTAGATTTTAAGCGTAAATCTTTATGAAATATTATTTAAAGTAGGTTTACAAAACTTTTTTGTCACCTAATAGCGCCACTGGCAAGTAAAGTATGTGTCATTCTATTGTTAGTACTGCTTATATTTTCGGCCACCTGATGGCGCCACTAGTCAGTGAAGTATTTGTCATCCTCTTTCTATCTTCACTAACTTATATCTCCCTCTCAACTTCCGTTCGCCTCGCCCGATCACACTTCCGTAACGCTCTCGTCACGCATTCACCAGCTTACTCCCCAAGTCAAGCGTGCGTAAAGAAGTTTTACTTAAAAAAAAAGAACAAGCCGTGATGTGGGTCATGTATTAGAATTCTACAGGTGTGATCCTTGAATTTCCTAGGATCAACTTCTCAGTATGATCAACATTAAATAATTACTAAATCTTTTTCAAAAACTCCTATAAACACTTTTTGCAGACTCTAACTAATAAATGGCTATAGACCGATTTTGACAACATTTCATTAGAATAATACTGACGTTAATACAATTTGATTGGTAAAATCCACTTTTATCGGTATACTCTACTCCGCTGAAAGTATCGCTTACTTTCTCACACTCACATTCGTAGAGGATATCGATAAGCGCGCACAGTAAACAATTAAAAATGGTATTAAAAAATAATAAACGATCTATTGGCACACATGGATTTGATTATTGATCGCTTAAATATTTTTAATATGTTTATAATGACCTGAAATCACTCAAAATCGTCATTTTCGAAACATTAAAAATTTCATATCTCTGAAAATATTAATTTCATCATAAAAAGTAATTTATAAATTTTTGTTAGTAATTTTTCAAAGAATAAGAAAAAAAATTATGTAAAAAAAATTCGGTCGAATTCATATTTTGATCATGTGCCTATCGTTCCTGGTCTAAAACGAATCTTTCAAGCTAGGCTAGTCGAGGATTAATTGTATTCAAATTCAAGGGCAAACAACATAACAACGTTTAGTTGAACAAAATAAACAAGACTGTGTCATCATCTACACAGAAATTATCATGTTTTCATTAACCCCGTGAGCGCAATATAAAATATACAGATTTAGCAATGGAATATTGGTAACAATAGTTCCTGGGAACTACAAAAAACTAATTTACTTCAAATGCATGTTTACGAATTCTACAAGTATGTTTCTAAAACTGTTATTTTTAAACGTGAATATAAAATGGTTCCCGATGTGGCAGAAATGTGACCAGAGTCAGCAATTCAAATGAAAATCTTCTTTTTTTAACAATATTGACTTTCTGTGCTTTTTTCCCCTTTTGTATGCAAATAATTTTAAAGTAATTATGAACATAGAAAAAGGTATAAATTGGTTATAGTTAAGTATGGTATAGTATACAGTGGATAATTATAACACAGGTATTTATTTCTATGCTATCTTTACTAGTATATAAAGCTGAACAGTTTGTTTGTTTGGCTGAACGCGCTAATCTCAGAAACTACTGGTTCGAATTGAAAAAAAAATAATTTTTTGTTGGATAGCCCGTTTATCGAGGAAGGCTATAGGCTATATAATATCACGCTACGACTAATTGGAGCGAAGCATCAATGAAAAATGTTGCAAGATGTATCTCAAAATTTGTCCGTCCGACAAATATTATCAGGTGAAATGCCCTAACTAAATATTGCAATGATGAGTATTTGGAAAGAATTCCGTGGCATAAGGATCGAAAATGAAGCAATACTGAGACTTTTTTAAACTTGCATTTAATACTAACGTTTCGATACGTTTTGTATCATCTTCAGAGTGGTCAAATCATTCTTTCCAAATACTCATCATTAACTTCAATGGATCACAGTTACTCTATTTATTGAATAAAGTCAATCTTCATGTAAATATTGCATTATTAGCGCCTCACGTTCACAAGCCCGGATAGCTCAGTCGGTAGAGCGTAAGACTCTTAATGCCAGAGTCTTGGGTTCAAGCCCCACGTCGGCGAATATATTTTTATTATTTTTTTATATTCTACATTGCTTTCTTCTAAGGCTTACATTTCAATTTTTTAAAATTTTATTACAACTAATTAAAATTAAATAAATCTAATTAATAGTTCATTTGAAAACTGTTACAACTATATAAAAATAATTTTCCTACAGTGTTTTCAATTATATATTTATTATATTTTATTAATTACAGTAATTATTGTTTTAAAAGAAATTTATTACTTAAAAAAAGTATAAATATTGTTTTTTAACGACAAAATCTTTTGAACGGTTACTCCGATTATTATGAAATTTGGACACAACATTCATCTCGGTAAACTAAGATGAATGTGCATACTCATGTCCCTCCCTTTCCCCATTCGTTCTTTTGCACTTGGGTGAAACCGGGCGGGACCGCTAGTTATGTTATACATATGAATATGTCTTTGCTCTCGGTTTTACCAGTTTACACATCCAGTCAACTGCACTTTATCCAAACCTTCCAATAAATCGGAATCGATACATTTAAAATCGTTGTCGCTATAATCAAACTTTATTAATCCTTTAAGAGGACTTAAAGCACCGCTTTCAATTTTTTTAATTTTATTTTTGCTTATGTCCAGCATAAACGCAGACGTTAAACCAACAAATGTGCCATTTTTAATAATCTTAAGTTTATTGCTACTTAAATCAAGACCTTCCAAAATTTCCAGGTATGAAAACAACCCGACCTCTAATAATTCAATATCATTATTGTCAAGATTCAAATAAGCAAGCGATTTTAGTCCATCATAAGTACCAGGTTCAATTTCTTTGATGCGGTTGTAACGCAGCGAAAGAATTTGAAGTTTTGATAAGTGACTGAAAATATGTGAATCGATACTTCCAATTAAATTGTTATCTAGCCACAAATATTGAAGAAAACTATTATTTGAGAAGACGTTCTCAGCGAGTAAAGATATTTTATTATTACTTAAATCTAAAATTTTCAATTCCGTCAAATTATTGAAAATATCCGACGATATAGTTTTTATACGGTTATTACTTAATTCCAATTCGGTTAAATTTTCCAATCCTACAAACATTTCATTATTAATTGTTGCAATCTTATTGCTTGATAATTTCAGCTTATTTAATGTTTTTAGATTCTTAAATGCATATGGTTCTATGTGCTCAATTTTATTTGAATTTAAATTTATTTCTTTTATTTTTTCGAGACCTTGAAATGTTTGGTTCGTAATTTCAGTTACATCGTTATCATTAAGATTCAAATGGGTAAGATTGGAAAGTCCGTAAAAAGCATCTTTCTCAACAGCGTATATTTTATTTCTAGATAAAGATAGTTCTTTTAACGATTCTAACGGTTCAAAGTCATTACTAGCCAATTTTTTTATAGCACCATCATCCATCAACAATACTGTTAAAGCATTAAAGTTACTAAAAATTGCAGGATGACCAGTCGTTATAATGCCTTTAAAATCCAAATAGTCTAGATTTTCTAGTCCAGTGAATGTATTCGATCCTAAATCTTTTACAGGATTAAATGCTAAATCTAGCTTTTTTAAATTCGTTAATTTACTGAAAGTGTTTGGCTCAATGTATTTAATATTATTATTGCCCAAATATAGTTTTGTCAAAACATTTAAACCATCGAAAGTTTTCTTAGTTAAAATGGATATTTGATTTTCGGCTAATTCTAAATGATTCAGATTACATGCGCTTGCAAAAGTTCCATCTTCAATGTACTTTACACCTTTCCCTCTCAATGTGAGCCAATGAGTTTGAGACAATTTCTCTCCTAGAGCACTTGCAGTCAAATTTTCTTCATTGTAATATATTGTCTCAGTGTATAACGAATCGTACACAAAAGCGTCGACTATCGGTTTTGATAAATCCGGACATTCCTTATATTCTTTGAAAATATCAAGGGTAATAACTGTTTTCTGTTCTTCAGCATTTGAGACGTCATCTGATTTACAGATTAGAACTATTATAATCACGAAAAAATATTTTTTCTTTGTCATTATTCTAAAAGAAAAGCATATTCTTAATTATTTACTTATCTATATATATTTTAGTGCACTTATATGTACTAATAAAGATTATTATTATTATATAAAAATCTTGTGTCACAGTGTTTGTTATATCGAACTCCTCCGAAACGGCTTGACCGATTTTTATGAAATTTTTTGAGTATACTTGGTAGGTCTAAGAATAGGTCGTAGGCTATTTTTTATAGCACTAGGTGATAAGGGTGGCCCTCTCCAGATTTTTTTTTTATTTTCTGGACAAATTTTTTAATTTTTTTTTTATGATTTGCTATTAAAAATACTTATAACACTAAATTTTTACCGTTCTACCACCAACCCCTGCTTGCAGTATACATCTCTTTACATTTATATTTATTCGACACTAGATGACACATACATGTAAATATTTTCGTCAAAAATGGAGGTTTGAGTTTAAAATAAGTAACAAAGCAGGGAACTGCCGAAAATTGCAAAAAATTTGGACACAACATTAATCTCAGTAATCTAAGATGAATGTGCGTCCCTCCCTTCCCCATTCGTTCTTTTGCACCCGGATGAAACCGGGCGGGACCGCTAGTAAAACATAAAAATCATTAAAAATCCCCTGAACTTGATACATTTTTCAAAACAATTAGGGTATCAACTTTTGCGAATCCAAAAGTCCATAAAAAATTATCAAAAATCTTTAACGCGGAGCAAATATTAACAAATTTTCATACTTTTTAAATACTGTTAAAATCAAAACTCCCCTTTTGTCGTAGTTGGGTAAAAAATAGTAGCTATTATAACTTACCTAATTATATTTGAAAAAAAACTAATATTTAGCTGTCAGTCAAATAATTTCAAAATAAACTAGCTATATAAGTTTACTTATTTTGAAATGTGGCAGAAGACACGTAGATAGTCAGTGTTTTGACCAATCTACAAAATAACACCTGCACACTACGAACATTGTTTTGGAAAACAAGTTTTACAGCTCGGGTTATTTTTTTTATGTACCTACCTACGTCATACGTGTGTCATAGTGCGTTAAACCGCTCTTCTATGTCTTTTTTTAATGAATTTTAAATTAGCACAAGCCAGCGTATTTAGTAAACATAACAACAGTATGATAAGAGTTTGCTACAATTGTTAAGAAATTATTCAAAATTCCGTTAATACATTTGATATACTTGCATTCAATCTGAATAAAGTATCTCTGTTTCAAAAACGTCGTCTTCTTCTATGACGTTAACATGGGCGTACCCAGCTTTTGGCCCAGGAGGGAGAAAATTAGAAATTTCTTAAGTCGAGTCCCCCGTGCTTGTTTTGCCCTCCTGGATACGCCAGTGCTTACGGCGTAAAAAAAGACAGAAGTATATGTTTACACCCTAATGGTTCGATTGCGATTTTATTCCTATGCTCAGTATATAAGAAAATCATATCGACAAAATGATATACAAAATAATTCAACAATTCATAGCTTGTTAACAATTATAGGTACTAATCCGTATTGTGCCGGATTTACAAGTGCTTCTGAAACCCCATTCTATTGAATTAACATAATTGCTGGCATGCTATTGTTCTCGATTGACCTACCTCAAATTCCCAAAGCAACAAGGTCATTGGTGTATTTGACATTAATAATGGAAGGTCAGTAACTTAGTGCATCATTTACGCAATAAAACTTAACTTTATAACTGCAGCAGCCAGTACAGTGGTGCCATCTTCTGGCATCTGCCACTATCTCATTACTGTGTGACTACCTATAAGCTATGTGCTATCTACATTTTAAAAGCCCGTATTTTAACTAATAAAAAGTCTCACTGAATTTTAAACAATAAATGTTTCGTTAGAAAACTGTCCTTGTGATATATTATTTTTGCTGTGTTGGAAAACTTCCAAATGAATCAACATATATAAATTGTCGTTTTCCGTTTTCCAATTTACAGGGTGCGATAACCATCTTATCTATACCTTGATGAGTCGCAAGTCGCTACTAATTAAAATTGATAAGCAATTGTAATATTATTATAGAATAAGAAGAAGTGGGGAATAGCAGATAACTATTAATTTATGTCGAAATTTGCTTTTCAAAATTTTACATTTCTTCGTTTCGATTTTTGGAAAAAGTTTGCGCGTTTATCTATCCACGGTACAGGTCAAATGGATGAACTGATTGAAACCAAATTTTGGGAGAATGTTTGATATGCAAATATTAAGAGCTTTGTTGTTTTTGGGGAAAACCGGTGCATGTGCTGTAACGTTGTTTTTTTTTAATGAAGGATAATAATTCTAATAATTTGGATAACTCAAAATAATCATACGTAACAACGTATAATGCTATATTTTTCATAACCGTTTGTTTATTCTACTTATTTTTCAAAAAAGTTTTTTTTTCTAAACTTTATAGTTTCGGAAAAATTTGGAAAATAAAATATCATTATGCAGATAATCATGTAAACCAATAGCAAATATCGTAATATTTAATACCAGCCGTTAGCCGCGTCATCGCACGCGTTAACAAAATTTTTATTTTCATTGTTATATGCCAAATGTCAATAATTTTGAACTTGGAATGGTTCTGTCGTCCAATTGGCTGGAAATTTACTATACTTTAAGTTGTGTGAGGAAGAACACTAAAAAAATCCCGTCTGTACGAAATCTTGTTGATGCGTTACAGTCCCAATCAAAAGTAAGTCGAATTCTAAATCGGAACTTTTTCAGAATAAATTTTTACAAAAGGTTATAAGTCGATGATACCAATAAATTATTGTTATAAAGGCATAAATAAATCATTTTTTTTAATTATTAATTAATTATTGCAGTATTTTACTTAATGGCCTAACTTTTGAATTTCTTGTACAAAGTTAGGTTAGGAAAAATTTTACTGCAAAAAAATATGTAAAATTCAAATATTTACATAAATATTATGTAAATATTTGAATTTTACATATTTTTTTGCAGTAAATAATAATAAAGAAATTAGAAAGAATGGAAATTAAAATGAAATCATTAAAAAGTTGGAAATTCAGTTAAAATTGTGAAAATTATCAAGAATAAAAGTCCATAATCGAAAAATACTAAGGTTTAATATTTTTGACGTGATAACGTCTTATAAATTGATGAAACACCGGCTGCATGCACGAAAAAGTGTAACGTTCCGAAATGTGTCACGTTCCACCTGACCTTCGAGCGGAATACGTTATCACGTAAAACTATCGTCCGTAAACCGACTTTACAGACAACCAATTTTTTTTATTGATTAAAAGTCTCCTAATTAAATTGGAAAAAATATTAAAATATTTGTAAGACATCGATGCTTTACCCAGTTAGTTTTCGGAACTGCTGACATTATTTGGTTATTTGCAAAAAATTAAAATGTACCGTTTGCATGCTAGGTTGACATATTTTCCATAAGACTACATGTAAAAGTTTTTTTTTAATTTTTAACTTTATAAATCTCCTAACGATTTTGAATTTTTTACAGAAAATTTTGTCATAAAAAAATCTATTAAAAAAATTTTTTTCAGATTTTTTTCATTACCTTCGTTTAACGCCTCAACCTCCTTAAGTTACGTGGTATTGTAAAGTGGCATTCAACGGTTCCGCAGTATCATCGACTATATGTCAAAAACGATTTTACACCTTGTATGGGCGAGAGCTTGGGAACTTGGCAAGTTGGGCAATAAATTTTACAACGGGCGGAGTTATTTACGTTTCTGTTACACACAGACATCACAATCTACCGAGAATAATCAACAAATATACATACCTTTAACCATGTATATTATACAGGGTGTGGTAAGAGCTAGTTTTTAAATAGTGAAATCATTAATAAATTTCATACTAAGCGGGGTGGCGTAGTGATGAGAGCACTAGACTAGCATTCAGGAGGTACTGGGTTCAAATACCGGCGGGGGCTGATGTGGCTGAGACTTTTTCCTGCTGCCTCTTGCTGAGAAATGGTAATTTCTGTGTCATCTTGTTGAGGTTTTCCATGGTTTCCCTCAATAATTCCAGATAAATACCGAGATGGTTACTTATTCAAGGCCACGGCCGATTACCTGTCAAACTCCTGTGCTCAAAATTTGCCTACCTTATCCTAATGTCTTAAAATTCCTTCGGTCGCCCATTGCTATTAATTAAGTGGAAGTTTAAAAATGTAGAAATTACTATTACTATTAATAAATTTGTAATTTTTGCAGTATTGTGATGATAATCACTGTAATCATTTTGTAGTGATAATGGCCATAGCAGCCGATTCACTTGTTTTTTTTTTGTTAAAACAAAAAAAAAATGTAGAAAATAACGGGAAGTGTGATGATGGAAATAATAATGGTTATAACATAAAATCGAGAAACGGACGTTAAACGCATTATTATTATTAACAATAATAATAAATTTTAACAAAAGAGCCTCAATGTGTTTATAAACTACTTTTTTTTTATTGAAATGAGTTCTGTTTAATTTAATTAATAATGTCGTTGGATTTTTTTGTCTAGTATACTTAAAACGGCTTCACAATAATCGCTGCCCCTTGTTTTTAACATTTTGTCACGTTTGTTATAGCACAGCAGGACATCACGCACTAAATACAATTTTGCACGCACTCCTAGAAAATGGCCGCTTTTAATGCCTCTATAGCGGTCGTAAAGCTGCTCATTTAGTACTAGTGCGTAAAATAAAACAAAAAAAAATACGATCTAACCAATTCAACAGTAATGTCCATTAGTGCTCTGTGATCGACCGTAATTCATTAAATTTATATATATAAATAAAAATCTCGGTAAACCAAGATGACTCATGTCCCTCCCCCTCATTAGTTCTTTTGCACCCGGGTGAAACCGGGCGGGACCGCTAGTAAGTAATTTTTCCTATATGGAATTATTTTCTTCTTAAAAAATAATCCAGCTCAATTTATTAAATAACGCCGGAATGATACAAACTAGTTATAGGTAGGAGGTATAGTTTTGTGCTGAAGAAACTGGGAGGTTTGCCAAACTGTCGTGTACTTGTTTTTATGATGAGTTTCAGTAGAAGCATTACATAAATGTTGAACTTAGAATGTGTTTGTGATATAGCTATTTTATTCCTTATATTAATTCAACATCCGAGAACATTTCTCCACGAATTAATTATTGTATGTTACAGTTCAGTCTGAATTAGTGTAGACTGTAGAGTATAAATCAGTTTGTTTTAAAGTTTTTGACAGATTCCAATAGTACCATAGAGTAGGTACTTGGGCTTAATTAAAAACGAAAATGTATGTAAATACTTAACCAATAAACTTAAGGACGTAGTCTGATGTTCGGGTTTCGGAAAATACAATTTATTTTTTTTTTACATTTTTAATAACTATAATATATTGAGAAAATACTGTAAAAATTTTAGACCGAAATATTAAATATTTACAAAGCTATAGCATATAGTCGAGAGCAGCAACGGTCTTACAGTAAGACTCTTACCTCTCAATTGTTATCACGTTACCCTTATACTCTCGCAAAGTAGAGCAAAAAAATTAGCAGAAAACGATGCCTTTGAAAAAACGGAAGGTTAACTATAATAGCTGATTAGTGTAAATATACATTTTTATTTTTTTGTAAGAAATCTGAAATCAAATTCATTGTTTACGTTCATACGCTGTTGTTGATGATTGTTGGTTGCAGGTGTTGGTCTAATGTTAAATAACATGGATGCCTTCACGGACAGGCTTTTTTGTTGCTTGACAAGTGAGTACAGTCTTTAATAAGTATTGTTTACGTTTAAACATAATTCAGATCAAATTGTTTTACTTTCAAAGAAAATATTGTGTTTACTTATTATAAAAGTATAAAAAAGATACAGCACTAAATTGCTTTATAGCGATTTTCTTCTAAAGGAACTAATTTTCAGAGTATGTCGCTACTACGTCAAAGAAGGGGTCAACATACACAAGGTGCGTGATCAGAATTTTAATTAATTTAAGGTCAGGCTTCCCTTCAGTGTTGTAAACTTATAAATAATACAACAAAGACAATAGTTATATTTATCAGATCAATTCTTATAATTTTTATCTCTAATATCAAAAAACTCGTAGACATTTTTTCTCGTTTCGTTAACTTTCTTTGTTTAAGTGTAAATAAAGCGAACGGTTTATTAAGAGGGCAGCTACTTTTCCTCCAGAACAAATTTCCTGCAGGATTTTATAGGTGATCATTTAGTTTTCCTCTGATTTTACATACGTAACTAAAAACTACTAATACAAAAATATACTATTTATGTTTACGTGTCAGGGAAATTTCCGACCAATAATAATTATTATTCATACTTACCTATAGGTAGGTACCACATATTACCCCATATTGAATATTTTTTTTATAGTGCATATAATAGCCTTTGATGCTGAGCACTTATATATTAAAAAAAAAAATAAAAAAAAATTATTATTCAAATAATGCAACAATTAAGTTTATTTAGTTTATTTCTGACAGATCTACAAAACAAAAGAACAGCCGAAACTATAAAGTTTAGAAAAAAACATTTTAACAAAACTTTCTTGAAAAATAGAATGATAATCCGTTATTGAAAAGTATGCCATTATTATATAAAAAAACACTGTTATAGCATATATCTCTTCTGCGCATGCGCCGATTTTCTCTACAAACAATATGGATCTTCATATTTGCGTATCAAACAGCTTTCCATTTGGTTTCAATCCGTTTGACCTAAATCGTGCTCACAGACAAACAGACGCACAATTTTTCCAAAAATATGTTTTTTGGATTCGGGGGACCTCAAAACGAAAAAAATATTGTAAAATTTGATCTAAACTAGTACCATTCCTCACTTGTGGGTTGGAATGGTAAAATATCAAAAAGCTTTAAGAACCCAGTTTCAACCTTAGACTGATGTTAGAACTGCACTGAAAAAGCGGGTGTGTATATGTACATCTCGGTAACTTCTCAGACTGATAATAAAACTATGTGAATGTATTTTTATGTTTAACTAAGTAGGTCATTTCAATCATAATATTTTGATTTAAAAATAATACCATTAAACGAAATCCAACAGATGTAACATTGCAACATGCATCGGTTTAACTTGACGTTTCAGTGGGGTTGTCCAACATTTTTATTTTTTTTGAGGGAATCTTCATTACAAATAAATTACAAAACAATTTTTTGGAAGCTTTTTCCAAAATACAAATATTCCCAAAATTGTGTATTTCTCAATGCAATTTTAAACACCAAAATAAGCACGTGGCCAGTTTGTAATGGACTAATTAGATCTACTGTATTAGACTCGCTGCTCTGTTAAATTAAAAACAAATCCCGATGAAAATAATTTATAGTAAAAATTATTTTTATTGCTTTCCTGTTTATACGTAACACTATTTTATGGAAAGCAGCTCTGTCGATTTATGTGTAAGTATATACTTCCGTTGCACATTCGAAATGCACTGCAGCAAGAGCAGAATCAGTGTTGCCAAATTTGGAAATATAGAAAATTTCCCATTTATTCCGGAAGATAGTGATAAAATTATGTTGCAGTTCAGTAAGTAATCAGTTTTTAGATTCGATTTTATAGTCGCGATTAATTTATCTAAATTAGAGACAAAATTTAAAAATCTAGAAAACTTTACCTTTATTCAGAAAAATAAAAGTAAAATTATATTGGAAGCCTAAGCAATCAGTTACATTCTATAATCGCACTTCATTTTTCTTGCCAGATGTTAGAGAATTTTAAATTAAATCAGTAATGAAAATCACACCTGCAAATGATCGCTTGAAATATTATATAATTATCACAATTTAATTTAACAACTGTTCTGCCTTGATAACAAATCATTTAGATCTTTGCATTTCTACCCAAAAAATATCACGACTAATATTACAGTCGAGATAATATTATATCTACACCAGTAATGTCAAAGATACGGCCCTGCGACCAGAATCTATCCAGTGAGGATTTTAGACATCTGACACCAATGAGCTTATCAAAAACAAGAGACCTCAGGTGTCTGGATCCTCAAGCTCAAGATAATTTACCCTTTTTATTACCTTTATATGCAAATTGATTTAAACTAAACAAATAAAGATTTTAATTTAGTAGGCATGTGTTTTAGTTTTTAATTTAGAATCTGGCCCGCTAACACACCCTAAATAATAATTCACCAAATGTGTAGATAGATCTCATGAAAGTTTAAACATTGCGACCGTTTCAACGATTTACTTGAATACCTGAATGAAATTTTATGAATTAAACATCAACACGGTCACATTTTCATTCAAATATTTCTTGCTCTCTGTTATGATGATAATTTTCATTGAAATATTATTTGTTACATTCTATAGAGCGAATGCGTAACTGAACGCCATGGGATGACAGTAAAAAAAAATATAAATATAATAATAATAACAATATCAAGAAAAAATCGCAGGTATGTGAACAAAAATATATTAGATTTAATAAAGACGTTTGTCTAGATACCTACGATTTTTACTTATTTCACACATGTGTGGAGTCGTTTTTCTCAAATTTTTTCCTATGTAACCTTATGTAAATTTTATAGGAATTTATATTAAAAAAATGGAGCTTTCGAAAATATAAAAAAATGTCCTGGTTTGAAGTGAAAAAAAATATACCTCATCAGTTTCCGATAGTAATTGTCGAGTTGAACAAATAACTATTTAAACTTTTTTATATCAAGTAGGATACACGAATTATTTCACTGTTATAGTGCCCGCGGTGAGAGTTGAAGCCAGGCACGTCATCAATAATATGCTAGTGAACGCCTACTTGCTCGCGTGAGGAATAAATTCGACATATCCATTTAAAGCGGTAGAATAAAAATAAACACTGGACGCACATGGATCTCTGAAACAGCCAATAGCAAGCTAGAAGGCGGACGCAATGCGTTCACGTCACTATGACGCGGTGGCTTCATCTTTCGCCGCAGCTAGTATAACACTTTCGTTGAACGCACTGTATGTTGTATTGAAATGTATAATTCTACAATATTTTCCAATTAAATGACCGTTTCAAAACTGCTATAATACTTGAACCGAGACAGACCGTTCTGTTCTTCGTTTCTTTCAATATTGTGTCTGGTGATTTGTGTTTATGTTTTTCTTTCAAGTACAGACGGTCAGACTAGCTCACTGTAGCTCTTCTACGATCTACGAAATCCCACATCGTGCAATTGTACAAACACACGCACATGTTACCTAGCCTTTGTTTCTTAACATAATAGGACAGGAAAGCCGTAGTTTTTCTTTATCTTTGGAGGAAAATCCTCCTTTTTGTAATAACGGTTTTATTGTCGACCTAAACAAAGCTTCTTTTTAAAACAATAGTGTTTGACGGAATTGAATCATATGTCAGATTCCATACATTTGTTCCTTTCTTACTTCTGAGGTATAGAAAAGTAGAGATATCAGTCCGGATTTTACCATTCCGACCCACTAGTGGGGAATGGTACTAGTTTTGGTCAAAAATCGTTTTTCAAAATTTTACAATATTTTTTCGTTTTGAGATCTCCAGAATCCAAAAAAAATATTTTTAGAAAAACTCTGTTTGCATGTTAGTCTGTGAGCACGATACAGGTCAAACGGATGAACGGATTGAAACCAAATTTTGGGGAGGATGTTTGATATGCAAATGTGAAGAGCCCTAATGTTTTCAAAACGGCTTATTTTATTTATTTTTTCAAGAAAGTTTCGTTAAACATTTTTTATTCTAAACTTTATAGTTTAGTTCTTTTGTTTTGTAGATCTGTCGGAAATAAACTAGTTAAGCATGCTTTGATTAATTTTTACATGACTCGGAACATAATATTATGTAGGTAACGAATAGCAAATATCATATTGAATACTAGCCGTTACCCGCGTCAACTCACGCGATATCAGAAATTTTATTCTCTTATTATACTATATCAAATATCAATATTTTTGACGTTGGAATATTCCCGTCGCTCAATCGGCTGGAATATTTTTCGGTATTTTAAAACAGTTCCATGTTTTGATACTCTAGGAATCGTATACGAACCATGTTTTTGTACGATATCTATTTAAAATGACTGATTTTTCCGTAAAATATATTTTCACTTGCAAAGTATTGGGGTATATCGTAACCAACCTGGTCATTGTGTTACTATAATAATTATTTATAGACTTTAAAAATCTAAGTTGTCGAACGTCTATAATCTACAATATCCATCTGGTAATAACTTTTTATTTGAATATACAGAGCACGTAAGCTTAGTTCGGTTGCGAAATAACATCTTCATATGTTAATTATAGCTTTAGTAACTGGTACAAAATTTAAATTTTATTTTTGTATTCTATCCATCATATTTAATTTTCAACTGGCTGACACGATTTTAATTAGTTATTGGCGTAACTAGTAGTCTAAGTCATTCATGGCGTGTCCATGACTTAGCCTACAAGTTGCGCCCATAATTTTATTCAACAATTGCGCGTTATTCATGTTTTAATTATAATGAGATGTTGTAAATATCTATTTATTTCTTTATAAAAAAAACTGTCAATACTAACAGCACCAAACAGCACGATTCAATGTTTTGGTTTGAGGTTAGCCGGTTATGAATAAACTCCATGTCGAAAACATTCGGCCTCTCAATTTTAGCCTCAATGGGTAACAACGGAGTTGTTGTTACCTACTATTTCGTTACGACTCAGAAAATAGTTACGTTTATTTTCATTACTCCACAATGGCCGAGCTAGTAGGAATCTTCATTGAGTCGCCAGTCGGTAAATGGCTATTTAGGGTTCGGTTTTTAGGCATGATAAAACATGAATAACGCGCATGAGTTGAATAAAAATTTTAATATCACGCCATTTTGAACGTATTGTTGTAACGATTTAGTTTCATTTAAAGTTTGAAAAATACCCAATTGCATTTCATTTATTTTAAATATATATTTTTAATTAAATCGAGTACAACGGTTTAATTTATTTGCAATTACGACTTTATTACATATCTAACGGCCCGGTCCGACTTCGCGCGGGCGTAAATTTTATATATAGAATATATATTTTATAATAGGTATACCTACCTAGCTTTTGATTTATAATTGGAGGCAGTAAATAGCGGTTTAAATAATACAATAGCAAACATTTATAACAAACTGCCTAATACTTTAGTAAAATTAAATAATAGTAGACTGAAAAATAAATTAAAACAGGAATTGATAAAACTAGCACCATACACTTTGGACGATTTTTATACATTTAATTTAAGTTTTCTGACATGTTTTATACTCACAAGTTGAGTAAATTTTACTCTAATGTAAAATTATAGATAAAATAAAGAGTATTATTATTATTATTATAGCGCAGAGGTCGGCAACCTTTTGAGACGGAAGAGCCAAAAGTTATACAATTTGCAAAATTTCCCAGTTTTTTAAGAGCCATTAAACATTTTCGTTTGAGTATTATAATATTTGCGTATATAGGTATAATATATATATCCGAGGACGACACGTCGCGACGGGGGCGGTGCGGGTGAGACGCAAGTGGAAATGGCTGAGAGATAGACATGGTACTCAATCATGGATCGAATGAAGGATTTTTAAGGGTTTATATAATAAAATAATTATTTTTTGCGTTTGAAACTGAAGAGCCGCAACTTTACATCAAAAGAGCCGCATTCGGCTCGCGAGCCGCAGGTTGTTGACCCCTGATATAGCGGTTTGCCAGCGACTTCCTTCGCTTAGTATAAATGATAGCTTCGACCCAGTAATAACAAACAACATTTTTAAAAAACCCACGACGGCTGTACAGTGTACACGTTCTAATTAAAAAAGGATTAAATAAAATTTTAAAACCTCCCAAGGTAAGTTAGCAAAGACAATCTGTCGGGGCTGCCATTCGCTGCCTTAAATAAAAATGTAGTTTTTTTCAAAGATACATGCTATCAGGTTGCTTTTTATATAATAATGGTATACTTTTCATAACGGTTTATTATTCTATTTATTTTTTCAAGAAAGTTTTGTTAAGAATTTTTTTTTCTAAATTTTATAGTTTCGGAAATATTTTGAAAATAAAAAAAATCAGCTGTTCTTTTGTTTTGTGCATCTGTCATAAAGAAATTAGCTAAGCATGTATTGATTAATTTTCACACGACGTGGAAAACAAACCTGTCTAAGTATATAGAAGTGAATGGCAAGTAATTCACACCAAGTCTGCAAGTTGACAGTGGATGGCTGTGTACAAATAATGAAATTACTGGTCGCTTTTAATTGATAACCCAATCTTGTACATATTATAATTAAATTGGACTTGAGATGTAATACAAACCAATCCAAATAATGCATCAGCAAAATATACAGTTTAAATAATTTAATTTATCATCGTAAGAGAGTATAGAGACTAATATTAATTACCTGTTTGTGGTACGCAAATTTATCTAAAATGATAATAATAATGCCATTATCGTTCGTTTAACAATATTGCTAGACCCCAACTCCACCAAGCGGATTTGTAGAGGGGGGGGGGGGTCAGACTACACGAAAGAGAGCGTTTCTGCCACCCAGTGTTCCTTGACCGTTTTTGTCGCCACTATTATCTTTCCTGCCTACATTCAATTAGAAGTCGGCGTAATTTGAAGGGTTTATATGATTTCCTGAAAACTATAAACGCAAATAACTTCTAAACCAAAAGACATACAGACGTTTGTTTGTGCTCATTGGATTCAGCGTGTTTTTTTTCTATAAGCAAGAGGATTTTGCCTAAGTTCCGAAAGATTTCGGTTTTCGTCAAAAATCGCATTGTTTTAAAGGGGTATGCCTTGAAAAAATAGTAAAAAATCGAATTCTTTAATATACTTTTGAAATTGAGAATGCTTACAGAAAAAATTACGCTGAATTCAATGAGCCTAAGCAAACGTCTATATATCTCTTTTAGTTTGGAAACTACGGCCATTCGACGGTTTTATATGATTTTCTGAAAATGGTTTTACGAAAGATATATTTTGCAGTAAAAAATGTATTTTCTGTTTAAAAGACTTTTGTGTAATGGAAACAAACATTAGTTCCGTGGAAACAAAGGTATTTACTTTTCCCTGCAAACTGCAACAAAAGATAAAAAATCACGTACACTCAAACCTACAACAAAACGTCATTCGTATTTAAAGGAAAAACTCAAATATTTATTCATGCATTACACTTTTCAGTGCTAAAGACACCACATTCAATTTTTTGTGTCAGTTTCCCTTTTCCTATTGTTCACTTACTTCTCTTAAAGCTAAAGAACACCACGGCTTTTGTGTACGAATAAAAAAGATTTATGCTACAAAAAATATCTAGTTCACACACTCCTTACAAAAAATAAGTAAATCACTTGTTTATTTACCACTTTTATTATCTTTATGAAAATTTTTGAAGTAAAACTTCATTACGCACGCTTGACTTGGGGAGTAAGCTGGTGAATGCGTGACGAGAGATTTACGGAAGTGTGATCGGGCTAGGCGAACGGAAATTGAGAGGGAGATATAAGTTAGTGAAGATAGAAAGAGGATGACAAATACTTCATTGGCTAGTGGCGCCATCAGGTGGCCGAAAATATAAGCAGTACTAACAATAGAATGACACATACTTTACTTGCCAGTTGCGCTATCGGATGACAGAAAAAAGTTTTGTAAACCTAATTTAAATAATATTTCATAAAGATTTACGCTTAAAATCCAACGAGAGCTAAGTAATTGCAATGTATTACTTTTGTTTTCATTATCTTTATGTTTATATTTCTTTCTTCTTACATTAGACTGTTAATTTAGTTCTTGAACAATTTTATAAATTAATATTTTGTTTAATACATTAAATATTCTACGTTTAAAGTGAATAAAATTGTAAAATCATTTTGAAGTTCATATTTTGTGAATTTTCGGGTGATTAATAACAAATTATGGCAGGAAGAAGTTTTACTTCAGTCGTGGGGTCTAAAGCACACTTGTTTTTTTTTTTAATTTTGCATTCACATATATGCAGTAATTGCTGTTTTAAAAAATTACAATATGTATATTGATATTTTTAGCGAATTAAGCAAAGTTAAAGTAATTGATATGACTGGACCGGAGCAGCGAATTCTAAGTGGCTATCATGCTCTCAGTGGACCTAAAAAACCACCCGGGGGAGGCGAACTTTACGAAGACGTTGTACATAAACAGTGCGCCAATTTCGCCCTACCAGAATTGCAGCATAACTTGGATTTGCTAGTCGACTCTTGTGAACAGGTAATAATGAAGAAAGCTTTCAAACTTTATTCTCCTAAACAAAGTAACTACCTAAGTCGCATGTTAAACATTAGTGATTACAAACAGTGTTTATACATATTGTAATCACGGTGGTTAGGTAAGAACAGTTATTAGAACAAAAAATAGTAGAATATGGCTATTTAAATTATTTTGACTATACAAATTCTACAAACAGCACTGCTGTGGAATATCATTGTAATTAATTTGAGATTTGTGTTTTCGAATAGCTTATTATATACTATAGAAAATAAGCCATTAGATCACGAAGGCTATATTTGTACTAAACAAATACTATACCCACATAATATGAGATATAGGATTTACCAACGGGTACTTTATTAGCTGGATCTAATCCTTGATTAATTGGTTATCAAACAAAGCTCAAAGTATTTACTTAATAACTTAATTTATTTATTATTTTATTTATACGAGGTGCAAGAAAGAGTTGCGTCAAAAGTTCTCATCATCTACTAATAACATTACATAGTACAATCAACTTTTGTAACACCACGTCTTAAAAAGCCACGCCGCCACTGGTGTACCCTGGTGGTCAAGTAGAGAAACAGAGGCAAGATGGCAGCGGAGCGTATGAATTAGGAAGTAGTATTTATGTTAAAAAACTTAAATTAATAAATATATTGAATTAAATAATATTCATGTAACAAACTTATGTTAATAAATATGTTGAATAAAATAATAATAATTGTTACACTTTAAAGTATGGGAGATCTGGTACAATTATTGTAACAATAGCGTCGCATAATTCAGTTTTAGTTTTCAAATTTAGCAGCATATAAAAAACTTAAAACAAATTGACTACTCGCGGTTTTTCTTGCATGCACCCGATAATTGGGAATAATCACGAATGTATAACCCCAAAATTATTTAAATAAAACGTAAGTTCTAAAAATAAAACCCGACTACTGAAAAATTCACGCTCTAAAAATTATGAAACATCTGAGGATAGCCGTGGTCGTATGCCACCTCTTATATTATATGGTCATACAGCGCCCTCTAGATGTATAGCGTGATGCAATTTGCCCCAAAGTTTATGATCGCTTAATTAAAATGTATTGTTTTGTTAGGGTAGGTGACATACGACCACGACTATTCCTCAGATGAAAATATTTTCTTGTTTCATAATTTTCAGAGCGTGATTTTTCAGTAGACAGGTTTTATGAATAACGGGTCGATATGGTGGAAGAACGGGTATAAACAAACTGGAACTTACAAGTTGGTGATCAATTGATTGATAGACTATTCCACAAAAAGCAATACATCAATCAGTATTATCCTTTGCAACAAATCCCTTGATAGTGGTTATATATAATTCAGTATAGCAGTTTGAAAGTCAATTCTTACCCATAGTGACACGACGTATTTTCAAATACAACAATTATTAGGCATGATGACAGATTTCGAAATCCCGTTCTATAATGTAAGTACACGTCTACTATTTCTGAAAAAAAAAATTTAGCAATAAATTAAATTTTAACGCAAATTATTGCATTTTTATCTTTCTATTTTAGTAATCGCGAAAACGCTTGTGTTGTAACGCTGTAGTGACAGCTGACATTATATGTTGTATTTATGGGTGTAGAGCTGTAGTTCAGAGGTATTTCTTAAACAGAAATGTAAATTTACTTAATGACATGATTTATATTAAGTATTTTCTTAAAAGTAGTTACTTAGTAGTAAAAATAGTATTGCTTTCTTTAATTTCAAGTTAACTAGCCCTAAAAAAATAAGTGTTATAAAATATCACAAAAAACGAATAAATAACAAATCAACTAATTAAATGATGTAGAAGTGAATGATCGCAACAAAAATTTAAGCGACACGGTGATTATATTCTCTTTGATTTAAGAAGGCGTGACGTCATTCGGTGTTTTAGTCAACATGGCCAATTGCAATATTTTACACTTTTATTTTATTAAAAATCTTATTAATCTCAATGTTTATATTAACACTGGGTCATTTTTTAGAATCCTTTCAACATATATTTATTTTTCTCTTTTCTTTGATTCTTTTATACTATCATCATGCCTATTGTTATACTCGACAAAATTCCACTTTTCCGAGTTAGTCGTATCCTGCTTTTTGTAAATTCTTCCGCTTCAAAAGGTTGCCGACCCCTGGTTTATATTACGACGCGTTGTGACATTATGTTTAAAACGAGGCCAGCGAGTTTTAACGGTCACACGAGTTGTAATACAGTATAGTTTTTGCTATAATATTATGTAAATTAAATATGGATTAGTTTTAGACTTTGGACGTCTACCAGTGAGACAAAATAGTTGATGACGCTGCCACATGAAGTGCACTAATTACTATGAATTCAACCTATGCGATGTTGCCATATTTCTCGCGTTTAAATATATTATGAAATTATAAGCTTTGAACGGTCAAGTAAAGAGCAGTACCTACTCTATGCAGATTAAAGCAACCCCCATCGGTATTTTCATTAATTTACTGAATGTTTATTACCACTCTCTGTTTTAAATATTCAAAAACAAATTAGCGAGAAATGATTCAAAAGACGCACAAAGGCGTACGCAAGTGGTTGTGAGGGGCCTGGAATCTGGAATAAAGTGTGAAAATTAATTAATTTTACTTCCATACTCTAATGACTAAATATATCTAAATAGCATTTTGTAAATACTAAGATACTTTTACTATGTAGGTACCTATGCATTTTTACGTTGCGGCAACATAAAGACAAAACTGATCGCATCCTAAAATTTTATTAATAACCAACCTATCAAAACATTGTATTTAGAGTCTACTATAATATAATAAAAGTATAATATAATATTTTCTTACATTTATAAAAAAATGGCTTATATTTCTTTTTTTAAGAGAGCTTAAGATCGCCAAGTGTTTTTTGGTGTTTAATATATTTAATCACAAAACTACTTTTTACGACTATTTGTCGCGGATTAGTTAAGAATTTTCATTCTTGAAGGCAATCGCCGAAAGAATGCCGAAACGTTGAATTACAAATGTATGCAATAACTTAATAAGCTAAATAAACCGCAAGTTTTACTTAAGAATAATAAAAATATATTCACAAAAAATATCTTATTTAAAAAAGTATTTGGAAGATACGTATTTTGTATCTAAAGGGTCCGCCAAATAACTTTTTTTTTTTGAAAATGCTATAAAAAAAAACTACTGAATATTTTCTCAAATTTCTTTTTTATTTGAAAGTACAATCCTTCCGGTTAATAATGGAAAATAATTTCATTCGAAAATGAGCAAGGAGTGGCCGTTACAGTCAATGGCGATCGTTATCGGGCCATGTTGAACGAATTTTTGTTCACAAAAATTGAAGAGGAGGATATTGGCAACATTTGGTTTCAATAGGACGGCGCTACGTGCCACACAGCCGAAGCTACACTCGATGTTTTGCGCCCTGTTTTTGAAGATCGCATTATCAGCCGCAGAGCTGATGTCGTTTGGCCACCTCGGAGCTGCGATTTGACACCATTGGACTATTATTTGTGGGGTGCCGTCAAAGATAAGTGTTACGCCGACAAGCCAGAGACAATTGACGCTTTAAAGGACAATATTCGTGAAGCCATTGGTGAAATACAGCTGCACACAATCGAAAATGTGCTTAAAAATTGGACCGATCGTGTAGCCTACTGCATGGCCAGCCGAGGCAGCCATTTGAATGAAATTATTTTCCATTATTAACCGGAAGGATTGTACTTTCAAATAAAAAAAGAAATTTGAGAAAATATTTAGTAGTTTTTTTTTATAGCATTTTCAAAAAAAAAAAGTTATTTATTTAAAATACCATTGCCAAAAGTATCGTATCTGATAAATGTCAAATACTTTACTTAGAAGTATCTTGTAACTTGTATTTCAGATACCTTTTATGAGGTATCTTGTACATCTCTGATTATCACAGTGTAGGATCATCGTCAAATCAATTTTTCTGACAATGCCTCTGCAACCCAGCATAGTTTCTTCTAAACGGATAGTTTGGAAGATATACACGACTCACAGCAAAAACTTAGCTAGTACATCTACTTTATAATCTGCTCTCGTGTTTGATGTCATACCCAGAATGATTAGATGAGAGCCCCCGGGGTGTTGTTCTATTTATTTGTTTTGGCGCTGCTTGTATACTTTTGCGTTTACGCAGGGTGTTAATTAGAAGAAGGAGCACAGACGATATTCCCGACACGTTCCGATTACACTTTGGAAGATTTATATTAAATGATATTATTAAATTGCATTAGGTTCATGCTCAATGTTATTTCATTAGCTGAACACATGCGTTACAGTCCCAATCAAAAGTAAGTCGAAATCTAAATGGGAACTTTTCCATAATAAATTTTTACAAAAGGTTATAAGTCGATGATACCAATAAATTATTGTCATAAAGGCATAAATAAATAATTTTCTTTAATATTAATTAATTATTTCAGTATTTTACTTAATGGACTAACTTTTGAATTTTTTATACAAAGTTAGGTTAGAAAAAATAAATTTATGTAAATCACTGTATTTTACATATTTTTTGCAGTAAATAATTAAAAAAAGAAATTAGAAGTAATAAAAATTAAATCATTAAAAAGTTGAAAATTCAGCTAAAATTGTTAAAATTGTCAAGAATAAAAGTCCATAATCGAAAAGTGCTAAGGTTTAATAATTTTTTTTTATTTATTAAAAGTCTCCTAATTAAATTAGAAAAAATATTAAAATTTCGGAACTGTTGACATTATTTGGTTATTTGCAAAAAATTAAAATGTACCGTTTGCATGCTAGGTTGACATATTTTCCATAAGACTACATGTAAAAGTTTATTTTTAATTTTTAACTTTATAAATCTCCTAATGATATTGGATTTTTTACAGAAAATTTTGTCATAAAAAATCTATTAACCACTTAATGCTCGGGTTTTTTTAAAAAAATTGAAATAAAAACTGCAGGTTATTTTATTTTTTATTTATACAGTTTACATGATTTAAAAACTGTGTAGCTGCCTGCACTATCTAAATTTAAATCCTCCCATTCACTGTCACTCTCCATGATAAAGGGATCTTGAATAACAAAATTATAATCAACGTGAATATATAAAAAAAAATATAAATAACATTCGTAAAAATGCAATTTTTTACTAATTTTTAAAATATATTATTTACAGTTTATTTTAATGTTTTTTTTTTAAATAAGTTAAAATAGAGTAAACTATTTATATACATATAATCTCTACGAGCGTAAATAAAAAAAATCGAAATAAATGAATAAAAATAGATATAAATCACTATAAGTTCGTAAAAAATGCATTTTTTTTTCATTAATTTTGGAAATATAATACTTACAAAATATTTTATAATGTTTTTCAATAAGGTAAAACAGAGGAAACGATATGCGTAGTGTCTCTAGCCCGTCAAGTAGCAACTGGCGAGCACCGTTCGTTTGTTTATCGCATAAAACTCTAACAAGTCGAAACTGGCGAGCACTGCTCGGGTTGTCGCGTTGCGATACACGCGCCGCGCGCGAGCAGTGTTCGTTCAAAAGCATTAAGTGGTTAAAGAAACTTTATTTCAGTTTTTTTCATTATCTTCGTAAAACGGCTCAACCTCCTTAAATCAGTAATGTTCTTTTTTTTCTTTTTTTGTAAAATATTGATTTTGTGGACTCTAAAATAAGGAAAGGGGAATAAAATGAAATTAATAATAATAATTCTATTAACCTAGTAGTGCACACAAGATGTGGACAAGTTATCATAAAATTACATAATTTAGTGTTTGCTGAAGTTGAGAGCATAGCTCCCGAAATGTACATCCGCTAATAAAACTGTTGAGATAAGAAGTAACTATTCTTTATTTTTTAGAGAAATAGGTGTGATCACAATCTGTCATTGGCAAATCAAATGTTCTGACAACGCTTTCTGTAATCTACCGTAAATAAAGTGGACTCTTGAACTTCTACCATGTTTGTACATTTCTTTATCTCTGTCAACGACACTATTGTACTCTCCTCTACAGTAGGTCTACTTGGATTCACTTAATTAAGCTTTTCTATTAAACACTGACCATTATATAGGACTGAAATGCTTTCGCCTTCGCAAACCAATTCACAGGGGATATAGACTGAAGCGGTGTGTTATTCCCCGACTGATCCCTAACCCGTCCCATCTCTTAATGATATCCCGGAATTAAAACAACATTTGTAGGTACATACACGACTAACAGTACTGGTTGTCCGGAATTTAATCTCAATGCGGTGAAAACAATTGACTATGTATGAAGTGTTTTGATTTTTGATAAAGATTAGGGCAGTCCCGCATTAATATGTGTCCCGGATAGGGTTGCCAGGCCCTCAAATACAAAACCTGGACTCGGCGCCGTATTAAGCCGGACATATCTTTTTTAAACGCCAAACAGACCTTTTTCAAGCCGGACATCACATTTATAATAAAAAAAACTGTGTTAGGATAGTAGTAAAGTTATTTATTAATTAATTATTATTTAAGAAACAACGTCCTACCTACGTATCATCATTTGTATTTATACTTATGATATTGATGAAATGAAAAATGTTCAGTCTTCTGTAGACTATTAGCAGATAAATTAAAAAAAAAAAAAAAAACAAAAAAAACAAAACTAACATAGCTCTCTTTTAATAAAATACAAAAAACTAGAAGTTTTTGTTAACCAATAGTCCAAGAACGATCTTCGTGAAATACCTAAAATCTCAAACGGTTAAAAATTTGAGTGATCGTTCTTGGGGTTACAAAAAGATCTTCTAAAAAAATAACAATTTCAAACTTGAAAAATATCAAAAAGTTTATAATTATACGGACCAAAAGCCAAACAGGCCGGACACGTAAATATTTAGCGTAAATATCGTAAATCGTTTCATGTTTTCATATGCGTTTTGCAAATATGCAACTTTTTAAGGCACTAAACAATTTTTGGCCTGTTTTATATTAAACAGACTTAAAGAAAAAGTCAAGCTGAATCGATTCCGACCATCCGCAACCCTATATCACTTTCAGAGATATGAGCGTTTATTCACATTATTAGGGAAAAACTAAAAACGCTATAACTTCTAAACGATTAATGATACACAGGTCAAGGGTGTAGATATTTCTGAGGTGGGGGGAAGCAAAAAAAATGCAATTTTTTTAAAGTTTTGTTAATATCACACAAGAATACCCACAAAGGAAGGTGTCAAGCAAAATAATAAATAATTTTTTAAAATTTCTAAAGTATTTCTAAATTTACTTTTTATCCATGTATTCGTATTATTTTCAGTTTTATTTTTTTATTATTATGATCCTGTAGGGTAATTACCCCCTTTAACTCCCCCCCCCTATCTACGCCCTTGCTACTGTGGTAGATTTGAGAAGGCGGCCCAACACAGAAGCAATGTGTAGAACGCAAAGAAAATGGAATAGAAAGAAACGCGGAAAATCGTTTTTACCTAAGGTGCAAATTTTACAAACACGTCTCTCTCCGCGATAATAATTAAGTAATGACGTTTTTATTTTTAGAGACAAATTTTAAATTCTTGAAAGTATGTATTACAGATTAGTATACAAGAAATTTATCGTAGTTTCACGTTCAACATTATAATTATTTTACAGAGTAGCTACTGTTTGCTACAAATGTTAATTAATTAATTACTATATTATGTATCATTCTCATCTAAAAATTATAATTATTGCTTTATCTTGATCCTATGATATGAAGACTTTGTTTTAATAATTAAATGAACTTATTAAAATGTATAAATGTAAACATTTTTGATTTCAAGAAAATTTTCAACAGTTAGTCGTATTGATTTTTCGAAAATTATTTTCAAATTTAGAACATAACTTTATATAGACGTCACGATTTATAGAATTATTTTAACTAATGAAAACTGAACCGTAAGGTTAATAATTTAATGAAATTATAACGAGTTCTATTTTAATCCTAAATGACTGAAGTCTGAACTGTTGTTCCAATCTACTTAGAAGTCATTATATGATTTACTAATTTAAATGTAAGTAATCACTCACCTATTTAGATATGAGAACCGCTGTACAGATATGCCGGTAAGTGCGGGCCAAATAAAAAGTTCGTAACACAAATAGAGTTTAATGCACTGTCACTTTCTAACATTTTTGTAAAAAAAGAAAACAAAAATAATAAAATAATATATTACGTAACTAATTCATTTAATTTAACACTGCAATTTTTTAATGTGTAAGAAATAAATGTCGCGATATTAAAATATATATCCATAGGTAAATATTAATAATCACTTAGGTTTATTAAAAGTTTTTAATTTGATTTGGAAACGCACATCCGGAGTAAATACGACGTCGGGCGTCTGGATAGCACTGACACGCGAGATCAGCATCCCCAGGAACGCGAGAGAAGTCCGCGTACTTTTTATTGCGCACATAGTTTTTAATTTTTGTGTTTCTCTTAATTTCAATTCTCACATTATTTTACCGCAAAATTTTAAACATTTTAAATTCAGGTAACCATCAAGGGGTTTTGAAATACAGTAATTTAAACGGGAAAATCCCGGAAATTAAAAAAAATCACGCGCCTTGTTAGCAGCTACATGTAGCCATCTATCCGCAGGTAGGTCAAACTTTAACTGCACATTTTTGTATAGACTTACTTATGTACATCGCCATTTGCCAGAGACGTACAGTTATCTATTGATGTTTAGAGATGTCACTAGCTGCAGTTTATCACACACGTGTTTGACGTTTACACGCAGAAATCAGAATGGATTCTTATTAATTTCTCTTCATAAACTATTTGTGATTTCTATATTATTGTCTTTAAGGGTAAATTCGTTGGTCTTGAATTTATAATTAGTATTTTATAAAATGAATGTGTTGAAGAGAAAAAATGACTCGTTTAAATTCAAAACTAAGAAACCGAAGAAACTTTCCGAACAAGATTCTGAAAAACTTGAAAGGTAACATCTCTTTTTACTTTAAATTTAAAAAATTGTAGGTTATAATTAATTTAAAGATGATAATTTTGTTTACAGTTTATCTGAAGTTTTATTTGGAAATACAGAAACATTCTTACGGAATGTAGTTGATACTGAAGTAAGTTTAGATTGTACAGACGTAGAGAAAGTCGAGAAAAGACAACGAAAAGCTGTGTGGCAGGACGAGGATGATGAAGAAATCAATGTAGGAACTGCATTAAAGACACAAAGGCGCAATCTTCCAGATGGAGGCATAAATGAAAAAACCTCAAGGTATTCAAATCTGCTTAAACACAAATTCGAAGCAACATACGGCACACCGAAATGGGCAGATCTTGATAAAAACGAAGCAGATTATGATTCAGACGATGAAATTAAACAAAGTTGTGGCCATGTATCAAAGCAAACGTCTCTAGTACTTCCACCGGGAACTATAGAACATAAAATTTTAACAGATTTAAATTTCGAAACTCATAACGAAGGTCCATTTATCCAGACTGTAGAATTTCATCCGGCATCTACCGTTGCATTGGTGGCGGGTAGATCTGGAATTGGTTCACTTTTCGCTGTTGACGGGAAAAAAAATACTAAACTCCATAGTATTTTATTCCAACAATTCCCTATACACTGTGCAAAATTTGTAAGAGATGGAAATGAAATCATTTTTGGGTCGCAGCGCGATTATATGCAGTGTTATAATTTAGAAACGGTTCAGACTTCCAAAATAAAATTACCGCATTCAATGACTAACATGAAGTATTTTGAATTATCACCTAACGAAAACATTCTCGCGTGTGCTGGAAAATGGGGCCAGGTTCATTTAATAGAAGGAAAATCAAAAGAATTACTTGCAACTTTAAAACAAGAAACAGATGTTACTGCATTAGAATTTAGTAACAGTGGTGAAAAATTGTTTGGGCATGGAAAAATGGGAGAGGTTACAATTTGGGATTTGAATATGCGAAAGGTGTCTCATAAATTTTTTGATGACGGTTGTATGCAAGGAACCCAATTGGCAATGTCAAAATCGGGACAGTTTTTAGCAACAGCTTCTGCGGAAGGCATCGTTAATTTATATGATTCACAGAAAGTTTACAGTGAAAAAAATCCAAAACCTTTAAAAACTTGCTTGAATTTGACAACGAAAATATCTGCCTTAAAATTTAACCCCACGTCGGAAATTCTAGCGTTTGCATCAGACCAGAAAACGAATGCAATAAAATTGTTGCATGTTAACTCAAGGACTGTTTTCAGTAATTGGCCAAATTTGAATACAAAACTTGGATGTCCATGTTCAGTATCCTTTTCTCCGAACAGCGGATATCTCGGAATTGGAAATACAAAATCGACAGTGAATCTTCTCAAAATTAAACATTATCAACATTATTAAGATTAAGATTGTAAATCTAAATGTATCATAAATAATTTTTAAATTATATTTATAGAAAATTAATAAGATATTGCTTTTGCTATCAGTTATTTGAAATCTTAAATTATCTGGATTCTAGATAATCTAATCAGCATTATTTGGAAACCATTTAAATAATATTAGAAATATATTGACTAATGTGTTAGCCTAACAGACTATTAGCTCATTTAAAATACAAATAATTAGTAAGACGTTCTACTTATTGTGTATTGGTTTTATCTGCGACCCAAAAATCATCAGTTGGTGCCTGTATGTTCATTTTGATTTTCACCGCGCCGTTTTATATCTCGAATTTTAGCAAACCCGTTTCAAATTTAAAGTTTATAGAGTAAAAGTGGTTGGTATATATTAATTGTGTCGGACATCTATAATTTATAATAATAATAAATATTATGTTCACCAGCTGGAGAAACTAATTAATTTTGTTATTGCTTAACTGTTAAAAACCGCCCAACATTTGACAACTGGCTATAACTCGATCTTGAATGTTAATTAATCATGAAAAACCATTACATACAACAAGGGCGTAGATATTTTTTTTCTGGGGGGGGGGTGTAAAGCAAAAAAATCAATATTTTTTGACGTGATAACGTCTTATAAATTGATGAAACACCGACTGCACGCACGAAAAAGTGTCACGGTCCGCCTGAGCCTGAGCGTGCAAGCGAGAGCGCGGTATAAGCGATAGAGAGGCACGATCGGCTCAAGCGTCGGCTTGTACGCATTTCAATGTTTTTATATGACGCTATCACGTAAAATATCGTCCGTAAACCGACTTTACAGACAACCAATTTTTTAAGTTTTATTAATATCACACAAGAATACCAGGAAGGAAGGTGTCAAGCAAAATATTAACTCCCAAACAAATTTTTTTTCAAGAAGTGTTTTTAAATTTTATTTTTAGCCAGGTACCTATTCCTATTATTTTCAGTTTTATTTTTGTATTATTATAATCCTGCGAGGGGGGTAATTACCTCCTCGCCCCCCAGCTACGCTCTTGACATAAAATATAAGTAGTTATGCAAAGATGCAGTCATGCGGAATTACTATTTACTACATTATATAATCAGAACAATTATCAGCGTTCCAAGCCCTATCGAAAATACTATTTTTGTTTTTGTCATAGTTTGAGGTTAAGATCCTAGGTTTTTTTTTTGGGTCGATTGAAGAACCGCAATGTGGAAATCTCTGTTATAGAAGCAAATTCAAAGTGCATCTGAACTGTGGTTTCAGTCAACAACAGAGAGGCGACGAACCGGCCTTGGCATTATCGTTGGGAATGGATGTTTTTTTTCTGAGATGTCATATTTCACGACGTGATTTTTTCACCGTGATTTTAAAGTCACTTGTAGCGACAGTGATTGTCGGATTAAAGTATGTGATGGCAATTTGGGATTCGGTGATTTTATCATTTTACTTCGTAAATTCGCAATTCGCATGTCAGTTGGCATTTCTATAGTGACAGTCTCTCCGATGAAAGTATTGAAAGTAACGACTTAGGATTCGATTATTACACTTAATTTGTCAGTACCTAAGTTATCATTCTCTTTAGTCAAGTCTGACATCGTAGGTAGTTAACTAAGAATAAGAAATAAACGCATTGGGTACAGAATAGTATATTGCATAGGTAACTTGGTGGCTGGTCGTAACGGGTTATACGTATTCCGAAGAGATTCAAAATTATCGACAGTTCTAATAGTAGGTTATTAAAAAAAAAAAAAAAACTGACAATCCATTATTTATGGTACAGCGCGACTAGTTGTTTTGTTTTATCTTAGCACACTAGTGCGTAATGAATCATATTATGATCATTTTACATGTCTGTAGATATACATCTAATTGTAAAAAATTGATTGTATTATAAATTACAAAAAAAATATTTCATGAAAAAAATTATAATATTAAATATTACTTTTTTTCACGACCCTCTATCGCCTCTATGAAACGGCTGCTTTCCATGCCTGTATGGCGGTAGTAAAAAGAGCCATTTCGGCTTCGCAGTAGTGCGTAAAATAAAAAAAAATGCTAACGTAGTTGTACGTACTGCTATTTTCATAATAAATGTATGAAAATCCAAAATAGTCTACAATTGGAAGTGAACTTGCGTAAAATTGAATTGTCATAATTTTTGAAAATTATGTGAAAATCAGCAATTTTGCGTGCAAACAATGCGATGTGTATCATGCGTGCTGATATGGCTCATGTGACAGTTAAAACTCGCTTTCCCTCGTTTATCTTTTTCACTATAAAATATTAAATCAGCGACTTTTCCCAAAACCGTAATTACGGTCACTACTTAGAATCACCGTGATTGAAAAATAGCAGTCAGCGAACACGAAGTGATCGGAAAATCACGGTTTACACATCTCTAGTTTTTTTCAATTCCACATGACTTCATGACAGCCGACAGCGCTGTCAATGAACCATAGATTTAGTTATAGCGTTTTTGAGTAATGAAATGTCATTATAATTTAATATCACTGTTTTATAGAGCTTGTTAAATGACGATGGTACCGAAAGATGTGTTTCCAAAATTCAGACCAACCGTTAAACTTTCAACAAGGCAGGACGGCGATGGAAATGAAGTTGAGGTAAAAAATCTTCTTAACCTATTTTATTTAATATAGTTTAAAAAACATTATATTGCAATGATTGTGTTTTAAATTTTTATATTTTATTGCTATATTTAAGTAATTATGTCTGATAGGTACAAACTTTTATTTTTAAAAGAGATATTTGTTCTTCAGGATTTTTTTGAATTTTTATAAATTATTTATTTAGGTTGAAGTTAGAGAGAACGAAGACCAGTCAGTTAAATTACAAGAAATAGTAGATTTATTGGTAGCCGCCGGTTATTTCAGAGCTCGCATTAAGGGACTACCGCCTTTTGATAAGGTAAAACATAGATTTCAAAATAATATTAATTTTACTGTTAATACAGACTATGATGTGTCACTGGGAAAAAATGACTCAGTGATAAAATTTATGACGACACGTTCTGATTTGTAGGTAGTCGGAGGTATGATTTGGTGTATTGAATCTTGCAATATAGATGTAGATGTTGATTTTTTGTTTCAAGAAAATGCAACGATCGGACAGAAAATGTAAGTAATTCAACATTGATCATAAACACAAAAGTCAATTCAGAAAAAAAACCGAACAATTGTGAGCTAAACTCACTCGTCGAGGGCTCCGAAACCATTGGCAACAGCTGTTGGAAACTATATTTTCCCACAATGTATATCTAAACGTCTATTCTGACACCACTAGTTTTGTTTTTTGAAGTGAAAACTTCTTTAGCGGCGTTGTACACTTTTTTTGTAATGGGTAAAAAATGTTAAACTCGCGTCAGATCGTCAGATATGCGTAAGACGAAAATTTTTATTTATACAACGTTAGACATCTAGCGTTGAAATATCGTACATAAAAATGCAATCTATGATACAAACCATTTTGATCGAAAATTCGTAAGACGTTAATATTCAAGTTTTCACTTACGACGGCACTCCCGGAGTGCAACCCGTCTTTTTTTTTCGAAATTGTAGCTAGTTTTGGAAATAGAGGGGAAAATCAATTTTAAAGATGCATTTTTTGAGGAAAATCTCAAGAACTACGTATGTATCATATTTTTGGGTGTCAAACTTAGGATACGAAAGCATATTATATATCTACACATTTTTTTTTTATTTTACTTAGTTTGTCGACAAACTTTTTCTAAATCATTTTGAGCATTTGGCTGACATTTCAAGCCATACTTATGTTCCGTTGTGTTTTTCTACATTATGGTTTATGAATTATCTCACACTTTTCGTTTAATGTTAACGGTTTCAATTACTGTTTTATACTAACTTTGAAGATCTTTAAATTTCACACTTGAATTACATTTGCGTGGATACTATACTACTTAATCTAACATAATATAAACGCAAGGGATCGTCTCGCTTTGTATATCAGCAAACAGAAAATACGGGCATGGCCTGATTGTATTGGATTACGAATTTCGTTATCAACAAAACAAATTGACCTAACGCTCAGATTATTGGATTCTTTATTTTTGACGTGATAACGTCTTATAAATTGATGAAACACCGGCTGCACGCACGAAAAAGTGTCACGTTCCGCCTGAGCCTGAGCGTGCAAGCGAGAGCGCGGTATAAGCGATAGAGAGGCACGATCGGCCCAAGCGTCGGCTTGTACGCATTTCTCTCTCTTCTCGCGTGACGTCAGAGAGTTCATCAATGTTTCTTTATGACGTTATCACGTAAAACTATCGTCCGTAAACCGACTTTACAGACAACCAATTTTTTAATGAAAATAAAATTTCACTAAATTACAGTGCTCTGACTGAAAAAATTGTTGCTGTTTTACCAAAAATGAAGTGCCCACATAACATAGAACCACATCAGATACAAGGTTTAGATTTTATACATATCTTCCCTGTTATACAAGTAAGTATTCAACATTTAGTTGGTATAGCATAATGTAATTTATTGAAAACACGATTTAATAAGTTCACTACAAAAAGAACTAGCGGTCCCGCCCGGTTTCACCTGGGCGCAAAGAACGAATGCGGGGGAGGGACATGACTACGCAAATTCGTCTTAGTTTACCGAGATGTATGTGGATTTTGTAATCCGTTACTATATATACAGACACGGGACAACCATACTATATTATTATATGTAAAGGAGGCACTTCACATGGCTATTTGTGTTCGCTATTGGGTGTTTGTTGTATTTGGCAAAATATATAACGTTCAAGACAAACATGCAAATAGAGGCAAATACGACCATCCACACATGGCAGTCAAATAGCAAACACACAAACATTTGGCAGCAGAACGCAAGGTTCAAAATTCCAGGAATTTTAGCACTGTTCATTGTCCCAATTCATTTTCAATAGTAATTGTTCCAGTTCTCGCTCACAGCACAGACACAAAAATACTGCACGGCCGTACAGGTTCACGGCGAGTGCGCTTCTGAATATGGCCATTGTGAGGACGGTTTATTTGCGTATTTGCCTATTTGACTCCTTTGATGTGCCTCGAAAAACCGACAAGCGCACGGTAACTCGTATTTGGTATTGGCCTTATTTGTCAAATAGGCAAATAAGGCCAACACTGTCAAATAGACTGTCCACACTTGGTAATTGTTTGCCAAATACACAAATACAAATAGCCATGTGAAGTGCCGGCATAAAATATAAACAAACTCTTCATTCAGTAAACAGGTTTTGTCCTGTGGAAACACCAGTGGCGGCGTACATTTTAGGATGTATTGTTACGGTATTTGTTTTATGTTTCTTTTTTAGTGGCTCGTGAAAAGATCAATGGAATTCCGACAAGAAACCTTTGAATTTATACGTTTAAATGCTGTAAGTCAGTTTGACAAAACATACAGGTTGGAAAGTGAAGTAACTGCCACGGAATTGGAGAGCAAAATAAATGAAAACATAAAGCTAGTCCGCGATACATATCGACCACAACGTCACTATCGACTGAAAGATTCTCCTCCCGAAGACGACGATACCAGAGTACAAATAACATTACTTGAGTATGGATATCGGGGGCCTGTGTCTAATATGCCCGCTAGCAGTTCACAGCAAACAGCGGATCAGAAAACATTGGAAGAACATGAATCTGAAGAAGTACGTAATCAAGTTAAAAGCAAAGCAAAATGTTTTATGTTGTATTTTGTTGTTTTGTATAAAAGAAAGTATTTCCCGCTCTATTTCATTAACATTTTTAACTTATGTTTTGTCACGTAGTATTAAAGAGTAGGTAATAATAAAAAAACTATTTTTATTGGACGAAGTTGGCGCTTCTGTCTATTATTTACTAACTTACAGTGATGTGCCGCTCCTGAGCGAGTCCTTCATAATGAACGACTCCCTTGTCGGAACGGAGCGAGTCGCTCTTTTTTGTGAATGACTCACTCCGAGCGCCATTGCTCTGTGCTGAGCTGTCTTGTACTGTTGCAGTCGCACATTTACAGAGCGCACACAGCACAGGCCACAGAGACACTAGTCAACTTTGCACGTACGGAGTTATCTTTGCTGAGTCGTTTAATGTTGAATGACACAATGTTTACAGTGACTTAAACCATTCACATTGACGTCGTTGACAAAGATATAACATTGTAACAATAAACATTATTATTGTTAAGTTTTTATTATACTTTATAGTTTATCCGAAATGCGAATAATATAAGATCAGAATCATATGAAAATGAGCTCAGAGCTGAGTGTGTATTGTGCTGTGCAATGCTACGTGACTCCTGAGCATGCATGATGACAGTTCACACCTCTGCAGTCTGCACTCTTGTGTAGTTCGTGCTGTCTAGTGTCGCTCATTTGAACGACTTTCTCTGAGCGACTCTTTTTTAGTGAGCGGAGCGCACGGAGCCAGCTCCCAATAAAGAGTCATGTGGACACATCACTAGTAATCAAATCTTTGATTAACGTCTGATTAGAACTCTACAATAAATAAAATTATCGACCAATTTAAATTGGCCAATAATTTTATTTATTGAACATCACTAGTAAAATCGTACTTTTAAAATCTTATTTATTTTGAAAACGGACAGTTGCCAACACGATCGAACAAGTTCAAACATAAAACTTCTAAGATATAAATTATACTGTCCAATCTTATCATGAAATTGCTTAGACTTTGTAAACTAGAGTTTCACCTCTTTTAGAACTTACTCTTTGATAGTATCAAGTGTGCTGAGTGTTTATTTTTTTATTCTGCCGGCGTAAGATCTAACTTTTTACAACACAATTTTAAAAAAAAAATCTATCGAACTGTGCAAATCGTGTTCGTTTATTAATTTTTGCATGTTGCTTATTTTTTACAGTTGCAAATTGAACATATGTTGAAAAATATGGCTATTATGAACGAAAAGGTAATTTTTTCGCATGATTTTTTGTTTAGTTTTATGAAATTTTACATACATATGATATACAGTATTTTTATTTATATTTTTGATTAATTAATTTTAGGATGATTTTGGAAAACTAGATTCACAAGAAAAAGCTGAATTATTGAAACATTACGAATCTTTGCAAGCTGAAATGCAGGTGAGAAAAAAAGATTATAATTTACTAATCGCAGTTATGGCCATTTATTTTATCGGTAAATTCACCGATACAATATTAATGAGTGTTTTTGATAGACGCAAACTCGAAACGATAACAGAACAGTTTTTATTAAGAAAATAAGCTCGAACTATTCGCTGTGTTTACAGATTTCTTCTTTTCTAAGATTTCCTCCATTGTCGTTTAATGAAAGCATGTACAGTAGAGTGTCACTAATCTGGCACTATTAAAAACTAGTAGACGGAGAGCTGGCTACGGAGAAAATGGGTGACTTGGTGCAGAGCTGAAAATGTGCAGAATAATAGGAGATAGTATAAGTAAGTAGGGAAAAAATTGCCAGAACGCTAGGCGGAAGATAAAGAGCCGCCAGAAGGCGCTAATGTTGCGAAAAATCAGTGCACATCTGGCAATTTCTATACTTATTCTGTAATTCAAAACTAGATTATATATTATACATTATATAGTTATAAGTGCATACTGAAAATTCAAACATGATATAATAATTATATTCGACAAATATTCAAAATTATTAATGACATTTTGATAGCAATAAAAATTAATCGTCATATATTTTCAGTAATAAAATTACGTTGTTATAACAACGTAATTATATTAATTTATTTAATTTTATTTCTATCAAAATGACATTAATAATTTTGAATATTTGTCGAATGTAATTATTATATCAAGTTTGAATTTTCAGTATGCCCTTATAACTATATAATGTATAATATATTATATAATATATAATCTAGTTTTGAATGACAGAATAAGTACAGAAATTGCCAGAAGTGCACTGATTTTTCGCAACATTAGCGCCTTCTGGCGGCTCTTTATCTTCCGCCTAGCCTTCTGGCACTTTTTTCCCTACTTACTTGTACTATCTCCTATTATTCTGCAAATTTTCAGCTCTGCACCGAGTCACCCATTTTCTCCGTAGCCAGCTTTTAGACTATAGGGGGTGCCGGATTATTGGAATGTGTAGAAAAATTCATAATATGTATATAAATTAAAGCATTTCATAAAAAGATAACAGTAGGGAGGCGTGAGCGGAGGGTGCCAGATTATTGGACATACCGGACTACCGAAGTTCCGGATTCGTGATTCGTAGTAAAAAACTAAAACAGCAACCTATTTTTTGTTGCTATTTGTTTAGAAATGTTGGAACTGCTTTTTAGCTCATATTTGTAAATAATTTTAGGATGGTGGAGTTAGAAGTAAAGAAGAAAAACAATTAGCTCTGTTAAAAAATCAGAAAGAAATATTAGACGAGCGCTGTACAAAATTGAAAACTAAAAAGGATTCTTTGGAGAGTAAATTAGTTGAAGTGAATAGTTCCATTCAAGAAACAAAATCATCAAGGCAGGAAGCCGATAAGAGATTAGCACTGGCTGAACAGATTGAAGCTGAAGCTGATCAAGGAAGGTATTTATTTATTTATTTATCCACTCAACAGACCTAAGGTCCACTTACAGAGTGTTATAATATAATCGCATACATATGAAGAAAAAAAATACAAACAAAAGACAATTCAGATAGAATAAAGCTTATTCATAAACTGCTGTAATGAGTCAGCAAAGAAATATGATATATATTATTTTCTTTGATGAGGGTATTATGGAGTTGTTGCCATATAATGTAATTCGGAGTGACTTAAGGGCCTGTTTTAAAACCAGTTTAGTTAAACTCAATTTAAAATTATGCTTAGAGCATTTTATTATTTTGTTTCAATCGTACAGCCCAAACGGCTTTATCGATTTTAAAAAAGTGTTTTTTGTAAGAATCCTTCCGAGATCTAATTTTGCTTGATGTGTTGCTAATTTTTTTAAATTTGATGCCAAAAGGGAGCAATTCGTATATTAGAATGTGTCAAAACAATTTTTTTATACAGATTTGTAAGCAATTAGTTTCGGTTAATATATTTATAAGCTTGAACTCGGAATGTAAAACATTTTATTTCAAACTAGGTTCACCAGTTATACTGATTTTAAGCCAAATATGTAAAACCGTCCCTAAATTATAACCATAGCACGCAGTACCATACTCTATAGGCGCTGAACTGGTAGAAACCGGAACAGAAATATCGTTTTACAATTTGGCATTCGGCACTTTTATCCGGTTTCTAACTTTGGAATATTGCCCATTTTAATTATAATAACAAAATCTCTTTTATCAAATTTGCAAGAAATTAAGTACTCAGTTTTAATTGGATCTAATTTTTCTTTTAATAGTGATCTGCAGAAATTAGAACAGCTTGTTTTTTTAAATGAATCGTTAAGGGAACAAGAAGTACAGTTTAAAGAACAATGTCGAATTGAATTGGAAAAACTTCAGAAAAAGATTGAGTAAGTTGCATTATCATTAGGTTTTTATAATAACTGCCTTTCTTATCTAGCTCTTTCGTGTTCCTGGCTCTTGTATTTGTTTGATCTGTGGAACTGAACCCAACGCATCTCCACAGTTATTGTCGAGTAAATCCTTTTATCCATTACTAATGTATCCCAGTATTGCGTCTAATGATTTTATTTATTGCACGGTTCAAAGTTAAATAGTTCTACAACTCAAGATTTACTATCGGAAACTGCTGAGGTTTTTTTTTTGTATTTCAAACTCAACCGAAAAAATGTACATGCATTTTTTTTCAAACGGGTACATACATTTTCGAAATCTCCATTTTTTTTCTATAAATTCATATAAAATTTTCATACGGTTTTTCTCGAATATTTCCGTATGTAACCTTATGAAAATTTTACATGATTTTATTGATAAAAAATGGAGATTTTGAAAATGTATAAAAATATATATGTTGCCATTTGAAAAAAAAAAAATGTATGTACACTTCCGGTTGAGTTTGAAGTACAAAAAAATATACCTCAGTAGTTTCCGATAGTAAATCTCGAGTTGAACAAAAAACTATTTAAACTTGTTTTTTTGTATCAAGTAGGATACACGAATTATTCACTGTTACTGCTTTTGGTGAACAGACTCTATATATCGAAGCATCGTCAACGTAACTTTTTTTCTCCTTTAGATTTTATTTAACTATTTTAACTAGTGTAGAAATCGATAGCCCATATATCAAATTTTTATAGCTAATTTTATCCTTTTAGGGAAGCTCAAACAGTGAAACCACAGGAAGAAAATAAATCCGAAATGGAAAAGCAATTGGCTGACGAGTTGGAGAAAATTCAGGTCTTACGGCTTCAACTAGCTAAGAAAAATCGTGCCATTGCAACATTCCAAAGGAAATTAGATGATATTCCAAGTCGAGCTGAGCTCGCTCAATATCAAAGAAGATTTTTAGAACTTTATAATCAAGGTAAGCCATTATGATTTGCTGTGGCATTACTGGATTTAGGAGTACAGTGGATATTCCTATTTATTACACGCTTTATATTAACTTCACTTGTAAGTTTGTATGTATGTATGTTTGTTTGTAACCTTCGTTTGGACTACAGCAAGTGGTTTATTACTGTAGTATAATATGCCAGCACTGTAACTACAGTGGTTAGCCGTGCGGTCTAAGGCACGGGTCTTCGCTGACGTCAACTCTCAGAATCGCGGGTCGTGGGTTTAATCCCGTCCACGCCGAAAAAAAAATTGTTTTTTTTTTTTCGGTAAATTTTTGACAATAAATCAAACTAAAAAGTGGATAATAAATATAGTTTAAAAAAAACTAAAAAACACGCTTTATATCAAACTAAAAAGTAAAAAATATATTTTTTTAAAATAAGCTTAAAACAATAATGAATAAAAAAAATACAAGTATTATTGTTTTAAGCTTATTTTTAAAAAAATATTTCTTACTTTTTAGTTCGATATAAAGCGTGTTTTTTAGTTTTTTTTAACTATATTTATAGTTATTGCAATCCATAAATCTACCCAGTCCTAGATCTAACACTGAGCTATTCCCGGTTAACACAGAACAAATGAAAACAATGGAATTCTCTGAAATTGACCTTTTTTTTACAGTTGCTGCTAAACATAAAGAAACAAAGCAATATTATACACTTTATAATACATTAGAAGATACGAAAACTTATATAAGAAAAGAATTTACTTTATTGAATTCGATATTAGACAGTTATCCTGAGTAAGTACTGACTGAAGTTACACTTCTTTTGGCGCGTTATTAAAAATTGATGAGAGTGAATTGTTCCAATGCGCGCGCACACTGTAACATCAAAATTAACAGGATGAAGTTACTCACTAAACCATATGTTAAATATTTTATTCTAAGCATGTTTACCAAAAACTCATTTCATTTCAATAAATTAATTGAACGTAAATTAAAAATTAGTTTTTAATCACGCTAAAGAAAAATAACTTCTAACGCGCGTACACGCACTCACTTTGTTCTAAGTTATTTTTGTGATATTTTTTTGCAATGTTATTTTAATGATATTTTAGAGCCATGTCCTCGAATAGTGGTAAAGAAGAGTTTCTTCAGCAATTTGAAGCCATTGTTGAAGGCGTCAAACAAACGAAGGCTAAGGTAAGATTTTACCATTCGGAACCCAAAGGAATGGTGAGACCTCTGGTGAGAAATGCGCCGAACTGTCCTAAGGGGGATTTTTGACAGATAAACATTGATTTAGAATAGCATGATGAAGGCTAACCTAGCCTCCATCATGTTTACCTTATACGCCTCCATAGTTTACCTGTCAAAAATCCCCTTAGAACAGTTCGGCGCATTTCTCACCAGAGGTCTCACCATTCTTTTGGGTTTCGAATAGACTTTTGTACACCTTCTAGTACAGCGTTTCCCAAACTTTTTTGACCACGACCCAGTACAAGCCTATAAAATTTTTCGCGACTCACCTTATGAAAAAAAAACATTTATTTACAAAAACAAATTATTTTTTAATAGAAATCAAGTTATTTGTTTGCTTATTTCATACACAAAAATTGCAAAATAATTATATGAAAAAAGTATATCTAATTCAAAATCAACAATTATATTCATTTAAAAGTTTAGTAAAAAAATTTTTCTGTGTTTTTACAATTTTTTTCGCGACCTGGCAAAATTTCTCTACAACCCGGTGCCGCGTCGCGACCGACACTATGGGAAATGGTGTTCTAGTAGATAACTGACGATGGGATCAATTTCCGATTTCACTGATTAGCAAACACATGACAGTACGAAAATTTGTATATATATCGGTGGGTTTCGAAATTGATTTTATTTTTGAAGTGAAAACTTCTTTAGCGGCGTTGTACACTTTTTTTGTAATGGGTAAAAAATGTTAAACTCGCGTCAGGACACGTGACCTGGTCGAAAATTCGTAAGACGAAAACTTTTGTACACTTTTTTTGTAATGGGTAAAAAATGTTAAACTCGCGTCAGGACACGTGACCTGATCGAAAATTCGTAAGACGTTAATATTCAAGTTTTCACTTCTGCCGGCACTCCCGGAGTGCAATTTTTTTTATTTGACATTCAGGAAATTGTTGTTTTGTATATTAATTTGCCGTTTATCATGACAAAAATTTTAATTTTAGGTGGACAGTAGATTTAATGAAGAACAAAAGCGACGCGATGAATTAAGTCAACAGCTGATGACTCTGGTCGAACAACAACGCAAATATGTAGCTGCTGTTAGGCAGCTTAGCATCGAGTGTAGACGCAATGAAGTCCTATTTACCCAAACTAGAGATTCATAAGTCTTTTTGCTGTGCTCAAATAAATTTTTAAACATGACTGTTATTATTATGAATGATTAATAAAAGCAAGATAAAAAACAAAAAAATATATCGTTTTTACAGCCTTGCTGATGGAATATTCCTTTAAAACACTAAAAACGTTCATCAACTGTCAAATGTCTGATCCCAATTAGAGTTGATTCACTAAATTATGAAAGGTCTATTGATGATGGCTCATGATTTTCTTTGTTGACGTGATAACGTCTTATAAATTGATGAAACACCAGCTGCACGCACGAAAAAGTGTAACGTTCCGTCTGACCCTGTGCGTGCAAGCGAGAGCGCAGTATAAGCGATAGAGAGTCGGTAAAAATATAGTTTGACAGCTACTAAAATTTAGGTTATGTATTATCAAATATGATATTCGAGCGGAATACGTTATCACGTAAAACTATCGTCCGTAAACCGACTTTACAGACAACCAATTTTTTTTTTAGCGTTAGCTAAAGCCAATTTTTGAAATATCTACTTCCTTCCGGATTGACTTTCCTTCCAAAGATGTTTAATTTAATTTATTTAACAAACACGTTCTCTTTCCCGATTTAGCTCGGTTACAGTCCCATTATTGAAACTGCTGGACTAATTTTAACAAAATTACTTTCAGGTCATATTTACGTTAATATGTATTGATTGATACCCTGGTATAGTGGATATCATTTTTTTTTTATTCTTAAGACAAAAATTACGAGATATGTACATAGTACATATACACACACACACAACACAGAGAGATTATTGTGGCTTACTATTTGTCTGCCTTTATAGTAACACATAGACAAAATTTTGTCTGTTTTTGACGTGATAACATCTTATAAATTGATGAATCACCAATCTTATAAATTGATAAAACACCGGCTGCATGCACGAAAAAGTGTAACGTTCCTAACGTTCCGCCTGACCCTGTGCGTGCTTTTCTCGAAAACGGCCCTAACGATTTGGATGAAATTTACTGAAAAGGGATTTTGGGGGGCAAAAAATCGTTTTAGCTAGGTCTCATCTCTCGAAAAAATCGTTTTCATACAAATTTTATCATTATAAAAATCAATTTTTTGACGTATGAAAATACTTAAATATTGTAAGTAGGTTTTGGAATTTTATATAAACAGTGAAACAATTGTTTTCAAAATATTATGACAATTAATCTTTGAGACTTAAAATAAATACGAAAGAAAGAAAGTTAAAAAAAACAATTATATTATAGTTGGTAAGTAATGTTACGGTTATAATTTTCCTATAAATCAAATTATTAAGTATTAATAAACAATCGTAATTATTATAATATTACGGCTATATAAAAACTCAATCAATGCTATATAACTGTACATAGCACTGATAACAGCTGTAAAGGCACCGTGCGGTTGTCCTATTGCACACCTCCCACCCTGCGCTGATAGCTAGATGCGCTCGTACTGCGTTATCTATGACCTTATTGGTTCACGTGATTGACTAGTGGCCGACGTCGTCTTATCGCCGCCGGCCTTGGCCTATATAAAGCGCTGCACGCTCTGAAATCATGAGAGAGAGAGTTGCCGCTCTGACCAACCAACCTCTTCCCTCCTCTGACGTTATACACGGGAGTTGACCGGAAATAGCGATCAGATATCCTGTTCCTGTATTTGACGTTACACACGGGAGTTGACCGGAACTAGCGTTCAAATATCCTTTTTTCTGGAGATCGTTTAAGGGAGTTGACCTGACGCGGCTCCAGAAACTTCTTTATCCCGGAGATTGTTTAGGGGTGTTGACCCGACGCAACTCCCGGATTCCCGGACCTTATTTTGGAACGAGGCGACTCTCAAATCAAATTGTTGAACTGAACTGCTCATTGAACCGACCAACAATAACGATTTGCCCTTTTGCCCTTCTTTAATAAAAAAACACAACGTAGAGTCCTGAATTTAATGCACTATATTAATTGTAACAATAAAGATCCGAGATTTGTATTTTTGTCCGAGCGTATTTTGATAACAATATAATTTATTTTTTGTATGTATCGTATTTTATATGTTTATTTCATTTTTAATAAAACTATTTAAAAATATACCTCAGAATCATTATTTAAAATTTAACAGTAAAATATAAAATGCAACAATTGGTGCCGTGACCAGGATAAATTTGTTTTCTTAATAATAATCAATTATTAAAAGATTTTGAGGTATCGCGAACGGGTTAAAATAAAATTTTAAAAATGGACGTAAATCGCTTAACGAGAGATGAACTAGACTGGGAAGTAACCTCTAGGGGATGTATTACTCCGGAAACACTGACAGTTGACGAGCTCCGTAAAAAGCTGCGTCAAATACTTAAAATGGATAATATGGGGGCCGCGTTAAACAGAACCTTACCCCATGGACCCGAACACGAATTAGATATTTGTACGACCAAAGTAAATGAAATAAATATACTTTTAAACGAACGACCGTCCGAACGCGCAAAAATTGAAACTAAATTATGGCACGTATGCAATCGACTAAATTTAATAAACAGTGAAGAATTTCAAGAACGAAAATCTACGCTTCTCGACAAAATTTTAGAAATAAGAGAAAATTTAGACGCCGTGAACGAACCGCCACCGACTCCTAAAGGAATCGATCAAAGCATGCTGACCTTCACAGAGGCAATACATAATTTGAACTTAGCGACAGGGTCTCCTAACAACAACCCTCGAGCATCTGGCCCAACCCTCGAGCATGAGTCGAACGCAGAACGTCCGGTAAATATGGAAACCGTACGCGACTGGAGGCTATGGAGTGAACAGTCGCCTCCTAAAGTCATTGCTACTCATACCTGGAACATAACATTTACTGGAGACGATCCCCAACAAAGCCTGGAAACGTTTTTAGAGCAGGTAGAAGACCGAAGATTAGATTGTGGATATGCTGAAAACGATCTATTGAAATCTGCCGCTGGTTTGTTCAGTGGTTCAGCGTTACATGTGTACCGACATTACCGTTCCAGAGTGAAAACATGGCGAGAACTCGTACGGGAATTTAGACGCGCTTTTCGAGATCCAGATTATGACCGATTATTGCGCAGAGAAATAGAAAACCGCTTACAAAGACCAGATGAACCATTCGCAGTATATTTGGCGAAGATGCGAGGTTTGTTTAATAGACTGGAACAACCACCGACAATTAACGAACAACAAAAAATTCTCGAAATGAACCTTCTACCGGAATACCAGGAACCCATCAGTCTGTACGAACCAAAAGACCTGGATGAGCTAGAGCTCTTAATGTTTCGGCTAGAGCGAGGAAGATCAAGAGCTAAACGAGCAGAGACGTCCTCAACGCCCCTTCTGGAACCGGAATTCGCAAAGTTAGCACCGAGAGTATCAAACTATGCAGAACCAGCTGTGAACAGACCTATATTATCACCTGTAGGAACACGGGAACAAACAACATATAAATGTTGGGCTTGCCGACAAACGGGACACCTTTTCCGGAATTGTCCGAACGGTAACAAAAACCCATTTTGCGGAAATTGTGGAAAACAAAATACAACGACCGAAAATTGCTTCCGATGTAAACAAGAAAAACAGGGAAACGCCCGACAGGAACGCTCTTAGGTCGGGACCGTTACCGTAAAAATAGAAAAGCGACCTTAGATGAACAAATTATGATAGCTACCGCGGATCTAGTAAACCAAGGACCGGCTGATTCAAGACCTTATTTGGAGATTGAAGTAATGGGAACGAAAATTTTAGGTTTACTGGATTCTGGAGCATCATATGTATTTGCGAACGAAAACACTAAACAGCTATTTGAAAACATGGGATTTAAATTTGAACGACTAATAAACAAGAAAATAACCATAGCTGATGGACGAACCACAAAAATTACTGGACAGATGAACATTTTAATAACTTTACAAAATCGAACGCGATGTATCCAAATATTTATTGTACCCGACCTGAACAATGACCTGATATTAGGTGTGACCTTTTGGAAGGAGATGCAATTAGTCCCGGACCTGACCCGAGGAGTTTGGAGCTTCGCAACAAATGAACACGACAATTCGAATATTATTGAAATTACGCCCGATCAGACTGACGATAAATGGTACTTAAAAATGATAAACAACGTACAGAACTATCCAGGAGAATATGTGAATTGGAAGTTATTAGATGGAAAACTGTACAAGAAAATAATTAATAATCATCAACTTCCGAATCCACTCTACGAATGGAAATTAGTAATACCAAAAGAAAATCGCCAACAAATCGTCAGAGAAAATCATCAGCCACCGATCGCCGGACATCTAGAGATGTACAAAACACTGAACAAAATCCAAACGTTTTACTACTGGCCGAAAATGATAGTCGAAATAGCTCAATTTGTATATAACTGCGACCAGTGCCAACGAAATAAGCCCGTTAATGTAGTCCCCGAAGGATACATGGGTAAAAGTAGGAAGGGAGCTATGCCATGGAAAATTATTAGCGCCGCCCAACGGGTCCATTTCCCAGATGAAATGGATCGCAAATTTTTGCTGATAATTGTGGATACGTTCGCCAAAATCCCACTATTGATTCCGTTGCGCTCAGCAGATAGCAACTTGATAGCAGACCGATTATTACACGACCACGATTTTATGATGTTTAGCATTTCAGAGAACGAGACGTGTGATCAGCCGCCTCAGCTGCCGCCACCACCGTCCAGTCCGTCGCCTACAGCGCCCGCCGTCAACGACAAATCGTTCCCTCTGCTCAGCAGGATGAACACCACTTGGCGGAGCGGGAACAAGCGGAAAAATTTCGCCTACGCACATCGTCCGGAGCCGCTTTCCGTCTGAGAATGATCCCAGAAGGTGAATTCGTCACCTGGGGTCAAACCAAGTGAAGTTTTTTTTTGTGTGTAAGCCCTTTGTCTTTTTTGTGTGTGATATACGAACTATGAACTTGAACTAGTGTTGTGAACTTGACCATTGCCCTGTGATATTTTTTTTCCTGAAATTTGAACTATGAACTTGAACTAGTGGTGTGAACTTGACCATTGCCCTGTGATATTTTTTTTTTTTGAAAATTTGAACTATGAATTTGAACTAGAGTTGTGATCTTGACCATGAACTGTAATTTAATTGATCTGTGATATTTATACTGAACTTTACCTGATTATGAGTATTTAATTTATGAACATCGATCTGTGATATTATGTTTTTCTTTTTTTAAATTTTTGATCGCTAATTTTGCGATCTGGTTATTTACCAGGGTAGGGAGGTTTGTTACGGTTATAATTTTCCTATAAATCAAATTATTAAGTATTAATAAACAATCGTAATTATTATAATATTACGGCTATATAAAAACTCAATCAATGCTATATAACTGTACATAGCACTGATAACAGCTGTAAAGGCACCGTGCGGTTGTCCTATTGCACACCTCCCACCCTGCGCTGATAGCTAGATGCGCTCGTACTGCGTTATCTATGACCTTATTGGTTCACGTGATTGACTAGTGGCCGACGTCGTCTTATCGCCGCCGGCCTTGGCCTATATAAAGCGCTGCACGCTCTGAAATCATGAGAGAGAGAGTTGCCGCTCTGACCAACCAACCTCTTCCCTCCTCTGACGTTATACACGGGAGTTGACCGGAAATAGCGATCAGATATCCTGTTCCTGTATTTGACGTTACACACGGGAGTTGACCGGAACTAGCGTTCAAATATCCTTTTTTCTGGAGATCGTTTAAGGGAGTTGACCTGACGCGGCTCCAGAAACTTCTTTATCCCGGAGATTGTTTAGGGGTGTTGACCCGACGCAACTCCCGGATTCCCGGACCTTATTTTGGAACGAGGCGACTCTCAAATCAAATTGTTGAACTGAACTGCTCATTGAACCGACCAACAATAACGATTTGCCCTTTTGCCCTTCTTTAATAAAAAAACACAACGTAGAGTCCTGAATTTAATGCACTATATTAATTGTAACAATAAAGATCCGAGATTTGTATTTTTGTCCGAGCGTATTTTGATAACAATATAATTTATTTTTTGTATGTATCGTATTTTATATGTTTATTTCATTTTTAATAAAACTATTTAAAAATATACCTCAGAATCATTATTTAAAATTTAACAGTAAAATATAAAATGCAACAGTAATTTTAATAAATAACATTAACCTAAATTTGAAGCAAAAGATGCAATATCATAGATTCGAATTATTATATAAATTTAGGTTATGTATTACGGAATACGTTATCACGTAAAACTATCGTCCGTAAACCGACTTTACAGACAACCAATTATACGAATCTGACGGTGGTCTCTTTGTTAAGGTACACAAAAGTAAGAAAACATGTTTTTTTTTCGGTAACTTTATAACCTAATTATTTCTATAAGAAAAAAGTCATTAAAATTTTACAATAAATTTATTATCCTATTTAATTATCAACTACTATAATAATGGCATTGTATGTTTTTTATTACGGAAAAATGGAGGAATTATGTAATACTGTTTTAATAATTATGGAATACTGTTATGTTGCATACTTTGTAGATATATTTTTATTATTTTTTGCCAATATTTCTAATTTCAATAGATATACAGTACATTGTTATAGTTTTACAAAATATTTTTAAGAATGACATATTCTAAAAATTCATAACTTTGTTTTTTGACTGCACAATTTTGTAAAAATAGAAATTTATAAAAAATCGAGTAAAGTTTTTTTTAGAAGTTTTGTCTTTAATTTGTTCACAAAACATTTTGATTTTTCTGTTTTTTTTTTTTTTTAATTCGGTAGGTAGGTACTTACATGTTTTTTCTTATAAATAATTTTGATTATAAGTATCGTAGTACTTTACTATTACTTCTCGATACGTAAAAAATGCAAAGCGACTACTTACCAAAAAATACATTAAATGCACACAGTCAAAACTCTCTACAACGGCACTCATATAGTCTAACCGGCACTCATAATATAGTTATTGAGTCAAACACGACACTCAAGAGACTGAGAAATAGACAGCGTTTTCATTTTCACGCGCACGCGCCGTCGTCATTGTTACCTTCGCGTTATTCAAAAGTTTCGGGCACTTTTTATAATAAGTTGGATAACAAAGGTCAACTTATTGCCAGATTGCAAAATTAAAAAATACACTAATTAAGGTGATTCATTAGTACTTACATCCTACAATAGAAGCACACAATTGTTAATCACGAAGATGGTCGTCCCCAAGGTGAAAATAATAGCAGAACTTGTTGAGGTTAGGATGACATTCATAATGTTTCTATTCATTTTTTACTTTAAGCATATAATAATTCAAATTGTAGCTACAGACAGTGAATTAATAATAATTAATTATGTTTTTTTTAATTACATTGAAAACATAATATTCGCTGCTTATACATGTATGTGCCCGAAAAATATGAAGAAAGTTAAGGCATACGCACAAACAAATTTTAACTTTTCTTCGTTATAAAGAGTTTCAAGAGTGAGTATCGGTTTTTATGGAAAACAAGATTTTATTTATGTTTGTTTTAAAGAGAGTTTTTTTGTTGTAAAAAGTTTTGACTATTTGCAAATGTCTTTGTTTTGCATTAAAAGAACAACTAAACCATTCAGGATATTTGTCAAAATTTGACATACGAAATCTCTCATAAAGCCTCTCCATTATGTACTCGAAACCGTGCAGTAGCGTACACACTTGTAAAAAATACGTTTTAAAAGTATTTAAAATACAAATACTAGAAAAGTATTTGTATTTTGAAATACTTTTACTCAAGTACTTTACAAGTCTGGTAGCGGATTTAGGGTTGTGGAGGCCCCTGGACAGCCGAATCGATTGATTTCCCTTTTAAGCTCAAAACGGTGTGTTATTTTTATGCAAAATTTGGTATTTTTAATAAATAAATGATTTTCTACCCTTAAATTCAGCCCTGAGCCTGTACTATTGCGTTTTTAAATAGGCATAGCCAGCAATCTCTGCAATAAATTATTGTAAACAGCATAGGCGTAGCAACGATTTTATCCCAGGGGGATTCAAATTTTCAACTCTACGTATCATTACCAGCTGCCACTTACATATAATTTGAAAACTGTTTATAAAAGCGAAATCGATCAACACGACTTTTTGGAGAAATTTCACGACAAAGAAAATATGTAGATTTATCTTGTTATATTCTAGGGTGGGCCAGGCTCGTACAATTTAGTTCGTAGTGGACCGGAAGGATTTAGAGTAGAGATGCCACGAATATTCGGCCGGTATTCGGCCTATTCGGCTACTTTTTTTAATATTCGGTATTCGGCCGAATGTTGCGTACTATTCGGCCGAATACCGAATATCAAATCATGGGGAAAAACGAACATATTACTCAAAAATATGCGATTTTTTTCTTAAATAGTATTATTTTGTAAAGCTTTTCGTGACCAAACAGTGATATTTTTTAGTAATAAGGACTATTAAATATTAATAACACAATTTGATGAAACAATGAACAAATAATGCGTGTCGTGACACGGTCTAGTTGCGCAAATGAAACAAATACGCCCGCAGCGTTGCTACCGCACTGGGACAAGTCGTAACCTGTCACCCGCGAAATGTACAAATAATTAGCCGAACATTCGGCCGCCGAATATTCGGCGCTTCGGCCGAGAACATGGCCGAATATTCGGTATTCGGCAAAATCACTATTCGTGGCATCACTACTTTAGAGTTTAGAGTAGAGAATGATTTTTAGCTATTTTAATTTTTTAAATACATATTTAGAAATAAATTCTTTAATATGCTTTTGACAGTCTTAAACATAGTTTTTCTATTAATGATGAATTTCTGAAGAAATACCTCCATGTCAAACTAATCGAGGCATATAAGAATATATTATATATCCATCTGCAAGCATCTCTTCCTTAAGTATGTGTGCTTCGTACGAACGATCTGCTCTTTAATTCTGTCTCTTTCTCTCTAAAGATTGCATCTATTAGGGCGAGCTCTATATCTTACTTGGACGTACCACTACACGTTAACTCTGGGCTGAGATTAGTATGTGAGCTTTGCAGAATTTAGAGATATTGTATCATACAAGTTGGGATCTTTCGAGCACTTACTTACTAGGAAAGAGTAATTTCTGTGTTAAACCAGTTTATAGATGAGAGAGTTTATTATATTTACAATAATATCACAAACACGTTCTGTGCCTTTGTTAGTTTAACATCATGTGGAAACAGAAACTCAACATAAAATATAATTTGTTACAGCAAGGTGACATTTCTAAAGTTTTTTGGGCAATAAAACATAATATACCTTCCTATAAACAACCTATTTTTTTTTATTCCTAATAATTTTGGACCTTGATTTAACCATGAGGCTTATTTCACATCTTGCTATAACAAATCTTTTATTTTTCATTATATTTATTTTTATTTGCCAGTAGTTAGTACTATGGTATATTTTGGAAGAAATATAAGGATATTGTTTTTTATGTTCCTTTACCAAATAATTAACAGTTATTCTAGGATTTAATTTTGACGGAAAAAATAATTTTTAAATGAAGCGTTCATGCCAGTGTAATTTGTCAGTTTTGAATCAGCAGTCTCTAGATATCAATTCGTTTTGAAATTTTGCACACATCTATTTCCGATAACAATGCATGAGTCAGTTTATTTTAGAATTAATTAATTTTAATAAATGATTGTGTTAGTATACCACTTATTAAGAAAAATTGAATGACTAAGACAAACAAAAGAAGAAGAAAAAACAAAAGTAAGAAAAGCTTTCAATGAAATATACTAGGAGGGATAAAATAATATTTATCAATTTCATACCCACTTAATTACAAAAGCATGGGTTGTGACTAATAAGCTATAAGAATTACCGACCCACGCTTTTAGAAGAATTATTAACCAAAACTATTAAATATTATTGTTTCCTGGTTATTAGAGCAGAGCATAGTGGCGAATTCGTTTGCAAAATTCGTTTGGTTCGTAAATTTTTTTTTAAATGTCCAGGAGGCTCTCCTGATTATAACAGTGTAACATGACACTCAATATCTGTTGCCGTTATTGTTTAAACAACGAAAAATTGAAAATATTGCAAAATAAGTTTTTTTGCAATAAATAATTTTTTTATATATTTTTCAGACTATTTTGAATCGAAAAAGTCCTTACACTCATTATCGTATCTTCAACCGGTGAATTTTTATGAATTTTTAAAAATTAAAAATCGTTGTAAATCGTGATTTTCTTGAATGAAATAGTACACCTGAAAAAAAAATACCGTGATTTCTATTTTTTTATTAAATATTTAAACTTTAATAAAAAAAAAAATGGCGTAATCAGATTTCAAATATTTTATTAATTATTATGTTTATTATTCATAATAACAATATGCAATAATTAATTTGTCGAAGCGTACCATCTGCCTCTCTCTTACTAATGTCATACATAGGACTGGGAGTGAGATGACAATACTATTATCCTTAAAGTGCATGCGCGTAAAGAGCATATTGTTATTATGAATAATAAACATAATAATTAATAAAATATTTGAAATCTGATTACGCCATTTTTTTATTAAAGTTTAAATATTTAATAAAAAAATAGAAATCACGGTATTTTTTTTTTCAGGTGCACTATTTCATTCAAGAAAATCACGATTTACAACGATTTTTAATTTTTAAAAATTCATAAAAATTCACCGGTTGAAGATACGATAATGAGTGTAAGGACTTTTTCGATTCAAAATAGTCTGAAAAATATATAAAAAAATTATTTATTGCAAAAAAACTTATTTTGCAATATTTTCAATTTTTCGTTGTTTAAACAATAACGGCAAAAGATATTGAGTGTCATGTTACACTGTTATAATCAGGAGAGCCTCCTGGACATTTAAAAAAAAAAATTACGAACCAAACGAATTTTGCAAACGAATGCGCCACTGTGCCCTGCACTATTATAGTATATTTCAATAAAAGCGTCTTTGTACTTAATTGTAATTACCAATCTTATACTTGATTCATCTATGCTTAGCAGCATGTTCTTCGTTCTAGCTTATTTGTGACAAAAAATTTCCTAGAATTAAATATGAGTTTTGATACGAATACTGGTATGATGTCTAAATAACTTTATTTGGCAATGGAACAGTTTTTCAATCTAAAGACTATTTAATTAAAAACATGTATTTTTAAATTTATTTTTAATACTGTTATAGAAAATATTGGCAGTATTGTCGGCAGACACAAACGATAATAAATTATTATTTATATATAATGTTTATTGTGAAATTTGAACATTCATTTCTTATAACGCATTCGTACTTGTCTTTTTGGTCATTTGGAAAGTTCGGTATTAGTTGAATTTTATCTAAATAATCCGCGTGATTTATCTCGTTTTGAGATTGAATTTGTAAATAAAGTCCACGTGATTATCGCTATTAATTTCTTCTTAATGAGTTTGTATTGCATTTTATGTTTCATTGACTGGTTCGTTATAGCGTTTGTTCATTTTTCAGTAGATCGTTTATTTTCCTTCTTTTAGTTCACTTAAAGACACTCATTTTGATTATGTTTTTGACAAGATTTTTTTAAATACACATTTTAAAATTTTAAAAGTTTTCTGATTCTCATTTTAACAAAGTTTTTAAGAAAATATATATACAATATTTATAAAATTTACAGTAATAAACTACTTATATCTTACAGAAATTTATATAACATTTAATGCCGAAACATCTTTTTTTTGTATTATAATTTATAAATCATTCATCAACAGTAAAACATACTAATGACTTAGAGAAATATAATCAGTCAGCCATCTTGTGTTAAAAAAGGAGACATTACTTTTTTATTCAACTCATGCGCGCTATTCATGTTTTATCATGCCTAAAAACCGAACCCTAAATAGCCATTTACCGACTGGTGACAATTACTTGTCATAACTCAATGAAAATTCCTACTAGCTCGGCCATTGTGGAGTAATGAAAATAAACGTAACTATTTTCTGAATCGTAACGAAATAGTAGGTAACAACAACTCCGTTGTTACCCATTGAGGCTAAAATTGAGAGGCCGAATGTTTTCGACATGGAGTTTATTCATAACCGGCTAACCTCAAACCAAAACATTGAATCGTGCTGTTAGTATTGACAGTTTTTTTTTATAAAGAAATAAATAGATATTTACAACATCTCATTAATAACAATAAATAAAACATGAATAACGCGCAATTGTTGAATAAAATTATGGGCGTAACTTGTAGGCTAAGTCATGACCTGTCAGCGCGCCATGAATGACTTAGACTACTAGTTACGCCAATGCCCAATAACTATTACATTACATGTTGCGCTGATTTCATGTTATGGACCCAAAAGTACGGACTGATATTTCCTCCCTAAGTTATAGTATAATTTAATCAACAGAGTTAACACTGTTTTTTAACAATTTTATAAATCATTCTATTTTCAAAACGTCAATTTTTCATGATATGGAGAATTCAAATCTAAACTTCTATTTATCATTGCTGTCGAGAGAGATAAGTTTATAACAATATTTTACTACTATTTAAAAATGATGTCAGCAATGAAGATTTGATTCTTGTCGACATTGAAAAAGGGCAGACGTTGACAGCCAGTCAAAGGTTATTGTCTGTACCTAAATAAAGATATTATTATTATTAAAATGTCGAAATAGAGATACAATTCTATCGCATAAATGTTACTTAGGCTTCCGAAGGATTATAAAGAATATAACGATAATATAAAAATTTTGTCTTTCGAGAAGATAACTAAAATAATTTATATCTGCGGAATATTTCTATTACTTTCAATTAAAAACTGGAAAATCTAATCCTTCATTTATCAAAAGTTGAGTATATACCAACTAGTAATGTGCCGGATCATTAAAAATGTATATCCGCGGATGCAGATCTGAATACGGATATTTGGTTTCAAGTTCCGCGGATACGGATCTTAACTTTCTTAGAGTACGCGGCGGTAAATATTGCACATCGACCTTTGGAAAGAGACTATCTGTTATGAAAAAGTTATTGACCTCTTTAAAAGTTAACTCTCATAACAGATTGTCTCTTTCCAAAGATCGATGTGCAAGATATCTCATTATAAAGATAGTTTTTTTAGTACCTTTGAGTTATGTACTATTGGTATGGTACTCACTACGATAAATGTTTGCAATATAAAGGTGCCAAATACGATTTAAAAAAATAAAAAATAATCTGAATGGAATTTAACAGTTTTTTATTATTACCTAATCACCTATATACCGGGTGAGTTAAAAGTCCCGGAACGGTTGAATATCTCGCATACTACGCATCATATAAAAAAAAAAATACGTGTCAAATATTTTTCGCAAAACTATTTTTTGATACCACACATGACTCCCCACCCCCCACCCAGCTGGTGGGGGGAGGGGCAACTTTAAAATTTTAAATAGGAACCCCTATTTTTTATTTCAGATTCGGATTCTACGGGAAAAATTACATCAATTTTACTTCAATCGTTTTTTTCGATTCGCGACCGATGTCGCGGTAATCGCGAAAAACTTAAAAAAATCAATCCAATTTCGCAATAATGGATGACATTCCATTCACAATTTCGAAGTTTCCCCTCCCTCCACACACTGGTTGGGGGGTGGGGAGTCATGTGTGGTATCAAAAAATAGTTTTGCGAAAAATATTTGACACGTATTTTTTTTTTTTTTTTTTATATGATGCGTAGTATGCGAGATATTCAACCGTTCCGGGACTTTTAACTCACCTGGTATATAAAATTTCATCTATGAATTGAAAATTAATAAGGTGAAAGATCCGCCAAAAACTAACGGATACGGATCTTTCTTCTCCCTCGGATATCCGCGGATACGGATACGGATATCTGGCACATCACTAATACCAACCAAGATAATCAAAACGCCGCGACCTCCCAGCTGATTCTAAGTACAATAATTTTATCTTTTTGACGTTTTAGATTCCAGTCGTTTTGTTTCTGTACTTTATTTAGGAATACAAGCACCAATTTTCGTAGGTACTTACGTTATACATGAAATATTATCAGACACATTTTATGCGATCGCGAAAATACGTTAAAATAGCCCATTATTTTAAAAGTTTCGTCATAAACTATTTCAGACGACAACAATTTAAATTTTGTACTGGCTTCTGTACCAGATTCAGCAATGATTAAATCACATTTTATTTCATTCAAAGACGCACTTATAAAGAATGGAGCAAATATGAAATTAAAATAATAATGGCTTATATAATTTATATTCGCTTATAAACATTATAAAAACGTATGTAGCTTGTAGCTAGATATAAAAAAAATTGGAAAAATGAGTTAAATAAGTACCTATCTATGAGTTTTTGGGGTTACAGTTTACATTAATTATTAGTGTCAGGGTCATATTTATTATATTATCGTCTATAGGATAATTATAAATTCTAAATCCATTTTATCTTTTTCTGTTACATAAAAACACAATAACACGTTTGTCGCCCCAAAACTTTGCCAGTGAAGTTTTTACAGCAGGTGTAATTGATAAAAGCTGAAACTTCGTACAATGATACTTATGATTTCCTTTATAAAAGTATCGAAGATCTGCCAGGCTTACTTTCGCACCAAAATCTGTTCAAAGTTTTGAAAGCTTTCACGTCTTGGCGACAGCAAATGACAAATTATCGTTATAACAATAAGAATGTTGGGCTTACATTTTTTGACAAATAAGTAAACTGAAAATTTTAGGATGTGCTCAAGAAATCGTAAAACGCACACATTTGTCAAATTGCACGACCAGCATAAACCAGTACAGATCTGCACAAACCACTAACGAGCAAATTTTCGTGCAGGTTTCGTATAGTACGCGCCACGGATCTAAAAGGTTCTGAAGCTAGTCACAAACAGCGTCGCAAAGGCTCATTTTAGAGCCGTTGATACTCCCACCACCTCCCAGCTACCTGCACGGAACGTGCGCTCGTCGGTGATTGGCCGTGATCGCTCGTTGCCTTTGTCACTTGTCGCTTTCCTGCTTTAAAGTACAGTCGAGTACGCTATTGTCAAGTTGTTATTGCTACGTTAGTTTTGTTGAGTTGCGAGTTTGTAGTTTTTCAATAGACTGTACAAGCACAAGCCTGCATTCGCATCCAACTTCCGAGCCTTTTAGATTCGTGGCGCGTACTAAAATGTGCAGTACAGGCGACTGACTGATGGTCGTTGCGGGCTGCTGATTGCTGGTGCAGGTCTAATGTGCGCTACTCCGTTAAATAACATGGCTACATTCACGAACAGGCTTTCTTGCTCCGTGCTGTGCAGATCATGCAGGTTTAAAAAAGTGTTTTTCCAAATGAAAGAACGTTTTGTATCTAAATACCCAAAATTTTAACTACATTTGCTCCATCCCAATAAATGTACTACTACATCGGTTTTTTTGAAAATTATTTTCGTATCTAGCTTTTAATAATAAATTATTGTATTGGTTTAAATCCACTAACATTGGTGTCTAAAATCACAGTTTCTATGTAAGAAAAGTATTTCTTTAAACTTATTCAAATTATAACATTTTTAATTTTAAACAAATAAAATATACAACTACTCTTTTTGATTTTAGTTAATAACTCTAAAAGAAATCAAAATGAAATTAAATATTTGACATTGTAAGTTGTTTTATGTAAATGGAAATAACGATTTGAACATTTCAACATTTATATTTTCAAAATTTAACATCTATTTTATACAGCTATAGTAAAGTTAATGTTTCTCTTCAGCCTTTTAAAATATTTTTTAAATAGTTCCGATTCAATACTATCTTGTAACAATCCTTTTATCAATACGGTTTTTCACTGCGTCGATCCAGCATTAGTCAGTAAGTTTCATTTTCTTTATTAATGAGCTACCTATTAAATAAAAATAAACTTATCGATTTTTAAGTCAACCTGTATAACTGTTATATTATAATAAATAAAAATAAAAACAAAATTTCATACAATTATTGCCGTTAAGTTACGTTACTTATTGGTAAAGATAAGAGCAATACCCAAAGACGTATAAAAATATAGAGCAGAATAACAGCAAACAAAAGAAAAGACTTGAAAAAAGTATAAAACTTCGGTGCCCCTCAAAGCATCTGAAACCAGCACTGGATTCCAGAGGTCATTTTAACTAAAAAATGTTTCGCGTATCAATTTTTGAATAATACGGTAACTCTTATAGCTATATTTCTAGCGCTGTAAGTCGTGATTATTACAAAAAAAAAGTTAAAACGCAGTATTAGTGTAAATTATATGGCAATAATTTGCTCGTTATAAATGAAATTTACTTATTTCGTTGCGTTGTAATATGCTGGTGACTTAATGCTTTCAGAATAATAACTTCTGATATTTTGAAGTATTAGGATCAGCGCTTTTTTTTAATATAAATAGATTTATATGTATTATCATCAGCACTAGTTCGTATAAAATGTTTACAGGACTAAAATTATAATATAGATATTTTATATCTATAAAAACAGAACAGTCTTCGATGATTCGAAATGTGTGTATCTGTACAGTAGAGCGTCAATTATCTGAGCACAATTTATATTTAATTAATGCAGAGCTAACATTTTAAGTAAATTGTAAGCAGTGGCGAATTTGCCCTAAGGCCTAGTAGGCCCGGGCCTAGGGCGGCCAATCGTGACAAAACACATTATGGCGTATGGCGGGCCGCACTGAACCACATCGTATAACAATAATCTTCCTAAAGAAGTGATCGGAATATCTAATTTAGATCAATATTTTGGACAGTTGAGTTTTTTTGACGTGATAACGTCTTATAAATTGATGAAACACCGGCTGCACGCACGAAAAAGAGTAACGTTCCGCAAGCGAGAGCGCGACATAAGCGATAGTCTCTCTCTTCTCGCGTGACGTCAGAGAGTAGTGTGCGTTCAACATTTTTTTCGGCTGTTCCAGCGAAAGCTACATCTGACAGATGCCAGATAAATTATACGGTTTGTTAACAAATATATAATATATATACATTCTTTTAAATGTCTTTTATAATTGCTTTGGTTGATCAAATTATTAGTCGGTAAAAATATAGTTTGACAGCTACTAAAATTTAGGTTATGTATTATTAAATATGATATTCGAGCGGAATAAGTTATCACGTAAAACTATCGTCCGTAAACCGACTATACAGACAACCAATTTTTTTTTAACAGACAACTTATTAAAACCAACAATGTTGAGCTATTGCGGAGGATTTTTATTTTGTCATAAATTTGAGTGTAGATCACATATCGCTCTTCTAAGATGATTTTACGTCAGCTTTGTTGATATATACAGGTTGTCCCACGACATGACTGCCATAGCCTGGGACTGTGTTGCTGGTGTGATTTCAAGTCAAAAATGTCTAATGAACATATACTCAGAACGCTATCCTAACTGAGCTAGAAACATTTGAAATTTTAAATAAGTAAGCCCACTGATGTAGGTATTAGGTTTTGTTATTATTAAAAAGACCAGGTGGCTGTGAATCACTATTAGTATTTATTCGTGCTGATCCTGAGACTCTTCACAACGTCAATTCTAAGAAGAGCTAGACTATGTATACAGCAACTGGGTGGACATTTTGAGCAACTAATTCAATAAAGCGATTTCTTTTTAAATGCAGTTTTTAAATTAGTAGGGAATTCCTACTACTACTTATCTAAAATTTCAAATGCTTCTAGCTCAGTTAGGAAAGCGTTCCGGGTGTATGTTCATTAGACATTTTGACTTGAAATCACCCCAGCAACACAGTCCAAGGCTATGGCAGTCATGTCGTGGGTTATCCCTGAAACCTCTAAAAATATTACAGACTAGCAGCTATTATAGTTAACTAAATTACTGAATCGATTTCGATAAAAGTTGGCAATAAAGTAAATTCATTATGTAGTCTATATGATGAGTCTACATGGCTTGGGGCCTAGGGCGGCTTAATCGCCCTGTAAACGATCAAATTTGTTTGACAAATTTGTTTGTCAAACTTTACGTTTTCATCAAATAATAGCTTAAACGACCAAACCAAAGATCAAACAAATTTGTCAAATTTGCCCCTAGTTTCGGTTTTCTCATTGTCGTGTCCGCAATGATTGCAAGGCGACTACTGAGATCTTGTTTGACAAACTTCGCCGCTCACGTTCAAACTTGTTTGTCAAACACGCCGTCAATCCAGATTTCCATCAAACGCGTCAAACACGTAAGCCGCTGGTCTGCAATTTTTACGCCATGCGCTGCGTCCAGCGTTCGCTGACGTAGCGTACAACGTTAGTACGTCACTCGCGACTTAAGTGGTCACTATAAAAAGAGAACGTCATGCGCGGAGATCGCTCGTCGTCAGTAGGTATAGTTCGATCTTTCAACTAGTTTTTTAAAAAAAATGGATGCTAAAACAATTTTAACGCTTCTTTTACTCGAGGAAGATGAGGATGACGATGACCTCCTAAGAATGTCACTGCCGAAAAAGAGACGAAGAAAACACGAATTATTTGTGAGGAGGGATACTGAAGGGTGTTTTAACATGTTGCTGAAACACATAAATAACAATAATATCAAGTTTGTGGAATATCTTCGTTTGTCAAGGGAACAGTTCATGAGCGTGTTGAAACTAGTTAAAAATGACATATCAATACAACTCGTCCTTGTCTTTATCAAATCTACTCATTGCGCGGCGTATGCCGCTGGTCTGCAATTTTTACGCCATGCGCTGCGTCCAGCGTTCGCTGACGTAGCGTACAACGTTAGTACGTCACTCGCGACTTAAGTGGTCACTATAAAAAGAGAACGTCATGCGCGGAGATCACTCGTCGTCAGTAGGTATAGTTCGATCTTTCAACTAGTTTTAAAAAAAAATGGATGCTAAAACAATTTTAACGCTTCTTTTACTCGAGGAAGATGAGGATGACGATGACCTCCTAAGAATGTCACTGCCGAAAAAGAGACGAAGAAAACACGAATTATTTGTGAGGAGGGATACTGAAGGGTGTTTTAACATGTTGCTGAAACACATAAATAACAATAATATCAAGTTTGTGGAATATCTTCGTTTGTCAAGGGAACAGTTTTCATGAGCGTGTTGAAACTAGTTAAAAATGACATATCAATACAACTCGTCCTTGTCTTTATCAAATCTACTCATTGCGCGGCGTATTTCACAGCGTCCGTGACGCTACAATGCTCGAAAATAACTAAAGACGCTGCCTACAACATTTAGGTACGACGGATGGCATTTGGACGCTGCGTTTAACGTGAAAAAGAGACCGTATGTATACATTTCCATAGTAAGCATACAGACGCGGCGTATGGCGTGACGCTGTATGCGACCTACAGCATTTATTGCAGACCAGCGGCTATTTCACAGCGTCCGTGACGCTACAATGCTCGAAAATAACTAAAGACGCTGCCTACAACATTTAGGTACGACGGATGGCATTTGGACGCTGCGTTTAACGTGAAAAAGAGACCGTATGTATACATTTCCATAGTAAGCATACAGACGCGGCGTATGGCGTGACGCTGTATGCGACCTACAGCGTTTATTGCAGACCAGCGGCTAAGTTGTTTGAACAAACCCGTCAAACAAAGCTGCACACTGTCAAATGGTTTGAAAAACACGTAAAGTTTGACAAACAATTTGATCGTTTACAGGGCGCTTAAACTGCAAATCCGTCACTGATTGGGCGTGTTTGGCCGAAGTACGTACTTACTAAACTTAAGCCAGTTAGCATAAAAAATTAAAATCTTACAAGCTGACTATAGCGCTTTTCGGCCAGGACTGACTTACTGGCTTGACATAACTCAAAACACTGGTTTACGTTATATCCCGTACATAACCTCATAGACTGAATATAATTGACAGTACTAAATTTATCAATATAATTTAATTCATGTAAATAGTTACAAATGGATAAATGACAGGTCTGGTCCTGTCTGTTTTGTTTACATCAACAATAAGCAAAATGGCGTCTTATATTAAGCCATGCTTACTGCTTTAGCACTTATTTTGTGTCCCGACCGAAAATTTTGTAAGTATAGTGAGTAACTTACTAAATTTAGTAAATACTTACTTCGGCCAAACACGCCCATTGTGTCTTCCTGTTCAAATTCAAACATCAGCCAATCAAAAATGAGTTAATTGATTGGTTTAAGTTCAGATAATTGACTTTCTACCGTATTTAGAATAGTGGAATAACACAAAAACTACAAACCGATATTATATATAGATAGTTCACTGCGAGTTTGAGTAAAACACACTTTGAGCACCGGGTAAACAGTTGTGCTATGTTATCTATACTGCTATTGAATAGTCAGATGGATGCTGCGATCCACTGGGACGGGACCAAAGCGACGAGCGAAGTCCCAATTTGAGCTTTTTCAGTGTATCGATGTCGCATTCAGCCTCGCTGAGCTCTGGACGATCGGGCGTGCCACCTTCGACCGACGGAGATGGCACGTGACTTAAGCCATGGCTACCGTGATTACCGTGACCACCGAATGCAGTTTCTGCTACTGACAGAGGCGGCAGCAGTGTTCGCATTGTTGCCCGACTTGGCACTAACCACTTACTGAAAGGTTATTCGACAGTTTAAGTTATTTTATATTTTTGTCAAATTTCATTTACTATAGACTCCGAATTGAGGTGTTCGTAACCTCTTAAACGATCAGCGGTGTGTATCTAACTACGATTTCTTTTTTTAAATCTTATTTCAGTCTGTTGTAAAAAAGAAACGATAAAAAAATATCTAACTTTTTGGATTACGGTAAGTAATTTACTTGTTGAAATTGTACTGTGTCTAGAACAGTGATTCTCAACCTTTTTTTTTGTCGCGGCACACTTTTAACGATTTCAAATTTTGACGGCACACAATGAAAATGATGTTTACTTACCTATTCTGAATCCAAAGGAATGGTGAGACCTCTGGTGAGAAATGCGCCGAACTGTCCTAAGGGGGGTTTTTGACAGGTAAACATTGATCATGCTTTTCTAAATCAATGTTTACCTGTCAAAAACCCCCCTTAGGACAGTTCGGCGCATTTCTCACCAGAGGTCTCACCATTCCTTTGGGTTCCGAATAATACACTGTGTAAATAAAATAGTTTATGATAATAATTTTGAATGTAAAATAAAATAATGTGTCTACAAAAACAACAGTACGTTTATTAAGGTATTAAATTACAAGTTAATTATTAGAATACTTTTAATGAGAAATTTAAGCTTGATGTTTTTTGATAATTCCATTTATATTTGGTCGTAAAAACGACAATGCTACTCTCATATCGTCTTCTACATTTAACAGTCTCGATCTTTTTTTCGTTTTTAGGGTGGTTAATATTGAAAATACGAATTCACACAAATAAGACGTAGAAAGTTGTAATAATATTTCAAAATTAAATCTCGATTATTAGAAAGCGAAATTAGTTCTTCCTCTTCATTCAAAGTTAATTCAAATAAAATAATTTTTACTATATACCTTTCTAAACGGCACACAAAAGTGCCGCGGCACAGTGATTGAGAATCACTGGGTCTAGAACAACAGTTGTAATACCCAAATGATATTATTTTTCCGAAACATTTCTAAACTCGTGTTTGCTAATGTTCATAACCGATAGTAATTAATTAAAAATGGAATATTTTTTTTTGAAAACTTATCTATTATATAGATTAACAGTTTTATTAAAATTATATTTCAAACACACACTCGATAAACAACCTTGAACTGATGGTGCGATAAGATTAAAAACTTGACAAAAAAGCAAGCAAAAATGATTTGTTTTGATAATAACAGATAACGATTTTATGAATATGTGTTGTGATTTGCGGATCGATGATATTTGGCTGAAAAAATAACATTGCGAATACATGCAAATGACACATGAATAATTTTGTAGAAAAATGATATCTCTTACGACCTTGATCGCCCTCTCCGTGGTAATGATTTCTGTTCCGACATGGGTGATATATCAGATGATGTGCTAGATTGTGCCCCATGGTAGATGAAATCTGAAACCGATGGGACTTAAAACAATCTACATCAGCGCATCCGTTTTGTTACAAAACATCGAACATTCATTTGTTATTAAACAGAAGGTACTCACTATGTTTTAATTTGGCATCTAATTGGTTCGATGATTCAGTTCTACTTGACGTTAATTGGTCAGGATCTGATTCACTGTCGTCACTGTCCATGTCTGTTTTTCTACTCGCCCGACGTCTGCTCTGGCTCTTTGTTGTGCTTTGCTACAAACAAATTATTTAATCTTCACCCAGAACTGTGAGCATATACAAATTAGTGATGTGCCGGATATCCGTATCCGTATCCGCGGATATCCGAGGGAGAAGAAAGATCTGTATCCGTTAGTTTTTGGCGGATCTTTTACGGATCTTTTACCTTATTAATTTTCAATTCATAGATGAAATTTTATATATATATAGGTGATTAGGTAATAATGAAAAACTGTTAAATTCCATTCAGATTATTTTTTATTTTTTAAAATCATATTTGGCACCTTTATATTGCAAACATTTATCGTAGTGAGTACCATACCAATAGTACATAACTCAAAGGTACTAAAAAACTATCTTTATAATGAGATATATTGCACATCGATCTTTGGAAAGAGACAATCTGTTATGAGAGTTAACTCTTAAAGAGGTCAATAACTTTTTCCCATAACAGATGGTCTCTTTCAAAAGGTCGATGCGCAGTATTTACCGCCGCGTACTCTAAGAAAGTTAAGATCCGTATCTGTATCCGCGGATCTTGAACCCAAATATCCGTATTCAGATCCGTATCCGCGGATATACATTTTTGACGATCCGGCACATCACTAATACAAATAGAATGATCGTAGATTTGAAGTTTGGCTTGTAGTTTGAGTATGCATATTGGGAAGCATGTGATCAGCTATTTATAAAAAAAGTTGAATTTTCATTTTGTTCAACTTACAATATTGTAGTAGGGCGAAGCTCTTTGTATATTTGGCGGGGGCGTGGAAGCGCATCCTTCTGTCATGGCGTGCTCATGATACATAAAGCTGTGCAGCATTGTATTGTTGGGCAAAGTACTTGGCTCCGATAATTGAAAAGTTGCATATGGCGATATATCTTCGGAAGTTTCTATAATCCAAGAGAGCACTATAAGACTAAACATCAACAAACTATTCTTATTAATATGATTATATTTCTTGGAAGTATTATCAAACTTTAAATTTTATTTATTTACGGCAATATACAAATATTAAAAATATTTATTGAATATTATAAATTATTGTTTCTGAATGTGAATCTTACCAATGTTTTCTATAGCCAATAATAAATTAATATCAAATTTACCAGGAATTTTCTCTGTTCCAGCTTGTAGAGCTACTTTATGTATTGTCGCGTAATATCTTTCTCTTTGAGCGACATCGTTCTGTTGATTGTCTAATGTTTCTTTCGGAGGAATCGTTTGTTCTAAAAGTTAAACGATTTATTAGATATTTTTAGAGTCTTTTTGATGGTCCATCGGTTGGGTAAAAAACAATAAGCGTTATTTTCATTGAAAAATCATTGTTTATCGATCAAAAACTTCTATTATTTCTCTTTGTGTCAACATATAATAAAACAAAAATATTTCTTGGTTTTCTGAATAACAAAATTTCTGCCAATGCCCCTAAGTATTAGAATCATTTAATCTTCTTCTAGTATTTCACCACGCGCCGCTACTGGTGGCCACGAGGAAATCCAGACAGTCGAAAAAAAATGTGACCATCAGCAGAAGAAATTTTTATTTATTTTTATAGTAACACCCGAAAAAATACGAGAAAGAATATTGAAGATTGAGTACATACTATTCCGCCAGCAAATTACGATTGCAGTTAATATAGCTGATATTGCTAGAATGGCTACAACGGCTATTGGCACTAACACCCTCATATCTGTGTAAAAAGGTGGTGTCTCACTTCCTCTCTTCATTAAATCAGGAGGTGGTGGATCTGTAAAAAGAAAACAATTTTATAACTCTCCTCTAAAATATGTATGTTGCGAAAATTTAAATAACAAATATTTACATACCTCCATCTTTTGTTAAAGTCATGAAAGAAAATTCTTCTGCGGATGAACCGGCTACATTATGAGCTTCAACTTTTATTTTGTATTCAGTCGCTGAAGATAGGCTTGATATTGTAAACCTCCGCTGTGGTTTAAGCGCATTTGACACTGTAACAAGACAATGAAAATACCGGAAATTACTATAAAACTTAATAATAGGTCACATGGATGTATTTTTTTATATTTTTAATAGATTATTTAGTCAACAATAATACGGGAAAAAATTAATAATCATTTAAAAATGTAATATTATCATAAGAAAAAAAATATTAAATTTCACATTCAAAAATAGACAGTTTAAACAATCGGCCATGTTGGCGGGCTTATGTGACGTCATGATATACGATGCATGGAAACCTTGATGTCAAATTGTCAATGTTCTAAATGAAGTTTGTTTGTTGTTTTCTTTAAATACTGACAGTGTGCATTCCTAAATTCGCTACAGTAGCTGTAGCGCTACACAGCTTTGGCAAGGCTGTGTAGGGCTACAGCTACTGTAGCGAATTTAGGAATGCACCCACAATCTTAACTGTGAGATGACACAGTCGTCATGGAAACTGTTGTAGATATATATACTCTGACGTCACGCTGCCTTTTGAAAATTTGAGAGTAGCGCGTATTTTCTACATTTCTTTTTTATTATTTGTATTTTTTTTCAGTGATTAGAATAGTAAAATAACCATTACAATATGATCAGGAACTAAAATATATTTGGAAATAAAAATTTAAACCAATTTGGAGTCTCATGCATATGACCTATTACATAGCTCTCGTAAAAGATACAATACACGTTTGGAAAACTAAATATATTTTTATTATATTGTAACAAAACGTCACTGGAGGTGGCAGGAATGCGGCTGAAGAACTTATATAAACAGCGCTAGCGTAGAAGGCAGGTCAGTCAGTCAGTGTTAAAACAGTGAACAGTGCGCGACATAAATAAAATGGTATAAAAATCTTTGATTAACGTCTGATTAGAACTCTTCAATAAATAAAATTATCAATTCTGAAGAAGGTCCAAATCCGGATTGAAACGTTAATGTATTAATTTTATATTGTTTGTTAATATATTGTCTGAAAAATTGGTCGATAATTTTATTTATTAAAATGGTATAAAAACCGTCACAAGATAAATAGACAACCGTGATATAAATATTCTGTGTACATAGTAGTTTAATGTTATTATTGCTATTATTTTAGAATTCGTTTGTTTTTCGTTATTTATTTTATTATTTCATTTTTGCATTATTATAGAGAAGCACTTATAGTTTTTTTTTTCACATTTAGTTTTGTAAATAAACATTTTTACCACCACGTCCACAACAGCTTTGTCAGTTTTGTTACAATATCAACAATAATTATAACATGGTATAGCCAATAAAGTATAACGAACATACATTTCTGAGCAATGAGTAGTATTTAATGAAAAATTGCAGATGCACAAAATGCATAGATTTTTAGAAAATATGTTGTTTGATTTCTAATTCTTACCTAACGTCCAATGAACTTCGTTAATCTTTCTATATTGAATAACAAAAAATAACAACGGACATCCATTATCTGGCCAAATATGTAGACGCAGAACAACCGACGTGGAATTCGGTGCTAAGAAAGAAGTGTGACCTGGCATCCCGGGGGGCTGTCCTTGAGTTCGAACTAAAAGCGTTGGACTCGCTGGTGAACTTCCGATTTTATTGTGCGCAGTCAAATATAGATGATATTGTGTTCCACATAGGAGACCCTAAGTTAACGATAAAAATTGATTAAATACATACATGCTAAACGCCTTGAAACAATTAGAGCCAACTTGTCCATAATATGAGAAGATTGGCGTCTGTTGCAACTCATTTCAACTATTCCACAAAACTTTGAGCACGAATTCTTGTTCAATTTAATTTAGTAAATAACTCTGTACTAATTTATATTTATATTTTTGTCTGTCTGTCTGTTTGTTCCGATTAATCTCCGAAACAATTGGACTGATTTTGACGGGGCGTTCATTGGCAGATAGCTGATGTTTTAAGGAGTAACTTAGGCTATCTTTGTTTTAGAAAAAGAATAGGGGTTTTGGGCAAAAAAAAATAAAATCCATAAAATTGTGAACAAAACCCGATTCAAATAGGGAAGTATTATAGTTACGTCCAGCGAAGCTAGTTTTTTAAATAAACTTATCAAGTATCATATATATTAATACGCTAAGGTTTAAGATGTTTGCCTCCCTTTTTAGAAAAAAAACCTCACAATTTCTTCACATAAATTATATATCATTTTACAGATAATTGCTTGCTCTACTGACATCGACAACTAAAAAATTTATTATTGCTTTTGTTTTTGTAAATTAATTAAAATACAGCAACGCTGAACAATGTCTGCCATCTGACGGCTTATCTCAACGCTTTTGCTACTTGCGCCTCCATATGACAATTTTAGTAAAATATTTCGTCGATCTGTCATCTGAGCTTCATATTGTAATACAACAAAAAGAAGAACGTTATAAGCAGTGTGCAAAATTAGAAACGAATTGAATACCTGCAATCATATTTAAAAAATAATTTTGTAAAGTGATAATTATTATACTTATTTAGTGCGAATAATTCGCACAGGTCACACTAGTATTCAATTAATAGCTCAGAACTAATCCAAATAATTTTACTAATGGCAAATGGTCTGGTTAAAATATTTTTGTGTACCTTTAATTCATGGCTAGTAGCGTGTCTCGACAAATGCAATTCGTCAAGGTTTCCCAACGCCTTTCTATAATTGAGAGTAAATCCGCTAAGAGGGGCTCCGCCATTCGAACCAGCTTTCCAGTGCAGCAGTATGCTGCTACTAGTGGCGCTTGTCACATACAGTATAGGAGCTGATGGTGGTACTTGAACGATAAGGTTGTAGATAAGTCGGTCCGATCCTTGTCCGTTGTCGACTTTACACGTATAATTTCCCGAATCTGATGGCTGCAAACTGGAAAGGATCAACTCGCCAGTATCCAACAGTTGGATGTTGTGATTGGCGCCGCCTTTGAGTACGTTGTCGCCGCGCAGCCATTCTCGACGGGGCTGTCCAACAGCTTGACATGCTAGGGCAACCGATCCGCGCCACGGACGGACGACTGAGCCTCCGAATGATGTTATGCGAGCTTGAACTGTTTTGTTATTATTAAAAAGACCAGGTGGCTGTGAATCACCATTAGTATTTATTCGTGTTGATCCTGAGACTCTTCACAGAGCCACCACTTCAATTTTAAGAAGAGCTAAACTATGTATATGTTATGGTCTATACCTGATTTCGGTCAATGACTGAAATAATTGCGCAAAACTAGTTTTGACCAACGAATATTGCACAAACCCGAAATCTTACATTTAAACGGGTATTGACTGTTATATAAACTAGTTCTGCGCATTTTCAATTGAACAAAACTAGTTCTCTCCATTTCTGAACGGACAATACTAGTATGGAATCGGAATCTTCTTTGCGTTTTTTAATTAACTTTTCCACATCAACGATACTTATTACAACGAAGTGATTTATTTTTCTGTATTGTTTAGCAAACAGAGGTTTTAATTCAGCTTTCAACAAATTTTCTTTCTTAACCTCACTTTAGTGAGGTAGGTAATTATGTTTCGTCATAAAATTATGTTTCAGAAGGCTCCAATAGCCGAACTAGTTGAGACTCGAATTCACCTTGAATTTTTACTTAATTATTACACTGAATATCCAACCATTATATTAATTATAACATTCAGGAGAACAATTCAATAAGTAAACAAGAACATAACCCTCCTTTTATTCGGGTTCGGACGTTGATTGAATGAAACAAGCAGAACTAGTATTGTCCGTTCAGAAATGGACAGAACTAGTTTTGTTCAATTGAAAATGCGCAGAACTAGTTTATATAACAGCCAATACCCGTTTAAATGTAAGATTTCGGGTTTGGGCAATATTCGTTGGTCAAAACTAGTGTTGCGCATTTATTTCAGTCATTGACCGAATTCGGGTATAGACCGTAACATATACAGCGACTGGGCGGACATTTTGAGCAACTAATTCAATAAAACGATTACTTTTTTTAAATGGTTTTTAAATTAGTAGGGAATTCCTACTACTACTTATCTAAAATTTCAAATGCTTCTAGCTCAGTTAGGACAGCGTTCCGGGTATAAGTTCGTTAGACATTTTTGACTTGAAATCACCCCAGCAACACAGTCGCAGACTATGGCAGTCATGTCGTGGGACAGCCTGTATATTTATGTTTCTAAATAAAACTGTAAATACAGAAAAACAATTTGTGAACTAATTAACTAAGTGTCAAACCTCTGGGATTTGTCATTTGTGAGACAACGCGAGAACTTTGACCTTCACCCATTCGTGTCCACGCCGTCACCCAAAACTGATAGTCAACGTGCTGTTGAAGTTGTTTGGCCTCGTAACTCGTGTGCTGACTAGGAATTGTTTTAGGATTGTGATTTAATTCTTCCCGACCTCCGGTGTTCCTAAAAGCACAGAATACATCTAAGAGCAAGTTTTTATCAACAAACATCTCCGACCTTATGAATAACAATGAAAATTAATTTATATATTTATCAGATACTTAATTACATTTCAAACAAAGTTATTCAATTATTTTTCACTACAAGCATGACATTCGAAAAAAGCTTATTTTCACCCATTTGCACCCATTGTCTATTCAACCAACGGAATTTGAAAAATATGATAGTTTTATAAAAAAAAACTGATTCAGACGAACTTTTTCTATTATTCTTAATCTGTAATAGGGTTATCGCATTACGAATGAGAAGGGTTGAAACATGGTTTATCATTTATTACTTTTCTACGGAAATCAATTTAAACTGTACACATGGCGGAAATATCGTTATTCCCAATGTATTGCTTTTACGCTAGATAAAACTTGATTTTTTACTACTAAATAATCAAATTTTACACGACACATATACAGGATGTATCATAGGAAACCGTACATAGGGAGAAGTACACAGTACAAATTAGTTAAGATCAAGGATTGCTTTGCCCTCTATTCAGAGGTCGTTAACATGGTTTACACTTTACATAATGAAATCTATTCGAGATGGTGGCATAATCTGGATGAACTTTAAACACAAAATCGCCGAAGTATGTTTCAATGTGACTCCTGTTATATTTGACAAATTCAGACAAACTTTTAATAACCGATTAAGCTACTTCTTAATCAAAATAGAGGTTTTTTTTGAACATTTGCTATAATTTTTTATTTTAACTGTTTGTTTGGTTTCAATATTAATTAAAAAAATATTTTCTAAATAAAAAATTAATACTGAAGAATTTATTTTAACTGATTTTTTAAATTATTCATTATTAGCAATTATTGTTATTAAATAATGGCTAGTCAGAATTACCATCGTACCCATTCTCATTTATGTGGCCAAAGTAATCGTTGATCCTAACTAATTTGCACAATGGAGTTTTCCTATGTCCGGTTTTCTGTAATACACCCTGTATATACCATAGAGATATAAGTAATTAGAGTTCGCTATTTCGTATGCTTGCTATAAGTGAAAGTGTCCTCAGTTGAGAGAGAGAACGCTGCAGCGGGTCCAGAAAACCAGATATATGTTTACTCAAATCAGCATTGTTTTGTATCATTAGTTACCATAGAGACAAGGAACTTTTCTCTCTCTGAATTGCAGACACTTTCACGGCTCACTCGCGTACTCTAGTCTAATATCTCTATGGTATATACTGAAACCAGTTAATGGCGTATGATCAATTGTTAATTTCAATAGGTAAGTACGTTTCTTTACTGAGTTGTATCTAAATGTTTGTAATATTGTTTAGTATTCGTATCTTTTGAAACTTATTTAAATAAAAATTCTAATTTATATTACTTCTTTTATTAAATACCTTGAATATAATGTGTATTTGGTGATGATTCCGTTTGGACTGATTGGTGGTAGCCAAGACACCAAAAGAGATGTAGGAGAACTCACAACTACTTTTATGTCCGAAGGTGCAGCTGGCACTGTTGTAAAAACATACGATGTTATTAAATATTTGAAAAACTTCAAGAATTCAGTCCTTGCATATATTAAAATATCTCACGGAAATTAACAAAATAGCACCAAGAAATTAATGCTTTTAAAGTTCCCTTCATATGTTAAAGGTGCCTTAACAATTCAAAGTTGTTTTTTTCTCCTATGAAATTATTATTTTGCGTTTAAGAAATTGGGAAAATTAATTTGTTTTTATTTATTGCAATATGATGACTGTTCATATTTTTGATTTTGTCGATACTTTAAAAAAGGATCTTGGATTTCAAATTAAAATAATAACGCCATTTTTTTTAACCATTGACAGGACGTACCATCTTCTTCCGTCTGGCAGAATGTTGTACCGGTCGTAACACCATCTCCTACTCTGGTGAACGCCAGAACTTGTATACTATAATTGGTGAATTTTCGCAAACCCGATATGACGGCTGTAAGTGCCGTTGTCTTTCGCGTTTCCATATCGTCACTTCCTTTCCAATTGTCATCAATAACCGGCTCGTAAGTTAACTTGTAACCTTGTAAAAGTCCGTTACAGTGAGCTGGAGGTGGCGGCTGCCAACTCACTTGGAGTGACTGGGATGTTAGCGCTGCACACCGGACGTCTTCTGGGGGCATGCTTGGTACTGTGCAGAAAATTTTACTATTAAATTCCTCGCCTTTTTTTGTATTCCATACGAAATATTATTATTAAACAGTGAAAACCACGGATTCTATAAAAAGATATTATGTTTCGGTTTCATTTTGTAAATAACATATTCTTGCCTTACCTATATTCTAATCAAAACTTTAAAATATTTTACCATCTTCCATGGTCTGTGCAGTTGTTGGTTCAGACAATGGTCCAGGTCCGACTTGATTAAAGGCCTGTGCAACAACTGTATATCGGGTATATTTAGCGAGACTACCCAACAATAGTTCACCACTCCCGTCTTCGCCATCTCCAGTCACGGAAGTAAAGTTGTAGTTTGCTGATGTCATGCTTGTTGGCCGGTAACCAATATTATAACCCTGAATTTATTAAAAAAAAAACTTTAAAATTTAATTTCAGTTTAAAAATATTTGTAAATAAAAATTGAACCGACTCGAGAAAGGATTCCAAAAAGGTTAAAATATTTTTGTCTTTCTAAAATCACTTTCCTCATTTACATTTAATTGGAAGTCGGCACAGTTATTTCTTTATTATAGAACAGAAAGAATAAAAGTAATATATTTTTCACTTTGACTTATAACATAAAAAAATCTATATCAGATTACACAAAAAAACAATACATCTTATACAGTATGTAAACACGTAAGGTGCACATAGGGAAATTAGGATTGGGAAAAAATACTTGGATCAGAGTTAGCCATGACTGCATTAATTGTTATAACTATTGAATTATCGTGGTAATCTTGAGGATTTCTATTTTATTTTGATTTATTTTTATTTTACTTGGCTTTTTTACAATAAAAAGCTCTTATAAATCATTATTTTAATTTTTTTGTACAAAAATAAAACAAAAAATTTGAAAAGTAGTTTGACCCTGCAGGCCATCCCTGTAACTTCCCGCTATTTTCGAGTTCAAAACGCTCAAAAATATGTCAAATATAGCAAGAAGTTTATTTTTTAGCTCTTCGAGCTCAAAAAAAAAACACTTTGTTACGAAATTTTCGTTCACGATATCTCATGAACAAATGAAGCGATTTTGATGCGATTTGCGGCAGTCGACGCAATTTTTTAACCTTAAAAAGTAATTTTATACAGAAAAATCGATCTCATAGGAATTTTACGAGAAATTTAAAAAAAAACACTTTTTAAAAATTTTTCGTTCACGATATCTCGTGAACAAATGAGCCGATTTTGATGCGGTTTGCTGCAATCGACGCAGTTTTTTTAACCTAAGAAAGTAAATTATTACAAAAAAATCGATTTGATAAGAATTTTACGAGTAATTTTAAAAAATTACTTTTTTCCTAATTTTTCGTTCACGTTATCTCATGAACAAATGAACCAATTTTGATATGGTTTGCGGCGATCGACGCAGTTTTTTTAGCTTAAGAAAGTAATTTATTACAAAAAAATCAATCTGATAACAATTTTAAGAGTCATTTTAAAAAAACACTTTTTTACGATTTTTTCGTTCACGGTTTCTCGTGAACAAATGAACCGATTTTGATGCGGTTTGCGGAAATCGACGCAGTTTGTTAAGGAGAAGAGCTGATTAGTTTTTGGAATTAATCGGTTTAGTAGTTTAGAAAATTTTTTACAAAAACAAATTTTTAAAAATTTTTGAAACTTGTTTTTTTAAGATTTCTCAAAATTTTTTGGGCCGAATCGTTTCAAATTTTCAGGAAGTCTAAGTTCACCAAGATCACGTCAGATGCCGCAAACCACGTTTCAGTCGGACACTCCGTTCAAAAGATATAAAAGGTTTACATACATACATACACACACACACACACACACACATCCATACATACAGCCCTACGGACATCATCGCCAAAATAGTTTCAATAGCTTCCTAGGACCCCAAAACGTCGAGATCTGGCGAAAACTCGATTTTCGAAAATCGGGGTGAAACCAATAACTTCCCGATTTTTGAAAAAAAAAAAATTTTTTTTTTTTTTTTTTAAAGCGGGAAGTTAAAAAACAACTCCATCTGTTTGGAAACATTTCATTCAAAAATTGTCTGACTGGTATTACGTATGCGCGTTGGTAATTCAGTGACCCAATGTCTTTAGGTTCAACTCGAATAGGCGGAGATATTTGATCTCGCACCGTATTTAAGTATTTTTGGGAATTTAATGTCCCATTAATAAAAAAAGTCCAATTATGTTGTAGGTAATCATTTGAATATTTTCTTCGGTAGTATACACATTCATTTTGCAAAAGAATATTATCTGTCAAATTGAAAAACAAGATTTCAAGGCTCACTCTGATCCAGTCATTTTTTTTCAATGTTAATTTCCCTATGTGCACCTTACGTGTTTACATACTGTATAGTGGTTTATTAACGCCGATTTCTAATTGAATGTAGGTATGGAAGAGAGCAATTTATTATTTTATCATTTTTAGAAGTCTTTTCAATTTCTTGAACATATATCTCCGTTTGACATTACATTTTGGCTAACTGCTCATCTCCCTTCTATCGTCGCATAAAAAACCCTGTGTTAATTAGAAAGAAATAGGTTTTTGAACATTGAAAGAATTCTCAAATGGCATGACTACATCTCCGATTATAACCATGTCGCGTGAAACTGAAACTCCATTCTTGGTGAAAAAAAAATAGATAATCACTGACTTACCTGTATTTCACCATGTCGTAATTCGGACAACGGCGGTACCCAAGTTACGAGCAGTTCGGTCGATGATACCGATCGTACCGACAGGTTGAGTGGTGGTCCGGCTGGTCGCTGTGGTTCGGTCGTTACAAGTAATTCTTGACTTGGAATGCTGCGACCAGCAGGTCCTTCAGCAATCACGCGAAATGTGTACCGGGTTGCTGGTTTTAGGTCTTCGATGAGTGCGGCAAATTGTAACGGTGGTTCATTCAATTCGATTTGTTGCCACGCTCCTATAATATTATGGACAGGGCTATATAGATTTTAAAAGTGTAAAGAAAAGAAGCCTAAATTGCAGCAATAAATCGTTATCGATTAGATAAATAAATTGATTATTATTAAGCTATATTGTCCACGGAATAACTTCAGAAGAGTGGTAAAGACTAAAGGAAGTTCTTATTATTTCTTTTTACTGCGAAAAATAACTAATAATTTAGAGTGATGATGATCCTTTTTGGAATATTAGAAGATTAAAAGATGAAACCTGGTGGAATAGGATCAATGAAACTGCAAATACTGAAGATATTATTGCATTTTATTTTCTAATGTTTCGGCAATCTTTAAGGCATCTTCGGAGAATCAATGCTTTCTTTTTTTCCGTATTATTGTTATGCAACGTTAGAAAATAAAATGCAATAACATCTTCAGTATTTGCAAATGCAATTTCATTGATCCTATGCCACCAGGTTTCATCCTTTAATCTTCTAATTTTTTGACGAAGCCACTTCCTGGCACCATCCAGTTTAAATCCTACTAATAGAACGTATTAATTAAAACTTACGATCTCCTTCTTTGTATTGCACGATGAATTTGAACACCTCGTTTGAGTCCGTTGATTTATGTTGCCATTTTAAATTTACAGAACGACTGCTAATCATTGCCGTCTCTAGATTTTGAGGACTTAATGGTGGTTCTTGAACTAACAATTGAACTAATTGCTGATCTTTGCCGTATAAGTTGCTAGCCTGGGAAAAAAATCGTAAAATAATAACAGACATTTGGCTAACAGGAAAAGATGATTTATATTAATTTTATGCATCCACTATTCTGTGGGAAAAATGCTTTGATTCCTCAGCACAAGAAATATGTTCGTGCTTGATCAGTTTTTTTAAAAAGAAACTGATGAAGTGTTTATTATTTTCGAACTATTTATTTCACTCTTAGTTTTCCCGTAATCCAACTTACATAATTATAATTATGAATTAACATTTAGCATTATGTAAATGAATTAAACATTTAATTGGTTTAATATTTTTTAGTAATCATACTTGACAAAAATAAGCTCCACTATCAGAAGCTTCAACGCTGGCGATGTGAAGTTCGGCCACCACTCCATCTGGAGTCACGTCTTGTTTAGCTGAGACGCGATAATTAGTTGACGGATTTAATTCCAGTTTTCCTCCCCGTAACCACACCACATTAATAGGTTTGTCGCCATTGACGTCACACTGAAGCGTTGCAGTGTCACCTTTTTTAACGGTCACGAGACGTGATGGAGCGGAAAAATACGGTGATGCTAATATAAATAAAAACATCAGTTCATTGTTTCATTAATAAGTATTAAAAATATTAACAGGGAAAAAATAGGGCTAAAGCATAAGAAATTAATAAGTATCTAATTTCTTCACAACAAATTTTATCTCGATATAAAATTTATCAAAACGAAAGTGAGTTTTATTAAGAATAGTAAATCGTAAGCAATTATAGTCGAAGTGCTTTCCATTTATAAAAGTTCTTGGGTCACGCACTGGTGTGGCCTAGCATAACTACATCCCATTATTTTAATAAATTAGTTCAATAAAGCTTTGACTTTTCTTAATGCATTAATATAATATGACGCCTGTTGTTCAAGCAAAACGATTATTCAACTCCATTGATAGCGTTAATAATATCATCTTAGGAAATAAAATTATTCAATTATTATTACATTAGTCCATTTAATTATTACCACGAAACTTTAATTTCAGTACAGACAGTGTTGCAACAATGCTTAGCAGTTACACGCAGTTTACACGAGGCTCGTTTAGTGTTTGCTCACACGTGTGTGTTGTGTATACATTACTACAAGTCTGACGTCACATTTTAAACTATCATGCCGGGTAGCATTTTCTGACACGTGCTTTTCTGAGTAGAAATCGATAATTTGGATTTCTTATTGAAGTAAAACTTCTTTACGCACGCTTGACTTACGCACGCCTGACTTACGCACGCTTGACTTACGCACGCTTGACTTGGGGAGTAAGCTGGTGAATGCGTGACGAGAGCCTTACGAAAAGTGTGATCATAGCCAGTTACGTTTCGTATTGTCTATATCACACTGTAGGAGCAAGAGAGAGAGCAGTGTGCGCGCACATTTTCTTTCTCTCTTCCTCTCATAGCCAGTGTATGAAATATATATATATATCTCAGTCAGTAGTTTGTTTGCGTAGTATTTTGAATGATTAGTAGTAGGGATACACTTTGGATATTAACTTACAATTAACTCTGAGCTGGATGACTTTTCCAATACCAGTACCAATACCATTGTTTGCCTGGCATAAATAAAATCCTTCCCGATCTTCTTTAACGTTTTGCAACATTAGTGTTCCATTTCCTAACAATTTTGTGTACATCCGCTCTCGAACTTCCTCGTACTCTCCCGATTTACTCCCTGGAACATGACATATATTTCAAACTAACAAGATAACGCTTTTTTATTGTGTGGATACATTTAGATGTTTTTGGTTACGCTTAAGCTCGTTTAACTGAATTTTTGGAAAGAAGTTCTTATGTGACGTTATGCATGCTTTGACAGCCAATTTGTTATGAAATAAAAATAATATTATATATTTTGATAATAAGATTTGTTGTCTGATCGCTGGTTCTGGTTTAAATGGTCATAACTCATAACATTTTAGGGTAAGTAAAAATGCGTTAACCAGCTTGCATCCGGACAAAATGGATATGATGATTTCAAAGTTAGTTGTAATGCAAACCTGTAGCTTTTTTCCATACAACCGTCGGCGTCGGGACGCCCTGGGCTTGACAATGAAGTGCAACGTGTCTGTTGCGTTCTACACTGACATCTGTCGGTTCGACGATCCAACGTGGAGGTACTAGAGGACACAAACACAAGGACAACTATTAGTTCGGCGATCAATTCTGGAACCGTCGCAAACTATTTTATATTTTATGATAATATATTATTTTTTAATTAGTCAATTAACTGATTGATTGATTGATTTATATTATTAAAGGGGGGCTGTGTGAGAGCGTGTGATGGATACACTGACATTAATTACGACTACTAAATATCAAAACAGCCGGTTCGGTGTTTGAGAGAACGGAAGGGGGGTTTTCTACACAGTACTGGTTATATTGCTGCATGAAGCATATAAAATACTTGTGAGAGGGATAATATCCAATCAACTCCATCAATACTGCAATGATTACATAATAAATACATAATAATATAATATATATAATATATACGTACGTACATAATAGATAGATACAATTTGCATAATAATAATAATAATCAACATTACGGCAGTCTGCAATACTGAGGCATGTTAATATGGCGTTATACGGATGGTTGTGCGCGACGACCCTAGGAGTCTTGCTGCTTCTACGCTACGCTACACATAAGGGAAAGTGCATGCCAATAATAATCAGAATAATAATAATAAAACATAAGAGGTGCAACAGTACCTTGTGAGATCAAGCCTGGGTTCCAGTCATCGATGCATTCCCAATATATATATAAATAATAATAATAAAACTGTGCCAAAAGCGTTCGAGGATAGAGAAGAGTAATAAAGAGGTCTAAAGGCAGGTGATGTATATATTACATAATATTAATGTAGTGGTGCGGTTAGCGGGCGGCGGCGGTGAGGGGGTATCGGTGGTGGTGGTGTCGAGGATAATAGTAAATACGGGGTATCAATTATATCATGTTGTGCCGGTCGACGGATGGTATGGATTTGACTGAATTGTGTTGTTGATGTTGCTGATGGACTTTACCTTTGACCTGAAGCTTGGCCGTGTACCTGACCTCGGCGGCCGGGTTGCTCGCCACGCAAGTGTAGTCGCCGGTGTGTTGAGCGCCGAGGCTAGAAATGCTCAGGAGGCTGGAATAGGGGTCAAGGGCCGACACGTTGGCTCCCAGGCTGGCGGTAAGTGGCCGCCCGTCCTTGAGCCACGATACGGAGAGAGGCTGGTCCCCGCGACTAACGCCGCACACGGTGCGCGTGCGCATGCCTTCGGACAGCTCGTCTTGGAAGGAAAAGGGCTCAATAATAGGAGGAACTGGAATAGTATAGAGAAGAAGAAAACCCAATATGAGAGAGAGATAGAGACAAGAGTAAAAGAAGCGCGCCGGCTATTAAAGTGGCGCGCGTGATTACCGTTCACCACCAGCTGTTGGGTGTGCACAACTTCCGCAGCCTGGTTGCGCACGGCGCAAGTGTAGTTGCCGTTGTGATCTGGTGATAAACTTTCAATCACAAGTATGCTAGTGAACTGGTCCACTTGAGTGATGGTCAGAGTGTTGTGAACGGTCGGATCGACGGCGCGTCCGTCCTTGCGCCAGGAGATCGTCAACGGCAGATCGCCCTTCGTCACCGAACAGGTCAAGCTCGCCCGATCGCCCACGTGCAGCGTGTCCTCCGCGTAGAACGGGCTAAGCTTGGGAGGCACTGCGTGTGCGCGCGCGACAACAACAAATACAAGAACACAACACAACGGTCATACTTGGATGTACCAACAGCTGTCTATCATCATCATCTCTGTGTTGTCATTTAATAATTTAAATGTCAGTCAGTCGGTCGAGTGAATTGTATGTATTGTCGCACTATCATCTATTTATCTATCTACTAATTATTTTACTAAACTGCAGTATTATACACAATAATGCGTGCAGCGGTGTGTTCGTATGGGGCTGTGCAACTGGGATCGGACTGGGACGAGGCCAAGGCGGTGGGGATATCGAATAAAGCGCGGATGACGTGATTCAACATATTTATATATATAGACACAACAGCTGTCATCTGCAAAATATGCTCATCATTCTTCAGCGTAAAGATGATGCTTTATTTACGAGGCTAAATTATTATCCATAGATCATTGTCATTATTGCTGATGCCAACTTGGAACGACTTAGACTTCTTGTTAACGACAACGGATAACGGCCCGATTTTTATGACGGGCGACGGGCCGTTAATGTGGGTGTTTGTTAACGCGACGGGCATGTAACCGTTGCAACAAAACTCAACGAATACCCGCACGTCGCCCCTCGGCGCAATGGCGGTCCATCCGAAGTAGTGGACCGCGTCATTTCATAGAAGTCTGTTGACGACGACAGATGTGCGCGCGCGTTTTTACCTACCTTGTTCTGCTCATTGTGAATATGGAGTTTAAAATTGATATTGATTTTATCACAAATTATTTTACCACAAATAAAAAAAAAGTTAAGCGGTTGTGTCTATATATTTAAAACTACTTCTCAATCATTCATACACTAAAATGTTCGGCGGCTGAAAAAAAAACATTTTTTCGCATTGTCTGGCACGTGAAAAACTGAAAAATTAAATTATCAGCTTAGAAGCAAAACTTTTGGGTGATTTATATTAATATTGGCAAAAATTAATAGAATTTTTGTTTTTTTTAATAATTATTATGCTTCTAAACCGACTTTAAAACACATATTCATGACTAAACATTCTAGGGCTGAAAATAAAAAACAAAAACAACCGGATATCGCATTCAATTTACACTCAAAAACTGCTGAAAAATCAAAATCAATCCACACTTTCAGTCATTCAACGCGCAATGGCTGAAAAGTTAAACTTAAGTAACAATAAAAATAATCCCGACAAAAAATATAAGTCTGAGAAATGTAATTGTATTATTTAAACAAAACAATGCAATAAAATAATTGAAATAACATTTCATCGGTTCTATAAATGTAAGATGGAAAAAAAGGGTAAGGGCGATAATGGAACAAATTGGTTATTAGACTGGAAGGGAGAATCTGTATTATATTGTAAATCTAAAACATAATAACGAATTACCAACACATTATAAATTATTTTTGCTTACGAATGTTTTTTCTCTCATTAAGTGCTTTCAAAATTTGTGTACAATAAAATAATTTGCATTATTTAAAATTTCACAAATAAGCGGGTACTTGTTTTTTTTTTTGAAAAAAAAACATCCGTTCAGCAAAATGAAAAAAAATCTCATTGAAAAATATTAATAACTTTTATCCGAAATGTTCGTATTTTTAAACATAATATAAAACAAAACTGAAGTTTTTAAAAAATAACCACAATTTAATAAAAATATTGCAGCAAAAATTAACACTATAAATATATGTATGACACATATTTAAGAGCCTATAGATGTATTGAAAGACGTAGCCTACAATATTTAAATACAAAACAATTATTTACCTTTTTACAAAAAAATTGCCAATAACCGAAGAAAGCTCTTGAGCTTTGAATTTAAAACAAGTTATAAGCGTTATCAGGACATTAATTTGATAATGAAAAAACATAACAAATAAAACATTATTTTTTATAATCATAATAATAAGAAAATTAATTAATTTTAATAAAAATAAAATATAACTAATACAATTTACTAAAAATACAACATTCGCCTGTTTCAATTTTTGAGTGATATTTTTTCCTTTGAAATAAGAATTTTCTTAATGCCCTTTTAAACACGTTTGCCCAAATTTTACTAACGGAACCCACGACCTTTGCACCACTGATCTTGCTAAATTGTCAATTAACAAGGCTTTTGACGCTGGGCTCTAAGTTGTAAAAATAATTAATTATTGTTGAATATGCACAATATTTTTATTATTAAAACTGGATCATATGTAAATATTGCTTTTAGAAAATACATTTTTAAAAAGATCGATAGATTGTAGATTATAGACGCTCGACAGAATTTTTAAAATGACGTTTAACGTCGAACTTAGAATTTTTGAAGTAAAACTTCTTTAGGCACGCTTGACTTGAGGAGTAAGCTGGTAAATGCCTGACGAAATCGTTTAGGGAAGTGCATCATCGCGAACGAAATCGTTTACGGAAGTGCATCATCGCGAACGGTGCGTGATCGTTCGAGGCGAACGGTAGTTGAGAGGCAGATATAAGTTAGTGAAGATAGTAAGAGAGAGAGAGAGAGAGAGTTACGTTGGAAGTTGAGAGGGAGATATAAGTTAGTGAGTGCGACAAAGACGGAGCATTAATCGAAACTCTTTTTTTTGGACAACTATTTGACGTTCAAAATGAAAACAATTGTTTTTGTATCAAAAAAACATTTCATCGAATTTTGCTGCATTTTGTAACGGGAAATAATGTAGGTTAGTTAAAATATCCTTTTAAATATATTATAAATTATGCTAATAAATATATATGCATATTTTGCCTATTAATTAATTAAAAAAAATATTTTAAACATTTCGTCTTTGTAGATATGTGCTACAGAGTGAGGTTATATTCTGTTCGATAAACTTTGAGACGAACCGACTGCATATTAATGTTCGTTTATGAATTTAACATGAGCAAATTTGAGGTATTTACGCATTATTCTTAATAAATATATTTAAAATAATTATGGCAGGAAGAAGTTTTACTTCACTCGTGTGGTCTAAAGCATACTCGCTTTTCTGAAAATCTAAATGATTTCTTTCTTGTACAAGAATTGTTTATAAATTTCAATTTTTTACCAATATAAAATTATAAATAAAGAATATCATAATTATGAACTTTTTTTCATCGCCTTGATCAACATATCTTGACCAAATTTGTCTAAAATCTACGATCTACGAAATGTCCCTGCGTTATATTGTGTACTATATTAAATCTAGTTATTCAAGTGAAGCACGTCTCATACCGATAACTGAAACTTCTCCGCTTCTACGTGCGCTGTGGCCTTGTTTGTTGCGTGCCCAGCAAGTGTAGACGCCAGCGTCATTTTTCTTCTGTACGGGTCCGATCTGTAGGGTGCCGTCTGGAAGGACTTTTTGGCGCAGGTCGTCCGGCAATTCCCGCCCGCCACGTTCCCAGTGTATCTCTTCTATCGGGTAACCGGCCACCGGACATTTCAGCGACAAGGTTTCCCCTGCCACGGCTGTGACTTTCGGAATCAGGCGAATGTATGGCATACCTGAAGGATTCAAGCAGATTTCCTTTTCATTGTATTTTTATCGAAAATCACAATTCGGTGATTTAAATCATTCAAAGAATATCATGTAAGCAAAGATGCATAAAATATATGTTTTATAACACGACTTTCTTTGAAGAGTGCCACCTATCTTGGTTATAAAATGTATAACAATGTCCCAAAATCAATAAGAGATTCCAAAGATTTTGATAAAAAGCTGAAACAATATATAATTAATATAGTTCCATATTCTATAAATGACTTGCTATCGGATTAATAAATATTTTAACATGTTTTAACTGTGTACTGACGTTTTATATAAGGGCGCAACAAATAAACATTTATTATTATTATATGAAAAGAGTGAAAGTTTATAAAAAATACATAAAACATAATCGCAAAAAGATCTGAAAAATATTAAACACATCTTTGAAATCAAAGAGTAGGTATTGTAAGTAAGCAATGTCCTAAGTCGTTTAGGAAATAACTATAATTCTCAAGGGTGGATCTAGATTTTTCGAGGCTTGTGGTTTATTAAAGTCCAATGGGGTCCTAGATTAAGAATTTTTAAATTTTGATTTAAAATTCATTTTTGATAACATCAAAATTCAAGAGGAAACTCGGTGACCTGACCAAACAAATAGTCAAAATTTACCCAAAAATTGAAAACACTCACTTATGATATTAACTATTTTTTACTATACGATAAGAGATCACGGTTAACGCAAAAGTATCAAAAATGTATTTTAAAAGATAGATAGATATTTATTTGGTCAGTTGAGACATACATCTATTTGACACGTCAACGAAATACAAGATAAAATTATAAAGCTATCAGCCACATAAAAATTCATTAACACTATAAAAGGCCCGTTCTCCTAAAAAATGTTTAATATTTTTCTTAAAAAGTAATGAGGTATTGTTTTTCAGCCTTTCAGGTAATTTATTATAAATATAGGCTGAATAATTTTCTGGACAATATTTATAAATGCCTTTTGTTGCCAACGATAGTTTTATTAATAATTAATAATAATTCAATTATCCGAAATGCGAATAATATAAGATCAGAATCATATCAAAATGAGCTCAGAGCTGAGTGTGTGTATTGTGCTGTGCAATGCTACATGACTCCTGAGCTTGCATGATGACAGTTCACACCTCTGCAGTCTGCACGTATACGTTCTCTGGTCTGCACTCTTGTGGAGATAAGAGGTCCATGGTTAACGCAAAAGTTTCAAAAATGTATTTTAATAATAATTCAATTATCCGAAATGCGAATAATATAAGATCAGAATCATATTAAGATGAGCTCAGAGCTGAGTGTGTGTATTGTGCTGTGCAATGCTACATGACTCCTGAGCTTGCATGATGACAGTTCACACCTCTGCAGTCTGCACTCTTGTGGAGCGCACGGAGCCAGCTCCTAATAAAGAGTCATGTGGACACTGTTTTCTGTTTTTTTAAAAAATGAAATGGAGAAACAAATGCACTGACCGTAAACATTGAGACGTGCCGAATGGCTGGTGCGTCCGGCACGATTCTCGGCTGTGCATGTATACTCTCCCCCGTCTTCCACCATTACATGGCTGATATTGACATGACTGATGACGTCACCATGCACGGTCACATATTGCCCAATCATAAATCTGAAACAATAAGCCTAATGAAATACATGATTTTCAATTCCGTATTACAATACTAGAGTCTACAGGGTATATCACAGAAAACCAGGGAAACATAGGGAAAAGTCCATTGTGAAAATTAGTTAGGATCAACGATTACTTTGGCCACATATGAGAATGGGTACCATGGTAACGCTGACTAACCATTATTTAATAACAATAATTGCTAATAATGAATAATTAAAAAAAAAAAAATTGGTTGTCTGTAAAGTCAGTTTACGGACGATAGTTTTACGTGATAACGTATTCCGTAATACATAACCTAAATTTATATAATAATTATAATATTGCATCTTTCGCTTCAAATTTAGGTAAATTTTATTTATTAAATTACTCACCACCTATAAAAATAATTTTTATTAACTTTCTTTCTTTCGTATTTATTTAAGTCTCAAAGATTAGCTGTCATAATATTTTGAAAACAATTGTTTCACTGTTTATATAAAATTCCAAAACCTACTTACAATATTTAAGTATTTTCATACGTCAAAAAATTGATTTTTAACTATAAAAAGTACACTATTATTATATAAAAAACAACTATGGCATGTATCTCTTTTGCGCATGCGCCGATTTTCCCCAAAAAATTTACAAAAATTTCTAGTAAAAATAGATAGAGTAAAAACCGTTTTAAAAACTATATTATTATTATATAAAACATCATTATAAGAGATATATTCTTTTACGCATGCGCCGATGTTCCCCAAAAACAATAGGCCACTTCATATTTGCATATCAAACATCCTCCCAAAATTTGGTTTCAATCCGCTTATCTTTGGTGTCGGAATGATAAGAAATGTCAAAAGTGACGTTTGCAACTGTCAAAGTATTATGTTCTAATAATAATTAGTTATTCCAATACTTAACTTAGAAGGCGTTGCATTTCACAAAATACTAATGTCAAAAAATTGAATTAAACATTAGAAATGCAGCCGTTTTCATGTTAAGACAAGACATACGTTATCTTCTAATTTCCATGTACGGCAAACAAAGACGACCGACCGCGTCGTGCCATGCATTAGACAACATTGCATTTATACAGCTATTTTTCTATATAAATTTGTATAAAAAAACTGTTTAGGCAAATTCTGTTATACGAAATCTATGTAAAATGTTCTCCTCTTTCGTTTAAGACTGGTTTCAAACCGATCTGATTTAAATTGAGCGAGCAATTAGCAAAAAGCACGCACAGGGTCAGGCGGAACGTTACGCGTTACGAACGTTAGAAACGTTACACTTTTTCGTGCATGCAGCCGGTGTTTTATCAATTTATAAGATTGGTGATTCATCAATTTATAAGACGTTATCACGTCAAAAATCAGTTATTTAGAAAATATTTTTTTTATTAATAATGAAACCAAACAAACAGTTAAAATAAAAATTAAAACAAATGTTCAAATAAACCTTCATTTTGATTAAGCAGTATAGCTTAATCGGTTATAAAAACTTTGTCTCACTTTGTCTAACATTACAGGAATCACATTGAAACGTACTTCGGCGATTTTGTCTTTAAGTTCATCCAGATTGTGCCACCATCTCCTGTAGATTTCATTATGTATAGAGGGCAAAGCAATCTCTGATCTTAACTAATTTGTACTGTGTAATTTTCCCTATGTATGGTTTCCTGTGATACACCCTGTATGTATATCTAGTGTCGTAAGGCGAGATGCGATATTATGCCTAAAACGAGTTGCAGTTTACTTGGACTCTATAGCCAAAACGTTACTACTACGGTATGGATTTGTTAACAGTGTTAAAATAATAACAAAATATTTTTGTTAAACTTCATATGCATTCTCCCTTTTTAATGGGGAGATTTGATTAAAAATTCGATTATCCATCTTAAATTATGTAGGCAACTGTTGCATTTTAAAACAAAACAAGTGTACGAGCACGGTTGCTGTGCAACCAACATAACATCTGCTAGCGAGCCGGGATAGGTCAACATTATTTAATACAATAATAATTCTAATTGCAATAAATAACAAAACACAATTGCCAGTACACAAAACCGCAGTTTATTTCAAACAAAACAATGTAATGATAACGGTCAACAACAAATACCGCATTGCTGAAAAACGGACATGTCATTGTTTTAGTACAACAGAGATGGGATTAGCGGTCAGTATAAACAAAGGTAGGTAAAGCTTAAATAAAATTATCTGCGGCAGATAAATTAAATAAATATTCGACTAAATAACGTAGCATCATAATTTCAAGCGCATAGTCATAACATTGGTATATTATTCTAATGTGAAATTTCTTTAAAAGTACCAACCTAGTCAAACTATAAATGGGTTCAATTTATCCGTTCCATAATTTACTAGAAAACTATAACGAATTTAATACTTTTCTGTCCGTTGTTTCAAAGCCTAGATATTCTGAGTGTCACCAAATGTAATAAATAATAAATAAAATTGCAGAAGTTATATTAATAATGATTAAAAATTAATTAGAAGAGACGTGAATTCAATGCTACAGCGACGGTTTCCAGATGAGAACAACTTGAAAATTGAGATCACAATTTCTGTTTAGAACAATGTGTCTATGAGTTGGCGTTGCTGTCACAAAATCTTGGTAAAATATCAAACTAATTTCAACGATATTGGCATAATCATGAAATCATAAACAAACAGTATGTATTAACTACTGAGCTCTATTATCTGAACTTTGAATAAACTAACTTGTACTATGCCATAATATATAGACACCAGATTTAAGCATTTAATTATTATAGATCTAGGATAACTGATGTAATATCATTGATTTCCTGGTCTTCAGTGTTAATTTTGATAACTTTTTCATTTACTTATAGTTTACAATTTCATCTTTATTGGACCACAAACAGAGTAAATTCAGGGTACCATTGGATAAGCCGAATCCAGTTACCTACATCTTCTTATATTTCTCTAATCATATCGCTATTGCAGCGTTAAGGGGATTGCCTTGGATATACTTTTCGTATTTGTTCCTGTTTCCGGCTAGTCTCAGAAGCTGACTTAACATTTTCCCACAAGTCATAGTCACCTTCACCATCTCCTCTTGTTGCTTACAGAAATCTTAACTTTACGAATTGGGATTCCTACAAAACTGCTGCTAATCAATTGTGACGATTGACAACATCATCGTATATGGACAATTATCTATTATGTAAAGTCAAAAAACCAAAGAATTTACCAAAGTACAATTCGTGCCAATTGAAAGAAACTCTTGGATAAACTTTTTTCGGGAATCTAAAATCTTCCAACGACCAACGGGTACAATGATCCATAAGGTACTCTCAAACAAATCCATGAAATTAATCATATCTGGAAAAAAGATTCTCAATCACATGGAGGAGACTTACTTCTCTGAGGTTAGATTCAAGTAAATCAAATGAACTTGCATGGTTCACGGGTGACTCCAAAGCCTCGGTTGATACTGGATCCGGCTGTATAGATCAGATCAGAATATATTTTTTCTTGGGAGGCCATATAGCCTAGTCAAGAACTATTCTATGTATTTTTCTCAAGAATTTCAGTTCTTGACTAGGCTAATACCACTATTCAGGCTGAACTATGTGCTATCACAGCCTGTATATAAGAAAATAAAAACAGGGCTTATATCACTTCTTCAGGGCATTTTACATATATATAAGTGATTGGTCGACTATCTCTTATACATAAAAGGGCAGTATAACATCATATAAACTTTATACAACAGTATTTTCAGAGTAATTCAAAAGTAAATATTTGTTTTTTTGGTATGTTTTATTTTTTTCAAATAATAGTTTCAGCACGTTCAAGTAAAATAATTAAAATTGTTTTCAAACAAACTGTTGAATGACCTGAATATGTTAGTGATTCAGGATATTCAGCTGTATATAATATGTACGTATTTTGTTCAACAAAGGAAGGTTCGGAGAAACTAATCACAGTTACTATTTAGTTGAATGAAGTCGAACGATATTGAACCGCCGTACTTTCGTAACTCCGTCTCTCAGCCATTATCGAAAATAGTTTGAAACCATATTATAGTTTTGAACTGACGAGATAATATGACGTAGAAAATACTGCTCTACGTTCACTTACAATAATTAACTTAAATGTTCATACATTTAACGTAAGTTTTTCAAAATTTCTGATTTAATTCTTGTTATTACAAAAATAATGAGACCGCGGAGAAATCAGAACTAATTAATAAAGTAAATAATTTTTTTTAATATACCACGTTTTTAAAACGAAGGTTGCGTTTCGACCCCTCCCTCTTTGGGCCATATAATATTTATATTTTTTTACGATGAATTTTTGTTTTTACTAACTAAAAAGAAGAAAATAATAAAATAAATAAAAAACATTTTTAATATATACCACGTTTTTAAAACCAACTAAAAAGTATAAAATATTTTTTTTAACTTGTAGAATTTGAAACGAAAAACGTGGCTTCACTCGTCGAAAATGTATGTCATTAAGCCCTAGATACACAATCTACTATTGTACAAGAAAAACCAAGCACAGGACTCTTCTTTTAATGCTAATATAGCTTCTATAAAAGGAACTGAATTTCTTTTATAAAAAAAGTGAATTGATTGCTTTGATCATTTTCCACTATACTGCGACTGTATGAGCGGAAACGTACATAGGAATCAGGAATACACGTCGTACAGTTCACAAAATAAAAAAATAATACGATATACAGTGTAAACTCCATTTAACGTCACTCGATATAGCGACAAACTCCTTAAAACGTTCGAAATTACTTAACTCTAGTTGGTTTACCTTGCTGCTCATACAATGATACACTCTAAATAACGACACATCCACTCTAAATAACGACAACAATACGTCATCATTAAGCAATAAACAGTACTTGTTTGTTATTTTGTTGCTTTGTTGTCGGCATCATGCGTATCGATGATTCTTAGAAATTCGTTCTTTTTTGTTGGGATTATCTTTCATATGTTTAGCTCAGCTGCTTATCGATAGGTTATCATATTCTTAGTTGCCTACAAACTTGTAAACTGTGAACATGGCGAGTAAAAGAAAATCTTTGTGTATTGACGAAAAAGTTTTATTAATACGCGCAATAGAGGCGGGAGAAGAGATAAGTGATGTTGGAAAACGCTTTGGATTCAGATTTTATAAATTATAAGTAAATACATATTATACTTAGTAAAAAAATATTAATTCTCTCCGTTTAACGCCAACTCTCAACAACGTCACAAAATGCACAGTCCCTTGAGTGTCGCTTTATAGAGTTTATACTGTATTTTCAAATTTATGTTTTAAGTATTTGATTTTTGTATATGACGGATATTACCTTTTGGTTTCTTAATACGTTAACAATGCTTAAGACAGCAAATTTTTGAAAACGGTCGATTTCGAAAACGTTAAATAAGAAAGTGTTGAAATAACATTTTTTTAAGAATTTGTGTTATTGTAAATCACCGCATTTTTAAGAATGTACTCACATTTGTGTAGTTCAGAGGTTCCCAAACTTTTTTGTCTCGTAGACCACTTGCCATGTTTTTCGGTTTTGGGTAGACCCCCTGCTTTACTGATATTAATTTTTTGCAAATTCATTAATTTCAAATGTATTTTTGACAACCGGTATAGTGCTACTCACTTTGAACGATTTAAATTTAAACGGTAGTGAAATGTAGTGTGAAATGTCTAGTTTTATACATTTATTAATTAGAATCAAATTAAAACGAACCAAATTAAAATTTAATTTCTGTTACATAAAATAACTAAGCAAAAAATAAATGCTTTTAGTGTGAGGGATGAACCTGATGCTTTAATAATAAATTTTCAACGTTTGGCATCAATTTAGTTAGATTTAATCTTAAATCTCTTCGGTTAACGATGTCCAGTTTGTTTCTTTTTTTGTTAGGAGATTCACTATCGTTAACCCCCATTTTCATTTCATGGACCCCCAATTTTTCTTCCCCCTGATATGGACCCCTTGCAAGTTGTCGTCGATATAGACCACTTTGGGAATCACTGGTGTAGTTTATACGTCTCTATTAAAGAGTGTAATCTCAGTATTCGATATTGAAATCATAACCTGCTATCGATGTGTAAATCCAGTATTATGTATGTAAGGTTAGGTTGGTTCAAATGGATGAAGGAATCTTGTATTCAGCAGGTATAGACTTATATGAAAACTTATTCGCATAGGTAGGTTAATACAAATTTTATATACCAATGCTAGAGGCCCCATACTTCGTAATGCATAGTTTCTAATCTCTGAAAAGACTTTCCCCTAGTAATAGTCGTAAAATTTCCAATTTCATCGAAATTTCTCTAAATTTGAATATTTGTCGAAATATTAAACAATCATTTAATGTTGAATGACACACTGTAAGTGCAATAGTACTAAGCTTACAGTGACTTAAACCATTCACATTGACGTCGTCGACAAAGATATAATATTGTAACAATAAACATTATAATTGTTAAGCTTTTATTAACTTTATCCGAAATGCGGATAATATAAGATCAGAATCGTATTAAAATGAGCTCACAGCTGAGTGTGTGTATTGTGCTGTGCAATGCTACGTAACTCCTGATCATGTATGATGACAGTTCACACCTCTGCAGTCTGCACTCTTGTGTAGTGCGTACTGTTTAGTGTGAACGACCAGCTCTGAGCGACTCTTTTTCGTGAGCGGAGCGCACGGAGCCAGCTCCCAATAAAGAGTCATGTGGACACATCACTAAAGATAACAAACTATCTGAACTACACTGTTTAAAAATTTAAATAGATAGCTAGTCTGTGAGCGTATTGTAGATAGTTTTTCGCAGATCCACGGGGGGGGGGGTTTCGGGTTCAAACCCCCCCTTCCAGAGAATCAAAAATCCCAAATTAAAAACTTACTGCGTGATAAAAAAAAAGTTTTTCATGTTTTTCATGAATTCTCCGCAAAAGGAGTAAAAATTTTTCAAGACCCCCCCTTGCCGTAATCCTGGATCCGCCACTGGTTTTTCGACTTCGCTGGCGTTGAGATAGTACAGTTTAGTTCGTAGTAGTCGACTAGGTATTTCAATCTCATTTGAAATGAACGTACCTATTTACCCATATCGGTATCAAGGGGTTTGACGCAATTCATGTAAATCGCCCCAAATTCCATTGGCAGCACTGATATTCAAATTTCTATGTAATATTTGTATAGATCGCGTACCACACCTTCCCCGTGCCATACACATGTTTTATAACTCTGTACAGCCTACTGGATCACACAATTGTAGATATACCTATAGGCGGTGTGCACGAAGCCTACTAGCGCCGCTAGTGGGCAATAGAGAATTATTGAACTCACTTTTTATGGAAATCGCGACATGTTTCTAAGGTGATAAGTCAAAAACTTTAGTTGGCCATGATGTGTCAAATAAAAAATTTAATAAGTAAAACTGATGTTAATTTTATATAGATACCATAAACTTCTGATTGAAAACTATTATATAAATAGCATAACACAAAAGGTATGTGAAAATTATTTATTTATCAATTATGCAGACGTATAGGTACGATATAGGTCAAACGGATGAACGGATTAAAAACCAAATTTTGGGATGTTGTTTGGTATGGAAATATGAAAAGCCTTATTGTTTTTGGAGAAAATCACATGCACATAAAAATGTATTTGCAGCCGGTTTTAAATTTTGCTCTAAATATACCACACATTTTTTTAAAACAATTCCACCGTTGATCAGATTATCTATTCATTTTGTGGTCATCAGCCTTGAACTAGTCATTAACACATAAAAATTACCGTTCAATTGTTATTTTAAATATTAAAAAAATACAACAAGAAAACAATACTTGATAAACGTCATCATAGAGATATTAAAAATAAAATCCAAATGCGTAGTTAGGTATCACAATGCTCACTAAAATCTGTTTTTATATTAAATGATATGAAAGAAATCAAACTATAAAAAGCGTGCGAAAGTAGGTAATTATTTTTTCATTTATTTTATATTGTTTGTCTTCTTAATTTACATAAACTTAATAATTTTTGCAGAGAATAATAAATAAATAAGTTTGGTATAACTAAATGTTATTTTAAAAAAATGACATCACTGTTCATTACATTTATCATTTTGTTATTCACTTTACAACACTTTGTTATGTCATCTATTAAATTTTTTTTTATTATAGTCAACTTCTTGTTTTGTCAGCAAAAATAAACCATTTTATCACTTTTTTTAATTTGTTGATAAATAATAAACATTTCCTTTGAACCACTTAATATCATAATGCATAATTTTTTCTATAGTAGCATCATCAACAAGGTACGTTAGCAGTGTTTGTCTTTTGTCAATCCGATTGTCAATTGTCCAACACAACGTATCACCTAGAGCTAACTTCCGATGACTGTCGTGACAACAGTTCACTTGGTTCAAAAACGAAATCACTTCACAACTTGTTGATTCGACGAAACATCGGATTTCTTCCATTAATTCCAAAGGAAGACTGATTCCATTTATGATTTCGATGACGAATCTCACTACTTCATCTTTTTGTGCTCCATTAAATTCAGATATTTTCTCAAATCTGCGTCTTAAAAGATCCGAAGACCATAACTGTTGACAAACTGCATTTCTTGCCAGTGAAAACAACGTCGGAACTCCCATTTTACGACAGCTCTATTGGCGTAATTTAGAAAACTATGTTTAAAACGTTTCGAATTTAAAACACAGAGGTTATAGTGCTTCAGAAAATTAACAATAAAAACACAGTTCTGTGACAGACACATATTTGATGTCTATTTTTACGACTTTAAAAATACATTTTGAAAGTTATTTCGATTAGATATTATTAAAGTATGCGAAGAAAACAAAACAGCAGGTATTGAAGGCAACTTTTCACTTTTCTGACACTACTGAACATAAACAAAGTATTTCGTGTACGTTTATATATTTGTTATTCTTTAAATAATATACATAAATTACATTTACGAACAATAGAAGATTATATCTAAATGCAGTGGTGGAGTCACATCGGTGTCCGCATGAAAGTTCGTCACAGGTGACATTCATTTGTTTTGATTTATAGAAATATTAATTACTAGCGGACCAGCCCGGTTTCACCTCGGGTGCAAAAGAGCGAATGGGGAATGGAGGGACATGAGTATGCACATTCATCTTAGTTTACCATGATGAATGTTGTGTCCAAATTTCATAATGATCGGAGTTACCCTTCAAAAGTTTTTGTCGTTAAAAAGCAGTATTTATACATTTTTAAGTAATAAATTTTTTTTAAACAATAATTACTGCAATTAATAAAATATAATAAATATTTAATTGAAAACACTGTAGCAAAATTATTTTTATATGGGTATACCTATAGTTGTAACAGTTTTCAAGTGAGCTTTTAATTAGATTTATTTAATTTTAATTAGTCGTAATAAAATTTTTAAAAATTGAAATGTAAGCCTTAGAAGAAAGCAATGTAGAAAATAAAAAAAATAAAAATATATTTGCTGACGTGGGGCTTGAACTCAAGACTCTGGTATTAAGAGCCTTACGCTCTACCGACTGAGCTATCCGGGCTTGTGAATGTGAGGCGCAATATTTAGTTAAGGCATTTCATCTGATAATGTTTGTCGGGCGGACTAGTTTTGAGATACATCTTGCAACATTTTTCATTGATGTTCCGCTCCAATTGGTCGTAGCGTGATATTATATAGCCTATAGCCTTCCTCGATAAATGGGCTATCCAACAAAAAAAATCAATTCGAACCAGTAGTTTGTGAGATTACCGCGATCAACCAAACAAACAAACATACAAACAAACATACAAACAAACAAACTCTTCAGCTTTATATATTAGTATAGATGACTCCAACACTGTCGATTTTAATGAATACCTAGTATACCTCTTATCGAAAAATTTGCCATCACTATATAGATTATCTCTACAGATATAGTATATCTACGTATAGATATAGGTATGAAAATTCAATACAAAATTTGACAAATCAAACGTCAAATCTAGCCGGAAGAACTGTTTTAAAATCGCAACCTACGCATAACTTTCTCGTTATGTTTTGATTAGTTATAGAATGTTTTCCAAACATTGATTGATATCTTCCTTTGACTTTATACTAGGGTGTGCCATTTTTAGGCGACTTTTTTTTTCAATAAAAAAACAGGCTGAAAACCTTCGAAAATGTGAAAAAAAAGTCACACCAAAGATGAGTTCTTAATATTAAGTAATATTAAGAGGTGCCTGTTCCGAATTTTCCATTTTCCATCTAATAGGAAAAAAATCATTTTTTTGCTTATTTTTGTAGTTTAACAATAAAACAAATATAGTTACATCATTTACTTTTGATAGGACTTTATAATTTCTATTAAGTCTCAAAATTTCCATATACTTACAGATGAGAAGATTTTTTTTAATTTAAACTTTTCTTGAACCCAATTCATAAATACCTTTTGTTTAACCGTTAATCGAATAAAATATTATCTGAGACGTAAATTTTTTTTTTATTTCCTGATTTTCATTTTCTGATTAAAATTAATTTTTAAGACATAAAAAAAGTCATCAGTATTAATCTAATAAACTAAAAGTCATAATTTTATATATTTCGAACTTTAAGTTTAAATATCTTCAGTAGGGTTCACTCTATGAAAAAATATATTGGAGATTTTTTGTAGAGCGTTCAATTTCCTGTTCAATTCCCTGTGAGAATCATATTCGGGGTTATTTTTACAATGCTTTATTGTTAAACTACAAAAATAAGCAAAAAAAATGATTTTTTTCCTATGTTATTTAGATGGAAAATGGAAAATTCGGAACAGGCACCTCTTAATATTAATATTAAGAACTCATCTTTGGTGTGACTTTTTTTTCACATTTTCGAAGGTTTTCAGCCTGTTTTTTGTTGAAAAAAAAGTCGCCTAAAAATGCCAAAATGGCACACCCTACTTTATACATACGAATTTTTAAATTTAATGTAGGTAATAGGTACCTATATGTATCAGAATATCTGCATTTCGTTGATCTATATATTTTTTAAACAACCTATTATATTTAACTAGCTGTTACACGCGATCGAGATGAAACACGGATTCATTCCCATTATTTGGCATAGTTACTCCTTTTTCTACAGAGATCCCCCTAATAAATTTCAAAATTGATGACGTTCACGTGATCAACGTCCTGACAAACCTTGTTGATTTTTAGACTATTTACCTCTTTTCACTTCTCTGAAGGGGCTGTTTTTGAAAAAAAAAAAAACACGAGACACGTGTTTATTTATTTGTTTACAGGAGTAATCCTGCGCACTTTCGAATTTATACATCCTATCTTATATGATTCCTTCAAGCAAATAACCCTCGTCACACCCTTTTAAGGGTTGAATTTTCAAAAATTCGTTCTTAGCGAATGCCTACGTCATAATAATTATCAGTGTGCCAAATTTCAGCCCAATCCGTCCAGTAGTTTGAGCTGTGCGTTGATAGATCTGTCAGTTAGTCATTCAGTCAGTTAGTTCATCAGGCACGGTTTCCTTATATATATTTATAGATAATTTAAGTTTGTTCAGTCAGGTTTAAATTTTACCAAACATTCGAATCCAGGAACTTTTGCTGCTGAAGTAGGATCTACTAAATTCAAAATCTTTTGTATACATTCATAATAAATTATATTGTTATTATTATCTGTTTACCTGGAGAACATTTATTTCCTGAAAAAAACGCAGTCACTGATTCATCTGAAATATTTATTATTCTTAATCATATTACTTGTCTAAAGAATTGGGTAGGAAAATAAATGTTTCACTTATATTAGTCATGAATTGTAATTTTAAAAACATGTAAAAACAAATAGATAAAATTTCTAATTTTAAACCAACAATACGTTTATTACTCACTTCAAATCAATTAGTAAAATAGTAGTGATAAAATAAAATAAAATTAGTCTATGGTAACTTAATTGTCATAGATGCGTAATCTTCCTGCTGAGATTTTATATCTGTACGATAGCTTTAAACTGGCGGCTTCGCTCGCGCTAACGCCACTTAACAAAAACCTGATCGTAGCTGGGGAAAAAAGTATCTTATATCGAAGAATCTCGTTAGAGATTCTTTTCTGTGCTAAATGCCGACGAATCTCTAACAGATTCTTATACATTGATTTTGCCTCTTTCCCATATAACGCCGTGTATATGAGGCCAGTTTCCAAGTTTTTTAGTTAGACTGATGAAAATTCTGAAATCATGTTTTCTCGTCTATGTCGCTATATCAGTTGTTGATGCCTTTGAATTTAAACAATGATATATAATAAAGTCTTTACCAATTACGATTTATTTTAATTATTTTCTAATATTTGTTTTTAAATTCCAATATTCCACAATGGGAAATAATAAACACATGAAGAAGTAATCGATCAGCCCGAAACTCGAATTCTAGGTTCCAGTCAGCGTTACTTACTAGTTAGTAAGTTGCTGATGATGTCATACTTAAATGGCGAAACGTCAAATTTATTAAAATTAAATTAATTTTTATCAATATTTCCAACTTTCTACGATTTATCTTATTATTATCTATTATTTTTACTAATTTCACAGAATTTGTTCATTAATAAACGTGAAATAGAAAGGAGGATATTTTTTAATATAATAATTAATATCTGTTTACATACTATAGAACAACACAATAATGCAATTAATATTCGTTAATTAATTAAAATATTTTCTTGTTCCTATATATAAATTAAGTGGTTTATGTGCTTATTTTCAAGCTTCTTTATTAAAAAATACCTATATTAATTAAAATTTTCACCGAGAACCACATTTTTATCAGCTAATATTTATATACCTTTTAACAATATTAGTTTTCTAGTTCACGTTAATTAATTAATAAAATGATTGAAATAATTATCTTCACGTTTTAACATAATATCTCATATACAGTGAATTACATTTAAAATGCAATATACGTGGGTTTTGTTGATATGGTAGCCATGGAATTATAAATTAGAGATTCGTAAAGAAAAACTATTCCAAAATTATTATATTAAATAAGCGCTTTCGACATTTACAGCCATCTTCAGATAATCAAATGAGCTATTAATTAGATTTATTTAATTTTAATTAGTCGTAATAAAATTTTTAAAAATTGAAATGTATAAGCCTTAGAAGAAAGCAATGTAGAAAATAAAAAAAAAATAAAAATATATTCGCCGACGTGGGGCTTGAACTCAAGATCCTGGTATTAAGAGTCTTAAGCTCTACCCTTGTGAATGTGAGACGCTAATATTGCAATATTTAGTTAAGGCATTTCACTTGATAATATTTGTCGGACGGACTAGTTTTGAGATACATCTTGCAACATTTTTTATTGATGCTCCTATTGGCCGTAGCGTGATATTATATAGCCTATAGCCTTCCTCGATAAATGGGCCATCCAACAGAAAAAAACATTTTCAATTCGAACAAGTAGTTCCTGAGATTATCGCGTTCAACCAAACAAACAAACAAACTCTTCAGCTTTATATAGATTTGAACGTATACTGTACCAAAGAATTCGAAACAACCAAATTATTGTAAACTCGGACGTTGTGCTCATAGCACTTTTGTCCCGTCAACATTTCTTAAAGCACACGTTCAGTATAATATAATGTGCTGTACTTATAGAATAGTTCTATAGAACCCCGCTTCCATTCATTCACACGCTCGAGGGATTGCTTTCAGGGGCGGCCATGTTGAACATAGCTCTTTAATGTAATTTTACATACACTTATATCGTGTGTTCTCTAAAACTTATCACTATTTATGTCCGAATGTGATAAAACCTCGACCAATTTTTTTCAGACTATATATTGACAAAAAAATAATAAAATTATATATCAATATTTCTCTATAGATGACGTTTCGATCCGGATTTGGATCTTCTTCAGAAATAATCTAAAAAATATAAAAATTAATTCAAACTCCATTCTATTAGAAAATATAAGTAGATATAGGTACTATTATTAATATTTATACTTTTTAGGTTATTTCTGAAGAAGCTCCAAATCCAGAACGAAACGTCATCTAGTGAAATATTGAATTATAATTTTATTATTTTTGTGTCAATATATAGCCTGAAAAAAAATGGTCGATAATTTTATTTATTTGAAGAAATAGGTTTTATCACATTCAGACATAAATACCTACTCTTCCCAAAATACACGATCGCTTTCCATCATGGAATTTACACACACAAACAACAAAGTAACCTCTAAAATGGCGCGGGAAAATAAATTAATATCGTCTTGGCATCGACGCAATTCTATGCACGCTGAAACTTGCATCATCATCACCGACTCGGCGTCGTGGCTCGCCGACCAAAATGGGATTCGAGATTCTGCATCGCTGCAAGCCGCAACTGATGCCAAATACGTGATTCAGTACTACTGCACACACTGCTACTTGCATCATGAAAACATAAGAGCCGATGCCTGCATCGCAGCTAACATCAAGGTGTGTAGATCGCTTTAGAACACGCTTTAGCTACTGCGCATGCGGGTGACGGTTTCGAAAGCGTTTGCTGGCTGCTTGGAACGAACCTATGTCACTGAAATGAGCCCGTTGGACACTCGACACTCTGTAGAAGATACGTGTGAAGTAATGTTAGAGATACGAATATATATACATTCATCTTAACATTTGGTTCACCATTCAGCAGCGGTCTGCCTTCAGTTAATCCTCGCGATCACCGCTATATGTTGCGGTGAGACTCCACAATGGCCTGCGGTGATATAACACATATGTATAATATTATGTATGTGTGTGTTTTCTTTAGTAGATTGTTGGCACAACTAACTTATAACATAATCATTGTTAAGAAAATGTAAGTTTGTTAAGCGATTATAATTTATACGAATTCTCTACTTCAACCGAGCGGTGTAGCGTAGTGGTGAGAGCACTAGACTCGCATTCGGGAGGTACCGGGTTCGAATGCCTGCTTCAGGTTTTTACTTAAAAATTGTACTATAATATTGTTGCGTGCTCTCTGTTGGAACGATAATGTGTTCCATAGAATGTTCTAGACAACAAACAACAATGGAAAGCAGGTAAAAACCCGACCTTCTTAGAAAGCAATGCATCTAAAAAAGGTTGAGATGCTTCTAGAACATTCGACAGACGGGGGACGAAGCTATAAAATGCGAGCGGAGTGGTTGGCAAGTCAGTCAGCTGGTTAGTTGCAGCGCGTACGTACAGTGGATTACAGACAACTGTGGCGGATAATCAGCCACCAATTTCTAGCCTCGTTTGCAGCGGCCTTAAGTCAAAATTTCCAGAATTACCCTAGGTGTAAAAAGCATATATTACAAAATTTACATCCACAAAGTTTATACGGTGGCTATAAATATACTTTTTTTAATTTAACAATAATTTAATTTTGTGACATATAAAATACAAATTTTAATTGTCTTCAAAAGATGGAAAATTTAAGAGTAGTTTGCAGATTTCGTTTCCTCATATTTTAGGGGAGATCAAAATAAAATGAGGTTGTTTATTCAATTATTAAATCACACAAATTTAATTTTCATTCAATCAGTGTGTGCAATTTTTTTTCTGCAACTGCGTTTCCAGGCTGTAAATTTAATGTCGCTCGCGAGTCACGATCGATGTAGGTGGCTGTATAGTTGTGTATGACATTCCTACATTAGAGGTCGTTGCACTTACATAAATAAAGCTGGATTTACACTATGTTTTTTCATTTTTTAGATAATTCCCTGGGCATTCACCAACACTTAAAAGTTTTGAGTCTATCTATATCAACATTAAACGATTGCAATAGGCAACAAACACGTAAAAATATTAAACTAACTGTACCACACACAAGCATATTATAGTCTCGCTTGTACATGACAAGTAATAGAACATTCTTTTTTTTGTGTTCTGTAAATTTAAAACTAGGTGGTCAATATTTTTTTTACTATTATGCATAAGTTTTTTTTAAATATATTTTATTTTAATTAATTATCTCGATTTTGAGGAGGTCAATTATTTATTTGTAATTAAACTAATACAAAATCACCTTCATAAATAGGATTATTATTTATTTTTCAAAATTTTCTTGATGGTTTTTAGTGTTCCGAGTAAAACGAAATATTTATGGAATTACTTCTGTATTCGTCCATCACGGTTCGGTTTTATGTGATTGAAGTTAACAATGCTCCATCAGTGATGGGCATTATGGCTGGTTTGAAGATAAAAAAGTCAGGGCTACTTATTATTTTCCAAAAAAAAAATTTATTATTTTCACTGTAAGCGTTTATATTATCAAACCAAGCATTTGTTATTGGCGAATATTTTAATGCGTGCTTCAAACAACCATTATTTTTGAGGTTTCATTGTGAACCTAACTTTAGAAAAATTAAATATAAAAAGAATATTTTTATGGAAAATTAAGTGGGAATTCTATTATTAATGTTTTTTCATTGATCGTTTGAACACTACAATAAAAAAATTAGGTCGAGATGGTTTTTCTCGAAAAAGAAATGACGCCGTCACCCCAAGTCATTGTTACAAGTCTTAAAACATTATTTGGGGCCCCTAATAATAGTGCACTAAATGGCTCTTTTCATCATAAAACACATACTAGCATCCTACTAGTTCATATTGAAGCCAACAAAAGAAACACCTAAAATTTTGCATAAATATACCTAAATATTTTGAATTAGTATCATTAGTATTGAATTAAACCATAGATTATAGACCGGAGCTTACCTTCCATTGGTCGGCAATGCAAATCCGTCCAGGGACCACGATATTTGCGGGGTGGGATTTCCGGTGGCACTGCACTTCAACGAGACAGCTGGTCCCGGCTGCAGGGTTTGCTCTATAAAACTGTATAGCAGAACAGGAGGAGCATCTGAAACAATATAGAAATAAATTAACCACAGTGTAACACGCACCCAACCCCCCCAGCTGTGACGACACTGACTCTTGTCGAATGTTATCGGTCTAACAATGACACACGCAGGTATTGCCAAATCCCTAAATTCTTAGAAATGCGATGCTGGTCGAGACGGGTTTGGAACATTCGAGAAAAACAAAAATATAGTCGCAGGTAGATTTGTTCCAGAATATTCGACCACGTGCTTACAGTGCACAAGACAGACACAGTTAAGACGTCATAGTGTTAACATATAGTGTTGTTCAGTCGCCAGACATAAATCAATTGAGTTCATATAAATTGCATAGAGCGCTTAGTAGATAAATTTTGTATATAGACGTGTTATAGTGTTTTGTGTACGTAGAGAGTCAGTAATGACTTTGTATTTTTATTTTATTACTTAGTTGTTTTCTGTTACGTTTTTATTGTTTTGTTTTGTTACATTTTTCAATAGAAGTACTTTTAGTTTGTTGTTTCTTTGTTGTGTTAACGTTTCATTATTGTAAATAAATATTTTCCACCACATCGAAGAACAGTTTCGTCACAATATTGTTGATTCGATTCCTTAAGGCTGCTGCACATGAGGATGGAACTTTTTCCTGCTTCATAGAATCGCGAGAATTTAAATACACCCATCCCCCGATTTACACGGTACTTGTTTTACACGTTTTCGCTTTTACATGGTTTTCCAAATAAGTTTTTTTTTTGTTTTTATCGCACGCTACTAAATGCTACTGTAATTGAACACATGCGCTGTGTACACATCTCACGGGGAATCCCGAGCTTATGTGCTGACTTGCTGCACATGCACACTATGTCTGTATTTCTTCGCATAAAATTAAAGTTTTATCTACGGAAAATTGTATTTGAGTGAAAGTTTCACAGTTTCAGAACCTGTCAATGCATTTTATTTTTATTTCTGTGTACACCTAAAAATATTGAAAAAAATCACATCTGTTAAATAGCAAAATTATGCATTTTCTGCAAGCTTTTCGATTTACACGGTTTTGACTTGAAATTTTTTAATTTTCGATTTACACGTTTTTCTCAGGAACGTATCTACCGTGTAAATCGAGGGATAGGTGTATAATCAAATTGTAACTGAAATAATAAGAATCAAAAAATTTATAAAAAATAAATTGAAAGAATAAAAGGCTTCACTCAAAATACAGTTTTAGAACACCTGTGCTTGAAAAAAAAAACATTTTTGCAATCAGTCATGCTTACATAATTATATATTTCAGCGATTGTTAAATCCTTTGAAAGCATTAATTCATTTAATAAATTGTAAAAAAAAACATATTCATATCAGCACGGGTTTATGAATCTGTGCGTGGATTCAAAGCGAATCAACTAATAAGCATTTGTTAAATAAAATTTTTCACAAAGGCGTAATCATTCCACACATGTACGGATAAAAACGAGAACATTAACATTGCACTATTTAATATATTAATTAAAAATATTATCTCTAATGTTTTCCAGTTTGTTCGAAAAATAAGACCTACATTTAAATGTTCAACGAAGTTATAACAGATATTTTAATCAATATAATATACGATGTCCCAACGAAAACTTGTATCCCAATAAAACTCGGCAAAAAAAAACGTTTTGACAAAAATTATTATGTCAGCCATTATTAATTTATCAGGCGAATAAATATTTATATTCTGACGATTTATACCTGCAGTAAACTTAAATCTGTTTGGTGAATTGAATTATCGCTATTTATTCGGAGGAATAGCTACCTGACGAACAAATCAACCTAATAAATAACACGTTCGGTGAATATGGCCATTACACTTTAAAAGCTTCTGATTGACGGACTTACGACAAAACGTTGTTACAACAATATGATTCCACTAGTGTGACCTGTGCGAATTATTCGCACTAAATAAGTATAATACTTATCACTTTACAAAATTATTTTTTAAATATGATTGCAGGTATTCAATTCGTTTCTAATTTTGCACACTGCTTATAACGTTCTTTTTTTTGTTGTATTACAATATGAAGCTCAGATGACAGATCGAAGAAATATTTTACTAAAATTGTCATATAGATTATAGAGGCGCAAGTAGCAAAAGCGTTGAGCTAAGCCGTCAGATGGCATCATGCAGCATTGCTGTGACGTTGTTCAGCGTTGCTCGCTGTTTCAAAATTATAGCCGTCAGATGGCAGTATGCAGTGTTGTATTACAATATGAAGGTCAGATGACAGATCGAAGTGTTGACGTTGTTTCAAAATTAAAGCCTTCAGATGGCAGACGTTGTTCAGCGTTGCTGTATTTTAATTAATTTACAAAAACAAAAGCAATAATACATTTTTTAGTTGTGGATGTCAGTAGAGCAAGCAATTATCTGTAAAATGATATTTAATTTATGTGGAGAAATTGTGAGGTTTTTCCAAAAAAGGGAGGCAAACATCTTTAACCTTAGCGTATTAATATATATGATTATAATCCTAAAAACTATTAATAATTCTACATAATCTACTTTGCCTTGCGGACACAAATGTGCGAAATCATGCTGAGATTTGACTGTTAAGTAAAAGTTATAAACCATGCAGGTTCGTTGTTTTTATTTCCATAATATAAGCGCTATAAAAAATTAACACCTCTCAGGGGAGCCGCGGCGCAATCTTAACGGCGTACTGTGTCTGTGAAATAGGTGTTATAAACAGGGTGAGCGTGTATATCAGATTAAATTAAAAATAATTTGCTCCAAGGAAAATATCTACAGGTCGTTAAAATGCTGCTCCAAACACGATACCTATATTACATAACCTACATCAGTGATGGCGAACCATTTTGAGAAGTGGGTCAAATTTTGTTAACTATTTTTTTAGTACTAGCTTGTGGGCCACTAAGACAGTGGCGTTACTTGGAAAGAATGAGAGGGGATGGTTAAATATTATTTCTAAACAACCATAATTATTTCTAAACTTTTTTTAGACGACACACGACATTTTATGATTTTGCAAAAGTTCCGACAGATTTTGGTTTTGAAAAATTACAAAAATCGAATTCTTTAATACAATTTTAAATTGAGAATACTTACAGAAAAAAATACGCTGAATTCAATAAGTGTAAGCTTACGTCTGTATCTCTTTTAATTTGGAAACTATACGGCCATTCGAATGTTTTATATGATTTTCTGAAAACTATAAACGCAAATAACTTCTAAACCAAAAGACATACAGACGTTTGTTTGTGCTCATTGGATTCAGCGTGTTTTTTTCTATAAGCATGATGATTTTGTAAAAGTTCCGACAGATTTCGATTTTAGGCAAAAATCGTATTTTTTAAAGGGGTATGCCTTGAAAAAATTGCAAAAATCGAATTCTTTAATATACTTTTGAAATTGAGAATGCTTACAGATAAATACGTTGAATTCAATAAGCGTAAGCAAACGTCTGTATCTCTTTTAGTTTGGAAACTACGGCCATTCGAAAGTTTTGTATGATTTTCTGAAAACTATAAACGCAAATAACTTCTAAACCAAAAGACATACAGACGTTTGTTTGTGCTCATTGGATTCAGCGTATTTTTTTCTATAAGCATAATGATTGTGCTAAAGTAGTTTTCGTCAAAAATCGCATTTTTTTAAACGGGTATGCCTTGAAAAAATTGCAAAAATAGATTTCTTTAATATACTTTTGAAATTTAGAAAGCTTATAGAAAATCAGTAACAACTCTTAGTAATGCAGTGTAAGCAGCAAGTCTTTAAGAGCGACGGTGGTTCACTGGTAGAATGCTCGTCGGCCTCGGAATTGTATTTTTTGTTTTTAGAATTGCAAATAACTTGATTGATTTATATTTTTTATTATTTTTAGAATTGCAAATCACTTGATTACTTTTTTTTATTCTGACTCACTTATCAAAACTTTTAATGTTTCCCGTTAACCTAGAATCTTGTTTGGCCGAAAATATTTAATAGTCTACACTTTACAGTGTCTAATGTATTTCCTAGTTATCCATCTTTGCTCACAGTCTATAGTCTATACAATATTCTAACCTTCAGTCGTCCAGTTCGCATATCCCAATTCTCTCATCCTTCCATTGTCCTGGCAGCCCAGTAACAATTCAATACTTTTCCAGGGTAATTCGATTGTTCATCAAAGCTTCAATAGACGCATCTAACAATGTGAATGGTTTCAATAGTTTGATCTATTTGCGATTCGATTGTATTGTTGCTCACGAACAATTGGTTTAATTGGAATTGAATGTAAATTTGTTTGTATCAAACGTTTCTTTGACATACACTATCAAACTATTTTAGAGATTAATTTTAGTACTTAATTAACAATGTTGAAAAACTGTCAAAACAATTTTTATGATCAAATAATTAAAATCAACTTTTAAAATGTTTAAAGTATTTCAGTTTAGCCTCTATGCCCGTATTTTATTTTCTGCTAGTGGTCCGTTCCGGTTTTACCCGGGTGCAAAAAAACGAATGAGGGCGGGGGGGGGGGGTCATGAGTTATCTATTTTTTACACCTTGGGTTACATTATTGAAGTTTTCGTAGGGATTCCTAGGGAGCCTATGTTACTCAGTGATAATGTAGCATTCTAATAGTGAAAAAAATTTTAAAATCGGTCTAGTAGTTTTTGAGTTTATTCATTACAAACAAAAATACAAATCTTTTCTCCTTATAATATTAGTATAATACTGGTAAAGAGTCGTTTGAATATAAAATATAGATACCATGTCTATAAGGTAACTATATAATATTATTATTACATAATGAGTTTAATTATCTAATACAATTGTCTGTTTTAGCTTTTTCTGAAATTTATGGAATATAAAGCCTCCACTACACACGTGGCCAGCACCGCCACTTACAGGCACTCACGATTGTGTAGAGGGCATATTCGTCGGTGCGTGGACATAATCGCCTGTAATCGGTTGATTGTCGGTACATCAAAGGAATGCGTGGCCAGCATCGTGCGCCCGTACACACAATCGGACCGGCACGATTGTGTGGAGGGCTAGGCAATCATCGCGGCGATGATAGGCACTTATTTGAGTGGCGGTGCTGGCCACGTGTGTGTAGAGGCATAATACACAATAAAAAATAAATGTTAATAGTTTGGTTTACGCATGTTTTTCGACTAACGTAAATTTTTTTAGTACTTCCAAGTTACTGCACACGTGAGAAAGGAACAGTTCCATAGTCCCAGCGGGTTGATCCTAGAGTTGGTGGCCGTAGTTGCACGCGCATATACAAACGTGCTTGCACTGTAGGGCCCCTCGTGTGTGGAACTAATAATGGCAGTGATGGGGCGAAGCTCTCTCTCTCTCTCTGTTCTATACCTACGTGTCTGTTGAGTGTTTACTGCACATTGAGAGGACAGCATATATATTGCTAGCAAAGATCGGGAAAAAGACTTAAACACCACACGGTGTAGACATATATACGTCTGTCTCACTTATTATACTCTGAGTGTCAAGCGAATGTCCGTGAATGGATGCGCGTCAGTTTGTACATGGAACTAAGTTGTAAAAGGGAGACGGCTTGCTCTTTTCCACTTACTATAATTGCCCCACTACAGACGCGACACTTACGGACAGCGGGTCAAGTAAAAAAAAGAGATAGAAAACAGTCATTTGCTGCCTCACGCTTCTACTTACGGCCACTAGCAATATAGAAGTTATTAAATATATATATATATATATATAAGGGTGTTAATTTTTCTCCAACAACAATAAACAAATTTGTTTCTCTGTAAAATATAAAGATTAGTTTATTACTAATTACAAGGGCTATTTACAATATTTACAAAGTTACCTGTAAAATATAAAGAAACGACAATTAAGTTTATTATTATTAATTCTCCTTTAATTCACTCAACGAAATCTATCTTTTAATTACTTCTATTATCTCTTGAAAATTATTTGTCTGTATCTCCAATTGTTTTTTAATATGTCAATTAATTCCATTTAGTGAGAGTTAATTGAAGTAGGCATATGTAGTGTGTGAAGCGCGGCAGATTCAAATGAAGAAAGCCTACTTTCTTTACATCTCCCCTTCCCACCGTGAAAATTATATCAAGAATTTTCATCCTCTATTGTTTCTTCTACTGGTATTAATTTTGTTTTATGGAATAATCCTTTTTCTTCATTTCTTCTTCCAGTTTTAATTTTGTATATTGAATTCGATATTTTTTAATATTATTTCGAATAGGCCAATCCTAAGTTCGTCTAGTTTTTCTCTGTTTAATTTATTGCCATTTTCCACATATACTTAGGTCTCCTGTGTTGAATTCGTATTCTTTTCTGTTTTTATCAAAGAGTTTTTTATTGTATTCGTGTGATTTTATGGCCCTTTGTACTGCTACTTTTCTATCTTTCTTCCAATCTTCTGAATTTTTATTTTGTATTAATTCTTCGGGTAACATACTTGTATCTGTACCGTCATTATCAACTATCTTTCTTTTTATTTTTTGTAACATATTGTTTTCTTGTTGATCCTTTTTTATTTCATTTATCTTTATCAAATTTACTATTTTTAGCATATCTTGTGTTTTGACTGATTCTAATACCGGATTTCGACTAAGACAATCCGCTTCGAGGTTACATTTTACTGGTAAATACTTTATTTTGAAATCGAATTGTGATAGGTAGTATATCAACTCACCTAGTTCTGCGTCCGTTTTTACCTTAATATTAAGATGTTCTAAAGGTTTGTGTTCTGAATATACTTCAAAATATCTTCCAATCAACCAATGTTCCCAATAATTTATTGCCTCTTTAATTGCCAGACATTCTAAATATATACCTTTTTTTCTCTTTTGTGTTTCTTTCAGTTTTTTTGAAAAATAGGCTACTGCTTTTTCTTCTCCATTTTGTTGAACTTGTTTCAATATTGCACCCATGCTTTCTGGTGAAGTATCTGTATATATTTTTATGGGCAAATCTTTATCAAATATCTCTAGCACTGGTTGGGAGCATAATATTTTTTTTCCTTCATCTTTTTTAAAAGTCAGAGTCACTGGTGCCGCAAAAGGGCTATATGATTCTTCGATTAAGTTTTTCTCTAATAATTTTGTTACTTGCTGTTCTATTTCTTTTTTGTCTTTTCTAAAAATCATTTTGTATTTATCTATTAGTTTTTCTATTTTATATTTGTCTTTTTCACATAAGTGGTCCAATTTCATTTCAAATTCTTTTTCTTGGACATGTTCATTAAAGTTCACTCTAACTTCTATTGGGCTTATTTTTTTTGTGTCTGTTTTTATTTTGTTCTCTATTGATTTTTGAGAAATGTTTAAGTTCTCATCTTGAGTTAATCGAAATAGTTTTACCATATCCAGCCCAATCAAGAAATCTGCAAAATCATCATTTTTCACTATAAATACATCTACTTCTTTTTCTATTTCAAATATTCTAATTTTTATTGTTACTAGTCCATTTGTTTGTGTCACACCATTGACTGTTTTTAATGATATTTTATTCATACCTTCTTTGTTTTCTTTTATTGTAATAAATTTTGAATTTATTATTGATATTTGTGATCCTGGATCATAAATTCCATCTATATTCAGTCTGTCCTCTAGTAACATTTTTACTTTTATCAATGGTGTGATGATTAGTTTTTTGATTCATCTTGTAAATTTACTTCTATGACTGCATTATTACCTATTATTTTTGGTTGTTCTTTAGTTCCATTTGGTTTGGTTTTAAACCAACATGTATCTTCTGGGTGGTATCTTGCACCTTTATTTAAGCTTTCACATGTCTTACATGGTTTCTTTTCTTCAGTCTTGTACTTCCAATCTTGATTAGTTTCTGTTGTTTTAAAATTACTCTTTTTACCTATTTTTCCTTCATGTTTTTTTAATTCATTAAATAAGTCTGTTATATTTTCTAAATTTTCTCTATCTATGTTTTCCCTAATATTTTCTGGTAGACCAAATCCGATTCTATCTATAACTGTGTCTATGTCCATATCTTTGTTAATTTCTAATAATAAGTTTTCTTTTTTTATTGCATAATCTAATAATGAGCCTTCTTTATATTTATAATAGTGAGCATATGCTCTACTATTCCATCCTTTATTTCCAAAAGTCTCTATGAATTTTTCTTTCCATGTATCCCATTGACTTTCTCTCTCTCTCAACATCATTGAACTATACCAAGTTTGACTTGTGTCATCCAAAAAAAATCTTAATATTTCAATTTTATGTTCTTCTGTATCTACCTGCAATCTTGTACATTCTTTTTCATATGTAATTATCCATTGATGGGCATTAGATCTTTTGCTATTAAACTTTTCTACAATCAATTTATCTGCAATATGTTTTAAATTTTTTTCTTCTCCCTTTTTCTGAGAAGCTTCTACTAATTTTTCTAATATTTTGATTAAACTTGTATTTTCTATATCACTGTTTTTTTCATTATCTATCTCTTGCAAAATCCTATCTTCAAATTGTAAATTTTCTGCTTCATCTATGTATATTTTCTTAAGATCATCTGTTAATATAAACCATGCACTAATTTTGTCATATCTTCTCTTCAAATTTGCTTTTACTTTGGTATATGTCTTTTCTTTTAGCAGCTCTTTATGTGCACCAACATACATAACATCCTCTGGTAATACATACATTTTTCCATCCTCTGTTTTGATTGATATTATGGCTATCACATTTGACTTAGCATCATTCGGAGAAGCTACTACTTTAAAGGTAAATTGCAGCTTCATGTTTTACCAAAATTGTCGTTTTATAAGGGTGTTAATTTTTCTCCAACAACAATAAACAAATTTGTTTCTCTGTAAAATATAAAGATTAGTTTATTACTAATTACAAGGGCTATTTACAATATTTACAAAGTTACCTGTAAAATATAAAGAAACGACAATTAAGTTTATTATTATTAATTCTCCTTTAATTCACTCAACGAAATCTATCTTTTAATTACTTCTATTATCTCTTGAAAATTATTTGTCTGTATCTCCAATTGTTTTTTAATATGTCAATTAATTCCATTTAGTGAGAGTTAATTGAAGTAGGCATATGTAGTGTGTGAAGCGCGGCAGATTCAAATGAAGAAAGCCTACTTTCTTTACATATATATATATATATATATATATATATATATATATATATATATATATATATATATATATATATATGGAGGACAGATTGGTGTAATGGTCGGCGTGCTCGCTTTTGAATCAAACTGTTGTGGGTTCGAATGCCATCTCTGCTCGTGAATGTTTTGCGATAGCGTTTATTTTAAAGCCCCAGCAGTATTTCCAGCCTCGTGTACAGCGGCATTAACTGTATGTAGATTCAGTGTGTGGCTGGCCCTAAAACTAAGCGTTGACCACATCACACAGAGCTACTCGTCCGCCAGAGAGAACTCAATGGAACAGTGACCCAGATTTCGGACGGCAGGTTCTGTCAGAGAATGTTCGCATCGTATATATTATATAATTCGACCATATACTTTTATTCTATACTGAGCATAGGAATTAAATCGCAATCGAACCATTAGGGTGCAAACATATACTCTTCAATAAATAAAATTATCGACCAATTTTTCAGACAATATATTAACAAAAAATATCAATAATACACTTAACGTTTCGATCCGGATTTGGATCTTCTTCAGAACGGATCTAAAAATATAAAAAAAAAAAATAATATATTTTTTTTTATTATTTTTTTATTTTTTTATATTTTTTTTTAATATTTTTTTTTATATTTATTTATTTTTTTATATTTTTTTATATTTTTAGATCCGTTCTGAAGAAGATCCAAATCCGGATCGAAACGTTAAATGTATTATTGATATTTTTTGTTAATATATTGTCTGAAAAATTGATCGATAATTTTATTTATTGAAGAGTTATAATCAGACGTTAATCAAAGATTTGCAAACATATACTTCTGTCTTTTTTACGCCGTAAGCACTGGCGTATCCAGGAGGGCAAAACAAGCACGGGGGACCCGGCTTAAGAAGTTTCTAATTTGCCCCCTCCTGGGCCAAAAGCTGGGTACGCCCATGTTAACGTCATAGAAAAAGACAAAGTTTTTGAAACAGAGATACTTTATTCAGATTGAATGCAAGTACATCAACCAATCCTATCATCGGAGAAATCAGGGAATATTACATCGAAGAAAGAGACGCAGATATATTTTCGTTACGCTTTGTTGCGTTTACTCACCGCACATTGATATAGGCAATGATTCATATAGTTAATTAATAGATATATGAATTCGACATACTGTGACAGTGCATTGGCAGTAGGTACATAGTGTTACAAAATGGTTGAAAAAAATCCTGTAAGCATTGTAGAGTTATTTTTGGTAAAAACTGGAAGCTAACTAAGGAAATCTTTAGATCTTTTATTATTTGTTTTTTGTAAAAAATATCTAAAATGTTTTTCATTTTTTCAAACAATCCTTTGTTTCACAATATTTTTAGGATAGTTAAAGAAAAGCTTTCCTAACGACCAATCTAATTAATACAACTTTTATCTTTTATCAAAAAGGAGCACTTGGTGGCAGAAACGCTCTCTTTAGTGTAGTATTAAGGTTGAGTCCCCCTTTACAAATCCGCTTAGTGGAGTAGGGGTCTGGCGGGTTGCGATACGACGCTGGGGCACTTAAAAAAAAACGGAAAAATTCAAAATTCCTCTACTAAATGATAGAAAAGGTATCTGGGGAGTTCTAATTGCAGAAAAAATATTTCCCTTACACAGACTGTCAGGATAAAAAATAAATACAAACGGCAAGTGCATTAAGTTGGAAGATTCTGATCTAGCAGTGACAAAATTGGCAGATAATATTTTTTACAAACTTTTTCGGTACTAATAGAAAGCCTGGTAAGAGTTTCTGCCACCGTGCCAATTTTTGCTTGTGCAAATTTTGAAGAATCATCGAAAGGGAGTGAGGTCACTTAGAGCCACGAAAATTTTTTCTCGTATTCCGGGCCACCGAATCAACTATTTCGTCAAGTTTCAACTGCAAATTCAATAATATTTTTTTGACGTTTTCTTTCGATTTTTTGAAAGTCTCTGCAGGGAATAAAATGGCAGAAAACATTTTTTCTGCAATTAGGAGGTCCCCAGACGCCGTTCAGTAATTTTCTGCCATTTAGTAGAGCATTTTTGATTTTTTCCGTTTTCTTTTTAATTGCCTCAGCGCAGTGGCGGACTAAGGCTAAAGCGGGCCCTAAGCAATATTGTAATTCCGGGCCTATATTTTTCAGTCATAACACATACTTTGCGTTTGGTAGTTTGGATATGTTATCGCTATTTTTTTAACAGAGAATATCCATCGGCGTATTATGCAAACAATAGACGTCGACTGACAATTGAAATCAAAAATAGGTAGTTTTTTCAGCGCATATATTCAAAATATTAATTGACAATTAAAATTTCATTTTATTTTCCAAAAAGTAAAGAGAGTGTAAGTTTATGGTAATTTAAGGCTAAAATAGAGTTTTTATGTGACACAGACTACCAAGTCTAAAATCAGTAGAAAATAAACATTCAAATTGACGTTCTTATATAAAATAGTAAAAATCGTAAATGTATCAAATGAGGATAGATTTTTTTAAATTAATTCCGACAGCCAATAACCAATACCCATAATAACGATCATAAACAATTAAATCTGCTGTTCAACCATTGTTACTGAGTAAAATCACTTTCAACAAATAGAAATACTTGCAGTTATTGTTATATTCACACAAGCTGTCAAGTCATTGTCGAATTATGGGTTAAAAAAGAGTTAAATTCACATTCACAGCAAAAATGAAGATTACCTCAGATTATTATCAATAATAATTAAATATAAAACAATTATCGAGAACAAACAAACCAACACAACAACAAGTAAATTAAATACCGATTTTTAAAACAATATAAGGGTATATGCAAACATTTTTGCACGGGTACACTAGTTATATATTATTTTAATTAAATAATGTAGGACGTAGGTAATACTTTTATAAAAACTTACATTTTTATTTTAGGAATTTCAGAAAGTATTAACTATGAATCCAAAACAATCTATTTGCAATCAAGTCTAGGTACTTAAGTCTTGATTGCACAATTTTCAATCACAACTCAATAAGATGCAATACGTTCAGGAGACACTGATTTTAAATAGCTACGTTTGACTTTTTAAACACGTGCATACGCGGCGTGAATACATGAACATGCGGGAACGCTCGTCCACACTTGCCTACTTTATCAATCAACGATTCGGCATAATTTGGATACGTTTCAGCAATAATTATGAATATCACGTTTTTCTGATAAATAAAAATAAAAATTAAGAAATTAAAAGCCTAATTTTCGGGCCCCAAAAATTACGGGCCCTAGGCACGTGCCTAGGTTGCCTAGGCCTTAGTCCGCCCCTGCCTCAGCGGTGTATCGCATTAAAATTGTGTGCATTGTGCAAATCACGTGCATTATGGTTTTCATTCGATGTTGTTTTACCTCCTAGCTGAAGCTCGGCGGATGCTTGAGCGGTATCGCCTTCGGCCCGTCTCACGACACATTGGTACATGCCACGATCTTCACGACCTACACCGCTGACGACCAGCGTCTCGCTAGCAGACCGACCAGTACTCGGCAACTGGCGTCCATCCTTGTACCACGTGACCAAGTGTGGGCCGCCGCCATGTGCAGACACTATACATCTGTTGAAATGCAACAAAATACCCGTTATAATAAATACCTGCCATAGATACATATATATTAACAGATAGCGGATGCCTATCCTTGGTGCGGAATGGTTCCAATTAGAAGCCATTTTGTACGTGGAAAACGCCGTAAAAAGCGCGCGGGATTCAAAAAGATTAAATATTCTATAGTATGATGTTAATGGAAAAACAATAAAACTCGCAGTAAACAGTGATATTTCGCTCCAAAACCTATTTTTATATTGAAACGTTTCAAAAATTACAAAACTGAGCATAAATATAATATAAAGCTTAGAATATTTTACATTGTCAGATTGGCACCAATGCTTGTCAACCTTGATGCCAAATTGACAATGTAAAATGTTCTAAGCTTTTTACATTATATTTATGCTCAATTTTGTAATTTTTGAAACGTTTCAGTATAAAAATAGGTTTTGGAGCGAAATATCACTGTGTACTGTGAGTTTTGTTGTTTTTCTCAATAAAATCATATTATAAAATAATTAATATTTTCGAATATCGCGCGCTTTTTACGGCGTTTTCCACGTACAAAATGGCTTCTAAAAGGTACAGGAGGCGCTAGTGTATCCGCAATCTATTAAATATATATCTATAATACCTACATAAAACATGGGAAATGGAACGGTTAAAATAAGACGTTTATTTATTTTCATGAGTTTTCTCCGCGTTTGGATACAAAAACTACTATTTTAACACACCTGAACAAACCTGAAATTTTATATGTTCTTTATAGTAATATTATAAGCCTATATTTATGATGGCAGACATTTCCTTCGGTTGTAACATCCCGGCAGACCCGGAAATTTAGGGAAATTTTTCCCCCTACGTGAGAGTGTAAACAAATAAATTTACGAAGCTGTCAGAAAAAGCCATCGTTGGCTCTCACTTGCACTCATATGTTTGCGTAATAATATCTGCCATGACAATAATGTCTGCCATCATAAATATAGGCCTATAATTGAAGGAAATGTATTTGGTTGAGGAACAATTGAAAAATAAACTTTACCAGAGTATCGCTTGTGGCCAACGTTTCGAAAAATATATTTTCATCTTTTCGAAACGTTGACCACAAGCGATACTCTGGTAAAGTTTATTTTTCAGTTGTTCCTCAACCAAATAAATCTCCTTCCATACATATTTTAGGAAAAAAACTTCTACTAACAAATAGGCTTATAATATTACTATAAATAACATATAAAACATTTCAGGTTTGTTAAAATATGTTTTGTCATCCGTCTACTAGCTCTTAAGCTATTGAACTACACAATGTCATGACGATAACAGAAATAGTAACAAAGAGCAAATTTTTATGATATTGAAACTGTTTTTACCTGAACTCGGCCGTGCCCCCCATGTGTATACTAAGCAATGGCGGCACAATCTCAACATGCATGGGGGTTTGTACGATCAGTCTAAGTTCGGCACTAGCCTCTCCACCCGCATTGGACGCCGAGCATCGGTAAACTCCGCCATCTTCGGGCGTAACCGCTTCTATTGCGAGTACGGGTCCGAGCTGTCGGATTCTTGGACCCGGAAGGACTAACATCGGTTCCACTCCAGAGTGAGAATACCATCTGTAAATAATTAATATAAAACAATTTAGAATTTTTTACAGACATATTTTTAAACAAGAATTTATAAATTTTCGGACTGTAAAAAACAAAGTATTGTTATCGACCATTTAGAATATTTTTTTCCTCGCCAACTAGTACTGATTGCGAAAAAAGCAGATAGTTTTTTAAAATATTTTGTACAAAATTATGGTGTTTTATCAAAAAAACTGTTTTAGTAACATGTAACGACATCTGATAGAATTTACTCAAAGCTATTAGTTCAGAAGCAAACAAAAAAACTGGTTTAGTACCAAGCATCGACATCTGTTAGAATTCGTTCAAAACTATTAGTTCAGAAACAAATCTGGTAGAATTCGCTCAAAGCTATTAGGTCAGACGCCGGGCCGCAAACGAAATACATTTTGCAGAATTCTATCTATCGTGCCCGGGCGAAGCCGGGACGGACTACTAGTTATTTGGTAAAAAAGATTCAAAAGTATAACATAATAATATCAAGTTTCTCGAGCTTAAAGGGTACAGTTTTATTTTAGCAGTAAAGTTTGCAATAATCTCAAAACTTTTACATGTATGTATATTATTATGCTGTGCTTTTCATTTCTGTGCACGAAATTAGCTTGTTACATTGTTAGGTTGGTATTATGTTTCAAGATCGTTATGTTGATACTTAACTTTATTATTGCTCTGCGTGAGTCACCGTGAAGCGTCTTTAAAGTTAAAATGTATTCGATGTTCTTACTTCAAAATCTTTAATTATTTACATACAATTAGTTTCCAGTTGATTTCTTTGTCAGTTAAAATTATTTAAGTATACCTACAGACATTTGAACGGAATGTACTTAGTCATGTTTCCACTTCGATTGTCTTTAAGGTCATATTTTATCAATGAGGAAGCTGCCTGTATTTTTTTAAATTCCCACTGTAAAAATCAATGATTTTTAAAAAAATCAGGAAGTTATTGTTTTCACCCTGATTTTTGAAAATCGAGTTTTCGTCAGATCTCGACGTTTTGAGGTCCTAGAAAGCTATCCTAGATCTTGCCTGGATATTGTCCGGCGCGGAGTGGTATATTCAAAGTCTCTAATTATAAAATACTGTAACAATTATTATTATTTTCTTCAACATGTTAATTAACGTAATTTTGTAACATGAATATTATTTAATTCAACACATTTATTAATTAAAGTTTTTTAATATGAACACTACTTCCTAGTTCTAATTTTAAAACCTATCTTGTGAGCTAGCAGGCCAGACCGCAGTGACGTCATTTCTAGCTTCGTACCCAGCCTAACGGCTAGCAGAACTCCTAGCAGCATTTCTAGCCTCGTGTGCAGCGAACTATAAAATTTTATATCATAAATAGTGTTACTATTAACTACTTACTAATATGACCAAATGTTTGGTTGCATATGCTTCGTCAGTGTATTTGAACCTGAATGTTATTTTGTATCATAAATGTAAAAATTAATAGTGCTATTAAATTTTAGATTCACTTTAGTCTATGCAATATGCAGTTTTAACTTATTATAAAGTGACAAAATTTTAATAGCCCGTTTAACGAATGATACAAAATGATATTTTAAATGCATATTGACATAAAATATCGAATGTTAACAAGATTATTTGACCTCAGTATTAATTTACATGTTCAATTTGTTGTTATTTTTTAACCGACTTCAAAAAAGGAGGAGGTTCTATGTTCGACTGTATATTTTTTTTTGTTTGTTTTTTTATGTATGTTCACCGATTTCTCCGTCAAATATGAACCGATTTTCAAATTTTTTTTTTATTCGAAAGAGTGCAGTTCCCATCGGAACCAAGTCAGGATCTGATGGTGGAATCCGGAGAAATCGAGGGAAACTCTCAAATTTCAAAGGCACGCATACTTGGCCTACCCATTGCAATACTTTATCTAACACTAAAAAGTAAAAATAAAATATTTTTAACAAAAAAATTGAACCGACTTCAAAATATGCACTAAAAAGTAAAAAAATAATAATTATTGTTATTTTTGGAGTCGGTGTCACATCGGAATTCGAAAGTAGCAATTTAAATCTTACATGTCTCTAATTTTTGGAATAGATTTCATTTTGGCTGACACCGACTCTAAAAATAACAATAATTATTATTTTTTACTTTTTAGTGCATATTTTGAAGTCGGTTCAATTTTTTTGTTAAAAATATTTTATTATATCTAAATTTAAATTCTATAGATATTTTTATCAGTTTTCAGAATAGAACTTATGAACTGGGTTTCGTAATTCAGGAGCTACAAATTAAAACGACGTCCTAAGAATGATTAATTTTTGAGTTTAAAAATAATTTACTTTCGCTAATATATTTTTTCAACAGAAAATCAAAAAAACTATTTCTTTTTCGTCATCTCCACTTTTTATGTAATAAAATGATATGACGTGTGTTGAACGACCATGCTCGCTCCTTCTTGGCGGAGGTCAATTTCGAAGTCAGTCGGACGTGTAATTGCATCTTAAAAAGGTGCGAGCTAGAGTCATTTCGTAGGAACCGTATGCTAACATAGGTACACGTATAACATAATACCATCATTGATTATAGCAACCTAATGGATTGTTCAAAATATGTTCGTCTAATGCCTTAGTTCCCCAGGGGTCCACGGGAGACTCGACTGGGGTCTACGTTGGCGTGACAAAAAAAAAAGACGGGTTGCACTCCGGGAGTGCCGGCAGAAGCAAAAACTTGAATATTAATGTCTTACGAATTTTCGATCAGGTCACGTGTCCTGACGCGAGTTTAACATTTTTTACCCATTACAAAAAAAGTGTACAAAAGTTTTCGTCTTACGAATTTTCGATCAGGTCTTACGCATTTTCGATCAGGTCTTACGAATTTTCGATCTGACGCGAGTTTAACATTTTTTACCCATTACAAAAAAAGTGTACAAAAGTTTTCGTCATACGAATTTTCGATCAGGTCTTACGCATTTTCGATCAGGTCTTACGAATTTTCGATCTGATGCGAGTTTAACATTTTTTACCCATTACAAAAAAAGTGTACAACGCCGCTAAAGAAGTTTTCACTTCAAAAATGAGGGTTCACAATTCGTAAGCGGGGGTCCACGAAAATTTATCTGCTTTCAATAGTGAAGAGCTAAAATGTTGGCTTGACTTTACCTATCAATGTAAACAGATAATATTTAAAGAAGCGCATATTCCATATTCACTTACCACTCCGAATAGGAAGTTTTTTAAATGAAATAAGTGAGAATTGATTGGTTATTTGCGCTGTGAGTAGGTGTCAAAAAGTAAAGTTGGATGGAATCACTTTTTTAATTGGCCAACTTTACTTTTTTGACATCCACTCACAGCACAATCAATTAATTAATTAACCAATCATTTATCACTTATTTCATTTAGAAAACAACTGAATTTAATATTCCATTATGTTGAGCATTCCATAAAGAAACTGTACCTCAATGGATGTATAGAATGAACGATCAACGGAGATATTTTCCGTTTAATGAATATTTTAATGGGGAATTTATTCGGTCATAAATTTAATCCCCCCTTGATGCCTCCCCTGTACTCTCACCTATTATTTCCCTCCATTCTAGACATGGGAAAACTTAACAATCGCAATTTGGAAATATTATGATACTTTTATTGAGTTACAATTTTTAATATTTTATTTTCTTATATTTCTTGATTTTGTTGCAAGTTGGCTTAATCAGTGCTAATATATTCGATATGTATAAAGGCAAACACAATACTGGAGAATTGTCCGAGATCGAACCGCTAACGTTCTGCTTTCAAGGTAGACGCTTTTATTCCCTCAGCCATATTGAACAGACTTGCTTTACGTCTGCTAGGTATGTTGGTATAATATTACCCATACTATTATAAATGCAAAAGTTACTCTGTTAACAATCCGTGTGTCATTGTTAGATTAACAATCCGTGTGTCATTGTTAGAATAACAATCCGATTGTTGCCCCACACCAATATGTGTGTCATTGTTAGAATGACGAGCCGATTGTTGTCTCACGAAATTCTTTGTCGTCGCCTGCTGGGGGGGGGGTCTCTTACAATATAAATTTAACAGGATTACGTTAAGTCTTATTTTCCTCAGCCCTGGTCTGGTCGTGGAGAAAGATTTCAGTTATACTCCATAGCAAGTCTGCGACGCTGTGCGTGTGTGTAACGTCTTGAACTTTCCGTGAGTCTCAACTTTTGTCATATATCTTCAGGGTCTTCAAAAACGTATTATTGAGAGAGTGTGAAAGCTGCATACGTTTTGCCAACATGTTATCTTTCAACTAGAATGTCTTTATTATCTCCTCATTCCGCCTTATCGATAGGTAGTTTTGTCTACTCAAATAGCTTAAGGGGTTATGCCACCTTGACGATTGGAAAACTGGGTATAAAAAGAAACATTTTTTTGGCGCAGCCGTTAAGTATATAAAGTAATTCTTATTTGATATATGTATATATGTCACCGGGATATTGTCAAACCCGTGATATTATTATTTCACTTAGTGAAATTATAATATCACGACTCTTTGTCAATCGTGATATTGTAATTTCACTAGTGAAATTACAATATCACGGATTTGACAATATTCCGGGGATATATATACAGTAGTTTTATGAACAATTTGCAGTATTGACGATTAAATGGCGGAGATATGAGCCGATAAGTAGGACCCTATTTTGAAAATCCTCGGTGATGATGTAGATGATTTCTCTGTTAGGTATTGTCAGAAACATAATTTTTTTTCTTTGTTGAAAAATAAAATAGCTACAATGTGACGAAGGATAAAAATTTTCAAAATTTTCTTTAGAAATTTATTTACATCGAAATTTTGAGATTGAAAAATTTATAACTTTTGAACAAGGTACCCAATCAAAAAAGTCCTACGTCACATTGTAGATAATATTATAAAAAAACAAGTGTTATAAATTTTAAAGAAATCTGTTGAGTAGATCTTGAGATATCGTGTGCACCGTTTTGAAAAATGTAGTTTCGAAAAAAACGCAAAAGAAAAAACTAACTGATTGAATGCTCTGTGACTATATGAACTATTTATTGCTATAACTTCGGTAATTTTGGAATAGCTAAACGCTTAAAATATTCTAAAAGTTATAAACAATTCATCTTTACCCTAAATATTCATAAAATTAGAAAGTTTCTGATTTTATATTAATGTTATGGTTCAAGCCCTTGAAATAAATGGATCAAAACTCGAGATAGTTTTGTATTTCTGACTGACTGGGGTTTTTGAGGCAATCCTAGGTATAAAGAGCATAGCTGGCTAAAGATATAGGAACTAAAATATTCATTACGAACATTGAGTGGTCCAGTCAATTGTTGTACTACAGTGAATGATAAAGGTATATAAAAATGAATACAGTAACGCCATCTCTCCGTGGCAAAATCAACAGAAAAAAAAAATTGGTTGTCTGTAAAGTCGGTTTACGGACGATAGTTTTACGTGATAACGTATTCCGTAATACATAACCTAAACCTCCCAAAATTTGGTTTCAATCCGCTTATCCTTGGTGTCGGAATGATAAGAAATGTCAAAAGTGACGTTTGCAACTGTCAAAGTATTATGTTCTAATAATAATTAGTTATTCCAATAGTTAACTTAGAAGGCGTTGCATTTCACAAAATACTAATGTCAAAAAATTGAATTAAACATTAGAAATGCAGCCGTTTTCATGTTAAGACAAGACATACGTTATTTTCAAATTTCCATGTACGGCAAACAAAGACGACCGACCGCGTCGCGTCATGCATTAGACAACATTGCATTTATACAGCTATTTTTCTATATAAATTTGTATAAAAAAACTGTTTAGGCAAATTCTGTCATACGAAATCTATGTAACATGTTCTCCTCTTTCGTTTAAGACTGGTTTCAAACCGATCTGATTTAAATTGAGCGAGAAATTAGCAAAAAGCACGCACAGGGTCAGGCGGAACGTTACGCGTTAGGAACGTTACGTTAGGAACGTTACGACCGTTAGGAACGTTACACTTTTTCGTACATGCAGCCGGTGTTTTATCAATTTATAAGATTGGTGATTCATCAATTTATAAGACGTTATCACGTCAAAAATGTTCATTTGTGTCAATAAGGTTTATTACTATGGTGATGTAGGTAGAAATAAATACAGTAACGCGATCTTTCGGTGCAAAAATGAAAAGTCAAAATGTATTTGAATATTCCTGTAAATATTAAGGCTTTAGTAAATCGTCTGTCTCGTCGGTTTACCAATCGCCTTGATAAAGCATAATTATAGTGTGTGATCATTCAAAATGAGTAATAACACATACTAAATGTAATAAATTGTACCTACTCTAGATTCTGGAAGCTTGTGGTGGCTTGAAATTAGATATCCGCGGTGTTGATTTACTACAGTACGAAAGAGACAAGTGAATTGCGATCGTTAAAACCTACGCCAACTAGATAGAATTAGTTATGTATAGAATATTTTAATATAAATTTAGACATATTATATTTGAGGCCCTGGATTGTTTTGTATGCATGAAAGAGGAGATTTTATACTTAATTAGAATTTTTATAGCCTAAGTAGCTATTAAGTGTTAAGTTCAAGTTGTAGTAAATGGGTCGCAAAAGTTTATATTATACTGCTGATTGAATTTTAAATCACTATGCGTAGCGTGCAAAATCAGTCGCTGCTGTAATATTTTATTCCACCAAAAACAAAAAAAAGGGTCCAGTTCGCCTCGGGCATCATGGCGCGCAGTGCAAGAAAATCAAACTTTCGGCCCTTGTGATGTAATATACTATTATAACACATAAAACAGATTACAAAGTAAAACAAAATTGACAATGTTGAGTTTCCAGCCAATTGGGCGACGGGACCATTCCAACTTCAAAAATGTTGACATTTGATTATAATAAAGAAAATAAAATTTCTGATATCGCCTGAGGTGACGCGGGTAATGGCTAGTATTCAATATGATATTAACTATTCGTTGCCATGGTTACCTACATAATATGTTCCACGTCATGTAAAAATTAATCAAAACATGCCGAACTAGTTTATTTCTGACAGATCCAAAGAACAAAAGAGCGGCTGATTTTTTTTTATGTTCAAAATATTTCCGAAATTATAAAGTTTAGAAAAAAATTTTTTTAACGAAGCTTTCTTGAAAAAATAAATAGAATAATAAGCCGTTATAAAAAGTATACCATTATTATATAAAAAACACCGTTTTAGCATATATCTCTTCTGCGCATGCGCCGATTTTCCCCAAAAACAATAGGGCTCTTCATATTTGCATACCAAACATCCTCCCAAAATTTGGTTTCAATCCGCTCATCCGTTTGACATGTATCGTGTTCACAGACTAACAGACAAACAGACGATCAGAATTTTTCCAAAAAGATGTTTTTTGGATTCGGAGGACCTCAAAACGGAAAGATATTGTAAAATTTTTGAAAAGTGACTTTTGACCTAAACTAGTACCATTCCCCACTTGTGGGTTGGAATGGTAAAATTACTGACATGTTGAATTTATGTTGAACTGAAAAAAAAAAAAAAATATGATCAACTCCCGGACGTTATTTTAAATATATATTTTTTAGAGTGAATGCAAAGTATGCGTAATAATAAATAAAATATAAACTGACATATCTATGTATGGACTCCTACAAAATGTGAAAATATGAATGCGTTTTAAAATGACCGCTATGAATTTTATATTATGAATTAGTTTATATTTTATGAAAGGTTGGTTGAAAAAGTGGAATAATTGTAATAAAATAACATCAATGACGATGAAATTTATATTATATAGAAAACAGCACATTCAATTATTTGAAGATCTTGGATTCGATGTTTTCTATTTCATTTTGTTGGTCGTAAAATCACGATTTTTATTTGTATTTCTTTTTATTTTATATTGTCGTCTGGAAATTGAATGAAATGGTATAGACTGTCAATGTCAGCCATGATTTACAGTGTTTTTTAATAAATTGCTATTTGATTTTGTTTTCAAAAAGTGCAGTATAATGTATTATTATTTATTTTATTTCGTGCTATGGAATTATTGTATCCATCGATGTATATACATTTTACCATTCTAACCCACAAGTGGGGAATAGTACTAGTTTAGTTCAAAATTAAACCTTTCAAAATTTTACAATGTCTTTTCATTTTGAGGTCCCCCGAAACCAAAAAACATATTTTTGGAAAAACTCTGAGTTAGTCTGTTTGTCTGTGAGCACGATACATGTCAAACGGATGAACGGATTGTAACCAACTTTTGGGAGGATGTCTGATACGCAAATATAAAGTGTCATATTGTTTTTGAGAAAAATAGGGCGCATGCGCAGAAGAGAAATATGTTATAACGTAGTATTTTGTATAATAATGGTATACTTTTCATAACGACTTGTTATTCTATTTATTTTTTCAAGAAAGTTTTGTTAAAATTTTTTTTCTAAGCTTTATAGTTTCGGAAATATTTTAAAAATAAAAAATATCAGCTGTTCTTTTAGTTTGTAGATCTGTCAGAAATAAACTATGTAGTTAAGTTTATTGTCTGAAAAACTGGTCGATAATTTTATTTATTAAACTAGTTGCGCATGCTTTGATTAATTTTTACATGACGTGGAACATATTATGAAGGCAACCATGGCAACGAATAGCAAATATCATATTGAATACTAGCCATTACCCGCGTCACCTCACGCGATATCAGAAATTTTTATTTTTAATACTATATCAAATGTCAACATTTTGAAGTTGGAATGGTCCCGTCGCCCAATTGGCTGGAATATTTTTAATGCAAGCGAAAGTATACAAAATAATAAATTGATGATTTTTTATCTCTATATTTTAATAAAAATAAAAACGCATATTTTTTAAGTGTTTTTGTACAGTGCAGTAGGTGTATAAAATAAATAACCAGTATATATGTAGGGAAGGACGGGGTCAATTGTAACACGGGTCAATTGTAACAGTGACTATTTTAGTGACATCTACCAACAAAACCAGAAAATGATTCTAGTGCATTGATGTACATTCAGTCACCAGCGACTGTATGTACTTTATTTTGTTGGTAGATGTCACTAAAATAGTCACTGTTACAATTGACCCCGTCCTCCCCTACATTTTGTCTCGTTGAGATTTTATTTATAAATGCAAAGCCAGAGGGACTCCATTTAAATATTAAATATTAAAAAGTACGTACGAAGAACGAAACAAAATGTTTCTAACAAACCAACCCATATTTTTAATTGCTGTTTCATGTATATTAAAAAAAAAAAACTTTTATAAAGATTATGTAAAAATAATCCAGCCTTTGTTGAGAAATATTTATCGTTTTTTTCCCGTATACACCGTGTGCTGTTTAGATGTACAATTACAATTTATATGTAAATGTTTAACACTGTTTTTTCATAAGAAGAGTATTATTTTCATAGTTTAGTGCAGGCGCCAAGGGTACCTTTGTCTGCAAAATATGAGGATCGCAAACTCTTTTGAGATACCATTACTTAAAATAAGCTATTTTGGAATATGTATAGATAGTATGTAAACAGCGAAATAGGACAGCCTGTATATATTTTATGTTATTTTAAGGTCCACAAATATAACAAATACTGAAATATTCAGTGTCAATTTTGCGCTCACTGACCACTGACACAAACAAATTAATATAACATCTGTTTGTATTAACATTTTAATTAACAAAAAAATTAAACCGCCGAAAAACTGAGAAGCAAAAAATAATAAATCTTTTTATTTAACTAAGTTCTATCTAAGTAGTTGAACGTATGTGACAGTCTAGTATATCTAAGTAATTTTGAGTCGGCGTCAACAATCCTTCGCCGGAAATCTCTGAGCGTTCACGAAGTTAATATCAGCGACAGAGCAACCCTAACGGGCACACTGAGGGCACACGTCTTTGCGAGTGGTCGTGTGGAGAGCGCATGTTTAGAATGTTAATGTTTATCAATGGAGATTTCACGTATCATTGTTAATTTGATTTGGTTATTTCTTTTAGAGATCTTTGTTCATTGATGGTTTGACGCCGACTCAAAATTACTTAGATATACTAGACTGTCACATACGTTCAACTACTTAGATAGAACTTAGTTAAATAAAAAGATTTATTATTTTTTGCTTTTCAGTTTTTCGGCGGTTTAATTTTTTTGTTAAAAAGTTTTTATTTAATAATTTTTTGTGGCTATATAATTTATAATTGTAATATACACAACTCAGCATGAAAATCTGTGAGTGAACAATAAATCACCCCTATTTTCCCACCCTTAGGGTAGGAATTTTTTTTCCAAATCTATATGAGACGAACCTCGAGGTATACCCTATCCAATAAAAAAATAATTATCAAAATTGGACCACTCTGTAAAAAGTTATGTGTGGTCATACATTACAATCAGTGAGTGAACAATCAATCATCCCCTGTTTTCCTACCCTTAGGGTTGGAATTTTTCTACCAAATTTATATGGGACCAACTTCGGGGTATACCGTTTCAAACAAAAAAATAATTATCAAAATCGGACTACTCTGTAAAAAGTTTTGCGTGGTCATACATAAATAAAAAAAAAAATAAAAAAAAATAAAAAAAAAATAAAAAAAAAAAATATACGCGTCGAATTGAGAACCTCCTCCGTTTTTGTTTTTCGTCGGTTAAAAATAACAAATCCTTACCTACATTTTTCCATTTTTAAATCTACTACGTATTTATAAAAAAAACGTACCGGTTAAATAATCTTTAATTATCCCCTTTAGTCAATCGCAAAAACCTTTTTAAAATATATTTTTAAATTATGTTATTTGATAGCATTATTTAAAAAAACAAAAAACGAATACAGACGATAAAAAATCATGGTTTGAAAATTTAACGCATTTTTACAATTCTGTTGAACATTTAAAAAACATAATATTCTTGAAGTGCTGACGTGGTGTTCTACATAGAAATTTAGAAAATATAAAATGACATTAAATAATATTAGAAAATAGAAAACATGAATTTGTACTACGCTTAGAAAATCATTTCCTTAAAAAAGTTGTATTATTATTTGTGTAAATATCGGTTAACAACGGAAACGTGCAATAAATGTTCAGGACCTAATTTATTTTGAATAAAAAATTAATTTGTTGTCTTACGACATAATATTACATAATACGGAATATTCTGATCGTAATTTTTTTATATTACAGAGATCTTGTCGAGAAGTTCGTAAAAACTATTATTTTTTTCTTCCGTCCTCTTTGAAATGCGCGGCAGTACATTAACCGGGCACATTTCTATTTGTAGGTTATGTTTATGACTCATTTACAATCATGTTTATGTTGACGTTGCCACATTTTCAATAACGCACTCTGGTTCAATATGTTACGTGATGTTTTTACAAATCGCGGCTGTTATTTAATAAATGGGAGACATGCGAGAATAAATAGACCGCAGTATTTTTTTAACAGTTTAAAAAATCTTAATCTTTTATAACGTAATGTTTTTGTGCAATCTTTCCTGCTAATACTTCGATAAATTTTTTAATTCTCAATATTATAATATTAGAAATGTTGTAATAGTCACCCATCACCTCCACCATATTGGATGCGCTACTTCCACCAATATATTTAAAACAAAATAATTAATCACAAAGTAAACATTTTTATGTCTTTTTTAACGTAATATGCTATCAATTCTATATGCATTAAGGAAGATGATAATATTAACAAGTTGTGAAACTTTTAAAGTGAAACTTTTATTCTATCGCCCCGAATTTTTCTGGCCGTCTGTTGCAAGTGAAAGGCGTTCGGAGTAAGCGCTCGGTAGAGCAGCCAAGGCCAATATGGCGGCGCCCATGGTTAGCATCAGCTGACCGTGTAGTATGTATAACATCGATAGTCAGTCTGTCATGCGGGCAAGTGCTGTACAGTGTTTACATGTTTTTATTCGTGTATTCATGTGAATATTGTTGTTTATAATTAATCGTGATGGATAAGTGTCTACAATCCAACGCCTACAATCCAATAAAAGTTTCACTTGCGTCGTGGTTTATTAAAACCACACAACTGTTTTTTTTTTATATAAAGTCCCATAACTAACATTTTCCATGTTGGCTTCAAGAAATTGTGCGTACACTGAATTAATATCGTAATTATGTTTCCCTCTTTGCGACATCTCACAGAATTTATTCAAAGCTATTAATTCATAAGCAAACAAAAAAAAAACTGTTTTAGTACCAAGTAGCGACATCTGTTACAATTCGCTCAAAGCTATTAGTTCAGAAGCAAACCTGGTAGAATTTGCTCAAAGCTATTAGTTCAGACGTCGCGGTCGGGCCGCAAACGAAATACATTTTGTAGAATTATATTTATCGCACCCGGATGAAACCGGGACGGACCGCTAGTTGTAACATAGAATTGTACTTGTATACAAGTATTTTCACAGTAATATAGTGTGTACTGCTTCGACTGTAATTTTTGAATTAATAAATCAAATAGTGAACAGCATTGCGGGGTTCAGCGAATGCAGTTGCAAAGAGGCCGTGATTCGGCTCCAGTGTAAGATTAATATGAATATTCATAAACGTTCACCAGTTATATTCCTACCGCCGTACCAGTAGTAGTGTGTACGTGAACAGACAATCAGTAGCGTACCATTGCTATATAATCAATTTTAGTAATGGTCGTCTTGATCCCCCGACAAAATATCATGTTGACTAAATATTAGAGATGCCACGAATATTCGGCTACTATTCGGTATTCGGCCTATTCGGCTACTTTTTTTAATATTCGGTATTCGGCCGAATGTTGCGTACTATTCGGCCGAATACCGAATATCAAATCATGAGGAAAAACGCACATATTACTAAAAAATATGCGATTTTTTTCTTAAATAGTATTATTTTGTAAAGCTTTTGGTGAACAAACAGTGATATTTTTTAGTAATAAGGACTATTAATAACACAATTTGATGTAACAATGAACAAATAATGCGTGTCGTGACACGGTCTAGTTGCGCAAATGAAACAAATACGCCCGCGGCGTTGCTACCGCACGCTCCGTAATGGGACAAGTCGTAACCTGTCACCCGCGAAATGTACACATAATTTGCCGAACATTCGGCCGCCGAATATTCGGCGCTTGGGCCGAGAACATGGCCGAATATTCGGTATTCGGTATTCGGCAAAATCACTATTCGTGGCATCACTACTAAATATCATACGGGAAAAATATCCCCCGACAAAACAAGTATGTGAACAGCTTTAAGTTTGCAAAAGAGCTCGTACAGAGGGCATAGCACCGCATCGCGTAATGCCACACTATGCAGTCAGTGAAATACACATAAAAATGATTTGTGGGTGGCGCTCTGATGTGTCCGGTCTGTGTCCATCTGCACTGCGTCACCCATCCACACTACTGTATAATATACAGTATACCTCTATAATGTTCTGTAGTAGGTCTACTTCCATATATATAGTGGACTGATTCGATACGAACGTTCTATTCAAATATTAACCAAGCCTGTACTACTACTGACTACTGCATTGTAGGTGTCAGAACAGTATTTACGTATATAATTTCAAAGCTTGCTTGGAATCTATCTGTGTTTTTATGTAATTAATTAATGTATTAATAACCGAGGTATGAAGAAAAATTGTATACACCACACTGGCCGAAGGTGTGATAACTTTGCCCTGCGCTTCATGATGCCCTTGGCTTCGCCTCTGCAGGCATTATAGCGCGCAGGGCAAGAATATCACACTTTCGGCGCTTGTAGTGTAATATACTATTTATTTATTGAAGTTAAACTTCTTTAGGCACGCTTGACTTGGGGAGTAAGCTGGTAAATGCCTGACGAAAGCGTTTACGGAAGCGCATCATCGGACGAGGCGAACGGTGCGTGATTATTAGAGGCGAACGGTAGTTGAAAGGGAGATATAAGTTAGTGAAGATAGTAAAAGAGAGAGTTACATTTCGTATTTTGGAAGTTGAGAGGGAGATATAAGTTAACAATCGTTTTTGTATCAAAAATACATTTCATCGAATTTTGCTGCATTTTGTAACGGGAAATAATGTAGGTTAGTTAATAAATCCTTTTAAATGTATTATAAATTATGATAATAAATATATATGTACATATTTTGCCTATTAATTAATAAAAAATTATATTCTAAACATTTAGTCTTTGTAGATATGTGCTGCAGAGTGAGGTTATATTGTGTCGTTAAATCAGGATGTCCAATCAAAATATGGTGATAGATTAACGAATAAGAGTTTGTTTGTTTGAACGCGCTAATCTCAGGAACTACTGGTTCAAATTGAATAATTTTTTTTTTGTTGGATAGCCCATTTACCGAGGAAGGCAATAGGCTATATAATATTACGCTACGACGATTAGGAGCGGAGCTTTAATGAAAAATGTTGCAAAAAGTATCTCAAAAATAAGCTTCTATTCATGTGAAATGCACTAACTAGATATACTCATATTAGTGATGAAAGAACACAACCTCTGGTAGATCAATCAGTAGCGCATGCGACTGTCAATATCAGGGTCGTGGGTTCGAGCCCCACGTTGGGTGAATATTTTTATTTTTTTTTTTTATTTTTTACATTGCTTTTTTCTAAGGCTTACATTTAAATTTATTTTAATTTTATTTAATTCATTTAAAAAAAATATTCGTTAAAAAAAGTTTAAATACTGCTCTTTATCGACAAAAACTTTTGAACGGTAACTCCGATCATCATGAAATTTCGACACAACATTCATCTTGGTAAACTAAGATGAATGTGTGTACTCATGTCCTTTCCTTCCCCATTCATTCTTTTGCACCCGGGTGAAACCGGGCGGGACCGCTAGTATTATATATGGCAGGAAGAAGTTTTACTTCAGTCGTGTGGTCTAAAGCACACTCGCTTTTTTATATATCTACCTGTTATGTCAAATATTATTTTTGGAGTTGAAATGGATGATATCGTCCAATTAACTCGAATTTTATCTGAAATATTACGGTATAAGATTCGGACTGATAGCATACTAATCGAGCACTGAATTAAATCCGTCGTTTCTTTGAATAAATCTGCACAGATTGCGGAATAATTCAGCAGTGTATAATTGACAGCCAGGGTAGAGCGGAGCGGTGCGAAGCCGTAAGTCAGAGGCGAGCGGCCATCGACATTTTACAGAAAAGGCAAGGCGAAGCGAGGGGTGGGACAGTGAGTCGGTAGCTCGCGGCATCGCTCATTAAAACTGGGACATGCGCCCGTTGTTTGCTAAATGACAACATGGATGCGGTAGACTGGTACACATTTACATATATCTACACATTTACACGTTAAATTGTAGAGTACCGAACTATATTAGGAACTAAATTTCATTCAACTGGGTGACGGGACTATTCCAACATCAAATATTGACATTTGACAAATGATATTAAAGAAAATGAAATTTATGTTAACGCGTACGGTGACGCGGGTAACGGCTAGTATTAAATATTATAATATTTGATATTATTTACAGAATATGTTATCATCTGATGTAAAAATTGAACAATGCATGTTTGTCAACTACCTAACAGATCTCTTTTTTCCAAAAAAACATTACAAAACTTTCTTGTAAAAATAGATAAAATAAATAACCGTTATTAAAAGTATGCCATTATTATATAAAAAAAAAACAACGCTCTAGCATATGTTACTTTTGCGCATGCGCCGATTTTCTCCAAAAAACATTTACAAAACTTACCAGGAAAAATAGATGGAATAGTAAACCGTTATGAAAAGTATATCGTTATTATATAAAAAACAACGCACATTCATATAAGTTTACCGAGATTAATGTTGTGTCCAAATTTCATGACGATCGGAGTTACCATTCAAAAGTTTTTGTCAGACGGACAAATTTTGAGTTGCATTTTGCAACATTTTTCATTGATGCTCCGCTCCTGTTAGTCGATATGATATAGCTTATAGTCTTCCTCAAAAAAAAAAAAAAAAAAATAATTGGAACCAGTAGTTCCTGAGATTAGCGCGTTCAACCAAACAAACACACTCTTCAGCTTTATATATGTCGCCGGGATATTGTCAAACCCGTGATATTATAATTTCACTTAGTGAAATTATAATATCACGACTCTTTGTCAATCGTGATATTGTAATTTCACTAGTGAAATTACAATATCACGGATTTGACAATATCCCGGCTACATATATATTAGTATCTAGATATAGATTAGTCTATACTCTATAGCATCGTACAAGTGTAATGTATTCCATCTCATTCTCTCGCACGTTAAATCCTACAGATATATATGTTTGTCTCTTTTGAAGCGGACGAGCGTAACGCCACACTTGAAGCGGTGGAGCGTAACGCCTCACCAATTGATTTTACTACTCATAAAATTTCCGTACCGGGCCTTATAACTCAAAATCGTTTCTTAAGGAGTAAACTCAAAAAAAAAAAACAGTTTGTACACAAAGTTGTGAGTCAATCTTTGTAATACAAGCGAGCGTAGGGGAGCGCTGGGTCAGACGCAACTCGAGCACTACGGACTCGAAAGCGTATATGTAATGTCCGTGTCGATTGTCTGTTAACAGCTGTGAATGTGTGCGAAGTGACGTAGGTACATGGTTCTGTCTATGTGCAGACATGCCCATGTAAATCTCCAATATCCGTTTTAGTAATTTATTTACATAGTTTGCCGAAGGCTTACCTACTTCTGAACACGTTCGTCAAAATCATTTTCAGTCTGTAACGTTGTACGTTTGTGTATTCTGATTGCCGTTCGTATATACATGCGTTTATTGTTACTGATTTACCCTACATTCGCGTCGACAAATCCTAACAGGTAATAGTACAACGATTTAATTAATTATGAGATACCTGTAGTGATGTGTCGCTCCTGAGCGAGTTCATAATGAACGACTCCTTTCTCGGAGAGGAGCGAGTCGCTCTTTTTTTGTGAATGACTCGCTCTGAGTGCCATTGCTCTGTGCTGTTGCATTCGCACATTTACAGAGCGCACACAGAACAGGCCACAGAGGCACTAGTGAATTTTGCACGTACGGAGTTATCTTTGCTGAGTCATTTAATGTTGAATGACACACTGTAAGTGCAATAGTACTGAGCTTACAGTGACTTAAACCATTCACATTGACGTCGTTGACAAAGATATAATATTGTAACAATAAACATTATTATTGTTAAGCTTTTATTATACTTTATAGTTTATCCGAAATGCGAATAATATAAGATCAGAATCATAATAAAATGAGCTCAGAGCTGTGCAATGCTTCGTGACTCCTGAGCATGCATGATGACAGTTCACACCTCTGCAGTCTGCACTCTTGTGTTGTGCGTATTGTCTAGTGTCGCTCCTTTGAACGACTCGCTCTGAGCAACTCTTTTTAGTGAGCGGAGCACACGGAGCCAGCTCCCAATAAAGAGTCATGTGGACACATCACTAGATACCTGCACGAAATACAAATAACTCATACTTAAATTGTTTTTTTATGGATATTATTAATTGTATTGGCAATTTTAAAACTGACTATAACGTTCGATATAATGTTATGTATTCTCAATCAGTTTTTATAAAAAGAAATAGAGTCAATTAGGCGACAGGACTAGTGATTGCTCCCGGGAATTCCCGGTACTGAATTTCCCGGGAATTCCCGGAAAATTTCATCGCCTTCAGTACCGGGAAATGAAACCCATTTCCCGCGAATTCTAATCCTAATTTAAATGTTTTAACTATTTTTTTGTTGTAAATGCTGTAATAGTAATAAGTAATAACAATTTCTTTTTAGAATACGTAAAACATTTTTCTTTTCATTATCGTTATGTAAAAAAGTTACTGTCTATTACGACTATACGAGTTTAGTTCAGTTCGTAATTCATCCATAGGTAGATTTTATAACAGTACTGATGAATTTGAAACAAAAATGGAATGTTAAAAAAGGTATATAGGTATGTATGAAATGTTAACGATTTAGACTGAAATATTTTATTTTTATAATGCACATTTTTTTTTAACATCGGGGTTTTTTTTTAATGATTTGGTGTTCTGAAACGGACATACATATTTTAATACTATGTATTAATATAGATGTTGTTTTTAATATTGCAAAAAGTTGTGAAATTTATGTTTTGTACGGGTACAGGTCGGTGCTCAGTGCAATGTTTTATGCGTAATCATAAACTACGTACGTACATTAACGGGTACACTCTCCGTTAAAATGTTTTAAATACTCGACAAGGAAAATCTTAGAGTCGTATAGAAATAAATAGTTTGCAAAACCAGAAGTGCAAGTTTTCCACTGTAGGCACATAGGTATTATATCTAATGAAAAAAAATTGAGAAAATAGATTAAAAAAATAGAAAAAAAATTAAAAATAAAATGGAATAGAAAAAAAAGTATTACTTGTGTCAGCGGGAATCGAACCCGGCACCTTGCTATTACTGGACTAACGCTTTAACCGCTCGGCCATACCGATATCGCAGCAGTTATTCTACGTAATAAACTACATTTACAATAACAGTAATAGGTATTTTTTTGTTTTTTTTTTATTTTAACTATTAGCTGTCAAAAAGAATAAAATAAAACTGTTTATAAAAATTAAACTACTGAACACATTTATGTGAATTTAAATAGGGTTCTGGTCTGATAGTAAACAAAGTGAATAAAATATAACCCAAGGCAATCCGACCAAAATTGCGATCTGTAGAGTCGTAACGTACATACGTACAGACCAACCGACAACTACTGTTTGTAATTTTCAATTACAATTTTAATAGTATTTTTGAACTCGAATTGATTTAAAAATGGTTCTGTTTTATAGATCAGAATCTCCTCTTTTCAAAATGCTTCAATTTGAATGGATTTCGTGTGAAATTAACTTAGATATAACTTCTTATATGAACGAAAGTCAGCTCTGACGCACAAAGCGATAATAAAGCACATACCGCACTAGTTTAGCGGTATGTGCAATTAGTTGCTTTTTTAACAAACTTTATGAGGATAATACCAAAAAATTGCAAACAAAATTTACTTAACAACACAAAAACAAATTTTCTGTACATTTAATAACTTTTAAGGTTTTTTGATCTATTTACTTATCAAAACAAAGATATAACAAAATAGTTTTTTCAATATAACAGAATAAAACTCGCTAATTATGAAAACCTTTAATACTGGACGGGAATCTCGTATGATATTTTTTATTATAACAAAGGCAAATTGGTTTTATTTTCCTTTGTTATATAAAAAAATATGATTTAACGTTTTGTATTTTAGACTTAAAACTTGTTACACCATCTTACAAAGCTTTTTTCACACAATAAAAAAATCAGGCGTTATTCATTTCTTAAAGTCTACCATAATTGTATTGCAACCCTAACCAATTTAGAGTTTTAGTAATTTACAAAGATTTTTTGCAACTTTTGTCTGTGAATGTACCGCTATATTCGTATGTATAACTCATTTTAGCAATTTCAACAGTTTTCAGAGATACTAATGTTGCATCTTAAATGATTTATTAGTGACAAATGTTTTTTGTGTCAGTACAAAAATTTAGTTAGCCTTTTTCATGTCAAAGCGATGTTAAAACTATTTAATTACTTTAAAATGTAGGCATACTTTTGGAGCGGAGTGATACCATACTCGACCATTTCTAAAGACACAACCAAATACTATAGATCAGAGATTCCCAAAGTGGTCTATATCGACCCCCAGTGGTCGACGACAATTTGCAAGGGGTCCATGTCAGCGGGAAAAAAATTGGGGGTTCATGAAATGAAAATGAGGGTCAAAGATAGTGAATCTCCTAACAAAAAAAGAAACAAACTGGACATCGTTAACCGAAGAGATTTAAGATTAAATCTAACTAAATTGATGTCAAATGTTGAAAATTTATTATTAAAGCATCAGGTTCATCCCTCACACTAAAAGCATTTATTTTTTGCTTAGTTATTTTATGAACAGAAAGTGAATTTTAATTTGATTCGTTTAATTTGAATCTAATTAATAAATGTATAAAACTAAACATTTCACTACCGTTATAAATTTAAATCGTTCAAAGTAAGTAGCACTATACCGGTTGTCAAAAATACATTTGAAATTAATGAATTTGCAAAAAATTAATATCAGATAAACCGAAAAACATGGCAAGTAGTCTACGAGACAAAAAAGTTTGGGGACTTCTGCTATAGATGAACACTGTTACGCATTAGTGTGTCAAGCGCTAGATACTGAGTTTTGAATAAATTCACAGCTCAGCTAGGCCCCACTATCCTTCAACCAGGTCTTCGACTTTGTTTGATAGCTCTTGGATAGCACTAGGATCATTATTCGGTCCATTTCTGAATATATCTAGTATCAATAATGCGGATTTGGTTGCGATTGCACCCTGACCCTTGGACCACTGTACAGTAAACGTAATATTATGGGTAACTTTTGTTTATAATAGGATCACTACGAAGTTAGTAACGATCTTAATAGTTGTTGAATCCTTCGACGGAGTTATTAATATAGATAAGCCAAATATGACAATTAATGCATAGGTATTTCGCAAGAAATTCCACAGCACTTTAAATTACGGTAGGTACTGTTTATTTTGGCAAATATATATAGGTCCTAGTTTCAACAATTTGCACTGAATTTTTGTAATTTGTATAAACTGCTTCGTTTCAGTTTAATCTATTACAGTATCAAACTTTCCTTAGAGAAAAAAAAAACTAACTTTGTTTCATTAGCCGTGAATAAAAAAAAAACGGGGATCAGTTACCTGTATTCTGGTGATGGACAACCCTGAGCGACGCACAGTAGGGCTGCGCCTTCATCTTGCGACACGTGCACTGTACCAGTATGTTCCACAATCACAGGGGAGACGATACCGCGATGTTCTGTAACAATAAAAAAATTTTGAATTTTATATTTATAAAAACATATAGCCGCATATAAAAATATAATAAATGTAATTCTTTAAAAGGCTTCGTCAATAGAATGTATGGTTTTATTAGATGCTTAAATATACATATCGCACGTTGAAAACAATAGTGACACTATATAAAAAAGTTAACTTTTCACCTTTTGTAAGATTCATTTTTTACTGCAAAAGTGTCACTATACGAAAATTTCCGTTTGCTTATAAATCCACTTACTTCCGCTAGACTGAGCTAGTGTCACTTTATATTTTGAAAGAATTGCCCATGGTCATGACTGATATAACGACACTATTTTAATTGTGTCAAAGCAGTTGTTTGGTACGCACGTCGTTGTAAGTGAAAAAGTGACACATTTTGTTAAACGACAGTTTACTGATTACAGTTGCTACAAAAATTAATGCCAGTAAGTAAATACATAAAATGACACATTTTGTTTAGTGACACTTTTTGCAGTTGAAGTCTCCAACTTACTGATTATAGGTTATGACAACAATGACACTAAACAAAAAATTATTGTAAAAAGGTCTTTTTTTTAATAACTTTATTTTTAACATTGTGGTCAACAAATAAATTAAAACAATAATAAATTGTCTCATTATTAACAAAAGAATCTCTATAAGCAGTATTTTAATAGTAACTTTTTTAGGACCAAACAATAATATTAAAACTAAAACATGCTCTACTGTAAAATGTCATTTTTTGCATAATGCAACTTTTGTTTTCAACGTGCGATATTTTCTATACAAAATGCAATAATTTTGAAACATAATTTTACTATTTATAACAATAAAAAATAATAAAGTCCTTTAAGTAATCGGCCTCAAAATTGATATATTAATGTAACCATTTAACAGCAGTTACGGCCCGCGACCAGAATTTATTCAGTAAGGATTTTAGACATCTGACATCAACGAGCTTTTCAAAAACAAGAGACATTAGGTGTTTGGATTCTCAAGCTAAAGATAAGTTGAAGTCGTATATAAACAATATGTCACTGATTTCTCATTTTTTCTAAAAACGAAAAAAGTAAGAAGGGAGGACCCTACTTTCGAAATTGGAAAATTTTTGACAAAAAGTTCGCTCCGTTTCGATTGATATTATGCATAGTTATAGTCATTCTGAATCGATTCCGACCATCCGCAACCATGTATCTCTTGTAGTTTCAGAGATATGGCCAATTTTAACTGTTTAATTTTTTTTTCATTTTAAACCGTCATAGCGTCTAAACTAATCGAGATACGACTTTGTGCTTAGGCCTAATCGATTCAGCGCACTTTTTTCTATCAGACACGTCAATATTAAGCATATCGGAAATATTTATATATTTTTCAAAATATCGTAAATCGTTTCATGTTTTCATGCGTTTTGCAAATATGCAACTTTTTAAGACACTAATCGATTTTTGGTCTGTTTTAGATTAACCGGACTTAAAGAAAAAGTCAAGCTGAATCGATTCCGACCATCCGCATCCATGTACCTCTTGTAGTTAGTCACGGAAATCTTTTAGATTGACGTTCCGGAGACTCGTTAAAAAGAGTACAAAAAACTGTTCACATACCTTCAAACAAAAACATATTTTATGGTTCAAATTTTGCTTTTATTTAATTTGCAATTTTAAAGAACCTCTTTAAAAATTCGCAGTAAACATCCAATTTCAATTTAAAAAGATTTTTATAAAACATTTTATGAATGAACACGATAACAATGTCATCATTACGAAGAAGGGCTTTATTTCTTTTATGAACGTTCATTAGATTCTCTTGTAAGACACGTATTTCGTGTTTTAATTCAACGGGCATCTTTAATTTATTTGCATTTATTAACTTCAGCATAAAACCGTTTCATTTATTAACATAAAATCCGATTACAAATTTACGACAAAACAGTAATTTTATTTATGTTTTAAGGGTTTTGCATACTGCTCCGCGTATAAAAAATTCTTAAAAAGATCATTTTTATTGTAAATAAAAATACGCTTGAACATAAAACGTAACCTGCGTGCCAGGTATAAAAACATCTTTGTCACCAGAAAGACTCGCGGTTTTTCTTATACCAGAAAAAGTAGAAAAGTGCGAGTTAGACACGCGTGCCGAGGGTGCCGTACCATCAACCATATTATTAATTGCTTTTAATTGTCAAAAACCGTATCTGTTGGAAGCATCATATTAAGTTGCGCGCTCCCTGTTGGGACGACTATGCTTTCTGTGGAATATTCTCGCAACGACAAGAATGGAAAGCAGCTAGTCAAAACCCGACCTTCATGCCTGGAGAAGGCAATACATGTAAAGTAAGGATCTCGGTACTTCTAGAAACTTCTACCAGGCGGGGGACGAAGCTATAAAATGCAAGCGGAGTCGTTGGCAGTCACTCAGTCAGTTGGTCAGTTGCAGCGTACGTACAGTGGATTACAATAAATTGTTCAGTGTCGGTACAGCAAGACCAAGGTAGCTGCTAAGATAGAAGATAAATGAGCTGTGTAAACCATTGAGTGCAATTATATAAATCTAGTTCTACATAAATAGCTTCTGTGTTGAAATAATCGTGTGAATATAGTTAATAGACAAATGCGAATAAGTGTACTAGATAAACTTCGGTGTGTTTGTGTAGGTACATAATTAGTAATTTATATTCTTCTGCTACTTAGTTTTCTATTTTTGTTATTTAGAACCATTAGTTTTGTGTCTGTTAACGTTATTATTACTGTTTTTTAAAGAAGTACGCTTTCGTTGTGTGTTTAACTGTTTTGTTAATAGTTTAATATTGTAAATAAATAATTTCCACCACGAATTAGAACAGTTTTGTTGCAATAATATTGCTGTAAAGTTCGAACATGTTACTCATCGGTGTAATTGAGACCCTAAACTTTTCGTCCAGGTATCATCAAGAACGTAATATAATAATAACATAAATTAAATTAATGAATTCGTCATTAAAATCAGATTATTTCATTCTCCACCACTGTAATGTTCTCTCGTACGTGTGTATTATATCGACTGTCTCAAAAAATCGATAGAGTTAAACCAAAGACAATATAATTAGAGCTGACGCGCAAAAAAACCATGTCGTCCCAACTTTCTGACGCTTGGTACATACTCGTAAGCTATTTAAGTAATTTAGAGCATTTTTTTCTTATATGATATATATCCGGAATCTGGAGGGATGAAACATTTCAAAGGTGGTAAATAAGGGTTGAAATTACAAAAAATTTTTGTCGCTTCGTTTTTAGGTTCTGTTAGAGTCAAATGACCGAGAAATACCAGCGGCAGAAATTTTTGACCAAGCCACTCCTAAGAAAGTGGCAGTATGATAATAAAATTATAAATCCACTTTCGTAAAAGTGGCTTGAGGAGAGTGCAATTGGTCAAAAATTTCAGCCGCAGGTATTTCCCGGTCATTTGGCTCTAACAGAACCTAAAAACTAAGCAGCAGAATTTTTTTAAATTATAACCCTTTTACCTTTTCATTTATTTATCTGAGAATTAAACTGATTTATAATAATGATTCAAAATCGGTTGCGTTCTATTGTGTCATATTTATTATTAGAATATTATATCTATCATTCGTAATTTTTAAAACTAATTAAACAAAAGTTTTTTCTTTAGTTAGGTTATGTGACATTTTTTTTTTTTTTTTTGTAAGCAAAACTTTCTTTCTTACTGGAAATTTATTTTTATAATATTGATGATACTGATGTGATTAGCTTTATTTAAATTGATGAGATAAAATAAATAAAAAAATATTTTTGTATTATTTCAACTATATTATCTAATATTTAATACGTATAAAAATAGAATAACATGTTATGAATAGTAACTCTTTTCAATAAATAAAATTATCGACCAATTTTTCAGACAATATATTAACAAAATATATAATAATTAATACATTAACGTTTCGATCCGGATTTGGACTTCTTCAAAACTGATCTAAGAAATATAAAAAATAATTAATATTTAATTTCTAATTCCCTCATTGCGAATCATTATTATGTCGGAAAAATAAATTAAATTGTAGGAAAATTGAAATAAAAAAACGTTTGGAACATTCTATATCTAAACTTTATACGCCATATTGCTGGCATAGTTCAAAGGATAAGTACACTTTGTGTGGAACACGTTTTGAACAAAAGGTAATCGGCGGAACCGGAAGTTTCTTGTAATTGTACGATAATTAATATCTACTAGAGCAGCAAAAAACTGAAATGCTATTCAGCTTTTAGAATTGTTCATTATACATTTTTGTGAAAAAGTTTTATATTAAATCTGACAAAAAACAAAATATTACAAATGCAGACATAATATTGCTAAACCCTCAGGCATAAATTTTTTTAATAAAACAGAATATAGTTCGAGTTTTTAGACTCAAAAAGTGTATTATTATCGAATGTGTGCCAGAGGTTTAATTAATTTTCAAATGTTTTGTATACCACATACAAAAATGACTTTTTAGAAACGCTGAACAATTAATATAGGTAGATGTAATGACCAGGTCCAGAGTATAGAGTAGAGACAACGGAATCGATCGCAACGTAAGCTGTGGACTAAATAAATAATAAATCATGCAACGGATTTAGAGTATGATATCATGAGGCCGTCAGATATCATTATCGTTGGGATCCCTGCCATATCGTTTATTTAAGAAGCTTCGCGGTTTAAAACAATAATAACACGAATAATATGAACCAATTAATCGAACTACAAATACATTTTTTTTAAATATCTCAGTACACTTATCGGAGCACCAACCGAGCATATTATGGTGTGATAATGACTTAGATGGGCCCATGTTTTAAGCCTGGTAAGATAATCTATTATATTGCAAAAGCGCAACAATGGAAAAATTGTGTATTTTGTTTTTCATAAATAGTCTGTGACTGTTGATCATTGTGGACTACAGAAAAAATCAGTTACGTCTAATATAGTGTTACAATCTCCCCGTTGGGACAACAAAGAATTTCGTAAGACTAAATTCAGTTCGTTATTCTAACAAAGACACACATTGTTGTCTAACAACTATCGACTCTAATTCTGACAATGATACACAGATTGTTGTGCGGCAACAACAATCGGCTTGATGTTCCAGCAATATGAGTAGGTAAAAAGGGCTTTGTTGCCAAATTCCAGACAACAATGAAGGCAACAAAGGAAAGAACGATCCAGCGCCTATATAAACCACGGGATAGCTCACGATCGGGGGCAGTCATGATACGACAGTGATACATTGTGTTTCATCGACATAAATTAAGTCAGTGTTAAATAAAAGGTGTGTTTTTGTCTTGTAAATAATCTTGTATATATAGTTGTAAATATTTTGTGTACATAATTAGTGACTTTATATTAAGTTCGTTCCAAGCAGCCGCGAACGGTAATAAAACCGTACACAGTCTTGTCACTGCGCAAGACTGTCTTGCGCAGTATCGATTTTTGAGCTAGTGCGCAAATTAGTCTTGCGCAGTGACAAGACTGCACGGTTTTATTACCGTTCATGGCTGCTTGGAACGAACCTATTCTTTGTTAATTATTCTTTTATTTTATTAGTCAGAATTTACTGTTTTGTTTCTATTACGTTATAAAGAAGTACTTTCTTTAGTGTGTTTAACTGTTTTGTTAAACCTTTATTATTGAAACTAAATAATTTTCACCACGAACTAGAACAGTTTTGTTACAATAGGAAATTCTGTATAAAATGGTATTTGATAACTTCGCTTTTTTTTCTTCAAGAAACCTGAAATAATTTATTTTATTGTCGTGTCTTCTTTTATTTGATGATTTCAATTTGAACAAACTCCATTCAAACTGTTATTTGAATTAAGGGAATTTGTATGCTGCATTTTTGACAATCAGCTTTTAAATGGATTTGAAAGAAGTGTATATATATTTTACCTAAATGTTATCGTTTCAAATAAAATTGAATTAATTCAAGGCGTGTTTCAAAAATCTCTTCTTTTTTAGATAATGACCGAACTTCTTCAGTGGTTTTTGAAGTAAAAAACTTCTTTTGGAATAGTGAAGTAAAATTATTTTATGACATTAGCTACTGCGCAATGACTGTTCTGTTACCGTTCTCAGACAGAGCTATTAACTAAGATGGCGGCGAGGTAAAACGGTTACATCGTAACCTAAATGTCGTAGGTTCGATCCCGGCGATCGGTGCCATTATGTTCCCATTCCAACCCACAAATGATTATTTTAATTTTATTTACGACTAATTAAAATTAAATAAATCTAATTAATAGTTCATTTAAAAACTGTTACAAGTTACAACAATAGGTACCTATATATAAAAATAATTTTTGTTTTCAATTAAATATTTACTTACTATACCTATTTTATTAATTCCAGTAATTGTTGATTTAAAAGAAGTTTATTATCTGTACTTGTAAAAAGTATATAAATACTGCTTTTTATCGACAAAAACATTTGAACGGTAACTCCGATCATCATGAAATTTGGACACAACATTCATCTCGGTAAACTAAGATGAATTTGCGTACTCATACTCCCCATTCGTTCTTTTGCACCCGGGTGAAACCGGACGGGACCGCTAGTTTAATATAAAAATATATTCAGCACTGAATTTTATTAAAGTAATTTAAAAATGCACTTTGCTTTGAATATCGTATGAGAAGCCGAGTACTATGGAAGTAACGTATAGCTGCTAAACTGGGGCATTAAGTGCTCCGAAAGTCTCATGTGGCTCGTCCTGTATAATATGTAGGCACTTATTCATCCGTAGTTATACATAAAGAGACACAACAGATGTCGCATGATGGCGGACGTATTCATTACATGAAACAAATTTCAGTTAACGCGCCGTCATAATAGAGACAATTCGGTGAAGCGTAGTATAGCAGCGCAGGCCGCGGTATAGCTCTTCTTCGTAAACAGTATCTGTGTTATATAGCTCCAGTGACCAGAGCTGAAGTATAAGTTGAACCTGATAACAAACAAGTAACCCCTAACTAATAAACGAAAGTTAATAACAGAACAAAGAACGAAACATTTTTAGATCTGGAACGCTTTGATATTGTTACACACCCCCAGTTGAGCCGCCACTGCTTTCAGTGGAATGCTCTCGAAGACAACAACAATACTCAGGTATAAGAGTTTTTCTGGCGGCAAGAAACCCCAAACTTGTAACAATGAATGCAGGCATAAGAAATGACTAGAACATTCCAGAAATCGCAGGAAAGCGTACCCAGCAAACATATAAATACGACCAGGCGAGCTCGGTGAGTCGGTCAGTTAGGCTTTCGTGTGTTAGTGAGTTCATAGTCAAACACGTGTGCGAAATAAATAACTAGGAAATAAATAGCTAGTGCCGAGTGCGGTATAATAGACCATTGATTGCAATGATATAAATCTGGTGTAACATAAATAATCTCTTGTATATAGTTAACAGATAAGTGTGCTAATAAACTTTGATGTATTTTGTGAACATAGACAGTGACTTTATATTCTTCATTACTTATTCTTTTATTTTATTAGTCAGAATTTGTTGTTTTGTTTCTGTTACGTTAGAGAAGTACTTTTCGTTTGTGTGTTTAACTGTTTTGTTAAGCGTTTGTTATTGTAAATAAATAGTTTCCACCACGAACTAGGACAGTTTTGTTACAATACTTTGATCATTTTTGGGTCCAACGATTTATTTCAAATTGTTTACTGTGTATTATACATCATCTTTGTTTACGGCGACTATATCAAAGTATATATAGGAGCCCTACAAGGTCTCGAAGGACCAATCATTCCGCTCTATAACTGACAGCCAGTTGGAGCGCGTGTTCTACTTTAAACAGAATACTTAATAGCTTAATCTGTACCTATAGCTTTATACGTATTGTGTACACAAGCTGATTGAAAAACGCTGGTCCATTGGTAAACATATTTATCAAAGCTGACATCAATTAATACTTTCAATACAGTGAACCTTCAATCTTAAAATGGAACTATCTATATGGTTAGCAAATATCTTAGACATCTAAAAAAACACTTATTTGTTATTCATATTCACTACTAGCGATTCCGTCCGGTTTCACCCGGGTGTAAAAGAACGAATGGGGAAGGGAGGAACATGAGTACACACATTCATCTTAGTTTACCGAGGTGAATGTTGTGTCCAAATTTCATGATGATCGGAGTTACCGTTCAAAAGCAGTATTTAAACTGTTTTTAACTAATAACTTTTCTTAAATTAATTAAATAAATTTAAATGTAAGTCTTAGAAGAAAGCAATGTAAAAAATAAAAAAAAAAAATAAATAAAATATATTCGCCCAACGTGGGGCTCGACCCACGACCCTGATATTGACAGTCGCATGCTCTACCGATTGAGTCACCTGAAGTTGTGTTCTCACAACGTTAATATAAGTATATCTAGTTAGTACATTTCACATGAATAGAAGCTTATTTTTGAGATACATTTTGCAACATTTTTCATTAAAGCTCCGCTCTTAACTTAATGGTCGTAGCGTAATATTATATAGCCTATAGCCTTCCTCGATAAATGGGCTATCCAACAAAATTTTTTTTTTTTCAATTTGAACCAGTAGTTCCTGAGATTAGCGCGTTTAAACAAACAAACAAGCAAACAAACTCTTCAGCTTTATATATTAGTATAGATTTACTTAGAGAAACGCATTACCCTCTGTTTGCGTCGCCATAGTTTAGTGAAAAGAGAACTCATCCTGTAGTTTTCTTTTGCATTCAATATTTTCAGCTGTCAGAATCAGATGTTTGCAAAATTCAGTTGTATTAAATCACAGACTGTTAGATTGACAAATGATAGCAGAACGAATTTAAGATAAAGTAGTTAGCCTATTAAAATAGAACAACACAAAGATAAAATACATTCGTATACAAAATATTCATCGAATGGAAATGTTTGTTAAGCTGACGACGACAAGGCGACGGCGACACCACCGAGGCCTTAGCTCTGCAGGAGACGTCGTTCGTTAAGACGTTATATGCCGATAGGTCGGAATTAAGCACCCATAATACATACATATACATATGTTTAGTATTCAGAATTTAGATAGCATGTAAATGCGCTATTTGTATTGGGAATTAGTTTGCGCGAGCCGAGACATTCGACTTTAAGATAAACTGTACACCCCACGCACGAAAAACTAGTGACATCTTTGCAAGACAAAAAAATCAATGATTATATAAAAAACATTGGAAGGACCTGGATAGTATCAAGAGCTAACCGTTTAAATACGTTGAATAGTTGGTCACGCCAAAAATGCACATTTTGCTAAAGTATGATTAAATGAAATTAAAAATAAAATTAATGCAAATAATATAAAAATATACAGTATGTAAACGCGTAAGGTGCACATAGGGAAATTAGCATTGGGAAAAAATACTTGAATCAGAGTTAGCCATGACTGCATTAATTGTTATTTCTATTGAATTATCGTGGTAATTTTGAGGATTTATATTTTATTTTGATTTATTTTTATTTTACTTGGCTTTTTTAATAATAAAAAGCTCTTATAAATCATTATTTTAATTTTTTTGTACAAAAATAAAACAAAAAAACAACTCCATCTGTTTGGAAACATTTCATTCAAAAATTGTCTGACTGGTATGACGTATGCGCGTTGGTAAATCAGTGACCCAATGTCTTTAGGTTCAACACGAATAGGTGCAGATATTTGATCTCGCACCATATTTAAGTATTTTTGGGAATTTAATGTCCTATTAATAAAAAAGTCTGATTATGTTGTAATCATCTGAATATTTTCTTCGGTAGTATACACATTCATTTTGCAAAAGAATATTATCTGTCAAATTGAATAACAAGATTTCAAGACTCACTCTGATCCAGTCATTTTTTCCCAATGTTAATTTCCCTATGTGCACCTTACGTGTTTAAATACTGTAATATAAATAAACATCAAGTGGAATATGGGTTAAAAACAATAAAATAACTATACTGTCGACACGAATCAAATCAGAGACCTTCTGCATACAACAACTCGGTCATCAAACCCGATTGATGTGCAGCTGTTTTTTATAATATAATCAGTATAGTTTATTGGCATGTTAAACTGTTAACAACTATTGTTTAACATGTTGCTTATAGAACCATAATAAATATGTTAAAGATTAAAATTATATTGCTGTCATAAAATGATAAAATTGTATAATATAATATTAATTGAACTATACTGAACGCATTTTAATGTTCGTAGCGTTCTGCTTTGATAGTAAAAAAAGCGGAAAAAACATAAGAAGATCCGTTAAGAATTGCAACATGTACAGCTCAGATGTATAGACCAACCAACAACTGCCGTTTGCTATTTTCGATTACAATTTTTGGAACTATTGTGAGCTCAAACCAAACATGGTTACATTGTATAGAACAGGTTCTTCCCTTTTGAAGAGGCTACTTGGTGATTTAATTTCTAGCGAAAATTATCTAGAAAGTTTTGAAGCGCAGAGCGTTAGTAAAGGACACGCTGTTGCGTTGAAAGTGTGTGAAATATTTATAATAATAAGAAAGTATTAAGAGAATACAAAAAGAAAACGAAAAACTGCTCCGAAAAAGTACACAGAAATGGTCGATTGTCTTACGATACAACATATTTGAAAAATCCGTCAAAAAACGAAAGTACAAATTCATTACAATTTTGTATAAATTAATATCGATGCATCCCTATTAGGTACATGTTTCCAGTATTTTGACTGTATATGTAATTGTGCTTTACTAAATACAAATTTTCCGATAATTTACGTGGAATAGAGTTTTTATGGTATTTCATGGATTGTCTGAACATTGTTGTTGTTCGATTGCTTAATTAGTAAAGGATTTCACTAAGTCTTTCTACCTACAGTTATGTAAGTTTGTACTGATTTAAATTTTAAATAACAGTCTTAAACAAAAAGTTTAATATTTAAATTACTTTTGTATACCAAATACACACGAAAGTGATTTTTAATTATATTTACTTTACAAAAATATTCTAAAGTGTAAAGTTTCTTACATATTTTTCTTTTCAAAATTTAAATACGCTCTTCTTTCGTATTCAAATTGTTGCAAACATTCTAGCAGAATTTTATTCGTCATTTGTTTATTATTTAAATTCATGTTACAGAACATTTTCTTTTTAAATTGAACAACGCAACTACGGAGAAGAAATTGTAACGAGCATATTTGTATTTTAGTTATGTTTATCACAAGCATTTTAGATAGTAAAAAAAACATACGTAACTAGCGGCCCTGTACGTGCTTCGCTACGTATAAAGTGAAATAATCAAAAAAATTAATTGGAACATCAAATTCATTTATTCAAATAAAAAATTATTTTATTAATTGCTAGCTATTTTAAAATATACATGTGCGTATATGTATGCATGGAAATATATATGACTGCATACGTCAATATATATAAAAATGTCATTAAATAATTCATTTTAAAATCGACGTGCTTCCATCTGTTACAAAAGAATAAAACACCCGTATGCACACAATATGTTTTTTTCAAATAAAGAAACACACATACATACATGTAATTCACTTCAACAGTTCAAAACTTACCGTTTATGTAAATGCGTTTGACAATTTAATTCAAAAAAGCCTGTAAACGATATGAAACACCGACGGCTCGCTAAAAAACTGAGAAAAGTACACGCACACATATACATAATACATTTGAATTCATTTGTTAGAAAAAATGTGATAAATGAAGAACCGCTCGACCGATTTTGTGCAACTTCACATAAACCATCTACTAAATAGTCCGAACAAAGCATAAACATTTGGTTTGGATAGGTGAGCCCGTTCTTGAGTTATAAAATTACAACGAAAAGTGGCATTGATTTTTATAGATATAGATTATGTACATTGTATAATCATATTTATAATCGACAATGTTCTACACTTCTACATCAATCAAGTTTATTCTAGGGTTGTAACAAATATCCGCATTTACATTTTCAATCAAAAATTAGAACTATAGCGTACCTACTTATACCTCTATAGTTTTATTAGTTAACCCAGCTTAGTTGTAAAGAGTATGTTGTGCGATCCGACATCCCCAATGAATGAAGCTACTCTAGAAAAAATCTACCAGACTGTATATTCTCTTCAACGCTCTCAATTTGACAATGATATCTAGCACATTCATTGCGACTTAAGCTTAAGTGACGTTATGTATATCTCTTGAGCAGCTTTTTATTTTCTCAGTGCATTTGAAATTTGGAAGTTTCGTCACGTTTTTACGGCTAAAATCATAAAAAAACATTTCCCTGTCGGAAAAATGCTTTACTTGATGATTCATGAATATGTAGGCAGCTCGTTTTTAAAGACCGTACAGAGTGGTGGTTAAAATGGCTTTATTGAAAATAAAAATATCTCGTATATATGTTTTATATAGTTGTTATAGCATACATTGTTATATATGGGTATAGAACTATTTCGTGTCAAAATCTTAATATAAAGGCTGCTGCACACGAGGCTAGAAATGCTGCTAGGAGTTCTGCTAGCCGGTAGGCTAGAAATGACGTCACTGCGAGCTGGGCTGCTAGCTCACAAGATAGGTTTTAAAATTAGAACAAGGGCTATTTTCTCTGCGAGATTTGCTGTTAGGCACAGGTTGCTAGGTATGAGCAAGAACCAATCAGGAAGCAGTATCTTGTCACGTGGGCACTTGAACAAACACCCACAAACCAACATGGTGTCGCATTCTGTTCTGTCAGACAACAGACACGTTTCGATCTGTGTTTATATTCGAACTGTCACTGCGCGCGCACCAGATCTATCCACAAATCAAGCTTGAAAAATAGTCTCGTGTGTAGCAATCAAGAAAACCAGCGCTAGGAAACTAGTAGGTAAATCTAGCAAGGAATCTAGCAGCGTTTCTAGCCTCGTGTGCAGCGGCCTTATCAGGTATATTGTATTAGCTATATGCAACATCAAAGTCGAGACATCTAGCGTCAATGACCGGCGAACCCACTGCCACTTTTATACAGTATATCAAATGGGACAACTAGTAAAAAGTGAATTAAAATTAATGTGCAACATCAAGGTTTCAAACCAAATGTGAAAAAATAAAAGCTAAATCCAAGTGTGTAGGCTTTCACGGCCGGTGTTGACCCAAATCTTCCGGGCTTGTATACCGTGGTTCATTGGTATTTTTACCTGACGTTTCGTCTACAACTGCGATAGACATTATCAAAGGCGATGTGGTAGCGGGCGAAGTGTCCTTCTAGGCTACTCACCGGTAAGTGTGTCGACAAAATAAAGACAACCTTCAATTATTGTAGTAAGGTCCATAAAAGATTAATTTGCTTAATATTTTCTAGACACTCCGTGCATTGACGACGTATTTATTAAAGTTGAATTTAGAGAGAGAATAGTTCTGTACAGTACAAACCGTAGGTAGACTTTGCAGTTATTAAACAAGCCTTATCTAACCGTTTATGGACCATTTCTGTGGGGTAATATTACACTCGCAAAACCACCGTATATTATATTCGGATAAGATAATAATATTGTTTCAACAAAGATGTTAGATAGACGCACATAAATTTATTAATTACTTAATAAAATAAACGAAGATATAATAATTTCATAGATTGATTTTTTTATTCAAATTCAAAGTATAAAACTATATTTTTATAATACGCGCCACGAATCTAAAAGGCTCGGAAGTTAGATGCGAATGCGGGCTTGCGCTTGTACAGTCTGTTGAAAAACTCGCATCTCAACAAAACTAAAATAACAATAACAACTTGACAATAGCGTAGTCGACTGTACTTTAAAGCAGGAAAGCGACAAGTGACAAAGGCAACGAGCGATCACGGCCAATCATCGACGAGCGCACGTTCCGTGCCGGTAGCTGGGAGGTGGTGGGAGTATCAACGGCTCTAAAATGTGCCTTTGCGACGCTGTTTGTGACTAGCTTCCGAATCTTTTAGATCCGTGGCGCGTATTATACAAACCAGATTACCCATTCACCTATAATTAGGTTATAAATGACAATCAAATTACAGAGATCACTGATCATAGTGTTCTCAGAGAGATTGTTTACTAGCGTCTTGGTGGGAAGTATACAAGTGGCTCTCAAATAAATTTTTTAATTGTTGCGGACTTCATTCTGATGATACTATTATTAAACTCCGAAGAGAAAAGTTACTAATCTTTCATATATGGTACACAGATTTTGAAGTACCAGTTCGAACGTCTGTGTTTTAACAGAATTCATGTTTATCAAAGAGCCTGTAGATTGGATTATCTGGATCATTGTCTTATCCCAGTCCTTCCCGTTGCGTCAGACGTCGAGAAAGTCACATACAGAGCATTCCCCAAAGGGATTTCAGGATGATGGTACATATGAACTGGAGTTATATGAATTAGCATAGTAAGATATCGAGCTTGAGTCACGCAACTTTGAGAATGTATGCAAGGTATCCGTTGCCATGGTTACCTATTTATTTTTCTTTGTGAAATTTTTATTATGAACTTGTAGAAACAAATATATATTTACTTATATACTTACTTACATATGTTCACGTCATGTAAAAATTAATGAAAGCAAGCTTAACTGGGTTATTTCTGACAGATCTACAAAACAAAAGAACGCAGCTGATTTTTCTTTATTTTCAAAATATTTCCGAAACTGTTAAGTTTAGAAAAAAAATCTTTAACAAAACTTTCTTGAAAAAATAAATAGAATAATAATCCGTTATGAAAAGTATACCATATTATATCTCTTCTGCGCAAAAACAATAACACTCTTCATATTATTTGCATATCAAACATCCTCCCAAAATTTGGTTTCAATCCGTTCATCCGTTTGACTTGTATCGTGCTCACAGACAAACAGACGCACAGAATTTCTCCAAAAATATGTTTTTTGGATTTGAGGGACCACAAATCAAAAAATATTGTAAAATTTTGAAAAGAGAATTTTAACCTAGTACACTAGTACCATTTCCCACAAGTCTATAGTCTCAAAGTAAGTATAGTATGATGAATTACATAAAATAAACTGTAACACAGAATATTTAAAAATTAAATACTAATTAAAAGTGCAGTATAATTCAAATTTTCTTTGCAAAGATTTAATCATCTATATTCTATAATTAGAAAATTTTAGTTTAGCTGCTACAACGATTTTAACTTAAATTTCTCAAGCGACGCTAAATATTTTATAATGTAGGTATGACATTTTAACCATTTTTATAAAGACATTTTTAAGTTTTAATAAAACTTTCTCCGTGCAAAACGCTCAGCTGTTTTCGTCTTAAATATGTCTGTGACACTGCAGCCAACTTTATAATGGGAATAAGTTTTCTAATAACTTTTTTGAAATGTGCTTAAATTTTAATAATATTTGTTAAGAAAATTTTTGCGAGTTAATCTCTAATCGTTTTGATAATCTTTACTGAGAAAAAAAAACGTGAAAGTTTATTTTTAACTTTTTTAGATTAAACCTTTTAATACCAAATAAGACCATTAAAGTAAACCTTTTAAAATAGATAAAAACCGGCTGAACGGTTTTATTGTAAGCAAGGAATCTAGCCGCAAATTCAGCCTCGTGTGGAGCGGCCTTTAAGCGGCTCATAGACGCTCAATATGATTGCGCAATATTTGGGTTTGTGCAATGCAATTGACCGTGTGTAGACGAGATTGAAAGGTTGCGCAATATATTGTGTGATTTTCAAAATCTTGAAAATATATTGCACAAACGGTGAAATATTGTGTCGTCTGTTGTCAAGATTGCGCAATATCCCGTCAGTTGATCTCAAGTAGCGGTCGTTTCAACAAGTCGTCTCAACTACGCCTCATCATGGGTGACACTGACAAGAAAGCCGAAAGACAATTTATTGTTGAATTTATCGAGGTGTATCGTGGTCATCCGGCTCTGTGGGATGTGAAGTCCAAAGACTATAGTAATCGTGACAACATGATGACTGAAGTTCTGGTGGGGACTGTTTGCATAATGTGGCTGTACCGTCTGTGCTCGCAATTGAGCAATATATTGCACAACTTTCAATATCGCCTCCATACAGTACAATTTTTTGTACAAACCAAAATATTGTACAATAATATTGACCGTCTATGGGCCGCTTTACATTATAATCATAAAACGTGACCTATATGTACATTGTACAGTAATCAACAGTAAAGCTGCGAATCAGCAGTGTTCCATTGCTTCGCGGAATGTTAATAAAAAAATATTTGAAATCGTTTACTGTCTAACGTTTTACATAATTAAACTAGAATGAGGCGTTATTTCGACAGTGAAAAATGAACAATATCATTATCCGCAGAAAAGCAAATCTTAACTTCAATATAATAATTCAAAAGTGATGCTGTAACTTGTGAAAGTGTCGATGAGTTAGTTACCTTTTTGAGTCTATTGGGATTTTGTAGCGGAATGTTCATAAGCTACATTTCATTTTGTCATTTACAGTTTGTTAAAGAGAACAAAAGGCTTAGTGTTTCATTTGCATCATTTTCAATTTGTCATTTTATAAGAGCTTTTCATTAAAATTGTACGTCATCGTTTTAAAAGTTTCATACAGTAACTAATATTAAATTTCATGTTTCGTTATTTACTTTTAATTTTTCAAAATACCTTCAATTTGACGTTTTCTTGTGTATGTATGCAATAAATAATATTCTATTCTATGTTTGCCTCTTGCCGCGAAATGGTAAATACTGTACCGGCCATCTCGTTGAGGTTTTCCATGGTTTCCCTCAATAATTCCAGATAAGTATCGAGATTGTTCCTTATTCAAGGCCATGGTCGATTACCTGTCAAACTCCTATGCTCAAAATTTGCCTATCTTATCCTAATGCCCTAAAATTCCTTCATTCGCCCATTGCTATTAAATAAATGGACATTTGAAAATGTAGAAAATAACGGCAATAACGGTAAATAGTAATGGTGCGAATGGCGTCTTCTATGACATAAAATCGAGAAACGGACGTTATACGCATTATTATTATTATTGTTGCGTGCCCTGATGGGACGCCTATGGAATTCGGTAGAAATTACTAGAAACAACAACAATGGAAACAGGTCAGAACACCCGACCTTGGAGACACACATCCATGTAAAGGAAAGGAACTCGGTGCGTCAAGCAGGTAGCGATGTTAGATTTCTTAGAATCGCTTGGAAAGAACAATAGAAGAAATCTCGATTCGTCCAGAACATTCGATAGGGACGAAACTATATAAGGAAGCAGAGTGAACAAGGCAGTCAGTCAGTTATTGGAGCTGTTCGTTGTGGTGATACAGTGCTCTGACATTACGACGTAATTATTACGACATAAATTATACTGTGGAAATAAATTATAACTCTAGTGAGTGGTTTTAAATAAATGACTTATAGTTAATAGACAAGTGTGCTGATAAACTTTGTGTTGTGTTCCTGTGTGTTGTAAATATTTCTTTGTACATAATTTAGAACTATTCGTTTTGTTTCTGTTAACGTTATTATTTCTGTTAAGCTAAAGAAGTACGCTTTCGTTTGTGTGTTTAACCGTTTTGTTAAACATTTATTCTTGTAAATAAATAATTTCCGCCACGGACTACAGCAGTTTTGTTACATTATTTTGTTTTAATAAATAAACAGAAATCTTACCAGTGAGTCGAACGTTAGCAGTAGAACTGACCACCACTTGTCTGCTCAACTTATGCATAGTTCGACAGCGGTACGATGGGAACTGATCGCTGAACTCTAAATTGTGAATTAACAGTTCTCCTGTCGGCAGCTGGTGAAACTTGCCATCTGAAACAAACAAAATAAATTAAATAATGCATAACGAGGTCTCTTAAATAAGGTGACTGCTATCAGATTTTTTTAAAATTTTTTTGACTGAGTTTGATAGACCACAAATGTGAAGAATGTTCCATGTTGGAAATTTTATATTTAATGAACACTCTACATATTATAGAACTTTGCGTCTGTTGTTTCCTTGTTGAACCAAAAAACTATATTTTGAAAAAAAAATGTTCTGTAGGGTGTCAACGACAAAATGTCCAATTTTTTTACCCATGGGTAGATATATAATTTCTACATGGGAATCTTATATCTAAAGAACACCCTTCTTGCTATAGAACTTAAAAATGTCTACATTTTTTATTAGAAACTACTATCTAAAATATGTCATGCCCTGTAGTCAGAGTGCCCGTCGGCAAAAATTTTACTGACAAATACTCTCCCCAAACTTTGTATAATAATGGCTTCATTAGGTCTAGTCTGACACCTATTTCATCTATGACTTTTCTTGATTTTGGGGCGTTTTCCCTCTAAATTTTCCGAAAGATGTCGTTTTGATGACATGTAAAAATTTATAGATAGGTACTGTTTGTTTTTTTTAATTGGATAGCTTAAAAACTTCAACCAAAACGCTAAAATAATGTTCTCTGACAAATAACATGAACCATTTAAAATGTCTGACACCTCGAATATGTTTCGTCATATTCGAGGTGTCAGACATTTTAAATGGTTTATATTATTTGTCAGAGAACATTATTTTAGTGTTTTGGTTGAAATTTTTAAGCTATCCAATTAAAAAAACAAACAGTACCTATAAATTTTTACATGTCGTCAAGACGACATCTTTCGGAAAATTTAGAGAAAAAACGCCCCAAAATCAAGAAAAGTCATAGAGGAAATAGGTGTCAGACTAAGCCTAATGAAGCCATAATATACAAAGTTTGGGGAGAGTGTGTGTAACTACTACTTACACAATGTATTATAGTATTTGTACTTTAAAACGGTAAAGTATTTTTTGTTTTATTTCGAAACGTTATATTATCTGATCTGGCAACGCCGGTTTACTATGCCTTTGAGATCTGTGAGCATATTTGCCTATTGCATTAGCAATATGGATTCCGCAGGCACTGTGGTCAACCAACGACGACTTCTATCGAATGTTAGCTGAGAGAGTTCGTTAAAAAACCTGTTTGTTCAAGCGTTTTTAGGACTTCTCGAGGGTGGAATCTCTTTACGTGAAATCGCCATTACTATGTCTCTATGTACCGTTTGTGTATTATATCGGGTGCAAATCTGTTTTTGACACCAAAAGATTTTATATACAAAATGCCCTAAGTCGTAGTTGCATTTGTATCTGTTACGGTCTATACCCGAATTCAGAATATTTCCCAAACCAGAAAACTTACATTTAAACGGGTATTGAGTGTTCTAAAATGAGCAAAATTTGTTTTGCGTATTTTCAGTTGGTCAAAACTAGTTCTGTCCATTTTTGAACGGACAGTACTAGTTCTGCTTGTTTCATTCAATCAACGTCCAAACCCGAACAAAAGTAGGGTTATGTTCTTGTTCATGTACCTATCTATTGAATTGTTCTCCTGAATGTTATAATTAATATAATTGTGGGATATTCAGTGTAATAATTAAGTAAAAATGCAAGATGAATTCGAGTCTCAACTAGTTCGCCTATTGAAGGTCTCTTAAACATAATTTTATGACGAAACATAATAAATTACCTTACTACACTAAGTGAGGTTAAGAAAGCAAATTCATTGAATTCAGCGTAATTTTTTTTGTAAGCATTCTCAATTTCAAAGGTGTATTAAATAATTGGATTTTTGCAGTTTTTTCAAGGCATACCCGTTTAAAAAATGCGATTTTTGACGCAAACCGAAATCTTTCGGAACTTTGGCAAAATCATCATGCTTATAGAAGAAAACACGCTGAATCCAATGAGTACAAACACACGTCTGTATGTCTTTTTGTTTAGAAGTTATTTGCGTTCAAGAACTAATTCTTCAATAAGTGGTTACCAAAAAAAAAGTCGGCAAAGCAGTCTTCAAATCTGCACCCAGTATGTAACCATGTATTAACCTCTATAGGCCTTATACTGGTGCTTTTAAAGCATGCACAGCTATCTCACTTTGCCAATATGTACTACACGCACGGCTAGAATGAGACAAGTATAATAAGCTTCAATCTTCTAAAAACACAACAATCTGTACCGTTCGGTTTTCATTCGCTTCGAACCGTCAATAATATTGTGTTTTTCTTTTTACAGTTTTTTTATCATGTAGCATTTTTACTTAGCAAAATTTAAATAACTTTTCGTATTTACAGCCAACAAAAAGCGATGAGTTTGGAAGCTTTCGCAGATCAATTGTAAAAAGCGACAGATCATAAATTCAAAATTCACACGTTATTATGTTATGAATTATAATGACAAATTGTGCACAATTAATTTTTGGGAGCTTAATACCAGAAATAAAATTAAAGTGGCAAGATTGTAATGAAATGAAGCCATAAGTTTGACAATAGGAAGCGAAGCTTTCTCTGAGAACCGAAGGTTCTCGAAGTCTTAAATATCTCTGTTTTTTCACATATTTTCAATTTTTTTATGAAGCAGTTTTTTTTTGAAAACCCTCCCTATAAAATATCTGCTTTGTGTGCCTATATAGCGACCGTAAAATAATGCATTTAGTACTAGTGCATTCTAACACAGCTCGACAGTAATTTCCATAAATGACCTGTCAGAAATCTTTAGAGGTATATGACGATCCAATATAGTCGTAATTTTCAAAGACAAACAATTAGAAATGAAACTGCGGAACATGTTAAAAACTGAAAATAGGTCATAATTATGATTGTATTTTTTTTATATTTTTAACAGATTATTTAGTCAACTATAATACGGGAAAAAATTGATAATCATTTAAAAATGTAATATTATTATAAGAAAAAAAATATTAAATTTCACATTCGAAAATAGACAGTTTAAACAATCGGTCATGTTGGCGGGCTTATTGACGTCATGATATACGATGCATGTCAACCTTGATGTCAAATTGTCAATGTTCTCAATGAAGTTTATTTGTTGTTTTCTCTAAATACTAACATAATATTATTGTGAGACGACACAGTCGTCATGGAAACTGTTGTTGATATATACTTTACGTCACGCTGCGTTTTGAAAACTCGAAAATAGCGCGTATTTTGTACATTTCTTTTTTATTATTTGCATTTTTTTCAGTGATTAGATTAATAAAATAACCATTACGATATGATCAGGAACTAAAATATATTTCGAAATAAAAATTTAAACCAATTTGGAGTCTCATGCATATGACCTATTAAGTGAAAGTCAGCTATTTTACAGGAGATACAAAACATGTAGTTTATATCTCGGGTACAGTAGAACTCGTGTTTAAATTCGCTGGATCTCGTTTTTCCGTAATAGCACAACTCGTAACATTACGTGCATTACGTTCTAGATACATAAATTACTATTTTAATAACTTGCAGCGAACTTGGTACAGTTTTGAAACTAAACCAGCCCTTAACTTGCAAGAATGTGTGTGTGTGTTGGTGTAGTCACTGTAGGCGGTGTGTAGAATGTGCATCCGTTGAAAAGAGGTACGTTCACGTCTCACTGCCTCTTGACACGAAAATTTCTACAGCTTTCTTTCTTTCTCTCTGTTTGACATCTGTCTCATTCTATTTTTCAGTTCTACCGCACAACTGGTTTGATTTTTAACTCAACTTATCCAAAAATTATTTGGCATCGACATTTCTACTAAAATTTATGTTTTGATCGCTAAGCCATACGTCGTTTCAGTCAGATTTAATTCAGCCCGATACAACGGATTGACAGGAGGTTGATCCGTTACAGTCCCATTCAAAAGTAAGTCGAATTCTCTAAATGGGAACTTTTCCATAATAAATTTTTACAAAAGGTTATAAGTCGATGATACCAATAATATTATTGCCATAAAGGCATAAATAAATATTTTTTTTTAATATTAATTAATTATCTCTAACTTTTAAATTTTTTGTACAAAGTTAGGTTAAAAAAAAATAAATTTATGTAAATATCTGTATTTTACATATTTTTACAGTACATAATTAAAAAAGAAATTAGAAGTAATAAAAATTAAAATTAAATCATTAAAAAGTTGAAAATTTAGTTAAAATTGTTAAAACAGTCAAAAATAAAAGTCCATAATCGAAAAGTGCTAAGGTTTAATGATTTATTTTATTGATTAATGGTCTCCTAATTAAATTGGAAAAAATATTAAAATATGCTTAAGACATCGATGCTTTACATAGTTAGTTTTCTGAACTACTGACATTATTTGGTTATTTGAAAAAAATTAAAATGTACCGTTCGCATGCTAGGTTGACATATTTTCCATAAGACTACATGTAAAAGTTTTGTTTAATTTTTAACTTTATAAATCTCCTAATGATTTTGGATTTTTTACAGAAAATTTTGTCATAAAAAAAAAAAATTGGTTGTCTGTAAAGTCGGTTTACGGACGATAGTTTTACGTGATAACGTATTCCGTAATACATAACCTAAACCTCCCAAAATTTGGTTTCAATCCGCGATTCCGCTTATCCTTGGTGTCGGAATGATAAGAAATGTCAAAAGTGACGTTTGCAACTGTCAAAGTATTATGTTCTAATAATAATTAGTTATTCCAATACTTAACTTAGAAGGCGTTGCATTTCACAAAATACTAATGTCAAAAAATTGAATTAAACATTAGAAATGCAGCCGTTTTCATGTTAAGACAAGACATACGTTATCTTCTAATTTCCATGTACGGCAAACAAAGACGACCGACCGCGTCGCGCCATGCATTAGACAACATTGCATTTATACAGCTATTCTTCTATATAAATTTGTATAAAAAAACTGTTTAGGCAAATTCTGTTATACGAAATCTATGTAAAATGTTCTCCTCTTTCGTTTAAGACTGGTTTCAAACCGATCTGATTTAAATTGAGCGAGAAATTAGCAAAAAGCACGCACAGGGTCAGGCGGAACGTTACGCGTTACGCGTTACGAACGTTAGGAACGTTAGGAACGTTAGGAACGTTACGTTACACTTTTTCGTGCATGCAGTCGGTGTTTTATCAATTTATAAGATTGGTGATTCATCAATTTATAAGACGTTATCACGTCAAAAAGTAATTTGGGCTTGAGACCTTTTACTTGGGCTTAATTCAATTAGATCTGTGTTAGTTACTGATCGTGCATAAACGTTACGTCATGTCCTCCATGTCATCGTTGTATCTCTTCAACCAACACACAAATAATAGACAGGCGTTCTACAGCAGAGAGTACGTGCGATTCTTTTGTTGTGCAAAATCAAGTCGCCATTGAAAAAATAAAAGAGTGAACGCTCGACGAGTCGACGTGTGTAATGTGTATACAGCGTAGTTTAGGTACCTGTTCTTATTATTCTACTTATTCGTAACTCAAAGGAATGGCGAGATCTCTGGTGAGAAATGCGCCGAACTGTCCTAAGTGAGGTTTTTGACAGGTAAACTATAGAGGCATAAGGTAAACATTTTTGGAAAAAATTAATTCTAACCGATTTTATAACGATTGAATATTGGGTAATTATACACTTTCACGGTCACTTGGTTTTTTGGCTCTAGAAAATCGAAAAATACATGGATTTCAATGATCTCGGTCTCAAAAAGTTCCATTTTACGACGGATTTATGAAAATAATTAGTAAAGTAGCTAAAATAAATTTTTTTTTTCTAAAAAATATTTATTTAATTGACTGTCAATTAAATATACATTTTTTAGAAAACGCAATTCTATTCAAACAATTAACTATCTAATTCGCATACCCCTTTATCGTTCACCCCGGAATTACAATTCGCATACCCCTTTATCGTTCACCCCGGAATTACAATTCGCATACCCGTTTATCGTTCACCCCGGAATTGTTTTTTTAAAAACTCCACATTTGCCCCTTCCCGTTTCACTGCGAGACAATTCGCATACCCCTTTATCGTTCACCCCGGAATTACAATTCGCATACCCGTTTATCGTTCACCCCGGAATTGTTTTTTTAAAAACTCCACATTTGCCCCTTCCCGTTTCACTGCGAGACAATTCGCATACCCCTTTATCGTTCACCCCGGAATTACAATTCGCATACCCGTTTATCGTTCACCCCGGAATTGTTTTTTTAAAAACTCCACATTTGCCCCTTCCCGTTTCACTGCGAGACAATTCGCATACCCCTTTATCGTTCACCCCGGAATTACAATTCGCATACCCGTTTATCGTTCATTAACTTTTTTGAAAATTTTTTTTTTTCAAAACATTCATTTTTTTATGTAGATTGCGAAAAAAAATATACGAACTTGATTCCACGACGTCAGAAACAGTTATAAAGGATTATAATATGTAGAAAGTCAATTTTTTTTGCATTTAAGGTCATGAAACTGTGAGAAATATTGATTTTTTCAATTTTCGTATTTTTTTCCATAAATCCGCCATAAAAACGAAGATTTAAAAAAAAAATTCATCGAAATCGGATGATTTTTCGATTTTCTAGAGCCAAAAAACCAGGTGACCGCGAAAGTGTATAATTACCGAATATTGGAAAAGTTATATGGTTTTATATATACGTTTGTCTAAAATTGGTATCGCTAAAGAAATCGTTATAAAATCGGTTAGAATTAATTTTTTCCCAAAATTCCAACGGGATACTAAAGTTGAATGGATTTGTGATTTTTCTGGCTTGGTCCGACCAGCGAAACCCGTTTGTGAAAAAAATGACGCAGTTCGCAATTAAGGAAACAAAAAAAAAGTGATCGTTAATTACTCGAGAAGTAATTAACCGATGACGCTAAAATTATTCATGCATGTTTGCGTCAACATAGACATCATTTTTGAAAATTTTCAGCCATCTATGTGCGGTCATTTTTTAGTTAAAAATAGTGAAGAAAATGTGTTTTTTTAACTTTCGGGGCTATTTGCAAGTTAATAGTTGCACTTAGCGACCTCTGTCAGTGCTCATTTTTTAGGAAATTTCATAAGGAACAACTTTCTCAATGCATATGCTATACTAAAAGTCAAGAGGAACGGAGATATTAAAGGAAATAGAGAAAAAAACACTATTTTCGTCACTAATTGTTAATTATAAAATCAAGCACACCAAGGGGTTGAACTACAACCTAAAACGAAGCGATTCCAACAATAATCTCGCCTGTGCTCGAAAAATACACTTTTTAATGTTTTTACCTCCTCGCCGTTTTGCCTATTATAAACTTGGCTCTATGCAATGACTGAATCATAAATTAAATATTTTTGTGAAAAAGATAATGGCAAATATTTTTAATTATATCTATTTGAATTTAATAAATACAATTGGCGACTAATATATTAAAAAAATAATTAATAATCCAATAACGTTTCGATCCGGGTTTGGATTTTCTTCAGAATAATATTTTAGCTCAACAATAAAATATTAAAAATAATTAGTTTTTAATAAATTAAAAATGTTTGCGTATTTCCAAATCAAAAGTTTTAGTCTATTTAAATTGCATGAATAACAGTTTGGAAACAGTTTGGAAACAGCACCGTGTTTGGCTTTCTGGATTCTGATTCTTTCAATAAAGAGAATATTCCGCCTTAAAGAAAGACTATTTGTGCCTCTGGCATCTCCAAAATTTCTAGAAATTGTATATTATTTCTACCGTTTGTCTTTTTCATTTGGTCTTGTTAGTCTGGACAAATATCAGTTTTAATTCAAATTTTTGCAGAAATAAATAATTTAATTATATAGCAAACTTTCAAATAACCTATTGAAATCATCATTTGAACTGCACATAGTTAAAAAAAAATTGGTTGTCTGTAAAGTCGGTTTACGGACGATAGTTTTACGTGATAACGTATTCCGTAATACATAACCTAAATTTATATAATAATTATAATAATTCGAATCTATGATATTGCATCTTTCGCTTCAAATTTAGGTTAATTTTATTTATTAAATTACTCACCACCTATAAAAATAATTTTTTTTGATAACTTTCTTTCTTTCGTATTTATTTAAGTCTCAAAGATTAACTGTCATACTATTTATAAAACAATTGTTTCACTGTTTATATAAAATTCCAAAACCTACTTACAATATTTAAGTATTTTCATACGTCAAAAAATTGATTTTTATAATGATAAAATTTGTAAGAAAACGATTTTTTCGAGAGATGAGACCTAGCTAAAACGATTTTTTGCCCCCCAAAATCCCTTTTCAGTAAATTTCATCCAAATCGTTAGGGCCGTTTTCGAGAAAAGCACGCACAGGGTCAGGCGGAACGTTACGAACGTTGATTCATCAATTTATAAGACGTTATCACGTCAAAAACTTACATCTTACTAAATAGATACTAGCTTTTTTAGGGTTCCGTACCCGAAGGGTGCTCAAACGGAACCCTATTACTAAGCCTCCGCTGTCCGTCTGTCTGTCTGTCTGTCTGTCTGTCAGCGGGCTGTATCTCAAGAACCGTAATAGGTAGAGAGTTGAAATTTTCACAGAGAGTGTATTTCTATTGCCGCTAGAACAACAAATAATTAAAAACCCCCCAAAACTCCCAAAAGAGGAGCAAACTAAGTTTTTTGCTTATAATTCGCTCAATTTAAATCAGATCGTTTCGAGACCTGTCTTAAACGACAGAGGAGAAAATTTTACATAGATTTTGTATAACAGAATTCGTCGAAACACTTTTTTTGTACAGCTTTATATAGAAATATAATGTATAAATTCAATTTTGTCTAATCCATAGCATACACGGAGATCGTCTGTCTTCGTTTGTTGCATAGTGTACTATGGGAATTTAAATATTGCGTATGTTTTGTCTTAAAAAACAAGAATGCATTTGTTCAAAAACGAATGTCATTTCAAATATTAGTCAGTCTTTTGACATTTGTATTTTGAATAATGCAACGCCTTCTGAGTTAACGATTTGAATAACTAATTTTAATTATTAGAACATATTGCTTTGACAGATGCAAACGTCATTTTTTACATTTTTTACCATTTCACCACCATGGATGAGCGGAATGAAACCAAATTTTGGGAGGATGTTTGATATGCAAATATGAAGAGGCCTATTGTTTTTGAGAGACGTCGGCGCAAGCGCAAAAGAAATATATATTATAATGTTGTTTTTATAAGATAATAGTATACTTTTCATAAAGGCGTATTATTTTGTTTTACAGGAGTTTTGTAAAATAAATTTTTGAAAAAAATCGGCGCATGCGTAGAAGAAATATATACTATAAGGCTGTTTTTTATATAATAACGGTATACTTTTCATTACGGTTTATTATTCTATCTATGTTTACGAAAGTTTTGTAATTTTTTTGGGAAAAATTGGCGCATGCGCAAAAGAAATATATGCAATAACGTTGTTTTATATAATAATAGTATATATTTCATAATGGTTTATTTTTCTATTTTAAAAGAAAGTTTTGTAAAAAGTTTTAGGGGGAAAGGCGGCGCATGCGCAGAAGAGATATGTGCTATAACATTGTTTTTATATAATAATGGTATACGTTTCATAATGGTTTAATATTCTAAAGTTTTGTATTTTTTTTTTTTTGGGGAAATCGGCGCACGCGCAACAGAGATATTTGCCATAACGTTGTTATTTGATATAACGGTATATTTATCAAAACTTTATATTATTTTATTCTACAAGAAATTTTTGTAAAAAAAGTGTTTATAATATAAAAACGCCGGGGTGAATTATGTAAAATTTCACGCCTTGAAATTCTTGAACTACTTGCATACTCCCACTGGTTACATATTGTTATAGCGCCTCTCTTGTTTCTTTTACAAAAGTATTTAAAAAGTACATAGTGTACGGAACCCTTCGTGTGCGAGTCCGACTCGCACTTGACCGGTTTTATATTAATATCTTATTATAAATTCTAAACAATAATCCGTCAGCAAAAAGAACTAAAAAAACTTTTGAACTTTTATTAAAATCATGCATCGTATATAACGCGTTAGTTATAAGATTTTTAAATTTTAAATATAATTTATGTGACGTAATACAGTGTACATGGTGTGTATGATTTCCATTTAACGACAAAAGTGATAACGTTTATAATATAAAATTTCAATAAGCGCATTCAGCAAGCTGGGTATTATCGTGCGGTAGCAGCCGCGCAGCGTGACGTCGGCGCTCGACGTCTTTGTTATCGCCTAAGAAGCTTTTGCTCGACCGTCCTGTACTCTTGCCACGTCTTTGAATTGTTCCACGTTCAAATTAAATCTTCTTTTTTGCCTGCTGCATTTGGACCCACTTGAAGACCCGTTATGCTAATTATTTTGTACAAAATTGCGATGTTTTCTTAAAAACTGTTTTAGTAACATGTTACAACATCTGAGAGAATTTACTCACGCTATTAGTTCAGAAGCAAACAAAAAAAAAAACTGTTTTAGTACCAAGTAGCGACATCTGTTATAATTCGCTCAAAGCTATTAGCTCAGAAGCAAATCTGGTATAATTTACTCCACGCTATTAGTTCAGACGCCGGGCCGCAAACGAAATACATTTTGCAGTATTATCTCTATCGCAACCGGGTGAAACCGGGACGGACGGCTAGTATGTATATAAAATATGAATAACGACGCGTTCATATCTGAGATTTTGAATACAGACAAGACAGGTTCACACTACCTATATAAATTCTGTCTAGGTACAGTGTAGCTCTGAGCCATGCCAACAATATTATAATATCGTATCGTATACCTTGAGCAGTATAACAACGTAATTTGACATGTCTGTGACCAAAGTGATATATGCCTGTTTTGTCAGTTCGTTTTAAAAAAAGTAATATAAGCTGTTATTATGTCACTTTATACATTTATAATAAGAAAATGTCGATAATGATTTTGCATGTGCGGCTAATCTTGTACCCTGTCAAAACATAACATCAATTTTTGCTGTAATCGCGACTCAAACCAAACTTGTGCTATATAACAATCGACTCAAGGATGCGAAATAAAATAAGAAAATGATTTTTTTTAGGTTCGCAACAAAATGATAAAAAACTGAATCTTTTAATAGTGACACCGCTGCGCTGTTTCTCCATCCGTCTGTTAATCCAAAAATACTTTACTAAATAAATTTCTAAGTTCAACCGTTGAGGAGGCCTTTTTTAAGTTACAAAGCCCTATGGACACTCTACGGACACTTCTTAAAGCCCTACGGACACTGCAGTTTTATGAATGTGCCAGCAAAATTGATGTTTAGGTACGCGAATGAAGCTTCGATCAGATGTGAAATACATTTAAGCTTGCTCAATGCAACGTTAAGTTACAAAGCCCTATGGACACTCTACGGACACTGCAGCTTTATGAACGTGCCAGCAAAATTGATGTTTACGCGAATGAAGCTTCGATCAGAAGTGAAACACATTTAAGCTTGCCAAATGCAACATTAAGTTACAAAGCCTCTACGGACACTTCTTAAAGCCCTACGGACACTGCAGCTTTAAGTTATTACCAGCGTCACTTATGTTAGTTAAATATCGTCATCAACAAAAGCCATGTTACAAATCCAATTAACGAAATACGCAGGTAATTAGTGTATTTCTCCAATGAAACATTGATTGAAATGTATTGCATAGTGCGTTTTCAAACTTAGGCTTAAAAAACATGACGGTAAAACCAGTTTGGCTTGCGAAAACATGAAAAACGAACAACTTGTACTGTCCAGATGAAGTTAAAATTTACATTCTTCTGTATAAAACATGGCCATCCTTGTCACATAGAATATGTACCTTCTGTCGGATACCGCATTGTTTTTCGACCCGATGCTTCTGAAACATTGACGAGGAAGAAGAGAAAAGGGGAAGCAGCTATACAGGATGTGTATCGTATGTCGTGTGTCACGGTAGCTCTGTAGGTACAAGGTCTTTTCAGTCGAGCACATAAAAGAGAACAAATCCTCGGTCCTCGAACCCATGCCTATCGGTTTGTCCATCGATAGGTAACTTGCCTATCTCTTCTGATGTATCTGTATATCCAGGAATAGGTCAGACGTGTTCAAATGAAACTCAACAGGAGTTTGTTTATGAGGCGTGAAAACTTTTGCTGAGAAAAACTCCTTTTTCTTCACAAGCGCAGAACTGTATCTCTTCTAGTTTTGAAGTTATGAGCATTTAAAAGTTTGAAAATTTCAAACTCGATTATCTCCGAAACTAAACAAGATACAGAGCTGCGCTTGTGCTTATTGGATTCAGCGTGTCAAAATCTACCGGGTAACATTAATATCGACCCGTTCTGGGAGACTTCGATTTTGAAAATTTTTACAGGTGGGGGCCGACGATTAAATTTTCAGTTTAAAATAAGTGCAGTATCGACCGGAAACTTATAGAATATATGGTTGAAAATGACTTGGTCCTATGCAAAAAATCATGCTGAATCGAATGAGCCTATCTAGCTATTTTAGTTTTCAAGTTATAGCGTTTTTAATTTTTTCAAGAAAAATTTATAAAAACGCGTCTAACTCCTAAACCAAAGGAGATACAGAGTTGCGGGTTGTCTCATTGGATTCAGCGTGATTTTTTCCATAAGTGCACATAATATTAACCGCATCGGAAGGCTCTTAGAGCCTCCTTTTTCTTCATTCTAACATTCTAAGAACTGTCCGAAGAATTGATGATATTGTAACAGAGACCCCCCAGCAGGCGACGACAAAGAATTTCGTTGGACAACAATCGGCCCGTCATTCTTACAATGACACACATATTGTTGTGGAACAACAAGCCGATTGTAGTTCCACAACAATCTGTGTGTCATTATTAGAATGACGAGATGATTGTATCATTGTTATAGAACAGCAAGGCGATTGTTGTCCCACAATAATCAGTGTGTCATTTTTATAATGACGAGCCGATTGTTGTCTTGAAGCGAAGAATGGATAGTATTTGAAAGAAACCCCGACGGATGTTAGGTTTTCCATGGCTCGCGGACAGTATAGCATACGATCGGGGCGTTGATCTGTCTGTCCATGCAGCAAGTTCGTCGTTGATTTTCGTTTAACGGTTGACGAAACATTCGCTGCCTTTAGTTTGTGTCCCTCGCCTGTACTGGTCGACAACGACCTCCGTGCTTCGCTACAAACGACCGGCATACTTACAAACCCCGTCACTTTTTTAGCCTACACCTTTTTACCTTCTTTTCATACCTTCGTTGATCAAACTGACGTGTGATAGTTTTTTGTCGTTTTAAAAGTTATATAATATATTTTACACAAGGAAATTCATCAAACACAATAATGGAATTTGGCACACCTCATTGCACTTCCACAACAAAAAAGAAAAAAAAAACTGAGACACGTTTGTAGGTTAAAAAAAAATTAGAAAAGAAGTTTCACCCTGCAGGCTATCCCTGAAACTTCCCGTTAGAGTTCAAAACGCTCAAAAATATATAAAATATAGCAAGAAATTTATTTTTTAGCTCTTCGAGCACAAAAAAGACACTCTTACGAATTTTAGTTCATGATATCTCGGGAACAAATGAACCGATTTTGATGCGGTTTGCGGCGATCGAAGCAGTTTTTTTAACCTTAGAAGATAATTTATTACAAAAAAATCGATCTGACAAGAATTTTACGAGTAATTTTTAAAAAACACATTTTTACGAATTTTTCGTTCACGATATATCCCTTGAAAAAATGAATTGATTTTGATGCGGTTTGCGGCGATCGACGCAGTTTTTTTAACCTTAGAAAATAATTTATTATCTACAAAAAAATCATTCTGACAAGAATTTTACGAGTAATTTTTAAAAAACACATTTTTATGAATTTTTCGTTCACGATATCTCTTGAACAAATGAACTGATTTTTATGCGGTTTGCGGCGATCGACGCAGTTTTTTTAACGTAAGTAGATAATTTATTACAAAAAAATAGATCTAAGAATTTTACGAGTAACTTTAAAAGAACACTTTTTTACGATTTTTTCGTTCAAGATATTTCGTGAACAAATGAACCAAATTTGATGCGGTTTGCGGAAATCGACGCGGTTTTTTTAAGAAGAAGAGCTGACTGAAATTAATCGGCTTAGTAGTTTAGTAAATATTTTAAAAAAAATTTAAAATTTTTGAAACGTATTATTTTTTCAGATTTCTTAAAATTTATTGGGCCGAATTATTCCAAATTTTCAAGAAATCTAAGTTCAATCGGACACTCCGATAAAAAGTAGTAAGAGGTTTGCCCTGCGCTTCATGATACCCTTGGCTTCTCCTCAGGCATTATGACGCACAGGGCTAGAATATAACATTTTCGGCCCTTGTGGTGTAATATACTATTTATGTGTTAACGTTTCGAGTTATAATATGCGCAATCTATCCAGCAATTGAGCATTCCCTTCTCGCACCTGGTGTAATGCAGTAATGCCTAGGCAAGGCGCACAGATTCATTGTTCCGTATAAATGACAAATACAATACAGGATGTAGATATTCGATTGGCTCGTTTGTCTCCTTTCTGCGTTCTCAACACTCACCGCTTGCAGGATGAGACAACAGGGTTGGCTGCTCAAAAATAAAATCTTTGAGGCTACCAGACTTTTTTTAACAATACTTAGCAGAGAATTACATAATCAAAGTAGTATTCACAACTTCGCGTACGATTCATTTGTCTATGAATGATTAAGAAGTGCGGTTATGGTGGAAGGAACGGGTATCGATCTGCACCTCCACCAGTACATTATCTCTATTAGTGCAGAGGTCTGCAACCTTTTGCGTTGTTTTTTCGATTACAACGGTATGCTTTTGCCAACGATTTATTATTCTATTTATTTTTGCAAGATTGTTTTGTACAAATCATTTTTTCTAAGCCCTATATTTTGAAAGTAAAAAAATCAGCCGTTCCTTTGTTCTGTCAAAAAGAAATGAGTTTGGTAAAAGAAACCATGGAATCGAAAAGTAAATATATCAAAAAAACATACACTAGCCGTTACCAGCGTCGTCGCACGAATTAATAGAAACTTGCATTTATTATAATATTATGCCAATTATAATGTCAGCTTATTTTTGAATTGGGATGGTCCCGCCGTTTAGTTGATTGGATTTTTTTCTTAAATAATAAGTACAGGCCTGTGTTAATATTTACACCATCTCGCGTACGTTTCTCATCTCCGGCATTCAATAAAAGAATTTCGTTTAGCGCGCCGGTTTTGTGCGACAAACAGAGACCGGTTCGTGCGATAGAGAGAGAAATATAGAAAGAAAGATGAACGGAAGGCGTCGCAAGCGTCGTTCCCGTTCCATTACGTCAAGACGCGGCGGCGCGTGAATGCGACGAACTGTGAGGAGGTGTAGGTTTTTTTTTTTGCCTCCACCTTGTGATGCTGTTTATCAGACTGTGCATGTAAATACAATATTCAATCGACCGATTAAATATAATCAAAGTCACTTGAAAAGAACGCTTTGTGATTGTCGAGATTGTCTTCTGTTTGTTTTTAATTTGTTTGTTACTCGATACGTTTTGTAAATGAAAGGATTAATGCCCTTGATTTACAAGACGTTTTGGAGAACAAATAACCGACTTAGTTATCTGTACTAATATATAAAGCTGAAGAGTTTGTTTGTTTGTTTGTTTGGTTGAACGCGCTAATCTATAGGCTATATTATATAATATTACGCTAAGACCAATTGGAACATCAATGAAAAATGTTGCAAGATGTATCTCAAAATTAGTCCGTCCGACAAATATCAGGTGAAAACCCATTTTGTTTTAAGAGACTATCTTCCATACCATATAGTACACTGTGCAACAGACAAAGACAACCCAAACAAGGTCGCGATTTATTAGATAATTACAGTTTTTATTCTATTCTCATTTGTACAAAAAAACTGTTTGGACATATTTATACACAAACATCTCTTTCGGTTAAGACAGATTTCAAACCTGAGAAAACTTTAACCAAACAAGAATAGATCATTTTCCCTTTAAGGTTACGTATTTCAACGGCACAGAAAATTTTAAACAGGTGCGTCGTACTTAAAAAAATGTAAGTAGGTACTAGATTTTATGTAAAAAAATGAATGGTTCTTTTTTCTTAGGTTATGAAATAAAATTTTCTAAATAAGAGCTTGAAAAAGTGTGGAAGTTAAGAACGTAGATTTAGTGGGCCAAGTGAAATATAATAATAAAAATATTACACTTTCAATTCTTACCTCCTTGTAGCGATGGATAAATAAAAAATGAAGGCTCCTGAACCCAGGAAACAATTCTGACAAGGTCCTTGACAAAAGATGGTACGACACACCTCAACACAGCAGTGCATCCTCGCGCTGCACCGAGAACTTCAACGTCAACTTTGAAAGCTTGCGTCACAACTGAAAAAGAAAAAAATGTAATTAAAATTTAATATGATTCGAAGGGAATGTTTGCGAAATGTTTTATCATCTTGGATTATTAACTGAAAATGAGAACAAAAAAGATGATAATGAGATATTATTCAGTACAATTTTTGAATTAAAACTACTTATTTTATGATGAAAAAATGTGAAATTAAAATGGTTTAAATTTCAATAAATCTTAATTTGAATTCGGTAACTTAAATTAAAAATGTATTGAATTAAATAATAATCATGTTACAAACTTACGTTAATAAATATGTTGAATAAAATAATAATAATTGTTACACTGTTAAATTAACTAAAACATTTTTACAAAACAGAAAAATATGTGCGAGTGACAAATTTTGCGACAGCAGAACATGTCTTATAAACAGGTTTACTATTGTGGTTGTTATTTTTATATTTATTGCGTAAATAAATACATTCGATATATTTTCGAAAAAAATATATATCAAAATTTATACAGCATAATATATTCACAGCAAAAAGTGCAGGGTAACCGTATATGAAGTTAAACGTATTTCCTAAAATTTATTGAATGAAAAATGTTTTTCCGACTGCCAGAAAATTCGTATGATTGTATAGAAACGGATGGGAGTTTTTCACACCAATATCTTTTCCTTTCGTTTGAACATATGTAGATTCATACACAGGGTGTCGCTAAAACACGGTCCATATTCATTAACTGAATTGATCAAAATCGTTTACCGATGAAATCAATCTTTTGGTTAGAGTGCAATAACTCGATATGCAAAATATCCATTGGAAATACACAATTATTATTTTAAATAACATATCACAGTATTATTAGCCGGTTTAAGTGCGGAAAATTGATTTTTATAAATTATTTTTTTTGAGCAGTGAAAAGGGGAAGGCGTTTGGGGGGAGTTCTTTAAAATACAATTACGGGGTCGTGTCGATGCGATGGCGTTTTTTGCGCATTGAAAAGAGGAAGGCGTTTGGGGGGAGTTCTTTAAAATACAATTACGGGGTCGTGTCGATGCGATGGCGTTTTTTGCGCATTGAAAAGGGGAAGGCGTTTGGGGGGAGTTCTTTAAAATACAATTACGGGGTCGTGTTGATGCGATGGCGTTTTTTTTAAGCAGTGAAAAAGGGAGCGAGTTTGGAGGAAGTTCTTTAAAAAACTATTACGGGGTCGTGACAATGTGATTGAAAAGGGGAGGGCCTTTGGGGGAGCTCATTAAAAAATAACGTCGCAATTATATAATAGTTTAACTTGCGTAATTATGTCACAATGCCGTAAAGAAAAAAAAAAATCATTTTGATTATTGGATGTAAACACAACATGGAAAATTCTATTAAATTTTTAGTCGGAAAAACTGGCGCTAAGATAGTAAAATTTTAGTGCAATTGCAGTTTATGGAAATGTTTCCATGTTCATTACTGAGCAAAACTAAATGCAGAGAAATAAAATCTCGCGCAAAATTCAGTAGTATTTTCTGACACCCGGTATATATGTGGACACGTTCATATTATATTCAGACATGATATACGCGCGGTTTTAAAAAGTTTTCTGAAGCACCTACAGCATGTATAATTTATGTCCTTAATACGCTGAATATCTTAAAGGGTCCCTGAATGCAAGAATTGTTTTAATATCGATATTGTAGTATTTTGTATACGTTTGTAGCAAAAAGTAAGGTTTAATAATGCTGGATTGCAGAAAACATAGTCAAGCAATTCGGTTTGACAATGACTTTAGATCACGAATACATATTATGAAGGAACAGGCTAAATTATTGACAAACTCTCTGTCATGTAGAACATTAAATTGTACTCATATAAACAAAATTTTTATCTACACAGAAAAAGAACGCTTTCCAAGCTAAATTTTGATGAAAATGCGAGGGAAAATGTTTCGGATTGAAAATTGCACAGGAAACTATGTTAAATGCGCGTAAATATCTTTTCAATCGATCAATTATTTTTCGAGTATCATCGGTTTACAATTCTGCTATGCTTTTCACATGAAGGTCGTTGCCGAACCAGATTTTCTAACAATACTTATCTGCAGTTTGGCATTCCACCATTCGAAAATCAACTATCCTCTTGAAGAAAAATTATGTTCAGTAACAATCCAGGAATTTAACCCCAAATTTTTTGTGTGCAATATTGATTAATATGGTAAAATATTGTGGTCATACTGTACTCCTACATAAGCAAAGTATTACCATAGTACATTTTCTTCTGAACATCTCAAGTTATTGGGTAGTATCTGTACTCCACTGGTGGCCTCTAGTGATGTGTCCACATGACTCTTTATTGGGAGCTAGCTCCTTGCACTAAAAAGAGTCGCTCAGAGCGAGTCGTTCAAAGGAGCGACACTAGACAGTACGCACTACACAAGTGTGCAGACTGCAGAAGTGTGAACTGTCATCATGGAGTCATGCAGCATTGCACAGCACAATTCACACACTCAGCTCTGAGCTCATTTTAATATGATTCTGATCTTATATTATTCGCATTTCGGATAAACTATAAAGTATAATAAAAGCTGAACAATAATAACGTTTATTGTTACAATATTATATCTTTGTCAACGACGTCAATGTAAATGGTTTAAGTCACTGTAAGCTTAGTACTATTACACTTACAGTGTGCCATTCAACATTAAATGACTCAGTAAAGATAACGTGCAAAATTCACTAGTGCCTCTGTGGCCTGTGCTGTGTGCACTCTGTAATGTGCAACAGTACAGAACAGGTCTGCACAGAGCAATGGCGCTCGGAGTGAGTCATTCACAAAAAAAGAGCGACTTGCTCCGCTCCGAGAAAGGAGTCGTTCAGGAGCGACACATCACTAGTGGCCTCGTAAAAATATGACATATGGAGCAATGTATACAGTACCTCCATATCACCTCCCCCCGTCCCTCCCCTTCTTATGTATGTGTCTGACTTATCTTGTCGTATTTTTATCGGCGATGCAAATGAAATATTACGCCTTCTTGTGCTTATCGATGTGATCGAAAAAATGTTTTGCGAAAGTAGTTTTTAAATATTCTATATTTTTTAATAATAAATGTTGTTTCGATATAGCACTTTTCACAATATTTTATATCATACTAGCTGCGAACACGGCTTCGCTCGAATCAAGTTCTGTGCGGATGCAATCTTTAAATAATTGCAATGTTAAGACTGCTGCGCACGAGGCAAGAAACACTGCTTGTACTTCTGCTGGCCGGTAGGCTGGGTCCGAAACTGGAAATGACGTCACTGCGGGCTCGCCTGCTAGCTCACAAGATAGGCTTTAAAATTAGAACAGGGGATATTTTTACTTATGCGAGCGGAGTTGTTGACAAGTCAGTCAGTTAGTTGCAGCACAGTGGATTACAGATAACTGTGTGACATAAATTGTTCAGTGTCGGTACAGCAAAACCAAAGTAGCTGCTAAGATAGAAGATAAATGAGGTGTGTGCAATTATATAAATCTGGTTCTATATAAATAGCTTCTGTGTTGTAAATAATCGTGTGAATATAGTTAATAGACAAGTGCGAATAAGTGTTCTAGATAAACTTAGGTGTGTTGTAAATATTTTGTGTACATAATTAGGACTTTATATTCTTCTGTTATTTAGTTTTCTATTTTATTATTTAGAACTATTAGTTTTGTTTCTGTTGACGTTATTATTACTGTTTGTTAAAGAAGAACGCCTTCGTTGTGTGTTTAACTGTCTTGTTAAACGTTTATTATTGTAAATAAATAACTTCCACCACGGACTAGGACAGTTTTGTTACAGTAAGTAGTATTATTGTCAGCAACATAAGGTAAATATATTGTTTTCATAACCCCCTATATGCTCTAATATAATATAATGAACAGAGCAAATTGGAAGCTAAAGCGTCGTTTGTAGTTTTTTTATCGCTTTGGTGTTGGCAGTATGTACAGAGTGGTCTCCTAATTGTCTTGGCTTTGTTCCAGGCTGGACAATTTAGAGTTCTTAGCGAAATTCACAAGGTATGTAATGTACCTACTTCAAACGAAATTTTCACAAATTCTCTATATTATATTGAATTAGTTTCTTAATACTGCCAATAATTCCGTAAGAGATTTTTATCTAGATTTTATAGTTTACTAGCCACTGCTCTCGGCTTTGTACACAATTGAAATGTAACGATGTTATATAATTTTTTGGCGCGGATACAATTTTTTAATCTTATTTTAAACTTATTTAAAACCTTGCGTGTCGCTTTATTATAAGTATTCGAATTTTGCGGATATATGTCGTCGATTCGAAATCAACATTTTTTTTTGCTTAAGAATTTTTGATAGATTTTAATCAACTCTACAGTATACCTCCACGAAATTATTAATACATATAACTTACTAGCGGTCCCATCCGGTTTCACCCGGGTGTAAAAGAACGAATAGGGAAGGGAGGAACATGAGTACACACATTCATCTTAGTTTACCGAGATGTGTCCAAATCATGATGATCGGAGTTACCGTTCAAAAGTTTTTGTCGATAAAAAGCAATATTTAAACTTTTTTTAACTAATAATTTTTTTAAAATTAATTAAATAAAATTAAAATAAATTTAAATGTAAGCCTTAGAAGAAAGCAATGTAAAAAATAAAAAAAAAACAGTAGTTCCTGAGATTAGCGCGTTCAAACAAACAAACTCCTCAGCTTTATTTATTAGTATAGATAATATTATGTAGCACCAAAAAACTCTTGCAAAGCAGCCAGTATTAACAACTGTTTGATTTTTGATAGTTACTAAAAGAACTCAAATTCAAACAAAAATGAAGAAGTTTGCTTGGCAGTGAATTTCTGTCACACAAAACGTCAATTCCTTTTTAACCGACTTTAAAGAGATGCTCTATATTAGACTAATTCTGGTAAAAATTTACTTTTCAGAATTTTACAATATCTTTTTTGTTTTGAGACCTCCCAAACTCAAAATACATATTTTTGGGAAAAAGTCTGTTAGTATGTTTGCCTGTGAGCACGATACATACATAATAATGGTATACTTTTCATAACGGCTTATTATTCTATTTATTTTTTTAAGTTTCGATAATTTTTTTTCTAAACTTTATAGTTTCGAAAATATTTTGAAAATTAAAAAAAAAATCAGCTGGTGTTTTGTTTTGTATCTCTGTCAGAAATAGACTAGTTAAGTTCAATAAATAAAATTATCGACTATTTTTTTTACAATTTTCACAATTTATTTGATAAACAACATTACGCTTTTGTAATTTTACTCATTGAAGAGTTCTAATCAGACGTTAATCAAATATTTAAACTAGGTAGTTAAGCATGCTTTGATTAATTTTTACATGACGTGGAACATATTATTTTGTAGGTAACCATGGCAACGAATAGCAAATATCATATTGAATACTAGCCATTACCCGCGTCACCTCACGCGATATCAGAAATTTTATTTTCTTTATTATACCTACCATACCAAATGTCAACATTTTGGAATGATCCCGTCGCCCGATTGGATGGTTTTTTTTTACTGGGCCGTGTTTTGTTATTTTGATAACACATGACCAAAAATATAACTGGTTAAAGTCTCAAGTTAGGCTTCCCGGACATTTTGAATACAGTGAATGGCAGGCATCAAAATCTTGAGAGACACCTTGTATATAAAATATGTGAATCAATCCTCTTTGTAATATTATGTTTTATATGTAGAAATGACTGAAACAGTAGCCCTATTTATAGGTTTTTATTCTGTTAATTCGAATATAAAACAGCACTTAGGCCGGAATTTCACATAATAAACCATTCATTTTTTGTTTGCTACCTTTTTAATATTCTCATACCATTCATTGGTGATTAACTTTTATGATAAAAATTACATTTTTAATTTAATTTCACATTAAATTTTTTTTGCGGGAAGTAATTACTTACATTTTTTGCGGATGGATATTATTAAACAATATTCTAAAAGTTTTTGTTTCACAGAGTTACTAATAATATTCTCTGGAGCTAGTGTTGCCAGGCGTCCGAATAAAGCCGGACATAGGCTTGCGTGTCCGGCCAAAATAAACAGTGTCTGGCTTTAGTTAGGCTTTTTACATTTCGCAAACGAGCGAGCGTCGAGCGTGGCCGAGCGCAGGCGAATATGAATAATGATTTTTTATTAACTTAAAGAAAAGAAGTTTTGTTTAGATTGTTTTTTTATTTTGTTTTGGGAAGTAATAGCAGGTACATAAGACTTATTTGTGCAATTGCCTTTCATTAGAATTTAAGAAGAATTTAAAAATTTACTTTTGATTATAGTTTATGATACGTTAAATTTCAAGCATAGGAAAATAAGGGTTACTAATTTCAAAAATCGGTCAAATTTTTGCATCCGCAAATTTTCAGCCAGACTGACTTTCCTCCATTTGGGATGTGCCAGACTGTTATTTCCATTAATAAAATGATTCATTTTAATTAATGGCAAATATTTATGACACCATCCGAACAAACTATTTCATATTCACCGACTGGGAAAATAAGTTACAAAAAAAATTCACTGCCTCCTGGACTATAAGGTCATATCACTATTTTATACGTAAATTGTTTTTTTTATATTTAAAATATTAATTTGAAAAAAAGTGCGCTTAACTGACCGACAGAGGGGTCACTTACCTTAGTTGGGCATACTTATTGTAATTTCAAAAATTCATCTTTTGTAATTTTTAAGTTTTTAAATTCAACGCTAATGGAACGTGCTGTATAAGATGTATTCAACGCAAAAGACGATGTAAAGAAAAAGGTACCTACATTTAATTGTTTCGAGATGCTCGATTGTTAAACAGAAGACTGAGCACAGTACGACTAATGACCCGACCTTTATCAGATTGTTTCATCTGCAACCGTTTGTTGTTTTATTTAATCGTCTTGTCTTGTCATCTGCTGTACAATTTGCTCTATACGAGTTTTATGTAGTGTAAAGTAAACGTTGAAATTAATTTCTTACATTGAATGTACCAAAACAATTGACTCATGACTGTCAACCAAAAGATTTATAGATTGGATGATGGAGGAAAAAGCAAAACCAACGTTTGCATCAACATATGGCTAGAAATGTTTTTTTGGCATCCTGTAAGTATTGTTATAATCTTTCTGTTGGGACAACAAAGAATGTTGTCTAACAACAATCGGCTCTCAGGCTAACAATGATACACAGACCGTTATGGAGCAATCAAACAATGACACACATAGTAATAGATATATTTAATTTCATAAATGACAAAAGTCGTAAAATACACAAACAATCGATATACGTACCACTGCGACACGTTCGTTACATTATCAATTTTATGAATCAATGTTACACTACCGTGCCAACAGAAATTGTACTTTAAAAATATTAAAAACAGTTATATCATTACACCTGCTTTAATTGTGTATGTCCGATTAAAATCTCAATCTGAATAAAAAAATAATTACACAAGACAGTTAAATTTATTTCTATTAAGAAGTTTAATTATTTTTCTGTTTGAAAATTATGGCACGCATTGTAAGCTTTCAATTTTTGATCGGAACTTTCTATAGAGAAAGTGGTTTTATGTGTTTTATTTGTGAAAATTTAATATTTTGTTCGCGAATCAATAGCCCGAATGTTAATTGCAATTTTTCCATGACAAAGCATTGTATGTGAAGGTTTTGTATTTTCTACTATGTCCGAATCGTTTTGTACTTTTTAATATAAAACTCTGCTATATAAAGCCTATTGTTTACAGCCATTATGAATGCAGGCGGATTTAAAACATAATCATTATTGACTAAAGTAATAAGGAATTACGATTGACAGTATTAATTTTAGAATTATCGGACGTTGCCCGGGAATGAACTCGAACCTTTCCAAATAAAGGGTGTTTTTTTTGGAGGTTTGGTTTTGAAATTGGCAACACCGTTTCAAGTGACAGTTAATTTGACAGTTGACAGATGATTTGTGGTCAGTATGTTTTGCCATTTAACCATGAATAGACTTACATCAGTACAACGCTTGCAAATTGTGCAAATTTATTTTGAAAATTATGGTTCAGTTTGCCAAACTAACTGTGCGCTACGTCCATTTTACGGTCGACATAATCGTCCATCCGAGAGCAAGTTATTCGGAAAACCATGGATCGTTTTCGAACTACGCATACTCTAGTTGATAATACGCATCCACAAAGACGCCATGCAGTGCGCACAGAAGATGCCATTGCTGCTGTGGTGCGTAGTGTTGAGGAGGACCCGAATGAGTCGATACGCCGTCGTGCACAGCAATTGGGACTGTGCCCATCCACGTTGTGGAAGATTTTGCGAAAAGATCTTGGCTTACGAGCTTACAATATCCAGCTTGTGCAAGAGTTAAATCCGCGTGACCATTATGCGAGCCGTACGTTCGGTGAATGGGCCGAAAACAATATTCAGCTTGATCCTCTTTTTCAACGCAAAATTTTGATCTCACACCTATGGATTACTTTCTTTGGGGATACGTGAAGTCACTAGTCTACGCCGATAAACCACAGACGTTGGATCACTTGGAAGTCAACATTCGCCGCGCTATTGGCGATATACGGCCCCAGATGCTCGATAAAGTGATCGAAAATTGGACTTCCCGATTGCGCTTCATTCAAGCCAGCCGTGGCGCCCATATGCCCGAAATCATATTTAAACATTAATGGCATAAAATTATATTTTAAACAAAGCCAACAACGTGGCCAGCAACCTTATTTTTACGTGTTTTATTTCATTTTAAACTTGTATACCTCTAAAAAAAACACCCATTATTTTCACTAAATATTCGCAAAAATTGCTCGAAAATCGATTGAATAGTTTTTGCGAGTCTCTTTTAAATAGATTTTTTCAGGATGTTTAATTTTATTTTCACTTTTTATTGTCTTTGCAAAACGTAGGTTGTACGTTCATAATCGACTTCGTTCTTTATATTTGATTACTAAAAAAAAAAAAAAATACTGACCCGACTTCGATAAATCTCTTTTTTGCTAAAAGGTCACGCAGGTATTAAAATATTATGGATATCTAACATTACATAAGAATATTAGATACATACGGTCTACTTTTTTTGAAATCGGTTAAAAATAAAATAAAAGATGAGAACCCAAAGGAATGGTGAGACCTCTGGTGAGAAATGCGCCGAACTGTCCTAAGGGGGGTTTTTGACAGGTAAACTATGGAGGCATAAGGTAAACATTGATTTAGAAAAGCATGATGGAGACTAGGCTAGCCTGCATCATGCTTTATTCTAAATCAATGTTTGGAGAGTTCGGCGCATTTCTCATCAGAGGTCTCACCATTCCTTTGGGTTCCGAATTATTCAGGAAATAAATACAGATATGTGATCTATTTAGCGATCTAGACGTTTAAAGTTAGTGTGGAATAAAATTAAATGCTGGTGACATATCCAGTTAGAATTACGCGGGCTTAGTACCAAATAGTATTTTTAATATATTTTTAAAGTGAAACTTTTATTCTATCGTCCCGAATTTTTCTGGCCGTCTGTTGCATGTCGCATTACAGGCGGCCGCGGAGTAGGGGTAAAGTGAAAGGCGTTCGGAGTATAGGCGCTCGGTAGAGCAGCCAGGGCCAATATGGCGGCGCCCATGGTTAGCATCAGCTGACCGTGTAGTATGCATAACACATAGTCAGTCTGTCATGCGGGCAAGTGCTGTACAGTGTTTACATGTTTTTATTCGTGTATTCATGTGAATATTGTTGTTTATAATTAATCGTGATGGAAAAGTGTCTACAATCCAACGTCTACAATCCAATAAAAGTTTCACTTGCGTCGTGGTTTCTTAAAACCACACAACTGGTTTTTTTTATAACAAATTGAAAATACAATATTTTTACAACTGAAAAGAACTGACGGTTTCTACCAGACAAATCTTGTTATTGCTTTTTAGAAGTTTCATTGCAACAGTAAAATTTCTATTTTATGTGAATGTGTCGGGCCACATTTTATTGATTATAATGTAAATCAGACTTTAGCTACCCTAACTATATAGGGTAGGCAGGTTTATAGAAGTTTTGGCATGCATGTTGACCTAATAACTGAAACACTGGCTGTCTTAGATTTTATAGGTGTAGATTGGTATACATTCGATTACTATTGATTTACACAACGAAAAAGGAAAATGTGACACGCCTATTTTTTAACCGACTTCAGAAACCGGAGGAGGTTCTCGATTCGACTGTATTTTTTTTTTTAGTATGTCTGTCTGTTGGTATCTTCGCCGGCTGTGAATCGATTTCGATTATTTTTTTTATTCAGTAGAGTATTTCTCAAGTCTGGTCCCATACAAATTTGAGCAAAATCGGTTCAGCAATTTTTTAGAAAAAAATGAATTTATAAAAATCAATTTTCGGCATTTAAAACGGCTTATAACACTGATATTTAAAGCTGAAGGGTTTGTTTGTTTGGTTGAACGCGGTAATCTAAGGAACTACTAGTTCGAATTGATTTTTTTTTTTTGTTGGATAGTCCATTTATCGAGGAAGGCTATAGGCTATATAATATCACGTTACGACCAATAGGAGCGGAGCAACAATGAAAAATTTTGGAAACTGTAACTCAAAATTTGTCCGTCTGACAAAAAGTTTTGAACAGTAACTCCGATCATCATGAAATTTGGTCACAACATTCATCTCGGTGAACTAAGATGTGCGTACTCATGCCCCCCTCCATTCGTTCTTTTGCACCCGGGTGAAACCGAGCGGGACCGCTAGTGTTATATAAAATAAAAAAACAGTTGTGTTGTTTTAAGAAACCACGACGCAAGTGAAACTTTTATTGGATTGTAGGCGTTGGATTGTAGACACTTATCCATCACGATTAATTATAAACAACAATATTCACATGAATACACGAATAAAAACATGTAAACACTGTACAGCACTTGCCCGCATGACAGACTGACTATGTGTTATACATACTACACATCAGCTGATGCTAACCATGGGCGCCGCCATATTGGCCTTGGCTGCTCTACCGAGCGCCTACTCCGAACGCTTTTCACTTTACCCCTACTCCGCGGCCGCCTGTAATGCGACATGCAACAGACGGCCAGAAAAATTCGGGGCGATAGAATAAAAGTTTCACTTTAATAATTGCGTATTTCCAGTTGCACATCGAGTTATCGTAACTAATTCATCTTGTATCCAGCGCAAATCCAACGACAAAATCAGCCTCGCCCGTACGATCTAAGGCTTCCAGAAGTTACCTACATGAAACAACAGACCAACTATAACGTGCCCGACTGCAACCTCATCTCTCCATCGTCCGCACACATGTATGTAATTCGAGAGACATGACCATTCGCACAATAGGTGGACAATGGACATGGCGGTCATTATACAAAGTTATGCACAATATATACCGAGTTTGCCACATTGTAACCGTTTCAAATCGTGAAAATTCTATCGCAGAATAAATTTTGTAACTTATACACATCTGCACTGGCTTGCGTCAAAATTAATGTATGAAGCAACTGAAGTGTAACTTTTGCATTCAGAAAGTACAAGATTGGATAACAAAAAATTTTTATCGAAAAAAACGCTTTATATTATTTACTAGTGTGACCTGTGCGAATTATTCGCACTAAATAAGTATAATAATTATCACTTTACAAAATTATTTTTTAAATATGATTGCAGGTATTCAATTCGTTTTTAATTTTGCACACTGCTTATAACGTTCTTCTTTTTGTTGTATTACAATATGAAGCTCAGATGACAGATCGAAGAAATATTTTACTAAAATTGTCATATAGAGGCGCAAGTATAGCAAAAGCGTTGAGTTAAGCCGTCAGATGGCATCATACAGCATTGCTCTGACGTTGTTCAGCGTTGCTCGCTGTTTCAAAATTAAAGCCGTCAGATGGCAGTATGCAGTATTGTGTCTTACAATATGGAGGTCAGATGACAGATCGAAGTGTTGATGTTGTTTCAAAATTAAAGCCGTCAGATGACAGACATTGTTCAGCGCTGCTGTATTTTAATTAATTTACAAAAACAAAAGCAATAATAAATTTTTTAGTTGTCGATGTCAGTAGAGCAAGCAATTATTTGTAAAATGATATATAATTTATGTGGAGAAATTGTGAGTTTTTTTCTAAAAAGGGAGACAAACATCTTTAACCTTAGCGTATTAATATATATGATTATAATAATAATGACATTTCATACGGATTTCAGGATTTCCAGTATATTCACGTACAGCAAGTGATGCGCTACCTTTTGTTTCGAGGGGCCAATTAAGAAATAATTCTATTTTCGCGAGGCACAGAATGGGGGAACTTGACAAATTCCTTCAGAAATAAATATTGAAATTGTTAAAGCGTCTTAACATTTCGATTGATGATTATTTATTTTATTAGATTTGACAGTGAAATCTCATACTTGAACTTTAAAAAAAAATTAATAATAATAATAATAATAATAATGCGTTTAACGTCCGTTTCTCGATTTTATGCCATAACAGACGCCATTCGCACCATTACTATTTTTTTCTACCACACTTCCCGTTATTTTCTGCAATTTTTAAACTGCAACTTAATTAATAGCAATGGGTGAATGAAGGAATTTTTTAGGAAATTAAGGATAAGGTAGGCAAATTTTGAGTATAGGAGTTTTGACAGGTAATCGGCCATGGCCTTGAATAAGGAACCATCTCGATATTTATCTGGAATTATCGAGGGAAACCATGGAAAACCTCAACAAGATGGCCGGTATAGGAATTAGGTACCGTTTCTCGGCGAGAGGCAGTAGGATAAAGTCCTAGTCACATCTGCCCCTGCCTGGATTCGAATCCGGTACCTCCGAATGCGAGTCTAGTGCTCTCACCGCTACGCCACCCCGCTCGGTACAAAAGATTAATAAACAACACATAAATAAATTCACAAGAGCAGCTGCAGGTACAATACTCCACGTTTATAGGTTAGGTATTATGATCTATGTGGCGGCTATTATTATTTTCTCAGGCGAATAAATATTTATACACGAGAATTTGGACAGAATAGATTTATACCTGCAGTAAATATAATTATGCTTGGTGAATTGACGTGTATATTTATTCGGAGGAATGAAACAAATGAACCGAATAAATAACTACTGAAGTACGTTCGGTGAATATGGCCATAAAATAAATAAAACTTGCAGTGTAATATGGGCTTAAAAGTTTATGTGAATAACGCCATTTTTATTTTGATCGTCCAAGCTACTTTTGGTATAATGCTATGGAATGCCCAAAGCAAATAAAAAAATATTAATCTCTTCACATATTTCACTTCGATAAAGTTTAATTTGCATACAATCTTTATGTAAATATTTTAGAATATGCACCGTGATCTATTATGCAATATATTTGACCATAATATACAAACACCACCCAAATGACTACCATTTGCGATCCGGATGCAAATTTTATAAATTCATTTCCTGTGCGACTTAATTCTTCGTAGTTGCGACCACGAAAAAATGGAAATGGCCGGGGAAATGTGTTCAGTTAAATAAATTTTACTGTTCTCGTAGGTACTTTACATAAAGTTAAAATATAACCTCAAAAAATTGACACTTACCCAAAGACAGTAGAATGTAGCTTACATTGGAGTCTTACGCAACATCCATTGTATTTCACCAAATCAATCATAAAAGTCTATTCTATTTTCTTTCAGGGCTCTCAGTAAATAAATAAATTATAGATTAAAAATGATTTATCTATATACGAGTTGAAGGTAAAATAAAAAGAGCGACACTGAGTTAAGAAAGTTAATACTGTGCAGTTTTCATGAACACATTATTATTATAAACCGCGCAGTTTAGCAACTGAAAGATGCATGGTTTCCGTTCGTGACGGCTGTGGTGACGTGTCAAATATGCTGCAGGAGTTGGGCGTCTTTTGTATGAAAGTTAACCGTTCAACTTGTTATTTATGTATAACAAGTTCGCTTTTGCAAACTTCAGAATGCAATGAAAAAACGCATATTTGCAATCATATGTAATATCCTGCGTATAGAATATAGATTAAGATATTTTTTTTATTCTATTACAGCGAAGCTAAAAATAAAGGAATCATAACTTTTCTTTTTTTAAAATATCAGTATGGCGGCAATATAAAAATAAATAAATCTCTCTCGCATTAAAATTTAAGAATTACATTTTTATAAGTTTTATTATCTTCTTTATAATATTACTTATTAATTTTCAGGAGCATTAAAAAATAAAATGTAAAATAAAAAAACAATCCGACAACGTTACAAAAGAAAAATCTTTGATTAACGTCTGAATAGAATAAATAAAATTTATTTATTTGAAGTAACAAAAGAAACAAGCGAGATACTGACTATCAGATTAATTTCAAGATATTTATAGATCAAAATATTTAATATAATTTTTTTTTGTTATCAGTAAGTACTGAAGAAAATCGGCGCATGCGCAGAAGAGATATATGCTAAAACGGTGTTTTTTATATAATAATGGTATACTTTTCTTAACGGCTTATTATTCTATTTATTTTTTCAAGAAAGTTTTGTAAAAAAAATATTTTTCGAAACTGTATAGTTTCGGAAATATTTTGAAAATAAAAAAAATCAGCTGTTCTTTGACTTTGTAAATAGATCTGTCAGAAATAAACCAGTTAAGCGTGCTTTGATTAATTTTTACATGACGTGGATCATACTATGTAGGTAACGAATAACAAATATCATATTGAATACTAGTCATTACCCGCGTCACCTCACGCGATATCAAAAATTTTATTTCCTTTATCATCAAATGTCAACATTTTGCAGTTGGAATGGTCCCGTCGTGCGATTGGCTGGAATTTTTAGACTACTTTCACACCCGTAAATAATATACAGTTAATGAAAAAAATCAAACTATTATTATAATATAGTACAGTATACTTGAGTGACTTAATTCTTCAATTTATTTTATTTTCTGAAGTCCCAGCAATTGGTGAATGCACCCTATAATTCTGTCGCACAGTGGTAACAGACGGCCTTCAACGGAAGTGAACTGTCACTACCAACTGCATCCTTCGTCTGCGCTCTCATTTTACTCCTTTCCGGCATTTCACAATTTTACTGCGTAGACTCAGCATTTCCACTCTCTCGAAAAAATATTAAAAGTACTGTGCTTACGGAAATGATTTCAACTTAAAAAAAATTATCTGCCTCTACGAAAATATGTATATTTTTTTACAGTAGTATATTAAAAAATATCATTAAAAATTAATTGCACGTAGAAAAAAATGACAGATTATATAAAAAATGTTGGTTGTGGATTGTTTATAGTCAGAGTGCCCGTCGGCAAAAACTTTATTGATTTTGGGGCGTTTTCCCTCTAAATTTCCGAAAGATGTTGTTATGACGACATGTAAAAATTTATAGTTACTGTTTGTTTTTAACCGACTTCAACAAAAAGGAGGAGGTTCTATGTTCGTCTGTATAATTTTTAACCGACTTCAACAAAAAGGAGGAGGTTCTATGTTCGTCTGTATATTTTTTTTTTATGTATGTTCACCGATTTCTCCGTCAATTATAGACCGATTTTCAAATTATTTTTTTTATTCGAAAGAGTGCACCTCAGAGGTGGTCCCATTGGAACCAAGTCAGGATCTGATGGTGGAATCCGGAGAAATCGAGGGAAATTCTGAAATTTCAAAGGCACGCATAATGTTTTTTATGTATGTTCACCGATTTTTAGTGTTAGATTAACACTAAAAAGAGAAAAATAAAATATTTTTAACAAAAAAATTGAACCGACTTCACACTAAAAAGTAAAAAATAATTTCGTATTGAAATGTTTTGGAGTCGGTGTAGTTCTCGGAATAGATTTCATTTTGGCTGACACCGACTCCAAAACATTTCAATACGAAATTATGTTTTACTTTTTAGTGTGAAGTCGGTTCAATTTTTTTGTTAAAAATATTTTATTTTTAATTGGATAGCTGAAAAACTTCAACCAAAACGCTAAAATAATGTTCTCTGACAAATAACATGAACCATTTCAACTCGAATATGTTGAACATATTCGAGATCCACCTTAAAAAGTATATTCGTGTTTTTGTACGCTTGCTTACGAAGTTTGATATATGTCGAGAATTAAACAATGACGTCACTAATTAGGTACGTCATTAAAATATGTTGACAACAAAAAGAATGGACGTAAATATATTAAAGAATAATTAAATGTGTTCAGATAAGCGAATATAATGCTAATTAGCTAGCGGTATAAAAGTTTTTAATAAATAGACTTTCTCAACAACGTCTCTCAACATCCAGAAGACACTTGACTAATTACAAATATTTTTCTTAGCGTCTTATTTATATATTCCAATAAAACACTCCGCATTGTAGATGCAAGAAATTGAGCTTGCGATGAGAAAAAGTATGGAAATGTAAAAAAAAAAATACATAAAAAACAGCTGGACCAGTGGTTCCCAAACTATGCGCTACGATGCCCGTGCACATTTTCTGAAAAACAGCAAAACCAACACAGTAGTTTATCTATCTAGAATGGAAGGATATTATGTGTGATAGCGAGTTTTAATAGTCACACGAGTCAATATATAATTACGGTCGAGATATACCTACACTATATTTTTGAAAAAGTCTGTGCGTCTGCTAGTCTGTGAACATGATACAGGGTCAAACGAATCATTGCTTTGAAACCAAATTTTGGGAGGAAGTTTGATATGCATATATGAAGAGCCCTATTTATTTTGGGGAAAATCGGCGCATGCGCAAAAGTGGCATATGCTATAAAGTTGTTTATATAATAATAGCAGATTTTTCATAACGGTTTATTATTCTATATTTAATACTAGCTGTGATTCGCGTCACCGAACGTGATATCAGAAATTTTCTTTTCTTTATTATACTGAATAAATGTTAATATTTTTGTAGTTGGAATGGCCCCGTCGCCCGATTGGCTGGAACTTTTTTTTTAAATCACTGTCTTAATAATTTCAATATTAAAATGATATTTTTATAATACGTATTCTACAAATTATTTCAAACATGCAAACATAATGCATTTATGCACTAGAAAATTATATTTAATCATTTTGCTTTCGCCTCTCGTCCAATTTTAACTACTTTGTTCTAACATAAATAGAATTTATAGCCACTATTGGCAACTTGCATGTTTTAGCTATTGCTGCCATACGTCGACGAATCGGAGCATTTAGGAGTTAATTAACTAATAAGGTTTGATCTCAAATGCAAATTCACATCTAAATTAGGATTATACAAAGTGCACCAAATTTTATTGTTTTGATTTTGGAAGCACATTTTATGAAGTTGTAAAATAACTATTATACAGGGTGTATCACAGGAAACCGTACATATAAGTTAAGATCAGAGATTGCTTTGCCCTCTATTCAGAGGTCGTTACCATGGTTACCAATATATTGCTGTTCATTTGACAGTTTAGCAATGTTACACAAAGTGAGAGAAAGTTTTTATAACCTGCTTAATTAAAAATGGAGGTTTATTTGAACATTTGCTTTATTTTTTTTTTATAGATAGATAGATAGATAGAGTTTATTATTATAGACCTCTATATGAGGTATAAATTCGTCATACAAAAAATTACAATAAAATATATGGTAACTTAGTCAACATATTTTTAAAAATTTTAAAATTAGTATCAATGTTATACTCAGACAGTTAGGCAAAACATCGCACCTAAGTGGTTGAAGCAGAAATAGATAGATAAATAGATAGAATATATTTCGTATGTAGGTATACGAAATATACTTATTCTATATATTTCGTATGTGCGTTAAGTCATTTAGTGTCGATATGATACATAAAATTATATTAAATATTTAGTTAACTGTTGTTTCGTTTAATTATTAAGTAAAAAAATATTTTCTCAATAAAAAATGGTTTCATTAATAAAAATAAATTCATTTAATATTAAAGAATAATTTTAACTGATTTTTCTAATTATTCTAGCTATTATTGTTATTAAATAATGGTTAGTCAGCGTTACCATGGTATCCATTCTCATATGTGGCCAAAGTAATCGTTGATCCTAACTAATTTGCACAATAGAGTTTTTTTCTATGTACGGTTTTATGTGATACACCCTGTATAATGAATAAATAGTTAATAGTCAGTAAAAGGGTGAAAGAGATTCTGCAATTAATACTAAAAGAAACTCAAACGGACACAATTTTGTTACTGAACTTGACTGTTCTTTAAAAAGTTCAGTTTAATCGAAATAAGCTCGGAAGTTTTGAAACTTTGAGAATTTGTAGTTTGATGCTCTGAATGAAATAAGGAGAAATGCAAAGTGTGATAACCACCACTGAGGTCGCCATATTGACAAAATGGCGCAAGAAACTATATCTATGAAATATTTTGCTTCGGGTGCCTCATTAGCAAAAAATGTTTGTATGAAAATCAAATAGAATTTTCCTACAAAATATGTTTTACACATGTTTTTTATTATATATTTGTCAATAAGAAATTATTCCGGAACATTCTGTATACATTACATACTCTGTAGATAGAGCTCAACAACCGTTGAGGTTCTTTTGCATTACATTCTATGGTAACTATTTCAATATGTAGCCCAGCAAGAATGTAAATAGGAATTCATACGAGTTATTGTTGCACTGCAATAAATCCTCTCATTGTAAACGTTCCAGACGCGACCACAGCTAACTTCGTACGTATATTATGCATATATTAAATTGAGAATTTAGTGGAAAAACAAACTATATAATATTGCCAGTATAATGACTTCGTTTAGAAAGTTTAAAATGACTCAATCTTCATAACAAAGAACAATATTAGTGTAGGCAAATTAACAGATTTAGAAGCCAAAACCACTATTAATTGTAGACAGGACTTTTATCATTAGAAATGTTAATAGGGCTTATAATGAACGTAAAAAATAAAAATGCCAGCCCAGGGGTGGTATAGGGTTAATTCGGGGGGACTAAAAATATTATCGCTTTTTCCGGCGAAATTTGACGTTCTATCAAAAAATGTTTTCCAGGGAAAGTTGTAGAACATAAAAAAATCTATAACTTTCATAAGGGTCACTTTTTAATTTGACCTCACAATTTCCGCGAAAAACGCGATAAGTGTGAAAAAGAGATATTTTAATTTTTTATTTTCGCAAAAATAATTTAATTTTGATGAAATTTTGTGAAAGCATGCCTTTTCATGTCTTAAATAAGCACATTTTTTTATATATACTTTAATCAAGAAGTTTTTGAGATATTCAGTTATTTTAGTCAAAAACCGTTTTTTAAAGAGAAAAATCTTCGTACAGAGTTCTTCCGGTGCTTATTTTTTTTTTGTTTTTATATGTGCCTACTTTTTGATACAATAATAAAAAATAATAGTCCATTGTTAACAACACGCTCAAAAATTAGATGTAAGAGAATTAATGTTTTTTTAATAAACACCGAAATGTACTCTATTATTAAAAAAATGTTCAGCAAAATCCATAAACTGAATTACTATCGTTTCTTTTATATATTTAACTAATTTTGAGATTTTATTTTTATACATAAAACTATTATTTATTGTGGATTACAAAGGTAGATATTACAGAAAGAAATCTGCTGAAAAGTTAATAAAAAAACGGTATCTATGTTGCTGTGAGAGAAATGATCAGCATATAAAAGAAACATCAATGTTGAAAAAAAATAAAAAAGAAGTTGCTTTGGTACGTGTATTTTCATAGAATTTTCAAACAAAAAATACAAAACACAAATAAAGATTGAAAAAGAAGAAAGAGACAAGAAAATCGGGCGCTGTAGACGCAATGAATAACAAAGGTATGAGAAATGAGCGTTTTTGCTCTAACTTAACCGCAGCGCGTGTCTATCAAAAATTTTATATTTAAAATTTTAAAAGAGCTGTAATGCTTATTGGATAATTTCTGAAACGTCATAGGCTCAGTTTCTCAAAATCAAACAGTTATCAAAATTCATTCAAAAAAGATTACAGAATGAGATAAAAATATAACATTAGAAAATGAAAAAAAAATATTAGGTACACTTGATGTTAGCATTGATGTTGAATATAGGTACATAATATGTAATATATATTTTTTCAACATCGATGCTAACACCAAGTGTTTCAAATGTTATATTTTTATTTTGTGACCTATATTGTAAATTTTGTCTTATGTTATTTATTATAATATATATTTAATTTTTTTTTAGTTTACCTGAAGAAGTTGGAAATAACCAACGAAACGTTGTATAATTTGAAAATTTAGATTAAACATATTTATCCGTCTTCTCGAGTAAATTATTTATATTAAACTTAAGATGGATGAGATACAACACATAGAATTATATATAAACTATTCTATAGTTTTTATTAAATATTTTGTACAAAATTACGGTGTTTTCTCAAAAACACTATTTTAGTAACATGTAGCGACATCTCACAGAATTTACTCAAAGCTATTAGTTCAGAAGCAAATCTGATAGAATTTGCTAAAGGATACAAGTTCAGACACCGAGCGGGGTGGCGTAGCGGTGAGAGCACTAGACTCGCAGTTATTATTATTATTATTATTATTAGATATTATTATTAGATATTATTATTAGATATTATTATTAGATATTATTATTATTATTATTATTATTATAAGTTCAGACGTTGGCCTGCCAATGAAATACATTTTGCAGAATTAAATTTATCGCACCTGGGTGAAACCGGGACGGACCGCTAGTTTTTAATATTTTTGAATTGTGGAAAATAAGTCTAATAATTTAGAGTGATGATGATCTTGTTTAAATGTTGGAAGATTAAAGGATGAATCCTGGTGGCATAGGATCGATGAACTAAGCAAATACTGAAGGTCGTTTCTCCGAAGATAGCATAAAGTTTGCCGAAACGTCAGACAATAAAATGCAATAAAAAAGAACCTTCAGCATTTGCTTAGTTCAGCGATCCTATGCCACCAGGATTCATCCTTTAATCTTCCAATATTTTTTAGGCTATAACTTTCTTAGAAAATTAATTAATAAGCATATACAGTGTAAACTCTTTATAACGAAACTCAAGGGACCGAGCATTTTTTATCGTTATAGAGAGTTACCGTTATATGGAGTGAAGAAAGAAAAACAACCAAATTAACAATAATCTTCAATGTACTGTATAATCTCTTTATAACGAATTTTAAGGGACCGAACATTTTTTTCGTTGTAAAGAATTTTCGTTATATGGAGGGAAGAAAGAAAAATAACCAATTTTCACAAAATTAATTTATTCCAAACACATATACCTATAGTTTGGCGTCATCAAGTGCATGTTGAATAGATGGTGATGGTTCAGAATGGTCCTCTTTATGTCTGTAAACATTTGCTGACGCCTAAATATGAACATATTTCTTCGTAATAGAGAATGGCTGTTGCGTTATAAAGAGGGTATTAATGTATAGGTTTTAAGGTAAACCAACCAAATCGTAAAAATTTCGACGTTATAGGGAGTTTTTCGTTATAACGAAGGACGTTATAAAGAGTTTACACTGTATATATATATATATATATATATATATATATATATATATATATATATATATATATATATATATATATATATAGATCACAATATGATTATTAATTAATTAATGATAATGATATTAATTAATTTATGATAAATTCCATGACATTACCTGCTCTAACTTGGACATCTCGGCTGATTACTCTACCGACGTTGTTGGAAGCGACGCATCTGTATACCGTGCTGTGAATGTCTTGGCGATACGCTGCCGCCGCGAATGGTAATAGCACCAGAGTCCCGTTGCGTAACACACGTCTGACACCTGACACATCCCCGACGGAGGTGCCATCAACCGACAGCCAATCGATCGACGGCTGCGGACTTCCGGACGCTGAACAATCCAACCATCCGCCGCTTGAGTTCGAGAACTCCAAACGTGTCGGAGGCTCCATTACGAACGATGGGCCGCGCAGATGGGAATCAAATGCCGATACCAAACCTGTAACAATCAAATTATTTGTTGATATTTACCGAAACTTTAATACATTTTGATATGAAATGTAACAAGACCTCTAGCCTCGCAATCAGGCGGTGGTAAGAAGCAGTGGAAGCGTTTAAGTTAAAAAGAATATGTGACCGGACGCGAATTAAAAAGGTAAGTACAAATTTAAAAGCTAATCAAGTCAAAGAATTAAAATTCAGGAAGTACAAATAGTAACGAATAAAAGATATGCGATTTAATTTGATCTAAGACCGAAGGTATCAGAAAAAAAATTGGTTGTCTGTAAAGTCGGTTTACGGACGATAGTTTTACGTGATAACGTATTCCGTAATACATAACCTAAATTCTACATATAATAATTATAATAATTCGAATCTATGATATTGCATCTTTCGCTTCAAATTTAGGTTAATTTTATGTATTAAAATACTCACCACCTATAATATTAATTGTTTTTTTTACTTTCTTTCTTTCGTATTTATTTTAAGTCTCAAAGATTAATTGTCATAATATTTTGAAAACAATTGTTTCACTGTTTATATAAAATTCCAAAACCTACTTACAATATTTAAGTATTTTCATACGTCAAAAAATTGATTTTTATAATGATAAAATTTGTATGAAAACGATTTTTTCGAGAGATGAGACCTAGCTAAAACGATTTTTTGCCCCCCAAAATTCCTTTTCAGTAAATCTCATCCAAATCGTTAGGGTCGTTTTCGAGAAAAGCACGCACAGGGTCAGGCGGAACGTTACACTTTTTCGTGCATGCAGCCGGTGTTTCATCAATTTATAAGATTGGTGATTCATCAATTTATAAGACGTTATCACGTCAAAAACGGTGAAATATTACAGTAATTACTCAAAATTAAATTTTATAAATTCTGTAGTATGTTCAGAAAAATACAATTATAAAAAGGTATAACAATAATTACGAAGTACATATAACAAAAATTAAAAATTTGAACAAATAACATTTACCCGGTATAAAATGATAAAAAAGAACAAGAAACACATTAAAATATAAAATTCAACAAAGATTTTGGTGGAAGGAAGTTCCGGCGATCTTGTGGTTTGATATTCGGACGCTAACTGACCAAAAAAACTTCTATTAAAATAATTTTTGCAGGTAGGGTGGACGTAACAGTTAAAAACGAAGGTTAAATACGAAATAAAATATTATGTAAGTTAGAATATTAAAACTGATTTACAAAAAGGTGTAAACACGATTGCCGACTTAAAGGCGATAAAATAAAAATTGTGCATAAAATAATGAATACAGAATTGACAAAAAATAAAAAAGCATATATCTATTAATTAACTATATGAATCATTGCGTATCTACTCAATATGCGGTGAGTGAACGCAACAAAGCGTATCGAAAATATATCTGCGCCTCTTTCTTCGATGTAATTCCTTGATTTCTCCGATGGTAGGATTGGTTGATGTACTTGCATTCAATCGGAATAAAGTATCTCTGTTTCAAAAACATTTTTCTATGACGTTAACACAGCTCATGACGGCACAAAAGATCATGCCGTTTAACTGGCAATGGTTTATATAAAAAATCAGAGAAAAGAAAGACAATTTTGTTTAATTGTTTATTTTCTTCGTTTTAGTACAGTTTTTAAAGGTTTTTTACTTATATTTTTATTATACACAGCAATTCAGAAGAAATATATTGCAATGTAATTGTATATTGATAAGTCTGATCTAATGTTTTGCATAAAAATCAATTTACTACTGTTTTTAGTTTTTGTGTTAAAGGTGAAACGGCTATTCGAACTATATAATATTGACTGGAATCAAATTTAAGAAAGAGAATTGTTTCCTTTGTAAGAAAAAAATTAATGCAAATACCTTTTCCAATTAATGCTTTTTCGTATTGAAAATGTATTTTATGAAGTAGGTACTATTTTTTACAAATTCTGCATAATAATCTATGAATGTAAAATTTCCAACTGAAGAAATTTTGTTTGAAATTATAAAAGAATGAATTCGAAAAGGATTAGACATTGGATCTTCTTCAGCTTCTGCTAACTTAATATAGAAACAAATAGTGTTTCTTATTCACAACTCTTTTTAATGAAGTTTGTATTCTATTTTTACATTTTATAATGAAACGTATTCAGAAAGTTTTTTTTGTATTTCGTTCTTTTCAACAACATAGTTTATTGAAATTTACATGAAATTTGTTTCACTAACAAGCAAGTTTCTTATTTGTGTTGCTTTCAGCTTTAGTTCATTTAAATTTATTCCAGTTTAAAATATTATACAATGATGTTTTGATTAGTCTAGTTTTGTATATAAATTACACATGTTAACGGCTAACGGGTAAATACGAATTCAATGTAGGTGTAGTCTAAAACTTTAAATTTATCATATGGATTAAATTACTATTAGGAAAGTAGTTGCTGAACTTTTTTTTATTTAAAACCGCTGAGCATCGTTAATAGGAATTCAATATCGTATTCAGTAGTAAGTAGCTGCAACGTGTTCTCGAGCCAACTTCATGTCTTCTTGTAATCGGAAGTGAGTGAGGTTATGTTGTGTGAACAGATCAATTTCGCTAAAAGCTCCCTATGCTACTGCTAGCACTGCTTACATTAATCAAGGGATGAGCTATGTTTGACAAACATGAATTCTGCTTCAATAAATAAAAATGATTTCATATAAAACTTTGCATTTGTATTGAAAGAATATCTATGTTATTAATAAAAAAATTATAGAAATGTATAAGTACAACTAAAATGTTTCTTTTTTAATAATAATAATAATAAAGTTTATTTATTCCGTTGACATAAATGTGTGGAACAAGTCAAACATAGAAATTAAAATGAGGTAGAAAAAAGTTCCTGAATGGAATAGAAAGAGACGCTTGATGGTCCGTTTGAAACAAGATAGGCTATTAATAGATTTAACATTAGCCGGTAATTGGTTATATAGTTTTATAGGCATAGAATTATTGAATTCCAAATTGAAGGTTTAATAATTTTGTAACGAATTCACTAGCCACTAATAATGTGTTAATTGTGTAGCGTACTGCATTAGGCAGGCCTATTTCGTTATTAGTTATTTTTGTTTTGGTTTATAAGCATCTTCGGAAAACAAATTACAACGGTTGATGGCTCTTTTTGTTCGTAAATCATAAATAACTTTATCTACTAATAATAAAAATAATTTGTCACCTTATAGTATAAATTTTATTTTTCGTTATTTTAGTATCTATAAATTTGGTTTGTCAATAATTTTTAATATATTTAACATGGTTTATTTGTAATTTTAGCATAAATTTTAATTTTAGTAATTTTAATATACATTTTTGTGTAAAAAACCCCACCTACATGCCCATAAAACATAAGAAAGTTAGTTTGAGCTCTATCAAACCGTTTATTTACTTTAATTATCTACTGTTTTAAATAATGTAGTTCTCCCAGCCCTGAAGTATCAATAAGTCTTTGATTGCACTATCTTCTGGCACATACGAAATATATAGAATATATTTCGTATACATACGAAATATAGTCTATCTATTTATCTATCTATTTCTGCTTCAACCACTTAGGTGCGATGTTTTGCCTAACTAAGTTATCATATATTTTAATGTAATTTTTTATATGACGAATTTATACCTCATATAGAGGTCTATAATAATAAACTCTATCTATCTATAATATGGAGATAGCTGCTTTATAACCAGTCACGATGCATATCTGTGACCGTTTTCTACATGCTCAAACCAACCTATTACGTCATAGAATTGAACTAGCGAAAATGTGAAGTTTAAAATATTCAACAGAATATGATGTTAAAATCAATGTTCTATTTTGGATATCCCTTACCTACGCCACAATTATTCGCAATTGTTGCATTTATAATACCGAATTTTGCAATAAATTGTACTGTTTAAATTCTAAAAGTCTATCATAATATGCCAATTTCTCGTTTTCATTATAAAAATATTTTTTAAACTAAATATTTTTGTTCAATTATTATTATTATTCATACTGTATTTTCATATCCATTAGGTTTTTATATTTGCGAAAACAATTTCTTATCGTAACTTTTTATGGTTGCATGTGATTCAAGTTTTGTTCCTCTCGACATATTTTCTCAACGTTTTCTTTAAAAAAAAAAAACAATTCCGATATTATTTGTTATACTTACAATATTATTTTTGATGATATTTTAAGGTACCTAACTGTATTGTTACGAGAAAAAAAAACTATTTTTTTACACAAAATCGACCGAACTGCAAATCTTGCATCTGGTACGGTATTAAGGTATACCTTTTTAAGAAATGATCATTTTTTTTTTATTAGCATATCCGACGTTTCCTGTTTTTAAAATATTAAAAAATTTTTTAAATATTTTAAAAACACACATCTTCATGTTTTACATGTGTTTATTGACATGTTCCTCCTATTTTTCGTTTAGTAAATTTTGAGATACGGCACTAAGCTAAATTTCCATAAATTGCCATACTAGTGATTTAAGATTATTGTTGTTATAGTTCACTAATTTACTGAAAGAGACTACATTTTTCAGAATTATTTCACCTTAATTAATTCCAAAAATAATAATCATGTCGGTATCAAAATTATTTCGTACTTTTAAGCTCATTGAACACGCATGCCCAATATCAGTTTAATCGGTGATTTTTTTTTAATTTGTAAGGCGGCCACTTTGAAATTCGCCATCTTTTTTCTTTCATTTTCGTATATTGTTAATAGGACCTAACACGCATGCTTAATATCAGCTTTTCTCTCTAATTTGCATGGTGGCCATTTTGAAATTCGCCATCTTTTTTCTTTCATTTTCGTATATTGTTAATAGGACCTAACACGCATGCTTAATATCAGCTTTTCTCTCTAATTTGCATGGTGGCCATTTTGAAATTCGCCATCTTTTTTCTTTCATTTTCGTATATTGTTAATAGGACCTAACACGCATGCTTAATATCAGCTTTTCTCTCTAATTTGCATGGTGGCCATTTTGAAATTCGCCATCTTTTTTCTTTCATTTTCGTATATTGTTAATAGGACCTAACACGCATGCTTAATATCAGCTTTTCTCTCTAATTTGCATGGTGGCCATTTTGAAATTCGCCATCTTGGGTTTTCCTTATTTGTTGGTATAGCGACAATAGAAATACACACTCTCTACATATTACGGTTCATGGGATACCGCCCACTGACAGACAGACGGACGGACAGCGAACGCTTAGTAATAGGGTCCCGTTGGGCACCCTTCGGATACGAAATCCTAAAAATTAAACACGGAAAAGAAAACTACAATAATTAATTTTCGTCTGGATAGAATTTTTTGTATCAGTACAATATACTTTTTATAATTAAAAATAAGATTTAATATCACTCATCAACAGCAAAAACTCTAAAATAAACCGATTGTATCGTAAAACCACAGTTTGCCACTCTCATAAGTTATGACTTCAGTAACAATATATTGTATGCGGGAAGTTTACTATCTATATTAAAATCTGGAGGTACAAACAACCTTCTGAATAAGTATTTAAGGTATTTTCTTTGTCTTTGTCTACGGTCTACACTCTACACCAACGTTATATAAGTGAACTTCGTAAATTTTCATGTTTGAGAATGCAGCATGCCAAACCTTCGGCTTTCGTAAAACTTTGTAACCGACAGCAAACTAATAATTATATCTTAACAATTTTTATTTGTGAAAAATAACTCTAATAATTTAGAGTGATGATGATCCTGTTTAAATGTTGTAAGATTAAAGGATGAATCCTGGTGGCATAGGATCGATGAACTAAGCAAATACTGAAGGTTTTTTAATTGCATTTTATTGTCTGACGTTTCGGCAAACTTTGCCGAAACGTCAGTCAATAAAATGCAGCATAAAGTAGCAGCTCATCTTATATAATTATTGCCAAATTATTTAATCGCTGTCAAGCTATTTTTTTAGTTGCAAATAGTTAGTCGCCCTTTAAGTTGATAATCGCCTGGAAAATTATTTTCCCGCATGCTTTTTACTTGGCTCAAGATCAATATCAACATGTCCAATTCTTTTTGGTTTCCCGGCTTGTATGCCGTGGTGCATTGGTATTTTTACCTGACGTTTCGTCTACAACTGCGGTCAGGTAAAAATACCAATGAACCACGGCATACAAGCCCGGAAACCAAGAAGAATTGGAACAACACCGGCTGTGAAAGCCTACACACTTGGATAATATCAATATAGATCTTAATACAACGTTATGGAATGACAGGCCTCAAATATATAAACATCCAAATTCAACTTTCACGTACACATGAAGTTCAGTTACCAAAACTTTAACTTCCCACGAAGGCGTGTGCCTCCGCCACTAATCCAGAGGGAAGTATAACAGAACATGACAGACTATTTGATTGATGATGAACGTAGATTATTTTACAAAAAAAAGTTTGTGAAAGTCGATGGTCCGTCCAGTTTGGTGATGTATTGTTTGTTGTCTCCCTGAGGTGCTGTAGATGAAACTGTACCGCTAACGGGATTCCCCAGCAGGGAATATGTTCAATGTGCCGACAGGGAATCTGTTATCACATACCTGTATGTCGTTCCGATTGTATATTGATTTTATACCCTTTTATCACCAGCATCTTTCTTCTAAATAAGATTTTATTTAAATTGACAGGATCGATAATATTAACGCAAAAGTATTTCCTATGAACATTATCTTATTTTTTAAACACGATTTTATTAGCTTTACGGAACGATCACGGGTCTAAACATTACACTGTCGCTGTAATAAATATTATGTGGATATATATATGGAAGACAAACAATTCTTGTAGCCAAAGGAAAACATTCACTTCGGGGAGTAATATTTGTACATGAATTTATGAATTTAATATGGCTAAAAGCTGTGTGCAACTCGATACGACATTTGAAAGCGTGTGAATGGAAATGAAAACACTAAGTTCCACTTTAGCAGATATTTCCTATCGCTTTCATAACATACGCTCACTCTCTTTCTGCATGCAAATAATGTACAAGGTGTTCAATGCAGCTATTTATTATTTTATTCAACTCATGCGCGTTATTCATGTTTTATCATGCCTAAAAACCGACCCCTAAATAGCCATTTACCGACTGGTGACAATTACTTATCATAACTCAATGAAGATTCCTACTAGCTCGGCCATTGTGGAGTAATGAAAATAAACGTAACTATTTTCTGAGTCGTAACGAAATAGTAGGTAACAACAACTCCGTTGTTACCCATTGAGGCTAAAATTGAGAGGCCGAATGTTTTCGACATGGAGTTTATTCATAACCGGCTAACCTCAAACCAAAACATTGAATCGTGCTGTTTGGTGCTGTTAGTATTGACAGTTTTTTTTATAAAGAAACTAGCGGTCCCGCCCGGTTTCACCCGGGTGCAAAAGAACGAATGGGGAAGGAAGAAAAAAAATTAGGGGTGGACTACCCCTAACATTTAGGGGGATGAAAAATAGATGTTGGCCGATTCTCATAGATACCGGATAAGCACAAAAAATTTCATCAAAATCGGTCAAGCCGTTTCGGAGGAGTATGGCAACGAAAACTGTGACACGAGAATTTTATATATTAGATAAATAGATATTTACAACATCTCATTAATAACAACAAATAAAACATGAATAACGCGCAATTGTTGAATAAAATTATGGGCGTAACTTGTAGGCTAAGTCATGACCTGTCAGCGCGATGTTTTCAGCACTCGTCTCCGGTGCGCAGTATGCACTCGCCTCGCTCGTGTCTGCGCACTTACGACTCGTGCTGAAAACATCGCGCTGACACGCCATGAATGACTTAGACTACTATAGTTACGCCAATAACTATTAACATTTCTAGAGAAAACTTTATATCAGACTTGTGCTTATAGTCTAAGATACCAATTTGGCTCGATCTTCAGCCATCGAGTTTTCTAATGAAATTTGAATTTTGAAAATATAATATAATAATAATAATACGTTTAACGTCCGTTTCTCGACTTTATGTCATAACAGACGCTATTGGCACCATTACTACTTTTTTCTACTCAAATAATAGCAATAGGCGAATGAAGGGTTTTTTAGGAAATTAGGATAAGGTAGGCAAATTTTGAGCATAGGAGTTTGAAAGGTAATCGGCCATGGCCTTGAATAAGGAACCATCTTGATATTTATCTGGAATTGTTGAGGGAAACCATGGAAAACCTCAACAAGATGGTCGGTACCTGAATTACCGTTTTTCGGCGAGAGGCAGCAGGAAAAAGTCCCAGCCACATCTGCCTCGTCGGAATTCAAACCCGGTACCTCCCGAATGCGAGTCTAGTGCTCTCACCGCTACGCCACCCCGCTCGGTGATAATATAATGTATTAATAAAGAAAAAATGATTTGTTTGACAGTCAATTTCGTGGCAAAGCTATTTTTAATAAAAAATTAAAGTTGCGTGCAACTGACAGAGATATTGGATTGGTAAAATCGAATCACTTTTGATTTATTTTACGATCGCCATGCAGGCATGAAAAGCAACTATTTTATAGGAGATCGTAGTGTTTCTATTTTGTAGGTCAATCAAAAGACACTTTGCAGTCGCAACCACAAAAGCCTTTGTAAGTGCAACATCCCTCGTCGCTTTTCTGTAAATAAACTGTCAGTTGAGTGACAGTCACTTAACTGGAAACAGAAAGACATAACCTAAATAATATTTTATTCAAAACAGTTGCACCATCCTTTGCTTTTCATTATAGCAACCTTGAATGCTAATCACGTATTTGCCATACAACAAACTCTGATATAAGCCGTTCATTTTAACTATCAACACGATTTGTGAATTCGAAACACCTGCTATTTGCTATATATCATCCATATTTTCCTTTGGAAATGCACTTGAAATTTTTCATTTCATCGAATAGATGTGGCTGACCATTCTATATGTATGAATTATTTATAGATTTCTATAGAAGACTCGGTGGTAATAAAAGCTTCATGTTCGTTTTCAAAATGAACGAGATGAAGAATTTTGACAGGGCTGGTGACGCATCTACATTGCAAAATTTTGTCTTATCTTTAACGCCATTCTACTTAGTCAAACTTGCGTAGGTACTTCAAATAATTATAATGCTCGTAAGCATAACTTCTTACAAGATTTTTAACCTATTTGCTTAAGTTTTGATTTACTAAGACAACACAAACTGAATAATAATCAGTTAAATAAATATTTGAGATTCTACTAGTGGCCCGGTTCGGCTTTGCCCGAATTTGTAGCTTGTCGCCGTTTTTTTTCGTCGACTTGCGTTGCAAAATTGGTCTCCACGAAAAGCGCTTTTATTTAAACGCGATAATATATAGCCTGTATCAATTCTGAAGGTTCATTCTAAATATTGATGAAACAAATTTTGAAATCGAACGAGTAAGTTATCGACCACATTATAACAATCTCACTTTCTGTTTTCACTGGGTTTAATACATAAAAATTTACCGTTATACACCTATCCCCCGATTTACACGGTAGATACGTCCCTGAGAAAAACGTGTACCTAAATCGAAAATTAAAAAATTTCAAGTCAAAACCGTGTAAATCGAAAAGCTTGCAGAAAATGCATAATTTTGCTATTTAACAGTTGTGATTTTTTTCAATATATTTAGGTGTACACAGAAATAAAAATAAAATGCATTGACAGGTTCTGAAACTGTGAAACTTTCACTCAAATACAATTTTCCGTAGATAAAATTTTAATTTTATGCGAAGAAATACAGACACAGTGTGCGTGTGCAGCAAGTCAGCACATAAGCTCGGGATTCCCCGTGAGATGTGTACACAGCGCACGTGTTCAATCACAGTAGCATTTAGTAGAGTGCGATAAAAACAAAAAAAACTTATTTGGAAAACCGTGTAAAAGCGAAAACATGTAAAACAAGTACCGTGTAAATCGGGGGATGGGTGTATTGCCATCTTGCAACCCTATTGCGCATCTGTGGATGAAAGTAAAAATAGTAATATCGCTATTAAAAAATTAGGGGTTGGTGGTAGAACAGTGAACACTTAGGGTTATAAGTATTTTTAGTAGCAAATCATAAAAAAATAAAAAAAATAAATTTTTGGCCAAAAATTTTTTTTTTTTATCACTTAGGAGTATAAAAAATAGCCTACTACCTATTCTCAGACCTACCAAGTATACACAAAAAAATTCATAAAAATCGGTCAAGCCGTTTCGGAGGAGTTCGATAACAAACACTGTGACACGCGATTGATCCCGCAGCCCGATTGGCTGGAATCAACTGAGAAATCACCTCCTCCACTTTGTCAGATATAGCACGTAACTTCTCATCTCTCTGCCACCCTCTCCCCCCTCTTTTCTTGTTTACACACACTCATTTGTGTGGTTACTTGATCCTTGGCACTAGCCATACTCTGCATTCAGTGGTTATTAGTTTCATTACTATGTTCAAATCTTTGATTAACGTCTGATTAGAACTCTTCAATAAATAAAATTATCGACCAATTTTTCAGACAATATATTAACAAAAAATATCAATTATACATTAAACGATTAACGTTTTGATCCGGATTTGGATCTTCTTCAGAACGGATCTAAAAATATAAAAAATAATTAATAATTAGTTTCTATTTATTTATGTAATTCGTGAAAGATTTTTTTGATATATAAATATTGAAAAAATCTTTTACGAATTACATAAATAAATAGAAACTAATTATTAATTATTTTTTATATTTTTAGATCCGTTCTGAAGAAGATCCAAATCCGGATTGAAACGTTAATCGTTTAATGTATTATTGATATTTTTTGTTAATATATTGTCTGAAAAATTGGTCGATAATTTTATTTATTCATTACTATGTAATACAGAAAATAATATTTAATCAAATGATGTAGGTTAAAACGCTGTTGGCTCTCGGACTATAATTATCGATATAATGGTTTCAGGACTGTCCGCTCTTAATGTATTCACTATTAGCTAAGGTCTTCACAAATACCGTTAGTGTTCAATAGCCATTGTTGGTAACCTTTCAAGCATTGCATCAAACCCAACAACAATGACGTCTGTTTGTCTCTTGGTTAATATAAACATAAACAAGTGAATGCAATGTATTGTTAAAGACGCGAGTGGATCCCTCAGTCGGCTCAGAACTTCACTCTCTTATGTTAATTTAATGTAAATTCTAACACTGAACGTTTTCTTGACAAACGTATACAAAGCGTGTCTAAACTATCTTGCCAAATTGCCAAAGATAACAGCGATTTAACGGGATTATTAATTTTTACATTTAAGGAGGTTGAGCCGTTTTAAGAAGATAATGAAAAAAATCTGAAATAAAGTTTTTTTAATAGATTTTTTGATGACAAAATTTTCTGTAAAAAATCCAAAATCATTAAGAGATTTATAAAGTTAAAAATTAAAAAAAAACTTTTACATGTAGGTCTTATGGAAAATATGTCAACATATTATCATGCAAACGGTACATTTTAATTTTTTGCAAATAACCAAATAATGTCAGCAGTTCCGAAAATTAACTATGTAAAGCATCGATGTCTTACGCATATTTTAATATTTTTTCCAATTTAATTAGGAGACTTTTAATCAATAAAAAAAATATTAAACCTCTGCACTTTTCGATTACGGACTTTCATTCTTGACAATTTTAACTGAATTTTCAACTTCTTAATGATTTAATTTTAATTTTTATTACTTCTAATTTATTTTTTTAATTATTTACTGCAAAAAATATGTAAAATACAGATATTTATTTTAATTTATTTTTTCTAACCTAACTTTGTACAAAAAGTTCAAAAGCTAGTCCATTAAATAAAATACTGAAATAATTAATTAATATTAAAAAAAATATTTATTTATGCCTTTATGACAATAATTTATCGGTATCATCGATTTATAAGCTTTTGTAAAAATTTATTATGGAAAAGTTCCCATTTAGAATTCGACTTACTTTAGATTGGGACTGCAACGCATCAACCTCCGTAAGGTATGGTTATCTCTATTTTCGAACCCATTACAATAATTTTTCAAAAGAGGCACTATGGGAAGTTAACAATTTAGTTACTTCCTAAATACAACCAGTTTATTAATGGATGTATATTTCGATAGCAACATAGTTGTCGCTGAAGATAAAAATATTGCTCTCTAAATCTGCATTCAATAACAAAGTTGTTGTTACTACATTTAGTCTTTATATGGGTTTAAAAATCTTCACCAAAATATTGCAATCACTGAAAAAGACTTTATGTATTTCTTTCTTTATTAGTGTATTTGCCATAAGGCACTTACACTATTGGCGTCGGTCGGATGGCGGGACCTAGGGGTCGGACCAAAATTTCTCGACGTTTCATAAGTTTCTAAGAAGTTTGGCACCATTTTTGGAAATGTTTATATATATATGTATATATATATATATATATATATTTATATATATATATATATATATATGTGTGACCACGATAACTCTCGACAGACTTAATCGATTTAAACGAAATTTGGTCCACATGTTGGAATCCATCATCGCAAGAAGCCTATTTAAAATGGGCCAGATCGAGCCATTTTAAGGGGGGTATTTAGGGGTTGAAAAATGTTTTTGGACCCAAAAATACGGAAAAAATTCTCAGAATCACTTCAAATTTGAAATTTAACCCTTTAGTAATTATTGAAATGTGCTGCTAAAATTTTAATAAAATCGGCCCGACAGTACCGGACTTATAAATTTTATGAAAACGTAAGTTTATTGATATGGATTTACATACTGAAGGGTGTATATAATTTGGTACAGATGTTAAATTGGTATATGGTATTGAAATTAAGTAAAAAAATGTTGTTTAAGGGGTGTATTAAGGGGTAATTTTTTCCATTTTGTCCAAAAACACAGTTAAGTTCATACAATAGAGCCACGCACTGCTTATAAAAGCAAATACACTATATTGTCGGCAGGGTTTCGCACTGCGACCCGAGTTTTTTTTTTTTTGAGATGAGGGCTTCGGCAGCAAGGCCATTGGCTCCAAATAAGTTACTGTAATAACGAGGTTTCAAAAACACTGTTTAATTGCTGTTTAGATTGATTTCTTTATAAAAACTTTGTCTTTGTACATTTCGGGAGCTATGCTGTCATCTTCAGCAAACACTAAAAAACGGTTGTGGTAAGAAGTAATTATTCTTTATTTTTAATTTTGTTTCAACCAAGTGCTCTTAATATTTGTATATATGATAGGAATAGATTTTAGATGAAATGACCAGCGAGTAGTATATCATAATATATTCGTAATATCCGGTTAGATGTTTTAGAGACATAGTTTGTGTACATCAGTGTCGGTGGCTATATACAATATAGTGCAGTCATGGTGGTTACTCCAGACACGCACGGATAGAACTTCGTGTGCAGTCGTGCGAAGATAACAGGTCTCTAGTATAAATTGGACGGAGGTGCGCCAATGTTGGGTTTTAAAACACTGATAAACGTTATTGGAGTGTTCAAAAAAATATAATCGAAATGTTCAAATACAGTATTGTTACACGCTCCCCGCTGGAACGGCAAAGAATTTTGCGAGACAACAATCGGCTCGTCATTCTAACAACGACACACAGATTGTTGAGGAACAACAATTGGCTCGTCATTCTAACAATGACACACAGCTTGTTGAGGAACACCAATCGACTTGATTGTTCAAACAATAACAATATGCGTAGGTAAAAAAAAGACTTTGTTGCCAAATTTCAGACAGCAATGAATGCAAGAAAAATAAAGAACTATCCAGCGCATATAAATACAACCGGATGGCAGTCAATCGACAAACAGTTGTGACAAATAAATGGGTACGCACATTCATCTTGGTTTACCGAGATGAATGTTGTGTCCAAATTTCATGATGATCGGAGTTTCCGTTCAAAAGTTTTTGTCGGACGAACAAATTTTAAAGTACGTTTTGCAATATGTTTTATTGATGTTCAGCTCCTATTGGTCGTAGCGTGATATTATATAGCCTAAAGCCTTACTCGATAAATGGGCTATCCAACAAAAAAACATTTTTCAATTCGAACTAGTAGCTCCTGAGATTAGCTCGTTCAACAAAACAAACAAACTCTTTAGCTTTATACATATATTAGTATAGATAAGAATGAGCATATTATAGATGCGGGTTGTTCAACCCACTGTATTATTTGTGACGAAAATGTAAACATGTTTATCTGGTTCTTATTGTATATTACAGAACACATAAGGCCCGTGTCTGCTGTGCCGGCATCCAAACACCGCTGTAATACCTAATAATAATTAACAAAACACCAAAACACATTTTGTTATATTATTATGAACTAATAAGAAAACAAGCGAATAATAGGCCATTAAAACGTAAACAAGATGAAAGAAAATTGATCTGGAAACGTTATAATATAGTGCATTATCAATGAATAGCGGAACATTAATGAGGTACAAGTATTTCAGTGTGAAATAATTAACAGAAAAACATTTTTTATTCAACACGCGTGAGTAATATGTAATTTCGGGGCCCTGCTAAACTCGGGAGAAATAATAAATTACTTCATGTTGACGCGTAGAGTGCTAATAATAAGCCGTACAGTGTGATAATTAATTTTCTGGACCAATAGAAACTCAGTAGCAAGCCCAAGCGTGAAATAATGAAAAAAAACTGCACGCAGCTTCTGGACCAATAGGAACGTGGTAGGCGGTATTGTATATATGAAAACAGCATCGCAACTCAGTGAAAGTCATGGCAATCTTGTGTGCATACACTGACGGTGAGTACGTCAATCAATGAAGTGATTTATTATTTTTCCCTCTTTTATCAGGGCCCCGATTACATATTACTCCTGCTAGTTGAATAAAGTATTATGTGCGACCATTGATCGAAGGAGAATATTCCACTCGCGTGCGTTTTACGCTCATGGAATCTTCTCCTTCTCTCACTAGTCGCACAATATACTATTTTTTCATTTTTTATTTTCAAATTCGATATTCGTGAAACTATCTCATAAAGATGTTTCAAAATCGATCCTGAATTTTGTGAAAATGATAATATTTTCAAAATTCAGATTGTGTGTTCTGGGAAAAATAAGAAATTGGCGTAGATATTATTTTTTTTCGAATTAAAAAAAAAATAAAACTAAACAATCAGAATCACTATGGCATTCTTCGATAGGCCTGTAGAAGTAATTTTTTTAATAAAACGACGCTAAATCAGTTTTCATAACATACAATACAGTGTTGTTGAGAATAAGAATTAATATCAGAATATTTTAAATTAACACTTGCAATTTAAAATTAACCTGATGTAGGTTATAATATAGAGCAGGGGTGGGCATATTTTTTGATCGTCGGGCCACATTACGGATGAAAATTTGACCGTGGGCCAAACAATTTCTTTTTCTAATTTTAAGTATAGTTTTTTTGAAACAACAATTTCAAGTTTTTAAACACTATTTACTATTTTTCTAAAATTATTTTTATGCGCCAATTTATATTAGCAAACAGTAATATTTTCGCTTTTAATAATCGCGGGCCAGAGAAAATTCTATTGCGGGCCGGATTCGGCCCGCGGGCCGCCATTTGCTCAGGACTGATATAGAGGATTTTTAAGTGTAGGTGGTGGAAGAAACGGTACGAAAGTATGGTGGAAGAAACGGTACGAAAGTATGGGGGAAGAAACGGTACGAAAGTATGGTGGAAGAGCAGGTACGAGATTGTATCATGTGTTTGAAGGAAAATTATGACAGTTGTGGAGGAAGAAAAATGTATTAAAACTAGCATAATACAACTAAATAATACTTTCTTTAATATAAGTGGTAATTATTATGTTAATATATTTTTTCAATAAAACTAACCTACTAAATCTTTCATTGCTTTGTATTTTTATTGTGTCCTTTAAATTCGACTACGGGGACCGTGCGTGAAACATAGAGGCAGCACTATTGGCGAAGTTGGCGCTCTCTAGTATCTAATTAATGAACTAAATGGGATCATTTTATAATAGTAAACAATGAAAATTATTTGAAAAAATGGAAAAAATAAGAAGTACGCATTTCAACCTGTAATTAATACTCGGGTACATGGATAGAATAGCTCAAAAGGCATAAAATTATATAATTCTGGCCATGTATACGATGTTGTAGAACGTTATTTAAATGGGCAAGTTGTCATAACCGCAAAGTTGTACCACAAACAACAGTGTCTAAAGTGTATAATGTAAAAATTACACTATGTATAAATAATTTCTTTATAATATAATATTTTGTATAATATTAGTATTTTAGTTTGCAATTTACTTATATTTTCGATAACTGAAAAACAAACTGTCACTAATTGACATATAAATGAAGTTTTTTTATCCAAAGCCTGCTCATAATATATCGTTATATTTTGAATAAATGCTCCCATAAAATGAACATTTTTACCACCAGTTGGCATGAAAATCACGAAGCTCGGTCTCCATAAGCCAGTAAATACTAGAAGTGAACGAGTGCCTATTAAATAGTTAATATTGCCATGGAAAACCATATTATACAACTCCCGCGATCTATTTTTTTTATAATTATTATGAAAGGACCCCGCACAAACCTTATGGGATTTAGTTCTCGGTTAATGTGATCGAAAATGATTTTATTTTATAGTTTAAAGGCCACTAAGAAAAAGTGTCCATAGGCGCATAGCCTAAAAACTAATAGATTTTTAGCTACACATTTGGTATCTATATCAGCCTACACTAGACAGCCATATACGCGCTCACTTACACCGTCTTTACACAAATATGTAGCATATAAAAGCGTCCAATTGTCTTGTTTCAGTTTGTTCTGAGTATATACTCCCGTGTATTTTAAGGGAACATACATTGACTAGTGTCTGTTTAGTCTATACACAGTTTTGTTTGCTATAAACACATTTGTTTATACAGGGTGTTCAGATAAGCTAAGTATATAAGATAAAGTGTCACATTAAATGAATTTATGTACGTATGACATGGGTCGAAGTTCGCTGTCTTCAAAGTGTCTGTTAATTTATATTTTGTACTTGCACTTATACAAAATGTTTTTGACATTTTCGATTGCCAAGTTTTGGAAATTAATTTTACTTTATTTTACGAGCTTGGAGCGATATAGCATTGTCACCAGTTGTGTTGAGACGAGGGAAATACAAATTTGATAGTGGGTGTTATAACTTGAGCAACTTATTTTATGATTTTATGTAATCCGCATAATGCATAATAATTTCTAGTGAGTTTTAAGCACATATATTTAATACTCTCTATATTGCTAGCAAGGATCGGGAGAAAGACTTAAACACTACGGTGCAGACATATATACATTATTATACTCTGAGTCTCACGCGCATGTTGCAGCGTTAGTTTGCACATGGAACTAAGCTGTGAAAGGGAGGTGGCTTGCTCTATTCCACTTACTAACTGCCCCACTACAGACGCGACACGTGCGCACAACGGGTCAAGTAAAAAGGAAGAGATAGAAAAACAGTCATTTGCTGTCTCACTTCAGGGGCCACGCTTCCTTTTAGGGCTCTTGTAACGGGTAACGGGCCGAAGCGAAACGGTTACCTCTGTACACAATCCGCTAATATAACATGAGCGCGTCCGTTGTTATCGATATCAGTTCTATACTCGAAGGACGAAGAAGTGCAAGTATGTTATGTCGAGTGCAAAGAAAAAGCTTATTGCACATACCGCTAAATTAGCGGTATGTGCTTTATTATCGCTTTGTGCGTCAGAGCTGACTTTCGTTCATATAAGAAGTTATATCTAAGTTAATTTCACACGAAATCCATTCAAATTGAAGCTTTTTGAAAAGAGGAGATTCTAATCTATAAAACAGAACCATTTTTAAATCAATTCGAGTTCATAAATACTATTAAAATTGTAATTGAAAATCACAAACAGCAGTTGTCGGTTGGTCTGTACGTATGTACGTATGTACGTACGTCACGACTCTACAGATCGCAATTTTGGTCGGATTGCCTTGGGTCATATTTTATTCACTTTGTTTACTATCAGACCAGAACCCTATTTAAATTCACTGAAATGTGTTCAGTAGTTTAATTTTTATAAACCTAGTTTTATTTTATTATTTTTGACAGCTAATAGTTTAAAAAAACAATATAATAATTGCTGTGTAAATATAGTGTAATCCATAAAACAAGTGCTACACTTCTATACCGTGATAACACCACTACGCGTAGTAGGGCGCCGTGGCGTAATGGTTATGCCGTTGGATCCCCAAGGGCAAGGTCCTGGGTTCGATTCCTTACGAGATCATTGATTTTTTTCTTTTTCTTTTGTTTTATTTTATTCCACTTGATATTAATTATATATTATATTATGTATAGTTCTTAATTTTTTTTATTTTTGCAAACTTAAAGAAAATATTTTTTCAATTTTTAATTATTTATTTCTTTAAATTTTTAAATCTTTTTAAATTTATTAAAAATATTTTTTAATTGTTATTTTTTTATCATACAGTGGAAAACTTGCGGGATGTGCACTTTTGGTTTTGCCAACTATTCTAGCCTACCTACTATTTATACAAAAACAGTAGCTACGAAAAAAAGAAGGAAGCTATGGGTTCATCTTATTTTATTAGAAAGAGAGTCTTATGGAGTATTCCATACTCTCATGAAGGATTTAAAGTAAGGCCATATCAATATCAATTTTAAACTCCATATTCACAATGAGCAGCACAAGGTAGCTAGGTATAGGTAAAAACGTGCGCGCACATCTGTCGTCAGACTTCTATGAAACGACGTGGTCCACTGCATCGGACCGATCGTCGTCGCGCCGAGGGGCAACGTGCGGGTTAACAAACACCCGCACTAACCTATTGAACACTGCGCGTCGGCCCGTCGCCCGTCATAAAAATCGGGTCGTTATCCGTTGTCGTTAACAAGAGACCTTACGGTCACTAGCTATATAGAAGTTATTCAATATGTGGTTTTAGGCAACAGCCTTTATAATACATATTACGAACACGCATTATCATAGTCTGTGAAGAGGCTTTAAATGTGCCATCTCTTATTTAGATTACACAAACATTTCTATATAACCCAAGTAACAACGATAATAGCGTTAGGTCTATTGTACTCCTCAATGTCTATATTCATCGTTATTTGCCGAAAACAACATTCAAAATATGCTGTTTCATAATGTTATTGCGGTTTACTAGGACTCTATACACCTCATATGCACGTACGTGTACTGTTCTCTCACTTTCTCTTTAGTATGCACCGTTCTCTACCTTTCATTTCATTGCTCAATACATTCCTTCGCATTTTATCTCCCGTACAACTTTCATTATTATTATATAGCTGTTTAAAATTTGTAACTGAATGGAATTTTAATATTATTTCCTTTGAGTTTTAGTTTTTCTTGTTTGCACAACACACAGAAATATATATTTCGTATAAGAGGATGAAATGAAGTTTAACTTTTATTCAATAGTAGGTAGCTTTTTGGTTTCTGTTTGCGGTTTGTTTGATTTAATTTTCAAATATAGTGTTTAACGTCTTTAAGGATTCCGAACTCACGATTTATTTAAGGACGTAGTCTGGTGTTCGGGTTTCGGAAAATCTAATTTATTTTTTTTACATTTTTTACAAGTATAATATATTGAAAAAATACTGTAAAAAAATTAGACCGAAGCTGAAGAGTTTGTTTGTTTGAACGCGCTAATCTCAGAAACTACTGGTTCGAATTGAATTTTTTTTTTGTCGGATAGCCCATTTATCAAGGAAGGCTATAGGCTATATAATATCACGCTACGACCAATTGGAGCGGAACATTAATGAAAAATTTTGCAAGATGTATCGCAAAATTAGTCCGTCCGACAAATATTATCAGGTGAAATGCCTTAACTAAATATTGCAATATTAGCGTGTGACAGTCACAAGGTCGGATAGCTCAGTTGGTAGAGTGTAAGATTCTTAATGCCAGGGTCTTGGGTTCAAGCCACACGTCGACGAATACATTTTTATTTTATTTTCTACATTGCTTTCTTCTAAGGCTTACTTTTCAATTTTTTAAAATTTTATTACGACTAATTAAAATTAAATATTTATTATATGTAGTGAAAGAAATTTTATTACTTGAAAAAAAAAATATAAATACTGCTTTTTAACGACAGAAACTTTTGAACGGTAACTCCGATCAATATGCAGTTTGGACACAACATTCATCTCGGTAAACTAAGATGAATGTGCGTACTCATGTCCCTTCCTTCTCCATTCGTTCTTTTGCACCCGGGTGAAACCGAGCGGGATCGCTAGTATTAAATATTTACAAAGCTATAGCATATAGTCGAGAGCAGCAACGGTCTTACGGTAAGACTCTTACCTGATCTTATCTCTCAATTGTTATCACGTTACCCTCAGGCGCGGTCGCAGCCTGAAATTTTGGGGGGGGTCACTCACTACACTAATAAAAAATAGGTATCTGGAATAAAATAAACATTATTGCACAAGACAATTTTCAAATGGAAGTCGTCTTTTTGTATTGTAGCTAAAATTTTCTTTTTATTATTTGGCAAATTTTTTAGATTTTTCAATTTGACCTTAGATTTTGGGGGGGGGTCATGTCCCCTGTGACCCCCCCCTTCGGACCGCGCCTGGTTACCCTTATACTCTCGCAGAGTAGAGTAAAAAAATTAGCAGAAAATTGATACCTTTGAAGAAACGGCAAGATTAGTGTAAATATTCATTTTTATTTTTTTGTAAGAAATCTGAAATCAAAACTTTAAACGCGTTTTTCTCAAAACTACGTTTTTGTAAACGGCGCGGGTGATTGAAACAATTGCTTCCAATTTTGAAAAGGATATTCTACACAACAATAGCTTCGTCCGGTACTAGATTATCACACACATGTAGACAGTTGACGGAGAATCTTTTCTCGCATAAATAGAATTTTTATACAAATATGTATAAAAAATTAAATTAAATTACTTACATAACGTTTGAAGCATAATTTTACGATGAGAGAAGAAAATCTTTTAAACGGTTTTATATGAAATAAAAAAAAACGTTACTGAAATATTTTATTCGGTTATGTTTGGCAATAGACAAAACATATTTTTTCCAGAGATTTCTGACGTATATACGCAGGTACCTACTTAAATATTTTACATCTAACAAATCTCCCAGTCCTTTGCATTTTGAAACGGTCCATTTCGTTCTTTATGTAATAGGAGACGTCAGATTCCTGCTGCACAAGAAAGATAGAGAAATAGAAAAGAAAGAGACTGAAGTGAGACAAACACTGTGACATAATGAAATCAAAGCTCCAAGAAAGGTTGGTACCTCGACTGTGTAGTTCACGTAATGTACTTTCTTCGGTAGGTACTATTTCTGGCTGTTGGCATTCATAAAGCAAAGATCACACCTTAAACCATTCATGCGCCGTTAAGGCGTGATTTCAGAGTAACAACTATTGTTACAAATATATTTTCAAAATTTATTACTAACGAAATTCATAAGAAACTAAACTAGTGTGACCTGTGCGAATTATTCGCACTAAATAAGTATAATAATTATCACTTTACAAAATTATTTTTTAAATATGATTGCAGGTATTCAATTCGTTTCTAATTTTGCACACTGCTTATAACGTTCTTCTTTTTGTTGTATATTACAATATGAAGCTCAGATGACAGATCGAAGAAATATTTTACTAAAATTGTCATATAGAGGCGCAAGTAGCAAAAGCGTTGAGCTAAGCCGTCAAATGGCTTAAGCAGAATTGCTGAGACGTTGTTCAGCGTTGCCCGTCAGATGGCAGTATGCAGTATTTACAATATGAAGGTCAGATGACAGTTCGAAGTGTTGACGTTGTTTAAAAATTAAAGCCGTCAGATGGCAGACGTTGTTCAGCGTTGCTGTATTTTAATTAATTTACAAAAACAAAAGCAATAATACATTTTTTAGTTGTCGATGTCAGTAGAGCAAGCAATAATCTGTAAAATGATATAGAATTTATGTGGAGAAATTGTGTGGTCTTTTCTAAAAAGGGAGGCAAACATCTTTAATCTTAACGTATTAATATATATGATGATGATTTTTTGTTAATATATTGTCTGAAAAATTGGTCGATAATTTTATTTATTGAAGAGTTCTAATCAGACGTTAATCAAAGATTTGAATTTCTATATTTAATAGTGTTCGATGAATATGGCTATTGATAGGTGACTGTGATTTTCATATATCTATTAATTAACTATATGAATCATTGCCTATCTACTCAATGTGCGGTGAGTGAACGCAACAAAGTGTATCGAAAATATATCTGCCTCTCTTTCTTCGATGTAATTCCCAGATTTCTCCGATGATAGGATTGGTTGATGTACTTGCATTCAATCTGAATAAAGTATCTCTGTTTCAAAAACTTGGTCTTTTTCTATAACGTTAACATGGGCGTACCCAGCTTTTGGCCTAGGAGGGGACAAATTAGAAATTTCTTAAGCCGGGTCCCCCGTGCTTGTTTTGCCCTCCTGGATACGCCAGTGCTTACGGCGTAAAAAAGACAGAAGTATATGTCTGCACCCTAATAGTGCGATTGCGATTTTATTTCTATGCTCAGTATAAAAGTATATGGTGATTTTTAAGAAGCATTTAGTGTGTGCATAGCTTCAGTCGAGTCTTTGGCATCACGCCTGCCATAGAGTCTGTTGAGATTGTGTCTATTGTATTCTCAGAGTGCTCCTTGAGTGGTCCATTTGCATCCCTTTATCGCGGTACACCTATCTGCCTTCAACATGCATACCTTTGCCGCTTGCTTTGCAGAGGCTTGAACCAGTGAACAGATTCACTAAATCGACTCCCGCGCAGGGATGACATGACTGTAACGACTATATAATAAGAACGAGAAATATACTTCCAGAGGGATTTTCTTGCTCAACTAGATTAAACTAATAATAAAATCTCCGGTCGCACTGCGAAACCCTGCCGACAATTATTGTATTTGCTAATACAGGCAGTGTGGCTTTATTATGTGAACTTAAACTTTCTTTTTGGACAAAATAAAAAATTTAACCCCTTAATACATCCCTTACAAGAATATTGTTTCACTTATTTTTAATACCAATTTAAATTACACACAATTAAATACACCCTTCAGTATGTATATCCATATTCGTAAAATATAAAATTTGTAAGTCCGGTCCTGTCGGGCCGATTTTATTACAATTTTAGCAGCACATTTTAATAATCACTAAAGGGTAAAATTTGAAATGATTCCGAGAATTTTTTCGCTATTTTTGATCGTCGCAACACTTTCTCATTCACTGAACTTATTGAAACATGGCGTTAAGGCCCCCATACACCTCGTTCTTTTTTGGCAGTTTTAACCGCACGGGTAAAACTGTACGGGTAAAACGGTCGCTGTGTGGCCAAAAACAGTCCTTCTTACCGGCGTTCAAAAATATCTGCTGCTGCTTGCTTTAAACCGTCCGTTTTAAACGTGTCGTTCAAGTCGGCCCGTGTGTGTGACGACGCAGTTAAAAAGGACGGGTTTTGCTCGACTCTGTAACGTTGTAGGATCCATCAAAGCAGATCAGATGATGCCACGACTTCAGAAAAACTGAACGAAACAACACCTAGTATGTGGACATGGTCGTTGTTCGTGTTTACCCGTACAGTTTTACCCGTGCGGTTAAAACTGCCAAAAAAGAACGAGGTGTATGGGTGCCTGTAGAATCTCAACACAAAACAATTATAGAATATGTATTTTAATTTTCGTGAAAATTTCCATCCTTGCTGCAGAGTTCTGTTGTGTTGTTTAAACGCCGAATGTGTTGTCGCTTCGCCGCAGATGCGAGACCAAATTACACTCGAACACTCCAACTCTTTCTAAACGTTGGCACATAGTTGTTATCGCGGATTCAAATCTCTCGGCAACTTGCTTTTGTGTCGTCACTCTTCGTTTTTACTAACTTTACGAGGTTTTACAACATGTAAATATTAAAATAACATTCCAGAGAATTTTTATTAGGTACAGCGCACCTTTAGAATTACAATGACGTAAGTGCAAAGGAATGCAATATTGAGTTGAAAATGACAAATACCTTATAAAATGACAAACTATCGAAAGCAACATTGACTCTCATGATAATAACAGCTAATGTTGCTAGTGTCGGTGTATAATTGAGCAGATCTTGAAGACAACAACGCCTGATTGACTAGTTGCTCCACAGTACTACAACGACACAACGGTAATTATACCAATTATTTTTGAAGTGAAAACTTTTTTAGCGGCGTTGTACACTTTTTTTATAATGAGTAAAAAATGTTAAACTCGCGTCAGGACACGTGACCTGATCGAAAATTCGTAAGACGGATGGAGAGTAGAGGTATGGGTAAAAAATGTTAAACTCGCGCCAGGACACGTGACCTGATCGAAAATTCGTAAGACGGATGGAGAGTAGAGGTAATATTCAAGTTTTCACTTCTGCCGGCACTCCCGGAGTGCAATATTTTTTATTAAATTTAGAAAGAACATCGACTCAATTGTTAGTTGTATCAATCTTTTTATAACATTTAGAAAGAACATTGACTTATTTGTTAGTTGTGTCATAATATATATTACAAGTTTACTTCAAACATTTGTAGAAACATTGACGTTTATTACATTTAAATTCATTTTAATAGAACATTGACCTAATTGTAGAGAGTGCCTACAATTAGGTCAATGTTCTATTAAAATGAATTTATATGTAATAAACGTCAATGTTTCTACAAATGAAAATATACCTATAACAATAAAATAACGAAATATTAAATTAATATATTTAAACTGTATCAAAGTAAAATTATATCTCTAAAACTTTCAAGTGCGTTTTTCACAAATTTATGGTATTTGCACTGACGTCATTGTAATTCTAAAGGTGCGACATGATTTTCAGAAATTTCTTTACAGGTAATTTCTGCACTCTTTCTTCTTGAAAATACGTACAATTCCATGGTTTTTGTTATAGTATATGAAGTTATAAATTATAATCGTGTATCCGATATAAAATTTAGGTCCTTTTGGAATAATTTATTTTAAAAAGCTGATAAAAATTTCTATGTAAATAGTAAATACCTATATATTTGATTCTATAAGTAAAAGAAAATTTTACCGAGAAAATAAACTAAAATAAAATGCAGAAACATACTCGCTACTTAAGGTAAACTAAAAAGTTTCGAAAATCGAATGTTCGGAAACTCAAAAATGGCAGTAATTATTTAAAAGCTACAGTGGCGGATCCACGGGGGGGTTTTCGGGTCCAACCCCCCCCCCCCTTCCAGAGAATAAAAATACTCAAATTAAAATCATACTGCGCGATAAAAAAAAAGCTTTTCATGTTTTTCATGAATTCTCCGCAAAAGGAGTAAAAATTTTTCAAGACCCCCCCCTTGCCGTAATCCTGGATCCGCCACTGAAAATCTATATTAATATAGCAAAATGACCGCCTCTCGTATATAAGATTTCCTTGTCTTTTAAACATCAAAAATGAACGAAAGGAAAAAAAAATGATGTAGGAACAAAGAAGACATTTTAAAATCCAATGTCTTAGAATTCTTTTCTAAATACTTAGCTTCAGTTTTATATTTTTTACCATTATTTGCAGAGTTTTTTCTTTCTTTTCTGAAATGAAACTTGATATTATCTTTGTTCTTTGATTCTACTTCTCGTATTTTTATTATGTCCAATATTTAATGTTTGCAATAAATACTTTTAACCTTGCTAGATAAATGTTTTAGCGTGCCTATATAAAAAAACTAAGTTAAAAAATTATTTATAATAATTTCCTTTCATTTAAAATATGAAATGTTATTTATTTTAATTATTGACTCTACTCGTGAATTTTTTCATGCAATATATTTTAATCCTTGAAAAAAATGCTTTGTAGTTTAGCAAGTATATCTATTTATTTTTAAATTGAAAGTATATAAAAACACTTTTTTTACCGAAATTAAAGAAAGAAAATAAAAATATTATAATCATTTTTTAAAATTGTAAAATTGTTATGATTTCATATACAAGTTTTATATACAATGTCTTCAAACAGTGAGTTACAATTTTAATTTTAATAAAACCTCTTTAAATGCTGTAAAACAATCGATTGTTTAAGCAACTTGGAGATCGAACGTTTTTGTTTAGTAGTACAGTGTAAACTCTTTATAACGTCCTTCGTTATAACGAAAAACTCCTTATAACGTCGAAATTTTTACGATTTGGTTGGTTTACCTTAAAACCTATACATTAATACCCTCTTTATAACGCAACAGCCATTCTCTATTACGAAGAAATATGTTCATATTTAGGCGTCAGCAAATGTTTACAGACATAAAGAGGACCATTCTGAACCATCACCATCTATTCAACAAGCACTTGATGACGCCAAACTATAGGTATAGGTTTGTAATAAATTAATTTTGTGAAAATTGGTTATTTTTCTTTCTTCCCTCCATATAACGAAAATTCTTTATAACGAAAAAAATGTTCGGTCCCTTAAAATTCGTTATAAAGAGATTATACAGTACATTGAAGATTATTGTTAATTTGGTTGTTTTTCTTTCTTCACTCCATATAACGGTAACTCTCTATAACGATAAAAAATGCTCGGTCCCTTGAGTTTCACCTATCACAATTCGGTAAATGAAAATTTTTAATAATATATTAGCCGAACTATGGCTGTCATTTTTTAATCAAAACTGGCACATTAACTTACAAAGCTAGATCATGTCTGTCAGAATAAAAACCGTCTATTTAAATATTGTTAGAGCCTTTTATCGTCAATTTGTAATGTGATTTAACTTCAACAAAGTCGGATTTCATTTTGACGCAGATTTTTATCCTTAAAACCTTGTTATTTCTGATCTGAGGGAATCGCTGACTGGCGCCTTGCGCCGCAATGCCTACTACGCGTCGTATTGAAGAAAATTGAGAGATTTGTTTTAAGATGTTGTCAGATTAGTATTGTCTACAATGTTTCCTTCCGTTCATTTGAATTTTGTCAGGGGTGACTGAGTATGAGTAAGCCTGTAATCTTGTCGATTTTAAATTTTTTGATTGCATTATGGTTGAAAGTTATGGAGTTATGCTTGATACAGCGTTTACCCTAGGTACTGTTACAATCTCACCGTTGGGACAACAAAGAATTTCGTGAGACGACAATCAGTTCGTCATTCCAACAATGACTCAAATATTGTCGTAGGAGACAACAATCGGCCTGATTGTTGCTCTAACAATAAGCGTAGGTAAAAAGGGCTTTGTTGCCAAATTCCAGACAACAAAGAAAAGAACGATCCAGTGCCTATAAAAACCACGAGATAGCTCACGATCGGGGCAGTCGTCAACGGGCGACTGTCACACGAGGATAGTCACACAGGGGCAGTCATCGTCAGTCAGATAATTGTTAGCCAGCATAGAAAATTATTTAAAAATTGAAAATTCTGACTCATATATTAAACCTGAAAACATTGAAGTTGGAAAACTATTAAAGTGTCAGAAGAAAATTATAAATCTTTTCAAGATAGCATTTTTATAAAATGAAAAGCAACGACTCATGAGAAGAAAAACGACTGCAATAAAATCCAAAGCAATGATTTTAATTAAGTTTATTTATTAAGTATGTCCTTTTTTATTGAACATTCTGGAGCACAGCAAGACAGAGATTCTCGCTGTATTTTTTATTTAAAAACATTCCATGTTGAGAAAAATCTAATATCGTTTAGCGCTTCGAGGCAGCCTGCGAAGTCGCGCTAACAAACAGGCGTTCCGATTCACAACCATATTAGGGGAAAGTTGGCTGAATAAAATATCTTGTTTGAATACAAGAAAACTTATATTTCTTTCGTTAACTATAATATGATTGAGAAACAAGAAATGGGACATTTTACAATCACTATACCTACATTAGCCATGAATAGCAGCTACTTTATAGGAGGTCGTGGAAAAACTTATTAATCATATCTTAAAAAAATATATATAAAAAATCTAAATAGTAGGTACTTATTCTACAGTAATATACTACACTTACAGTAATAATTTCTTAATAATTACTGGAAAACAAAAATTTTTTTTTACTATTACCTGTCAAAAATAATAAAATAAAACTGTTTATAATAATTAAACTACTGAACACATTTTAGTGAATTTAAATAGGGTTCTGGTCTGATAGTAAAATAAATGAATAAAATATAACCCAAGGCAATGCTACCAAAATTGCGATCTGTAGAGCTCGGACGCACATACGTACATACCAACCGACAACTGCTGTTCGTGATTTTCAATTACAATTTTAGTAGAACTCGAATGGATTTAAAAACAGTTCTGTTTTATAGATCAGAATCTCCTCTTTTCAAAAAGCGTCAATTTGAATGGATTTCGTGTAAAATTAACTTCGATATCTTATATGAACGAAAGTCAGCTCTGACGCGTCAAGCGATAATAAAGCACATACAGCTATCAATCTTATTTTCATATTTGAGACATATAAAATTTGCGTAATAGGTAATTTCCCCAATATTGCTGTAACACTCACACCCGGGCATATCCCAACACATTCTAAGCGGATTGATAGGGAACAAGTTGTAAGATGAAACATGTCATTGACAATCTTCGCACCGTTCTTCTCTCTCGAACGCGCTTTGGTCCTATCTCCCCATCGCTTGATGACTGTTCATTGATTCTTACACGTTCAGTATATACTTTGTGTCGACATATCGATTTTTTAAAAATAGCTTGTGCTTTTTTAGCAATAATACTCGTCTCACTAATTAGAGAGAGAGATTTTAGATAATAAAATACTCTAGGACTGAGGTCATCTATACTGTATACATGGTATTTGTTATACACCAACAGTAAGAGTGTCAGCAGTTAAGAGAGAGAACTCTGCAAAAGTTCCGTATCATTCTCTCATTGGCTGATGATTGGTGGGCGGGAGGGGGGCCAATAGGTCAGTCAACCATCAGCCAACGAGCGTTCATGAGAGAGAGAATGATACGGAACTTCTGCAGCATTCTCTCTCTTAACTGCGGACTCTATTCTTATATCTCTGTGGCTAAAACCAGTCTTCATTATTAATTGATGATTGTAACAATTATTATTATTATTTTATTCAACATATTTGTTAACGTAAGGTTGTAACATGAATATTATTTAATTCAACATATTTATTGACGTAAGTTTTTTAACATGAACACTTCTTCCTAGTTCATACGCTCCGCTGCCATCTTGCCTCTGTTTTTCTATATGACAACCAGGGTACACCAGTGGCGGCGTGGCTTTTTAAGACGTGGTGTTACATGATCACTTTTATCAGAAGCGAGCACATTCAGCGACCCCGTGAGAATGAGTTTGTCTATCCTTGTTTGTAGTTCACATTTCCCTATACAAAGTCCCGTCACTGTGACAAGGGGAATATAGGGAACGATGCAGACAAGAGTCATCCGCGTGGTAATTTCCGCCTCAAGTCGGTCCATGACAGCATCACAGCTGTGCGAAGCAGACGCTTTTCCTCGTTCTCTTTGATTTGTCGCCATCTACTAAACTCTATGTGCTTTGACTTTGGTGGCAACTGGCAACCGGTTGACGTCATAAAGTGCTTACGACCATAGTTTGCAAATCCTTGCCTACAATTCCAAGCTCCTGTCTGTCCGTCGTAAAAAATTTGCTATTATACATTCCTATTTAAAATTATTCACAACTACGCCTACGATCCGCATCTTCTTATAGGCTTATCATATTTGTTAACGTAAGTTTGTAACATGAATATTATTTAATTCAAGATATTTATTAAATTTAAGTTTTTGACGTGATAACGTCTTATAAATTGATGAATCACCAATCTTATAAATTGATAAAACACCGGCTGCATCTACGAAAAAGTGTAACGTTCCTAACGGTCGTAACTTTCCTAACGTTCGTAACGTTCGTAACGTTCCGCCTGACCCTGTGCGTGCTTTTCTCGAAAACGGCCCTAACGATTTGGATGAAATTTACTGAAAAGGGATTTTGGGGGGCAAAAAATCGTTTTAGCTAGGTCTCATCTCTCGAAAAAATCGTTTTCTTACAAATTTTATCATTATAAAAATCAATTTTTTGACGTATGACAATACTTAAATATTGTAAGTAGGTTTTGGAATTTTATATAAACAGTGAAACAATTGTTGTATAAATATTATGACAGCTAATCTTTGAGACTTAAAATAAATACGAAAGAAAGAAAGTAAAAAAAAAACAATTATATTATATGGTGAGTAATTTAAATAAATAAAATTAACCTAAATTTGAAGCGAAAGATGCAATATCATAGATTCGAATTATTATAATTATTATATAAATTTAGGTTATGTATTACGGAGTACGTTATCACGTAAAACTATCGTCCGTTTTTCCACATGACTACCAAGGTTCTCCAGTGGCGGCGTGGCTTTTTAAGACGTGGTGTTACAAATTTACTTTGTTCACCTAAATATCTAAACGGAATTAACTTTATTCATTCCACTACAGAAAAATTATGATGGATGAATTCTAATATCTATTCTATTACGAAAAGTTGCCACAATTAACGCAGGAGTAAAGTATTAGATATATTAGTTTTGGAACATAGGTACATATTTAAACTGCAGTTATAACATTTTATTTATTTGGGTATATAGTTACTTGTTGATTCAAGTTTAGACACACCTGACGTTAAACTGCGGTGTAAAGGTTTCTATGAAAGACCAAAGAGGACAGAAGCTTACTAAACGCTGCACTTTGTGTTGGGATTTGAACCATATACAGCATTATTATGAAGTTATTTTATATGTCGTGTGTGCTTTGAGCTTATTTTTTACTTTTAGGTATGCTTTTTGATATATTTTTTCTTTCAAAGGATTTACTTTTATAGTTATTTATTTTTACCATATACCTTTATTCTATACTGAGCATAGGAATAAAATCGCAACCGAACCATTAAGGTGCAAACGTATACTTCTGTCTTTTTTTACGCCGTAAGCACTGGCGTATCCAGGAGGGCAAAACAAGCACGGGGGACCCGACTTAAGAAATTTCTAATTTGCCCCCTCCTGGGCCATAAGCTGGGTACGCTCATGTTAACGTCATAGAAAAAGACAAAGTTTTTGAAACAGAGATACTTTATTCAGGTTGAATGCAAGTACACCAACCAATCATTTATATTATACTAGCGGTCCCGTCCGGTTTCACCCGGGTGCAAAAGAACGAATGGGGAAAGAAAGGACATGAGTACGCACGTTCATCTTAGTTTACTAAGATGAATATTGTATCGAAATTTCATGATGATCGGAGTTACCGTTCAAAAGTTTTTGTCGGACGGACAAATTTTTAGTTACATTTTGCAACATTTTTCATTGATGCTCCGCTTCTATTGGTCGTAGCGTGATATTATATAGCCAAAAGCCTTCCTTGATAAATTGGCTATCCAACAACGAAAACAATTTCAATTCGAACCAGTAGTTCCTGAGATTAGCGCGTTTAACAAACAAACAAACTATTCAGATTTATATATTAGTGTAGATTTGTTTTTGTCTCTATGGTTATGGTTTCACATGTAAAAAATAATCAAAGCATGAGGGATTAATTACTTCATAACAATTAGGATCTACATAGATTTAATAACAACCTTTTTCAATTCTAATTTCTTTTATAGCATTAGTATTTAATTGGTAAGTAAAATACCTTTTAAAACTAAATAAGGCTAGGCATAAGGCTTTTAGTATATCTCTTTACATTTGCACACATTTTAAATTCAAATGCAACTTTTATATATTCTAAGCATAACAAAAATATGATAAACTTTGCATTTATTATAATGTCACAGTTTGCATTCAAATTACTTTTTAATGTTATATATTTACATTACTTTCAAGTTTTAAAAAAGTTAGAAGTTTGTTCAAAGTTTAGTATGATTAGAAAATGTTAGTTTACTCAACTTAGTCTTTGACGCAATCTTTTTTTGTTTGAATACATATTCGAGATTAGTATTGTATCGTTGTTGGTTTTATAACATAACTAGGCTGAAAGTACTAGTTATTAAAAATTGTAAAAAATTAAAAATATGAAGAGGCCCATGCCTCGAGACTTGTGATTTTCACTAAAATATCGGAATGAAGAATCAAACATGTCTTTCATGGTCCAAAATAATTGTTTTATACGAATAATTTCAGTAGATTTTGCCAGGAGGCCCTCACACAAAATGTATATTTGTAGGAACAAAAATAACTCTGAAGATGATACAAAACGTATCGAAACGTCAGCATTAAATGCAAGTATTGCTTCATTTTCGATCCTTATTCTACGGATTTTTTTCCAAATACCAATCAAAAACAAAAATAATATGACAAAAAATGATTATTTCCCAAACCACTGATCTGATTGACAGCAAAATCAATATTAGCCAAAATGTAATAAAGTTGCTATGGAAACGACATCTAAACAACAGTTGATAGGTGATTTTTTCTTTACTGCCACCCGATCGTACGTACTTCCCGCATCAGTGCATGTAATCCCACCAATGATCGAGGTATGGAGAAAAATATTTTTTGTAGTACCTATATTATTTGAAATTTTTAGTGTTTATGCAAAGTTAATTTTCTATTGTTTCTGCCAAACAGAGAACGATACCCAGTTGTATCCAAGTGTGTAGACTTTCACGGCCGGTGTTGATCCAAATCTTCTTGGTTTCCGTGGTCCATTGGTATTACTACCTGACGCTTCGTCTACAACTGCGGACATTATCAAAGGCGATGTGGTAGCGGGCGAAGTGTCCTTCTAGGCTGCTTACAGGTAAGTGTGTTAACAAGTGTGGTACTTCCGTCTTTTATAGTCAGCGTGCTCGTGTTCTCTACTCGGTCGTAGTATGCTCTTCTGTGATTGGTCGTTCCATTCAGTGGGTTGGTATTGCACAGAGCTGGTGTCCAGGTTTTACTTAGATTCAAACCTTCATCTTTGCGGTTGAAATTATTTGTGCGTTTGTGTATTTCTATGGCTTTTCTCTGTATTTGCGCGGGTAGTAACTCGATGTTCTGTCTATAACTTTGGTTTCTTCGAAAAGGATATTATGGTTGTCTAGAGTCAACGTATGCTCGGCTACTGCAGATTTTTCGATGTGTCCCAGTCTACAACTTCTCTTGTGTTCTGTTATGGACCACGGCATACAAGCCCGGAAACCAAGAAGATTTGGATACCTAGTTGAATCACATTCTATTCTATATAACCAGGTTAACTGCAATATGAAATTGCATCCGCCATGATCACCATGGTAGTAGGCTGTTTAGTTTCTGTTATTCGCTTTGCAGTCGTTCAACTTATCTAGTATATTAAAATTCAACATATGGCTCTGTAATATTGTGTACATTATAGTGTTCTCATGTAATAATCTTGGCAGTTTTAGAGCTTAAAAGCTTTGCGTTGTGCACATGTGGAGCTTATTACAAAAGCTGCCTTACACGTCATATTGCACCAGCGTGTCTAGGTAGGCAGGAATGGGAAAACTGTTGTAGTTTCCAATTGGTTCCCAGATTCAAAGAGCTTTTAGCCAATCAATGTATTCGTTTGGAGAGAGATGGGAAGAGAAAATTTTCGCACTGGTAATTATTATAAAAAATAAAAAAAAAATATTTACGCGTTATAAAATATATATTTCAAAATTAGAGATAATATTTTTTTCGTTTATTTTCAAAAGAGCAGTGATTTGATGGAGAAAACAAAATAAACTTATAAATCTTAATTGATGTTTAGTTTCTTTATCGTTTTAAAATGTCGTCACGCTAAACTAGTGGCATTATAACCTCACTCTGTAGCATATAATATATAATTATGTGCTACAGAGTGAGGTTAGAATGCCACCTCACTCTGTAACACATATATCATATTATATGCTACAGAGTGAGGTTATATTGTGTTCGATAAACTTTGAGACGAACCGACTGCATATTATTGTTCGTTTATGAATTTAACAAATAGGAGGTATTTACGTATTATTTTTAATAAATATATTTAAAATAATTATGGCAGGAAGAAGTTTTATTTCAGTCGTGTGTTTTAAAGCACACTCGCTTTTTTTTATTAATTTATATATCTATCAAAGGAATATGTTAATGAATTTAAAGATATTATTTCAAGTGTAATTAATCTATCCCTAATATGAATAGCAGAACATTATATTTCAATAAACTTCAAAGTATGTGAAGCTTAACACTTGAAACGATATAGTGAAAGGCGGCTTGTTCATAATATAATATACATAGTATATGCTCGTCTGCGCCGGATCTATGATTATACGTAGTAGGTATATACCCATACATGCCCCATGCAGCAATCGGAAAGACAATGCATTCTCTAATCTCTACTTCACGTTTTATAATGACAGACGTCTCACTAAACTGCTGGTAGACAGTAGCTTGGCGTTTGATAAATATTGGAACACGGGGAATTGATTTTAAAATCCAAACCGAGCGGGGTGGCGTAGCGGTGAGAGCACTAGACTCGCATTCGGGAGGTACCGGGTTAGAATCCCGGCGGGGGCAGATGTGACTAGGACTTTTTCCTACTGCCTCTCGCCGAGAAACGGTAATTCCTGTACTGGCCATCTTGTTGAGGTTTTCCATGGTTTCCCTCAACAATTCCAGATAAATATCGAGATGGTTCCTTATTCAAGGCCATATGGCCGATTTTATCTGTCTTATGCTCAAAATTTCCTAAAAAATTCTTCATTCGCCCATTGCTATTAATTAAGTTGAAGTGTAAAAAATGTAGAAAATAACGGGAAGTGTGGTAGAAAAAAAATAGTAATGGTGCGAATGGCGTCGGTTATGACATAAAGTCGAGAAACGGACGTTAAACGCATTATTATTATTGATTTTAAAATCCAATAATTTATCGGATGCCTGAAATTTTTAGTACCTAAAAGACGACATTTGACATTTTTTTTAATTTATACATTAAATCACCTTAGGGGATCAATTTTCAAAAATTTTCTCTCAATTCTCATCTACGTTATATAAGGAACTCCTGTGCAAAGTTTCATACTTATAGGCCCACCGGTTTAGACTGTGCGATGTCTGTCAGTGTCAGTATTAAAATTTAAACAAGTAGTTAGGACACCTGTGAATGTCAATTCTTAACAATATATTTTAGTAGAAATTGAACTAACTTGTGAATAATAAATGTTCGTTTATAATAAGAAATTAATGTTTATATAAAACCCTTTTACATAATACGAATATAATATTTACTAATTATAGTGTTTATTTAAATATGTCCGTATTAATTTGTATTGTGAAAAGTGCTTTTAAAATAACAATAATAATAACTCTTGCTATGTGATATTAGGAGTACCCAGTCATATATTAGAATTATTACATTCTAGTCTGAGAAGAGAAATATCTAATTCTTCATAAAAAATTTATATTATGTGAAATATTATGCATTTTTGTTCCAGTCTGTGTAAGAAAGAAGCGGATAAAGCAAATTCAGTTTGCAAATATTGGAATTGTTGTTATAGAAGATTGGCATTGCAGAGATTCAATATATAAACAATAAAGTAAAAACTGGAGAGACCCAGACAAAATGTGCTTGCGAATACAGACAAACGAATAAACCATGTAGTACGTTGAAATAACATAATTTTCTTCTTTTTCGTTTTTGATTATAGATTTCTACACCAATGCGTAAACAATTAGCTTAATATTGTTACACGCTCCCCGTTGGGACGACAAAGAATTTTGTGAGACAACAATCGGCTCGTCATTCTCATAATTACACACAGATTGTTGTGGAAGATAAAATTTTTTTGAAAAATATAATTTACAGAAAAATATCTCTTTATAGTTTTAACTTACAAACTTAGTCTGACATAAATCGGAAAGCCAAAGACATCTTCATTACCCTAGCACAGGGATCGGCAACCTGCGGCTCGCGAGCCGAATGCGGCTCTTTTGATATAAAGTTGCGGCTCTTCAGTTCCATAGGCCAAACATAATTATTTTAATATATAAGCCCTTAAAAATCGTCCAATCGATCCATGATTGAGCACCATGTCTATCTCTCAGCCATTTCCACTCGTGTCTCACCCGCACCGCCTCGTCGCGACGTGTCGTCGTCGGATATATTATATATATTATACCTATATAAGCAAATACTATAATACTGAAACGAAAATGTTTAGTGGCTCTTTAAAAACTAGGAAATTTTGTAAATTGTAACTTTTGACTCTTCCGTCTCAAAAGGTTGTCAACCTCTGCCCTAGCAGTTGGTTGTCATAACAAACTGCTTAACAATTTCTAATGGAAAGTTGAAAATTGGTAACGGAAGAATATTATCAACCACTGAACTGACATATTTTATTCACCCAGAAGAATTTAAAAATCAACGTCATATTAACCGATCTTTGCTACTCGAGTTGTCTTGTAAGCGCATTAATAATGGTTGTGCGATTTTTGTGAATGCTCCGATGTGAATATTGTAGTTTTAGAACACATTTCCACAACAGCAACAATACCTTTTCATAGAACAGTAAGTTTTCTTGACCTAACGTTCGCACAGCGAAAATCCTTTTTTCAACATTCATCTTGAAGGTTTATTTCGGTGTCCGGCAAATGCGATTTTTCATACACAAAGCATTCAGGTATTCCCCGCGTCATTTTTACTTTGTGTCTATTTGTCTGTATATATAGAATTAGGGAAGACGGAAGGAAATGTCAGATATACTGTGTGCCAAATATACAATGGGTCCAACAACGGCTCATGACTATTTAAATAAGGTAAGATAGAAACATTGCAGTCAATACTAGACGTCTCGTTCGGCTTTGGCCGGGTGCACTCGATCCGCTAAAATTTATGCTTAAATAACACTTCACTCACTCAATTTGTTCGCGCGAATTTATCTATACGAATATTATAAAGACAGAGTGCAAATTTTGTGAGTTTGTGTGAATGCGGAGGGTAATCTCCGAAACTAATCCGATTTCAATTTTTTTCCACCAATATTTAGAACTGACCTTCAGAATGAAAATAGGCTAGTAAAAAAGTCATTAAATATTATAAAGATAGAGTGCAAATTTTGTAGGTTTGTGTGTATGCGGAGGGTAATCTCCGAAACTAATCCGATTTCAATTTTTTTCCACCAATATTTAGAACTGACCTTCAGAATGAAAATAGGCTAGTAAAAAGTCATTAAAAAGTTAAAAGTAATAAATTTTTGAGTTCGGCGCCTTAAAACTAAAAAGACTGAAATAAAAAAATAAATAAAAACCGCTTTCGTAAAACGACTATTTCTCTTTTTTTGAGTATCCGGGTTTCTACATTTTTACCATGAATGAATAAATTAGGGGTTTTGGCTTAATAGCCCGTTATGCACGTCATCCTAGAAGAATTTTTGTGCTCCTCCTTGACCTGGCTCTATAGTCCTCCAATAATTTGGATCTTCTCATGAACTCCAGAAGGTTGGTGACTATATTGTCCAGAGGAATTATTCCACTCTCATTTTTTTTACCATGGTTTCCTTCAATAATTCCAGAAAAATATCGAGATGGTTCCTTATTCAAGGCCATGGCCGAATACTTGTTCAACTCCTATGCTCAAAATTTGCCGAACTTATCCTAATGTCCCAAAATTCCTTCATTCGCTTACTGCTTTGAATTAGTTGAAGGTGAAAAAAATGTAGAACATAACGGGAAATGTGATAGATGGAAAATAGTAATGGTGCGAATGGCGTCTGTTACGACATAAAGTCGAGAAACGGACATTAAACGCATCATATTATTATATATTAATACGCTAAGGTTAAAGATGTTTGCCTCCCTTTTTAGAAAAAACCTCACAATTTCTCCACATAAATTATATATCATTTTACAGATAATTGCTTGCTCTACTGACATCGACAACTAAAAAATTTATTATTGCTTTTGTTTTTGTAAATTAATTAAAATACAGCAACGCTGAACAACGTCTGCCATCTAACGGCTTTAATTTTGAAACAACGTCAACACTTCGATCTGTCATCTGACCTTCATATTGTAATACAACAGACACAATACTGCATAATCCCATCTGACGGTTTTAATTTTGAAACAGCGAGCAACACTGAACAACGTCACAGCAATGCTGCATGATGCCATTTGACGGCTTAGCTCAACGCTTTTGCTACTTGCGCCTCTATATATGACAATTTTAGTAAAATATTTCTTCGATCTGTCATCTGAGCTTCATATTGTAATACAACAAAAAGAAGAACGTTATAAGCAGTGTGCAAAATTAGAAACGAATTGAATACCTGCAATCATATTTAAAAAATAATAATTATTATATTTATTTAGTGCGAATAATTCGCACAAGTCACACTAGTTATTATTATTTTTAGTTTTTATTTGTTTTAATGAAAAATCTACGCAGAGATTCAGCAGCGTCAGTTGTCTACTTTAAAATACGCATTCAATTCTGTATTGAATTGTAAACAGCTTTGGTTCCTGATACGTTTCTACAGCTGTGCATCATTGTAGGTATTGTTCCCTGTTGGATTATAAACGGTTGTTCAACTATTGCGGTTCAGCAGCGTCAGCTCATACATCAGTGTGTAGTGGATTGTTGTATTGTTCCCTATTGTGCTGTGCCGACCCTTGCCATGTATAGTTTAGCGGTCTACGACCTCCTAGTTTTCCGAACATCTTATGAAAGAGTTGTTCTCTAAAGTACGCACAAAGTAATAGTGGGAAATAGCCTATGCTACAGTTTACTGCTGCCTCTATTATACAAACTGTAACAAAACAAAATAATCTTATGTAACACGTGTGCCGAAATTAGCACAATAGAGTAATAGTGGGTATTTGACTTTCATTTTTAAAGTGTCTTAGCGGCCTACACACCTTGATGTTAGCTGCGACTCTTATGTTTCATGATGCTAGTAGCAGTGTGTGTAGTAGTGAATCACGTATTTGGCATCAGTTGCAGCTTGCAGCGTTGCAGAGTCTGGAATCCCATTTTGATCGGCGAGCCACGACACCGAGTCGGTGAGGCTGATGCAAGTTTCAGCGTGTATAGAATTGCGTCGATGCCAATTTATTTTCCCGCGCCATTTTAGAGGTGACTTTGTTGTTTGTGTGTGTAAATTCCATGATGGAAAGTATGATCGTGTATTTTGGGAAGAGTTCATAAACATTTATCATCTGCATACGTGTCTTTGGAATACAAATGTATTTTTAGCTCTTCCAATAAATTTGCATTTGAATAACACTTTCTTTCTATAAACGATCTTTTTGACCATTTCCTTTTTGATTTCCTTTTTCTTTTATGGAGTATAAAGAGTGCCCCAACTACTGCTAATAAAACTGGTGTTGGCAAAACGGGCAGCATTTTATTTTATATGTCGAAACATTTCAATTTCAAAATTGAAATCAACCTCGTGTCTCATAATTCATTTGTATGATTGGCTAGACGCTGTGAAGTTTGCGTTGGAATATAAATGTACAGCCTGTATTATATAGATACACATTACTATGTAATTTTCTCTATGACTGCACTTACATTCATCGACAAAAATAAAAGTGTTTATTTTGCTGGAAAACTGACAAGCGCTGTTATTAAACTTTCTTTCTCTTGGGGAAAAACCATTAAGAATTGAAATTGAACTATTTTTTTCCTACCTTGTGTCTGTTTTATTCAGTCGAGTAGTTTTCATAAAAGAATGTTTCTGAGTCAACATTTTTATATCTGATAATAGTGAAGTACTGGCATTTTCAAAAACTACTGACTGTTTTGAAACGTTCCAATTGAATTGTGTTTTGTTTTATTCATCTCTGTACAGTTTTTATAAAGAGGACAAAAATAACAGCCGTAGAGTTGGTGAAAAAGTACTTGGGTTTTGTCTGTGACTCTACACTTTTACATCTCGATTGTACAAAAAGAAGTCACATCAAGCAGATCCAGTACTTTTCACCTAAGGTCTGTGCATGTATCTACGGGGTTGTTATGAAATTTTCGGCTTCGCCTGAGTAGGTTTTGCTAAGAAAACAAGAGAGAGAGATTGTAGAATGCACTCGATGACTTGATTTCGTGACGAAATAATCTAGACCAATAGCTTTCTCATATTGTGTATAACGGCCTACACCTTGATACAAGCTGCGATGCAGGCATCGACTCTATGTTTCATGAAACTTGCATCAGTTGCATAAACGCCTACTTAATGCGGTGCCTGAATCGACACTATGTTCATGCAACACAAGAACAGTAGGTTAAGTTATTTTCTAGGTACCTAGTGCTTGACGAATAAAATGAGGTACGTTTTGCCAACACCAGTTTTATTAGCAGTAGTTGGGGCACTCTTTATACTCCATAAAAGAAAAGAGAAATCAAAAAGGAAATGGTCAAAAAGATGGTTTATAGAAAGAAAACGTTATTCAAATGCTTTATTGGAAGAGCTAGAAGTACATTTGTAATCCAAAGACACGCATGCAGATGATAAATGTTTATGAACTCTTCTCAAAATACACGATCACTTTCCATCATGGAATTTACACACACAAACAACAAAGTTACCTCTAAAATGGCGCGGGAAAATAAATTAATATCGTCTTGGCATCGACGCAATTCTACACACGCTGAAACTTTCATCAGTATCACGGACTCGGCGTCGTGGCCCGCCGACCAAAATGGGATTCCAGACTCTGCATCGCTGCAAGCCGCAACTGATGCCAAATACGTGATTCAGTACTACACACACTGCTACTTGCATCATGAAACATAAGAGTCGATGCCTGCATCGCAGCTTGTATATATCACTTTACATATAAATGAGTTAATTTTTTTTCGCAATACTGTTTTCTTAAATAAGTACATAATGAAACAAAAGATTTGTAAAAGCTTCATTTTTTCAAACATTCCCGTAAAAAGTATCATTTTATTATGACATCCAAATTTCACGACAAATTTTTGGTTTATTTTTTATCGTTGTAAAATATACAGGATAAAATAGATATTTATATCAGAAAAACTATTTACCATGTTTCTTTCGTTCTGAGATTCTTATGGTGTACATTACAAAATATATATCTCGTATTTTATCGCTTTTCAATTTAAGCTGCACTTATTCCTGTGCTTTCAACTGAATAGTCCCGTTTTGCGTTCCATCCACTCAACACGTTCCAGTTATCTTGGTATCACATACCATCTCGCATTGAAGACTATAATATGTAAAATAACACAACTGTAATTTAATACTCTTAACTCGACGTTATGTACTGCTGGGATTTGACCAGAGTTGCGCTATGTACGTTCTCGATACATAAACTACTATTAATATACACACATATTTATTTTCAAATACGACTAAAAACTATTGGGTTACGTTAAATGGGCGGAGCTTGAAAAACATGGCGACGATGGGGTATAATTTTCCATAGTCTCTATAGTAGTTTTGAAATGCAATAACACGACAGGTATCAGCACAATATATGATTGGACTGATACAAATCATCGAAAAAGGAATTTTCTTGAAGGGGAACATGTATTTAATACCGGTTATATAATAAAATTAGGAAAAAATGCATGTGATACAGAATCTTCAAGTAAGATGAATTTTAATGCTTTCTGTTTACAAACTTCCGATTTAATCCACATGAAATAAAAGTAGTAAATAGAGATCAATGCAGTGATGAACGTTGCAAACATATTATTGAAACATTACTTTATTGCAACAGTTAAGTTCCTAACCTAAAAATAGTCATCTGTCAAAATGTATTTTCCGTTTGAAGTTAATTTTATTTTTTTACATCAAAATTCTTAATGTTATTTAATAATTATAACTATTCAATTAACAAATTAAGTTTTCAATATTAAGACTAAGTATAATATCTACTTTCTTAGTAAAATGTCTGCATTAAAATGACGTGGTACTACCAACTTTTTATTTGTTTTTGCACGAGATGAAAACGTCTCAGGTTCCATAATAAGTCATTTATTAATTTATTCAACTCTTTTTATTATTATAATAAAAAAAATCGCGATTAACAGTAACGATTCATAATCTTGTTTACCTGATTATAGTTGTAAGTTTCGCCGCCAGATAGAGTAGTCCATATAAAGGATCCCAATTATTTTAATTTATTACCAGTTTTAAGGTATAAGGAATTAACGGCATAAAACGATGCTAGTAAGAATCAACATGTATTGAAATTATTATTGAAAACTGTACTTTTGTATCATGTTTGAATATATTTTATTAGACAATACATTTGTTCTGACAGCTAAACAAAGAATAATAAAATAGAAAATCCAACTGTAAAAAATACGATTCCTGCTTTTCTGAGTGGCACGTAATAGTATGAGTGTCAAAACACATTTGGTCAGCGGAGGTTTTCGTCTTTCAAATTGTATATAAACAAGGTAATAACGGTTATAAGAAAAATGTTCGTGTTTTTTTCAACACCTTTTTACAGGGATGCAAAAAAAAATTGTTTTAAAGAATAATGTCTTATTGAAATTGTTACTTATGACGTCATTTCTTTTCTATTCGTAAAAGAAAATATTATTTTCTAAGAGCACAGAAAATGAATGTTTCTTGTTATTTGATAAACAAAGTAATGAGGTAGTGGCAGAGGCCAGAAGATGGCACCACTGTACTAGCTGCTCCAATGAAGGCCGCTGCACACGAGGCTAGAAACGCTGCTAGGAGTTCTGCTAGCCGGTAGGTTGGGTACGAAGCTGGAAATAACGTCACTGCGGGCTGCCTTGCTAGCTCAGAAGATAGGTTTTCAAATTAGAACATGGGCTATTTTCCCTGCTAGATTTGTTGCTCTGTGTTTATATTCGAACTGTCACTGCGCGCGCACCAGATCTATCCACAAGACACGTTTGAAAAATAATCTCGTGTGAAGCGAGCACTTAACAGCAATCAAGAAAACCAGCGCTAGAAAACTAGTAGGCAAATCTAGCAAGGAATCTAGCAGCGTTTCTAGCCTCGTGTGCAGTGGCCTTTATAAAGGGAATTCCCCTCATGTAAACAGCACTAGATTATTGTTTTTTTGTTGGAAGGGGAAAACTCAAAAGGACATCACATCCAGGGCTGATGAAAATACTCGTTTTGTTTACTTGTAGCCTCTAGTGAACAAGAGTTAAATTTTACTATATCTTATTAATTTAGTGGCTTAGAAAATTTTCCGGGAAAATCGATAACTCTGGGTATAGTTTATCTCTTTCTAGGTTCAAACATTTTTTTTAAACATTCTGTATAATGTACGTGTATCCTTCTATGTGTGCGTAAGTTAGCGGCTGTGTTTGACACTTCTGACAAGTGTCAGTGAGAACATGCGAACGAATTCTGACACACTTTTTTGCACAAACTCCATACTATTTTTTTTCCTACTCCTGTACACACAAGCCCTTGTCAAAATATTAAATTTTATGCAGAGATTCCGCGATTTATTTGACAATTATAAATGTCAACAATTTGACAGTTCAATTATAAAATATCAACAAAATGTCAAATGGTTAACATTGGGATAAAAATTGTTTTAACAGCAAGGCTACGAAATGTCAGAATTATTCATACGAGCTGATTGACGAGTAAATTATAAAATTAAAGTGATATTACCAAAGTTTAACCGCGTTGTCATATCACACATTAATTATTTACAGCGTCGTAGCAAAAAATGTTAAGATTTTTAGGCAGTTTAGACCAAAAAATATCTTTTTATTACTCATGCGGGAAAAGTGGTATCTTTACGCATGCTACTACGGTTGAAAAGTAGCTATTTTCATTTGCGTGCGGAAACTTTATTTGTCGCACTGAAATTATTGTTTGCCGCACGCAAATTCAGAGAAAATAACAAAATAATAACGGTGTTAATGTCAACGAAACAAACTGTCATTTGAAGCAGATTTGAGGTTAAAATTTTCGATTATGGACTTTTATTCTTGACAATTTTAACAATTTTAAATGAATTTTCAACTTTTTAATGATTTCATTTTAATTTTTATTACTTCTAATTTCTTTTTTTAATTCGTAATAAAATTTTAATTTTAATTTAATTTAATTCGTAATGAAAAATAGTATGTGCAACTCGTGCGGCATTGTCGCACTAGTTGCACAATATACTATTATTGATTTCAAATTCAATCGATTTTTATGACAAAATGTGAGTTTACCGAACATTCCAGATATTCTTGGTTTCCAGGCTTGTAGGTTGCGTGGTCCATTGGTATTTCCAAAGGATACAAAACGACAAAACGAAATTCTTCGCAAAATGCATATATTTAATAATTTACTATATGAATCATTGCCTATCTACTCAATGTCCGTAGAGTGAACGCAACAAAGCATATCGAAAATATATCTGCGTCTCTTTCTTCGATGTAATTGCCTAATTTCTCCGAAGATAGGATTGGTTGATGTACTTGCATTAAATCTGAATAAAGTATCTCTGTTTCAAAAACTTTGTCTTTTTTTATGACGTTAACATGCTTTTGGCCCAGGATGGAGCAAATTAGAAATTTCTCAAGCGGGGTCCCTCGTGCTTGTTTTGCCCTCCTGGATACGCTAGTGCTTACGGCGTAAAAAAAGACAGAAGTATATGTTTAGACCCTAATGGTTCGATTACGATTTTACTCCTATGCTCAGTATCGAACAAAAGTATATGGCAAAATGTGACTTTCTTTATCTATCTGCCGTGACTGCATTTCGGCCTCATTTAGAACGTAACTTTGCGAAACGAATTAACAAGTAAAGTTACCACAAACTACACAAAAGTAATTCCACCATATTGCACGATGTTCGAAACTTTGTATCTTCTGAATTTGAGCTTCTCTCTATTTTATTGATGATAAAATACTTGAACTGATATAAATAAGTAAGCACACAAAGAAAACTTATATAGATAAACTAAGCTATTAGAAAATTCAAACTATGTTACTTTAAACATTGCTGCATTAGTGTAGTCTCGTCAGAAATCATAAAATATATTATTTTCTTTCATAGATTTTGTTAAAAGAATCTTTATAAACTTTAGTAAAAATAAGCTAAGTTCTCAAATAATCTAGCATTGCATTAAGGCCACTGCACACGAGGCTAGAAACGCTTCTAGATTCCTTGCTAGATTTGCCTACTAGTTTTCTAGCGCTGGTTTTCTTGATTGCTGTTAAGTGCTCGCTTCACACGAGATTATTTTTCAAGCGTGTTTTGTGGATATATCTGGTGCGCGCGCAGTGACAGTTCGAATAGAAACACAGAGCAAAACGTGTCTGTTGTCTGACTCTGAGCAGAATGACGCCATGTGGGTGTTCAAGTGCCCACGTGAAGATACTGCTTCCTGATTGGTTCTTGCTCACACCTAGTGTTGGGGAGAATCGTCTTTTTTGAGAATCGAGTACTCTGTACTCGAATACTTTTAAGAATCGAATACTTATCCGAGTACCGAGTACTTCTTCTCATTGCATGCAGTTGATAGTCTGCCAGCTGCTTAGAATCGATGCTAACCATGCTAACCGAATACCGTCGGCTCGCACATTAGCTTGTGCTGGAAACACTGAATACTGAATGATGGTTGGCCGTGCAATTTTTATGCAAGTTAAATTGTTATAACCGAAAAATTTAGTTATGTTAATATTTTCAAATACTTATTGTCGTTAAACTTACTATATCTATTTTATTTTTTTTAATCTGAACGCTATTTTGTTTATATGGCAAATGAAGAGTTTATTGATTTTTATTTTTTTAAAGAGTTTAATATTTATTTTTGTATTTTTTAATAAATAATTGTAAGTAATGTTTTTAGTTTCCCTAATAAAATTATTAAAATCAAAATAAGTAAGTAGGTGCCCCTTTTCATTATGTAAGTACGTGGCGTTGACAAAACGCCTAATATCTATAAATAGGTATAGGTTGTATTCGGTATTCGAGTACACGCCATGCAGGTACAGAATCGCATTGACTGTAAAAAGAATTCAATCCCAGCACAGTGCACTGCTAACTGCAGTGTACTCGTACTGTGTATTCGAATACCAGTGCGTATTCACGCAGGTACAAAAACGCATCAACTGTAGGAAGAATTCGATTCCTGTACTCGGTCTCCAGTATTCGACTACAAGTTACAAGTACTCGAGTACAGCGAGTACTTTGAAGAATCGAGTACTGAATCGATTCTTGTACTCGAGTACCCCATCACTACTCACACCTAGCAACAAATCTAGCAGGGAAAATAGCCCCTGTTCTAATTTTAAAACCTATCTTCTGAGCTAGCAAGGCAGCCCGCAGTGACGTCATTTCCAGCTTCGTACCCAAATTTCATTGTTAAATCTCTGTATCACATGGTTACAAAGGATTTAGTATGTTCTGAACATCAGTGCTATTAGTGTCTAAAAATGAACTATCATGTGAACCAGTTATTGTATACATAAATATCAAGTAAAAACCTATGTTGTTTGGAGTCGTTGTATCTATTCTTCGTGGTTAGTATTTCAAACTTTTCATTTTATTAAAGTTACAAAAGCTCGGAACATACAGTATATTACCCTTTAAATGAGATATACCTAATTATCCCAAGTAATTAGATTGCAAATTTCTATTCTAATTATATTATAAAGAATTTTTTGCTTGAATTATTTTGTACAAAATTATAATCTGGAAAAACATTAAAATACAAAATTTAGTGTAGTGTTCATGATACTTACTGAATTAATGTTTCTTAACTGTTATTACAAACATTATTAGTATTACCTATTACCTAATCGTTACTATCATATACATTTATTCTATACTGAGCATAGGAATACAATCGCAATCGAACCATTAGGGTGCAAACATAATATACTTCTGTCTTTTTTACGTCGTAAGCACTGGCGTATACAGGAGGGCAAAACAAGCACGAGGGACCCGGCTTGAGAAATTTCTAATTTGCTCCATCCTGGGCCAAAAGTTTGTTACGTCTATGTTAACGTCATAGAAAAAGACAAAGTTTTTCAAACAGAGATACTTTATTCTGAATGAATGCCAATTCTATCATCGGAGAAATCAGGGAATTACATCGAAGAAAGAGACGCAGATATATTTTCGATACGCTTTGTTGCCATCGCTCGCCGCACATTGAGTAGATAGACAATGATTCATATAGTAAATTATTAAATATATGGTAAATACGAACGATTACCGTCTTGAATTAAATCGGAGAAGTGAGAAGCGTTACCATGTTGTAAATCAACCTTAACAGGCCAGGCGGACAGATGACAGCAGACTTTCAACATACTGTGCCACCTCCTCCTCGCTCCAGCATTCAACAACCTTACAAAACGATCCCGAACCAGACAGACACAGACCCTGTTCTCTGCACAAACCGTTCTCTGGACAGACCGGTCGTATGTGTGTCACATGTTTAATTAAATCACTGCCGGACGATTGCAGCACAGTCACGTCTGATATAATATAACAGGCTATGATGCATCAGAGTCCTCTTACGTTAAGGGGTTTGTGTACTTCGACAAAATTTAATTTCCACATTTTTACGTAAATAGCGATGCTAAAACTGGAAATATTGTTGCGCATAGAGTTTTAAAGTTATTCGCATACCTATCTTAAAAAAAAATGATTTTATATACTTTTTAATTTTTTGAAAGGCAAACAAAGTAATTAAATTAAGAAATCACGACGCAAGTGAAACTTTTATTGAATTGTAGGCGTTGGATTGTAGAGACTTATCCATCACGATTAATTATAAACAACAATATTCACATGAATACACGAATAAAAACATGTAAACACTGTACAGCACTTGCCCGCATGACAGACTGACTATGTGTTATACATACTACACGGTCAGCTGATGCTAACCATGGGCGCCGCCATATTGGCCTTGGCTGCTCTACCGAGCGCCTACTCCGAACGCTTTTCACTTTACCCCTACTCTGCGGCCGCTTGTAATGCGACATGCAACAGACGGCCAGAAAAATTCGGGGCGGTAGAATAAAAGTTTCACTTTAAAAAAAAGAACTTTCAAATATTACGTGATGCTCCTCATAGGAAGGATAATTACGTTATCAAGTTAGTGATTTTCCTAACATTCAATTTTAGCACTCGTCTGAAAGGAATTTATAATGTTACTAACAAGAATAGAGGAGAGCGGGGCTTATGAAGATGTTACGACATGTTATGGTAGAAGGCGGCGGGGGGGTTAAAATATTGGGGAAAAACATTATACTTCTTAAAATGAAAATATCGGAATTAATAAAAAGATAACCTTAGTCATTTATTTTACAAAAATAGTTACTGCCGCATAAGGTTAAAAGTATCGGTTTTTTGCTCTTTTCTCATAAACGGTAACTGTTATCTAAAAATAGGTCAGACAAAAGCTATAGATAATGCAATTGTCTACAAGAATTGTTCTTATACTTTTTTTTCTTACGAATTACAATTCTCTTGAAATGGTGATTTCATACATCGAAAATACTAATATGTAGGTATTTTAATATTTAACGTTATTTTGATAAACACGTTCGATACGAAAGTAGGTACATAGACATTTTGGTCCCATATCTCAGAAATAGTGATTCGTAGGAAAAAAAATATAAGAACAGTTTTTGTAGATAATTGCATCATTTACAACTTTTGTTAGACCTATTTTTAGATAGCATTCACCGTTTACGAGGAAAATGCAAAAAATCGATACTTTTGACCGTTGATCTTGAATAAATTTTGAAGCAGATGTAGGATCGGTGGTGATTTTTGATATTTTTTATTTGTAATAGGGTACTTAGGATCTGTTTATTTTGACTGGACTAATGCGTACAGAACTTACGATTACAAAATAGTATCGACCTTAAGATACGTTACAAGTGTTGTAAAAATCGATCCAGCTATTTTGCGTGATGGTCAATGAAATAAACAAAATAAAATAGATTATTTACCTACCATATTTTATTTATATTTTGTAAACCAAATTGATAACTTTGAAACAACAAATGTATGGTTGAAAGGTAAATTTAAAAATTCCGAAGCTCTTAGTTTCTTTTTGTAGATGAAGTAGGCAGGTTAGATCGAATGGGAAAATTCTGTATTTTTAATTTGATTCTGTTGTGCAACTACTTGACGGAAGGGAGTTCGCCATGTTCCTGAGTTCCCCGGTTGAACAAGTCTGGGTATTAGCACGATTCACGGCAGAATGAATAGCCTTTGTGATTAACTCGAGTGCTCCGCCTGCTCTTCAATACATACAGAATATCTACGAATATAGTCAGAAAATATGTCGTGAAAAACTCACTCGTCTACTTTTTCGCCAATGTTTCGTTACACGTTATCTGAACGAAAAAAAAAACACTTTTTAAATATCTAAAAATCGGACTTGTAAAAAATACTTTTTAAAAGTATATTTAAATACAAATACTTCTGAAGTATTTGAAATATAAATTCAAATACTTTTGGGTTATATTTATAAAAATACTAGAGGTCCCGCCCGGTTTCACCCGGGTGCAAAAGAACGAACGGGGGGGGGAGGGACATGAGTGCGCACATTCATCTTAGTTTACCGAGATAAATGTTGTGTCTAAATTTTATGATGATCGGAGTTACCGTTTAAATGTTTTTGTCGAGCGGACAAATTTTGAGTTATATTTTGCAACATTTTTCATTGATGCTCCGCTACTATTGATCGTAGCGTGATATTATATAGCCAATAGCCTTCCTCGATAAATAGACTATCCAACAAAAAAAATTGGTTGTCTGTAAAGTCGGTTTACGGACGATAGTTTTACGTGATAACGTATTCCGCTCGAATATCATATTTCATAATACATAACCTAAATTTTAGTAGCTGTCAAACTTGGGCCGGTCAGGCGGAACGTGACACATTTCGGAACGTGACACTTTTTCGTGCATGCAACCGGTGTTTCATCAATTAATAAGACCTTATCACGTCAAAAAAAATCAATTCGAACCAGTAGTTCCTGAGATTAGCGCGTTTAACCAAACTAACAAACAAACAAATAATCTCTTCAGCTTTATATATTTATTAGTATAGATTCTCAAGCAATGTTCTATCAGCAAGTACACAAGATCAACTAATTAAAAAAATATTCTGAAGCAAATAGTATATACTTGAAAAAATACTTTATTTTAAGTATTTAAATACAAATCTTGCTCAACTATTTAAAAAATTATTCTGAACCAAGTAAGTGCCTATATACTTATAAAAAATACTCAATTTTAAGTATTTAAATACGAATAACAAATACTTCATTTTAAGTATTTATTACGGAAATGTTTTTATTCTATTAGTGAATTTGTATCTTAATGTTTTTGACGTGATAACGTCTTATAAATTGATGAATCACCAATCTTATAAATTGATAAAACACCGGCTGCATGTTCGAAAAAGTGTAACGTAACGTTCCTAACGTTCCTAACGTTCATAACGCGTAACGCGTAACGTTCCGCCTGACCCTGTGCGTGCTTTTCTCGAAAACGGCCCTAACGATTTGGATGAAATTTACTGAAAAGGGATTTTGGGGGGCAAAAAATCGTTTTAGCTAGGTCTCATCTCTCGAAAAAATCGTTTTCTTACAAATTTTATCATTATAAAAATCAATTTTTTGACGTATGAAAATACTTAAATATTGTAAGTAGGTTTTGGAATTTTATATTATAAACAGGGAAACAATTGTTTTATAAATATTATGACAGCTAATCTTTGAGACTTAAAATAAATACGGAAGAATATATTATTTATTATTTATTAAGAAATATTATATGGTGAGTAATTTAAATAAATAAAATTAACCTAAATTTGAAGCGAAAGATGCAATATCATAGATTCGAATTATTATAATTATTATATAAATTTAGGTTATGTATTACGGAATACGTTATCACGTAAAACTATCGTCCGTAAACCGACTTTACAGACAACCAATTTTTTTTTAATTAATTTTATGACGAGCTTATATTTACCATGTATTTGGTTTTTTGGCAAATAAAATTATGTATGTATGTTTGTATGTAAATACAAACAATAAATACTTTAATTAAATAGTGTTTGGTTCATTCTGAGGTAAGGAAGCTCAAAAATGACTAATAATTAATAATTCGACATAAGTGGTTTTCCCGTTTGACCGCAGATATACCTATCACGTATATGCAATATGCATATAATATGTACTTATGTAAAAATTATCCGAGTTACATACATTTGTAAAGTACAGGGCGAGTCAGACATAGATTTTTTCTCTTATAATATGCATCCATTCCCATTGTTGTACGCCCACCGATGTGAGTCAGTAGCGGCTCGTCTGAGAAAACATCGTTAGCCGCAATGAATGTTTCGCCTTGAACTTCTAACAGTAACATTTATTTTACCATTCCAACCCACAAGTGGGGAATGGTACTAGTTTAGGTCAAAAATCACTTTTTAAAAATTTTACATTATCTTTCCGTTTTAAGGTCCCCCGAATTCAAAAAACATATTTTTGAAAAATCTCTGTGCGTCTGTTAGTCTGTTTGTCTGTGAACACGATACAGGTCAAACGGATGAACGGATTGAAACCAAACTTTAGGAGGATGTTTGGTATGCAAATATGAAGAGCCCTATTGTTTTTGGGGAAAATCGGCGCATGCTCAGAAGAGATATATGCTAAAAAGGTGTTTTTTATATAATAATGGTATACTTTTTATAGCGGATTATTATTCTATTTATTTTTTCAAGAAAGTTTTGTAAAAATTTTTTTTCCTAAACTGTATAGTTTCAGAAATATTTTGAAAATAAAAAAAAATCAATCGCTCTTTTGTTTTATAGATGTCAGAAATAAACAGTTCGGTATGCTTTGATTAATGTTTACATGACGTGGAACATATTATGTAGGTAACTATGGCACCGAATATCAAATATATTGAATACTAGCGATTACCTGCGTCACCTCACACGATATCAAAAATTTTATTTTCTTTATTATAATCAAATGTCAACATTTTTGAAGTTGGAATGGTCCCGTCGCCCAATTGGCTTGAATTTTTTTTCTTAATTACAAAAACAATATTTTTTATTAACTGAATCTGTTTTGTGGTCAGCACTGATTACAAGTGTTACTTATATTATAATACGCGCCACAAATCTAAAAGGTTCGGAAGCGACACATCACTACTTTCTAGTTCGCTTTGGCTTTAGGAGGCGCCTAATAGTGTTTGTCACTGTTCCGACGCTACTGTTGAAGGTGTGAACGAGCGCCATGATTATCCAGATCATATATTTGCGCTCCGAGAGATAAATAGAAGGCGAGGGTACATAATTTTAATGTCCTGCCTGTATAGCGGAGAGAGGAAAAGGTAACGCTGTGTAAAGTATAAACGACATTATGCAAAAGTTCAAAGCTTTTAACAGCGATGTCGACACCGGTGCACTGTGTGTTGTATAGATGTTCGGAATAAAAGTCTACAGTCAGTGAACAATACTGAGGTAACTGCTGAGATAAATACATAAGTAAACTGTGTAAATAAATAAGTATGCTAAATAAATTTTGGTGTGTTCCTGTCTTGCATATAATCTTGTGTATATAGTTGTAAATATTAATATTTGTTGTATAGATTGTTCGGAATAAAAGTATATCCACATTATTATCTACATGCAGTATTGCAGTAGATTAATTGGAGCACATCGAGGCTAGAGCACATTGGCTGCTTTAATTAGGACTGACGCAAAGAATTAAAAAAAAAACGATTGTTGAAGATGTTGGAAAAAATCGAGCCGACTGGAAGTTTTCATCGAAAACGCAGCTTTATCCTTTTAACTATCAAGTTCGTGAGACAATAATCGACTTGTCATTCTGACAAAAATACACAGATTGTTGTGGGGCAACAACAATCGGCTTGATGTTTCAACAATATGCGTAGGAAAAAAGAGCTTTGTTGCCAAATTCCAGACAACAATAAAAGCAACAAAGGAAAGAACTATCCAGCGCCTATATAAACCACGGGATAGCTTAGTACAGGGACAGTCATGATACGGGGACTGTGATACATTGTGTGAACTAACGTCTGTATGTCTTTTGGTTTAGAAGTTATTTGCGTTTATAGTTTTCAGAAAATCATATAAAACCTTCGAATGGCCGTATAGTTTCCAAACTAAAAGAGATACAGACGTTTGTTTACGATCATTGAATTCAGCGTAATTTTTTCTGTAAGCATTCTCAATTTGAAAAGTATATTAAAGAATTCGATTTTTTTCACTTTTTCAAAGCACACCCCTTTAAAAAAATGCGATTTTCGACGAAAACCGAAATCTTTCGGAACTTTGGTAAAATCATCATTCTTATAGAAAAAAACACGCTGAATCCAGCATGGTCGTAAAACGTCGTGTGTTGTCCAGAAAAAAATTTCGAACTTAAAAAAATATTATTTAACCACCCCCCTCTGCCTTTCCAAGTAACGCCACTGACTTAGTGGCCCACGAGCTAGTACTAAAAAAAAAAATTAATTAACAAAATTTGACCCACTTCTCAAAAAGGTTCGAAATCATTGATCTATACAAATATTATAAACCGGTAAAGTTTGTAAGTTTGGATGTAGGAGGTAATCTCCGAAAAAACTTACCGATTTTAAAAATCAATCATTAATAATTAATTCGGCGTTGGTGACTTTCAAAACAATAATTTTTTTTGCGCAGATGAGTTTAAATCCTAACCTCTTACAATGTTAGTATTATTACAGTGATATGGTAGAATCCTGTAGTACCTACGCGAATGAAGCTATGGTGTATGGAGACAATGACCACTTAGAGTAGTTCGTAGACAAAAGAAAAGGACGTGTAGACTGTTGTTCTGACTGGTACCTTCTCGTACAACTGTAGTACTCTTATCATCAAAATTCCATTGTATGTCAGCTATGTAATAGAAATTTCGTTTTTTTTTTTATTTGAAAAACAAGTCAAATCCAATTTAACTTTTATGGCTTTCCTTGCTATATAAATTACTACAAATCAATGTTAAAAATTAATTTGGAACAAAATATTTTCTGGGTCCAGTACGATAACACTATGCACCCAAATTTTGAAATTTTTTTTTTTTAAGTCATAGAAAACGCTAAATTTTGACGTTCAAAAAAAAAAACTTTGCGGATTATTCACAAATTTCCTCAAAAATACGTGAAAAAAATGGAACTACTTTTCGTCTTTCACTGTCATTTTTTGAATCTAACCAATCAAAAATCACAAATACACGTCATAGCAACTGGTGTAGAATTATTGTATAACTATCTCACTTTGAATGCAGCTTTCGATTATGTTATGGAAGCAGGGTCGTATTTAGATTCGCATACCCGTTTATCGTTCACCCCGGAATTGTTTTTTTAAAAACTCAACATATTTTGCCCCTTCCCGTTTCACTGCGAGACAATTCGCATACCCCTTTATCGTTCACCCCAGAATTACAATTCGCATACCCGTTTATCGTTCACCCCGGAATTGTTTTTTTAAAAACTCCACATTTGCCCCTTCCCGTTTCACTGCGAGACAATTCGCATACCCCTTTATCAAAAAAAGCGGTGGTTTTCAATCTTCATGAAAATGTGAGTTTCAAAGTTAAAATTCGTTTTATTTCCAAATACGACTCTGCCCTGAGCGTTCAATTGTATTTCATTCCAACCAATTGATAGTTCTATCTTTGTTTATCATAGGTACAGGTATATATAACTTTCTCTTTTCTTATCACTATATAAGACAAGATAGCGATCGCTATAGTAAATAATATACTTACTATACCATATTTAATTTTTTTAAATTAATTTATAAAAATTAATTTTCCGCACTTAAAACGACCAATAACGCTGTTATATGTTATATAAAACAATAATTGTGAATTTCCAGTGAATATTTTGCATAGCAAGTTATCGTACTCTTACCATATTATTTTCTATTTTTTGTGCCAAAGAAAAGATTTCTTTAAATAAAAAAAAAATTAATGCGTATATTTTATTATTGCATTGAGCATTTATTAGTGAAAATGAAATAGGAATCACTTCGGTATCCGTCCGTCTGTCTGTCACTTGCGATTTTTTTGAAACTATTTTAATTTTGGCGCGGAGATAGAGTTTGATGTCCTATTCACAGACGTGAAATATAAAAAGTTGATTTTAAATTTTGGCGGTAAATTTCAGTAGAAATGAAAAAAAAAAATGTAATCAGTATTGAAAACATTTAACTAACGAATTTTTGGAGAACATCACGAGGTGTTAATTAATTATCGACTGTCATATTAATCCGTAAAAACTTCAAAAAATATTATACTTTAATTGAAAAACTTCATCTTTATATTAAACTTTAAAATTTACGCTTCTCAGAGTTTATAACAATCTTGTTATGTATTATCTAGGTAAGTGTAAAGTTTTACATGAATTATAGATTTTTTGCTAGAACTGTTACTAAAATAGCTACATAATTATTAACCGTCTAGTGATTTCAGTTATAAACTGGAAAGCTGTACTTTAACAGCTTTAGTTCAACATTTTAGTTTGTATTGATAAAATTGTATCGTATCATTTTTAACCACTTATAAAAACATTTTACGATTTTAAACAATTTATCAAATTACTACCTACTCCTCATATCACTCCATATAAAACAAACTCCCACCATGATAGGATTGGTTGATGTACTTGCATTCAATCAGAATAAAGTATCTCTGTTTCAAAAACTTTGTCTTTTTTATATGACGTTAACATGGGCGTACCCAACTTTTGGCCCAGGAGGAGGCAAATTTAAATTTCTTAAGCCGGGTCCCCCGTGCTTGTTTTGCCCTCCTGGATACGCCATTGCTTACGGCATAAAAAAAGACAGAAGGATATATTTGCACCCTAATGGTTTCGATTGCGATTTTATTCCTATACTCAGCATAGAATAAAATTATATGATTTATGTGAATGAAAACGGGAACAAACTCGCCTAAAAGAATCACTAGGACACATTGTATATATAGAATCACGTTGAAATCTTCGTATCCTGTATTGGTATCGAAGAATCTCGTTAGAGATTCTCTTCTGTGCTATATGCCGACGAATCTCTAACAGATTCTTATACATTGATTTTGCCTCTCTCCCATATAACGCCGTGTAGGTATATGAGGCCAGTTTCCAAGTTTTATAGTTCTGTGACCACGTGATTTTCGTATTACCGATTTTTCGTTAGTTTCTATACATTATAAGCTATGGAGTTGGTAGTTTATTTTGTATGCTAAAATTGGCAGGAAAAGGTTAGGGTAGATGCCAGCGCGTTACAGTATTATTTTGTCGTATCAAATCAATGTCAAAAGTGAAAATAATACACATTGACATGTTTTCGTGTGTTTATATTCAAATTATTATGTCAACGAAGGTACATGGACATGACACAAACACACACGGTTATATAACCATACTTGTGTATTATATGGTTTTACAGCTGCGGAAAAAGTTTATCTTTATGATCAGTTGTAGACGTGAGTTTCAATTTTTGACGTGATAACGTCTTATAAATTGATGAATCACCAATCTTATAAATTGATGAAACACCGGCTGCATGCACGAAAAAGTGTAACGTTCCTAACGTTTCTAACGTTCCGCCTGACCCTGTGCGTGCTTTTCTCGAAAACGGCCCTAACGATTTGGATGAAATTTACTGAAAAGGGATTTTGGGGGGCAAAAAATCGTTTTAGCTAGGTCTCATCTCTCGAAAAAATCGTTTTCATACAAATTTTATCATTATAAAAATCAATTTTTTGACGTATGAAAATACTTAAATATTGTAAGTAGGTTTTGGAATTTTATATAAACAGTGAAACAATTGTTTTATAAATATTATGACAGCTAATCTTTGAGACTTAAAATAAATACGAAAGAAAGAAAGTTAAAAAAAACAATTATATTATATGGTGAGTAATTTAAATAAATAAAATTAACCTAAATTTGAAGCGAAAGATGCAATATCATAGATTCGAATTATTATAATTATTATATAAATTTAGGTTATGTATTACGGAATACGTTATCACGTAAAACTATCGTCCGTAAACCGACTTTACAGACAACCATTTTTGTTAAGCTTGGGTACAGTAAAAAGCAATGTGCGTGTGGAATAATTCTAAGAAAATACGATAAGGCAAACATCTTAGTGAGCACAGGAGTTTGGCCTTTACAGGCATTTATCTGGAATTATTGAAGGAATCATAGAAAACTTCCGCAAGATGGCCGGTATAGAAATTACTATTTCTCGGCGAGAAGTTTTATCCATATACTTAATAATTTACTTCAAATAAATAAATATATGTAAATAAATAAATATTGGTCTGAGAAAAATTGGTCGACAATTTTTAAGAGTTCTATTCAGACGTTAATCAAAGATTTGAATAATTTACTACATGAATCATTGTCTATCTACTCAATGTGCAGTGAGCGAAGGCAGCAAAGCGTATCGAAAATATTATCTGCGTCTCTTTCTTCGATGTAATTTCCTGATTTCTCCAATGATAGGATTGGTTGATGTACTTGCATTCAATCGGAATAAAGTATCTCTGTTTCAAAAACTTCGTCTTTTTCTATGGCGTTAACATGGGCGTACCAAGCTTTTGGCCCAGGGTGGAGCAAGTTCTTCTTAAGCCGGGTCTCCCGTGCTTGCTTTGCCCTCCTGGATACGCCGGTGGTTACGCCGTAAAAAATACAGAAGTATATGTTTGCACCCTAATGGTTTGATTGCGATTTTATTCCTATGCTCAGTATAGAATAAAAGTATATGGTTTTATCATAGTTCTGTAGGGAAAAATTCCATCGACCCTGCCTACCAAATCAGATATTTCATAGTAGGTACGTGTAAAAAATAGTATATATTTATTATACTAGGTATAGATATAAGGTGTTATGACTCATGTGACTTAAAACTTGTTGGCACTCGTTTTTAACATATTGTAACCTTTTAAATCTTTGATTAACGTCTGAATAGAACTCTTCAAGTAAATAAAATTGTCGACCAATTTTTCTCAGACCATACGATATATTGACAAAAATGATAAAAATACAAATCAATATAACACAAGATGACGTTTCAATCCTGCGTGAAATCTATTACTTAATACTAATTAATTTTTATATTTTTTAGATATTTCTGAAGAAGATCCAAATCCGGATCGAAACATCATCTTGTGTTATATTGATTTGTATTTTTATCATTTTTGTCAATATATCGTATGGTCTGAGAAAAATTGGTCGACAATTTTATTCAATATTGTTACCTTTGTCAAAATATTAGTCATCAACTCACACCTTTTATCCGAAACAATCAACTGAAAAATGCTGTGTCTAAAGGACTTGGATAATGTCATCAGTTTGTCCAGCGCTATTTATTTGAACATGTTATGTAAGTTCAAACAGATTGCCACCACCCCACTGTCCCAGAATGCATATAGTAAACTCAGTCTATATAGACATTATATGTGGGGACACAGAGGATAACACTATTATGATGTACACGATTGTGTTCTTGGAAATTTATGCCAAAATCGCAGATTAGTGCTACCTAAGTCATGACTGGTTTTTATAGGAAAACGCGCTTTTTCCCTTTTGATACCATACAACCACTTCTTTTTCAGTTGTGAATCTTTTGGAAATACAAAACCATTATAACTTGAACATTGATAAACACAACACATAGGCATTGTCAATGATTTATTTATTTTGTACACGCACTATGAATGGTCCACAAATCGAGGTGGTTATATAGGTGGCGCCTCTAGCGGTCAAGTTTGGCGGACATGCACCATTTCAACTTCAAAAATATTGAAATTCGACATAATACATTTCGGAGAGAGCTAAAAAAATTTTAGCTAGGTATACTTCCACTGATTTCTACGAACAATTTTTAAATTGACGTGTATTTTTCTTGTCCTTTTTTTAACCACTATGTTGGGATCGTAAGGGGAAGGGAGAAGTTCCCAAAATTTGTTGAAAGGCGTATTTAATACAATGCGAATTGTTTCGATCTTTCTGGGATCTTTTCGTCTGAGCTCTGGGCACGTGTTCCTGTTGCCCTGTGTGCAAATTGCTTGCACTTGGTCGATATTTTAGTTCCGTGTGCATTCTTAGATCACTACAGCATCCACTACAATATTGTCTGTAATACCATCTCTGTAGACACATACATTAATTTGACATACAACATTGTATACTATACATGGATTAGTCAACATACAACAAATACATCATTATAATATGACATTGATCAGTGGAATGTATTATCTCTGTTCTGTGTGCTTGGATACAATATCTACAATATATAAGTATGGTACACAATCGGATAACACTCGTAATTATGATTCGCCTAGTACAGGGGTCAGCAATCTGCGGCTCTTTTGGTGTAAAGTTGCGGCTCTCTCCAGTTCCATACGCAAAAAATAATTATTTTATTGTATAAACCCTTAAAAATCGACCCATGATTGAGTACCATGTCTATCTCTCAGCCATTTCCACTCAATATCAATTTTAATGCAACTTCTTGATTACTTTGTCTACGCAACCGTAGATAACAGTGTGAACCAAATTCTCTCTTACTCTTTCTCAATCTATCTATTTTTCAATATTGTGAGTTCATAGTTTGGATTAAACATTTTTCTAAATAAAATAAAATAGACCAAATCCAAAAAAATCTAACTTAATTTATAACGATCGTTTCGACCTAGATCAGACCATCTTCAGATACGAATATTTTAATTTACATTCGTATCTAAAGATGACCTGATCTAGGTCAAAACAATCATTTTTTTGGATTTGGTCTATTCTATTTTATTTTATTTACTATCTATATTTTTATCATGTCATTTTTCCTTTCTCCATCTTACGAACTTATGTAGTCTTACTATAGATGTTTCATTTCATAAAACATGTTTCAACGAACTAATAGAGAGAACTAGCGATCCCGCCCGGTTTCACCCGGGTGCAAAAGAACGAATGGGAAAGGGAGGGAAATGAGTACGTACATTCGTCTTAGTTTGCCGAGATTAATGATGATGATCGGAGTTACCGTTCAAAAGTTTTTGTCGTTAAAAATCAGTACCTATTTATACTTTTTTTAAGTAATAAACTTCTTTTAATATAATAAATATTTAATTGAAAACACAGTACGAAAATTATTTTTATATAGGTACCAACAGTTTTCAAGTGAGCTATTAATTAGATTTATTTAATTTTAATTAGTCGTAATAAAATTTAAAAAAATTGAAATGTAAGCCTTAGAAGAAAGCAATGTAGAAAATAAAAAAAAAATATATATTCGCCGACGTGGGGCTTGAACCCAAGACCCTGGCATTAAGAATCTTACGCTCTACCGTCTGAGCTACCGGACTTGTTAACGTCGCGCGCTAATATTGCAATATTTAGTTAAGGCATTTCACGTGATAATATTTGTCAGACAGACTAATTTTTAATTGATGTACCGCTCCAATTGGTCGTAGCGTGATATTATATAGCCTATAGCCTTCCTCGATAAAATATGGGCTATCCAACAAAAAAAATGTTTTTCAATTCGATCCAGTACTTCCTGAAATTAGCGCGTTCAATCAATCAAACAAACAAACTCTTCAGCTTTATATATTAGTATAGAAGTATAGATAATGAATAAGATTTAACCGTGAACGTACATGTATACGGGCTCAGCTTATAATGTTGGATCACACAAATGGTACCTAAATCCGCACAGTTACAGTGTACATACTATAATTGGACCGCGTGTTTACACAGGCAGTGTCAAATATTCGTGACTGATTAATTTTTGTAACAAGCACAGTCATCCCATGTTTTTCATACCAGACTCTGAATTTGACAAAAAAAAATAATTTACACTTTTAACGACAAACTCCTTAAAGCGTCAAAATCATTTAAATCTAATTGGTTTACCTTATTGCTCATACAATGATACACTCTAAATAATGACAGCAATACGTCAACATTAAACAATAAACAGTATTTGTTTGTTAATTTGTTGCTTTGTTGTCGACATCATGCGTACCGAAGATTCTAAGAAATGCGTTTTTTGTTTGTTGGGATTATTTTTCATATGTTTAGCTCAGCTGCTTATCCATAAGTTACCATATTCTTAGTTGCCCACAAACTTGCAAACTATGAACATGGCGAGTAAAAGAAAAAAGGTTTGTTAATACGATACTGGGTGTTAGAAAAGTCCCGGAACCCCCAAAAATCTCGCAGACCATGCATGGAATCAAAAAAATGTAAAAATGTAAAAAATATTTTTTTGAGACACCACACATTTTGCCCGTATGATATTTAGCCAAAATGCATATTTCATACATTTGTATGAAACATAAATTTATCATATTGTGATTTTGATAATAATACCATATGGGTAAACTACATAAATTATAACTACCTATTATTGATTACAGTGTTTAGTACATAGTTTAGAACTATGCAGTTGTACTAGTTATAATGCATTTCATTGATCATTTAATTACCAATTGAGCTCGATTCAAAACCGATTAGAGACCAGACATTGTGGTTTATGGATTTGTATCTACAGATAAGGAAAACGATAAAAAAATTGTATTTAATAATTTTGTTGGTTTTTTGGAATACACGTACATTTTAAATCTAAATATATAAAAAGAAACCACTGAACGAATTTTATTTTTTTTTTAAATATCTCTTAAATATCCAATGATGAAACATATGATTCAAATCTTTGATTAACCAATTTTTTCCAGACTACGTATATATTGACAAAAATAAAATTATAAATCAATATTACAAAAAATGACGTTTCGATCTCGGTTTAGATCTTCTTCAGAAATATTTAAAAATATAAAAAAATTAATTAGTAAAATCTACTTATTTTATTTTTTTATTTATATTATCGAAAATTGGTTGTTATTAATTTTTTGCCTAATTTTCGATAATTAACTTCTGCATTCTATTATAAAATAAGTAGATTTTACTAATTAATTTTTTATATTTTTAAATATTTCTGAAGTAGATCTAAACCCAGATCGAAACGTCATTTTTTGTAATATTGATTTATAATTTTATTTTTGTCAATATATACCTAGTCTGAAAAAAATTGGTCGAGAATTTTATTTATTTTATGAAAGATATGACTAACATTGAAATCTCCGATGTACCGTATGAGAAATGTTAGTAATCAACAGTTTCAATTACATTTTATTATGTAACTATAATATGTGTGTAGCTAACTTTGATATATATATAACTGTTTACGCAATTACAAAAGACGTGGAACTTTGTTTGCAGTCAAAAACTATTATTAATTATGCAAGCTAACGTTGTAATGATTTATTACAGCATGATTAAATTAACTGCGTAATGCGTAGCTACATAGTTTGTGAAGTTAGAGTCGAGTCATGTAAAGCTGTCGTGTAATTAAATCGTGTTGAAGTTGGGAACAGATCGAGGGTAATAGGCGTCGATTGTCGATTGTCTACTTGAACACGTTTTAAACATTTCTCTTTTCAACTAACCAGAACATTTCACTTGAGTGGGCGAACGCTCACTCGCCTACGCAAATGTCTTTCTTTTCTTTTTATGCTATTAAAAAAAAAATAATGCAGACATTATCTAAATATATAAAAGGAAACCGTAACTGACTGACTGACTGATCTATCAACGTACAGCTCAAACCACTAGACCGATTGGGCTGAAATTTGGCACACAAATAGTTATTATGATGTAGGCAGCCGCTGAGAACGGATGTTTGAAAATTCAACCCCTAAAAGGGTGTAACGGGGGTTCAAAATTTGCATGGAGAAATTATATATAAGATAGATGTATAAATTCGAAAATGCATAGGATTACTCCTGTCTGCAACAGATAAATAAACACGTTTTTCGTGCTTTTTTAAAAATAATCCCTTCAGAGGGCCTATTTGTGGTAATTATTATCCGATAAGCTATTAAAAAATAACCATTATTTTAAAGTTTTGTACAAAGCTTTTATATGAAATAAGACAATAAAGTATTTCAAATCTTTGATTAACGTCTGAATAGAACTCTTCAAATAAATAAAATTGGTCTGAGAAAAATTGGTCGACATATTTATTTATTTTAATAAAGTATTTCATCTTCAGAGGGTGAAAAAAGGTAAATAGTCTAAAAATCAACATGGGTGAAATTTTCAAGGTTGGTCGGGACGTTGATCACGTCAATGTCATCAATTTTGAAATTTATTGGGGGGGGGGGGCTACGCCGAGAAAGGAGTAACCAAATAATGGGAATGCATCAGTGTTTCGTCACAATCGCGTGCAAAGCCGCGGGTAACGGTTAGTTATATGTATATTTCTCAGGACGGCTTTGTCTTTTCGTTCGTTAGTACTATAATTTCTTTTTATTTTGGTGTGGGTGTAATGTTTTTTTTATAAGATGTGTTTTAACGTAAAAAAGCAGTCTGTCAGTGATATTTAATTTATGTAACGTAATGGATCTGTAAGCTCTCTGTAAGCTCTGCGTGGAACATTTTAGAATGAAACATTTTTTCCGTCTGCCTGTCTAATATTTAATGTTCAATTCCAACATTTTTTGTTATCATTATCTATAACAAAATTAAAAAAAAAGTAATTATTCAGTTTTAAGTATATGACATTTGCATTCGAAAATATTAAAAAAAATTCATAGTAAATTTAAATACAATTTCCTGCTTTTCATCGCATCGATATTAGATATGAGCGCCGCGCCGGCGCGCCGTCGCCGCCGACGATTCCCTCCCGCCGCCGCCGCCGTGAAAATGTAACGGCGCGCCGAGCGAAAAGGCATATGTTTAAACGATCAGAAAATGTTGAAAACATATTTTTAAAGACTACTTTATATTTTTTTATGACTTAAAAGAAACATCTTTGTTTTCTCCAAGATTTATTTTCTTGTTAATTGTTATTAGAAATTTATGACAACGTTGATTTTTTTCTGCCAATCGAAGTGCCAAAAATATTTTAGCTCAGGCTAGAAACCATTTCCTTATAAAAATAATTTGTGTTAAATAAATAATAATTCTGATTGTTAAACTACATGTTTTGTTTTATTGTCTCCTGCCCATCATTAAAAAATGCTCCTAAGGTCACGCCGGCGACTACGCCGCCGCCGCCGACCTCAAAAAGTCGGCGCGCCGCCGCCGCTCCTTTACCCATCGGCGCTCATATCTAAATTCGATATAGATTATAGAAGGTACCTAAAAGCAATTACACGATTTAATTAAATATTTAATTTAGCATAAAAATATAAAAATTGCAATTAAAAATTAATTACCACTGCTATAAAAATGTAATTACATCGTCGTAAATTAAAGAAGAAATTTGTAGTAGTCAACTTCGCAGAACACTGTTAGCAGTAAAAATCTATTAAAACTAGTCTCTAGGGTATACTACAATAAAATTGCTTTTCAGTTAGATGTTGACTGCGTTGTTATAATCCCAAGCTGAGACAAAGACGTTACATGTAGTAAAAGAACACACTCTATAATTTTACCACTGATTTAAGGTAACAAAAATAAAGACGCTTTTATTTTGAAACATGACTGAAATATCAATAATTTTCTTTGAACGTATCTTTATAAAATATTGGTCGTTCTTCGCTACTGAATATCTATCCTCCTCCACTTTCTCGGAAAAAAATGCATATTTTGAACTCAAATTTGGCTTAAAGCAGTGATGTCAAACACGCGGCCCGTCAACACATAGATTGCGGCTAAAAAAACATTTTTTAATATTAAAATTCTGAAAAAATAATTATTATTTTTTTATTATTTCAATATTAAAAAATCTTTCACGAATTTCATTAAAAATAAATATTAATTAATGTTGTTGTTATTATCATCCATAATTATAAATATATATTAATAATATCAGGAATGTGGACTAGATAAGATGGTAAATAATAATCACTTTATTATTTCTGCAACGTTTCGGTCTTTATTAGACCTTCCTCAGGCATCTGAAAAAATTACATATGTACTCACTTAACCACTACATTGGCACAATAATTATTACAATTCAATATTTACCATAATACGAATTAAAATAATCACCATCCCATAATGCACAGTCGTCCAAGTCATACATCTTTTCACAACATTAACAAAACTGATAAATTAGTTAAAATTAATACCAGAAATAAATATAGAAATAAAATACATAAAATACACCATGTGGAATTTGTGTCTCATGGTAAACAGTAAACCCATCTTTCAAACCTTCGGCTCTCTATACTCTACTTTATTACATACAAACATTAGTCCTAAGTTGTTAGCGCCATCTAGCCCAACATTAATCAAACATTGATACTGTCATATTCAAATTAATCATTCTTAATAACAAAAATATTCGGAGCACTGTGGTTTGAATCTAATAACAAATAGAGAATAGCTACCTCTCACCACAACAAACCTACCAGCGGATGCACACCCCGAGAGCCACGCTCCCATCTTCAGCAATACACTAAAATTTAGTGTATTGCTGAAGATGAGAGCATAGCCCCCGAAATGCACATCCACCGACAAACCCGCTGCGGCAAGAAGCAACCATTCTCTATTTGTTATTCTTAATAAACTAATTTTTAAATTATTTCCTCTTATTACGTTTATAGTCTAACAAAATGTCATTATATAAAATACTTAGATTATTGGTGTCCGTCCTTTTATTCATAGTGTCATTAATTTTTATGTAGATCATCTCACTAACATTACGTTTCCACCAATTTTTTTCTTTATCTAAAATTGTCACATTGTCAAACATAAAATTATGATGTTGTTCAAAGTAGTGAGATGCTAACGCTGTCTTATTCTCTTTCATTATGTTAATATTCTTACAATCATAAATATGTTGTTTAACTCTATTTTCTAAATACTGCTTAGTTTGCCCTATATAACACAGTCCACAACTACAAGGTATTTTATAAACTAATCCTGATTGCTGCTGTTTATTAACTGGATCTTTTAACCTGGAATACACAGAATTTACTCTTAAGATGTTATAAAATGCTAATCTTACATTAGTTCCTATGAAACACCTATCTACTCTATGTGATAATTCTGCTATATACGGAAACCTGCAATATTTTATATTATTAGTTCTATTGACATCTACAATAATTATATTCTCCTTCCAGTTCCCTTTAAATCTATTTATAATATTATTAACAAAAGATAAATCATAATTATTGTTCAGCAACATATTTCTGATCTTCTTAAAATTAGCTTCATGGAATTCACTACTACTCAGCCTAGCCATTCTATTTAGCAGGCCTTTAATCATACCAATTTTTTGCGATCTCGGGTGGTTAGATTTCCAATTCAATAATCTACCCGAACTTATTGGTTTTACGTACCAATCTGTAACTAATTTGCTATCTGATCTTTTCACTAGAACGTCCAAGAAGGACAAACTATTTTCTTTCTCCTTCTCCATAGTAAACTGAATGTTGTTATCAAAACTATTAAATGAATCTAATATATTATCTACTTCGCCTGCTGGTATCGCCGCAATAGTGTCATCCACATATAATTTCAAGAAATGAACATCAAACGGTAACACTGAGAGAATTTGACTAATGACGTAATTCATAACTAAATTAGCTATGACTGGACTCGCTGGATTGCCCATGCTGCTGCCTTCAACCTGCGCGTAAAACTTCCCTTGGTACACAAAATAACTTGAGTCATAACAGAATATGATAAGTTCTATTAAAACTTCTTTTGGAATCTTCATCAGATGTTCAAAATTATCCCAGGTTTCTTCTATTACTCTCAGTACCAAATCTCGTTTTACATTTGTGAACAGCGACACCACGTCTAATGAAATTAATACATAATCTTCTGGTAGGGTAACTGTTTTACTAAATTCCACGAAGTCAAAAGAATTTTTTACATTATATCGGAAAGTTTCTATTACTGGAGAAAGTATTTCATGTAGTAATCTTGCTAAATTGTAGCTCGGGGAATTAACACAACTGACTACCGGACGCAAGTTACAATTTTGTTTATGTGTTTTTCTCAATCCATATATCCTAGGCGCCACGGTGTTATTCGCCTTTAGCTGCTTTTCTTGATGTTCTTCCACGATTCCATCTGCTACCAACCTATCCACTAGACTATTAGCATCCTTTTGCCATTTACTTGTCGGGTCTTTTTTCAGTAACTTATACGTCGAGCTGTCATCAATCATTTTTTGCATCTCTCTATCATATTCTTCTTTCAACATGACCACCGTTGTGTTCCCCTTGTCAGCTCGTGCAACTATTATTTCCGGTCTTTCCTTAAGGAACTTCCTAGTAATATGTAAGTTATCGATGAAAACCTTTTGACTCAGATTATCACCTTTATTATAGAAATTCGAAATTACATTAATAGTTCTAGATCTAATATTATTCTTAATAATATCTTTTTCCACAATACTACAATTATCCAGTTTCACCGCTTCTATTCCAAACTCTAAATCCTTGATGATCGTAGGAATTACCTTAAACTTATCTTTAATTTCAATACCAAACTTCGGTTCCAAGTTCAATATCATTTCCACTTCCGATGGTAATCTCACATCTGTGTAATTGTAAATGTGCTTTCTATCGTTTGATAACGTTAACCGATTAACTTTCTGATTAATTAATGTGTCAAACTTCTTCATATTATTGTCCTTGATCTTCTTAAAGATGTTATAATACCTTATGTTGTTCATATGTACGAACTTTCGAAATACTTGCTCCGAGACTACACTTTTTACCCTCTCCTCCATTTCCATGGTCCATTTACTCAGTTTTTCTAATTTCCACACTGTCACTTTTATTTCCATATTTAATATCGAATTTTGAAACCTTGTAAATAAGTTGTCTGACATTCTTTTGAAAGGATGGTCATCCATGATTAATGAGAAAACACATTTCATATTATTAGTAATGTGCTTTGGAACCACCTTGTAAGTTCTACATCTTAACAAGAAAATTCTTCTGTTAATAATAGATGCCAACTTAATCCGGGTATTCGACCACTCCTTCATAAATCTTACTAATTCATCTCCATATGCATTTTTCATCTCTTGGAAAAAACCCCTCGGTATATACATGTTGTTGTTATTATCATCCATAATTATAAATATATATTAATAATATCAGGAATGTGGACTAGATAAGATGGTAAATAATAATCACTTTATTATTTCTGCAACGTTTCGGTCTTTATTAGACCTTCCTCAGGCATCTGAAAAAATTACATATGTACTCACTTAACCACTACATTGGCACAATAATTATTACAATTCAATATTTACCATAATACGAATTAAAATAATCACCATCCCATAATGCACAGTCGTCCAAGTCATACATCTTTTCACAACATTAACAAAACTGATAAATTAGTTAAAATTAATACCAGAAATAAATATAGAAATAAAATACATAAAATACACCATGTGGAATTTGTGTCTCATGGTAAACAGTAAACCCATCTTTCAAACCTTCGGCTCTCTATACTCTACTTTATTACATACAAACATTAGTCCTAAGTTGTTAGCGCCATCTAGCCCAACATTAATCAAACATTGATACTGTCATATTCAAATTAATCATTCTTAATAACAAAAATATTCGGAGCACTGTGGTTTGAATCTAATAACAAATAGAGAATAGCTACCTCTCACCACAACAAACCTACCAGCGGATGCACACCCCGAGAGCCACGCTCCCATCTTCAGCAATACACTAAAGTTTAGTGTATTGCTGAAGATGAGAGCATAGCCCCCGAAATGCACATCCACCGACAAACCCGCTGCGGCAAGAAGCAACCATTCTCTATTTGTTATTCTTAATAAACTAATTTTTAAATTATTTCCTCTTATTACGTTTATAGTCTAACAAAATGTCATTATATAAAATACTTAGATTATTGGTGTCCGTCCTTTTATTCATAGTGTCATTAATTTTTATGTAGATCATCTCACTAACATTACGTTTCCACCAATTTTTTTCTTTATCTAAAATTGTCACATTGTCAAACATAAAATTATGATGTTGTTCAAAGTAGTGAGATGCTAACGCTGTCTTATTCTCTTTCATTATGTTAATATTCTTACAATCATAAATATGTTGTTTAACTCTATTTTCTAAATACTGCTTAGTTTGCCCTATATAACACAGTCCACAACTACAAGGTATTTTATAAACTAATCCTGATTGCTGCTGTTTATTAACTGGATCTTTTAACCTGGAATACACAGAATTTACTCTTAAGATGTTATAAAATGCTAATCTTACATTAGTTCCTATGAAACACCTATCTACTCTATGTGATAATTCTGCTATATACGGAAACCTGCAATATTTTATATTATTAGTTCTATTGACATCTACAATAATTATATTCTCCTTCCAGTTCCCTTTAAATCTATTTATAATATTATTAACAAAAGATAAATCATAATTATTGTTCAGCAACATATTTCTGATCTTCTTAAAATTAGCTTCATGGAATTCACTACTACTCAGCCTAGCCATTCTATTTAGCAGGCCTTTAATCATACCAATTTTTTGCGATCTCGGGTGGTTAGATTTCCAATTCAATAATCTACCCGAACTTATTGGTTTTACGTACCAATCTGTAACTAATTTGCTATCTGATCTTTTCACTAGAACGTCCAAGAAGGACAAACTATTTTCTTTCTCCTTCTCCATAGTAAACTGAATGTTGTTATCAAAACTATTAAATGAATCTAATATATTATCTACTTCGCCTGCTGTTATCGCCGCAATAGTGTCATCCACATATAATTTCAAGAAATGAACATCAAACGGTAACACTGAGAGAATTTGACTAATGACGTAATTCATAACTAAATTAGCTATGACTGGACTCGCTGGATTGCCCATGCTGCTGCCTTCAACCTGCGCGTAAAACTTCCCTTGGTACACAAATTTGTGTACCAAGGGAAGTTTTACGCGCAGGTTGAAGGCAGCAGCATGGGCAATCCAGCGAGTCCAGTCATAGCTAATTTAGTTATGAATTACGTCATTAGTCAAATTCTCTCAGTGTTACCGTTTGATGTTCATTTCTTGAAATTATATGTGGATGACACTATTGCGGCGATACCAGCAGGCGAAGTAGATAATATATTAGATTCATTTAATAGTTTTGATAACAACATTCAGTTTACTATGGAGAAGGAGAAAGAAAATAGTTTGTCCTTCTTGGACGTTCTAGTGAAAAGATCAGATAGCAAATTAGTTACAGATTGGTACGTAAAACCAATAAGTTCGGGTAGATTATTGAATTGGAAATCTAACCACCCGAGATCGCAAAAAATTGGTATGATTAAAGGCCTGCTAAATAGAATGGCTAGGCTGAGTAGTAGTGAATTCCATGAAGCTAATTTTAAGAAGATCAGAAATATGTTGCTGAACAATAATTATGATTTATCTTTTGTTAATAATATTATAAATAGATTTAAAGGGAACTGGAAGGAGAATATAATTATTGTAGATGTCAATAGAACTAATAATATAAAATATTGCAGGTTTCCGTATATAGCAGAATTATCACATAGAGTAGATAGGTGTTTCATAGGAACTAATGTAAGATTAGCATTTTATAACATCTTAAGAGTAAATTCTGTGTATTCCAGGTTAAAAGATCCAGTTAATAAACAGCAGCAATCAGGATTAGTTTATAAAATACCTTGTAGTTGTGGACTGTGTTATATAGGGCAAACTAAGCAGTATTTAGAAAATAGAGTTAAACAACATATTTATGATTGTAAGAATATTAACATAATGAAAGAGAATAAGACAGCGTTAGCATCTCACTACTTTGAACAACATCATAATTTTATGTTTGACAATGTGACAATTTTAGATAAAGAAAAAAATTGGTGGAAACGTAATGTTAGTGAGATGATCTACATAAAAATTAATGACACTATGAATAAAAGGACGGACACCAATAATCTAAGTATTTTATATAATGACATTTTGTTAGACTATAAACGTAATAAGAGGAAATAATTTAAAAATTAGTTTATTAAGAATAACAAATAGAGAATGGTTGCTTCTTGCCGCAGCGGGTTTGTCGGTGGATGTGCATTTCGGGGGCTATGCTCTCATCTTCAGCAATACACTAAACTTAGTGTATTGCTGAAGATGGGAGCGTGGCTCTCGGGGTGTGCATCCGCTGGTAGGTTTGTTGTGGTGAGAGGTAGCTATTCTCTATTTGTTATTAGATTCAAACCACAGTGCTCCGAATATTTTTGTTATTAAGAATGATTAATTTGAATATGACAGTATCAATGTTTGATTAATGTTGGGCTAGATGGCGCTAACAACTTAGGACTAATGTTTGTATGTAATAAAGTAGAGTATAGAGAGCCGAAGGTTTGAAAGATGGGTTTACTGTTTACCATGAGACACAAATTCCACATGGTGTATTTTATGTATTTTATTTCTATATTTATTTCTGGTATTAATTTTAACTAATTTATCAGTTTTGTTAATGTTGTGAAAAGATGTATGACTTGGACGACTGTGCATTATGGGATGGTGATTATTTTAATTCGTATTATGGTAAATATTGAATTGTAATAATTATTGTGCCAATGTAGTGGTTAAGTGAGTACATATGTAATTTTTTCAGATGCCTGAGGAAGGTCTAATAAAGACCGAAACGTTGCAGAAATAATAAAGTGATTATTATTTACCATCTTATCTAGTCCACATTCCTGATATTATTAATATATATTTATAATTATGGATGATAATAACAACAACATGTATATACCGAGGGGTTTTTTCCAAGAGATGAAAAATGCATATGGAGATGAATTAGTAAGATTTATGAAGGAGTGGTCGAATACCCGGATTAAGTTGGCATCTATTATTAACAGAAGAATTTTCTTGTTAAGATGTAGAACTTACAAGGTGGTTCCAAAGCACATTACTAATAATATGAAATGTGTTTTCTCATTAATCATGGATGACCATCCTTTCAAAAGAATGTCAGACAACTTATTTACAAGGTTTCAAAATTCGATATTAAATATGGAAATAAAAGTGACAGTGTGGAAATTAGAAAAACTGAGTAAATGGACCATGGAAATGGAGGAGAGGGTAAAAAGTGTAGTCTCGGAGCAAGTATTTCGAAAGTTCGTACATATGAACAACATAAGGTATTATAACATCTTTAAGAAGATCAAGGACAATAATATGAAGAAGTTTGACACATTAATTAATCAGAAAGTTAATCGGTTAACGTTATCAAACGATAGAAAGCACATTTACAATTACACAGATGTGAGATTACCATCGGAAGTGGAAATGATATTGAACTTGGAACCGAAGTTTGGTATTGAAATTAAAGATAAGTTTAAGGTAATTCCTACGATCATCAAGGATTTAGAGTTTGGAATAGAAGCGGTGAAACTGGATAATTGTAGTATTGTGGAAAAAGATATTATTAAGAATAATATTAGATCTAGAACTATTAATGTAATTTCGAATTTCTATAATAAAGGTGATAATCTGAGTCAAAAGGTTTTCATCGATAACTTACATATTACTAGGAAGTTCCTTAAGGAAAGACCGGAAATAATAGTTGCACGAGCTGACAAGGGGAACACAACGGTGGTCATGTTGAAAGAAGAATATGATAGAGAGATGCAAAAAATGATTGATGACAGCTCGACGTATAAGTTACTGAAAAAAGACCCGACAAGTAAATGGCAAAAGGATGCTAATAGTCTAGTGGATAGGTTGGTAGCAGATGGAATCGTGGAAGAACATCAAGAAAAGCAGCTAAAGGCGAATAACACCGTGGCGCCTAGGATATATGGATTGAGAAAAACACATAAACAAAATTGTAACTTGCGTCCGGTAGTCAGTTGTGTTAATTCCCCGAGCTACAATTTAGCAAGATTACTACATGAAATACTTTCTCCAGTAATAGAAACTTTCCGATATAATGTAAAAAATTCTTTTGACTTCGTGGAATTTAGTAAAACAGTTACCCTACCAGAAGATTATGTATTAATTTCATTAGACGTGGTGTCGCTGTTCACAAATGTAAAACGAGATTTGGTACTGAGAGTAATAGAAGAAACCTGGGATAATTTTGAACATCTGATGAAGATTCCAAAAGAAGTTTTAATAGAACTTATCATATTCTGTTATGACTCAAGTTATTTTGTGTACCAAGGGAAGTTTTACGCGCAGGTTGAAGGCAGCAGCATGGGCAATCCAGCGAGTCCAGTCATAGCTAATTTAGTTATGAATTACGTCATTAGTCAAATTCTCTCAGTGTTACCGTTTGATGTTCATTTCTTGAAATTATATGTGGATGACACTATTGCGGCGATACCAGCAGGCGAAGTAGATAATATATTAGATTCATTTAATAGTTTTGATAACAACATTCAGTTTACTATGGAGAAGGAGAAAGAAAATAGTTTGTCCTTCTTGGACGTTCTAGTGAAAAGATCAGATAGCAAATTAGTTACAGATTGGTACGTAAAACCAATAAGTTCGGGTAGATTATTGAATTGGAAATCTAACCACCCGAGATCGCAAAAAATTGGTATGATTAAAGGCCTGCTAAATAGAATGGCTAGGCTGAGTAGTAGTGAATTCCATGAAGCTAATTTTAAGAAGATCAGAAATATGTTGCTGAACAATAATTATGATTTATCTTTTGTTAATAATATTATAAATAGATTTAAAGGGAACTGGAAGGAGAATATAATTATTGTAGATGTCAATAGAACTAATAATATAAAATATTGCAGGTTTCCGTATATAGCAGAATTATCACATAGAGTAGATAGGTGTTTCATAGGAACTAATGTAAGATTAGCATTTTATAACATCTTAAGAGTAAATTCTGTGTATTCCAGGTTAAAAGATCCAGTTAATAAACAGCAGCAATCAGGATTAGTTTATAAAATACCTTGTAGTTGTGGACTGTGTTATATAGGGCAAACTAAGCAGTATTTAGAAAATAGAGTTAAACAACATATTTATGATTGTAAGAATATTAACATAATGAAAGAGAATAAGACAGCGTTAGCATCTCACTACTTTGAACAACATCATAATTTTATGTTTGACAATGTGACAATTTTAGATAAAGAAAAAAATTGGTGGAAACGTAATGTTAGTGAGATGATCTACATAAAAATTAATGACACTATGAATAAAAGGACGGACACCAATAATCTAAGTATTTTATATAATGACATTTTGTTAGACTATAAACGTAATAAGAGGAAATAATTTAAAAATTAGTTTATTAAGAATAACAAATAGAGAATGGTTGCTTCTTGCCGCAGCGGGTTTGTCGGTGGATGTGCATTTCGGGGGCTATGCTCTCATCTTCAGCAATACACTAAATTTTAGTGTATTGCTGAAGATGGGAGCGTGGCTCTCGGGGTGTGCATCCGCTGGTAGGTTTGTTGTGGTGAGAGGTAGCTATTCTCTATTTGTTATTAGATTCAAACCACAGTGCTCCGAATATTTTTGTTATTAAGAATGATTAATTTGAATATGACAGTATCAATGTTTGATTAATGTTGGGCTAGATGGCGCTAACAACTTAGGACTAATGTTTGTATGTAATAAAGTAGAGTATAGAGAGCCGAAGGTTTGAAAGATGGGTTTACTGTTTACCATGAGACACAAATTCCACATGGTGTATTTTATGTATTTTATTTCTATATTTATTTCTGGTATTAATTTTAACTAATTTATCAGTTTTGTTAATGTTGTGAAAAGATGTATGACTTGGACGACTGTGCATTATGGGATGGTGATTATTTTAATTCGTATTATGGTAAATATTGAATTGTAATAATTATTGTGCCAATGTAGTGGTTAAATGAGTACATATGTAATTTTTTCAGATGCCTGAGGAAGGTCTAATAAAGACCGAAACGTTGCAGAAATAATAAAGTGATTATTATTTACCATCTTATCTAGTCCACATTCCTGATATTATTAATATATAATATTAATTAATTTTATATTTTTAGATCAGTTCTGATGAAGATCCAAATCCGGATCGAAACGTTAATGTTTTAATTATATTTTTTTGTTAATATATTTGTTTGAAAAATTGGTCGATAATTTCATTTATCTAATAATATAATCATTCTAATAATTGCTTTTTATTAATATTTTTTAACATTAAAAACATGCGGCTTCCAACTTACTACTTAGTACAAAATAGATAATATGGCCCGCAATATCATATGAGTTTGACATGCCTGGTTTAAAGGTTCTCTATAGTTATATTCGACTCTACATTACTTATACAGAAAAAAACACATACATACATTACACAACACAAACACATGCACATTTACACGTTAAACATGAAACACAGCCATGTTGAATCTTTCCCCTCGACTAGTGAGGGATCTTTTATAATTTTTTTTTTTGTATATACTAGCAATTTCAATAAAATGAAATTTATAAAATAAAAGAAATAAAATTTATTAGCCAAAAATTCATTAGCTATACAGAATACCTATATTTAGAAAACTGAATTTTCAAATTATAGAAAAAAATTGTTTTCAAAAATATCAAAATATTTCAATATAATTTTAAAAAACCTACAATTAAACTCTAAAGAGCAGATTAACCAAAAATTTTTAATTTAATTTTTATACGATTCGATATAAATCTGAACAAACCGTACCTATATTAAAGAATAAAATTGCTGCATGCATTGTTCGCTGACAGAAAATCCTGCAATGGAAAATGGAACGGGAAATTGAAGTTTTTCCTTTGTGTTGCGTTAATAACTTGCGTTTAATCATTTTTGTCTACAGTGTTGTAATATTTCATCGCAGTTTTCATATTTACTTCATCGATGGCACATCTGTCAACAAGACTTGAAAAATGAATCAACTTCTTTAAAGACGCTTTGCTTGAGTAAAGGGTTATGTAATTATAATAACGGACTATGCAGACAACGAAACTGGTGAATTTTAAACTAAAATATGATGTTAAAATTTTTATTAAAGTAAAACTTCTTTCGGCACGCTTGACTTGGGAAGTAAGCTGGTAATTGCCTGACGAAAGCGTTTACGGAAGTGCATCATCGGACGAGGCGAACGGTGCGTGATCGTTCGAGGCGAACGGTAGTTGAGAGGGAGATATAAGTTAGTGAAAATAGTAAGAGAGAGAGAGTTACGTTTCATAAGTTTGGAGGGAGATATAAGTAAGTTAGCGAGTGCGGCAAAAAATTATTCAAGGTCAAAGGTTAAAAGTATCAGGTTTGTGCACTTTTCTCGTAAACGGTAAATTTTGTCTAAAAATAGGTCAGACAAAAGTTGTAGATCATGCAATTGTCTACAAGAATTGTTCTTATACTTTTTGTTCTACGAATCACCATTCTTTTGTAATTTCATGCATATTAATATTTAACGGTATTTTTGATAAATTCGTTCAGTACGTACATAGACATTTTGGTCTATATCTCAAAAATAGTGATTCGTAGAAAAAAAATATAAGAACAGTTTTTGTAGACAATTGCATGATCTATAACTTTTGTATGACCTATTTTTGGATAACATTTTCCGTTTACGAGAAAAGTGCAAAAAACCCGACTTGACAAATATGTACAATAAACTAAAAATTAGAAACTTCATATAATGAATAATTTTAGTAACATTTGAAATATTATGTCATTTTTATAACTCAACAGATCTTAAATAATTCCGGCTCACAAACAGTTAAACATAAAGCGACTGTTCTAATGAAAAAATCATCAAGTTCATTGACTTGAATATAGAGGCGCCACTGGGAAGTTTAATGCTAAGCATCGCTCCCTTTTGAATTTGCATTCTGAACCCTTTTCAGTACAAAAACAGTCAGTGGAAGTAAAAAAATCGATCAGTTTGTCTTGTTATATTTTGTGTTAGTTGAATAGCGAGACTTTAAGGTCTACCCTTAAAAAACATAACGCACATATTCGATTCCATTAAAAAATTATATCATTTGACTATAAATATCGACGTTTCCCATCATTTGGTGCAATTTTTTACGCCAATAAATTTCTGTTCAAACGATTAAGTCTGTAGAAATTAATTGAGATTTTTTAAGCTTATCCTTAGCTTCCGCCATTTTTTAATACTGTGGTAAAGGTTCATTTTCAACTCTCTAAGCTGTATTCGCTTGATAATCAGTGATTTTCACAACAAATTAATGAGTTTTCAATGATAAATTTACTCTCAAAAAACGAAATAGTCAAAATGTCACTATTTGAAATAGTGACTTCTGATTCACTTCCGGAATAGTGAATTCAAGTAAAATTCACTGTCAGAATAGTGATGCCGCTATTTTTATTCGTGTCGTTTGTGGCGCCTCCATACAAATTACTATAGATACTTTTTATCATTCATGTAGAATGTAGATCGTTCTATTAGACGGAGAGCTGGCTACGGAGAAAATGGGTGACTCGGTGGAGAGCTGAAAATTTGCAGAATAATAGGAGATAGTATAAGTAAGTAGGGAAAAAATTTCCAGAAGGCTAGGCGGAAGATAAAGAGCCGCCAGAAGGCGCTAATGTTGCGAAAAATCAGTGCACTTCTGGCAATTTCTATACTTATTCTGTAATTCAAAACTAGATTATATATTATAGTATATATTATATACTATAATATATAATCAAGTTTTGAATTACTATCTCCTATTATTCTGCAAATTTTCAGCTCTGCACCGAGTCACCCATTTTCTCCGTAGCCAGCTCTTAGCCCATATAGCAAGTTCCTAGTAAGCCGATAAACAAACAAGTATAATTTATCAGGTAAGTCAGTTAGATTATTTTAATTATATTTTCATAGATCTGTATTTTGTATTCAATTTTTAATCGAGTTGTAAAAATATAAAAGTTAATTTGGATTTTCAAATTTTTTTTTTCATTCGTTATTTTCACTAGTAATTATACTAGTGAAAATAACGAATGAAAAAAAAATTTTAAAAATCTATTTAATGGTCACTTATATACCTAATTAGTGAATTTTTATATTCACTAATGCATATTGTGAGTAAGTCACTAATTCTACGTGGTACGATTATAGCATTGCCAAATAGTGAATATACACTTGTAATTTGTGAAAAATCACTGATTTATGTTTAAAGAGAACAAAGTTCGTCAGGAACGGGTAAAATTGTCTTGTTGGCATCTCTGTTAGTTAAGTATCTCTATGTGTGTGGTGTAAGTCTCGAGAGTACAGCTTTTACACATTCTGTGGCTTGCCATACTTGGATACAGGATACAGGGAGCTTCGCCCCCCATACAAACACACGCTCACACAAACACACAATACAGTGGCCTGCGGGAAATTCAGCGCAATCAAGATAACTTCAATAGACACGTGTAACACACTCGAATGGTTAGTTCGGGATTGTTCGGTGTCCAGATTGATTGATAAACAAAAGATTAATAACAAAAGATATCAGTTCTCTAGACAGCTAGATTCAACAGAAATTAATTAATGTTCGGTTTACATGTTCTTCTTAGCAAATGGATTCTAATTGATTGATAAAGATGAATTTTTCTTTTATTTTCATTAACAAACAAGAGAAATAGTGCATGGTTTGATTTTTATACAAGGTTATAATAATACTAATGCAATTTTGTATGTGATTTCTATCTAAATTGAATCTGGTCGATAAACGCAGAAAAAAGTATTTTACTCTCTAAACATAAATCGGTGATTTTTCACTAATACAAGTGAATATTCACTATTTGTCAATGCTAGAATCGTACTACTCACAATATGAATTAGTGAATATAAAAATTCACTAATTATATAAGTGAATATAAAAATTCACTAATTATTATATAAGTAAATATAAAAATTCACTAATTATATAAGTGAATATAAAAATTCACTATTTTAATAAATGACCATTAAATGTCAAAAAAACAATTTTTTAATTACAGATTTTTTAAATCTTTATTCAGTCGTTACTTCCACTAGTACTTATAATTAACTTTTATATTTTTACTGATCAATTAAAAATATACAACAATAATTATTTTAGTGTTAAAATAACCATTTCTTTTTTAAAGACCGCGCACACTATACCAGCATGGGCCAGCAAAAACCAGCAAAAAACCGACATTTCTAGTGCAGGTTTCAAGTAGTGAGTGTTGCAACATGGGCGTATGTAATTTTTTATTTTGACGAAGTTTTGTGAGGAGGAAGAAGAAGCCAGGAAAAAAAGTTCTGAGTTTAGCCTATTAATGAAAACGACACATCACTAGCACGCTAGATCGGCTAAACAAAAATTGAAAGCAACCAACTGACGGTCTTTGCTGGCTTTTGGCCTAAATTTCTCGATGTTTCATAACATCCTAGGAAGTTTGGCACCATTTTTGGGAAAGTCTGTTTAAAATGGTGCCAAACTTCTTAGGAGGCTATGAAACCTCTAGGTCCTATATGTACGGCCAATAACTAATTACAGAAATCAAATTTAGTTTTCAGTGAGTAGTAGTGATGTGTCGCTCTTGAGCCAGTCGTTCATAATGAACGACTCCTTTCTCGGAACGGAGCGAGTCGCTCTTTTTTTGTGAATGACTCACTCCGAGCGCCATTGCTCTGTGCTGAGCTGTTCTGTACTCTTGCATTCGCACATTTACAGAGCGCACAGAGACACTAGTGAACTTTGCACGTACGGAGTTATCTTTGCTGAGTCGTTTAATGTTGAATGACACACTGTTTACAGTGACTTAAACCACTCACATTGACGTCGTTGACAAAGATATAATACTGTAACAATAAACATTATTATTATTAAGCTTTTATTATACTTTATAGTTTATCCGAAATGCGAATAATATCACATGAAAATGAGTTCAGAGCTAAGTGTGTGTATTGTGCTGTGCAATGCTAAGTGACTCCTGAGCATGCATATGACAGTTCACACCTCTGCAGTCTTCACTCTTGTGTAGTGCGTACTGTTTAGTGTCACTCCTTTGAACGACTCCCTCTGAGCGACTCTTTTTAGTGAGCGGAGCGCACGAAGCCAGCTCCTAATAAAGAGTAATGTGGACATGTGAGTAGCAATAAATGAAATAAATTATTGGAAATCATTAATTTAAGTGCGAACTATTTGATGACATTATTATAATAAGCGTGAAAATTCCTGTGGTTTGCACTTGAATAAATTCTGAACCAAACTTGTATGTTGATGTGTTTTAGACCACATAGGAGAGTAGAAATTAAAATTTATAACACTTTGGTATATTCTATATAGTTAATAGAAATTTAGTGCTTTGATGTGAATTTCTGTTTAAGCCAATTATGTGTCTCCAGAAGTTTGTATATGAACACATAAATAACATGTACAATGTATTATAATTACTATGTATTTTATAATTAGAGTCTTTATAGAAAATCATTGCATTTTCAAAACTATTTCGACTTTTAATAAATCCCCAACAATCTCTGTTAGCATAAAGCAATGAAATATAAAAAAAACAATATTTTTTTCTGATTGTTACAAATTAGAAGGTCTCACAAAAACAGTTTTCGTTCAATGGCACCAAAAAGTATTTTGAACTATATCTGCAATATACTTATGTATTTTTATGAAAAATATATTATGTTACATAATGTCAATTGACTTCACCAATATATATATAGTATAACATATCTGACACAAACAGACAATTATTTCAACAAATTTTAAGGAATATTTCCTCGAAACTACACCGGTTTTTTTTTTTTTATTTTTACGTTATCTACAAGAGTCGAACTTTCAAATGATCAGTTATTTAAAACTCCGTCCGGAGTCAATAAACCGTGGTTAATTTTAATAAATATCTGCATTTCCGATGAGCAACCTAGGTCAGATCTTAAATAATTTTAACTCACAAGCAGTTAAACATAAAGGGAGAAACAGCCAAGAAGGACACTTTGCCCGCTACCACATCGCCTTTGATAATGTCTATCGCAGTAAGTAATGTAGATGAAACGTCAGTACGAATGTACCAAAACAATTATTGAATGTACGAGATATTCATAACATATTGTAGCGGATCTTCCTGTATATAGAGTACCAGCATAATTTACATATCTTACTACCAAACAAACAAACTCTTCAGCTTTATATATTAGTGTAGATAATATATTAACTTCAGAAGTGAAGTTTGCACTGTCAAAAATTTTTGTAAATGAAGTGAAAACCAATAGTTCTATAGGAGGTAGTACGTTCAAAAACTACCATTTATACCGCGTAATCGTCGTAATACAACCCATTACGATACTAGATTTAGAAAATTACAACAGTCTTCATTCTGACAAAAAACCTCTGTGAAGCACTATATACGCCTAAGCAAACAACTTTTAGTCGTCTGGTATATTTTATCCTAGACACTCTTGAATAAAAAGAGTTGGAAAAGATTTTTTTTTTGTTTTCACCCGTCGACTAGCGTTGACATATTCTCTTCTCAGTCTTCCCCTTTTTAGCTCCTGAATTATTTATTAGTGTATTGTGTGTCCGTTTCTTTCTATTGTTAGTTCAATGGCGCAATATGCATAACAAAGATACTTACGCAGACTTAAAATTGGTCCCGTTACAGTTTGTGTCTCGTAAATGTCGCATAATAAATTTTTTTAAATATTTTATACATACGCTTTTTAAAAATATAAAGTTCTGAAGTTTGTCTTGGAGTCAAATTTAAAGGCAGTCGCAATGCTCCGGTACACAAAAATAAGAAAAACTGTTATTGAGATTAATTTGCTGAATGGATGAAACGCAATTAAAATTTATATTCGTATTCAAGAACTCGAGTGTTATAGTCCAGGGGCGGTGACAATAAAGCCTCAGTGATATGCCTTTTTTGATGCCAATAATATAATACAGGGAATATAGGGACATTTCAGAGTAGAAAAAATAGGGGAAAGCTGGATAAACCTTCCTTTTGTGGTTCTAAACAATATACCAAAAGTCCCCACCGATACATGTTCCGCTAAAAATGTTACGCGTGATGAAAGATCACAAAAAACGTTTTTTCGCGAAAATCTCGTTAACGGTGACTTTTATGCAAAAATAGTGATTATCTAATTTGTAGCTTAGAAAATTGCCTACAAAAAATATACTTTCATTTTCTTTCGTAAGACTAACGGTTTTCGATAAATTTGATATAAAACGTTGTAACGTTTATGTTTCTTATGTCAGATTCGTTTTTGCGGTTATACGAATGAATACAATGTATCAGACATACATCATGCGGATGCGTAAACTGGAATGGTTCACTAAGCGATTGAATGAATGCGAGGTGGGAAAACGAGTACGTCGTACGTAATTGATAATTTTAGTCTTACGGAAAAAAGTAATACTATATTTTTGTGGGCAATTTTCTAAGCTACAAATTTGATAACTACAATTTTTTCTATAAAAGTCACCGTTAACAAGATTTTCACGAAAAACCATTTTTTGTGACCTTTGATCCGCGTAACATGTATTGGTGGGGACTTTTAGAGCCACGAAAAGAAGATTCATACCAAAAGCTAGCTTTCCACTAATTTTTCCGAAGTTTCACTTATTTTTTGTCTTTATTCCCTGGACAAAACATGAAAGGTTGGCGAAAATATCTCTGCGCTTCTTCTTGCCAGCCGCCTTTGAAAATATTATCAACAATTTTATGTCTTGGGAAAAATAATAAAATAAATAAAACAATAATAATAATTTTGATATTTTACATATAGAACAGAAAGGTTTAAAATTAAATCTATTGGAAGCTTTGGAAATTCACAAACGCAAAAATTCATCCAATCTATTAAATAATTAAATGATCAAAAAGACATCTCCACATCACCTTTACTAAACCTAAAGTTTAATTTTTAATGAATATAGTGTTCTTCCTTTGTTCTTTTTCTATGAGTTGGGATTTCCCACCCCACCATCCTCCACCTTAGTTGTATAAAATCTACCTAATTTAGACCTATATAGATTATTTTTGTAAACTGTAATACTGTATATCTGATGAAGCTGCTGTGACAGCGAAACATGTCATATTTTTTTATAATTAAAGTGAAAATTTTTTTTAACTTGTTTTATTTATTTTATTTTATAATGGATTTTCATCAAGTAAAGGCAGAAACTATTAGATCTTGGGAAAAAAGGATCATTTTACTACTGCTATATAGATCTGAAAAGCATCTATTTTATAAAGAGTCGTGCAAAAAAAATTATTGTATGTTATTGGTTTATAGTTGAATGAAATTCTCCGAAGCACAAGTTAATCTCGAGTAAGCCAAATCATTTTCTATCTTGAAACCACTAGTTGACTTTAATCGATTTGCAAACTTTAAAGCCATAAATTACACATACAGAGTTTGTACGTCAGTAACATTGATATATTCCAAAAGTTTGGAACAAGGTTAGCGTGCTAACAAATGGAAGCGGAAGTTTAGTGTGCATACTAAAAATATCGTGCCGCGATACATTGAAACATTTAAGACTAACTTAGACCTAAGAACTTCAGTCAAAGATCTTGTTGCGTTGGGACGATAATGTGTTCCATAGAATGTTCCAGACCACGACAACAACAACAATGGAAAGCAGGTAAAAACCCGACCTTCTTAGAATTGCCTGGAGTAGGCAATCCATGTAAAGAAAGGTTGAGATGCTTTTAGAACATTCGACAGACGGGGGGGTACGAAGCTATAAAATGCGAGCGGAGTAGTTGGCAAGTCAGTCAGTACAGCGCGTTAACAGCAAGTGGCAAACGTACAGCGGATTACAGATAACTGTGTGACATAAATCGTTCAGTGTCGGTACAGCAAGACCGAGGTAGCTGCTAAGAGATAGAAGATAAATGAGCTGTGCAAACCATTGAGTGCAATTATATAAATCTGGTTTTAACATAAATAACTTTCTGTAAATAATCGTGTGAATATAGTTAATAGATAAGTGCGAATAAGTGTACTAGATAAACTTCAGTGTGTTGTAAATATTTTGTGTACATAATTAGGAAATAAATGACGCACGCACACAAACACCCACACTAATTTATTTTCAAAAATGGTAAAAAAATAGTGCATAAACCTTGAAAGACAAAAAATTGCTACATATTTTTATTATTAATTTCGTACCAATTACAATAACCTCCCAATACCTTACTTTTATCGAAATCGATTAGGCAGTACTTAAAATTCCAAAGTTCTCATGTTTATTTTATGAACTTTTTAAAATTATTTAGGATCTTACACCCTATATTTTTTTATTTCTAGTTTTTTTTTTAGTCCGTATGTTCGGTTTAAAAGCAGTGCAAGCAGTATAATAAATTATATTACAAAAATATTTTATTCTTAAACTTGGAAGTGGTTTATAGTAAGGCCATTAAAATAATAATAAACTGTTCATATAAATCGTTTACGGCTCCAAATCACGACAGATATAAATACATTGATCGACGCTAATAAATATTTATTATGCGCTCGCTAAAGCTCTCCATACCTGCGCTGCGCAACTCAGATAAGCAAAAATGTCTATCAAAACACCATTATTGCCGGTATTTATCTACACTTTCATGTACACACATACCGTGTGGCACATAATATTGTCCACGGTGAAGAGCCACGAACTACCAGCATCATCTGATACTAGCTGTCCCGCCCGGTTACACCCGGGTGTAAAAGAATGAATGGTGGAAGTGACATGAGTACGCACAATCCTTTTAGTTTACCGAGATGAATGTTGTGTCCAAATTTCATGATGATCGGTGTAACCGTTCAAAAGTTTTTGTCGGACGGACAAATTTTGAATTACGTTTTACAACATTTTTCATTGATGCTCCGCTCTTCTTGGTCGTAGCGTGATGTTATATAGCCTATAGCCTTCCTTGGTAAATGGGCTATCCAACAAAAAAAAATTTTTTCAATTACAACCAGTAGTTCTTGAGATTAGCGCGTTCAACTAAACAAACAAACAAACTCTTCAGCTTTATATATATATTAGTATAGAATCTGCTTTCAAAGTAGAGATACAGCATACCAGAAATTGATCATTATACTTTTTAAGGAAACAACTCATTTAGGCATCTAATAAAATTCAAAACCCCAAACGTTGGGCTCAAGCGCGTGAGCAAATAAACACGCTAGGATTTTTCCTCGATTTATTTCAATTTTGTTTACGATCTCAATCAAGCAAGATCCATATCAGGAATCAGCATCCCAGAGCAGGGGTAGGCAACCTTTTGAGACGTAAGAGTCAAAAGTTAGAATTTACAAAATTTCCCAGTTTTTAAAGAGCCACTAAACATTTTCGTTTCAGTATTATACTATTTGATTATATAGGTATATCCGAGGACGACACGTCGCGACAGGGGCGGTGCGGGTGAGACGCGAGTGGAAATGACTGAGAGATAGACATGGTACTCAATCATGGATCAATTCGACGATTTTTAAGGGTTTATATAATAAAATAATTATTTTTTGCGCATGAAACCGAAAAGCCGCGACTTTACCTCAAAAGAGTCGCATGCGGCTCGCGAGCCGCAGGTTTCCGACCCCTCTCCTAGAGCATCTGCGACTGCTGTAGTAACTAATTAATTTCAGCTCAGGCATGACAAAGATTATAAATGCGTATTGGTCAACCCCTTCTTTCTTAAAAAATATTTTGACAACACTGCCAACGGAATATAATATAATAGTACACAAAGAACTCAATCTCTCTACGTTTCATAGCCCATTGCTCTGCGTATATTTTTCGCATTTTGTATTATATTTTTGTCGAAAAGTAACGTGCTTAAGGGTACTATTATAAGATTTAAATGGTACTACATTGTGCGTTTTCTTCGCTTTTATGATTACGATTTTTTTCTTGTGCGTTCATGTGTGATGGGAGACTTAGTAAGCTAAAAATAAACCTTCAAAAATATAACGACTTTTACAAGGTGTGTGCTTACAGTGTTTTTGTCTATATTATTTAAGGTAGTACGAGCACCAAGGCAACTTTAAATAAAAGGCTTGATTTTTCTTTATATTTCGGTAGATGGATGATATGTTATCATTGATTTCTCTAAAACTAGAGGGTGGAAATTTAAAAAAAAACTATTTAAATTAAAGTTAAAACCTTAATAAATTATTGAAAATAAAAAACACCCGTTTTCTTTTTAATGAGTCAGGCACAACGGGTTTTTTTATTTTCAATAATTTATTAAGGTTTTAACTTTAATTTAAATAGTTTTTAATTTCCACCGACTAGTTTTACCACAACATTTTTATTAGCGGATGTACATTTCGGGAGCTATGCTCTCATCTTCAGCAAACACTAAACTCCGCTAATAAAACTGTTGTGGTAAGAAGTAACTATTCTATATTTTTTATTAAAAGAATTAATAAATATTTTTTAACTTGGCGAAAAGTTGCCGCAATTTGAAATACGACCTGCCAGATTTTTTTTTGAGTAACGTGTTAAGTCACCAATATCCTTTCGTATATTAAGAACAAGACAACACGTGATACAGTATGACTGCAGAGGGTATCTTCCACTGCATACTGTACAGTGTACAGCTGACAGGTACGTGATTTCGTCCTTCATTGAAGATATCTATGGAGTCCCACAAACCACGCACGTCGTATACGGTTATTACAGTTATCTGCTTTTGTGTTCAACCGCAAAAAAAAACCTACGAACAAAATTACATGGAAACAAACTGCTGACTGTAGAATCGCGTTCACAGAAAGTAAAAACTTGCTGTAATAACGGTTCCATAAAAAAATCAGTAATATTAAATGTGTGACTTATTTGTGGTTATTTTACTTTGCAGAGTTATTTTTCTTATGGGTACTCTGTTGATATATAAAAGAAGAACGTGCGACTGATTTTTTGTGGAGACAGATGGATAATAATGTAAGAAATAAATGAAATGGAGAAGAATATCTCTGTTTTTATTAGGGATTGTCCATAAACATGTTCGGTCTTCCAGCTGCCCATATTGAAAAACTACGAACTCGCAACTCAACAAAACTAAAGAAGGAATAACAACTTGACAATAGCGTACTAGACAGTACTTAAAGCAGGAAAGCGACAAGTGACAAAGGCAACGAGCGATCACGGCCAATCACCGACGAGCGCACGTTCCGTGTAGGTAGCTGGGAGGTGGTGGGAGTATCAACGGCTCTATAAAATGTGCCTTTGCGACGCTGTTTGTGACTAACTTCCAAACCTTTTAGATCCGTGGCGCGTATTATATTTTGTCGTCAGGGTTGTGCATTGCGACCAGTGCCGTAAGACAGTTGCAGACGTGAGTATGATTTAAAACTTGAACGGACGTGAAAGGAATAGGTACTCTTTTCGTAAGTTCAAACGACTGTGAACAAAACTATTTCTCAAGTTTGCATCTCTAGACATAGTATTTAAATCGGGTAGTATTTAAACGAGTGACTGTAAATTACAATTTTGGGTGACAAAAATAATCAATTTGGGTTACTGTATTACTAAGTGAGCGACTGACTGCGCGTGACGAAAAATCAACAGAACAGCAACTTACAAACATCCATTTGAGTTACTTAAAATACAAAATGGGAAACTTCATAATATTTGAGCGACCTAATATTTGTTTGAGTGTCAACGTTACGTCCTGCATTTTTTTCAAAATTTGGCAAATGATTTATTTATTCTGAGCGGCATTTTGTTAATAGTTAATTGTTTGAATAGAACTGCGTTTTCTAAAAAATGTATATTTAATTGACTGTCAATTAAATATACATTTTTTAGAAAACCCAGTTCTATTCGAACAATTAACTATTTAATTCGCATACCCCTTTATCGTTCACCCCGGAATTATTTTTTTAAAAACTCCACCTTTGTCCCATCGCGTTTCACTGCGAGACAATTCGCATACCCCTTTATCAAAAAAAGCGGTGGTTTTCAATCTTCATGAAAATGTGAGTTTTAAGTAGTAGTCTCAAAGTGAAAAAAAAATAAAAAGTAAAAACAAAAGAAGACATCTGCTTCAAAATTACCGAAGACATTCTAGTCGCTCACTTAGTAACTTAGTCACCCATCTATTATTTTAATATCTCAAGTTATTAAAACAGTATCTCATCATCAGTCACCATTTTTTTTTTTATTCGACCATTTTATAATTCCCCATTTTACTCTAGCTGTAAGCGAGATATGTCTAGTTAAGTGAAAGTAGTTCCGTGATGCGATTTGCCATCACACGACCTCGAAACCAGAACAGATTTTGTTGGGTGCATGTTTTCTTGGATGCCACGATAGTAGGTATAGCATATACCTACATTCACTTCGCACGAAGATTGAAAAATGAAATGTGATATGATATGATGTTTTTTTATGAAGGTACATATTTATGGAAACTTTTTATAGCTACGATGAGATTTTCTCTCCTCGTCGTCTGATATCGCTTTGTGTTTAAGGATGAGCAATGAGTATCAACAGTCATTCGCTTGACAATGTTACTTTCGCAGGTATGAGGACAAAAATATATTAGACTAGCGGTCCCGCCCGGTTTCACCCGGGTGCAAAAGAAACGAATTGGGGGAGGGACATGAAAACTCACATTCATCTTAGTTTACCGAGATGAATGTTGTGTCCAAATTTCATGATGATCGGAGTTACCGTTCAAAAGTTTTTATCGGACGGACAAATTTTGAGTTACATTTTGCAACAATTTTCATTGATGCTTCGCTCCTATTGGTCGTAGCGTGATATTATATAGCCTTCCTCGATAAATGGGCTATCCAACAAAAAAAAATTTTTCAATTCAAACCAGTAGTTCTTGAGATTGGCGCGTTCAACCAAACAAACAAACTCTTCAGCTTTATATATTATTTATTTATTTTACGACGTTTCGCACATATACAGAATGACCGGTAATTGCTAGTATTCCTCTCGGGAGAAGAAACTATGAATAATTTGGAATGATTTAACCTCTATAATTAGAGGTCGGAAATGCGCTATTTTTTATGATAATGACACTTCTGTGAAAAATTTTTATTTTATTTTTTTAATTTATTGTAAGTTTTAACAAACAACATAAAATTTAACAGTAAATTTCGTGGGTTTTAGCTTTAGGAAGGTTGGCCAATTAGTAAGCTATCAGATCATGGAAAAATTCAGGCCAAAAAGTGAGTATATTTTTAACTTCCAATAATCTTAGTTTGTGTACAAAATCCACTGGGTACCTACCTTTAGTCATACTGACTGCCACAGTCATAACACCAGAAATTAAGACAGGGTTTTACCTTCCCCGGTGTAAGCTGATTGTTATGACTGTACAACCCTACATAGTTTTAGATATTTTATAAAGTTTTACTTCGCAGTTTAAAAGGTCTATGTTTATAAATATTTTAATTTTCTCTTTTCCAGTAATTTAGGGATTAACGTAGTCTTAATTAAAATATTCTGTTCAGACGTTCCTTCCATAAGTTTAGTCGTTTGCACGGAAAAGTTTTTAATAGCTGGCAGTTTTGCGAAATTTATTAATAAGCTTATTTCTTTTTCGTTCGCACTCAAACCGAATAACTTGAACTATTATGTTTGCTGTTTTCATTAAAAATATAAACAAAAATTTAATTTAAATAGCGTTTTGCTTATGATAAAAAGGAAATCGCAAAAGGTAACGATTCAAACGTCTTTTGTCTTCTATCTGCCCCTTTGCAAAAAAAAAATAATTTAAACACTTTTAAAATATTAACAGCTTAAGGATATTGTCGACGAATCCAAAATTGGATAATGTCTTAAAGCCTGCTATCATTCAAGTGCATATTGTTAAGAAGGTGGTATAGTTTTTAAACTATTTCTACATTTAAATGTAAACAACAACAATAATATTCTTAACCACAACAATTTTATTATGTCATTTCTTGAAAGTTACGCCTTCATCTGCAACAAAAACTGAATTGATTTATATGAATTTTTTATCGTATTCTCAACCACAATCATCGCATCAAATATCTTCATCATTGCCAGCTACATCCGAATTCTCCGAATACACTCCATCATCATCATCAAACATCATAATCAAGATCATCTTACAACTACAGAATACATCACCATTCAAGTGTTTTACAACGTAACCAAATAATATAACGCATATAACCACGCTGATGCGCGTTTACTAAATAAAAAAAAACATTCAGATCCTGATGTTCAAGTTTAAAAATTAACAGGGCATTATAAATTTGATATATCTATTGTTGACTGGGTGGTAGCTGAAAAAAATGTAAACAGAATATAAGTGAAAACATTTTTTATGATTAATATTTTATTTCTCGTTAATTTTGATATTATATTTTAAACTCTATTAGTATCATATAATTTTATTTTATAAAAATGTAATAAAAGTTCAACATTTCATAATATCCAATCTGTTTTGAAGTCAATATCCATTAAAATTATAACTAATGAAATGGACATTGTTTATTTTAATTTCTCTCTTCTATAGTAAAACAGTGAGTTTTTGATTTTTTTTTATAAAAAAATACTTTTTAATTAGTTAAAATATACATTATATTAGAGCTCCAAGTTGAATCAGAATTGAAAAGACTTACACGCCTTGTTAAATTTTCTACGTTGCATGAATCACACTTAACAGTTTTCAGATTTTTTGGAAGGGGCATACATTTTCATGTCTATTACTGCAGTCTACTTTCTTTATAAATTGGCAAATTATAGACGCTCGACAACAGAGTTTCTCTAGATTTTGTAACAAACATATAAATGTTGCAGGCGACCAAAACTTTAGTAATAAGTGTGTGCTGTAAGATTATAACACATCCCTATAAAGACCATTATTAAACACGGTAATGGAGTACGAAAATGTCTGCTGTAGAAAGAGCAAGAAGATCTCGCTATTCTTTCCTCAAAAGCAGACTTCCTATGTACCGACTGCACACCTGACATATTGTTATAAATTTGTTGCAGAAGTTTTTTATGATTATAAGTTTCTTCAAAATGATGTTTATTTTCTTCATAAACATTTCTGCAGCAATTGTAGACAATTTTCAATATATGAATTTGTACTATGCGAAAATATAGTTTATTATACAATTATTAAAAAAAAAATGTTTCTATTGATAATAGTTTTTTAAAAGACTACAAGTGACCAAGAAAATATAGACAACAAATATTCATTATCCAGGTAATAATAATTAATAATTTCTAGCTCAAATAATTCATCTTCCCGATTAAAAAAATATCTTAAGAATTTGCAATACGAGAAAAAGTATAATTTCTCACAAATAAAATGTCAGTGCTCTTTTACAATTTTCTTCTACTCAACATACTTCGAAAATTACCAGACATTTCAAAACCAACTTTACCTTTGAAGCGAAAAGTATTTTTATTGAAGAAGCAATATTTATTTGAAAGTTTTTTTTGAGAACAAAAGATCCATATGATATTCGTCACAGGAAAGCATAATAAGACTGTTTTACAAAGAAACTTGCTCGCTAATTAAAACGAACGAGTTTGAATATTGATTACGTAAGAGGCAGATTGAAGTGTCTTAAAAACTCATCAAGACGGCTTGTTAAAATAAAAGAACGGGAAAAATAAAACAAACTTTGTTGCCATCAGTCCAATAAAATTGTACGAAATAATATACCAGTTATTCTAAACATCTTTTATTTTTTAAAATTTAATCTAAGTTTTAGAATATAAGAAATTCTAATCTAATAACTAGTAAAAATATTCATTTTCAAAGTAAAACTTCTTTACGCACGTTTGACTTGGGGAGTAAGCTGGTGAATGCCTGACGAGAGAGTTACGGAAGTGCGATCGGGCGAGGCGAACGGAAATTGAGAGGGAGATATAAGTTAGTGAAGATAGAAAGAGAATGACAAATACTTCACTGGCTAGTGGCGCCATCAGGTGGCCGAAAATATAACCAGTTCTAACAATAGAATGACACATACTTTACTTGCAAGTGGCGCTATCGGGTGACAGAAAAAGGTTTAGTAAACCTACTTTAAATAATATTTCACAAAGATTTACGCTTAAAATCCAACGAGAGCTAAGTAATTGCAAAGTATTACTTTTGTTTTCATTATCTTTATGTTTATATTTCTTTCTTCTTACATTAGACTGTTCATTTCGTTCTTGAACAATTTTATAAACGCTTAGCAAAACAATTTATAATTATTAAACAACTTATTTCACTTAGCACGCCTTGCATAATTCTTTTACAATATTAACTGCTCCTGAGTTACAATAGATATCACCACATCAAGAACACGTGCGCGAAGTTTCGCATTTTTTGCGTGAAAAGCACGTTTTGGTAATTTACCGAAAGGATATTACGAATGCTGAAGTTTTTCATATCGACTGAAAATCAGGTTACAGGTCTACACGTTGATATACAAGAAATATTTGCATAAATTTACATAACAAAATATTGACATAAATTTTGCTGGAATCTATTAAACTCAGAAACTTGAAAATTGCTGCATTTTGTATGCATCTCAGACGTTTATATCTTTACTAACAACTTAGTTCAATTTGCAAATAATAATTTGGAATATCCTTTATTTCAATTTTTTTTTTCATTTTATTTTCTACTAGCGGTCCCGCCCGGTTTCACCCGGGTGCAAAAGAACAAATGGGGGGGGAGGAACATGAATACGCACATTCTGATTTTTGGCAGTCAGTTAAGAATGTCATGTCAAATTTCAAATTATGTTTAACTCCGAAAATATAAGCTTCTGCCTTTAAAATATACCACAAGAACCGCAACCGAAGCAAACGATGTTCGTTGTTTTTCGCTTCCATTAAAATCGTATATTAATTAAATTGATATATATACGCTCTTTTGCAACGAATCTGGGACGTAGCAAAATCAACGATACGGATTGCGCGAGCTCGAAAAAAAGACTGAAAAAAACACTCTCGGGCTCTCATTTAATTCACGGATCGACTGCCAATAAATAATGATTAGGGGTGTGTGTTTAAAAAAAATAGCCATAAATTCGATATATAGAGTACAAATAGTATCCAATGCAGGGCAGATTAAGTGAGAAATAAGGAATAACAAAGCCAGACAAGTGCTAGTAGAACCTGCGCCCTGAGGGTTCCGTAGCGTTATTTCATAACAATTAAATTTGTTATGTAATATTTCATGTAGGTATATAGAATCAGAAATTTATGATTTTTGGATTTTTTTCTTTCTTTGTGCTATGCAACCTTTTTTCTCTTTCTATAGGTTAACGGGAAACATTAAAAGTTTTGATAAGTGAGTCAGCATAAAAAAAAAGACGGGTTGCACTCCGGGAGTGCCGGCAGAAGTGAAAACTTGAATATTACCTCTACTCTCCATCTTAGTCACGTGTCCTGGCGCGAGTTTAACATTTTTTACCCATTACAAAAAAAGTGTACAACGCCGCTAAAAAAGTTTTCACTTCAAAAATGATCAAGTCACTTGCAATTCTAAAAAACAAAAAAAATCAAGTGATTTGCAATTCTAAAAGCAAAAACGATAATTGCATCAGCCGGGAATCGAACACGGCGCGCCCGCGTAGCAGACGAGCATTCCTACCACTGTTGAAGAGTTGTTGCTTACACTGCATTACTAAGAGCTGTTATTGTGTACGTTAGTAGCACGTTGTTGGGGTTTAAAAATATTATTTTTTTGTGATGTAACTACAAATTTACGGTTTTCGAATTTTTCCCTTTACTTGTGCGATACGTATAAATAATCGTAATTATTAAATGAAACAATTAATTTAAATTTTAATTAATATCAATGGTTTTAGGTAAGCTTTATATTGAACAGCTTATAAAATCACGCCACCACTGAAAGTTATTTTTTAAACAACGTTGTTAAAAATAGGGAAACTGCGAATAAAAAACTAAAATATAATATTATGCATGAATAAACTATATCTCTATACGAATATATAAAAATTATAATCTGCTGTTTTATAAAAAAATCTACGTTATGCAATTTTTTACTCAAATGATAAATATTCATATCTAATATCATTTTGTAAAAAATGTTGACGTTTGGAAGAGCAGTTTGATTTAAAATGCGACGCTGCAGATTTTTTTTTTTTTTGAAAAATGAACTTTCAGCTTGCACTTTTATAAAACACTGAATAATAAAAAGTAACTGGTGAATTTTTAGATTCAAATTCCAAAGTAGCATAAATTTAATAAGTGAAGAAATTATAATAATTATAATTGTGTATACATAAATTTTAAATCTATGTATATAAAATTCCCGTGTCACAATTTTGGCCGCGCTAATCTCCGAAACCACTGAACCAATTTTAACGAAATTTTGTAAATGTGTCTTGCTTGGTGCAACTTACGCTATAGGATAGTTTTTATTAAATATCTCGAACAAAATTACTCAAAAAAAACTGTTTTAGTAGCATGTAACGATATCTGCTAGATTTTACTCAAAGCTATTAGTTTAGAAGCAAAAAAAATATTCTAATACTAAGTAGCGACATCTGTTAGAATTCGCTCAAAGCGATTAGTTCAGAAGCAAATCTGGTAGAATTTGCTCAACGCTATTAGTTCAGACGCCGGGCCGCAAACGAAATACATTTTTGCAGAATTATATCTATCGCACCCGGGCGAAGCCGGGACGGACCGCTAGTATTAATATAAAATAACTTCCGCATAACTGTCCACGAGCCGACACACCTCTTTTTTAGACGCGAGTAGCGCAAGCTAAAACGCCTATATGTACTCGCTTTTTCTGTGAATCTGTATGTCACGCTTTTTTGTGTCACGTGTACAGCTCAAACGCCTTAACCGATTTTAAAAAACTTTTTTTTGTCCGGTTCGTCTCCGAGTAACTTAGATCCTAACCAAACCTGATTTTTGAGTTTTGACCCCAGAGGGGATCAATAAAGAAAAAACGAAGTTTTTCGCTAATAACTCACTCAATTTAAATCAGATCGGTTCGAAACCAATCTTAAACGAAAGAGGAGAAAATTTTATATAAATTTCGTACAACAGAATTTGCCCAAACAGTTTTTTTTAATAAGAAATTAAATTTAAAAAATAAGTGATCGTGACCAGTTGTTGGTCACAATATCAAAACGTAACCTCATTTAAGGTTGTTTGGAAGCCTCAAGTCAAATAAATTACTTTTTTTTCTTTTTTTTCCTCAAATAATTACCCAAATCATGCTATAATAATTCATAGAAATTCACATAAAAATTTATTTGATTTAATTAAATGCGAATGATAATTAAATAATTATAGTAATGTAATTAATAAAATATTAATTGATTAGTACTCAGCTGTCACTAGTCACTGTCACTACAACAACAGAGATAGAGGACACATGTCAGTATTATAAAATTAATAAAACCAAAAGTACGTGGTAAATTATTCTGAAATTTTTGCAGTGTGTATTTCAGACATCGTTCTATCCATTAAAAAGTTTTTTTTGTGGGGTCAAGTTTGTCAATTTTTTACAAACCCTCAATTTCCGGAGTTATTGAACAAGGACACTCATAACGGCTCGTGTATTTTTGCATAACTTTAATTAATTATATCTCTTGAACGATGTGGTAAAAAAATATGATTCTTTTTCTGTTGGTGTCTTTAAGGAGGCTGATCCGTTACAGTCCCATTCAAAAGTAAGTTGAATTCTAAATGGGAACTTTTCCATAATAAATTTTTACAAAAGGTTATAAGTCGATGATACCAATAATATTATTGCCATGAAAGCATAAATAAATTTTTTTTTAATATGACGTATTAATTATTTCTAACTTTAAAATTTTCTGTACAAAGTTAGGTTAAAAAAAATAAGTGCATGTAAATATCTGTATTTTACATATTTTTTTACAGTAAATAATTAAAAAAAGAAATTAGAAGTAATAAAAATTTAAATTAAATCATTAAAAAGTTGAAAATTCAGTTAAAATTGTTAAAACTGTCAAAAATAAAAGTCCATAATCGAAAAGTGCTAAGGTTTAATAATTTTTTATATTGATTAAAAGTCTCCTAATTAAATTGGAAAAAATATTAAAATATGCGTAAGACATCGATGCTTTACATAGTTAGTTTTCGGAACTGCTGACATTATTTGGTTATTTGCAAAAAATTAAAATGTACCGTTTGTATGCTAGGTTGTATTTTCCATAAGACTTCATGTAAAAGTTTTTTTTAATTCTTAACTTTATAAATCTCCTAATGATTTTGGATTTTTTACAGAAAATTTTGTCATAAAAATATCTATTAAAAAAACTTTATTTCAGATTTTTTTCATTATCTTCGTAAAACGGCTCAACCTCCTTAATTATAATCTTTTGAATAAATATAAAAAAAATGTAGGGTCAAGTTTAAGTCATTTGGCTACCAAACTACCTTAATATCTATGTTGCGATGGAGTCAGGAAAGATTTTAAAGTCACCATATTTGTTCAGTACAATAAACAAAAGTTAGCTAAACTTTTTAAAAAGGTAGGCTCCCGAGACAAAGCACTTTGTAATTTATTCAAAAGCCGCATCGTGTCCAGATGATAAAGTTTACGAAAGGCCAAAATACCCATTCGTAGATATAAATAAATACAACACCCGAAGGTACGGTTCTTAACAACAAGAAGAGGAGGAGGAGCAGCGAAGGATTGGTCCGATGAAGGAGAAGCTATTGAAGTTCAGTGAAGTACTGGTGACATTATGAGACGTGCTTGTTTAATGAGCCACACAAATACGTCGTCCCCCAGCTAAACTAAATCTTCAAAAGCTCAAGTGAAAGCTCTTACTATATATGCATCTGAGCATTGACTGGTACTGCAAAATGCGCCGTTCAATTCAAACAAGACTTTTGTTTTTCCTATACCCGTCACTCACGCCACACACCATATCCGAGACCCGATACTTCCACCATCACAAATATACAGTCAACTAGAAACAAAACTATTTTATAGATCACAATTCAATTTCAAACGCTGGATTATTACAATAATATTTGATTAAAATACATTGTTCAAAATTTGTGAACATTTAAAATATATTCACATAGCTCCCACAACGATTTTATATCCTTTATTAAGGTTTTTGTACGTTAGATTACAAAAAAACTTTAAAAAAACATTTATTCAACATGAATGGTTTTCTATTTTCGCTACTTAACAAGCATGTATATGTTACGGTCAATGTCCGGAATCCGGTCAATGTCGACAACGCCCGAGCCACATTGGGCAATGTCCGAAATCAGACAAGGTTCAAAAAATAGATTTTTTATAAACATGAAACGCTGACATTTGATTGTATCTTGATCATCATAAGTTATATAAGTACTGCTTTTCTATATTATTAAAATAAATAAGATGCGTGAAAATAAATTATACGTAGTTTTGATTTTTATTTTTATTGCTGGAATAAATGTGAGTTCTGAAATTTAATTCATTAAGATATATTGCTTATTGCTTATATCATATATAAAAAATATAATTATTTTTATTAGTAACGCCTTTTTGTATTTTTTTATTCATTAAAATAAATAAAATGTATGTAAATAAATTATACGTGGTTTCAATCATCAATAATTGTAATAGAAACTTGAAAAATATATTCTTCAATAGTTGATACCAGTGATAAAAATTCCATAAAGGGTTAATGATAACTTATCATGATAAAGATACAATCAGATGTCAGCGTTTCATGTTTATAAAAAATCTATTTTGTGAACCTTGTCCGATTTCGGACTTTGCCCGATGTGGCTCGGGCATTGTCGACATTGCCCGGATTCCGGACATTGACCGTAACATATATAATATGTATAATAATATATCATATATATATTTGCCTCCCTTTTTAGAAAAAAACCTCACAATTTCTCCACTAAATTATATAATATTTTACAGATAATTGCTTGCTCTACTGACATCGACAACTAAAAAATTTGTTATTGCTTTTGTTTTTGTAAATTAATTAAAATACAGCAACGCTGAACAACGTCTGCCATCTGACGGCTTTAATTTTGAAACAACGTCAACACTTCGATCTGTCATCTGACCTTCATATTGTAATACAACAGACACAATACTGCATACTGCCATCTGACGCCTTTAATTTTGAAACAGCGAGCAACGCTGAACAACGTCACAGCAATGCTGCATGATTCCATCTGACGGCTTAGCTCAACGCTTTTGCTACTTGCGCCTCTATATGACAAATTTAGTAAAATATTTCTTCGATCTGTCATCTGAGCTTCATATTGTAATACAACAAAAAGAAGAACGTTATAAGCAGTGTGCAAAATTAGAAACGAATTGAATACCTGCAATCATATTTAAAAAATAATTTTGTAAAGTGATAATTATTATACTTATTTAGTGCGAATAATTCGCACAGGTCACACTAGTAATATTTCATTGAGTTAGAAACTGTAGACTTGGACATTCTACATCGTATATGTGAGTCAATGGAATGCGTAAGGCATCCAGTGAAACATAATCGAGCGAAATCCCCTCTGTTTGCACAGGAACGCTACACGTAACTATGTATATTTTAACAGTACGGCAGATGGTTAAAAAGTAAGGTAGGAACGTCATGTTACGGCAATTTGATAATACATAATACATTGACCAGGTCAGTGGTTCTCAACTGTTTTATATTGCTCAATTGTAAGAATTAAGGCAAGAGCGACATGAAACTAGATTCCAATTAATCAGTTTATGATATTAAGACGTTCTTATTTTGCATTTATAGATAAAATCTTCAATAACCATAAAGATCACTTATGGCCATATTCACCGAACGTAAGTAGTTATTTATTCGGTTCATTTGTTCTTCAGGTAACTATTCCTCCGAATAAATAGCAATCATTCAATTCACCAAACATAATTATGTTTACCGCAGTTATAAATCTATTATGTCTTACTTCGAGAGCATAACTATTTATTCGCCTGATAAAATAATATTGGCCGCCACATAGATCATAATACCTAATCTATAAACGTGGAGTATTATATCTACAGTTTGCTCTTGTAAATTTATTTATGTGCTGTTTATTAACTTTTTGTAAAGTGTATAGTTGTAAAGCATTAAAGTTAGTGGAAGATTTTTGTGCAATTGGGTTAGGCTAAAATGTTATTATTTTGTGAAACTTTTTTTGACGTTTACACTAACGCCATCATCGGTCGGATCTTTAGGTGAACGTAAAAATATTCAACAAAAATAGCAAGGAGTATAGTGCAGTGTATATTAATTTTTTAATTAGCTTTTCTACCTAATATTTTGCTTGTTGAATTGAAAGTAAATTTTATTCTAACGAATAAATTTGTTCCAAGATTAGTAACTTCTATCTTTAATAGTGATCGGTGAACATGGATATTAGTAGTTTATTTTTAAATTAATTGGTTTTATGGTACAGATTAATAGAGTGGCAAATGAACAGGTTTTTCCAATAATATGTTTTTGGTTTTGAAGAATCTCGAAAAAAAACCCACAAGGCCACAAGGTAAAATTTTGTAGAGTGAATTTTGATCTAAATTACAGTGTAACCTCTTTATAACGTATCTCAAGAGACCAAGCATTTTTTTTCGTTGTATGGAGGGAAAAAAAAATTACCAAATTTTACCTAATTAATTTATTCCAAACACATACAGTCTGTAAACTTTGCCTGACGTTTTTTGCTATGCCAATATTTGTTTTGTATTTTATTAAATATCTTATGCATAGCTGGGGATGTGGTGGAATCATCTTTATTAAGAAATAGGAATTTTTCGATAAGTTTGGCGGCATCAAGTGCTTGTTGAATAGTTGGTGATGATTCAAAATCGTCCTCTTTACGTCTGAATATTTGCTGACATCTAAATATGAACATATTTCTTCGTAATAGAGAATGGCTGTTGCGCTATATAGAGGGTATTATTGTATAGGTTTTAAGGTAAACCAACCAAATTGTAAAAATTTCTACGTTATAGGGAGTTTTTCGTTATAACGAAGGACGTTATAAAGACGTTATACTGTAGTACCATTCCCGGCTAATGGAGTTGGAATGGTAAAAGCATTTGGTCGATTCTCGTAGTGAAAGGCAGTGTTGCAAATATACAGTTGTACGTTAGTGATGTGTATTCACACTATTGCGTTTCTTTCGTTCAATGTTTCGTGCCCAGAAAATTTTGATTTTATTTGTATTGTAAATTCTTGTTATCTTAAAAATTGTTACAATGTAAATTGCAAGTTTTACATTTTTGAACAAAAATCAAAAGTTAACGTTAAAGATTGATTTATTAAACAATTGTCAAATTAATGACCAAGATAAAGACTTAAAAGTTTAAAATTGTAAACTGGTGGTATCAATGATATGTTGATTTTTTCAATAAATAAAATAAAATATGTAAAAATTAATACATTAACTTTTCGGTCCGGATTTGGATCTTCTTCAGAACTGATCTAAAAAATATAAAAATTAATTGATAATTAGTTTCTAATTTGTTTTTGAAAAAATTAAAAACTTGAAGCGAATTTTTTCAAAAATCAATATGAAACTAATTAATTATTAATTAATTTTTATATTTTTTAGATCAGTTCTGAAGAAGGTCCAAATCCGGACGGTAACAAAAAAATATAGTTTAAAAATCCGTAAAATACAACATCCCAAAAATCTTCACGGATCACCCAAAAATCTCCGCGGACCACCAGTTGAGAAACTATGTCTTAGAGTATATAACATACATCTACAATAAAAACTATACTATAAAAATAAAATGTTAGTAATAAGTTTGTTGAAATGCATTAAAAGTACACTAAAAATTTAGGTACATATAATTATAAATTATACATTACGTAATACATAATACACTATGATAGCTCATTAGTCATAACGCACTCTTTTATAATTACCTACCTTATTATTATTAAAGATTTTTTTCTTTAATACATTTCAATAAAAGCTTATCTTTAGGAAGTTTTCGTACTAAAAATTACAAATTTTTAACTGAAAAAGAATATTTTAAACCATATTTTCGCTATTAACGTTGCCAACATTGCAGTTTAACGTAAAATTTACAATTCCTGAGCCGAGTGCAGGAGTATGTTTATGTTTTTGGATGCGCCTGTAGGATTTTACGAGCAAACGGGAGACGCACCAGAAATGGGAACTCACGAACGTGTGTTTGTGGTACTGCTTATAGAATTTAATTGCATCCCTCAGCTATATTACTGTAGAAGAATGAACGAATGATAGAACGCTCATACGTGATTTTTTTTCTATTAAAAACAATTTATCAACGTAGTTCTGTAAAATAATTAAGCAAAAGAGTGAAATTAAATTAGAGTTCTCAGCTCGGAGAGTCTAAAATAAATAGCAAATAAACGACAAAGTTTTTTGTTTGGAAAACAAGATTTTATTAATTAATAAAAAAGAACTAAAAAGTTAAAAACAATTTTATTTTGATTAGAAATAATCTGTTTTATACTTACTTATCACAGTCTCAATTTTCAAATAAAAGCGTGTTACACCTTCTTTTTTTCTCTCTTGCTATTAAAATGTAACACGCTTTTATTTGACAATTAGGACTGTGATAAATACGTACAAAACGGGTTATTTATAATCGAAATAAAATTATTTTTAACTTTTTAGTTCTTTTTTGTTACCTAATAAAAACTTGTTTAAGCCCTGGATAATTACTGGACAGAAAAAGGCCATTTTGTTAAAAAAAATATCTTCGTTTAAAATTTGAGGTTAATTCCTGAAATATTTTTAGAAAGAGAGAGAGAAAGAGAACAAAGGAGAAAGAGAAGGAGGACACAGCTGTCAACCATGCTAATATAAATACAGTGTAAAGTAAACATTTATAATATAGATTAAAGTTCGTTACACAAATTCATTTCTACGAATTAGTTGGGTAAAGTAAGTATTAGTAAATAATAATGTTACACATTGGCGATTTTTTGTAAGGCTCATATTTTTTTATAACAAAATATCACAGTCGAAATATATACAAAAACATACACTTTTATTTTACTCAAAACAATAATAAAAACACAACATTTTTTATACAATTTTGATGGTTTATCTTACACTGATTTCTCCAAAAGCACATAACTCTTATAATCATTTATCATCTTTTGAGAGATAGACAACCGTACAATTTTTAAAATATTGAGAGATAGACAACCGTACAATTTTTAAAATATTTAAATAAACCTAGCAATTATACTTTTCTAAATAAGCTTTAAAGTAAATTACTCAAACGTGTATAAAACGCATCCTATTCAATTATTTCTCAATGAAAGTGAACCGTTTTTTTTATAACTAGTTCAATTCAAACATTTTTGTCCGTTTCTTTTCGAAAGCTACAGAGTAAATGTCTTTTGTATAAAATATGAATTTGGAGAGTGAAAAATGTTATGTAATAAAGTAGATGTTCAGAAAAGCCCCGTTGCGTCAGATGTATGATGTAGAACAGTCATATGTTCATTTTACTTGAAGCATAAAATAAGCAAGGACTGTACTAGGCAGTATTCTATACAAGTTACTGGAAAAGAGGATTGGAATTCATCAAAATGGGACTAGATTAATAATATTTTTAAATGACCCGCGTGTTTATTTCTATAAACTGATCGCAAACAAAATAAATTTTGCAAAATTATATCTATCGCACCCGGTTGAAACCGGGAAGGACCGCTAGGAAAAACATAAGACTGTGTCGCAATCTTCAGTGATCACATATTGCGAAAATTTAACCAGTAAACGGAAAAACCACAACTCACTCTAAAAGTCAAACTATTTAACAAAAAATGTCAATAAACAACGCAATATAAATCGTAGGGGAGAACGGGGCCAATTGTAACACCGGTCAATTGTAACAGTGACTATTTTAGTGATATCTACCAACAAATAGAGAAAATGATTCTACTGCATTGATGTACATTAAGACACCAGCGACTGAACTCATTTTGTTGGTAGATGTCGCTAAAATAGTCACTGTTACAATTGACCCGTATTACAATTGACCCCGTCCTCCCCTAGGCTTCAATATTGTTCAACGTATCACATTAACTTCGGTCTATTTTGCGCAAACTTTTCATGAAAATCTTACAGTCCATCTTAATTCTTTCTTTAGACGTTTTTTTCATTACACCTACGATGCATTCTATTCTACGAAAATCGGCTTTCTTACGGGATTAAGATTTATCCGAGACAAGTTTTTGTATTTGGAAGTATACCCTGTACAGAATAATGTTCACTGCACATGATAGCGGACTACACAGACGCGATGTCAGGGCAAAGGAATCTGGATTCCATTATTACATACACTGGCTTCCTTCTGTGCCGCTGAACCAACTCATTTTTATTTCCAATTTTCCGAGTCCTTGGAAATAAGTGGCTCTCAGCACGACTCAACAACCACCGGTAGCTTATGTCATAGTCCAGTGACGTGCCTGAAATTAATACATTCGCTCCCAGGTGAAAATATAAAAAAATTACTAATTTTTTCTATGATTAATAACAACCGGAAAATGGATGGCAAATGATGAAATTTCCACCTTGTTTCCGTCGTGTTTCATTCTTTTATTCATACTCATCAAGGGTAACTGATATTCCAGATTCGATTCCGTCTTCATTTTTAACTTCCCGCTTTAAAAAAAAAAAGATCTCGACGTTTTGAGGTCCTAGGAAGCTATTGAAACTATTTTGGCGATGATGTCCGTAGGGCTGTATGTATGTGTGTGTATGTGTGTATGTATGTATGTAAACCTTTTATATCTTTTGAACGGAGTGTCCGACTGAAACGCGGTTTGCGGCATCTGACGTGATCTTGGTGAACTTAGACTTCCTGAAAATTTGAAACGATTCGGCCCAAAAAATTTTGAGAAATCTTAAAAAACCCAGTTTCAAAAATTTTTAAAAATTTGTTTTTGTAAAAAATTTTCTAAACTACTAAACCGATTAATTCCAAAAACTAATCAGCTTTTCTCCTTAACAAACTGCGTCGATTTCCGCAAACCGCATCAAAATCGGTTCATTTGTTCACGAGATACCGTGAACGAAAAAATCGTAAAAAAGTGTTTTTTTAAAATGACTCTTAAAATTGTTATCAGATTGATTTTTCTGTAATAAATTACTTTCTTAGGCTAAAAAAACTGCGTCGATCGCCGCAAACCATATCAAAATTGGTTCATTTGTTCGTGAGATAACGTGAACGAAAAATTAGGAAAAAAGTAATTTTTTAAAATTACTCGTAAAATTCTTATCAAATCGATTTTTTTGTAATAATTTACTTTCTTAGGTTAAAAAAACTGCGTCGATTGCAGCAAACCGCATCAAAATCGGCTCATTTGTTCATGAGATATCGTGAACGAAAATTTCGTAACAAAGTGTTTTTTTTTTTGAGATCGAAGAGCTAAAAAATAAACTTCTTGCTATATTTTATATATTTTTGAGCGTTTTGAACTCGAAAATAGCGGGAAGTTACAGGGATGGCCTGCAGGGTCAAACTTCTTTTCAAATTTTTTTCATTGTAAAACGTTTTCAGTCAGTAAAGATTGACTCTATTCAATAAATAGAGTAACTGTGATCCATTGAAGTTAATGATGAGTATTTGGAAAGAATTCCGTGGCATAAGGATCGAAAATGAAGCAATACTGAGACTTTTTTAAACTTGCATTTAATACTAACGTCTCGATACTCTGAAGATGATACAAAACGTATCGAAACGTTAGTATTAAATGCAAGTTTAAAACAGTCTCAGTATTGCTTCATTTTCGATCCTTATGTCACGGAATTCTTTCCAAATACTCATCGTTTTCAGTCAGCTTGCAGTTTAACCACTTTTTGACATCCCTCCCCCTACGTAATAAAAAATAAGACTTGGATGAACCTCCTCTTACGTAAGATCAGTATCTACCAACTTGACTACACTCATTGAACTCAATATTTTGACTTGCTGGCTTGTCACCTAGACCCCTGCATTTTGGATAATTTCTGTAACACCTGAAGACGAGTTGCACTGTCAACTACTAGGATCTAAGACACAACATTCAATATTATAAGAAAGGATGTCGTCTCATGTCGACATTGCGCTTATCCAAGACTCGATAGCTTCGAGCCGTATTTTGCCGTTGCCATGTACAACTCTCCTTTCTTTTTCATAGTGTTCCGACAACTTCGATGTTGAATTGTAATTTGTATTGACTGTGTTGATATCAACAAGTGATTTAGAGTGGTTTTCCCTAAACGTCGTAATTGCAACGAAAGTATATTGCCTTATTTTGCTACAAATCTATACTTCAATAAATAAAATTATCAACCAATTTTTCAGACAAATATATTAACAGAAAAATATAAATAATACAATAACGTTTCGATCCGGATTTGGATCTTCTTCAGACTGATCTAAAAATATAAAAAGTAATTAATAATTAGTTTCTATTTATTTAAGAAACCATCTTCATATTTATCTGGAATTAATAAGAAAAAATTCGCAGGTTTGTGGACAATAATTATATTTATAATTGTACGACGTTTCGTTTCATAATTATTGTTTTAAATAATTTTCAATTTGTACTTGAAAAAGTCTAAATTTATAGACGAAACGTCGTACAATTATAAATATAACTATTGTCCACAAACCTGCGAATTTTTTCTTATTAACTACTAGCGGCCCTGTACGTGCTTCGCTACGTATAAAGTGAAATAATAAAACAATTTAATTGGAACATCTATCTATCTATCTATCTATTTTATTAATTGCTAGCTATTTTAAAATATACATGGGCGTATATGTGTGTATGTCGAAAAAAAATAGCGTCTAGTATTCGTGGATAACTGGTCTTTAAAACACTTGCTCTATTTCTAGCACTCCGGCTGCGCCGTCGTGCCGAGCAGTTTTAAACGATATTCAGTTTTTTTACATCCTCGATCTAGATATATGGCTGTTAAGTTCGTTGCGCCATCTATTGAATATTCACTCAATCCAGTCAACAGGTTCGCCATCTTATATGGTTGTATTATGACTGTCAAGGAATAGACAAATAATTTGCAATAAAATAATATTGCGACTATAAATTGAAATGTAAGCTATCCTATCTTTCAAGTTGGGTCGAATTGCACACGGTGTGCAAATCAAATTTAAAATCGGTTCAGTAGTTTAGGAGTTCATCGCGGACAAACATGTGACACGTAATTTTTATATATTAAGATTATCGATGGACACGATATCTAATATATATTTATCTGGAATTATTGAGGGAAACCATGGAAAACCGCAACAAGATGGTCGGTACAGGAATTACCGTTCCTCAGCGAGAGGCAGTAGGAAAAAGTCCTAGTAACATCTGCCCCCGCCGGGATTCGAACCCGGTACCTCCCGAATGCGAGTCTAGTGCTCTCACCGCTACGCCACCCCGCTCATTCCCAGTAATATTTATATGTGATGGGATCCAGGTTAGTACTACATTAGAGATGAATTTATTCCAGCTCTAGTCATAACATTATAAGTAACTAAATTCTATTTCGGTAGCTAGTACTTTTGTTGTTCAGCATACACACAATTACAATTCGACATCAAATTGACAACAATAACACACGTGCAGAGTATTCTCAGTTCCTCATACAAGCACTGGATCATTGAAAATGGCCGCAGGGCACACCTATACAAGTCTCTGATTAAAATTAAATTGAAATACAACTACACAAGCTCTTACAAAGACGTTTACAGTACCGTAAAGGAATAGACTTGAAATAAAACAAAAGATATGTGACGAAAGCAATTCTTTTGTTTTTAAGCTAAACAAAACAACTGAATATCGTGTACCGTATACAATGAATGTGCAGCCGTTCGCGTTGATGTGAAAATAAAATATCAGGATATATTATATTACTAACCATGATTACTATAACTTACTAATGGCCATATTCATCAAACACTATGTTAAAGATAGAATTTATTAATCTTCGAACAAATTTATTCGTTAGATTAAAATTTATTTCCAATTCACCAAGCATATTATCACGTAAAATAGTTAGTTGATGAATAAAACAACTAATTTCATAAAATAATAATGTTTTATCCTAACCGAATTGCACACAAAACTTCCACCAACATTAAGAGTATTCGTTCCAGCAAACACTCCCTGCACCCTTCATCTCAAATCTTTTCCCCTCGCCTAAAAACGGTTCGCGCTCTCCCGACGCTATTTTTAAAGCTAGAGGGTTCTAGTAAACGCCAAATGAAAGATAAAGAATCAGACTACAGATCCTTCAGGCGAATTTTTTGAAAAAAAATCCTGAAAAAACTTACAACCTTTTGAAAAAAATAATAAGTTACGTAATATTTCACACGTAGGCGAAACTGTTTTTCAAAAAATTCGCCTGAAGGATCTGTAGTCTGATTCTTTGTCTTTCATTTGGCGTTTACCAGAACCCTCTAGCTTTAAAAATAGCGTCGAGAGAGCGCGAACCGTTTTTAGGCGAGGGGAAAAGATTTGAGATGAAGGGTGCAGGGGGTGTTTGCAGGGACGAATACTCTTAATGCTTTACAACTATACACTTCACGAAAGGTTAATAAACATAATTCACAAGAACAAACTGTAGATATAATACTCCACGCTTATAGGTTAGGTATTATGATCTATGTGGCGGTCATTATTATTTTATCAGCGAACAAAAATTAATACCTTAGCAGTAAGATAGAAATAAAGCACATACCGCTAGTTTAGCGGTATGTGCAATAGAATAGATTTATACCTGTAGTAAACATAATTAAGCTTGTTGAATTTAAATATCGTTATTTATTCGGAGGAAAAGAACAAATGAACCGAATAAATAACTACTTAAGTTCGGTGAATATAAAAAGATATGCGCACGCGCAGGTTGTACTCTACTGTTTTGTCTCTGGGTGACGTCAGCATCCAGAGACAAAAGACGACCGTTGGAATATACAATCCATACAATTTATTAAGCCGCAGAAGCTAGAAACTTAAAATTTGTGCAATAGGTTTCTTTCATCTTGTTTTTATAAATTCCCTTCTCACTCCCTGATTTACGAAAAAAAAGTCCGGAAACGTAGTTGCTTATTTTTAATGAAGAGTTCATGCTTTGAATTCTTGAGATATGAACGTTTGTCAAAAAAATCCCACAGCTTTTTTTGACCACCTTAGGGTTGGATTTCGAAAAATCCCTTTTCATTGAGAGCCCAGGTCATAGACCTAGGCTCTCAATGAGTAAAAATCCACTGATAAATTCTGATTTAATCACAGCTGCAATATGCAATCTTAGTTTTGGAAAGGTTTAATTTAAATCTGATTGAACTTTCGTATTTAACCCTGTCTGTAAATATTTCATATGTTAACTAATCAAAGGCGCGCATTGGTGCAAGTGGCTTAATAGCTTTTGAATTATTCTGATTGAAATTTCACATTCAATACAAATACATATTGCTTTCCGACAATACTGGATAACTTCCTATTCCGCAGTACAACTAGAAGATCAATGGCAATGGCTCCGGGACATACCTCTACTAGTCTTTTTTTTTGTGAGCACTGTTTCCGAGTTTAATGAGGTTGAAATAAAGTCACTTTCTGTATTCCCATATTCTCTTTCTCCGTCATCCACGTACAATTCCAATACCTAATCTATTTCCGATCTCTCTCTTACTCTCTCCGGACAAAATATGGACGTGCACCTGTTTGAAAATAACGATCGAATTGAGGTTATAACTTGCTATACGAACAAAAAAATCTGTTCTTGATTTAAATTATTACCGCTGTTCAAGTTCAGCTATTGCAAATTAATGAACTCTAAAATTAGTGAATGATAAATGTAACATTTTCGCTCTGTAAATAAATGAAGATGTTTTTTATCATATTTTACACGGATTTTATGTGAATATAACACGGAGCAAAACGTGTCCGTTGTCTGACTCTGAGCAGATTGACGCCTTGTTGGTTTGTGGGCGTTTGTTCATGTCACCCACGTGACAAGATACTGTTTCCTGATTGGTTCTTGCTCAGAGCAAGCAGAAGATCTAGCAAGAAAAGTGGCCCCTGTTCTAATTTTAAAATCTATATTGTGAGCTAGCAGGCGAGCCCGCAGTGACGTCATTTCCAGCCTCGGCCCCAGCCAGCCGGCCAGCAGACGTCCATGCAGTGTTTTGAAAAGTGCGTAAAACATGACAAAACTATCAAATCATCAAACCCGGTTATGATCACGTTTTCTGTTCGCCATTACTGTTCCCGACTTTGTGACCGACGCCGACGTCTAAAATGTTCATTGAAGCGACGCAGTGAAGTTTGGCAGGTATTACATTTCACTCAACGGCAAGTATGAGGTAGGTACAAGTATATAAGCACAAGTTGCATTATAATATGTACAGTATCGCGACAAGGCTGATCTGTGGAGCTTGTTATATCCGAACAAGCCACCTTCGGTGTTGGCAATGCGAAGGCTGATTTCCCCCGGGGGTGCCCGATGTTGCAACGCTCCAAGTTAGTTCGTCATAACGCCGTAGAAAAACACGCCGACAGAAGAAATGTCTTCTGATGATAGTATTATAATACATTTTTTTGTCGAAAACGGTTGTTTATGTCAGAAATGTTAGAGAGTCAGGAAACATTTCGTTCCAAGAATATATCCAGCTGTGTTTTTAAATAATTTTAGTCCAATGATATGTAGACGGAGAGCTGGCTACGGAGAAAATAGGTGACTCGGTGCAGAGCTGAAAATTTGCAGAATAATAGGAGATAGTACAAGTAAGTAGGGAAAAAATTGCCAGAAGGCTAGGCGGAAGATAAAGAGTCGCCAGAAGGCGCTAATGTTGCGAAAAATCAGTGCACTTCTGGCAATTTCTATACTTATTCTGTAATTCAAAACTAGATTATATATTATATATATTATACATTATATAGTTATAAGGGCATACTGAAAATTCAAACATGATATAATAATTACATTCGACAAATATTCAAAATTATTAATGACATTTTGATAAAAATAAAATTAATCGTCATATATTTTCATTAATAAAATTACGTTGTCATAACAACGTAATTTTATTAATTTATTTAATTTTATTTCTATCAAAATGTCATTAATTATTTTGAATATTTGTCGAATGTAATTATTATATCATGTTTGAATTTTCAGTATTCCCTTATAATGTATAGTATATATAATATATAATCTAGTTTTGAATTACAGAATAAGTATAGAAATTGCCAGAAGTGCACTGATTTTCGCAACATTAGCGCCTTCTGGCGGCTCTTTATCTTCCGCCTAGCCTTCTGGCAATTTTTTCCTTACTTACTTGTACTATCTCCTATTATTCTGCAAATTTTCAGCTCTGCACCGAGTCACCCATTTTCTCCGTAGCCAGCTCTTAGCCAATGGTGATTCATCATTACATCATAAAAAAACATCCGACGAAAAGAGTTCAGTATTTTTAAACTTACATCTTTACTAATATATAAAGCTGAAGAGTTTGTTTGTTTGTTTGTTTGGTTGAACGCGCTAATCTCAGGAACTGCTGGTTCGAATAGAATTTTTTTTGTTGAATAGCCCATTTATCGAGGAAGGCTATAGTCTATATAATATCACGTTACGACCATTAGGAGCGGAGCATCAATGACAAATATTGCAAAATATAACTCAAAAATTGTCCGTCCGACAAAAACTTTTGAACGGTAACTCCGATTATCATGAAATTTAGACACAACATTCATCTCGGTAAACTAAGATGAATGTGCGTCCCTCCCTAGTTCTTTTGCACCCGGGTGAAACCGGGCGGGACCGCTATTATCTATATACGTAAAAATGAGAAATGGTTTCCGGGTTGGTATCTCCCAGTAAACAAAACTGATTTGAAAATTGCTTTTATTTTTTGGTTGTGAATATTCTGCAGTGACATGATTTCCTTCTGGCATTGCTTTTCTTTAGTTTATTTTTTATGAGATATGATATTTGTTCAGGCATACGTATCTGAAACTCATGCTGCTTTGCAGATGCAATACTAACATAAATATATTTTAAAGTTCTCTGTAATGATTTTAAAAGTACTACAAAATTTCTACTTCATTTAAAAATATATAGGTATCTAAGTTAATTTTTATTTGGATGCGACTCAAAATATTTATGTCGAATAGTGATGTGTCCACACGACTCTTTATTGGGAGCTAGCTCCGTGCGCTCCGCTCACTAAAAAGGGTCGCTCAGAGTCGTTCAAAGAAGCGACACTAGACAGTACGCACTACACAAGAGTGCAGACTGCAGAGGTGTGAACTGTCATCATGCATGCTCAGGAGTCACGTAGCATTGCACAGCACAATACACACGCTCAGCTCTGAGCTCATTTTCATATGATTCTGATCTTATATTATTCGCATTTCGGATGAACTATATAAAGTATAATTATACTATATAAAGTATAATAAAAGCTGAACAATAATAATGTTTATTGTTACAATATTATATCTTTGTAAACAACGTCAATGTGAATGGTTTAAGTCACTGTAAACAGTGTGTCATTCAACATTAAACGACTCAGCAAAGATAACTCCGTACAGCTTATCCAATACGAACGTTTCTGGCTTAGAACTTAATTCCTGGCGCATCTAGTCGTTACAATCTCAGTTTTGCTTTAAGGAAAATCAAATATGAATTAAAACTAATGTCAAGTGATTCAATAAAAAAGTCTACTGCCAAGAAAATTATAGTTTTGGCAACACTGATCGTGACAGCACTACTTAAGTTAGCAGATCTGTCAGTGTATATATTGTTATCGCTAGTACGGAAAGCTGCAGGACCCGGCCTTTGTTATCAGCGAGCCAACAGGCCACATTAAAGCAGAACTAAATGATGAGCAGCATATAAGGCAATACCAACAAAATAGACAGTGTATATACTGTTACACGCTCCTCGTTGCGACCACAAAGCATTTCGTGAGACAACAATCGGCTCGTCATTCTAACAATGACAAACAGATTGTTGTTGGGCAACAACAATCTACTTGCTGTTCAAACAATATGCGTAGGTAAAAAGGGCGTTGTTGCCAAGTTCCAGACAACAATGAATGCAAGAAAAGAAAGAACGATCCAGCGCATATATACAAACCACGGAATAGCTCAGTAGAGGGGTAGTCATACAGTGTGTTTTATCAAGTTAACAATCGACAAACATTGCGTGAAATAAATAGTTTAACATAAATAATCTCTTGTATATAGTTAATAAATAAGTTTGCTAAATAAATTTTGGTGTGTTCCTGTGGTGTAAATATTTCGTGTGACTTTGTATTCTTCATTACTTATTATTTTATTTTATCAGTTAGTATTGTTGTTTTGTTTCTGTTACGATATAAAGAAGTACTTTTCGTTTGTTTGTTTATTTGTTTTGTTAACGTTTTACTATTGTAAATACATATTTTCTACCACGAACATGAACAGTTTTGTTACAATATTATAGCTGTTATCAAACTTGACGAAACTACTTACACGTACCTACTTTTCTCTATCTACAAATTTCGTAGAATCTTTAAAACTAAATTTACAGTTTTATGCCTGCGAAAGTACGTGCTTTGCCGGCATAAAACTGTTAAGTTTGAACTAAAATTATCCTTGTTTTTGTAGGTGCAAGAATTTCAGGCAAAACCGTTATCTTTCTTGATTCAGTATAAAAAGTAACGGAGTTACAATTCGCCATGGGAACTGATGCTAGTGCTCCCTAGTGGCAGAAAATAAAAGCTGTACTATATGCTTTAAAAGTAAACGTCAGATAATTTATTTAGGTATAATGGAAAATAAATTCGAAATAAATAAATAAATAAATTCTAAAAGACATCTAATAGAAGGAGAACAGATGTTTAAAGCGAATCACATTATAAGTCAGGAAGTAAGTACATTTTTGGAACTGATTTTTCTTCATTGGTTAGTTCTTTTCTTTTTTGTTTATATACCTACATCAATTTATTTTTTCTTATTTTTTCATTTTTTCTATTAAATAAAAAAGTTTTTTTCCATATTCCATAATGATGAAAATTTGTTAACTGTCATTATGAAATCCTTTTTAACCTAAGTAAATCCTAAATTTCTATTTTTTTTTTATTTATTTGTAGCAATGATATAAATGCATTAGAAATCGTAACATGCACAGATCTCAGACAAGAATAAATTCCATTTCTTTAGTTCACTCATTACAATAGACTAACTGTCAGATGAAATATATAAATGTGACTAAAGCATATACAGCTTTAATTTTTTGCCACCAGAGAGCACTAGAATCAGTTCCCATGGCGAATTTTCATCGCAAATACGATTTTTGCCCATTTTGAATAAAATTTTCTTTTTCACGAAATTCATTGAAAAATAACGTTATCTGGCTTTGTCATATTATTAGGGTGAATTTTGTTATCATTTTCGGGAACAGAATAGAGTAGATCGTCTGTTAGTCAGTAACGAATAGCGTCCGCCAAATAACAGACCAGCCATAAAATTTATCGTCCAACGATAGTACAGTATCGTAACGGCAACGGTTGTGGCACTGTGGTAACGATAACCGCTCTTATGAAATATATTTGGGGTAAATGAGCCCATTGCTGACAGATCACTTTGTTTAAATCACGCTGTTACCTTACGAAAATGTTTAAATGCTATTTTTTGTAATCTTTATTGCAATTGATTAAACTCTAAATAGTTTTTTTCTCTTTAGATATTTTTGCTAAATAATAAATATTAATTAAACAAAAATGCAATAAATACGCGGGAAATATAAAATATCGAAATGCAGTATTATTGATTCGACCGTAATGTGATGTCAAAAACACGTAAACATATGGTTTCCATAGAATTATTGCCTCTTTTTCGATACAAATTTATTTAAACAAAATTGTTGACATATTATATGACGTCACAGATCCCCCGTGCAAAAATGGCGCGTTTAAATAATCCAAATAGCTTGCCCAAAAAGAATATTTATTTTTTAATTCAATAAGAATGTTTTATGTTGATGCATTACAGTCCCAATCAAAAGTAAGTCGAATTCTAAATGAGAACTTTTCCATAATAAATTTTTACAAAAGGTTATAAGTCGATGATACCAATAAATTATTGTTATAAAGGAATAAATAAATATTTTTTTTAATATTAAATAACTATTTCAGTATTTTACTTGAAATAACTTTTGAATTTTTTGTACAAAGTTAGATTAGAAAAAATAAATTTATATAAATATCTGTATTTTACATATTTTTTGCAGTAAAGTAGTTACAAAAAGAAATTAGAAGTAATAAAAATTAAAATGAAATCATTAAAAAGTTGAAAATTCAGTTAAAATTGTTAAAATTATCAAGCTAAAGTCCATAATCGAAAAGTGGTAAGGTTTAATAATTTTTTTTTATTGATTAAAAGTCTCCTAATTAAATTGGAAAAATTATTAAAATATGCGTAAGACATCGATGCTTTACATAGTTTTCGGAACTGCTGACATTATTTGGTTATTTGCACAAAATTAAAATGTACCGTTTGCATGCTAGAATAACATATTTTCCACATGTAAAAGTTTTTTTTTAATTTTTAACTTTATAATTCTCCTAATAATTTTGGATTTTTTACAGAAAATTTTGCCATAAAAAATCTATTAAAAAAACTTTATTTCAGATTTTTTTCATTATCTTCGTAAAACGGCTCAACCTACTTAATGAATGATTTCATGTATTTGATAACTTTTAATATGAAAATAATTCATTTTAAATATTTTCAAAAAATTGTGCATATACCGTATTGTTGTTGACCTCAACATTAAGTTCTCCATATTAAATTTTTAACATCCTCAGAAGCTGAGTTAATAATACCTCATCAAAAACAAATCTGAAAAAAGGACCAAAAAACAAGTGTAACATTAGTAAAGCTTATTTATGATCCTTAACCAAACCTTCCTTCATCGTGACATTTAACAAAATGTCCAGAACATGATTTGGAGCAACTTCATCCTGTTAATTTTGATGTTACAGTCGACAACTTCATTCTATTAATTTTGATTTTACAGTGGGCGTATAACTTCAAAATTATATTAAAAGCAAAGAGGTTCGGGATTAGCACTTTTAAGCGGCGCGGTGTCGGTAACTGTACCACTTGCCTTATTACACATTACGTCACAGAGCTTTTGCCCCGGTTGAATATTGGCAGTTATTCTGTGACGTGGCGGCTCGTTATCTCGCTAAATAATAACGTCATGTAGGTATTATATAATTCTGTATACGTAACTGTCTGTTGCTGTGTTGAAGTTTTCACGTTCGACGTTAATGAATAAAGTTACGAGACGTGTTTTATGTCCTAAATTACTGAAAAAAATAAAGGAAGATTGTCGAAGTGAATACTTCTTTAAAAACGGGGATAAATTCGTTTCGTTGTGTAACTTTTGTCACGAAGTTGTACTATTTACGTAAGTCGACAAAAAAACGGTGGCAGTCTGCAAACTCGAGCGAAGCCGGGCCGGACCACTAGTAGTAATATAATAACACGGGGTTAACTGTTTTTATCTTAATATTAAACGCAGGTATTGAGAAATAGAGTCCATAATTTGCACAATGAAGATGACAGGATTCTTAAGGAAGCGGGCATAAAATAAAGAAGTGAAAAAACCTTGTTGTGACCTTCTCAAATACGAAAACAATAATAATATTAATTTTTAAAACCCACAGATGTTAATATGTTTTCAGATGCCAGTACAGACAAATCTCCTCACCTGCTTTTAATACAGTCTTTGTCATTAATAATTTATAGATATTAACGGAAAAAAATGACGGAAAGTCATTATAGTAAATGTGAAAGTTTTTTTAATTTTTGAAGTAAAACTTCTTTACGCACGCTTGACTTGGGGAGCAAGCTGGTGAATGCGTGACGAGAGCGTTACGAGAAGTGTGATCGGAAGCGTTACGAAAAATGTGATCGGGCGAGGCAGTTATTTTATATCTAAGACACAGTGCAGGCCTATTGTCTGTATCACACTGTAGGAGCAAGAGAGAGCAGTACGCGCGCACAGTTTCTTTCTCTCTTCCTCTCATAGCCAGTGCATGAAATATATATTATATATATATATATATATATCAGTCAGTTTGCTAGCGTTACGCGAACGGTGATTTCTTACATGTATATATTACACATATACCTATAAACATACATACATACATATAGATGGAGCTAAAGAAGTTTTACTTCAGTCGTGTGGTGTAAAGCACACTCGTTTTTTTTTTATTTTACGTTCACGTCCGTAAAAACCCTTTCATCTTGATAATTAAAAGCAAAAACACTATTTTTAGAGAAAAAAACTAAAAATTTAAAAGAACGTTAATCTCTTTGTATAAAATAAAACATAGATACATTTCTGTCATAAAAAGTATATTACGCTTTTAAAAACCTATAAATAAGAAAGTTCAACTGTAGACAGTAAACTCCTGATAAAATATCTGTACAAATGCCATTTCTCAACATTTTTACGACCGTGACACAAAAAAATCTAAGCGTTTCTTGTGCAGTACAGTAAATTAGAAAATAAAAATAAACTAAAAGCTTACAATGCGACATCAGTTAAATTATTATATCAATTATTGTGGTACTCCAGTAAGTTAGAGGCCAGTGCAAGTTATTGTAAGTAAGTGATAAGATTGCAAGTATAATAGAAGTATACAGGGTGTAAGATAGTATTTGGTACATTAAAGAACATGAGAGGTACAGGGGAGCTAGTATATATTATTAATTTACTACATAATAGATTAGGAAAAAAGCAACTGGAGACACGTTCTCTCACCACCAGCACCTCGACTTCCACCGCATGTTCGTTTTTAAAAAGTGTTATTTAAATAAATGAATTGTACAATTGGAAAATTCGTTTACAGAAAAGTGAAAGTTAAAAGAAAATGTGCGGTGATAATTTAGATCTTTTATTCAAAATGGGACGCTTCAGGTTTACGTCGGTATGGGTCGGTATTCAATAATCTGTCTTTTATTAATTATTGCAATTTATGTCTAGGGATACACCTACATTTAAAAAAATTAAAACAAAGGTTTATTCTCACTTGAAATTGATTTCTTTCCATTTTACGGTTAATATGTTAATAGGATTACCGCACAGCTGTCGCTTATTTTTAAAATAAATTTTAATTAACAGACATTTAAATATTTATAAATTGAAATATTAAAAAATCAGGAATATTGTGAATATTGTTGAGTACTATATTTTGATTTAAGGATGTATATAACATTTTTGAATTCAAAGACTTTTGCCTAAATTTAAAATATGTTATAGAATTAGACCTCCTGCATCGATTAAAACCAAAAAATAGATACCTTACCGACCTTTTTTATGAAAAAATTCATTTTAAAATCACCATTCACTCAATGTTATTTCTACCGGAAATGCTAAAAATTTTGAGAAGATTAAAACATTTATCATTTTATTTCAAAGATTTATGATTCAAAAACTTATTATCAGTTTCTTTGTACAATTTGCGATTTTTCAAGCCCAAAAAAACGTGGGGTTACCGGAAATTCCACGGAAATATTTTATTTTGAAAGTGATGAAATCAATTCTCCGAATCTTAATCTTAATTAATGGCGGATGTAATGAGACAATGAGGCAACGTCGCGTTCCTGCATGTCGATAATAAAAATCGCATTTATGAAATGTCATATCACGTGAACCAATTGTCAATTATTCTGGACCTGTCATTTTTGAGACCTATGTGCATTTAGAACACAAAATGCGTTTATATGTCGGATAAACGCTGTAATGTAACAAAAGTATGTAAAAGATTTGAGATATTTATTTTTGATTGGAAAACTAAAATGTTCGTACAGATTATCTGCAATTAATTTGAAAAAACTTTGCTTTAACAAAAATCTGCCAAAAGTAAACTTTAATTACTGACTTTATGTATCAGTTTATTACTTTGCGTAATGATAATTGATTTCTTAATCACCACTTTGATTGCTTGATAATAATTCATAATAAATAAATACTTTCTTTGAATTTTGATTTGACATTTTTATTTATTATTATTTTTATAGTATCCATAGCTTCAAATTTTTGAGGTCAGAAATTCTATCTCCACGTTATGTTTCAGAGTGTCAGAAGACCACGTGGACAGCCATGTTGCCTGATTGTTTTTGACTAAAGTCACAGTAGTCAAATTAAATGTTAAATATTTGTTCATAATATTTAATTATAGGAAAATTTTTAGAAAATCTACCATAAAAAATGATTAAAATTAACACAAAGTCTTCGCAAATAAAAATTTTTATATATTTATGATTTTGAAAATTTAATTAGATGTACTACACAATTTGACCTTATACACATCCTTAAGTGCATCAATGATTTGGTTGTGATTTTTTTAATAGATGGCTATGATACCTAACCTATTTTACAATAAGTGCATATCCATTTTTTTCATGATTATAATGATGTGACGTTGATTACAATAAAGCATTTTACTTACTACTTGAAGAACTGAAGAATAAGAACTCACCTGTAACAAAAAAAATAACTTTTACTTTTTTGGATATATAGTTTCATATTAATTTATATTCTAACATAATCAAATAGCTTTGCCTGCAGCACATTCACAAAATGGAGATATTTTAGTTTTTATATATATTTTATATATATAATATATATATATTTTATAATACGGAATTGAAAATTTGTTTAAAAATATACTTAAATGTAAGTAGTTCAGAAGAGTGCACGCAAATCGCAATGCCATGATTTGAATATATACCAAAGTAAAATAAACAAAATAATAAACCGTTATGAAAAGTGTACCATTACTATATAAAAAAACAGCGTTATAGCATATATCTTTTTTGTGCATGCGACGGTTTTCCCTGAAAACAGTAGGGGTCTTCATATTTGCGTATCAACGATCCTTCCAAAATTTGGTTTCAATCCGTTTGACCTGAATCGTGCTCACAAACAGACGGACAGAGTATTTCCAAAAATATGTTTTTAGATTCGGTGAACTCAAAACTAAATACTATTGTAAAATTTTGAAAAGTAAATTTTGACCTAAACTGGTACGGGTACCTTTCTATATACTTGTAGGTTGGAATGGCAATATACTTAAATGCATTTAGATTCAAAATTTCACATAGAAATGCCCTTATAAACATCCGTGTTACTTCTGAGACGCTTTGTATAATCATTATAGCTTGCTTAAAACGGGATTATGTGCAATCTACTGTTTTGTCTATATTCTACTTGATTGTAGACAATACACATACTGTATATTATGTACCATAGATATAATATATATTTAATAGATTGCGGATACACTAGCGCCTCCTGTCCCTTTTAGAAGCCATTTTGAATGTGGAAAATGCCGTAAAAGCGCGCGAGATTCAAAAATATTAATTATTCTATAATATGATTTTATTGAGAAAAACAACAAAACTCACAGTAAACAGTTATATTTCGCTCCAAAACCTATTTTTATACTGAAACGTTTCAAAAATTACAAAATTGAGCATAAATATAATGTAAAAGCTTAGAACACTATACATTGTCAATTTGGCATCAATGCTTGTCAACCTTGATACCAAATTGACAATGTAAAATGTTCTAAGCTTTTATATTATATTTATGCTCAGTTTTGCAATTTTTGAAACGTTCCAATATACAAATAGCTTTTGGAGCGAAATATCACTGTTTACTGCGAGTTTTATTGTTTTTCCCATTAACATCATATTATATTTAGAATATTTAATCTTTCTGAATCTCATGCGCTTTTTACGTCGTATTCCACATTCAAAATGGCTTCTAATTGGAACCATTCCGCACAATGCTCAAGGATAGGCATCCGCTATCTATTAATATATATGTATCTATGATAGGTACTCTATTTTTCTTTCTAAATCCTGGCCACCGTATATTACAGCTAGAAGTGGCTGTGCAAGAGGAAGTAATATATTAAGTGTGAAATCACTGCACCAACAGAGAGTTCGTGTCTGACCGACACTTCCAATAACGCCAAGTTGCTACCTCGACTGTGTACCAGTTTATTGCCTGATTCAGAGTACCGGCACTCACGTCGGGTATTCTGAAATACTAAATAGTTTTATGTCCAATCAAAAATTAATTAAAACTTCGAAACACTTAAACTTTAATGCATCTTATGAACTTGGGGATTGAAATTTTTAAGTTTATACATAGTAGGCTCTTTAATCTTTTAACTTTCCAACATCACAAGTGGAGAATTGCACTAATTAAAGTCAAAATTTAGTATTAAAAATTTTACAATATCCTCCGAATTAAAAAAACATATTTTTGGAAAAAAAACTGTTAATCTGTTTGTCTGTGAACACGGTACAGGTCAAACGGATGACCGGATTGAAACCAAATTTTAAGAGCATGTTTGACATGCAAACATGAAGAGTCCTGTCGTTTTTAGAGAAAATCGGCGCATGCGTAGAAGAGATATATGCTATAGCGTTGTTCTTATACGATCTGATATACTTTTCATAACGGTTTATGATTTATCTTATTATTGCGCAATAAAGAAAAGGACCCTGTACAAACCTTATGGGATTTGGTTCTTGATTAAATTGACCGAAAATGGTTTTATTATATAGTTTAAAGGTCACTAAGAAATAGTGTCTATGGGTGCATAGCTATAGCGAGATTTTAGATATAGGGATATCCATTGACTTCACAAACATGTTCTATGTTCGACTTTTGTGCTTTTTTTTAGAAATAGAAAAATAGTTGAAAACTAGGTAATGTTGGAATATTTTACCCTGTATGGAATAATAATGTCATATTCGAATTCAGCGCACTCAAAAACATATTTCTAGGGCTTAAGATTTTTTAAGATTGTGAATTCAATGGATATACCTATATCTAAAATCTTGCTCAACATATGTAGCTAAAAATGTATACACTCATAGGCACCTTTTCTTAGTGACCTTTAAACTATAAAATAAAATCATTTTTGATCAATTTAACCGAGATCCAAATTCCATAAGGTTTGTGCCGGGTCCTTTATGAAATAAATCATAACTTTTCCAATCTTACATAGGCAAGTTCTATGTTTGATCACTAGCCAGAGCTCAACGGACCGGCTATGAAACTTTTTTCGCGATGAAAATCTTAACAGATGATAGCATGACATTTGCTTTATGTTCTGTTCTAATGAAACATCGTGTCTCTAACGTAAAGAACATATTATAAAGAAATTCTCTCCAAATATTGCAACTGTATTTTTGCAGTACCCCTTATAAAATAGCTTCTTTATATAGATGTATTCAGGCTTCTAAAGTTTAACCAAAGCCAAGCTCGTGTCCAGCGGTCTTTAGTTAGGTAGCTTTGTTTATTTTTTAAATGACGTGATAATATGTAGATCATGCAAACGAATAGCAAATATCATATTTAATCGTAATGATTATTATTAGCCATTGTAATAATAATACAGTAAATAAAATCTTTCTCAAATCTCATGATTTATTAGTTTTAAATATCATAATATTAAATACTAGCTGTTAGTCGCGTCACTGCACGGGTTAACAGAAATGTTATTTTCTTTATTATATAGTGTATCAATACTTTTGAAGTTGGAAGGATCTCGTCGCCTAATTGGCTGGAATTTTTTTTTTATTATAGAGAAAAACAAAATTAAAATACAAAAAAAATAACAAAAATAAAAAATTGTGCTTCAATCTGGAATTTTTGTACTATGTATAGATTAGTGACTAGTGTTCGACTGAAGCTTCGGCTTCGGCCACCTTCGGCTTGGGCCAAAATGGACCGAAGTTTTGGCCGCAGCCGAAGGTTTCTAACAAGCGCCGAAATTGAACGAACTGTTACGAATGAGCGAGAGCGCGATGGACGTAGCGACTTCAAGAGATGATTAAAATTACCTTTTTATATTATATAGTCAATGTAAACCTTAAATTTAAAAGTCAATTATATTATTAATTGTAGCTTGTAGCAGTTGTAGCCAATTTAAACTGAATATCTTAAGCCAGAAAACGACCTTCGGTCGGACACTATTAGATACAGATATCTACCTAAAATCATCTACAGTAACACAGTTAAAAAAGAAACTTAAAATTTTGCAAAGGAGAGCAGATTGTCATTTTCTAATTTTAGTTGGATTTTAAAATTCGTAGTCGTTCTAAAATTAGAACAGTTTCTCTGAATGGGAAAATGGTTCGTTATAACTGTAAAGAATAGCATATAAGGAATAAAATTATGAGAAAATACTTGTACCAAACATCCTCACGCATTAAAAGATTAAACTAATTAAATGATACCATCTGACTACATAAATAACGTTGGCTCCCTCCTTCACTGGCACATACTCTGATAAATATATTGTACTCACTCACTTGTACGTTTCTAAATACATTGATTTTACCTTGTTCTTGATCAATATTAAAAACTTGTTAATTTAGCTACCAAAAATTCCAGCCAATTGGGCAACGAGACCATTCCAACTTCAAAAATATTGACACTTGACATAATATAAAATAGAAAATAAAATTTCTGTTAAGGCATGCGGCGAGGCGGGTAACGGCTAGTATGGAATATTATGATATTTGCTATTCGTTTCCATGATTATCAATACAGGCTGATTTTTAAGTTGATTCTTCTGTTTTAACAGCGTGTAAAAATCAAACAGACGAACAAATATTTTATCAAAACTCAAAAATAAGAAAGAAACAGTCGTTCAAAGTTTGATTAGTTTTTTAAATTAATTTAATTAAATAATTTCAAAGCCAGGTTCACACGCGAATCGGAAATGTATCCCAAAATAATTCGCGGAAGGTCTCTATGGCTACTACAAGCATGTACTGAAGCATGGCATCATATTGTGTCCAACAAAACGGGAACAACTTCGAACAATACTTGATAATGACATAACATATTTCCATAGTGACATAATATAACGGCAGGACGGGCTCAAAATTTGATAAAATTTAATAAAACATTGAAAGCCCGTTTCTCTCATATTTTTGTTTTGATAAAAAATTTAGTTTGTGTATTTGATTTCTCTACGCTGTTAAAAAAAAGAATCAACCTAAAAATCATCCTGTATAATATGTTATCACGTTCTGTAAAAAATAATTCAAAAAGAATGCTTATCAACGAATAAACTATCAGATTTGAAAAACAAAAAAACTTTTTTTTTATTTTCAACAAAAATCCCAAACTATAAAGTTTAGAAATATACTAAACTTAGTAAAGATTAAATAATTATTGGTAAATTGCAAAAAGTCATAATTTTGTCAATAATACTTGACTTCGCACGGCTACTGCACCGAAAATATTAAGTTTAGAGAAAAAATATATAAGATATATTTTGTGGAAAAATTTAATTCTATTTTATCTTCATCTAACAAAATTTGCCTATGAAGCACCCGAAGGGAGAAATTTCATAGACATTGCCAATATGGCGGCCTCAACAGTTTTTTTCATTGCAGTCACGGTATCGAACCTTACAAATTTCTCAAGTTAAAAAAATTCCGCACTTATTCCATTTAAACCCCCTATTTTCCACTGATCTACATATAACTACGATTTTTACTAATTATATAATCATTGATTGCAATGAGCAAGCACGCAATGCTAGTGAACCCAAGAGTGATGACAAGCGTGCAGGCAAAACGGTGGGACAATTTCTTCTTTATTTATCTTTACATAAAAACGAGAACGCCAGCACAAATTAAGATATGTGTACTTTAATTCGCTGACAAAGAAAAAAAAATTTGAAACGTGTGTTTATACATATGGTACTTTTTAACATATATATTTAGTAGAAGAGGTAAGTATACATAATATAACATTAAATTATTGTGGGTTATTTCCCTTTCAGAAATAAATGTAGCTAAATATCATTATTATTAATTACAGCAAGAATAATTTGTTATGTTTATTTGAAATGACATATCAACTACTGTTGTACTAAAACTATAGGGGCGTTGCGTGCTCCCTGTTGGGACGACTATGTTTTCTGTGGAATAATCGCGCAACATCAACAATGGAAAACAGGTAGCCAAAAAAAACGAACTTTTTGGTATTGCCTGGAGAAGCCAATGTAGGTAAAGAGAGGTTCTCGGCCTTTCTAGAAAATTCGGCAGGCGGGGATCGAAGCTATAAAATGCAAGCGGGTCGCTGGCATGTGGTCAGTTGTTCGTGAAGCGTTCATGTGTTGATACAGTGCCAGTGCGTTGTGACATAAATCATTAAGTGCAGTTATATAAATCTGGTATTTGGAATTTTATAGTATCGCAACAAACATTTACATTTTAATTAGTCATAATATTCTTTACTTCTAATGGGTTATAATAAAGAAATATTCAAACACCTTCTTCATTGTTAAAAACTTTCATATTTCATCTTAATTTAATTTACTTACGCAGGCGCAATTAAAAAGCTTGAAAAGGAGGCACATTAATAATTTGAAAACTTTATATATTTCTGTTATAATGTTATTTTTTTACGAATAACAGATTTAAAAAAAAAACGAAACAAGTAGATTCCAATTACGCAAACCTCTGTTGACGTAAATTCAAATACAAAACTTATTTGTCGTCTCAACAGGCAAGTAGAGACAGAAGAAGAAGTGAGTTAGTTGGTAGATATTCCGTTGTTAGCGCGACAGACGCTTGGCCTGTCACGGTACGTTATGCAGAATACAACAACAAAACAATATTAGACGGAAATTCAATTCCCGACACAAATCTACTTTGTAATGGGATCCAAATCGAAAACACTGCGTGAGTTTCATTTTCCCGCTCCTTTCTTCAGCTGTTCCGGACTCCGGTTCCGGTTGTATATTATAACACATATCCAATTTAAAGTTTTCTGTCCTTCTGTGATATCACCAGTTTTGGACTTGTATTATATTGTAAGATCGTATAAATCAGGTCAACGCGTCAAAAACAAGAAACTATAGTACTTTTTATCAGACCTGGAGACAGATAACTTTGAACTGTGTACAGTAATTTTGTCTAATATCTTATTATAGCTAATACAGATTAATAACTCGCCTTATTAGTGTATTTGCCACAAGGCACTTACACTATTGGCGTCGGTCGGATGGTGGGACCTAGGGATCGGACCATAGCCTCCTAAACACTTTGGCACTATTTTTGGAAATGTTCATACAGTATGTAAACACGTAAGGTGCACATAGGGAAATTAACATTGGGAAAAAAATGACTGGATCAGAGTGAGCCTTGAAATCTTGTTTTTTTTTTAATTTGACAGATAATATTCTTTTGCAAAATGAATGTGTATACTACCGAAGAAAATATTCAAATGATTACAACATAATCGGACATTTTTTATTAATGGGACATTAAATTCCCAAAAATACTTAAATATGGTGAGAAATCAAATATCTCCGCTTATTCGGGTTGAACCTAAAGACATTGGGTCACTGATTTACCAACGCGCATACGTCATACCTGTCAGACAATTTTTGAATGAAATGTTTCCAAACAGATGGAGTTGTTTTTTTGTTTTATTTTTGTACAAAAAAATTAAAATAATGATTTATAAGAGCTTTTTATTAAAAGCCAAGTAAAATAAAAATAAAATAAAATAGAAATCCTCAAGATTACCACGATAATTCAATAGAAATAACAATTAATGCAGTCATGGCTAACTCTGATCCAAGTATTTTTTCCCAATGTTAATTTCCCTATGTGCACCTTACGCGTTTACATACTGTACATATTTGTTAGCACGATTATACTCTCGACAGACTAAATCGATTTAAACGAAATTTGTTGGAATCCACCACCGCACGAAGCCTATTTAAAATGGGCCTAATCGGGCTATTTTAAGGGTGGGTTTTAGGGGTTGAAAAATTTTTTAGGCCCAAAAATAAATAAAAAATTCTCAGAATCGTTTCAAATTTGAAATTTAACCCTTAAGTAATTATTAAAATGTGCTGCTAAAATTTAAAAAAAAATCGGCCCGACAGGACCGGACTTACAAATTTTATGAAAATACAAGTTTACACTAATATATAGATTTACATACTGAAGTGTGATAATAATTTGGTATAGATGTTGAATTGATATGTAGTACTATTGAAATTAAGTAAAAAAATGTTGTTTTAAGGGGTAATTTTTTTTATTTTTATATTCCAAAAATCAAATAGTAATGTCATTTCGTTCATAGGGCGGTGGAGGAGCACTTGAAATGTAAAATTTGTTAGAGAAATTCGACATCCTAAATCTTTTAATTCCGTAACACTGAAGGGAAATTGGTTCATAAAAATGTATTTATTGTTATCTCTGTCCACAATAAAATTCAATAATTCTTTTGAACTGAACAAACCGAAAGAAGTAGCTCATATATAAAGTTTAGTAGCTTTTCTAACAAAGATATTTATTTGCAACAAAGTGCTTCACCTGCTAGACACGTACTGTTTGCTTTTTCTCTGCTATTTATTGCAATCTAAATCCGCATCTGTGAAGCGGAAACCGATTAAAAAAAGAATATAATGTACGCAATATATCTATACGTAAAACAAAGGTTTTGTTGAGGGAAAAAAGATAGAAAGTTTGTGTCCAGCAAGCCGTAAAAATATACTGGTTTTTCTTTGAAAAATATTGTTATGACCTGCTTGCTGTGATACATACTAAAAAGGACTTCAACAGGCGCGCATAGCGCAATTGTCTGTCTGTCTGTTTATCTGGGTATCAGTCGATCTGTTAGTGCGATTGCATTACAAACGACTGCAATAGATTAGTTTCCTGAAAACGAATTTTCTGACGCTATAAATAATTGAATTGTACTTTTTAAATATATACAACGTAAACTGTATTTAATAAATGATACATTACACTAATTTTTAGAAGAGCGAGGCCTCTTGTTAACGACAACGGAAAACAGTCCGATTTTTATGACAGGCAACGGGCCGACGCGCAGTGTTCAATAGGTTAGTGTGGGTGTTTGTTAACGCGACGGGCATGTAACTGTTGCAACAAAACTCAACGGATACCCACACCTCACCCTTCGGCGCGCCTGCGGTCGGTCCGATGCAGTGAACTACGTTATTTCATATAAGTTTGTTGACGACGACAGATGTGCGCGCACGTTTTTACCTATACCTAGCTACCTACCTCGTGCTGCTCATTGTGAATAGGGAGTTTAAAATTGATATTGATATGGATTTATTAATTAGCCTTGTTCATAATAGACCAGTGTTGGGACAAGACTTTAGAAAATTAAAAAAATAAACAAGCAAGACATAACGTACTTGCACTTTTTCGCCTTTCAAGTATAGAACTGATATCGATAACAACGGACGCGCTCACGTATATTAGCGGATCGTGGACAAAGATAACCGTTTTGCGTCGGCCCGTTACCCGTTGACTAAAACGCTCGTTAACAAGAGCCCTAACTCTACCATTTCTCAGCATGTTTGACTAACAAAGCGCAGTCAGAGTTTAGGATTACCCGTATAGCGTAAGGGTCGTCTATAACACAATCGATTTCACCCAGTTGGTTTTGCATTCCACGTTTTCTCTCGCGGCACGCGCATCGAGACGTTGAGAGTTATGAAACAACTGCTTTGTGAATATAAATTAGGTCGGTGAGACTTTAAAAGGAGCTATCTTCGTGTTGTTGTGAGTTCAATGACGAGAAAACTATAAAAAACGTACAACTTGTTCCAACCAAGCTGCGATTATCTCGATTATCTCCGAAACTAGACAAGATACAGAGATGCGCCTGTGCTCATTGGATTCAGCGTGTCAAAATCTACCGGGTAACATTAATTTCGACCTGTTCTGGGAGACTTCGATTTTGAAAATTTTTACAGGGGGGGCCGACGATTATTTTTTCATTTTAAAAATGCATACCTACGTACACTGTATAATGATAGCTACATATAGGTGCGCCTCAGCAAATATGTTTGCTAAAATTTGATAGAGCAGCATCCATCTAGTTTCTACAAATCGATGTTAATACACCTAACTCGAACTATTTATTTCTCATGTAGATTGTTGAATAAAACAATTCCAAAAATTAGATTTTTTTTATAAAAATTGAGCACTTTCGGGATTATCTCCCATCATCAGAATCTAAAATTTTTATTTAACTTCTATAATATAAAGGTAAATCATAAAATATAATTTTATAGTTTATACTTACAATTTGTAAGAATAAATTATAAAATTATATTTTATATTTTAGATTCTGATGATGGGAGATAATCCTGAAAGCGCTCAATTTTTATAAAAAGAAAAAATCTAATTTTTGGAATTGTTTTATTCATTCATTGTTTTATACATTCCCATGTATTTATTTATTTTACATTTTTAGGGAGACCTCAGCATAATTAAAGCACCCACCCTGAATCGTTATATGTTACCACTTGTACATCCAAAACGACTGGACCGATTTTGTTTGTTTTTTTTTAATTCATATTTCGAAAATACACTTTGTTGTATTACACCGGAGTCCGATTTGTTTGTAAACAATTTACGTCAAAATAAAGATTTGTCACTAAGCATAAAAAGTTAGAGCACTTTGTTATCAATTATTGTTATTTTTAACATTTTTTATTGTTTTTCTTTTCTTTTCAAATGGTAAGTATTTTACCAATAGTAAGGGACAGTTAAAATTTGTGATTTCATCTTACGATATTAATAATTAATCTGACTATATCATTTTTAAATTACCAATATTCCAGATATTGCTCATTATTACAAAATCAATAATTTTAATAAATTAAACTATATTATACAAATTTAAAACGCTATGAAAAAATAACTGTTAACTTCTCAAGTAATTAAAAAAAAAATTACTGATTGATAAAAATATCTGATATTTTTAGAGACTAATAAAATAACTTAGTTACAAGTCAATCAATTTGACGTTTTCTGTTATATTTTTAAAACTCATTATAATTACAAAAGGTGTGCGCCCATAGCTATAGGTGTTCTTGCGTACACATGCCGTTGTATATATTATGGATAACTTACAAAATAAACACCATTTATAGCTGGAAATCGAGCAGCCGATGCAAGTGACAAAAGTAAGATAGTGTTAATCCAGCAATTGGTGTTCTCGACAAACGCAGCCATAATAGTTGTAAGTCGAAGCTCTGACCGTACAAAAAATGTATAGGCCTAAACTAGTAAAATTTCATAATTGAATTCAACATCGGCGGAAGGCTATTCATTTTTTTTTTAATTATTGTTTTTTGACACAATCTTAAATATGACAACACTACTTGATGTGTATAAACACAGTTACTGTCATATTCAAACGGTTTTCGAAGTAAAACTTCTTTACGCACGCTTGACTTGGGAAGTAAGCTGGTGAATGCGTGACGAGAGATTTACAGAAAGTGTGATCGGGCGAGGCGAACGGAAGTTGAGAGAGAGATATAAGTTAGTGAAGATAGAAAGAGGATGACAAATACTTCTCTGATTAGTGGCGCCATCAGATGGCCGAAAATATAAGCAGTACTAAGAATAGAATGACACATACTTTACGCTATCGGATGACAGAAAAAAGTTTTTTAATTTGCAGAGCCAAATAATATTTCATAAAGCTTAAAATCCAACGAGAGCTAAGTAATTGCAATGTATTACTTTTGTTTTCAATATCTTTATGTTTATATTTCTTTCTTCTTACATTAGACTGTTCATTTCATTATTGGACAATTTTATAAACTAATATTTTATTTAATACATTAAATATTCTACGTTTAAAGTGAATAAAATTGTAAATTCATTTTAAAGTTCATATTTTGTGAATTTTCGGGTGAATAATAACAAATTATGGCAGGAAGAAGTTTTGCTTCAGTCGTGTGGTCTATAGCACACTCGTTTTTTTAATACCCTAACGAGTCTTATAGACTCATAGGGTATTAAAAAATCCAAACTAAATTAACTTCAGGCTTTATCCGTAACATATAAAGATGTATAGGTGCGTTTCGCAGTTTCACCTAATCCCTCCAGCCCAACGATATCATCCCTGTTTAACTTTTAGAGGTTTCAACCAGGTCACCGGTGGGTTTGTGTAACTTTTTATATGTTCTCTGGTGTTAGCCTTATGTACCCTCCTTCCTCTTTATACCCTCTGTGTACATAAACATTAAATCGTTGTTTATGAGAGGAAATAGAGAAAGCTTGTACTCATATAAACGACTTTTGATATAGGTAGCAAATTTGTTTGGGTCGTTAAAATTGAAACTTGAATTGGTACTACATTCATTATTTTGGAATCTTTCATTTAAAATTTTAGTTAAGGGATCTTATAAAGATCTTTTTTCGTATCGCTAGTATTTGTAAATACTTTAGCATTGTAATTTTTTGAATATTTTTTCATCGTCACATATTTAACTTAATTACATAACTTGACTATTTTTACATTTTTATTTATAAAAATAATCTATAAATAAACAAAAATTAAGGGCTTACCTCTTATGTGCAAAAAGTAAAATTTGCAGGAAAGGCCAAAAAGTGGTTTAATTCAGCAATGGATGGTAAAAAATAGCAATTTCAGAGGTATATTACTAATTCATAAAATATTTAACGTTAATTTCGGATTTATTTGCACATGGGAGAAATTATTTGATACAACTTTTCACATAAGAGTTACTTCCCCTTGTTGGTTACTGTAAAATTAATTTGGAGGTATTACTAATGTATAGAGCTCCGTTTCCTGAATCTTTTCATCTAAAAAACGTAAAATCTGCTATCTATGCACATAAGAGCGATTACAGAACCAACGACGACATATTTTTTAACTTCAAAAAATCACTTATACCCGGCATATTGTGTAAGAAAACCAATTGGATGTATAATTTTGAACATCTGCACATAATATGTTGCTATGTAAAGATTATTATTAAAGCAGTTAATGCACAGTGCAAACAATGACAAACAACGAATAGATTAGAATAACGCAGATGCTACCAGTAAATAAGTAAGAAATATGTGGCATATACCTATGTAATTGTATAATTATTAGCTATACACATAAAACTATGCACCTCATTGCCTTACAGAAATAGAATAAAGCAAATTCACAGCTGGAAAAAGTTATCTTTTGCGCATGCGCCGATTTTCTCCAAAAACAATACTGCCGTAAAAAAGCAAAAGGCAATAATTGACCAACTTATGAATTTGAGTAAATCAAGATTTACTAAAAATGTATTGACCGTCCAGAATTTTAGATTATGGAAACCAAAACATGGGGGAAACATTTTTAAAGACATTAAAATTATTGCTGCAGCACTTACTGCTGTCGTTGGTTTCAGTAAGAACTCATTTTTCAACAAATGTCACTTACTGCCCTTTGCCTTTTTAGGGCAGAATAGGGCTCCTCGTATTTGCGTATCTATTTATTAATTTTATTCTTACTACACTCTCTCAACTTAATATCAGTTATATTTGTCGCACTCAAATTCCCTTTATTACAGCCGCTAATATAAGATCAACCGCAATAGCTAAATAAAATATTCTCATCTGACTTCTGCACAGGTATTTAACATAAATCATTATAAATGAAATCAGTGAAAACGCTTTTCAGTGACTGTAATCTCAAACGTTTCAAAGATGAACCATCAAAAAGATTAAGTAATTAGAAAAACCACTTTATAAAGATTTAATATGTAAATGATATCGCTGAATACGAATATATAAAATTAAAGTAATTATTATAAATTAAGATGAATGCTTTCTGTGGTTGCAGGATATTCCCATGTGATGTACTGCCTTTTACCGCGTTCTTCCTTTCTCTCGTCTTTTTTTTATATCCCACAGTCATGTGACTTCCTGTAGCACTTCAGCAATATTACTTCCGTACCGTATAAGGTATTTGTTAACGTTATAGACATGGGAAAAGTCGTTACTATGAGATCACAGTGACTGTTATTCCGGTTACACAAAAATCACAGTGAAAAATCATCGTGACTTTGTCACGTTGATCACTCACAGCACAATAAATGTTTCCTAGTTTTTAGGATTTTTTAGTTGATTATCGTTACAGTTGTCACTCCGATCACGAATACACCATTTAGTAATAGGTTGTCATCTGATACGGCGTTACTTGTCTGTTATGATGTTTAGATGCAAAGATATAGTTAATTCAAAATAACCTTCACACTTGTACAGGCTTAGGACTGTCGCATTTGATAACATAACGTAAATATTCTTTTTTTCATGGGGAAACGGCAATCAATGCAAGGTTTTTTGCGATGCGTGAGCTGTTTTCTCTAAACATTTAGTGGCATTATATTTTTTGTGCCAAATTTAAAATTTTACCTAAATGGTTAGAAAAAACCGTTTACAAGCCGCAGCTAGTGACTGCGGTGACATGGAACGACATACGTTACTTTGAAACATAGATCTATTGGAACTTGGAGCGAGCGTCGTGACTGCGGTGACATGAAACGACATACGTTACTTTGGAACGTAGATCTATTGGAACTTGGAGCGAGCGTCGTGACTGCGATGACATGAAACGACATACGTTACTTTGGAACGTAGATATCTCTTGTCAGATCACAGTGATTATTTTAGACGGCTTGTCACAGTGATTTTTTCATCGTGAAGTTATTTTTTCCCCAACTCAATAACGTTATTCTCGGCATACGACTGGCGAGTTTCGAAAGATTGCAAGCGCTATCATTTAAAATAATTACAGTAGTGATGTGTCCACATGACTCTTTATTGGGAGCTGGCTCCGTACGCTCCGCTCACTAAAAAGAGTCGGTCAGAGCGAGTCGTTAGACAGTACGCACTACACAAGAGTGCAGACTGCAGAGGTGTGAACTGTCATCATGCTTGCTCTGAAGTCATGTAACATTGCACAAGCACAATACACACACTCAGCTCTGAGCTCATTTTAATATGATTCTGATCTTATATTATTCGCATTACGGTTAAACTATAAAGTATAATAAAAGCTTTACAATAATACTGTTTATTGCTACAATATTCTGTCTTTGTCAACGACGTCAATGTGAATGGTTTAAGCCACTACAAGTTTAGTACTATTGCACTTACAGTGTGTCATTCAACATTAAATGACTCCGTACGTGCAAAATTCACTAGTGCCTCTGTGACCTGTGCTGTGTGCGCTCTGTAAATGTGCGAATGCAACAGTACAGAACAGCTCAGCACAGAGCAATGACGTTCGGAGTGAGTCATTCCCAAAAAAAGAGCGACTCGCTCCGCTCCGAGAAGGGAGTCGTTCATTATGAACGACTCGCTCAGGAGGGACACATCACTAATGCGCAGATCAAGAGTAGTCCTTTGAAAAGAATGTCGAATGATAAGTAAAGCGCGGGCTTCACTAGGCTGCTTGTCAGCCGCTGCTAATCAGCGGCGGACAGTAGCACCAGCAAGCAGCGGCGGGCAGCCCGGTCACACTACGGCTGCTACTCGCTAGTCTACCGCGAGTAGTGGCTGCCAATCCGGTCACTACATTATCGAACATAAACCACGTGGCACGTGATGGTTTACTCGCCTATGATGCACTGCTTCGGTCAGACTGCGCTGTTCGCTGGTGGTAACGGGTCCGAGTGAGTCACGTGACCTGCTAGTCGCCGCTGCCTGGCTACCAAAATAGAACATGTTCAATTTCACCAGCCGCGATAAATACTCGCCGGCTGGCGGCGACAGCGGCGAATTTTAAGCTCACACCATGCTAATTGATGGCTGACAGTAGCGGTTTCCACAACTTGCGGCTGGCTAGTGTGACCCGCGCTTAAGCTAAAGTGGCGCCAACCTAAAAAAGTCAAGTTAATTGAATATTGAGATTGTTATTCTATAAATGAAAGATTATTATCAATCCCCATTTGTCTGCAATTAATGTCAAATTGCCTACCTACCTATTATTAATATAGTGTAGCAAATACCAGAATAAATTAAACGAAACACAAACTATACTTTCTTGTCGTCAATATATATAAACGGAGTAGATTTCAGTACAAAAAAATAGTCGTTCAATAATTCATGACGTCTCTTGTGAAAGAAAAAACGCGGTTCGCACTTGAAGAATTTCTTGTATTTACTATTCGCTCAGGTGTAATACATTGAGCTAGCTGTTTTCAGTAGATGTAAACAATTTCTCTGAATGCTCTGACTGCGTTCAGAGTTAGATAAAATTTTCGACATCTCTTAATGCTTCTTTACATGAACAAATTTCTAAGATTGAAACAATTTTGTTAACAAATTATTATTATTTAAATAATACTCATAATCACCGAACACTATAAAAGATTTATCTTGGAACAAATTTATACGTTAGAATAAAATTTACTTTCAATTCACCAAGCAAAATATCAGGTAGAAAAATTAGTTAAAGGATGAATATACAGTGCACTACACTCCTTGCTCATTTTGTTAAATATTTTGACGTTCACCCAAAAATCCGACCGATGGCGTTAGTGTAAACGTCATAAAAAAAAGTTTCACAAAATAATGTTTTATCCTAACCCAATTGCACACAAAACTTTCACTAACTTTAATGTTTTACAACTATACACTTCACAAAAGGTTAATAGACAATACATATACAAATTCTCATGAGCAAACTGTAGATATAATACTCAACGTTTATAGGTTAGGTATTATGCTTTATGTGGCGGCCATTATTATTTTATCAGACGAATAAATATTTATACCCTCTAAGTAAGACAGAATAGATTTATACCTGCAGTAAAAATAATTATGTTTGGTGAATTGAATTATCGCGATTTATTCGGGGGAACAAATCAACTGAATAAATAACTAATTCGGTGAGTATGGCCATAAGTAATATAAATTCATACTGGTACTTCAATTTAACCTCAAACACTACTTTATGTCTTCACCATACTGGTTCACAACCATCTGATGGTTTTAAAATTACATAAATTTCACCAGGAAATAAAACCTTTATATAGTTGTAAAAAATAACTCTAATAATTTAGAGTGATGTTGATCCTGTTCAAATATTAGAAGATTAAAGGATGAAACTTGGTGGCATAGGATCAATGAACTTTGCAAATACTGAAGGTTTTTCTATTGCATTTTAATTAAAAGTCAGACAATAAAATTCAATAAAAAAACCTTCAGTATTTGCAAAGTTCATTGATCCTATGCCACCAGGTTTCATCCTTTAGTCTTCTTAGTTCTAGTTTAACTTTTCAAATATAGGAGAAAAACCGAATGATATGTTAATTTCAACTAGGAGAGTGTACTTTCTTTAAGCATAATTTCATCTAGAATTATTCACAAATTTACACCAAGAGACCTTACTAATGTTCAAATAAAAACAAACTGGTGCAGACGCGTTTATTCTGAACGCAATTCGAGATGCTGGCGTTGTTCACGTGTAAATATAAAACGCCGTTTGTATATTACAGTAAAAGCTTTCTGTGCATAACGAGAACACAGAGGGAGAGAGAGAGAGTAAATAATAAACAAAAGCAACAAATAACAAAAAATACTAATATTTTTAATACATTTTTTCAGCGTATGTCTAATTATACAGGGCGATTTACACCAGGAGGCGAAAAATAAATATTCGTGTTTAAAATTGTGAGCATAAAATGTGAAATATTTTTTTCGATCTTGGTTTGGGATATAGTAATACATGAAATTAGTTGAACAATTTTTGTTCTCAAAATTTGGGCACATCGAGTTGTACTGGGTCCCAATTTCTCTTCTTAGTATTTGGTGGGAGTATCAAAAGATAGTGCACCGTAGTAACTTTAATTATTTAGTTTGTAATTTTTTACGGCGCGAAGTTTCTCCATACCTATTATCACACAGTATATAATAACAAAAAGTGAACAGAATATTTCTTCGTGGCTTTGTGCAGTGCACAAACTTTGACAGTTTGTGAACAAACAATAAGTCTACCCGTTGTATTTATGTGTCTACCAAGTAAATAAAAAGACTTCACGAATCTTAGAAAAGTTTCTGTTTAGTTAAAAAGTTAAGTTTATATGTATATAATAAACTGTACCTGATATGTCTGTAATTCTTATTTTGTTACGATGTAACGGAAGTTTAGTTACATATTAACATTTCCTTTTAAATCTTAAGATGGCACCACTGTACTGACTGCTACAGTTATAAAGGGAATTTAGATTGGGATAAAAAAAAATTGGTTGTCTGTAAAGTCGGTTTACGGACGATAGTTTTACGTGATAACGTATTCCGTAATACATAACCTAAACCTCCCAAAATTTGGTTTCAATCTGCTTATCCTTGATGTCGGAATGATAAGAAATGTCAAAAGTGACGTTTGCAACTGTCAAAGTATTATGTTCTAATAATAATTAGTTATTCCAATACTTAACTTAGAAGGCGTTGCATTTCACAAAATACTAATGTCAAAAAATTGAATTAAACATTAGAAATGCAGCCGTTTTCATGTTAAGACAAGACATACGTTATATTCTAATTTCCATGTACGGCAAACAAAGACGACCGACCGCGTCGCGCCATGCATTAGACAACATTGCATTTATACAGCTATTTTTCTATATAAATTTGTATAAAAAAACTGTTTAGGCAAATTCTGTTATACGAAATCTATGTAAAATGTTCTCCTCTTTCGTTTAAGACTGGTTTCAAACCGATCTGATTTAAATTGAGCGAGAAATTAGCAAAAAGCACGCACAGGGTCAGGCGGAACGTTACGCGTTACGCGTTACGAACGTTAGGATTTAGGAACGTTACACTTTTTCGTGCATGCAGCCGGTGTTTTATCAATTTATAAGATTGGTGATTCATCAATTTATAAGACGTTATCACGTCAAAAAGCGAGTGTGCTTTAGACCACACGACTGAAATAAAACTTCTTCCTGCCATATAATTATTTTAAATATATATTTATTAAGAATAATGCGTAAATACCTTTTGCTTATGTTTAATTCATAAACGAACAATAATATGCAGTCGGTTCGTCTCAAAATTTATCGAACACTGTTTGTGACCAACTTCCGAACCTTTTGGATCCGTGGCGCGTACTATACATGGCTACGTCATCGCGACCATAGAAAGAATGTCCACAAAATGTATACATATTACATACATTACAGTGACATAATACGTTAACACAGTTATATGGAGGGCGTGTTACCATATTACATAATGTGACTACAGTGTTGTCAGTTTGCCAAACAACGTACTGCAGTCGGCCATGTGAAATGTAACTTGTAATCTCACAGAAAATGTGCGAGCAATTAAAAGCCTAACACGGACTGCGCCCTCTGGAAACAGAATAGGGATGAGCAAAGTTAAGAGGATTTGCCGGAAGTAGAGAAGAAATCTCTATTAGAAGTAATGCGAAAAATACAGCGAATGCTTTTTGGAGCGCGAGGTAAACAAGATTTATAATAAAAAATACCGATCGCGATAGTATAAGCTGGCAAAGGACCTCAGTGTTCCGATAAACTGTATAAGAAATGTTTTCATTAAATCAGTGTTGTAAGATGAAATCATTTTAAAAGCTTTGATTTATTTTATCAGGGCTTTCTAAAAATTTATTTTCATCTTCAGGGCCTCAAGCTGGTCAAATGGCGGTAAATGGTTCTAAATTGAACAATTTACCACCATTTGACCAGCTTGAGGTCCTGAAGATGAAAATATTATTTTTCGAAACGTTGGCCAATAGCGTAACATTGGTAAAGCTTATTTCTTGATTCAAATCTTAGATTAATGTACTGTATATATACAGTATGTAGGTTAAGTTACGTATATCTGCAAACGTAGTATTTAACTATAACACTTACTTAAATTGTTCTAGTTAAATGCGCATGGGTTTGCATTTCAAATTGATATGTATATTGTGGATGTGCCAGCGCGAGCTGGTACATGTTGAAGTTGGTATTGTAAATAAAGATAATTAAATCAAACTCGAAGATATTACTAACACAAAAGAACCTGATCAATCACCAACAATACATGGCGATCCTGCCAGCTCAAGCCAACAATACATGGCGATCCTGCCAGTTAACACCAACAATACATTAACGTCTGAAGAGAACTCTTCAAATAAATAAAATTATCGACCAATTTTTTCAGACTGTATATTGACAAAAAATTATAAAATTATAATTGAATCCTCAACCAAACCTTCCTTCATCGTGAAAAATAGCAGGGCTACTTGAGAAAAATCTTGTATTTCAAGAAACTTTGCTTGCTGTGATTGTTTCGCGTAAATGGTAATAAGGTTTGCCAACCCTAAAATAGTAAACACGAAACAGACGATGAGCGCATGTTGTGTTGTCGTTTGTTTGTGTTAGGGAAAGGGTAAGGTGTTACATCCAGACAAAACAGAAGGCTGAGGTTGGCGCGGTCATAAAAGTCCTGTTTTATGGCATTGTGCGACCGCTCACCGGTCATTTTCCTAGAACAACAACACCACACTCACAGCCTAATGATTCCTCAAAAAGAAATGAAACCTCACTGGCTTTATGCCGCTACTTTACATATACAAAAACTGCGCTAATGCGCAAAGTGGACCGATTTTTACTAATTGTAAAACTGCAAACTAAAATTAATTTCATCTAAATCGAGGTCAGTTTTAATTATACGCTAGCTGCATGAATTACCTCTGCGACAGGCGCGCCGCGTTACGGCAAACTCACGCATTACAACCATGCTTGTCCATAGGGAGGACAGTCTCCATCAAACTGAATCCCTCATATACAGTATTTATTATTAGAAATGAATATCAATTAAGCTATATACAGTATGTAAACGCGTAAGGTGCACTTAGGGAAATTAACATTGGGAGAAAATACTTGGATCAGAGTTAGCCATGACTGCATTAATTGTTATTTCTATTGAATTATCGTGATAATCTTGAGGATTTCTATTTTATTTCGATTTATTTTTATTTTACTTGGCTTTTTTAATAATAAAAAGCTCTTATAAATCATTATTTTAATTTTTTTGTACAAAAATAAAACAAAAAAACAACTCTATCTGTTTGGAAACATTTCATTCAAAAATTGTCTGACTGATATGACGTATGTGCGTTGGTACTTCAGTGACCCAATGTCTTTAGGTTCAACACGAATAGGCGGAGCTATTTGATCTCGCACCATATTTAAGTATTTTTGGGAATTTAATGTCCTATTAATAAAAAAAGTCCGATTATGTTATAATCATTTGAATATTTTCTTCCGTGGTATGTAAACACATTCATTTTGCAAAAGAATATTATCTGTCAAATTGAAAAACAAGATTTCAAGGCTCACTCTGATCCAGTCATTTTTTCCCAATGTTAATTTCCATATGTGCACCTTACGTGTTTATATACTGTATACTTTTGTTATATACCGAGCGTAGGAATAAAATCGCAATCGAGCCATTGGAGTGCAAACATGTACTTCTGTCTTTTATTAAGTCGTAAGAACTAGTTGGTACTGATTGGTTAACGCCATAGATAAAGACATAAAACTTTTGATAAAGAGAGATATACGCCATGCTAATATACCTATCTATACTAATATAAAAGCTGAAGAGTTTGTTTGTTTGGTTGAACGCGCTAAGCTCAGAAACTACTGGTTCGAATTGAAAAAAAAAATGTTTGTTGGATAGCCCATTTATCTAGGAAGGCTATAGGCTATATAATATCATGCTACGACCAATTGGAGCGGAACATCAATGAAAAATGTTGCAAGATGTATCTCAAAATTAGTCCGTCTGACAAATATTATCCGGTGAAATGCCTTAACTAAATATTGCGATATTAGCGCGTCACATTTACAAGCCCGGATAGCTCAATCGGTAGAGCGTAAGACTCTTAATGTCAGGGTGTAGGGTTCAAGCCCCACGTCGACGAATATATTTTATTTTTTTTTTTTATTTTCTACATTAGTGGCTGAACACACATAAAAAACACATTTACATGACGACTTGAATAACCTGTCTTGTTTTTTTGAAGTCTGTTAAAAATTGTAAACAATCTCCAGATTTTTCACTCTCTATTATTATTTTTGTAATACTTGTTCCCTGTTACTTTCGTCAATTCATCTCAAAGCATTTTCTCCTTTATAAGCATGAATATTTTAAAGCTATAAAATGTTTTACAACAAAAATAAAAGTTGTAAATGCATAAAAAGAACGTTAAATGCAATGAACGTATACAAAATTGCATTTTAAATGCAATTTAATTATACGTCTGCAGCACTTCTTTTCTTGGCACGATTTGCAATAGTAAATACCAACCGAACAAAAAATATAGCACATTATATTATTTTACATCAAGGATCGTTTATATAACAACGAGACAGGAACGAACCGGACTTTCATGCCAGTTCTAGGTACCGATAACTAGGGCGACTACCCAAGACGCAAAATGTTAAGAGGCGTCTTGAAGAACAATTTTTGAAGTAAAACTTCTTTAGGCACGCTTGACTTGGGGAGTAAGCTGGTAAATGCCTGACGAGATCGTTTACGGAAGTGCATCATCGCGATGCCTGACGAAATCTTTTACGGAAGTGCATCATCGCGGTGGGTGATGAAATTGTTTACGGAAGTGCATCATCGCGACGTGGAGAGGGAGATATAGTTAGTGAGTGCGACAAAAACGGAGCATTAAGTTGAGAGGGAGATATAAGTTTGTGAGTGCGACAAAGACGGAGCATTAATCAAAATTATTTTTTTTGACGTTTAAAATGAAAACAATTGTTTTTGTATAAAAAATACATTTAATCGAATTTTGCTGCATTTTGTAAAGGGAAATAATGTAGGTTAAGTAATAAATCCTTTTAAATGTTTTATAAATTATGCTAATAAATATATATACATATTTTGCCTATTAATTAATCAAAAATTGTATTTTAAACATTTCGTCTTTGTAGATATGTGCTATAGAGTGAGGTTATATTGTGTTCGATAAACTTTGAGACGAACCGACTGCATATTATTGTTCGTTTATGAATTTAAAATGAGCAAATTTGAGGTATTTACGCATTATTTTTAATAAATATATTTAAAATAATTTTGGCTAGAAGAAGTTTTACTTCAGTCGTGTGGTCTAAAGCACACTCGCTTTTTTTGTTATATCTATGTGGATTAATTATGTTTTAATAGTAGATTGTATTTCTAGTGTCGCAACGAGGTGTGACATTATGGTTAAAATGAGCGCTAGTTAGTTTTAACAATCGCACTAATGGTAGTACAATCAAGCATGAGGAATATATGATACTCCATTACTAGAAATCTCACCCTCTATCTTTAGGTCGAAATATCAGTGGGTCCCTACAAACCATTTCGGTATTTATTTTCCCCCCATAACTCGAAAAAATAAATTGGACTTCTGTATCTCGAACATGGCAACTCAAAATTAGTTAGAATGAATCTTAACCTCTACAAGTCGAATATTTTCTTACAAAATGCGTTAAGTTGAAATCCTTCATAAGTCGAAAACTCTAGAACTCGAATTTTTTAGCGTCTCCATTGAAGATCTAATGTATTATAAAAAACAGTTTCACTTTAAATGGGTTTAATTTAGACATCAGAGAAAGAAAATGCTCTTCAATAAGTTCATCTGTATTAAAACAGCTGGATGTAACTCAAAGTTTTCATTAAAGCTTTTTCAATTAATTCTTTAGAAGTTGTGTACAGAATTCCAAAAACGCTTTTTATTATTTTTGCGTTTTATTTTAGTTCAAACAAAAAACAAAATGTTATATTTCTTGCTTTTATGTTTTATAAAATATTTCTCGAACTATTCAACAATATTGAAACATTCTAAAATCTATTTATCGAATAAAATAAACATACTTGGCAAAACCAAAAGTGGACATTCCGGAAGTTTTCCACCGTATAAAAAAAAATTAATTGAAAAAATATTTTTAAAAAATTTAAAAAGACTAAAAAATTTAAAGAAATAAATAATTAAAAATTGAAAAAAAAAATTAAAATACTTAAAAAAAATAAAAAAATATATAAGAAATATATATATAATAATAATTTTATGAATATCAAGTGGAATCAAATGGAATAGAAAAAAAAAAAAAATATCTATAATATCGCCAAGAACGAACCCAGGATCTTGCCCTTACTGATCTAATGGCTTCACCACTACGCCACGAAGCTTGCTGGATATGCCGGTGTTATTATGGTATAGAAGTGTAGCACTTATTTTAAGGGAATTTGCATGGTAATTATTATATTGTTTTTTTCAAACTATTAGCTGTCAAAACTAATAAAATAAAAACTGTTTATACAAGTTAAACTATACAACGCATTTCATTGAATTTAAATAGGGCTATACTCTTACAGTAAGCAAAGTGAATAAAATATAAACCAAGGCGATCCGATCAAAATTGCGATCTGTAGAGCTCGGACGTACGTACATACGTACAGACAAACCGACAACTGCTATTCTAGATTTTCAATTACAATTTTAGGACTAATTATGAACCTGAATCAATCTAAAAATGGTTCCGTTTTATAGAACAGAATCTCCTCTTTTCAAAAAGCTACAATTTGAATGGATTTCGTTTGAAATTAACTTAGATATAACTTCTTGTATGAACGAACGTCAGCTCTGAAGCGCAAAGCGATAATAGAGCACATACCGCTAGTTAAGTGCAATAGTAATTTATATATTTTATTTTTGTTTTTATTCAAAAAACATAATAAAATAAGAAAACTTCTACATACGTCTACCTACAACTAATTAAAAAACAACATTCTAGTGTATTTTAACGTAAGATTTCTAGAAGTAAATAGATGTAGTTGTATATAGCCAGGTAAATGTATAGAAACTTCGCGTAAACAAAGTTATAGGAGAATATAAACTTAAAATATTAAACGGCACATGAAACAAAAACGCTTAATCTTAAATAATATACTGGCGCGTTGCTTGTAGGTAGGAAAGTTACTGTACACTACTGACTACTATACCTCCATTGCTGGTTGTCTCAATGAGAACGAAATGTTCTGATTTCACACCACGCGTCTTGGCGTGCTTCGAATGTATATCTGCGCATTGAATAAAACATTAATGAAAGCTGTGAGCCGCGCTTCAACGCCGCGAAGCTACAGGCGATCTTACCGAAGAGCAGCTTTATTGGTAAAGTTATCGCAGAAATAACAAATGCCCATATTTACTCAACACTATTAAAGATAGAAGCTACTAATCTTAGTACAAATTTATAAGTAAGAATAAAATTTACTTTCAATTCACCAACCAAAATATCAGGTAGAAAAGTTAGTTAAAGAATGTACATTGCACTGTACTCCTTGCTCTTTTTGTTGAATATTTTGACGTTCGAAAAAATTCGACCGATGTCGTTAGTGTAAACGACCAAAAAAAGTTTCACAAAACCATAACGTTTCATCCTAACCCTACCACTAACTTTAATGTTATACAACTATATACACTTCACAAAAGGCTAATAAACAACACTAAAAAATTCACAAGAGCAACTGTAGATATAATACTTCACGTTTATAGGTTAGATATTATGATTCATGTGGCGGCCATTATTATTTTATCAGGCGAATAAATATTTGTACCCGCGAAGTAAGACACAATAGATTTATACCTGCAGTAAACATAATTTATTATGGTTGGTGAATTGAATTATCACTATTTACCCGGAGAATTAGTTACCTGAAGAACAAATGAACCGAATAAATAACTACTTACTTTTGGTATGGCCCTAAGAAAAATAATAATTATTTTTCTAATCATTTAATTTCTTGTTTTGCACGATTCTCTGTAAATAGCTCATTTTTCCTGGTGGAGACTGTTTGCACAATGTGGCTGTACCGTATGTGCTCGCAATTGTGCAATATATTGCATAACCTTCAATATCGCCTCCATACAGTACAATTTTTTGCACAAACTAAAATATTGTGCAATAATATTGACCGTATAGGGACCACCGTCAAAATATTGCGCAACCTACATTGCACAATAATATTGAGCGTCTATGGGCCGCTTAAGGCCGTTTGATACATGATTGCATATATCTAACGTACTACACAATATGAATATAATTAAGATTGACACAGCCCCAGTGCTGGCTGCACCTTTGCGTTGTCTCGTAGGCTCAACTGACTAGTGACTACTGTAGGACTGGTGTACCAACCATGACGCCGGCGTAGGTGTTCCCTAGCGACTCTACGAACGTGCATTACCTCATGATCTAATTATCATTGATGTCAAGTCATCCTTGATTAGTTTACTGTTCGTTCCTCTATGAATATTGTATCACAGTTAACCGAATATGTTCTGCTGACCTACATAATATAATATATTTTCTGTTAATATGATTAAATTATTGTGCAAGAGAATTAATGTTTGTAAAACTATGCGAAATAGGGTATAATACGCGCCACGGATCTAAAAGGTTCGGAAGTTAGCGTCGAAAAGGCACATTAAAAATCCCACCACTCCCAGCTACCTGCACGGAACGTGCGCTCGTCGGTGATTGGCCGTGATCGCTCGTTGCCGTTGTCACTTGCTGCTTTCCTGCTTTAAAGTACAGTCGAGTACGCTATTGTCACGTTGTTATTGCTATTTTAGTTTTGTTGAGTTGCGAGTTTGTAGTTTTTCAACAGACTGTACAAGCGCAAGTCCGCATTCGCATCTAACTTCCGAGCCTTTTAGATTCGTGGCGCGTATTATAAGGTTATTCAAGTCATTTCCTCTGAAAGATAAAAAACAAAATTAATCATTTTGAAATGTAAACATTGTAATTAAAAAGGATTAAATAAAATTTTTAAATCCCTCGACTAAATGGAGGTAAGTAATCAAAGAAAATCTGGCGATGTGAACTAAAATATTGCAATTTTAGAGTATGTGATTGAATGAAATCATCTTGGGTACATAAATAATGATTGTCTTTAATTGATATTCTCTTATTCTTAATTCAGGGCAGCGAATGTCAGCCCCCGACTGATTTTCTTTGATTACTTACCTCCTTTTAGTCGGGGAATTTTAAAATGTTATTTAATCTTTTTCTATTACAACGTTTAGAGATTTCTTACAATATATTATTATAGTTACCAACGTAACATCTATCTAATAACCATCGCAGATGAATTACAAACCCTTTACAGAAAACCGCATATGAATCGGTTGAACCATTTTCGAGATAAATGGCAACATTCGAGTGCATACACAAACCAACAAACATACAAACGAACAACATCGAAATGAGGTAAGATTGACCTCAATTTATCACGAATGTCACTCAAATTGAGGCTACTTTGATTCATTGGCATCCACGTATACAATACATCTCATTCTGAAAACATTTGCATTGATAGAATTGTATCATAATCTACTACTATAGTTCATTATACCATCAAAAGAGTCATATAATGGTTCATTACGTAAACGTTTTTCAAGTGTTTTTCATCATAGTATCGAAAAGTGTTACATAAAAGGCCTTGTAAACTCTAAAAACGACTATATCGCCTATGCAAATACAAAATTTGTGTGTGAAAAAATTGGGATTTATTTATAATTAAAGAGAATGAAATGACGTTAATTTAAACATTTATTTGTTTTAGATTTTGTGGTAACAAAGAAAGCTGATTTTTTCTTCTCAGCACAAAATATACCGGATATTATTAGTCTGTTGAATAACAACTAATTAACGAAACGATTTAATTAATTTTGCCCTTTAATTAATCTCATTGTTTATGGAGATTTGTCGTTTTATATAACCTATATATAGATAAATTTACACGAGCAATGCTAAATTCATTTACGGATTGAAACAAAACTTTTCTAAAAAAACACGGTAAGTACGTAGTGTTTTTATTATAATATATCTATATTTTTGTACAGATTTTTGTTAGATTCTACGAAGTATTGGTAGATCCAGTGCCTACTTGTGGTGTTTTAGTTAGGAGCTGACGCGCAAAAAACCATGTTGTCCCAACTTTTTGTTGGGCAAATGGCGGCCCCGCAGTAGACTTTTGTCCGGCCCGCGAAGCATTTTAAAAATATAAGAGCGAAAATAGTTTGGCAATATAAATATAATTTGGCGCATAAAAAATATTTTAGAAAAATAGTAAATAGCAAAAAAGACAATGGAAAGACCTTTTTTTTTTGCTCTTCAAAATTTTCGTTGTGGAAATGAAAATACCTTTTTTTTACTCTTCAAAATTTTTGTTGCTGAAATAAGGACTTTTTTTGTCTCCAAATTTTTGGCCCACGGTCATATTTTCATCAGCAATGTGGCCCGGCAATCAAAAGATTTGCCCGTGCCTGCTCTAAATAAAGTAGCAAATAAATTCTCCTACGCATAAAAACTGTGCCACTTAAAATATACTGTGAAGTATAAAATTGGTGTATGAACCACTATCTAGAATTTAAAAAACCAGACAACGGAAAAAGGCGATATTTCTCCAGTGAAAATAATTTTGCTGCACATCGTACATAAATATGAGCTTTTATGTAGTTCGCCGCAGTGCAGCTTGTCGCCCTATAACCATTGAACGGTAAATAATTGAAAGCAGGATAGAGAAATAAACGCGCATGTACAACAGACAGAAAAGCAAAATTAATTTTTCGAATAGTATGAAATGTTTATTATGTTTGTAATTAAATTTATTTTTGAAATGAATCAAATATTCAGTCCTGTTGTTTTCAGTTTTCAAATCTATTGTGTGCAATATTATTTCAGCTCGCGATTATATAAATATGTCAATATTTGAACATTTTCTATTTTGAACAGAATAAACATCATGTCGCATAACTAGGTGCATAAATTCATAAAATAATATTTAGATACAGTATATATAACACGACTAGCGGTCCCGCCCGGTTTCACCCGGGTGCAAAAGAACGAATGGGGAAGGAAAGGACACGAGTCCGCACATTCATCTTATAGTTTACCGAGATGAATGTTGTGTTCAAACTTCATAAAGATCGGAGTTACCGTTCAAAAGTTTTTGTCGTAAAAAAGCAGTATTTATACTTTTTTTAAGTAATAAATTTCTTTTAATATATTAAATATTTAATTGAAAACACTGTAGGAAAATTATTTTTATATAGGTACCTATAATTGTAACAGTTTTTAAATGAGCTATTAATTAGATTTATTTAATTTTAATTAGTCGTAATAAAATTAAAAAAAATTGAAATGTAAGCCTTACAAGAAAGCAATGTAGAAAATAAAAAAAATAAAAATATATTCGCCGACGTGGGGCTTTGAACCCAAGACCCTGGCATTAAGAGTCTTATGCTCTACCGATTGAGCTATCCGGGCTTGTGAATGTGAGGCGCTAATATTGCAATATTTAGTTAAGGCATTTCTCCTGATAATATTTGTCGGACGGACTAATTTTGAGATACATCTTGCAAAATGTTTCAATGATGTTCCGCTCCAATTGGTCGTAGCGTGATATTATATAGCCTATAGCCTTCCTCGATAAATGGGCTATCCAACAAAAATTTTTTTTTCAATTCGAACCAGTAGTTTCTGAGATTAGCGCATTCATCCAAACAAACAAACAAACGCTTCAGCTTTATATATTAGTATAGATTGTTATTGCAGTTTTATCTATTTTTTATTGTCGCATCAGTCCTTACCTAAATACAATGTAATATTGATGTTACGTACTTTTCAATGACTTATACTTCTTACTTTATAGCATACAAAATAAGGATGTGTTATTTCGGTACGGTCATTTTTAGTTTAATGAGATCGTCCAACATTTCAAAATTTCATAAATTTGAACAATGAATGTCATTCCTCATACAAAAACGAATACTGTAAATCAAATTTTGCGTTGTATCCTTCCTCATTACAAAGAAGAAATATATATTTTTAGACACAAAGCAGCGAGAATAAACCTCCATATGATAACATGGAGGACTACTCACACTTCTTTCTATATACAGTATGTAAACACGTAAGGTGCACATAAGGAAATTAGCATTGGGAAAAAATGACTGGATCAGAGTTAGCCATGACTGCATTAATTGTTATTTCTGTTGAATTATCGTAGTAATCTTGAGGATTTCTATTTTATTTTGATTTATTTTTATTTTACTTGGCTTTTTTAATAATAAAAAGCTCTTATAAATCATTTTCTTAATTTTTTTGTACAAAAATAAAACAAAAAAACAACTCCTCCATCTGTTTGGAAACATTTCATTCAAAAATTGTCTGACTGGTATGACGTATGCGCGTTGGTAAATCAGTGACCCAATGTCTTTAGGTTCAACACGAATAGGCGGAGATATTTGATCTCGCACCATATTTAAGTATTTTTGGGAATTTAATGTCCCATTAATAAAAAAAGTCCAATTATGTTGTAGGTAATCATTTGAATATTTTCTTCGGTAGTATACACATTCATTTTGCAAAAGAATATTATCTGTCAAATTGAAAAACAAGATTTCAAGGCTCACTCTGATCCAGTCATTTTTTCTCAATGTTAATTTCCCTATGTGCACCTTACGTGCTTACATACTGTATAGAAAGGAATGGATAAAAATTATCTGGATTGTACTTGTAATTATATATCGTATTATTTCATAATTTCAATTTGTTGACTTGTTCCACACCTGACTTGGTACTATTACATAAAACACACAATATGTCAGATTTACTGATGTACTTTGTATTCTATAGTAACCGTACAAAGTGTAATAATGTAAATTTATGAGCTCTAAATATCATGAACATTTATCTGCACCCCATTTCTTAACTTCTTTCTTTCTTAACTGACGATATTTTCTTTTTTATGTGGAGGAAAAATGGTCAGCTTATTAAATATCACGGTACTGCGTTGAAAATAAACTACTGTAATTTTGGGATGATTACCTACTTTGTTTTTATTTTACGAAAACGTAACCGTACTGAGAAAATGCACTGACAGTATGATTCATAGATAGATAGATAGATAGACAATTTATTTTTGAAGCTATAATTTTGATAAGAACCTGAAATAAACAAGCGACCCTATAAGATTTCTCAGTTTGATGATTATTGAATATTAGTAATAATAATAACACAGAAAAGCGAGAATTTTAATCATTAAAAAAATACATATTTTTATTTGCCACCAAAACAAATTATATCCGATAAGTTTTTTTCAAGAAATCCTTAAATTCACTTTTTTGCAGACATTTTGTTTAATCACAAAAAAAAAACTAAATCGATTTTGTTTATTTCGGATCATATTCGATTGACACCCTAACGAATTCAAATTTTTGCTCTTCAGATTTCTTGTAAAAACCACTTTTTTGAAATCTTTTTATTTAAGCAGAGAAACGGCTTAGCCGATTTTGACAAAATTTAGTTTGAACGTTATTCGTGTTAACGCTCTTAGATTAAGGTCCGAACAGAGTCAATATAATTTTTTATTTGCGAAATTTCGTATAGAATCTACTATTTTTTTGCATTTTTTTTTTGTTTTAACGACTCGATCTATTTAGAAAAAATTCTTTAAAACTATTTGCCGTTAATACGCTTTGGTTGGCCCCACAACAAAGTCGATATTATATTTTTCCACAAGATTGCGTGCTAAAAAGAAATGGCCACGTACATACATACACACAGAGAAAGAGGGAGAGAGAGAGAGGTTCTTTTCAAAATAGGGTCAAAATACAGTATTGACTGAAACATAAAACTCTTAAAAAAATTTCGGACCTATCATAATAACTTCCCGATATACAGGGAAGTTAAAAACAAGTTGTGTTTTATTCAAAAACTTATTGTGAAAAAAGGCGTAAATACCACATACAAAAATCCTAAATGAGTGATCCAGGTTCGCTCATTGTTAGAATAAAAACACTGGTCGGAGTTTTAAATCCTGAAGATAAAATAGAGTACTTGCAAAATATAAGTTGTGACACATTATGATGTGAGTTTTAATATTTTTCGACAACAAAACCTCTTAAATTTGGATATACACGTATTTGGGTGTTTGTTTCTGTAGGCTTAAAGGCATTAATTTATATCATATTTTATATTTATGTATCATGTTTTTTTAATTACGGAAAGATAAAATAGAACAAACAATAAAACGACAGATAAGAACTGAAAAAGAACAATTTCACAATCAGAAAGCGTCATCATAGTTCTATTCTGAATTAGAGGTAACAATTTTCGACATTTCTCTCTTTTATCACTTCACTAGCTCAATCAAAAGTTCCGAGGATTATAGACACCGACCATACAAACTTCTACGACAAGCTTCTTTATTATTCTTTTCCCAAGTTTTATTAAACTTTTATATCGTTGCGAAGGATTGATTTTTATAGGCTATTTCATTTTTGCTTTAATTCTGCACGCTTGTCAATATTTAATATTATTTATCTCTTATTTAAAACGTTTCATTGTATAGTTGTATAGTTATTTTTAGTATACTGTTTCAAACAATTTTATTTTTAACCGACTTCAAAAAAGGAGGAGGTTCTATGTTCGACTGTATATTTTTTTTTTATGTATGTTCACCGATTTCTCCGTCAATTATGGACCGATTTTCCGATTTTTTTTATTCGAAAGAGTGCACTTCCGAGGTGGTCCCATCGGAACCAAGTAAGGATCTGATGGTGGAATCCGGAGAAATCGAGGGAAACTCTCTTTCAAAGACACGCATACTTGGCCTATTACCCAGCAATACTTTATCTAATACTAAAAAGAGAAAAATAAAATATTTTTAACAAAAAAATTGAACCGACTTCAAAATATGCACTAAAAAGTAAAAAAAAATAATTATTGTTATTTTTGGAGTCGGTGTCAGTCAAAATGAAATCTATTCCGAGAACTAGAGACATGTAAGATTTAAATAGCTACTTTCGAATTCCGATGTGACACCGACTCCAAAAATAACAATAATTATTATTTTTTACTTTATAGTGCATATTTTGAAGTCGGTGCAATGTTTTTGTTAAAAATATTATATAATAAACAATAGGTGACATAATTAACCTCAAACTATAAATAGCTAGTAAATACTAAGAGCAAAAAATCATATTTAAAAAAATTGATTGGAATTTGTATTTCATTAAACGCGATTAATTCTTCTAGTAGGTACTGTTATTCAATAACTTCAAAAATGTTTGCGCATTAAATAGCCCGCCGGTCATCGTGCAAAATCAACAAAATATTATTGTTGTTAATATGTTATTTCAGTTTCTGTCAACATTTAATATTGATATAACAAATAATTCTTTATACAAGCCACATTTATAAAAAGCATTAAAACCGTTTTTTAAAAAACATATCTTGAGTGCCTAAAATGATTGAAGATTAAAGAATGTCAGGAAGCAATGATCGCAAGAAGCAAAACTCAGATAGTTTAGACTGAGAATTATCGTTAAATATTTAGGCTTTTTTATGAGAGCAATGCCTCCAATTAGACACACGAGGCAGCACTTGTAGCAGGGACAAACATTATTTTTAACCGACGAAAAACAAAAACGGAGGAGGTTCTCAAGTCGACGCGTATATTTTTTTTTTTTTATTATTTTTTTTTTTTTTTTATTTATGTATGACCACGCATAACTTTTTACAGAGCAGTCCGATTTTGATAATTTTTTTTTTGTTTGAAAGGGTATACCCCGAAGTTGGTCCCATATAAATTTGATAAAAAAATTCCAACCCTAAGGGTAGGAAAACAGGGGATAATTGATTGTTCACTCACTGATTGTAATGTATGACCACACATAACTTTTTACCGAGTAGTCCAATTTTGATAATTCTTTTTTTATTGGAAAAGGTATACCCCGAAGTTAGTCCCATATAAATTTGGAAAAAAAATTTCAACCCTAAGGGTAGGAAAACGGGATTATTGATTGTTCACTCACAGATTGTAATGTATGACTACGCATAACTTTTTACCGAGTAGTCCGATTTTGATAATTATTTTTTTATTGGATAGGGTATACCTCGAGGCTGGTCTCATATAAATTTGGAAAAAAAATCCTACCCTAAGGATGGGAAAATAGGGGTGATTTATTGTTCACTCACAGATTTTCATGCTGAATTGTGTATTACAATTATAAATTATATAGCCACAAAAAATTATAAAATAAAAACTTTTTAACAAAAAAATTAAACCGCCGAAAAACTGAAAAGCAAAAAATAATAAATCTTTTTATTTAACTAAGTTCTATCTAAGTAGTTGAACGTATGTGACAGTCTAGTATATCTAAGTAATTTTGAGTCGGCGTCAAACAATCAATGAACAAAGATCACTAAAAGAAATAAACAAATCAAATTAACAATGATACGTGAAATCTCCAGCGATAAACATTAACATTCCAAACATGCGCTCTCCACACGACCACTCGCAAAGACGTGTGCCCTCAGTGTGTGCCCGTTCGGGTTGCTCTGTCGCTGACATAAACTTCGTGAACGCTCAGAGATTTTCGGCGAAGGATTGTTGACGCCGACTCAAAATTACTTAGATATACTAGACTGTCACATACGTTCAACTACTTATATAGAACTTAGTTAAATAAAAAGATTTATTATTTTTTGCTTTTCAGTTTTTCGGCGGTTTAATTTTTTTGTTAAAAAGTTTTTAAAAACAGTATTGCAATCGTTTGTTCGGCTAACTCGGTTACTTCATGTAAATATATTTATTCAACTCATGCGCGCTATTCATGCTTTATCATGCCTAAAAACCGAACCCTAAATAGCCATTTACCGACTGGTGACAATTACTTGTCATAACTCAATGAAGATTCCTACTAACTCGGCCATTGTGGAGTAATGAAAATAAACGTAACTATTTTCTGACTCGTAACGAAATAGTAGGTAACAACTCCCTGTTGTTACCCATTGAGGCTAAAATTGAGAGGCCGAATGTTTTCGACATGGAGTTTATTCATAACCGGCTAACCTCAAACCAAAACATTGAATCGTGCTGTTTGGTGCTGTTAGTATTGACAGTTTTTTTTATAAAGAAATAAATAGATATTTATTATTCACAACATCTCGTTTTTTAGGCAATGAATAAAACATGAATAACGCGCAATTGTTGAATAAAATTATGGACGCAACTTAAAGGCTAAGTCATGACCTGTCAGGCGCGATGTTTTCAGCACGAGTCGTAGGTGCTCAGGCACGAGCGAAGCGAGTGCATACTGTGCACTGGAGACGAGTGCTGAAAACATCGCCATGAATGACTTAGACTACTAGTTACGCCAATAACTAATATCGCCAAAATATATTATATATATAGTATTAATCACAAAATGTGTTAAAATGTGACTTTGTCTTTTCCTTGGGGTCTTCATAATATTATAAGGTGCAGTGGGGTAAGATCGTAAACGGGGCAAGATCGTAATCCGTCTATATTTATTTATACATAAATGAGAATATAATATTTAATAAAAACCTGTATTAAATTAATATGAGGCGATCCATAGAGATCTTTCTCATTCATGCAGAGATAAACCGTATTATAATATATTCATTATACAGTACAACTTCTGTAAATGTTTTATGAATTATTCCGATTTTGCCACAGAACACAGTAAGGTACATTTCAATTGGTTTTAAATAGCCGGTTACGAACTTGCCCCCAATGCGGGTACAGTTTGTTACAATTTTCTATATACTTAGATGAAAATTTCCAAGGAAAATTGATGTTTTTTTCAATACAAATTATAGACTATATTAACTCTATTTTCCGTTGATACCAATATAATATGTTAAATATTTAAAAAAGTACATAAAAATAAATGTGCTAAAAGTGGAACTTTGCAAAAACTGGTCCGATCTTGCCCCTCTTCCCCTTAATTATATTCACGTGTATTTTATTACAATCTCGTTGGTGAAACGCATTTCCGAACAGTCTTTATTGTCAATTAACTGTACTGTTGGATCTGCGATGAGGTGAGCGTCGTTGTGTATAGTTGAACCCACTACCAATGGCAAGGACACCGCCGCCACCTTGGATACCGCACCACGTGTCATGGTGTCTGGCACACGTACTGTCTGTAAGGAGGCAACAATTGATTGCGACCGACACGTTCCAACTTTATTGCTGCTTTCAAACACTCATAATCTCATATACTCTCACACAGGATCTAACACTACACTACACTCATTATCCGAAAAAGTAGACGATATTTTTAACTCAAATGTGCAAGAAGTCTTAAGCCAAGTGGACGTTCATGGCATTTTAGGATATACGGGACCCGTTTAATAAAAAATTGAATCATTGACAGGAATAAACAACATTCTTCTCATTACATTTGGAAATTATTGTAATAGTCCGAAATTAGAAACCAAAATTTTTTAGTTGTTTTATGTTTCTGTTTCTTTTAAATCTCCCATAACTTTGGTTCTATTTGACGTACCAACCTTAACCAAAGCCATTTTTTTCGTTTTCTTATCTACTCTTATGTGACAAGTGAAAAAAAGAAATTCTCTCAAACTCAACTTCTGGTGGACGAAATAAAGTATCATCATATATATTAATACGCTAAGGTTAAGATGTTTGCCTCCCTTTTTAGAAAAAACCACACAATTTCTCCACATAAATTATATATCATTTTACAGATAATTGCTTGCTCTACTGACATCGACAACTAAAAAATGTATTATTGCTTTTGTTTTTGTAAATTAATTAAAATACAGCAACGCTGAACAATGTCTGCCATCTGACGGCTTTAATTTTGAAACAACGTCAACACTTCGATCTGTCATCTGACCTTCATATTGTAATACAACATACACAGTACTGCATACTGCCATTTAACGGCTTTAATTTTAAAACAGCGAGCAACGCTGAACAACGTCACAGCAAAGCTGCATGATGCCAGCTGACGGCTTAGCTCAACGCTTTTGCTACGTGCGCCTCTATTTATGACAATTTTAGTAAAATATTTCTTCGATCTGTCATCTGAGCTTCATATTGTAATACAACAAAAAGAAGAATGTTATAAGCAGTGTGTAAAATTATACCTGCGATCATATTTAGAAAATAATTTTGTAAAGTGATAATTATTATACGTATTTAGTGCGAATAATTCGCACAGGTCACACTAGTTGTTACATAAACTGTCTCCCTCTCTCTTATGTTATATCGTCAAAATAACTTTTCCTTAGCTACGCAGCAAAATTCAATTGAATTCACGACATCTCTCGTCTTTTTTTCATCTCGCAATATCAGCACCCTGGAATATTTTTATCAGGAGACGCCACTGATTTTCTTAGGAGAAACATTTTGCGTAAAAGTTTTTAGTTCTCTAAATTCGATAACACTAAAACAAGTGTTTTCTCATTCCTCTTTAGAGTGGAGTCGAGTCGAGAGATGGTGAGTAGACTATGTAGTTAAACCCTGCAGCAGTCACCTCACAGTCTGCCTGCCAGAGCAGTTGGTGTAATTAATCAATTAGATTTATGACCGTGGCTAGGTCGTGGCAGGCGATCGTGAACGTGAAAAGGGCGGGCGGTCGGCCGTCCGACGTCGATTTAGCCCTACACGAGTTACTACGGCTGGATGCGAACTACGCTAGAGCTGACTAGTACTTATACCAACTTCGTACCTACCTACATAATATGTTACAGTAAATTTGTAATTTTATTAAACGTCCGATTTTCGCTGTGGCTTTCTATGTTTGAAAAATACCTTCGCCCTTCGGTAAAATTAATCTCCGAAAAGTATAGAAAGTTCAATTTTTCTGACATTTAAAATAAATAAACACGGATAGATTAAGTGTTTGAATTTTTTAAAAAGAGAAATCGAAATTGAGGCTACTGAATTTAAAAAATTCAAAGATTTATTCTATCCGTATTTATTTATTTTGAATGTTATCGTCATATTTCAGGAAAATATTATGTAGAATTATTCTTCTTGTCTGAAATAACCAGTTTTTTTATTACTCATACGGGAAAAGTGGTATATTTACGCGTGCTGTTACGGTTGAAAAGTAGCTATTTTCATTTGCGTGCGGAAACTTTATTTGTCGCACTGAAATTATTGTTTGCCGCACGCAAATTCAGAGAAAAAAAACAAAATAATAACGGTGTTAATGTCAACGAAACAAACTGTCATTTGAAGCAGATTTGAGGTTAAAATTTTCGATTATGGACTTTTATTCTTGACAATTTTAACAATTTTAACTGAATTTTCAACTTTTTAAGGAAGTACCCTCGGTACGCAGTAAGTCAAAGAATTTCAGTCTTCTACTTGAGTAACGTAGTATATAATTTGGCAACACCGCACTCCTTGCTGTAGTGTACACAGCATAGAATAGGCAGCACGCGGTGTCCGTATATTATATTCGTCAAATTGACATTAATTTATGCAAATGAGCGAAAAAAGATATTATTGGAAGGGAAGAAAAGTTTTTAAAAAATTGTACGATAGCATTTAGCATTTACTCAATTTACGTATGTTCTAACGTTATCGAAATTGTTGCAGTTTCGTAACTTACCTTTGAATAAAGCGCCATAACCTATAATATTGCGGTGTTGCCATGTTTATGAATTATTGCTAAATATCTCGGCTTTGTTTTAGTTATTTCTATTAACATAAGCAAGCTTTATACGTTTTGGAAAAAGAAAAATGTTCATAGAATATTCGTTTATATTTCCTCAAAATTTTATCAAAATCTGTTTGTCAATTCCAACGTAATAAATTATGGAGTGCGTCAAAATCACAGATTCCCATAAGACTCCATGTTAAGTGCAGCGAAATAAAATTATCAATATCTTTTTTCAAAGTCAACCTAAGATCACAAAAATTTAACTGAGTCATTTTCTAAAAGGTTTCGACATATCTGCAAATTTTCGTAATTTTCTGTTTGTTAATTTATTTATCGAGGGTACTTCCTTAATGATTTAATTTTAATTTTTATTATTTCTATTTTCTTTTTTTAATTCGTAATAAAATTATAATTTTAATTTAATTTAATTCGTAATAAAAAATAGTATGTGCAACTCGTGCGGCATTGACGCACTAGTTGCACAATATACTTTTAACATGCAGAAAAATTGAACTTTCTATACTTTTCGGAGATTAATCTTTTGTAGAGCGTTCAATTCCCTTCAAAAATATCTATTGCTCATTGCTTGTAGGTTCATTTATTTCAGAGAAAAAAAATAAATGTATAAAAAATCACATGTGTAACAATTATTATTATTTTATTCAACATATTTATTAACGTAAGTTTGTAACATGAATATTATTTAATTCAACATGTTTATTAATTTTAGTTTTTTAACATGAACACTACTTCCTAGTTCATACGCTCCGCTGCCATCTTGCCTCTGTTTCTTTACATGACCACCAGGGTACACCAGTGGCGGCGTGGCTTTTTAAGACGTGGTGTTATACATATTATATAAATGGGAATTGTATCATGATTTCGGCACAGTTTAATATTAAAATGAGACGCTTTTTTTGCTCTGATACTTTTTTTAGGGCAAAAACTAAAAATTCGGGAGGGAACTGTAAAAAAACAACTTGGGAAATAACGGATACCCTAATGTATGATAATTATCTGTACAGAATTTATTAAAATCACAACCAAAGTCCAAAGACATGTTGACAGTAACATATATGTGTATGTATTCTAAACATTTGACCCTTTTATAAAATCGCGTATGTGTACTGTGAACGAAGGGCACACAAACAGACACATGTGTGCGGTTTCATGGAACATTAAGTTACGTTACGGGTCGGAGACAAGAGCGTCAGTATTGCCAGTAGAGCCTCGGTGGTTCTTAGCTGTATTTTCAATAGAAGCCTCAAAGATCTACGATCAAATTTACTTTTTGAAGTAAAACTTCTTTACGCACGCTTGACTTGGGGAGTAAGCTGGTGAATGCGTGACGAGAACCTTACGAAAAATATGATCATAGCCAGTTACGTTTCGGAGAGTTACGAAAAGTGTGATCATAGCCAGCTACGTTTTGGAGCCTTACGCAAAGTGTGATCATAGCCAGTTACGTTTCGTATATCTAAGACACTGTGCAGGCCTATTGTCTGTATCACAATGCAGGAGCAAGAGAGAGCAGTGCGCGCGCACATTTTCTTTCTCTCTTACTCTCATAGCCAGTGCATGAAATATATATATATATATATATATATTTCTCAGTCAGTAGTTCGTTTGCGAGTTTGCTAGCGGTGATTTCTTGATTATTTCGTAATTTCATTTCGTTATTGAACAATTTTATATATATATATATGTTTATATGTATAATATATACATGTATATGAGCTAAAGAAGTTTTACTTCAGTCGTGTGGCCTAAAGCACACTCGTTTTATTTAAAATTTATTTATATTAATTACCTGCAGTTACACTGGATATAGTAGTCCACCCATTAAAAATAAGTTTTGAATGTAAAAATCAGTTTGAATTTCAGGAACAATAGAAATAAGCTTTACCAAAGTATCGCTTGTGGCCAACGTTTCGAAAATTTTATTTTAATCCTCAGGGCCTCAATGCAAGTTGAGATGGTAAATTGTGCAGATTATTGTAGTATACATGATCATTTAAAATTATGAATTTTTGAACAAAACTTCTACTAATCTTAGCGGAATTTTTTTTATTGCTTTCCTCATTCACTCCAGACAAACGTTGAGGTAGTTCCTTACTTAAAATGGACCACAAACGTACCTTCCAAATTTCTCTAACATCAAACCTATTAAAACGTAGCTATTGTCGATCTTAGCAAGAAAATTACTGATGCAAGCCGAAATATTGACATCACTATACTGGCGATAGAACGTTTAACTATTCGTGAAATTACTTTCAGACATTTTAATGGATCGCCTGAGCCCAATTTGAATCGTGAGTAATAATCAAATTAAAGAGTTTATCCACCCATAGTGCAGTTGTAGAGTTTTCTCAGTTCTAGTGAGATAACACGCCCACCAATTAAAGTGGAGTAATTCAATGAAATTCTAAATGTAGCGGTCGTGTCCGGTCGAATAAATAAAATTATATAAAAGTTCGCATGACTAATTGGCAAGGGCGACGGTAATTAAACGAATTTAACTCATATTTTGTTAAATAATTATGTCTCACTTAAAAGAGCTTTAAAAAATATTTATTTAAATTTAAAAAATTGGATTCCACGAAAAGTGTTTTTTTTTTTTAACGCGATAATATCCAGCCTATGCCCATTCTGCAGGTTCATTCTAAATAATGATGAAATAATTTTTCAAATAGGTGCAGTGGTTTCGGATATCACCCTTTGCATACACACAACTATCGTTATAATAATAGTATAGATAATACGTCATCGCAAATTAAACCAGAAAATAGCCTATTATTTGACTACCAAAATTCATTGACATCAGATTACGGGCTTGAGGAAAGGCGCGCAGTAGGCTGCCTGGCTGCGCTGCCAGGCTGCGGCTGTCGAAATATTTGAGCAGCCACTTTTAACAGCCAACGGACGGCCAGTTGTGAACCTTTCGTCGAGCGATATCGACGTGGAAGAACTTGTGATTTTGTGCGTATCTCGTAAAAAATGCAAAGCTAATAAATGACATTGGATTCATCCTCTTTTTCTAGAACGGCACTCAAAAGGTTTGTTTCATTCCTATTTTAAAGATCATCGTAAATACTCAGACCGGTTTTTTAACTACACGACAATGTCAGTGCAATCGTTTGATCACCTTTTGGAAAATATAAGAAATTCAATCAAGGGCACTGATACTCCTATGCGAGCTTGTATAACTCCAGAAGAAAAAGACAAGTGCGCGGTGACTGACGGCAGCCACATACATTCGCCTACACTAGCTCTTGCTGCGCGCAGCCAATAGGCTGCCGTGCAATCAGGCGCGCTTTATGGCTGACGCAGCCGGGAGTTCGTGGCTGCTTAAGTGAGCGGGCTCCCATACACTGTCATATGTTCGACTGGTGCCGCAGCCAGGCTTCCTAGTGCGCGGGGGCATTTGTGGTTATATGATGGAACAAACAAATCCACAAATAGAAAAAAAATTGTAAATGTTCAATTATATTGACAGTAATAGTAATAATAATAATAATCTTTATTTATAGAGATGTCATAGCGACAACTAATGCGTCAGTTTACCATATAAAAGTTTACAATATTAATTAAAATCATACGGGCACTTTTCAATTAAGTACCTATTCTGTTACTTTTTTAAAAATAATTTATAACTATTTACAGTCGTAACCTCGGATGGCAGACTTTTACAGCAGAGTATCGGGGTCCTCTGGTGTATAGAGTAAGGCGATGGTCTGGTACACCATGATTAAGACGCCCCTGTGTCTCGTAATCATGATCCGGCAAATGAAGGGTAAATAAATGTTTGTTTTTGAAAAGAAAACATACTAACTTTAGTATGTTATATCGCATACATTGTCAAAATTCTGTTCTTGATAAACACTGGTTTACAAGACTCATCATACTTCAGATAGAGTATAGCTCGTAAGATTTTTTTTTGCAATATAAATGCTCTTGCAATATTATTATATTGGTGGATTTAGATACTACAAAAAATTCTTTTAAACATTCTTTAATCTAAACCTTTATTTTTCTTTGCTGCATGCTTTGTTATGAGAGCAAGAAACTATAGAGTATTCTGGCAGCTAGTCATGATACTCCTTCGGGACGCCAAGACCAAATGCTTGTTAAACACGCTTGCTTCTTCATTACATTATATTTTTAGTCGCTTCAAAATTTCTGCACTATCGTCTCGAGACTTAGCCCATCGAAATAGTTCAACGTCCAGCTGTAGACAATTTTATTGTGATATGATAGTACAACTGATTTATGATATCGCCGTTGGTTCTGTAATACCTCTTATGTGCAAAAAGTAAAATTTGCAGGAAAGGCCAAAAAGTGGTTATTTCAGCAATGGATGGTAAGAACTAGCAATTTCAGAGGTATATTACTAATTCATACTTATCTTCACTATATGTGTTTAATTAAGACGAAGTATTTTCTTAAAAAATATTTAACGTTAATTTCGGATTTATTGGCACATGGGAGGAATTATTTGATACAACTTTTCACATAAGAGTTTTTTACCTTTGTTGGTTATCATTGTTTGTGTAATATTGATCAATTTACCATGTATTAATTTGTATTTATCTGTTTGATTTTGTTTATTTTTATTGTTTAAAAAATTCTACTCTTTGTAGTCTTTTGAATGATGAAGGAATTGGGCTTTTGAATGAAATTTTTTTTGTCATAAATGGAAAGATCGTAGGTATATAAGTTTTATAACAAAACTACTTTTCTTTTTTTTATTTTCGTTATAATTCAAAAGTTATATCAAATTAAAAATAAATTTTTGTACCCAGTTCCGAGAACGCGCCGACATTTCCCGAACATAATGTGACGTCATAATGTTTTAGTCAAAACACATGTAGAAGCCATTGATAGTATACTGCGTATATACATTTTACCATTATGACGTCACAACTGTCAAAAACAATTTTAGTGCGTTTGCAGTCACGTGATTTTTTTAAATATTTTATCAATTTTAAATTGCTTATAATTAATTTAAAAAAAGTTTTTTGAAAGTTTTTCGCATCGATTATCAATATTATTTATAATAAAGTTTTAAAATACAATAAAAAAATCGATAATTATTTTTTTTTCAAAAGCCTAATTGAAATGTTCAAGTCTGCACCGGCTTTAGTAGTATAACGTTATAGAATTTGCCCAGCCCTGGGAGGGTAACACGCCCACCAATCGAAGTAGAGTAATCGAACAGAACTCTGATTGTAGCAGCGTGTCGAGTCGGAAGTGAACTGCGATAAGTTTCAATAAAATCTCACGTGAAAACACAACGGTTTGTATCGACAGTGATTGATAGGAAAAACCTTTACTGCTGACTATCATTCTCGTTCCTACTAAGATGTATATTCAATTTCTTTTTAGAGTTATTGTGAAAATCTCAAGACTAAATTATAATTATAATTGTCTTAATATTTAACGTTATCTGTACCACTGATATTTTTCTTTATTAGTATCTATATGTTTTTTTTTTCAGAGGTATATATTATATAATACCTATTTGTTTTGATTGCACTATTTTAATCACGTGTATTTAATGAGTTGCTGTCATAAATGGACTTTTTAGTCTGTGTGAGAAAGGCATTTAAATAAATAAATAATTGAAATTTACTTACAATGAAAATTAACAATCTATCATATATATTAATACGCTAAGGTTAAAGATGTTTGCCTCCCTTTTTAGAAAAAAACCTCACAATTTCTCCACATAAATTATATATCATTTTACAGATAATTGCTTGCTCTACTGACATCGACAACTAAAAAATGTATTATTGCTTTTGTTTTTGTAAATTAATTAAAATACAGCAACGCTGAACAACGTCTGCCATCTGACGGCTTTAATTTTGAAACAACGTCAACACTTCGATCTGTCATCTGACCTTCATATTGTAATACAACAGACACAGTACTGCATACTTCCATCTGACGGCTTTAATTTTGAAACAGCGAGCAACGCTGAACAACGTCACAGCAATGCTGCGTGATGCCATCTGACGGCTTAGCTCAACGCTTTTGCTACTTGCGCCTCTATATGGCAATTTTAGTAAAATATTTCTTCGATCTGTCATCTGAGCTTCATATTGTAATACAACGAAAAGAAGAACGTTATAAGCAGTGTGCAAAATTAGAAACGAATTGAATACCTGCAATCATATTTAAAAAATAATTTTGTAAAGTGATAATTATTATAATTATTTAGTGCGAATAAGTCGCACAGGTCACACTAGTATGACTATAATCCTCTACCGCAAATTTCATTCACTGTGTTAGTTTTAACTTTTCAGTACATGGGAATTTACTGTAATTGGTCTGAAAATCGAAATAATTTTTTTTTTTTAAATACTATGTCTCAAGGTCACGACACAACGAGAAAGAGAGACCATTCCATAGGTCTCTTTTTCTCTGTCTCTGTTTGTATAAACGTACATAATATCTCAATCGCTTGGGTCGTTCTGAAGATATCGTACGAGAAATTTCAAAATATTTTTTTTCCTAGCACCACCTAAATAAGAGATTTAAAGACACGAATTAGTGGATTTAACAGCGAATGTTACAAAAAAACCATTATGGGTATAATATGCTTGCAACAAATTATTTTTGTTTCTTATTTTTGTCAAACGATAAATTTTTAATCTGCGTGTATAGGGATTAAAATATAATTAAAAAAACTTGAACACATTTTACGTGTAATTACTATTAGTGGCATAAAGAGAAAAGAAAATCTTTAAAATCTGCCTTTGTTAAATTAAATACAAAGAGAAAATTATTTCGTAGGTCGTAATTTTTGCTATTGTCAAAGCGGAATACATAAAAGAAGAAATAAACTTAAAGAGTCGCGGAACTTACTTTCTTAATTAAAATAAATGCTGTCGTAAAACGTCATACAGAATTTAAAGTTTTCTTGAAAGAAAATTAATACACCTTTTCCAAAGTTTTAAATATACCTATTGTGATAATAGCCTTTGAACTGTTTTGTCCCAAATTCATGACGAACCTAAAACCGACAGTAAACTACAGTAGGAAAATTTCAACAGCCTGTGTCCTGTACATTGATTTTTTTAAAGTAGATTATCTCAGATTAATTCAACCTACTGTGCGTGACGTCAATGTGAATGGTTTAAGTCACTCTAAGCTTAGTACTATTAACAACTACAGTGTGTCATTCAACATTAAATGACTCAGCAAAGATAACTGCGTACGTGCAAAATTCACTAGTGCCTCTGTGCCCTGTGCTGTGTGCGCTCTGCAAATGTGCGAATGCAACAGTACAGAACAGCTCAGCACAGAGTAATGGCGCTCGGAGTGAGTCATTCACAAAAAAGAGCGACTCGCTCCGCTCCGAGAATGGAAACGTTCATTATGAACGACTCGCTCAGGAGCGACACATCACTAATGTTTAGGATATTGTATAAAACAAATGACCAATTTGATGTAATAACGCACGACTGATTCAGTTGGTTAGAACAGCAGCTGGTGCCAAGCACGCCATTCTATTTGGCATACCTACTATGTATATTGTATATATGTATGCTTTTATAATATACCGCGTGAAGATTGCTGGAAAATTGTTTAGACGATACTGTATCAAAAAAATCACTTCACCTCATCATGGTGTGCTAAAGAATAGAGTACTTGCATCGAATTTTTATCATGCGGAAAGAAAATATACGTTATTTCAAACAAACCTCTAAAATAATCGCACTGGATTACCTTAAGTGCCGTTGTATTGTTTCTTTATGTCATGTGGTAAAAAATGTTTATTTATTGGATTTTAGAAGAGACATTATTTTTATCATATATATTAATACGCTAAGGTTAAAGATGTTTGCCTCCCTTTTTAGAAAAAACCTCACAATTTCTCCACATAAATTATATATCATTTTGCAGATAATTGCTTGCTCTACTGACATCGACAACTAAAAAATGTATTATTGCTTTTGTTTTTGTAAATTAATTAAAATACAGCAACGCTGAACAACGTCTGCCATCTGACGGCTTTAATTTTGAAACTACGTCAACACTTCGATCTCTCATCTGACCTTCTTATTGTAATACAACAGACACAATACTTCATACTGCCATCTGACGGCTTTAATTTTGAAACAGCGAGCAACGCTGAACAACGTCACAGCAATGCTGCATGATGCCATCTGACGGCTTAGCTCAACGCTTTTGCTACTTGCGCCTCTATATGATAATTTTAGTAAAATATTTCTTCGATCTGTCATCTGAGCTTCATATTGTCATACAACAAAAAGAAGAACGTTATAAGCAGTGTGCAAAATTAGAAACGAATTGAATACCTACAATTATATTTAAAAAATAATTTTGTAAAGTGATAATTATTATACTTATTTAGTGCGAATAATTCGCACAGGTCACACTTGTTCTATTTTATAATTCGGTCAATTCATTGATATAATGTATAAGTTACATAATTTCAGTTATCATTTAATATCAATGCTTTTGAAATTTGTAGGGCTAGGGTAGGCATTACCAATTTTTCAACATCGTTGGATGCCGCTGGCATCAAACGTTAAGAAACACCGGTATAGTGGCACAGTGTATTTAGTTGATCGATACAATGTAATGTCTCTTATAACTCAACAAGTGAGAGCTGCTCGAAAATTAATCACCTGGAACGGAACCCACACCGTGTCGTTCAGACGACTGTATCGCACCCGGCGATCTTTTCAGACCGACTAGTAGTTCCGTTAACTCCATAAGAAATAAAGCTACACGTAGAGTCCCTGTTGGTTTCTTACGAAATGTCTAAACTTACATGCTGTTAGTAATGTGTCACTCCTGAGCGAGTCGTTCATAATAAGCGGAGTGAGTCGCTCTTTTTTTTGTGAATGACTCACTCCAAGTGCCATTGCTCTGTGCTGAGCTATTCTGTACTGTTGCAAATTTACAGAGCGCACACAGCACAGGCCACAGAGGCACTAGTGAATTTTGCACGTACGGAGTTATCTTTGCTGAATCATTTAATGTTGAATGACACACTGTAAATGCAATAGTACTAAGCTTACAGTGACTTAAACCATTCACATTGACGTCGTTGACAAAGATATAATATTGTAACAATAAACAGCATTATTGTTAAGCTTTTATTATACTTTATAGTTTATCCGGAATGCGAATAATATAAGATCAGAATCATATTATAACTATAATTAGACGCATATTTAAAAAAAAAAAAATAATCATATTAAAATTTGCTCAGAGCTGAGTGTGTGTATTGTGCTGTGCAATGCTAAGTGACTCCTGAACATGCATGGTGAGAGTTCACACATCTGCAGTCTGCACTCTTGTGTAGTGCGTACTGTCTAGTATCGCTCTTTTGAACGACTCGCTCTGAGCGACTCTTTTTAGTCATGTGGACACATCACAATTCCCTTAGTTGGTTCTCCCAACACTCTATGCTAGAAATCACACATAATTCAAAATTAAAATTTTGAAAAAAATGCTTTTTTCGAATAACTTTTCAGTTAGAGAATCGATCGATACCAAAATCTAATCAGGTTTAAAATGTTGACAAAACGCTAAAAAAGAAATGTTAAAATAATAACAAATTGTCGACAAGACGTCAATAATTTGTTATTATTTTAATATTTCTTTTTTTAACGTTTTGTCAACATTATTAAATTTAATGCTGACAAAACGTTAAAAAGTTAATAGTCTAATATATATTCATAAAAAATCATAATAAACATTAATTCATTGTTAAAGAACAAAATTTACAACCGAACGTATAACTGTATATAAAAGGACTCATTCCGTAGACAGTATATTATTCCAGCGTAAATAAATGACTATAATAAAATGCTCTGACTACACTACACTCTTGCTGTGGCCCTGCTAACTATTTATCAAGAAAATAGAACGTGTAGGGCTGTCCGATTTTATTTGTCGATAAATGGGTTTGAAAGTAGGCTTGAAGAGTTCAATCGATTGGGGACGCGCCGATTAAAAATTAAATACGATAATTAATTTTATCCACACTCTAAAATAAACAGTAGAACATTATCTAAACGAACAACAGTCATAAACGTACTTTTTTTTTAAATTTTAAATGAAAAAGCATTTGGAATTAAAAATTGAATTTAATATATTTTCTTCGCATCGAGTTACTACCCACGCATATACAGAAAGCCCATAGAAATATACAAACACACAAATAATTTTGATACGGAAAGATGAAGGTTTGAATCTAAGTAAAACCTGGACACCAGCACTGTGCAATACCAACCCACTGAATAGAACGACCAATCACAGAAGAGCATACTACGACCGAGTAGAGAACACGAGCACGCTGACTATAAAAGACGGAAGTACCACACTTGTTAACACACTTACCTGTAAGCAGCCTAGAAGGACACTTCGCCCGCTACCACAGCGTCTTTGATAATGTCTACCGCAGTTGTAGACAAAACGTCAGGTAGAAATACCAATGGACCACGGCATACAAGCCCGGAAACCAAGAATATTTGAATCAACATTATTTTTAAGATGTCTCTGAAGTGTTTTAAAGTTTTCTAATCAAAATTTTGTTTCTCGCAATAATATAAGGAGAATTATCTGGCTTAATATTCTGCTAATCACGCTTTTGATTATCGCTTTCTGTTTGGTCATCCTTAAGAAAATACGCTTTCCTATAAAAAAAAGCAAGGGAGACGAAACTCTTTTATTATACCACTAGCCACGTTTCCCATTTTCGCCTTGTTTGCTTCTGTATGTGCAAAATTATAATAAATAATGCGATTTTAAATGACTTCATCTTTTTTCTCATTTTCCGCCCTTTCTGTTTTGCCGTCACTTACAGTTTCCAAAACAAAGTTGTTTGCTCTGAGAATCGCGGAAATTAAAACATTTTGTGAAATAATATTATAATTGCTTTTTTATGTAAATTCTTCAAGGAAAATAATGTACTAAAGTTATTTAAGTGACGCGGCGCGGTTAATATTTTTTGAAGATTAATTATGATATATCGCATTTAAAGTATGTTCTCTGAAAAATGTTTTTAAATTTAACAAATTTGTCTAAATATACGCAAAGCATATAAAATTTTCTTTCTGAAAATGTATTTTATGTGTAAAAATATGGTGTTTAATTTTTTTAGCTCCAAGCCATACTTTAAAACGTTTTTTTTATTTTGTTTTCTGATTAAAATGCCTACATAAACATATTTTACCTAATATGAAAACAAAATTTGCTAATTAGATAAATCTGTTATCTTTACCATTTATTATATTATATAAAAAAATTCAAAACAACAACAATTAATATTATTGTTTTTTAAATCTTTGATTAACGTCTGATTAGAACTCTTCAATAAATAAAATTATCGACCAATTTTTCAGACAATATATTAACAAACAATATAAAAAAATTAATACATTATATATTTATATTTTTTTAAAAATATCTATCACGAATTCCATTCAAAGTAAATAGAAACTAATTATTAATTATTATTTTATATTTTTAGATTCGTTCTGAAGAAGATCCAAATCCGGATCGAAACGTTAATGTATTAATTTTTTTATATTGTTTGTTAATATATTGTCTGAAAAATTGGTCGATAATTTTATTTATTATTGTTTTTTGTTTTAATAATAATAACAGGTTTATTCTATACAGGTGGCCAGGCCCGGCTTCGCCAGAATTTGTAAATAGCCACCGTTTTTTATATATATATTTTTATAGATTCAAAAAATATTTTTAAGAATTGTATTAAGAGATTACATTTTTTATTCTGTCCAAAAGCAGACAAGTTTACAAATTAAAACCACCATATAGGTAAGCAAATGTAACTATTTTTTAGTCGGCGATTTTTTTGTTTTTTTTTTTTAACCGAAACAAACTCTTTTGTTTAAATTTATTAATTCCAAAATATTATAAAATTTTCAAGACGCACTAATTTTTTAGAAATAAAAGGCGATTTTTTACCACAAATATTTTTCAGAAGCCATATAAATGCCAGCCTACCTCAACAGAGATATAATATTAATAGAAATATATCTGCAGTCTGCACAACATATTTTAATGAAATATAAAATTTTTATTTAACAAACGAGAGTTCTTTATGGGTCAGAGAACATTCAACTAATTAATGGAAGGTTTTTTAAAAACGAACAGACTTGAATTAATTTCATTAAAACATCAAAGCGACGACTGAAACATAACTATATCCGTAATAATTTACAGGGTGTTTATGTAACCACATAACTCATAAATAGTCCTGTAAATTTGATTGGAATAGTTAATCACAGACATATAATTTTGGATGAAGTTCTTTATGGAGAGGGCTAGGGAAAAAATCGTAAGAAAAAAGTGTAAGAAAAAAAAGCGAGTGTGCTTTAGACGACAAGATGTCTCTCTCTCTTACTATCTTCATTAACTTATATGTATCTCCCTCTCAACTACCGTTCGCCTCGTCCGATGATGCACTTCCGTAAACGCTTTCGTCAGGCATTTACCAGCTTACTCCCCAAGTCAAGCGTGCCTAAAGAAGTTTTACTTCAAAAAGCGTAAAGAAAAATCTACATATATGATCACCTATTGTATGTACGTCCGAAAACAGAAAGTTGAAATTTTGCACACTTATAATACCTATAGGGCATGGGACAGACCCTAAGGTCTTAAACAAAGAGGAGAAAATTTTACATAGATTTCGTATAACAGAATACGCGCAAATAGCTTTTTTATACATAAAAAACAGAAATAAACACTGTATAATTTCGATTTTTCCTAGTACATCGCGCACGCCGATTGGTTATCCTTTTCTGTTACACAGTGTGTTATGGACATTTAAAGATTGCGTATGTTCTGTCTTAAAGATATTGGGACAACGGTTTTCCAACGGCTAAGTGGAAAAAATCTTTGGGACTCGATTCCCGACGAACTATTTACATACCTATAAGTTTGTACGGAACCCTCGGTGCGCGAGTCCGACTCGCACTTGGCTGTTTTTTTATTTCAATCTGTATACGGATTTAGGCTTAGTGAATGCATTTAAGTTGGTCTAGGTACGCGTTTTTTATACGTATATACAAATGTGTACGATTCTATGCCTTCTCATATAGGAGAAACATTATGGTACAAAATAGTATACAGTAGGAAATATGATGCATGAAAACATTTACGAGTATTATGTTTGAGAAGTAACTGCAGAATAGATACACACGGGATTTGATAATGCAAAAGCACGGACGGAAAATATATAGAACAACCATAGACCAAATAACATGTATGAGAAACATTATCATTGTACCGCCATCTTGTAAACAAAGCAAATGATTTATCCTTAATAATGCCGTGCACTGCAGTTGCAGCCGAACATAATACACATAAAATAAAATTTTCGACTATTGGCGTCGGTCGGATGGTGGGACCTAGGGGTCGGACCAAAATTTCTCGACGTTTCATAGCCTCCTAAAAAGTTTGGCACCATTTTTGGAAAAGTCTGTTTATATAAATACAGGGTGTATCACAGAAAACCGTACATAGGGAAAACTCCATTGTGTAAATTAGGATTAACGATTACTTTGGCCACATATGTGAATAGGAGTTAATTAATTTTAACGAAATTTGATCCACATGTTGGAATCTATCACCGCAAGAAGCCTATTTAAAATAGGCTTGATCGGGCCATTTTAAGGGTGGGTTTTAGGAGTTGAAAAATATTTTTGAGCCCAAAAATACCGAAAAAATTCTTCGGATCCTTTCAAAATTAAAATTTAATCCACTAGTAAACATAAAAACGTGCTGCCAAAATTTTATCAAAATCGGCCCGAGAGGACCGAACTTAAAAATTTTATGTAAACGTTAGTTTGTAGATGTGGATTTATTTAGTGAAGGGTGAATTTAATTTGCTAAATTAATAGTAATATTGTAGTTGTAACAGTTTTCAAATGAGCTAATAATTAGATTTATTTAATTTTAATTGCTCGTAAATAAAATTAAAATAAATTTAAATGTAAGAAAGTATTGTAGAAAATAAAAAAAAATTAAAAATATATTCGCCTAACGTGGGGCTTGAACCAACGACCCTGATATTAAGAGTCGTGTGCTCTACCGAATGAGCTATCCGGGCTTGTGAATGTACGACGTTAATATTGGAATATTTAGTTAGGGCATTTCACCTGAATAGACGCTAATTTTGAGGTACATTTTGCAACATTTTTCATTGATGCTCTGCTTCTATTGGTCGTAGCGTGATATTATATAGCTTATAGCTATCCAATAAAAAACATGTTTTTTAATTCGAACCAGTAGTTCCTGAGATTAGCGCGTTCAAACAAACTCTTCAGCTTTATGTATTAGTATAGATTACCAAATAAATAATTAAGATCATTCTAAACATTTAATTTCTTGTTGCCACACATCCATTATTTTTTCTGCTAAAAATAGTTTCAAAAATATCGATCAGAAAACGGTAAGTTTGAGTGCGTCTGTATTTTGAATTTTTTTTTTCTTCTATGATTGGATGTTTTGAATGGAAAAATACATATAATATAGTAACCGTGGAAATGTCTGTGAAGATGCACCGAGCGAGTTTGCAAAGCGTAGGTAATATAGCTCTATTCTATAGAGCTATATATGCAACTTGTCCGGTTAAGTACCACTCACAGGAAATACTCGCAGGTACGGTTTTCTCTTTCTGCAAACACATTTTTAATTTTTTAATTTCAGCCTGTGTCAGTACTGAAAACAGAATAAAAAAGAAAAACGACGCGTTGCTGCTATAAATTATAAATTGAGTGTTATATTATGATGTGGAATTTGAAATAAGTCTGTAATCTAGGTATGTTTATAATTTATAATGCGCTAAATGTCAAAAACGCTTGAACTTTCAATACTATTTATTTCAATAATAGTTTTGATTTTTAAGAAATCATTGCAGTTTTTCGCGATTGCAAAGTTCCACCTAAAAAAATGGGAGCTTGTAAAATTTTAGTAACACAAACTAAACTACAATTTGCAGGTCTATATTAGAAAGGGGAATTATAAAAAAGTCGAAAAAAAAAACAAATTTGGTGACTGATGATGAGATACTGTTTTAATAACTTGAGATATTAAAATAATATTTAGGTGACTAAATTACTAAGTGAGCGACTAAATTACTATGTGAGCGACTAAATTACTAAGTGAGCGACTAAATTACTAAGTGAGCGACTAGAATGTCTTCGGTAATTTTGAAGCAGATATCTTCTTTTGTGTATACTTTTTATTTTTTTTTTGACGTGATAACGTCTTATAAATTGATGAATCACCAATCTTATAAATTGATAAAACACCGGCTGCATGCACGAAAAAGTGTAACGTTCCTAACGGTCGTAACGTTCCTAACGCGTAACGTTCCGCCTGACCCTGTGCGTGCTTTTTGCTAATTTCTCGCTCAATTTAAATCAGATCGGTTTGAAACCAGTCTTAAACGAAAGAGGAGAACATTTTACATAGATTTCGTATAACAGAATTTGCCTAAACAGTTTTTTTATACAAATTTATATAGAAAAATAGTTGTATAAATGCAATGTTGTCTAATGCATGGCGCGACGCGGTCGGTCGTCTTTGTTTGCCGTACATGGAAATTAGAAAATAACGTATGTCTTGTCTTAACATGAAAACGGCTGCATTTCTAATGTTTAATTCAATTTTTTGACATTAGTATTTTGTGAAATGCAACGCCTTCTAAGTTAAGTATTGGAATAACTAATTATTATTAGAACATAATACTTTGACAGTTGCAAACGTCACTTTTGACATTTCTTATCATTCCGACACAAAGGATAAGCGGATTGAAACCAAATTTTGGGAGGATGTTTGATATGCAAATATGAAGTGGCCTATTGTTTTTGGGGAACATCGGCGCATGCGTAAAAGAATATATCTCTTATAATGATGTTTTATATAATAATAATATAGTTTTTAAAACGGTTTTTACTCTATCTATTTTTACTAGAAATTTTTGTAAATTTTTTGGGGAAAATCGGCGCATGCGCAAAAGAGATACATGCCATAGTTGTTAGAATCACGTAAAACTATCGTCCGTAAACCGACTTTACAGACAACCAATTTTTTCACTTTGAGACTACAACTTAAATCTCACATTTTCATGAAGATTGAAAACCGCCGCTTTTTTGATAAAGGGGTATGCGAATTGTCTCGCAGTGAAACGCGATGGGGCAAAGGTGGAGTTTTTAAAAAAATAATTCCGGGGTGAACGATAAACGGGTATGCGAATTGTAATTTCGGGGTGAACGATACCGGGGTATGCGAATTAAATAGTTAGTTGTTTGAATAGAACTGCCATTTTGTATTTTAAGTAACTCAAATGGATGTTTGTAAGTTGCTATTCTGTTGATTTCTCAACTATTATTTTCTCATCACGCGCAGTCAGTCACTCAAATTGTTTATTTTTGTCACCTAAAATTGTAATTTACAGTCACTCGTTTAAATACTACCCTTTCAATAATAGTGAGTTTTAAGAAATTACTGCAGTTTTTCGCGATTGCAAAGTTCCACCTGCAAAAAATGGCAGCAGCTTGTAAAATTTTAGTAACACAAACTAAACTACCATCTGCAGGTCTATGTTAGAAATATCATTTTTTAAAATAACGATTTGAGATAAACATTAATTATTTGTGATAATATTTTGAGATGCGCAGTGTCAGCAAGATTTTCCTGCTCCTATAAGCTTATTATTTATTTATAAAAGCTTGTATGACCTTGTATAGTAGAGAAACAGCAGCCGTATAATTACAATATGAAAAATTACCGGAAACATGGTAAATTTCCTTCTGAAATGATTTTTTTCTTCCGGTTTTCTAACCAATTTAACGTAGCGTATATAATTAATATGGCTCAGCGATGATACTGCAAGAACACCAAAGCTTGTGTTAAAGTGTGTGCCATTATTTTTTAAAAAATTTAATCTTTTCATTCAGAATATCGTATTTAAACTGTTTGCGTAAAGTTGTTAAATTTATGTAAGCGGCGAACTTAATTTTTACTACTACTTCGTTCGAATTTGTAGATTTTCATCGTTGCTTCGTCGACTTATACGTTACAAAATTGATATCCACGAAAAGCGCTTAACCTTAAAATCGGTATACTAAGCTATCCTTAAAAGATAGACATATGCCATCGGGGACTTTTCTGTAGACCTGTAAAAGAGGAACAATTTCACCATATATTGTTTTGTGATATTTCAAAGGGATTAGGCAGCGTTTTCGATGCAAGCTCCCAATCCGCTTGATTTTTTCCGACAACTACAATAATTATCGTCATATTTCAACCAATTTACACAAAACATTAATGAATTATTATGCACATAAACCTTGTTCTTGCATCACTCTGTCCAATGGTGAAAACCGTATGGCAAACCGTTCGGTAGTTTTTGAGTTTATTGCGTTGTATGAATCATTGCCCATCTACTCAATGTGCGGTGAGTGAACGCAACAAAGCGTATCGAAAATATATCTGCGTCTCTTTCTTCGATGTAATTGCGTGATTTCTCCGATAATAGGATTGGTTGATGTACTTGCATTCACTCTGAATAAAGTATCTCTGTTTCAAAAACTTTGTCTTTTTCTATGACGTTAATATGGGCGTACCCAGCTTGTGGCCCAGGAGAGGGCAAATTAGAAATTTCTTAAGCCGGGTTCCCCGTGCTTGTTTTGCCCTCCTGGATACGGCGTAAAAAAGACAAGCATATGTTGGCACCCTAATGGATCAATTGTGATTTTATACCTATGCTCAGTATATAGAATAAAAGTATATGGTTCAGGTTATCGGGGTCGCACTGTCCGAAGAGAGTATACGCGCGTGAATGCACATAAATAAGGAGGCAATGCATGCATTCACGTTTCATTAGTTAACCCTTCACGAAGATAGCAAACATCACGGACGAGCACAATGGTTAGATATTGTCTTTGAGCACATTGTGCAGTAGGTACATGCGTTCACGACTGAGAGCAATATAATATATGCGAAGATAATACATGTGTCTGCTCTCCTAACTCTCTCTCACTCTCCTTCTACGGTAGGTAATATGCACACAAATCATACGTATGCTAAATACTGAATTCCTTTACTGAACGTCTCTGAAAGATACTGAGTGAAACTAGAATTTTCAGTCATAGCGGGAAACTGTCAACTGTTTTAATTTGTTGAATTGTGATAAATATAATATAAGGCTCTCACAGAATATATTTTGCTACCTCAATCAAAAATTATTAACTGTAAATATTTTACCTTTTGAAAGTAGTGATGTGCCGGATCGTTAAAAATGTATAACCGCGGATACGGATACGGATCTTAACTTTCTTAGAGTACGCGGCGGTAAATATTGCACATCGACCTTTGGAAAGAGACTATCTGTTATGGGAAAAAGTTATTGACTTCTTTAAGAGTTAACTATCATAACAGATTGTCTCTTTCCAAAGATCGATGTGCAATGTCTCATTATAAAGATAGTTTTTTAGTACCTTTGAGTTATGTACCTATACTATTGGTATGGTACTCACTACGATAAATGTTTGCAATATAAAGGTGCCAAATACGATTTTAAAAAATAAAAAATAATCTGAATGGAATTTAACAGTTTTTCATTATTACCTAATCACCTATATATATATAAAATTTCATCTATGAATTGAAAATTAATAAGATAAAAGATCCGTAAAATATCCGCCAAAAACTAACGGATACGGATCTTTCTTCTCCCTCGGATATCCGCGGATACGGATATCCGGAACATCACTACTTGAAAGTTATAAATAGGAATAAATATTGCTAGAACTTTGATTTCACGATTTGTAAATAAATTGTTCTTTTTTGTTTTGTTTCAGTATTACACTTGTAACAATAACTGACAAAACTTCCAAAACACGAATTGGAAGTTTGTTTAAAAGTGTCACTATTTATTGTGTGTATTATATACAGAACATCAGCTCAAAACAAACACATTTAAACTATTTGGACAGTTGGGTAAATTTTTCGTCTTTCTTTTTATTGTTTGTACATTCTGTGCAGGTCATGGATCTCAGATAATATACTTTGTGAAAAATAACTCTAATAATTTAGAGTGATGATGATCTAAATATTAGAAGATTAAAGGATGAAACCTGGTGGCATAAGATCAATGAACTTTGCAAATACTGAAGGTTTTTTTATTGCATTTTATCTTTATGCCATCTTCGGAGAATCAATGCTGTCTGTTTTCTCAGTATTGTTGTTATGTAAAAAATAAATTAAAATAAAAAAATGTCATCAACGGGAATTGAAATCACTATTTTTCTTGAAAAAACGACTGATTTTTACTGAAAATTGTATAAACGTGTCAAATTTGTTTAATTTTTTTTTTTTGTTTAAAATTATACTGTACCTATTTGCAAAGTTCATGGCATCAGGTGCAGGTTTCATCCTTTAATACTCTAATAATATACTTTATTTTTGAAAGTTTTGAGTATAGAAGAACAAAAAAAAAAATAACAGGAGCAATTATTGAATCGATACTAATAATAAAACAATAAAGGGGGTTGTAAGTTGATTTTTTTAAGAAATCTCATCTTCTTGAAATATTTTGCATGATACCAAGTCATTGATCATTTTGAGATTTTTTGCTGTTTGTCCCTTGATCTGTATGCGCTTTCAGTCATCACTCTTAAACCTTTATTCCGATTTTAATGAAATTTGGTAAATGGTTCCTCAACTCGCTTGCATTGATATAATATATATAATTAATAAAATAATTTTTTTGTGAACGCATGTGATACTGCGGGGGTTCACTTTACAAAATTTAGTGATAGTTTTCAGCTAAAATTATTAATGATACGTCAACACAGTCATTGATTATAATGATATTGTGTTGTACATACTTTGCTGACTGTTGAAGAATGTCATCGATAGAGATGACAATAATGCGAAATGTTTTTATAAATAAATAAAACAGTTTAGAAAATGATAAAAATTTCGATTATAGAAAGACACTCATGCACTTACTCATAAAATGGTGTACCTAAGTGGACAGTTCGAAGGTTACAATATTTATTAGTTTATATTCGATGGAAAAAACGGAATTTTTATACATTAGGAAAGTATCTTTTGACAGGCGACTTTTGCGCCTTCTCTTGTTTTTTTTTAATCTGGTTCAGTCAAAACCTTAGTGTCGTATGTTAAACGTGCATTTTAATAAGGATTAATTGTCGAATAAAATGGGGAAAAAGCTATCAAATCAGAAAATATGTGTTGTTGATTGTAAAGATACACCAACTAAACATCCAGAATTACAATTCCACCGTTTTCGTGGAATTTCTTATGAATTAGAGAGGAAAAAAATTTACTGCAGCAGTACGTCGTCAAGGGTAATTAAATTTTATTTTACGTCTGTAATTATTATTAAATACATAAAAAATATCATATTTGTTATTTTGTAAACAAAAATAAGATTTAAAAAATTTAGAAATTAAAAATGTAGTTTTTTTACTGACATTTTGCGTAAATATTTTTTATAATCAAGAATAACGTTGGTTTCCATGTGTTTGTAAGTTTTGGGTGAACCATTTTTGAAAAAATCAAACACTAGATGGTGCGAAGATCGCGTGTCAAAGATACTTTCCTAGCATCACTCTCATATCCGTTTGTCAGAGCTTATTTTCTCCGAACCTACTGAACGAAAAAAGTTGAAATTTGGTACATATATTGAGGTAGATGACCCAATCACCGCACAAGCCGTGCGGTGATCTATTGTCAAAACGTCAAAAAGGCAAAAGTTTTCGCAAAGTGAGTTTTGTGAGTTTCAAAAATTGATGGTATAGTTTTGCTATAAACAGTTTGTTAAAATAATACAATAAAGTAAGCAAATAAAAATTGTTTTCCTGTATTTGAATTCATTGAAGATACGAGGTGACATTATAATTAAATATAAACAGTTCGTCATCGGTTTTGTTATATAATGGACATCTTCACGTAAGACGGGTTACCATGGTATTGTTATTGTGATGTGGTATTGTTATCTTCGAAGACGCGTAATAAAAAGTGAAATAATCTTTTCTCGCGCTTTTGTTGTGTTTATATAATAAAAATCTTTTGAAACTGATTGATGAATGAAGCTCTCTACCCATTATTACCAATTTTAATTTGTTTCTTTGATCGAAAACAACACAAAGTACCAAAGTAATCTTCTGATGAACGAAGTATTATATAAGAGATGCTCTTTCATTTGGAAAATAAGGATGGGAAACAGACATGGAAAATAGGACGTTATATCTTATTTTTATCCACGATGGAACGGAGAAGGGAGAGATTGTTTGTTTGTTTGTTTGTTTGTGCATTCGAATATCGCCATATATCTCGAGAACGTAAGGTTCAATTTTCTGTAAAGAGTTTGTAATTTATCTGCGATGGTTCTTATTGCCAGAAATCTCTAAAAAGTTTAAAATAAAATTTAAAAAAACAAACATGAAAATTTTGAAAAACTCACGACGGATGTAAACGCTGATCAGCAGCGGCTGACAAGCAGCCTAGTGTGACCCGCGCTTTAGTAAACCGTGCTTATATTATGGTATAAAATTGCACTATGATGGAACAACTCATATAAATCGCATAATATTGAGGGATTACGACACTGACCTTAAAAAAAGAGAAAAATAAAATTAAAAACACAAAACAGAAAACATTTTCTAAATCACGTCCAAATGTGTTATAAACGTTCCATCCTCTGCAGTAAAATCTCTTCCACATTCTCCGTCCTTTTCTGTTCCAGTTTAGTTATAGCGCGTCGAATTGGATAGAAGAGCACGGTCGATGTATTGTGTAGCCCGCTTGATGAACTGTCTTGTGTGGGTATTAGAGAGCGGGAAAGGAAGTGCCGCTAGACGGCGTCCCATGAGAACCGGACATTGGACTCGCCAGATGCTCTGCTGTTCGCACACCAGGGGAGACCAATCCACCCACAAGATTTTGTTAAAACGAACTTGCATATAAAATATTATTGAATCAATTTTATTTTGAATATTTCATGAATATGTTAGTTTATTTTATATTACTTATGTATATTCCTGCTCTGTTTACTCTGTTGCATTGATAAAATTCTTCCTGCATACAATCAATGATTTGTTCCGAAAATGATTATATATTTTTTGCATTTCACATTCGTTATATATATCAGTACGCAGACTTCTGCCTCTCCTGGCCATTTTGAGATTTATGTAGGAAGAAATCTAATGTTTGTCTAATAATTCTGATCATTTAAACCTTGACCTATTCTTCAGAAAATAGGTTGAGTCAATGTCTGAGTCAGTCTTAAGTAGCTTCAATATTCTTTCCTGACAAGAACGCTATATTCGGCATTATAAAGTTATTGATAATGCAACTTACGTTGAAAGATCAATATATTTTAGACTGCGCGTGCTTTGTTAAAACCAATATTATATGTTTAATGATAATATGCAAACACATCATCACCAAACAAGGAATCATAGCGAGTTAAAAATCTGCAAAACAAACCTTAGTTCGCAATGCCATGATTCGGATTTACAACAAAGTGCCGGAACACACTAAATGGTCAACCTGCATCACTCATTTTAAAAAAGCGCTAAAAAATATTTTATTCAACTCATGCGCGCTATTCATGTTTTATCATGCCTAAAAACCGAACCCTAAATAGCCATTTACCGACTGGTGACAATTATTTGTCATAACTCAATGAAGATTCCTACTAGCTCGGCCATTGTGGAGTAATGAAAATAAACGTAACTATTTTCTGAGTCGTAACGAAATAGTAGGTAACAACAACTCCGTTGTTACCCATTGAGGCTAAAATTGAGAGGCCGAATGTTTTCGACATGGAGTTTATTCATAACCGGCTAACCTCAAACCAAAACATTGAATCGTGCTGTTTGGTGCTGTTAGTATTGACAGTTTTTTTTATAAAGAAATAAATAGATATTTACAAAATCTCATTAATAACAATAAATTAATAAAACATGAATAACGCGCAATTGTTGAATAAAATTATGGGCGTAACTTGTAGGCTAAGTCATGACCTGTCAGCGCGATGAATGACTTAGACTACTAGTTACGCCAATAACTATTATTAAATTCCAATTTTTATAATGTAGAATATTTTTAAAACCATTTATATGACGCAATTTATATTCTCTCGAATTTTTATAAATAAAGGCTATATTTATTTAAATATTTAAGTATTTTTTGTAAAAAACAAAACATAATTACGCAGATGTCTCTACTATCTTTCGAAGGATTTAACGTTATTTACTAAATACAAATTTGTTGTCGAACATATCATGTAGAAATATTATTTGCTTATGTGCTTTGATATAAAAACTTAAACGAACACTATAATATTTCATATTGTAACAAAACTGTTCTTGTCCGTGGTGGAAACTATTAATTATTTATAATAATAAACGTTTAACAAAATAATTAAACCCACAAATGAAAGCGTACTTCTCAAACTTAATAATAACGTTAACAGAAACAAAATAACGACAGTTCCAAATAATAAAATAGAAACTAAGTAACAGAAGAGTATAGAGTCACTAATTATGTACACAAAATATTTACAATACAGGAACACACTAAAGTTTATTAGCACACTTGTCTATATACACACGATTATTTACAAAAAGTTATTTATGTTAAAGCAGATTTATATAACTGCACTAATCGTCAAGTAACGACAATCACGCCATCACTGTAGTGTTTTTATACTAACAAAATTGTTTTAAGAAGCAAGCCTGAACTATTTGAGTTTGCCACGCCTAGTTCAGAGCTTTCGTAGTTTGACACGAATGTATTGGCTTATATTGGTTGAAAATGATGCACATATAGACTGAATAAACTGAACCGAAGTTGAACAGCTGCAAATAGTATGTGCATTGTATAAACAGATGACATGCGGAAAATGGCCGTCCGACATTCTGTTTTCTGAATAATTCAGCAGCTAATTTAAAAGTGGTGACAGGCCAACAACCGGTCTCAAAAATTTAAATGCGGGACATTTCGTATATGTTAATGGAACATTCTTTATATATCGTGACGTAATATCATTAAATAAAGTAACATTTTTATTTAGAATCCAATATCTATACTAATATATAAAGATGAAGAGTTTGTTTGTTGGTTTGTTTGAACGCGTTAATCTCAGAAACCACTGGTTCGAATTGAGAAAATTTTTTTTGTTGGATAGCCCATTTATCGAGGAAGGCTATAGGCTATATAATATTACGCTACGACCAATTGGAGCGGAACATCAATGAAAAATGTTGCAAGATGTATCTCAAAATTAGTCCGTCCGACAAATATTATCAGGTAAAATGCCTTAACTAAGTATTACAATATTAGCGCGTCAAGTTAACAAGCCCGAATAGCTCAGTCGGTAGAGCGTAAGACTCTTAGTGCCAGGGTCTAGGATTCAAGCCCCACGTCGGCGAATAAATTTTTATTTTTTTTTTATTTTCTACATTACTTTCTTCTAAGGCTTACATTTCAATTTTTTTAAATTTTATTACGACTAATTAAAATTAAATAAATCTAATTAAAAGCTCATTTGAAAACTGTTCCAACTATAGGCACCTATATATAAAAATAATTTTCCTACAGTGTTTTCAATTAAATATTTATTATATTAAAAGAAATTTTTTACATAAAAAAAGTATAAATACTGCTTTTTAACGACAAAAACTTTTGAACGGTAACGCCGATCATTATGAAGTTTGGACAAAACATTCATCTCGGTAAACTAAGATTAATGTGCGTACTCATGCCCTTTCCTTCCCCATTCGTTCTTTTACACCCGGGTGAATCCAGGCGGGACCGCTATCTTTTGTAATATATTACATCACAAGGGCCGAAAATGTGATATCTTGCCCTGCACGCCATGATGCCTGAGGTATTGCCGTCTAAATGCGCAAACTACTAAATTAGTAAAATATGTTTCGATTATGGCAATCATTCGAATATTCGATTACTAATGTCTCGATTATCGAAACATCTTGATTATTCCCATCACCTACCAATAATGTTTGATGAAAGAGAATTTCATTGGCATGAATGCAATGTGATTTGTTCCCTTAAAAGCTTACACGAAACAAGATCGCATTGTGTTAGGTCGTTCTTGTGTTATAGTAGATTGGAAAGGTCTACGGTCAGGCCAACATAGATAATTAGTTGTGGCTGACGCATGTTTGTCCGTTGTCGGATCGTGACGACGGTGTGACCGACGGAGTGACAGTCTCATGCCCTCCAACAATTTCCTTCGACTTCGCATCGAGACCTTGCTGAATTTTTACAACAAAATATTAATGCGTCATTATTCTATGATTTCAATTAAAACATAATATTTCATTACAGCTCATCCAAAGTTCGTAGAAGGAAAGATTTTTTTTTAGCAATTAATTAAGGAGAAAACTGGTTTTTAATAAAAGAAACTATACTCGTTCCTAAGTAGGAAAAAAGTTATAGTATGATTTCATGAATGCATTATGCAACATACCTAGCTTTTGCCATTCCAACCAGGGAAATGGTACTAGTTCAGGTCAAAAATCACTTTTAAAAATTTTACAATATTTTTTCGTTTTGAGGTCCCCCGAATCCAAAAAACGGATTTTTGGAAAAACTCTGTGCATCTGTTTGTGAACACGATACTAGTCAAACGGATTGAACCCAAATTTTGGGAGGACGTTTAATATGCTAATATGAAAAGCCCTATTGTTTTTGGGGAAAATTATTGCAGTAGTACATTTTTATGTTGAACTAATATTATTGTTGTACTGTGTAACATTCTCCCTGTATATTTTTCTTTACACACAATAAAAATAAATATATGACAAAGCACAAACAAAAACGAAGCATAACAAAACAATAAATTTTATTTTCAAATATATTTCATTTTTCCGCAGTGAATATTTGCTGATTATTCAAAATATAAACAATAAAATAATGCAAATATGGCGGGAAAATTATCCATTTCCACAAAAGCATCTGCAGACTGTATTTTCGGATATCGGAAACGGTTTGTCTCTGATATTCGCTCCAGAACGTAGATATGTATCAACCAAATGGTAAATATTCACATGCTCTCAAGGAGGTTACGAACGGCTGCCGATATTGCATAATGCATGAATGCAAAACTATACTGTGATAGAGAATAGCCAACAGCAAAAATATAAAAATACTGTAAACAGAAATGTTCACATTCCAAGTTACTGTTCATTGTTTTGTTGTGATACTAGCAGCACACTGAATTAGTGATGTGTCCACATGACTCTTTATTGGGTGCTGGCTCCGTGTGCTCCGCTCACTAAAAAGAGTCGCTCAGAGGGAGTCGTTCAAAGGAGCGACACTAGACAGTACGAACTACACAAGAGTGCAGACTGCAGAGGTGTGAACTGTCATCATACATGCTCAGGAGTCACATAGCATTGCACAGAACAATGCACCTACTCAGCTCTGAGCTCATTTTAATACAATTCAGATCTTCGCATTTCGAATAAACTATAAAGTATAATAAATAATAATGTTTAATGTTACAATATTATATCTTTGTCAACGACGTCAATGTGAATGGTTTAAGTCACTGTAAGCTTAGTACTATTACACTTACAGTGTGTTATTCAACATTAAACGACTTAGCAAAGATAACTCCGTACGTGAAAAATTCACTAGTAACTCTGTGGCCTGTGCTGTGTGCGCTCTGTAAATGTGCGAATGCAACAGTACAGAATAGCTCAGCACAGAGCAATGGCGCTCGGAATGAGTCATTCACAAAAAAAAAGCACTCGCTCCGCTCTGAAAAAGGAGTCGTACATTATGAACGACTCGCTCAGGAGCGACACATCACTACACTGAATGTAGATGGTGCTGCATGTCTATTTTGCGTGAAAAAAGGTTATAAGTGTTTATTTTCACTCGAATATCAACATATTTTTAATCAGAAACCAACATAAATATTTTTAAATGCAGGTAAACAAATCTAACTTACGTTTTAAATAGTTTTACCATTCCAAATCCATAAGTGGGGAATGGTACTAATTTGGGTAAAAATTTTACAATTTTTTTCGTTTTGAGGTCCCCCGAATCCAAAACATATATTTTTTGAAAAGTCTGTTTGTCTATGAACACGTAACAGGTTAAACAGATGAGCGGATTGAAACTAAAGAAGTTAGATTTGGAGATACAGTAGACCCTCGGTAATCCAGCCCCTGTCTAATCCGGCACCCCCTGTAATTCGACATGGTCTATTATTTATTATTGAATATTTTTTTGACAATCTTCGCTAATGCATGATATATATAAGATATAGAATCTTATCATTGGATCTGTAATTTGTCGGATTACGAGGTACTCTTTTGTAAAAAAATCCGGACTATAGGGGGTCTTAGACAGTACTCTATAATCCGACAAATTCGATAGTCCGACACTGCCCTGCAAAATGTTTGTTGGATTACCGGGGGTCCACTGTATATCAATTTTTTGCATTCCTAAAAATGTTGCAATGAAGATATGAACTATTTACAAAAATCTAGATGAATGAGTTTTTGTTTACTATTTTATCGAGACACATTCTTACTATGATATATGCGCTGAAATAGTATTACGTATTCAATTTTCAAATCTTCAAGTGCATATAGTGTCTTTAGTACTACTACTATTGGATATGTCTCTTCAACTTCAAAATTGACTCATATTTTTTAATATTCAGTGAGACGTAAGCATTTTTTTTTTCAAAAACTTTTATCTTTCAAATAAATAAAATTGTCGACCAATTTTTTTCAGACTATATATTGACACAAATAAAATTATAAATCAATAATACAAAAAATTTATTTATAATTTTATTTGTGTCAATATATAGTCTGAAAAAAATTAGTCGACAATTTTATTTATTTGAAGAGTTCTATTCAGACGTTAATCAAAGATTTGAATTTTATCGTTCAAGTTAAAAATTAAACAATCAGATATTATAAACTTTTTCTAACAGATTAAAAAGGTATATACATATATATATATAACTTGTTATTTGGAATAAAAAAATAATACATATTGTGTTTAATAGTAGTATATGTATCTAGTTTGTAATACATTATTTTATGACGAGTTGTGACAATGTGTTAATAACGAGCGATCAGCGACTTTTAACCGTCACACGAGTCATAAAAGCATTACAATCGAGACACAATATACTATAAAATAGCTGATTTCCACATCATAATAATTTGTACTATTTTTGACAGTTCACATTGGACCATATTGATATCCATATGGACTGCTGAGTGTCTCCTTTGCTTCTCTGTCGCTCATATGCATTTAAATGATAACTGACAGGGATATAACAGTTGGATAGATAAAAAATATTCCTTTAAATTTTTATATAAGAATATTAAATTAATTGGCTATTTTTGATATTGAGATGTATAATAATTTTATATCGACACAGTAAATCATTGTAGTTCTTTCCGCTATATCCAGAGTCCATCTACCAAGCAGAAGACAAGCAGAAAGATATTCAATATTGTCAGATAAGAAATGCGTTAGAGCGTTAAATTGCTCGCTATCGTTTCGTTTCACTAGTGTTTCTCTTTCAAACGTTTGGTTTTTGATAAAATTGTAGATGTGATCTTCACAGATGTATCTTATATGAATAACTTGCAAGATGCTATAGCAGGAATCGGCAACCTTTTGAGACGGAAGAGCCAAAAGTTACAATTTACAAAATTCCCAGTTTTTAAAGAGCCACTAAACATTTTCGTTTCAGTATTATAGTATTTGCTTATATAGGTATAATATATATATCCGAGGACGACACGTCGCGACGGGTGCGGTGCGGGTGAGATGCGAGTGGAAATGCCTGAGAGATAGACATGGTACTCAAACATGGATTGATTGGACGATTTTTAAGGGTTTACATAATAAAATAATTATTTTTTGCGTACGGAACTGGAGAGCCGCAACTTTAAATCAAAAGAGCCGCATGCGGCTCGCGAGTAACAAGTTGCCGACTCCTGTGCTATAGCAATCTTGTAAATTTGTTCCACTTATGGTAAGTAGTTATTTACTCGGTTCATTTGTTCTACAGGTAACTATTCCTCCGAGTAAATAGCGAAAATTCAATTCATCAAACATAATTATATTTACTGCCGGTATAAATCTATTCTGTCTTACTTCCAGGATATAAATATTTATTCGCCTGATAAAATAATAATAGCCGCCACATAGATCATAATACCTAACCTACAAACGTGGACCCACGACCCGTGATTCCGAGAGTTGACGTCAGCGAAGACCCGTGCTGTAGACCGCATGGCTACCCACTATAGTTACAGTGCTGGCATATTACACTACAGTAATAAACCACTTGCTGTAGTCCAACTAAAGGTTACAAACAAACATACATACATACAAACTTACAAGTGAAGTTAATATAAAACGTGTAATAAATGAGATTGATGTTGAAAAGTCAAACCAAAAGAATGTCTATTACTTTTTTGAACGAAAAGTGTTTTGTATTTTAATCTACAAGATGTTTTCTATTCATTATGTATTCGAGTGTTAATATTTCCTTTAGGTAACAAAATTCATGGTGTAAAAAACTACTCAAAATTCATAGAACCACAGTTTCCTAAATTATAATAATATTATAAACGGGAATGTAATATATATATATGGATTACAATGCAACAAATGTGAACACAGTTAACGAATTTTATTACATTTGAAAAATTACCAACTATATAATATATATTTATAATTTAAGATATATTCTTAGTATTTTTTTAAATGAACGGCCAGTCCCAAAACTAAATATAGAGCAGCAATTAACACAAGACCAATTATTATTTGGTTAAATGGGTTCATATTAGCATAAACTTGATCCCCTTCATTTTATCTATTTGAAATCGGAGCAGACGATATCGTAAAAATAAAATATTATAAATACGTCTATATCCAATTTCAAAGAACATTTAATTTGTTTTGTAACAATTATTATTATTAACTCTTCAGCTTTATATATTAGTAAAGATATAAGATAGTTCTCCTTACCTCTACCCTCCATAGTTCAAAGCAAAACACGTGACGGCAGTTTACCAGTAAATAGAAAGTATTTGTCTAAGATTAAATATTTAGCACGAGAGATGCTCTAGAAAAGATCGTACTATACACTGCCTACATGTTATAGTCGCGAACGGTAAACGCAGACGATGAACAGACATTATATATAGATGATCTCATCTATATAAATGTAGATGGTATAAATTATGCAACATTCACCGCAAGCTTGAGCTTGCTCCCCTTCTATGATCTTTAAATGCAAAATAAACACCATTATTAGGAGTCAGTATACATTATTATATATTATATATACGTACACACACCAATACTTACAGACATAACCTATAAAACGCGGCTATTATTTTATCGTTTATTTTTACACTTTTTAGCTCTGAAATTCTTTTATCGACAAAATGGATTAGCTGTTAAATATTGATTTAAGAGTGTGAAAGGACTTTAAAAATGTATTTAAAAGAAAAAGTTTTAATACGTTTGTTTTATCTACCTACCAAGTAGGTAACGTTTTTAACGCGGCAAAGCAAAAATATGCAATATTCAAATCTTTGATTAAAGTCTGATTAGAACTCTTCAATATGCAAAATTATAGCTTCTAAGTATTTTTACAATTTTGTTTATTTGATGTTTCATTATAAAAAAACCATCTTTTGCACGCGATTTTGCACAGTTTTTTCCTGCAAAATCATTTGTTTCATGTAGGTTTTTTTTTCGAAAATCGTACTTTAAATTCGAGAGCAGCCAGGCAAAATATACTACAAGTTCGGTTAATCGGCAGGGCACCAGGTTTGGTCAAAATATATCCAACAGTTTCGAATTGAAATTGTTAAAAGTAAAGGCAATCTATACTAATATATAAAGCTGAAGGGTTTGTTTGGTTGGTTGATTGAACGCGCTAATCTCAGAAACTACTGGTTCGAATTGAAAAAAAAATTTTTTGTTGGATAGCCCATTTATCGATAAAGGCTATAGGCTATATAATATCACGCTACGACCAATTGGAGCGGAACATTAATGAAAAATGTTGCAAGATGTATCTCAAAATTAGTCCGTCCGACAAATATTATCAGGTGAAATGCCTTAACTAAATATTGCAATATAAGCGCGTCACGTTCACATAGCTCAGTCGGTATAGCGTAAGACTTTTAATGCCAAGGTCTTGGGTTCAAGCCCACGTCGGCTATTATATTTTTATTTTTTTTATTTTCTACATTGCTTTCTTCTAAGGCTTACATTTCAATTTTTTTTAAATTTTATTGCGACTAATTAAAATTAAATAAATCTATTTAATAGCTCATTTGAAAACTGTTACAACTATAGATACCTATATAAGAATAATTTTCCTACGGTGTTTTCAATTAAATATTTATTATATTAAAAGAAATTTATTACTTAAAAAAAGTATAAATACTGATTTTTAACGACAAAAACTTTTGAACGGTAACTCAGATCATTATGAAATTTGGACACAACATTCATCTCGGTAAACTAAGATGAATATGCGTACTCATGTCCCTTCCTTCCCCATTCGTTCTTTGGTACCCGGGCGAAACCGGGCGGGACCGCTATAGTCCCATTATAAATTTACTTACTTGTATCGGTTCTAAAACTCTATAAACAGTGCCATTTGTGAAATTTCAATTTTCCATTACTAGCTGAATTTCTAATCACCTGTACAAAACACCTGAACGTTTCCCTGCTATAGTGAGCAGAATTTCGATAATGATTTCATAATTTGAAATTCAATGTATTTAATGAATAATTTACTGTAAAGCAGCCATTAAAATTTAAATGATTTATCCGCTTATAATGTATATAGCTGTCAATACGACCCATCAAACCCAATCTGTATCGAAGTGTTTGCTGTGGTGATGAGAAGAGAATAAAGGTGTGTGTGTGTGTTTTTTTTTGTTCGGACGCTGGCGACGTCCGCGCTGTCAACCCGCATTTAGGTTAGTGTGAGTACTCGAACTCGGTTCGTTCATGTTCGTCGCGCGCACGAATCTATCTGTCTCGGTTCGACACATAGCAATGCGCGTCACGATGTCTCACTCGCACAATATGCCGTGATTGATTGTGCAGCAAAGTGTGAGATTCCGACACGGGAGGCGACGGTGGCCACCCTGACCTAGTAGACTCACGGATGTACTGGGACTGACTAGGACTGGGTTAACTTTTAACTACGGTCTCGAATTTCAATGTTATTACGATTTTAAGAATGTCATGTATACATTTTTAAAGTTAACCAAAAATGATATAGTTAAAGCAATGGTGCGTATTTCAATCGGTGGAAAGCAACCGGATGACTCTTGGTATTTGAGTTCCTGAAGCAATTTGGAAACTTTTTTGTTCAGTACCTCATAACCCCAAAATGGAAGGAATCGGAGAAAAGGGGGGGGGGTCAAAACGTAAAAAAAAATTGTTTAGAAACCAAATGGAAAGGCGGTAGCATTAAAGTACATGTACTCACTATTGTTTAAAAAAATTGTCATCCGAAACGTGCGGACGGTTTGCGCGAACCGATTTTTTGAAAATCGGAAAAAAAAAATTGTGTCGCAACCGGTTGCGATTTTGAGGAAAATTCTTGTTTTTGTTCAGAGATGCTGTAAAAAAATTGTCATCCGTTTCTGCTGGACGGATTTTGAGGAATTAAAGGTTTGAGTGGCTAAAATTCTCGATTTTTCACTAGCTTTTTTCAAACATCATAAAAAAATTGCTAAAATTGTTAAAAACGGATGACGTTTCTTATACATGTTCTCAGAGGGTCCAACTATAATATGTATCAATGTCATCCGTTTTTATAACATTTAACCTCATTTTTCAACCCCTAAAGGGGTTGTGTACGTTATCTGTATGCCATCAGAAACGAGTCTAACCTCAATATTCTGATTAATATCGCACAAAAGTAAGGGGTTGAAAAATGGGGTTAAATGTTATAAAAACGGATGACATTGATACATATTATAGTTGGACCCTCTGAGAACATGTATAAGAAACGTCATCCGTTTTTGACAATTTTAGCAATTTTTTTATGATGTTTGAAAAAAACTAGTGAAAAATCGAGAATTTTAGCCACTCAAACCTTTAATTCCTCAAAATCCGTCCAGCAGAAACGGATGACAATTTTTTTACAGCATCTCTGAACAAAAACAAGAATTTTCCTCAAAATCGCAACCGGTTGCGACACAATTTTTTTTTTCCGATTTTCAAAAAATCGGTTCGCGCAAACCGTCCGCACGTTTCGGATGACAATTTTTTTAAACAATAGTGAGTACATGTACTTTAATGCTACCGCCTTTCCATTTGGTTTCTAAACAATTTTTTTTTACGTTTTGACCCCCCCCCCTTTTCTCCGATTCCTTCCATTTTGGGGTTATGAGGTACTGAACAAAAAAGTTTCCAAATTGCTTCAGGAACTCAAATACCAAGAGTCATCCGGTTGCTTTCCACCGATTGAAATACGCACCATTGCTTTAACTAATATATTTGCCATTTTTTGTTAACTTTAAAAATTTATAAAAACAAAATAAATAACTTTTAAATATTTATATGACGTAATTTTGTTAAGTATCATATATATTATACTATATTATAATATAATATATATTAAGGATAAAATGTTTGCCTCCCTTTCTAGAAAAAACCTCACAATTTCTCCACATAAATTATATATCATTTTACAGATAATTGCTTGCTCTACTGACATCGACAACTAAAAAATTTATTATTGCTTTTGTTTTTGTAAATTAATTAATTAACAATACCGCTGAACAACGTCTGACGGCTTTAATTTTGAAACAACGTCAACACTTCGATCTGTCATCTGACCTTCATATTGTAATACAACAGACACAATATTGCATACTGCCATCTAACAGCTTTAATTTTGAAACAGCGAGCAACGCTGAACAACGTCACAGCAATGCTGCATGATGCCATCTGACGGCCTAGCTCAACGCTTTTGCTACTTGCGCCTCTATATGACAATTTTAGTAAAATATTTCTTCGATCTGTCATCTGAGCTTCATATTGTAATACAACAAAAAGAAAGAACGTTATAAGCAGTGTGCAAAATTAGAAACGAATTGAATACCTGCAATCATATTTAAAAAATAATTTTGTAAAGTGATAATTATTATACTTATTTAGTGCGAATAATTCGCACAGGTCACTCTAGTATGTTTAAAAAAGGGCTCCATGGAGCAAAAAATTTATTGGCCAATTATTTAAAAGCATTTTTTGTTGTTTTCAATGGAGACGATTTTTCGAAAAAAATTACAGCCTCACATTTTAAAAATAAATTTGAAAAAAAAAATTTGAGCGTAACTTTATTCTTTCAAGTGTTAAGATGATTTAATTTATTCAAATTTTTAAATCATTATTTAATACTATAAAAAACTGATTTTATGTGTTGTACTCTCTCAACAGGGCGTTGCGCTCGAGCTGTAACACCCGCGTGGAACCGTATTTTCAACGTTAAATTAAAACTATAAATAATAGAGATAAAGTTCCAGAAGTGGGACTTTATTATTTTACTTTCAGAACCTCTTTTTCAATTTCCAAAAATCTGAGGACGTTTTTTCTTTCTTTTCGTTTTTTGTTAATAACAAATGCAATGCGAAGAAATAAAAAAAAAAACGTCTTTTTCGGAATTTTTTTCTGAATCTAATAAGCTATTGCTCATATTTTTTGGAGACTTGGATCTATTTTTCTCATGAAACTTACTTCTTGACTAGGCTATTGTTTGAATTTTGTATAATAAAAATTTAGAGCAATATAGTTAGTGGTGGACGTAACGGGTATAATATGGTGGACGCACCGGGTTGACAATCATGTAAGGAAGTCAACTTTGGACTCCAACAAAATATAATCATTTATTTGTTGTAATTGCCTAGCACGTGTTGCAAAATAATTAGAACAATTCTTTTTATTTAACGAAGATAATCCCACTATATCCCAAGATATGAATAAAATACAAAAAAATATACAATTAAAATAATGGCAAAGTGAAAAACGACAAAATTAACAGATTATAATTTTGATATGATGTAAATTTATTTCACTTATTTTAGTCAAAATTAAAACCACTCATTCGTAAAATTATATTGTTTTCGTTTACTCCTTATAACGGAAGTTGATCTTGTGGACCTCAAGGGTTCCACCTGTAGTCTTAATATACTTAGTATAGATTACAACCGGTAATAACAATAAAAAATGACTTGGTTTTTTATTATTACCGGTTGTAATCTATACTAATATATAAAGCTGAAGAGTTTGTTTGTTTGTTTGGTTGAACGCGCTAATCTCAAGAACTACTGGTTCAAATTGAAAATGTTTTTTTGTTGGATAGCCCATTTATTGAGAAAGGCTATAGGCTATATAATATCACGCTACAACCAATAGGAGCGGAGCATCAATGAAAAATATTGCAAAATGTATCTCAAAAATAAGCTTCTATTCAGGTGAAATTCCCTAAATAAATATACCAATATTAACGTTGTACATCCACGAGCCCGGCTGGCTCCGTCAGTAGAGCATGCGTCTGTTAATATCAGGGTCGAGGGTTCGAGCCCCAGGTTGGGCGAATATATTTCTATTTTTTTTTATTTTCTACATTATCTTTCTTGTGAGGCTTACATTTAAATTTATTTTAATTTTACTTACGACTAATTAAAATTAAATAAATCTAATTATGTAATAGCTCATTTGAAAACTGTTATAACTATAGATACCTATATAAAAATAATTATCCTACAGTGTTTTCATTTAAATATTTATTATATTTTATTAATTACAGTAATTATTGATTTAGAAGAAATGTATTACTTAAAAAAAATATAAATACTGCTTTTTAACGACAAAAACTTATGAACGGTAACTCCGATAATCATGAAATTTGGACACAACATTCATCTTGGTAAACTAAGATGAAAGTGCGTACTCATGTCCCTCCCTTCTCCATTCGTTCTTTTGCACCCGGGTGCAACCGGGCGGGACCGCTATAGTTTTTAATAAATTATCTCGAGGTACATTTGTCTTAGAAAAATTTCCACACCCTTACTAATAGCGCACAGAATTCGTATTTTCTTCTTCTCCCCACTCCTCCCCAACAGTTTCTCATCCCAGTTCTCTGTCATTTTGTGTCACCGTGTTCTGTTTTCTGTCCTTTTGTATCCAACGCCTACTATATAGTTCGACTGCACTACTTCTCATGCTACTGAAATGTTCCTACATGCCACAACTAAATACCAAACAAACCAATCTTTATGTCCCTACATAGTTGTAATACTGCCACCACACACAAAATGAATAGATTCCTGTTTCTAGGTACAGAAACATTTCTTCTATACTATTCAATTGATTTTATTTCATTTTCAATTCTGAAAATGTTGGTAGGTAGTATTTTTATTAAAACGGAAATTGGTTTTCTTCTTCGCAACATTTTTTTTATACACGTGCCGTTATAACTGATAAAGACAACAAAATATTTCAAAATTAGAAAATAATTCCAAGAGAAAATATTTCTAAGTTAAATTTATTTAATTATCAAAAGGATTTTACAAATCTTTTTTCAAATTTAAATATATTTCGAATAGAATTTAATTATAATAATACGCATTTACTCACAGCTGATGAAAGAGATTATTATTAAACAAATAGAAAACTAAAGGATTATATTATTTCAAATAATAAAAGAAATTAAAAAAAAGTTTAGTATACCCCGTTTTTAAAGCGAATTAAAAAGTATAAAATAATTTTTTTACAGACAGATTTTTAACTTGTATAGGATTTGAAACGAAAGGCTTGAACTATAAGGCCCGATTCACACTATAGTGCCGGTCCAGTCTCGGTTTGGTAAAATCTTACGGTAATCACACTATCATTCTGGGTTCGATCACGGTTCAATCTCGATTTGCAAGAAGTCTGATGTATTTCCTTTGCAATACATTTTACTTTATTTCATAAGTACAATTTTTCTAGTTGTCTGACAATGTCGTTCGATTTTTCAATTGAAGAATTAGCTGTTATAGCTATTCTTTTTGATGAAGATGCGGCAAATAAGAAAAGAGTGAAACGCAAGACAACGAAGAGAAGAATGTGGGTGCATCCACGCTTATTAGCGAGGAAAACGGAAGGCGAATAATACACCCTGTACCGTCATTTAATAGACGAATACTGCATTTGAAACAAAAACCTATTCATAAGTCAGGCAAAGTCCGATCACGCTCCAGCAAAATATTCTTCTAAACGGATCGGTGCCGGAGCGTGATTGGATCCGAACTTGAGCGGTGCTGATAGTATGAATACGTTCATTGTTTCTTGTGTAAGAATCGTTTACCTAACCGAGACTGGATCGAGAGCGAACCGTGACCGGCACTATAATATGAATCGGGCCTAATAGATATTAATAAAAAAGACGTCAACATCTGCCAAAATTTATCTTTATGATATTAGATTGCTCTCCTCTAGAACCAAATTTCAAAAAACGAGTGACGTTAAGATCAAACAGACGAACCGAACAAAAAAAGTTTTTTTGAGATCGGTTAAGCTGTTTGGGCTGTAGCGTGACACAAAAAAGCGTGACAGATCCACAGACGTACAGACAGGGTGACCGGTAATTGCTCGTATTCCCCTCGGGAGAAAAAACTATGTCTAATTTGGAATGACAAAACTCTATCACTTGGGGGTCGGAAATGCGTCATTTTTTTACCACGTTTATATTAATTAGTTTTTCGTGTATGTCGGGCGGAACTTTGTAATTGATTTTAAACTAACTTCCTGATGAGATAGAAGCTGAATTTTTTTTAATGTGAAACATCTATAGCCGCACGTAAAACAGATTTCACGCGTCGCCACGCTCTATGATGGTATATATATGTCGCCGGGATATTGTCAAACCCGTGATATTATAATTTCACTTAGTGAAATTATAATATCACGACTCTTTGTCAATCGTGATATTGTAATTTCACTAGTGAAATTACAATATCACGATTGACAAAGAGTCGTGATATTATAATTTCACTAAGTGAAATTATAATATCACGGGTTTGACAATATCCCGGCGACATATATACAGTTAGTGTATACTCCACAGGGTATACAGTGTTGTTTACTACGGTACACATAACCTGTGTTTTACCTAATTTATAAATATTTCAGTACCCAACAATCATCACAGGGGTCACAAAATATTATTTTTGAAACTGGTACTTTAACAAAATAATGTCGATGTTTCACATCTGCCAGGCGTCCCGCAACGGCTCACATTTTTTTATGATAATGACACTTCTGTGGAGAATTTTTTTTTTATTTTTTTTTATATATATTTTAAGTTTTAACACACAACATAAAATCTAACAGTCATGGTTTTTAGCTTTAGGAAGGTTGGCCAATTAGTAAGCTATCAGATCATGAAAAAATTCAGACCAAAAAGTGAGAATGTTTTTTTCATTTTTAACTCCTAAAATTCGGATTTTTGTAAAAATAAAACCGAAGTAGGTTTTTTCGAAAATGACGAATTTCCGACCCCCAAGTGAAAGAAGTATATCATTCAAAATTAGTCATAATTTTTTCTCCCGAGAGGAATACGAGCAATCACCCAAGTTGGGCAGGATATCCTCTATGTAACAATATATATATCATATAAATTGTATATTTTTTATTGAGGAAATAAATAAATAAATTAAAAATAGGAGCTTAAGCTTACGCTATTCGAGCCTAAAAATAAGTTGATAAGTTAATGAATGTCAAATTATGACAGTGACATGAATCGTCAACGTATTATCTTAGCTTTCGTGTTGTGTGTTGGAAATGTACATAGGTAGGTAAAACTGTTATTACACCCGAAGGCGATACCCAAATTAAACTTTAATACAATTTCAGCCGCTTATATTAAAACTTATGCCATCGCAAGAGCATAACTCAGTTAAATTCATAACCCGAATCTTCCACAATCCTCGCCTATCTTTGTTCTACTGTAAAATCACCTGCTACTACTATAGTACAGTAAATCCTCTCAAGATTAGATCTAAAGTCTATTTTTCGATTATTTAGCATATTTTATAAGTGGTTAGAGAGTTACTGTTCAGAATTACTTTCAAAAAGCTACAAAGAACCAAAAAAAAAAGTAATTAATATTAAACGTTTTTTTGCATTTTGTGTTAATTATTATTATTTTATTAAACATACAGTGTAAACTCTTTATAACGAAACTCAAGGGACCGAGCATTTTTTATCGTTATAGAGAGTTACCATTATATGGAGTGAAGAAAGAAAAACAACCAAATTAACAATAATCTTCAATGTACTGTATAATCTCTTTATAACGAATTTTAAGGGACCGAACATTTTTTTCGTTATAAAGAATTTTCGTTATATGGAGGGAAGAAAGAAAAATAACCAATTTTCACAAAATTAATTTATTCCAAACACATATACCTATAGTTTGGCGTCATCAAGTGCTTGTTGAATAGATGGTGATGGTTCAGAATGGTCCTCTTTATGTCTGTAAACATTTGCTGACGCCTAAATATGAACATATTTCTTCGTAATAGAGAATGACTGTTGCGTTATAAAGAGGGTATTAATGTATAGGTTTTAAGGTAAACCAACCAAATCGTAAAAATTTCGACGTTATAGGGAGTTTTTCGTTATAACGAAGGACGTTATAAAGAGTTTACACTGTATTTATTAACGTAAGTTTGTAACATGAATATTATTTAATTCAACACATTTATTAATTCAAGTTTTTTTAACATGAACACTGCTTCTTAGTTCATACGCTCCGCGGTCATCTTGCCTCTGTTTTTCCACATGACCACCAGCGTACACCAGTGGCGGCGTGGCTTTCTAAGACGTGGTCTTCATCTCAATTCTAACCTGTGCCACTAAGTCCTTTAATTATCTTATATTACAAGACAATTTTCTTGTATATAGTAATGAGTATTTTACCAAATTTTTAGAGACTTACAGCGATTCAAAACTACAGTCAGACAATAAACATTGTTTTTTTCAATTGTTGAACAATTTTTGGTCAACTATCATCTCTTTAAAAATTTCTAAAATTTTCAGATCTAAGAATTTTTCCTTCATATTTTTTAAAACAAAATTACAGTTGCAAAAAAAATAACTGCAAAGTTCCAAAAATCATTTGTTATCTCAATGAGGCTTTGAGGCTGAGGTTAGAATTGAGACATGGGAAATGAAAATTTGACTACTTTTTTAATTTATTTAGAAACATTTAAGGAGGTTGAGCCGTTTTACGAAAATAATGAAAAAAATCTGAAATAAAGTTTTTTAATAGATTTCTTATGACAAAATTTTCTGTAAAAAATCCAAAAATCATTAGGAGCTTTATAAAAAAATTAAAAAAAAACTTTTACATGTAGTCTTATGGAAAATATGTCAATCTAGCATGCAAACGGTACATTTTAATTTTTTGCAAATAACCAAATAATGTCAGCAGTTCCGAAAACTAACTATGTAATGCATCGATGTCTTACGCATATTTTTATATTTTTTCCAATTTAATTAGGAGACTTTTAATCAATAAAAAATTATTAAACCTTAGCACTTTTCTATTATGGACTTTTATTCTTGACAATTTTAGCTGAATTTTCAACTTTTTAATGATTTAATTTTAATTTTTATAACTTCTAATTTCTTTTTTTAATTATTTACTGCAAAAAATACAGATATTTACATAAATTTATTTTTTCTAACCTAACTTTGTGCAAAAAATTCAAAAGCTAGTCCATTAAGTAAAATACTGAAATAATTAATTTATATTAAAAAAAATATTTATTTATGCCTTTATGACAATAATTTATTGGTATCATCGACTTATACCCTTTTGTAAAAATTTATTATGGAAAAGTTTCCATTTAGAATTTGACTTACTTTTGATTGGGACTGTAACGCATCAACCTCCTAAAGCTCATGGGTACATTATTATTCGAAAATTACCTTTTCAATCACTTTTTATTAGAAATAGAAAATAACCTGTATTAGTCAGCAACTATTTTTTTCTGAAGTCGAAGCTACAACCTTATTTTCTTCAATTTCATTACTATTCTATTACAGTTATAGAAATAATGTAATTTAGACTTACCAATTGAAAGTAAAATAAAAGCCGTCTCAAACGCTGTCATTATTGAAACAACCGTCGTCTTCATTATTCTGAAACATGCAACAACCAGAAAAAAATTAATTTAGCTGAGAATAAGCTAGCTGAATTCATTTATAAAATAAAGAATATCGAGTTTAATGACTACAGTGAATAGTTAATGATACGTTTTATTATACGGAAATTTCCAAGACGGCGTAACGGATTTCTATTAAATAAAATCTCGTGAGAAATAGCCATTTTACAGATAAAAGCTATCGCAGATTTATTTTTAGAAATATAACGTACTGGGTATTTCATTTACGATATGTTCGATCAAATTGCAGAAGAAATTGTGTTATATATTTAATTTTATTGAACAAAACCAATCAACTAACAGCTCAGTAAACTATAGAATAAAAGTATGCAAGTATATATTATACATAAAGTGTAAACTCTTTATAACGAAACTCAAGGGACCGAGCATTTTTTATCGTTATAGAGAGTTACCGTTATATGGAGTGAAGAAAGAAAAACAACCAAATTAACAATAATCTTCAATGTACTGTATAATCTCTTTATAACGAATTTTAAGGGACCGAACATTTTTTTCGTTATAAAGAATTTTCGTTATATGGAGGGAAGAAAGAAAAATAACCAATTTTTCAATGTGGTGGAATAATCTTCATTAAATAATAGGAATTTTTCGATAAGTTTGGCGTCATCAAGTGCTTGTTGAATAGATGGTGATGGTTCAGAATGGTCCTCTTTATGTCTGTAAACATTTGCTGACGCCTAAATATGAACATATTTCTTCGTAATAGAGAATGACTGTTGCGTTATAAAGAGGGTATTAATGTATAGGTTTTAAGGTAAACCAACCAAATCGTAAAAATTTCGACGTTATAGGGAGTTTTTCGTTATAACGAAGGACGTTATAAAGAGTTTACACTGCATTTATTTTCATATTATCAATGTATTGGGCTCCGTAGTCAAATGAAAAAAAAACGGAACTTTGCAGCCATGTAAATTAAAAATCGGAATTACTTTGTAAATACTTTCGATGAAAAATTATTTTGAACAAGATATAACAAATTTTAGTTCAGCTGATCTTTCCTTACAGTATTTTTATATGGGTGTCAGATATCTATTAATATAGCAGAGACAAGAACCACGGCTATATTAACTTTCAAAAAAAATCATCAGATATTACTAGTCAAATCTTTGTTTAACGTCTGAATAGAACTCTTCAAATAAAATTATTTGAAGATATTACTAGTGTATATATCAGTATTTATTTACATTACTTGGTTTTTGAAAGGTCTCAAAGTGATTTTATCAGTGCAAATAATAACTGCGTGGATACTTGACTTCTTTTTAATTAATAGTCTACAAAACAGTATCAACATATTGGAACGTGCAGTTCTTGGATTTGTCAACCAACTAATGTAACCAATAAAGTCATAAAGAACACTACATAACCCTACCATTTGTTTGTCCAACACGTGCTTGACCGGTTTTTTATTGAAAGTCACATTTCTACTTTAGAATTATCAGATCAAAGCCTGGGGAACTTATAATAGAGTTACCATGGAAACGCCATATAAACAACGCCATTTAAGAAATCGCAGGATTGTGGATAAAAATATTAGATTTATTTAGTGTACGACGTTTCGTCTATGTCCACAATCCTGCGATTTTTCTTATTATTATAATTGACGCTTTTATATTTCTTGTCAATAAATGAAAATTTCAAATTTAATAATATTTTTTTGTGTTTTATTAATAAATAAAAACAATCAAATTTATTAATTTTGTCTATAAGCAAATTTTAAACATTAATATAAAATACGTAAGCAGACGAACTTCCGTCGTGCGTCCACGAATTGACACACCTCTTTTTTTCTTAATATGTCTACCTCTCTCGTTTTTATTCCTCTTTATAGTCGCATAGATTTTCAAAACGGTTCTTAATATTAAACTATAGCACACAGATTAGTCTTGTTTAAGCAAATATCGGTGGGCGATATCACAATTTAAATATATTCCATCTTAGGTTTACTACAAACACACTTATTACGTTAAGGTTTTGTATCAAGTGCGGCTAGAAAAGATCAAGACAAAATCTTTGATAGAGTGGCACGTGCTTGAGTAACAGCTTAGGATACCGGATTTTAAACGTTGTTGTGATTATATCATACTGTTTTTGGTTAAAAATTATAAACTTACCAACTAAACTATTACTAACTACTTTGTTCGTGCCTTGTATACAGTATGTAAACGCGTAAGGTGCACATAGGGAAATTAACATTGGGAAAAAATGACTGGATCAGAGTGAGCCTTGAAATTTTGTTTTTCAATTTGACAGATAATATTCTTTTGCAAAATGAATGTGTATACTACCGAAGAAAATATTCAAATGATTACAACATAATCGGACTTTTTTATTAATGGGACATTAAATTCCCAAAAATACTTAAATATGGTGCGAGATCAAATATCTCCGCCTATTCGTGTTGAACCTAAAGACATTGGGTCACTGATTTACCAACGCGCATACGTCATACCAGTTAGACAATTTTTGAATGAAATGTTTCCAAACAGATGGAGTTGTTTTTTTGTTTTATTTTTGTACAAATAAATTAAAATAATGATTTATAAGAGCTTTTTATTATTAAAAAAGCCAAGTAAAATAAAAATAAATCAAAATAAAATAGAAATCCTCAAGATTACCACGATAATTCAATAGAAATAACAATTAATGCAGTCATGGCTAACTCTGATCCAAGTATTTTTTCACAATGTTCCCTATGTGCACCTTACGTGTTTACATACTGTATATTGATTTTAACAATTTACTTTATGAAAAAAGTAGTTAATGATAATTTTTATGCCCTCTGCAGTTAATTCGTTTTTTTTTTAAATTATTTTCGAGTTGATATTTTCACGTTACAGGAGGTACCGCGAATTGTTGTATTTCAAGCATACGGTTTCTACATTTCCAAATATATAAACTCATTTAAGTGTATTAGTTTAATTAAAATGTTTACCTTTAATTCACCGCTTCTCAGCAACAATAACTCGTACAAGTTCATTGATTAAAAATTTTAATTTAAAAACAAACATTTTCAGTAATTTAAACAATTTTATATCAGTTACCTATAAACACGTTTAATAATTTGTATCACTTAAAGTTAAAGACAGAATATTTTTATTATTAAATGGATAACAAACATCAAGTTTTGATTATAAGATCCTAACTATTTTTGATTTTTTATTTCACATATAATTCCACGCACATGCTTTCGATCAAGTTCAACAAGTATATGATATATATATATTTCGCGTCTATGCTATAAGATTGTAAGTTTTATGCGCAAGATTTGAAGTTTTTCAGAAATTATTACAGCACAATACCTAATTAATTTCGCACAATAATTATTTATTTTCAAAACACTTCTAAACAACAAGTTTAAAATGTTTTCAAGTCAATTTTTAATCTCTACACTTTTTCGAAATGTTAAATGTTTTGCTACAGCAGTTATATATTCACAGATAATTTTTTTTAGATTTCTAACACTATCTAAACAACTGTATAACTGTTAAAATTTATAGATATAAGTGACATTTCCATCGATCACATATTGTTTAGGATTTTTAATCACTAAAATATTTTTTATTTCGTTTTTAACGATTACAGTTTATTAAATTGTCGGGTGATTGTTTTTAACCATAACTTGTTTCGATTTCATCAACATTCTAAAGTAGGTTTATAAATGACTTCATGCATTAATAATTTTAATCGGTTAATTGAAGTCAGTAAGTGAGTTAGTGTGTTTGTATGTGCAGGGTTTTGTATTTTATGCGGTTGGTCACCACACATCAGACGGGAGAAGCGCGCGTGTGTGACAGATCCTTACCGACGCCTGGACCAAACTAACGCCCCAGCATCGGCCGGCGTCTCTCGTGCGCCGGTCACGGAGCGTCGCGCACGGACGCTTTCTCTGTCTATTTCATTACGCTCTGTCTCGTTTCTTTACACCCTTTGCTTCCCCATTTACATATGTGCGCATAGTATATTATATACAAGGTGTGTGAAAATATAGACACAACTCGTTTGACAACCGACTGTATATTGTTGTGATTTTCATACGTCATTTCCCGGTTTGTCACATTTTGTTCAAGTTTCTAGACTTGCGCTCCAAATAAATAATTTAAATCAACTTTCAAAGGACTCCGCACGAACCTTTGGGGATTTGGTTCTAGGTTAAATTGATCGAAAATGATTTTATTTTTAACCGACTTCAAAAAAGGAGGAGGTTCTATGTTCAACTGTATATTTTTTTTTATGTATGTTCACCGATTTCTCCGTCAATTATAGACCGATTTTCAAATTTTTTTTATTCGAAAGAGTGCACTTCCGAGGTGGTCCCATCGAAACCAAGTCAGGATCTGATGGTGGATTCCGGAGAAATCGAGGAAAACTCTCAAATTTCAAAGGCACGCATACTTGGCCTACCCATCGCAATACTTTATCTAACACTAAAAAGAGAAAAATAAAATATTTTTAACAAAAAAATTGAACCGACTTCAAAATATGCACTAAAAAGTAAAAAATAATAATTATTGTTATTTTTGGAGTCGGTGTCAGTCAAAATGAAATCTATTCCGAGAACTAGAGACATGTAAAGACTTAAATTGCTACTTTCGAATTCCGATGTGACACCGACTCCAAAAATAACAATAATTATTATTTTTTACTTTTTAGTGTATATTTTGAAGACGGTTCAATTTTTTTGTTAAAAATATTTTATATACCTAGTTTAAAAGTCACTAAAAAAAGTGTCCATGGGCGCTTAGCCTAAAAATCAATAAATGTTTAATAAATAAAATTATCAACCAATCTTACAGACAAATATATTAAAAAAAATATAAATTAATACAATAACGTTTAGGTCCGGATTTGGACATTATTAAGAACTGATCTAAAAAATATAAAAATTAATTAATAATTTTTGTTAATATATTTATCTGAAAAATTGGTCGCCAATTTTATTTATTGAAGAGTTCTAATCAGACGTTAATCAAAGATTTCAATAGATTTTTAACTACAGATATGTTTTAGATATAGCGATAATATCTAAAACATATCTGTAGTTAAAAATCTATTGAAATCTTTGATTAACGTCTGATTAGAACTCTTCAATAAATAAAATTGGCGACCAATTTTTCACAATCTTAAAAAATCGTAAGCTCTAAAATATGTTTTCGAGTGCGCTGAGTTCGAATATGACATTATTATTTTATACAGGTGACACCTTCCAACATTACCTAGTTGTTGACTATTTTTCTATTTCTAAAAAACTTGAGACCCTCTAAAACAAATGAGGAGTAAACAAAGCAAACCACGATAAATCCATTTTTTTTTTCGTTATAGAGTTTGATATCAATTATTTATCAAATATTTATTTGCTTAAAATCAGAATAAATTTTCATCGACTTCTAATGAAAAAAATTAGATCTGTATCTTTGTTTCAGCTTGAAATAACCAATAGGAACATGATTCCAGTAAAAAATTCAAAACACCAGTCAAATAAAAGATAAATAATAACGTTGTTTCTGCCAGGCAAATTTAACGTGTTATTTTCCAGCGGTATTAAATGTAATAATCCAGGCGAATTAACGCTGATACAATTTTAAAATCTTCTAAACATAAATATACTTTGCATTTATAATCATTATAAAGAGAAAATCTAGGGATGAGGTTTCTTTTACTAAACAATAAAGAAATGCTGATTTCCATAGAATTTGATCTGCCTTTTCGGAAAAAACAGCACATTCGACTACGGAAACATTTTTTTTTTAAATCAGAGCATATTTGTAGAGGTTCTTAAGAAAAATTTCACAAAAATATACAGTCCCATGTTCCCACAGCACAAAAATCTACTAGAGAACACATAAAATTATAACAAATAATAAAAACACACTTGAAAATTCTACAAAATATTTTCTCTCTCTCTCTCTCTCTCGATGATCGTTTCGGACAATCAGTCCATCTTCTGGAGTACAGATATATACTTCTTTTGTCTGCGACTGTATACCTCTCATACATTCTTAATCTATACTAATATATAAAGCTGAAGAGTTTGTTTGTTTGTTTGTTTGAACGCGCTAATCTCAGGAACTACTGGTTCAAATTGAAAAAATTTTTTTTTGCTGGATAGCCCATTTATCGAGGAAGACTATATGCTATATAATATTACGCTACGACCATTAGGAGCGGAGCTTTAATAAAAAATGTTGCAAAATGTATATCAAAAAAAATTCATGTGAAATGCACTAACTAGATATACTCATATTAGCGTTGTGAGAACACGACCTCAGGTGGCCAAAATCAGTAGAGCATGTGACTGTCAATATCAGTGTCGTGGGTTCGAGTCCCACGTTGGGCTAATATATTTTTATTTTTTTTTTTATTTTCTACATTGCTTTCTTCTAAGGCTTACATTTAAATTTATTTTAATTTTATTTAATTAATTAAAAAAAATAATTTATTAGTTAAAAAAAGTTTAAATACTGCTTTTTATCGACAAAAACTTTTGAACGGTAACTCCGATCATCATGAAATTTGGACACAACATTCATCTCGGTAAACTAAGATGCATGTGTGTATTCATGTTCCTCCCTTCCCCATTCGTTCTTTTACACCCGGGTGAAACTGGACGGAACCGCTAGTCTATATATAATTTCTTGTATGAACGAAACTTAGGTCTGATGCGCAAAGCATCTACAAATATCGCACTTAAATATTATAAAGAAATATATATGTTACGGTCTATACCCGAATTCGGTCAATGACCGAAATAAATGCGTTACTTAGATCGCAGAGTTTGTCGTAAATTTATGTTCAGGAATACATGTTACAGCATTAAATCACTTGCCTTAGAAATTCTCATCCATAGGCTATAATATGTACCTATATACGTGTAATCTGCACACGTTAACGATTCCCTTGAAGTTGGCAACAAGACGTACCTGCGTCTTTTCTGTGACAGGCGCTATCCCACTTTCTCTGTCTTTCTTAGCCCTTCTCACTTCATCATACTTCACTAATAAATAACGAGGCACAAATCGCTTTGAGTTACGTTTCCCACCATCTTAATTGCTACATACTTATACACAAATACATGCAATGTGTCCATTTCGAAATGTTACATTTCCATTAGATAACGAATAAGTTCATTATATAGGGTGCGGTAGAGGATCCGACGATTTTTGATTGGGTATTAAAATTTTGTTTTGGACGTAGCAAATATTCATATTGACACTGTGAAAAATAATGACGTTTAAATGATTTATTATTCACATGGTCTGATTTGACTTATCATTATTCATATTGTCCGGGCATTATAAATAATGCCCTGATTAATAACAAGGCCCCTAACATATACATATACAATAAATGAAAAAGGTACGTTGTATTAATTAAAGAAAATCATACTTTTTTGAACAATAACTTGACGGAAATATGAGAAATAACATGTGGTGGAAGTTCCGGGAATGGTGGTGGGAGTGCGTGTCTGCAGTCGTATATTGTCCGGGCATTATAAATAACGCCCTGATAAATAACAAGGCCCATAACATATACATATACAATAAATAAAAAAGGTACGTTGTATTAATTAAAGAAAATCATACTTTTTTGAACAATAACTTGACGAAAATATAAGAAATAACATGTGGTGGAAGTTCCGGGAATGGTGGTGGGAGTGCGTGTCTGCAGTCGTTTACTTTTCAAATAAAAAAATATTTAATTGATCTTTACAGTTAACGTAAATGAAAAATAAGTAATAATAAATAAAATATTTGCTAATTTAAGATACTGAAGAATTCACAATTAGATGCCGAAACGTTGATCAATAAAGTAAGCAAATAAAAATTGTGTCTTTTTGGCCTCAAATCCTGTATTTTGAATTCATTGAAGATACCCAGGTGACATTATACTCAAAAATAAAAATTCTTTAAGTCTAAATCTCTTTGATCACAACGAGATTAAAAATTCTATTAAACTTGTTTGTTTCTTAGCTAATGAATCGCAAAACAAAAACAATGCAGAGTATTGATTTTGGCCCAAAAAGATCTTAGAATAAAATATGTAATACAATATAATATAACATATCATATATAATAAAATATATATATTATAATATATAACATATCACATATAATAAAATATATTATAGGTATATATTATAAATTATAAAATTTTAAAAATATTATTAAATATACCTCTTTTCATCCTCTGAAGGAGTTGTTTTTGAAAAAGCATGAAACACATGTTTATTTACCTGTTGACAGGAGTAATCCTGCGCATTTTCGAATCGACACATGTATATGATTTCTTCATGCAAATTTTGAACCCCCGTTACACCCTTTAAGAGGTTGAATTTTCAATATGTTCTTAGCGGATGCCTACGTCATAATAACTATCTGTGCGCCAAATTTTATCCCAATCCGTCCAGTGGTTTGAGCTGTGCGTTGATAGATCAGTCAATCACGGTTTCTTTTTATATAATATTTAGATTGAAATAGTGACTATGTAACATATTCGTCACTTAATTAATGTTATAACTAGTGTTGGGCGATTATGAATTATATAATCGAAATATTTCGATTATGGCCGAATAATCGATCATTCGATTATGGCAACCGAGATATCATTCGCTTGAATCGATTATGAAATATGAAATGAATATTCAATCCCGACACAGTACTATTATATATCGATATATCATTCGGTATCTGCATCTACATGCACTGGGATGGGAAGTCTTTGCTAGCACTGGAGAGTGGGGGTGTTTCGATTGTACATGTACTCTGTAGTCTGCTGGATCATTCGATTATGGCAACCGAGATATCATTCGTTTCTGGCAACCGAGATATCATTCGTTTATGGCAACCGAGATATCATTCGCTTGAATCGATTATGAAATATGAAATGAATATTAAATCCCGACACAGTACTATTGCTATGTCCACTGTCGATATTAATGTGATATATCGATATATCATTCGGTTTCTGCATTAAATCAAATTCCTAAAAAATTGTTTTTATGACATTAAGGATTTTTTAAATTTTAATGTTTAACTCATTATGTAAATTGACGATGTATCCATCTAGGGCATAACAAATATATTTCTATTTCTATTCGATCATACCAGGGATTCCATTATTAATATTGTGTGTTAAGTAATATTAACAAATCGAAATTGCAAAGTTTGAACATAATTCATAATCGATATTTTGAATGATCATTCGCTTATACTGTAAAAGTAAATAAAACGAAATTAATAATTGCCAAGTTTGCGCATCACTCATAATCGATATTTCGAATGATCATTCAAATCATTCATAATCGATAATTCGAATGATCATTCGAATCATTCATAATCGTTAATTCGAATGATCATTCGATTATAAAAACCGATTATTTCGATTCATTCGATTATTGAAATATATCGATTATGCCCAAAACTAGTTATAACTCACCCTGAAATGTTGTTACACATAAACATGGTTATAGACAATTTTTTTTATACAAAACTGTTTGATAACGCAAAGAAAGCAAGAAATACTAGTTGAATGGTGCAAATACGTCTATTTTACTAAGCAGTCTATGTAGCATAAAATGGCAGACACTTTTTATAAGCTACAAGCGTATAGTTTGAGAATTTAAACACGAATTGTATTACCTTCAAACAAATTGACTTGTAAGTTTACGGAATATTATTGGTTTCAATTAGCGGTTGGGTTTTCCAGACTGAAGCTATAAACATGTTAAATTCACCAACATACTCAAAATAATTTACCATGTGGTTGTGATTTACATAGTAAAGAACAATTAAATATTTTTCCAATATGACGGGTCCACGGGAAAAAGGCGATTTGTCAGTAAAAATTGGAAATTAATTTTTTTATGCCATCTTGTAGCCAAAAGTCGTACCTTTCTGTTGGTGTATCCATTTTAGACAAGAATACGCTAGGTCAAAAGTTATAAGCGTTGAAAGAAATGCATCAGCAAGTAAATGGCACGATCTTAAACCCTTAAAAATGCTCTCCTGCACAATTTACATTTTTTGACAAATCGCCTTCTTCCCGTGTACTCTTCATATGTATCCACTACAAAGGATATTTAATAACTAAACCTGTATTCTGCAGCCTGATCGTAAGTATCACTCAAATTACAAAAACTAGGTTCGATGAATTTTTCAAATTTTCAGGATATTTTGCGGCACAATTTGTGACACGGTGATGTTTATGATCGCACATTTAAACAGTGTTCATATATAGGATATTATATACAATTCAGGGCAATGAAGAAGCAATTAACTGAAACCCCACAGTTCAGTGTTTGCCCAACCTTTGTGACGTCACGCACATGCGTTCAGAAGCCAACTTCAGTTCGTTACACCGTCTCTCTTCACTTGTTTTTGTCAGCGTTCAGTTGTTTCACATATTAATATACATATTATAAGAGAAATATGAATGAGAATTTACTAACTGTTAGACTTAATTTACTTCCACTCTAATTAATGAGATTAGGTTTGCTAATGTTGCCCTTATTGCTGTTACGTAATATTATATTATGTAACGTCGGGTCCGCTAATTGGAATGAGCTGGGTAACTTCGTAACGGCTATATGTATCGCGTTTAATATGTACTATGTATCAATTAGTCATAAATTACATTTATATATTATATAGCGATCCTGCCCGGTTTCACCCGAGTGCAAAATAACGAATGGGAGAGGGGCATGTGTACGCACGTTCATCTTCGTTTACCGAGATGAATGTTGTGTCCAAATTTCATGATGATTGGAGTGACCGTTCAAAAGTTTTTGTCGGACGGACAAATTTTGAGTTATATTTTGTAAAATTTGTCATTGATGCTCCGCGCCTATTGGTCGTAGCGCGATATTATATAGCCTATAGCCTTCCTCGATAAATGAGCTATCCAACAAAAAAGAAAAATTTGGTATTGGTACTTATTTGTCAAATAGGCAAATAAGGCCAACACTTTGTCAAATAGACTGTCCACACTTTGTAATTGTTTGTCAAATATGCCAAATACACAAATACAAATAGCCATGTAAAGTGCCGGCATAAAGTTCACGATATGTATCGTATCGATGTTTCGTTTGGGCTCTAATATTGATTTTGAAATGTTTCAACGTCGGTCAACTCTATAAATACGAGAACAGTATCATGATAAAATATTATAATAGATAGTAAGTTCAGTCGTCTGCCTGGTTTGAGGTCCGACGGAAAAAAGAGTGGGTGTGTAGGTGTCGACATCTTTTGTTTTTCCGTATCTCTCTCTATACACAGTGTTGTCTGGCGCGCTCGATTGAATACGCCGTGATTAAAATCGTTGTCTGACAGACGAGAGAAAAATTACTGTTCTCTGAACAACTTGCATCACGGATTACGGTCAGTGACGTCACGATAAGAAACAAAACACTTCCGCTTGCCTGTCTGCCATCGCTGTCTGGATTTATAATTGTTTTACTCAACCACCATTATAAAATGTTATTTTATTCAATGGCTTTGAAGGCTCTTTACTTTTTTATGTCAAGAAGTTTGCAAGTTTTAATTATTTTCACTGTCCTTGCTCGTATAAAAAAGTGTCTGCCATGTTTTGATATCTTTCAAAATCTTCCTAACGGATCTATTGCTTTAAAAATATCCTCCGGCTAGGGTTGCCAGGTCCAAAAATAGAAAATACGGACACGTAATTATATTTAGCCCTAAAAGCCGGACAACTTTCTTGCTAATGAAAAAAAGTCTGAAGCAGAGACAATAAGTAACAACTTTATTTATGTAAAATTATAATATATGCTTATTACAGTATAATTTAACTGTCACCAGAAATAAAGCGAGTGACAACGATCTCTGGACTGATCTCGACATCACGATGAACGCTCGTCAAGTCTAATCCAGTCAGTCGTGACTGTCCCATGCCGTTTCTCAAAAATGTTTTTAGCCTCCTCAACGAGGAAAAAGTACGCTCTGGTATCGCCGTCGACACAGGTAGCGTCACGAGTAGCTTGTGAATCATGGGATACATTACTGCGCTACAGCTGTGCAGCGCTTCTAGTGGTGTAGTGGGCCATTCCGCAGCAACTATTTTTGACCACTTCGCTCGCCACACCGATACCTAACTCCCCTTCAAAACCTGTTTGTATTAACAAGTTTACCAAACACTTTCATGAATCCTTATTATTTGTAAATGTAATTGTTAGTTACGAAAAAAACTTATTTACTTTGTACTGACTTACGATCAACGCCAAAGCGGCTTATGATATAAAATGTAACAATGAAAGATGAGTGAGAGAGATGGAACATTTCTGTCACTCATCCTTCATTGTTACATTTTAGATGGATGCCGATAAACGTGGAATCCACAGATCCGAAAAAAGAGTTGAAAATACTTTAGTGGTATGTATAAAACGGTGGATTGGCTAAGGCAGTCAGTTGCGTGTAAAAGTATCGTTTTTTCGCAATCGCATTGCGCGCGACACTGGTACGAATACCTCAACATCCGCCGCGTTCATCGCACTGATATCCTTTGTGACTGTAGTGATTGAATGTGTATGAACAACATATCGTGCTTAATACCCATATGCTCTAAACATGACGTACAAACTTGTATAATCGGTTCTATGTAAACTGGTGCGTGCTGACATTATCAACAACCAGAAAAAACTGGTGGAAGTAAGCAAAAAATTCAAGAATTATAAGGTGATAATAATTCGGAAGGGGAAGCAGGGGCACGTGCCCAAGGTTCAGACGGAAAGGGGGCCTCAGAAAAGCCCCCAAAAAAAGCGAAAGAATGTGTATTATAGGTATATAAAAAAAAGAAGGGGCCATTTCAACTTCAAAATGTGGACATTTGATATAGTATAATAAAGAGAATAAAAGTTCTGATATTGCATGCAGTGACGCGGGTATTGGCAAGTATTCAATGTGATATTTGCTATTCGTTGCCACGGTTACCTACATATGTCCACGTCATGTAAAAATTAATCAAAGCATGCTTAACTAGTTTATTTCTAACAGGTCTACAAAACAAAATTAAAATTTCCCTACAGAAAAAATACATTATTCCGAAAGAAATGTCTAACGAAGCACAATGTATGATAGTATAATGCTGAACTATACAATAAAAACCGGTATGCGCTATACTTCCGGCTGTTTCTAAGCACGCATATCAAGATATTTTTGAAATTGACATTAAAACACGTAAAATAAAAAAAAAGGATTCCGTGATTAGAAAAATTGTACCCCCTATCACAAATAGATTTGCGGGACCTTTCCGGCTAAAAAACATTGGTCGGCCGGATGTTTTCTGAATAAGTACGAAATTTTGCGCAAAATTACCTAGGAAAGATCAAAATCCACGATGACAGGGAAACATTAAAGACATTTAACAATATATAATTTATTAAAAACATTTTTGGCTAATAAAATCCACGACAGCCAAGCGCATCTTATTCTTCTAAGTGTAAACTTTCAATTTTCATTAAAAATTGTATTATCCTTAATCACGGAGCTTTCAGGATTGCTGGCTCCTCGCCTATAACTAATATAGGGAATGCTAGGTCCATTTATATACTATTAAGTTATTGTTCTGCGACATTACATACCAGTGCGCTTTGGATATAGGTATGCTTCATGCGTTTAATACATTATTTTACATATGTATTCCTCCATAGACTTTGTTTTGTACTATTGTTGTTTTCGATTTGAACATACAGCGTCTACAATACATAATATAGATCTACTTTATAATGATGTAGAAATATACTGAATGTCCCTTGTATCAAATACGCAGTCAGCAAATTGAATTCACGGAGGTACCGATTCCTTTAATTAACATTTTACATGGAGAAATTGCAGATGGAATTCAGACTAAAACGACGACAGACTGTTGTTGACACCGACCACAATTTGTTGTCCGTGTGAGCGCTATCACGACATTACATACTGCTCTTAAACATACAAAAAATTAGAAAATTTTTCAGTCTTATATTTTCACCCCGGGCTGTACGAGTTTATAAATTAAAAAAATACGTGTGGCACTCGGGGACTGCCGCGGTAAAGCTATTGCATATTCTTTTTAGGTCTTTAAGTTTTTCTTCTCTATAAAACGAAAATAGCTAGGTATAAATAATAAGGTATAAATAGTGTAATTACACACCAAAACAATTATTCATTCAAAAAATTTGAACAAAAAGAACGATATTAAGAGTTTGATCATAGAATTTCGCGCGATGTACATTTATATTGATATAATATCATATATACTTTCTCTGCACATAACCTAAATAATTTAGGTTATTTTTATAGCAGTATTATATATAAATTCAAAAAAAAATAAAAAAAAAATACTTTATTTGTGATAATAATAAAATGTATGTATATAGAGTACTCACTCATTTTCTTTCACTATTTTTTTATCACTTTCTTCATTAATAAATGCACTTTGTTTATTCATATTTAAAACACTTTATACACAAATAAAGATAGAATCAGTTATGAGCAGTTAGCAGCAAGTCTACACGCATACGTCTAAGTCGCACACACACAAACACCGTGCCGAAGTCTGCCGAACTGAAACGACGTTAGACGATGCACGGCTTTCAACGCCGCACCGCTGTGCCGGTCGGAGTGGGGGGTGTTAGGTTTTTTTTGGTTACGGAATTTCTTGATTCGGTCGCCGCGCTCAAAGCCCGCGATAAAAGCTATGCAATAGCTTAAAAAACGTCTCAGTGACAACATTTATATTAGACACTTTGATAACAACGTTTCAATTGTCGAAGATGTTAATTAGTAAATTGATTATAAATAATAAATGCTGCATGTTATACTGTTATGAAACGGTCTGTCTCTCTCTTTAATTCTTGTACGTCCCAGATAAAGAGCTTTAATATTTGTTAGTATTCTTGTCACATGAACCGCTCTTGTCATTAAGAACTATTCAAAGAATTTTAATTAACTTTATAGAAAATATTCGTCGTTTGCCAAAAGCTGCGAATCCCTTGAGATCATGACCTCTGTAACTTTTATACGACAAAATATAAATAAGGATCTATTATAATATATTATACTACCGTTGAAAAGTGTTTCTCGAACGGACAAATTTTGAGTTATATTTTTTCATTGATGCTCCGCTCCTATTGGTCGTAGTGTGATATTATATAGCCTATAGCCTTTCTCGATAAATGGACTGTCCAACAAAAAAAAAAGAAGTTTGACCCTTCAGGCCATTCCTGAAACTTCCCGCTATTTTCGAGTTCAAAACGCTCAAAAAAATATAAAATATAGCTAGAAGTTAATTTTTTAGCTCTTCGAACTTTTTTACGAATTTCTCGTGAACAAATGATCCGATTTTGATGCGGTTTGCGGAAATCGACACAGTTTGTTAAGGAGAAGAGCTGATTAAATTTTGGAATTAATCGGTTCAGTAGTTTAGAAAATGTTCCAAAAAAACAAATTTCTAAAAATTTTTGAAACTTGTATTTTTGAGATTTCTCAAAATTTATTGGGCCGAATCATTCCAAATTTTGTGGAAATCTAAGTTCAGCAAGGTTACGTCAGATGCCGCAAACCGCGTTTCAATCGTACACTCCGTTCAAACATACAAGCATACACACACACACATCGCTATACGAACATCATCGCCAAAATAGTCAGAGTAGTTTCCTAGTACTTCAGAACATCGAGATCTGGCGAAATCTCGATTTTCGAAAATCGGGGTGAAAACAATAACTTCCCGATTTTTTTAATCAAAAAAATTTTTGATTTTTTTTATAGCGGGAAATTAATTTTTTTTTTTTCAATTCGAACCAATAGTTCCTGAGATTAGCGCGTTCAACCAACCAACCAAACAAACAAACTCGTCAGCTTTATATATTAATATAGATTTAGTTGAACTGGTTTCCAAACAAGTGGTCCGATCTCTTTGTTGAAAACAAGCAGAAAGACCATTCGACGGAAGCATTTTTAAATCGTTTGAATGCCACTTTTCGCTCCGCATCCGCTACAAAATTATATATAGTGAATTTGTTTTATTTTATAGAACCAAAACTGGGACGAATGATGTTGTTCGAGTTCGAAACGATTTTAATTACTCGACTGGTATTTTCGCTCTAATCCAGCTCACAAAAAAGTACAAAACAATACATTCATTAATTAAAAAGTAATGTTAACGATATATAGGTAGGAGCGCTTTATATAATACCGCTATACGTATCTGTGGCAAGAATGCAAAACTGATTATGGCAAACATTTGAAATTTTTAAGGTACAATTTTACTTACGCACAGCAGAGTGATATGGATCATATCCAAATAATGAAGAAACCTGCTAAAACGCTGCGTCACCACTCATTTGTACTGTTGACGTATGGATGTGTGTGTGTGCAATCGATTCCACCACGCTTGTCTCAAAACCGCTCTTTTATCGAAGGCTCTACTACTGTTGTCGCTATCGTGTTTCATCTCAATCGCATACTGGACCCCTAACGTTATAAGAATGTATATTATAAGTAACATATTATTATTACATTTATTACTTTACTACAGTAAACCCTCGTTAACACGAACACGGTTAACACGAATTTCGGTTTAACGCGAACAAAAATTTGCTCTCGACAATGGTCACATAAGCTTTAATGTAATTATATTCGGTTAACACGAACCCTCGTTAATACGAACTTCGAACAACTTTTTCGTCCCTTCACGGTTAATTATCGGATAATACGAACTACAAAAATTCTCAAATCATATATTTTGATCATTTTGGTCAATGAATATACAATACAACTAAAAGAAAAGATTCGCTTAAGGGATTACAAAAGTAATTAACTCACATTCTAAAAATAGACAAAGGACTGAGAGATTAAAAATTCATTCGAAATCCTATAAATAGAAACATACCTCAAAATGTTTCCCCTCTTATTTATTGAAATGTATTTTGTAAACAAATAAAAACAAACTTTCAAACTCAGATAATATTTAAGAACAATTAATGTTATTAGATAATTTATAATAAATAATTATTCAATGTTTACTTAAAATAAATCATGATTTGACACTTAAAAAATGACTGTATTTTATGCCATACTCGGTTTACACGAACTCCCACATAACACGAACTTTTTGCCTGATTTTTACGAGTTCGTGTTAACGAGGTTTTACTGTATAGCGGTTTCGCCCGGTTTCACCCGGGTGCAAAAGAACAAACGGGGGGAAGGGACATGAGTACACACGTTCATCTCAGTTTACCGAGATGAATGCTGTGTCCAAATTTAATGATAATCGGAGTTACCGTTCAAAAGTTTTTGTCGGACGGACAAATTTTGAGTTACATTTCTCATTGATGCTCCGCTCCTATTGGTCGTAGCGTGATATTATATAGCCTATAGCCTTCCTCGATAAATGGAGTATCCAATAAACATTTTTTTTTCACTTCGAATCAGTAGTTTCTGAGATTACCGCGTTGAACCAAACAAACAGAAAAAAGTGATGAAAACTGAAAATTCGCTCTAGGAATCTTTAAAACTGTTCAATTACAGACTAAGTTACAATTTTATTTATTTGAATTAATTGAGCTAACGTCTGTATAATTCATTAAAAAAACAACTCTCACAGTATGTGGATTTTGTAATCCGTTACTATATATACAGACACCAGACAACCATACAATATTATATGTAAAATACAGTGTAAACTCTTTATAACGAAACTCAAGGGACCGAGCATTTTTTATCGTTATAGAGAGTTACCGTTATATGGAGTGAAGAAAGAAAAACAACCAAATTAACAATAATCTTCAATGTACTGTATAATCTCTTTATAACGAATTTTAAGGGACCGAACATTTTTTTCGTTATAAAGAATTTTCGTTATAATATGGAGGGAAGAAAGAAAAATAACCAATTTTTCAATGTGGTGGAATAATCTTCATTAAATAATAGGAATTTTTCGATAAGTTTGGCGTCATCAAGTGCTTGTTGAATAGATGGTGATGGTTCAGAATGGTCCTCTTTATGTCTGTAAACATTTGCTGACGCCTAAATATGAACATATTTCTTCGTAATAGAAAATGGCTGTTGCGTTATAAAGAGGGTATTAATGTATAGGTTTTAAGGTAAACCAACCAAATCGTAAAAATTTCGACGTTATAGGGAGTTTTTCGTTATAACGAAGGACGTTATAAAGAGTTTACACTGTATATCATAAACAAAGTCTTCAGCTTTATATATTAGTATAGATTTCAAGGCAGACTTCTAAATTAAATTGTCGGTTTTACTTGCTAAATGCAAGTACAAACAACAGTTGCACTAAATTTTGGCATTTAATATAGTGCTGTAATTAAGTTACGATGGCTAATATAGTCAAGTCTACACAAGTAAATTTCAAGGGATAAACGTTTTATAAGACTTAATCCTTAAGGCCCCCATACACCTCGTTCTTTTTTGGCAGTTTTCATCGTCACGATAAAACACGTCGGTCAAAACCGAAGTGTATGGGCAAAAACTGTCGATGAAACACGGCAGTTTTTTTATCTGCCGAGTCTTGATTTTAAACACGACGTGTTTGCTGGTTGTCGTTTTAAATCGTAATGTGTGGCGCTTTCCGATAAGAATCGACGTGTTTATTCAGTGGTGCGACGTACAGCAAATAAGTCATATTAATTAAATGATTGTAATTAGTTTGAGTATTGATTTATATTTTAACCGTTTTAGTGCTAAGCAATTTTGACAAAAATAAATGAAAATTGCTATAAACATATTGATTAATTTAGAGGAAAAAATAATGGTGTCAAATAAAACACTCTAATTTAGACAAATATCAATCAATTTTATTAATTATTTTTGCATTATATTGTTTATTAATGTTTATTAAACATAAAATAATATCAATATTATTGTATTTTCCATCAAAGCAGATCGTATTAATGATGCCACGACTTCAGAAAAACTGAACGAAACTACGCCTCTGTGTGGATATGGCCGTTGTTCGTGTTTAAATTAACCGTACAGTTTTACCCGTGCGGTTAAAACTGCCATAAAAGAACGAGGTGTATGGGGATGGCCGTTGTTCGTGTTTAACCGTACAGTTTTACCCGGCGGTTAAAACTGCCAAAAAAGAACGAGGTGTATGGGGGCCTTTAGGTACATCCTTTGACAGCCATTTTATGTTTAAGATTGTCCGGTTTCTAATTTATACATAGGTATAGGTGTACAGTAGATATATTTTATTTTAGCACGTATTTTAAGAACCTGTTAAAGCCCCCGCTTTCCAGCTAGCAAATTGTCACCCGTTTTTAACTAAATATTGTACATTCACTGATAAAATCTTAGCAGTACTGAAATGACGTAGGTCTGGGGGATCTGGGATCTTGGTATATATAATAATAAACTAGTACCGACACACGGCCTTCATATTAAATTTTATTTTTATTTTTAGTGTTTTTTTTTAAACGGTTCAATTTTTGTTATAAAATGTTTAAATATATTATAATTCCAACACTTGTGTAGTGTCCTTCCACATAGAAATCTGGAGTGCCAGTCTAAGTTAAATGGTGCAAAAAGAGAGGGCGATAAAGTTTGGGCATATTCTGCCTCAACATGTAGATCTCCTGACGGTATAAAGAGAAAACATCAAAAAAATGTGTTCCACCTAGCTTGCCCTCTCTTTCGTGTACTGTTGGATTCTCAATGGCAGAGTAGCAGTCCAGTTCTCTATGTCGATGGTAGTTGTCTATGAATTATCGATGCAGTGCACGGTTGCATGGATTCGTTCTCTGCTGTTGCATTGTGGTAGACTATAGCATACGGGCTTTGTTTTTATATCCGAAGAACAACAAACATTCCGCCAACAATATGCCAAGCACTTCAGTCATAAAAGGATGAATTAAAATGTTTCCCAAACTTAACAACCCTCTAACAAATTTTTCGAGGAGGCTTCCTAACCCTTTATGTAAAAAATGGTTCAACAAATTAATATTAATAATATTTATATTAGTTTTTCACATTTCAACTATACAAGTACTATGACACCCTACAGGTTGCCCTTGAAAAATTTTTTTATTATTTTTCATTTCATCCTCTGAAATTAACCCCCAAAATAAAAATACAGCTTTTCATACTTCACGTCTGTGATTGGGCCACCACACTCTATCTCTATGCAAAAATTCAATTTTTTAAGTCAAATAGTTTTAGACAAAATCGCCTAGAACAGACGGGCGGACGGACATCGAAGTGATTCATAAGTGTTTCGTTTGTACATATTCATTTCTGTAATGCGTGGCGGGATAATAGTCATGATAACAGATTTTGAAATCTCGTTCTATAATGAAGATCGTCTACTATTTCCGAAAAAAAATTGCTTCAGCAATAAATTAAATTTTAACACAAATTATTGCATTTTTATCTTTCTATTTTGAAGTAATCGCAAAAACACTTGTGACGTCACGCCTCTGTGACCGCTGACATGATGTTGTTTTTATGTGTGTAGGACTGTGATGCAGAGGTATTTCGTAAAAAGAAATGTAAATTTATTTAATTAAGTATTTTCTTAAAAGTAGGTACTTAGTAGTAAAAATGGTATGGCTTTCTTTAGTTGCAAGTTAACTAACCTCAAAAATAACCTATGACATAAGTGTTATATTACACAAAAACGAATATACAACAAATCAACTATTTAAATGATGCAGAAGTGAATGATCGTAACAAAAATTTAAACGATACGGTGATTATTTATTTGAAATGTTTTTATTCTTTTTGATTTACAGGGGCGTGACGTCATTCGGTGTTTCAGTTAAAATGGCCGATTTCAGTACTTTATACTTTTATTTTATTAAAAGTCTTATTAATCTCAATGGGTAAATTTTTATAATTCTTTCAACAAATATTTTTCAAAAACCATTTGTTCTTTGATTCTTTTATACTGTCATATCATGCCTATTACATAATAGTGTTCACAATTAAACTACATTAATAGATCAAATTATTCGCACTAAATAAGTATAATAATTATCACTTTACAAAATGATTTTTTTAATATGATTGCAGGTATTCAATTCGTTTCTAATTTTGCACACTAGTTATAATGTTCTTCTTTTTGTTGTATTACAATATGAAGCTCAGATGACAGATCGAAGAATTATTTTACTAAAATTGTCATATAGAGGCGCAAGTAGCAAAAGCGTTGAGCTAAGCCGTCAGATGGCATCATGCAGCATTGCTGTGACGTTGTTCAGCGTTGCTCGCTGTTTCAAAATTAAAACCGTCAGATGGCAGTTTGCAGTATTGTGTCTGTTGTATTACAATATGAAGGTCAGATGACAGATCGAAGTGTTGACGTTGTTTAAAAATTAAAGCCGTTAGATGGCAGATGTTGCTCAGCGTTGCTGTATTTTAATTAATTTACAAAAACAAAAGCAATAATAAATTTTTTAGTTGTCGATGTCAGTAGAGCAAGCAATTATCTGTAAAATGATCTATAATTTATGTGGAGTAATTGTGAGGTTTTTTCTAAAAAGTGAGGCAAACATCTTTAACCTTAGCGTATTAATATATATGATGATGATTATATACTCCAATATATATCTATACTTGGCAGATAGACAACAGAATCTTTCCTCTGCAACTGGTATGAATTACTGTTCACGTTAAGTCGATATCAGTCAGGATCTGCATCTAATGAGTTTTGGAACTTGGCAAAATAAATATCAACTCCGCACCGGGTGAGATTATAGATTCAGTGAACGCTGCACCTGCGCGTATTTGTTGTTCGTGAGTGCATTGATTCAACTTGGAAACGAATTTGTTTACGTCAACAGAATCATAACGGAAGGAGCTTTTCATACTGAAATATAATATAATAATATTGCATTTATTTATTGAATGCACACACGGCCCCCATAATAGAAAAATGTCACTGAAATATTTTAATCTATACTAATATAAAAAGCTGAAGAGTTTGTTTGGTTGGTTGAACGCGCTAATCTCAGGAACTACCGGTTCGAATTGAAAACAAATTTTTTTTTATTGGCTAGCCCATTTATCGAGGAAAGCTATAGGCTATATAATATCACGCTACGACCAATAGGAGCGGAGCATCAATGAAAAACGTAAATCAAAATTTGTCCGTCCGACAAAAACTTTTGAACGGTAACTCCAATCATTATGAAATTTGGACACAACATTCATCTCGCTTAACTAAGATGAATGTGCGTACTCATGTCCCTGCTCCCATTCGTTCGTTGATATCTGTAAGATCCGGTGCAGCATAATTATGATCAGGCCAATGATGACGAAATAAATGTTTATTTTCAAAAAAAAAATCAATCGCATATTACTTAATTAATTGATCGAATTCAGGAAATACATTTTTTTTTCAAACAGTTACAAATGTATGCAAAATGTATTTTTTGTTTTGCATAGACAGTTTAATACTTTGATTCTGTAATTACATTATACAGTATATTATGTGCGCGTAAGGTGCACATACGAAAATTAGCATTGGGGAAAAAATACTTGGATTAGAGTTAGCCATGACTGCATTTATCGTTATTTCTATTGAATTATCGTGGTAATCTTGAGGATTTCTATTTTATTTTGATTTATTTTTATTTTACTTGGCTTTTTTAATAATAAAAAGCTCTTATAAATCATTATTTTAATTTTTTTGTACAAAAATAAAACAAAAAAACAATTCCATCTGTTTGGAAACATTTCATTCAAAAAATTTTCTGACTGGTATGACGTATGCGCGTTGGTAAATCAGTGACCCAATGTCTTTAGGTTCAACACGAATAGGCGAAGATATTTGATCTCGCACCATATTTAAGTATTTTTGGGAATTTAATGTCCCATTAATAAAAAAGTCCGATTATGTTGTAATCATTTGAATATTTTCTTCGATAGTATACACATTCATTTTGCAAAAGAATATTATCTGTCAAATTGAAAAACAAGATTTCAAGGCTCACTCTGATCCAGTCATTTTTTCCCAATGTTAATTTCTCTAGGTATGTGCACCTTACGTGTTTACATACTGTATAGGTATCCTGCATGTCATTTCACTCTTGATAATTCAGTGACAGTAAATGTTATAAACATAAAAAACTTTTTCCGATGCAGTGCTTCAAACTTATTGTTGTGCCGCATACAATTGAATTGATCTCAATTTTCCCAGTACAGTGTGTTCCTGCAGACTCTTTTGCTTATATGCAAGAAGGGTTGAACAAATGAAGTCCTTCAAATTAACCCGTCTGTTGGTCGCTTTTGTTTTTAAACCCTTCCGTCATTTTTACAAGCTATTACACCGATTTCTCAAACTTCAAGGATACCGTTTTATCTGCATAATTTAAGCAGCCAAATAGAAATTTTAGATTAATGGTATAATACGCGCCACGAATCTAAAAGGTTAAGTTAGATGCGAACGCGGGCTTGCACTTGTACAATCTGTTGAAAAACTACAAACTCGCAACACAACAAAACTAAAATAGCAACTTGACAATAGCGTACTCGACTGTACTTTAAAGCAGGAAAGCAACAAGTGACAAAGGTAACGAGCGATCACGGCCAATCACCGACGAGCGCACATTCCGTGCAGGTAGCTGGGAGGTGGTGGGAGTATCAACGGCTCTAAAATGTGCCTTTGCGACGCTGTTTGTGACTAACTTCAGAACCTTTTAGATCCGTGGCGCGTATTATAGATCAATAAACACATAACATATGCCAGGCTTTTTATATTTAGAATTTAAACAGATAATCATTTTGTTGAGAAAATGTTCAGTTTTTTGGGAGTTACGAGCGATTGTTTACTCGATGGAAATTATAAGACTGGCTTCTCAATCTTTTTTTTGTACATTTTAATAAAATTATAAAGTAAGAGTCTAAATATGTTAGATGCTGCCGTATTAAATTGAATAAGCTACAGGTTGGGCTACAAAACCTCTTCAAAAGCCGTTTCTCTGTGTTCTTCACTTTCATTGTTATAGCTCATCAAGCGCATGCTAAAAATCGTTCAAGCCATGTTCAACAAAAAAAAATTCTACAATCGAGTTTTTCTTCGTACAGTGAAGCCGATATTTGAAAAACAATTTCTTACTGATAAAGAATCAAAATCTTGAAAGATCAGAATAACAGAACATGTTTATATACGGTCCTCAGGAATTATTATATTATACCAGAGGATCATCCAGATAAACACTAAAAACATAACCTAGTTTTCTAGATTAAAACTCCAAGATTTAAATACACCCAACAGATCTAAAAGGTTCGGAAGTTAGTCACAAACGTCTCAAAGGCACATTTTAGAGCCGTTGATACTCCCGCCATCTCCCAGCTACCTGCCGGAACGTGCGCTCGTCGGTGATTGGCCGTGATCGCTCGTTGCCTTTGTCACTTGTCGCTTTCCTGCTTTAAAGTACAGTCGAGTACGCTATTGTCAAGTTGTTATTGCTACTTAAGTTCTATTGAGATGCGAGTTTGTATAGTTTATCAACAGACTGTACAAGCGCAAGCCCGCATTCGCATCTAACTTTCGAGCCTTTTAGATTCGTGGCGCGTACTATACATATGCTTCTTTTTTTCGAAATCTCTATTTTTTTCTCTGTAAATTCATATAAAATATTCATAAGGTTACATAAAAAAATATTCGAGAAAAAATCCGAATAATAATGCAAAAAGAAGAATCCGAACGACAGAAAGTTCGGATTTTGAAAGCTTAAGCGTATAAATACACATTTTGAAGAAAATATTTTTATAAAAATCGATTCAAAAGTCCTTTTTTAAACAGTTTAAGCACGTCAATGTCGTTTTCCATTCCATACATAGATTTCACTATAGTAACACCAGGCTCTTCAAACTCGTATAGGGGAGTATATTATTATTATTATTATTATGGCATTGTACGCGGCTTGGTTGGTACGAGTGGTTCAGGAAATGTACTTCTGTCGAATTCAAAGGAGAGAAAACAAAAGCCGGTATTACGGTCTGTCGATGTGGGCGATGGAAGAAATCGGCCGGGAATACTTCATTATTATTCCTGAACCGTGAGGAAATTTACTATGAAATGATGATTTTCCGACTTTTCATTATTTTTCTTAATTAAGGAAACATGTAATCTCCAGTTATAAACTTCTGACATTGATTAAATTTTCTGAACCATGTAATTTTAATTTAAGAGATGATGTTACATTTTATTTTATAATCACATTCAAATGATGTATTGATTTTATATTAATAGGTATTTATTTATTTGATTTGGGTCTCAAGTAATTCAAAATACAAACAAATAACAACTCTCAGATGCAAAAAAATTATTACAATATTTTTCAATTGTTTGACAACACCCAGAAAAAATTCCAGCCAATTGGGCGACGGGACCATTCCAACTTCAAAAATGTCGACATTTGATTATAATAAAGAAAATAAAATTTCTGATATCGCGTGAAGAGACGCGGGTAATGGCTAGTATTCAATATGATATTTGCTATTCGTTGCCATGGTTACCTACATAATATGTTCCACGTCATGTAAAAATTAATCAAAGCATGCCGAACTAGTTTATTTCCGACAGATCCATAAAACAACAAAAGAGCGGCTGATTTTTTTTTTATTTTCAAAATATTTTCGAACTATAAAGCTTAGAACAAAATTTCTGACGAAACTTTCTTGAAAAAATAAATAGGATAATACGCCGTTATGAAAAGTATATCATTATTATATAAAAAACACGGTTTTAGCATATATCTCTCTGCGCATGCGCAGATTTTCCCCAAAAACAATAGGGCTCTTCATATTTGCATACCAAACAACCTCCCAAAATTCGGTTTCAATCGCTCATCCGTTTGACCTGTATCGTGTTCACAGACTAACAGACGCAGAGTTTTTCCAAAAATATGTTTTTTGGATTCGGGGGACCTCAAAATGGAAAGATATTGTAAAATTTTTGAAAAGTGATTTTTGACCTAAACTAGTAAGTACCATTCCCCACTTGTGATCTGGAATGGTAAAATAAAGAAAAAAATAAATATTTCATTTTGCATGCAACACTAAAAAATATTTCTATTGTTGATTATGATTTAGACAGACTTTTGAATGGCAAAATTAGTGCGACTAAGTACTGTGTTTTGTATACTTACTATATTATGATTCATTACATAACCTTAAAAATTCGTGGATACGGTGTATTATTTAATCTACGCTATTCCAGGAAATCATACCTAATATATGCATCATCGACCCACTTCTGTCAGGGGAACGCATAATCAAGTGGCCTAGTATTGTTAGCTTGATAAATCCCAAGGGTATAATGGGAACAGTGAATGTGATAGCAAACTCACTAATAGTCATTGCTATTCCGATTGCGACCTAGTTAAACGTTAAAATATTTTCAAGATGACACCACAGTAGTTTGTTAGGTGACTTTTATCGTATTTTTGCGCGCTCCCTGTTGGGACGACTATGCTTTCTGTGGAATATTCTCGCAACAACAACAATGGAAAGCAGGTAGTCAAAACCCGACCTTCATAAAGTTGCTTGAAGAAGACGATACATGTAAAGGCAGTATCTCGGTGCTTCTAGAACATTCGACCAGGCGGGGGACGAAGCTATAAAATGCGAGCGGAGTCTGTCAGTCAGTTAGTTGCAGCGTACGTACAGTGGATTACAGACAACTGCAGTGAAATAAATTGTTCAGTCGAGGCAACTGCTGAGATAAAGGATAAATGAGCTGTGTAAACCAGTGAGTGCAATTATATAAATCTGGTTTTACATAAATAACTTTTTTCCATTGTTGTTGTTGCGAGAATATTCCACAGAAAGCATAGTCGTCCGAACAGGGAGTGCGCAACAATATTATTGCCGTAATATATTGCGTTGATAAATAAGATTTTTACTTGACACAAAATCCAAGGAATTTTTGTGCTTTATCACCCCGAAAACAAGTCAATTTAACTAGATTATATTATAACCATGACGTCTAACGTACAGCAAATTGGAATACCATCGAATATCGTGTATGTAAACCGTCCAGAACGGCATTCTGTGTGCTATGTTGTAGGCACAATACAACTTACGGGAATTACCTCCTCAAATTGCCTCTTTGTTAGAGAAACAGGAGCGACCAGAATTTCTACGCTAATGGGCTTAGCTGTTGATCGTCTATAATATACAATTTCTCTCGAGCAATCAAAAATAAGGTATAAAAACTGATTACTGACCATATTTGTATATTTATAAACGAATGTTTAGCCGCGACTGCGCTTGCGATAATGTCAGTTTTTTTTAGTCTGCTTTAGTAGAAGCGAAATGATAATAAAATATCGTCCATTCTATTCCCTGATATATAGCCAATCTATAGTTCGACTGAAATCAGCTCAATAATTTTTGAGTTAAATCGGAACAAACAAATATATAGACAGACAAAACAATCTTAAAATGGATAATTTAGTATGCATCGTAACTGTAATAATGAAAATTATAATTTTAATATTTAATAATATTTTAATTATTTACAAATACTGTAGATTTTAAATTCTTGCAGCTCACCGTTAAATTTCGCAACAAGTAGTTACACGAAAGAGTTTTGACGTATAACAATATTATATATAAATGCTCAGGAAAATTAGACTGTGACTTCGTAAAATATTCGAACAAGCTGAAAAGTATCCCTAATCTAAAATGTTTTTTAGGGAGTGAACGAGATAAGTTCTAGTTTTTTGCAAATATCTCGAAAGTTATCAATTTTTTGGGGAAAATTGTTAGCAGAAAAATTGTAGTTTAAAAAATTCTACACAAAAAAGGCTCCTAGATTTTTTTGTAGGATCTATTGTTAACGAGAAATTTTTTTTAAATGCGTATCTATTATTTTCGATTGTAGAACTAATCCGCTTTAACACAATATATCATAAACAAGTTCATCGCCGTTTTTAGAATGCGTTTTTGCACAATTTTCTGGTGCTCTAAAATGGCAATAGCTTGAACAACCGTCTGTAGAATACATTCAACACAGCTGTGTTGTAAAATCTGTTCGTCCGTCAATGTGTCAGTAAACTGATCCCCTATTTAATGGGACCGAACGTTCTCCAATGCACTCTAAATTTAATTTCTAAAGCAAACTTTAAACATACAGAACACGTTACTATTTACATAGTTTTAAATCCGATAGATTAAAAATATATCCGTCATTTCAATTTAGGTCGACTGAAGGAAGTGGTCTGCAAAATTTTAACTCCTGATTTTAACATGTAAACGTTTGGCGTTGTATTATAGTATTATAAAATATTCAAATCTTTGATTAACGTCTGTTTAGAACTCTTCAATAAATAAAATTATCGACCAATTTTTCAGACAATGTATTAACAAAAAAATATATAATTAATACAATAACGTTTCGATCCGGATTTAGATCTTCTTCAGAACTGATCTAAAAATATAAAAAATAATTAATATTTAGTTTCTATTTATTTTTAATGAAATTCGTGAGATTTTTTAATATTGAAATATTGAAAAAATAATTATTTTTTCAATATTTCAATATTAAAAAATCTCACGAATTTCATTAAAAATAAATAGAAACTAAATATTAATTATTTTTGTCCTTGGCAGCAATTTACTAATTATGAATGAATACTTCACGGAACCCTAAGCTGATGCGTGTACGACACGCACTTGGCCAATATTTTTTGTAAATGTACTACGTTTAACTTAAATGAATACTAGAAAGGTTTTATCTCCTGTGCTATTATTCGACATGCTATTACAAAACCGGTCAACTTTTTGCATAGTGTAAAATAGTGACCTACATCAAGTTGGCTCTGATTAATACCGTTCGCTATCCCAGTTTTGGTTTGACGTATCGATTTATTTAAGGCCCAATGAACATCGTGTACATAATTACAGGCCACTTGTTAATGGTTTGCATCTGCGCAGTATGATTTCATTAATTCGACGAATCAATTAAACTTATTTGAACACTCAACGCTCTCAATAACAGAAAATTATTTGAGAAGTCACTTTTAAAAAAATATGGCATTCATGATCAAATGGTCAGAGTGCCCGTCGGCAAAAATTTTATTGACACATACTCTCGAAACTTTGCAATATGGCTTCATTAGGCCTATTCTGACACCTATTTCTTCTATGACTTTTCTTGATTTAGGGGCGTTTTCCCTCTAAATTTTCGGAAAGATGTCGTTTTGACGACATGTAAAAAAATTTATAGATACGGTTTGTTTTTTAATTGGATAGCTTAAAAACTTCAACCAAAACACTAAAATTCTGACGAATAACATGAACCATATAAAATGTCTGGCACCTTGAATATGTTCTACATATTCGAGGTGTCAGACATTTTAAATGGCTCATATTATTTGTCAGAGATTATTTTAGCGTTTTGGTTGAAGTTTTTAAGCTATCCAATTAAAAGACAAACAGTATCTATAAATTTTTTACATGTTGTCAAAACGACATCTTTCAAAAAAATTAGAGGGAAAACGCCCCAAAATCAAGAAAAGTCATAGAGGAAATAGGTGTTTTTATAGATTATATTATATTAAAAACGAGCACTGTTGTATATTTTAAATGTTAGTATTGTTGTGTCTTTTAATGTTGGTACTTGCCCCCCTCCACGACAAGAAAAAGTTATTTTGTGCCTGAACAGAAACTTTTTTTTTATAAGCATGATGATTTTGCCAAAGTTCCGAATGATTTTCTTTTTCATCAAAAATCGCAGTTTTTTAAATTGGTATGCTTTGAAAAAATGGCAAATATCGAATTTTTTAATATACTTTTGAAATTTATAAAGCTTACAGAAAAACAGTAACAGCTCTTAGTAATGCAGTGTAAGCAGCAAGTTCTCAAAATCGATTTCAATTTCATAATAGCTATCAACACTGCCATCGAAACAAAGTATAAAAAAAAGAACACAATGACCTGTGTCTTTTGTTTGTTATATAAAAAAACGTCGACCATCACAAGACTTGTACGTTTTCCGAGAAGTGGGGAGAAATGGAAAGAGGGTTTATGAATGGGGAGCGAACAGTCTGCGGTAACACTGCGCTGGTGATGACGCAGAAGGCACACATAGAAGTACAATGGACGAGATCTTATTGTGCTAAACGTACTTCTCTACATGTAGTACGGTATAGCCATGACACTTGAGCGACGCACAAAACATGTCTTCTTGTTCAGTTGCAACGCCGAAGCTTTGTCCACAATTTAGATGGACCATTGCAACAACGTTCCACAATATACTAAATGTCACCGAACAGCTGACCATAGGAAAGTGCTTTTCAGACTGTCGTTCCTGAGCGAGTCGTTCATAATGAACGACTTAAAGTCTCAACATTTCGTGATATGGGAAACCCAAGACCCTACAATAATAATTAATAACAAACAAAATATGATTGAGTCTCTACAGAATGTTATTAGAGAAATGGATTATGACCGCGTGGAAAATACAACATATATGTATAAAAATATTAAAACGTATTATGATCAAGCGGAGAAGCACTTTTCAATAGTAAAAAAAAATAAACAAACTAAGAATAATAAGTCAATTGAGATTAGCGAACACTAACAAAATTCAAATATATTTTAATAATTCAAAACACACCATAGATTGTGAGGAAATGTGTCTTAATTGTAATTTGAAGGTGAAAGAAAGTTTGTATCATTTTATGATAGAATGTCCACTCTATAGTATTTATAGAAATCATTATTTTAAAAAATATTTAGCATCAAATAAATATGACTTAAGTACTCTGCAGAGATTATTAATAGTTAGCACGGCAGAAAAAGGCAACAACATTTATTACTTTACTATTAATGCACTAAAACTTAGGGCTTTCCATCTCTCGGAATGATGTTTCAATGCGTTAGATGTAATTTTTTATTTTTTTATTTTTATATTTAGTATTATTAACTAGTTTGTTAAAATTATTGTTTTTTGTTTGTAAAAAAAAAGAATTTTATTGTATAAGAAAAAAAAACCAACCCCCCTGTAATGGTGAATTTACCGAAATACAGTAATTATATTATTATTATATTATTATTATTATTATTATAATGAACGACTTCATTCTCGGAGCGGAGCGACTCGCTCTTTTTTTTTGTGAATGACTCACTCCGAGCGCCATTGCTCTGTGCTGAGCTGTTTTGTACTGTTGCATTCGCAAATTTACAGAGCGCACACAGCACAGGCCACAGAGGCAGTAGGGAACTTTGCACATACGGAGTTATCTTTGCTGACTCGTTTAATGTTGAATGACACAGTGACTTAAACCATTCACATTGACGTCGTTGATAAAGATATAATATTGTAACAATAAACGTTACTATTGTTCAGCTTTTATTATACTTTATAGTTTATCCGAAATGCGAATAATATAAGATCAGAATCGTATGAAAATGAGCTCAGTGCTGAGTGTGTGTATTGTGCTGTGCAATGCTACATGACTCCTGAGCATGCATGATGACAGTTCACACCTCTGCAGTCTGCACTCTTGTGTAGTGCGTACTGTCTAGTGTCGCTCTTTTGAACGACTCTTTTTAGTGAGCGGAGCGCTCGGGCCAGCTCTCAATAAAGAGTCATGTGTACACATCACTAATGCCAATTAGTCTTATCTAATGTTTATAGTACTAGTCATTATAGTTTGCTAAGCTCAGGATTGATGTTATCGAATTCCTATTGTAGTATCTCAGGTGACCGCCATCGGAATCTCACGTTCAAAGCTACAATCAATCACAGTAGGTCGTGACGACGAGATGACGCTATAGATTCAGCATTAGTGAGACTGAAATAGATCCAATGAACGTACGTCAACTATTTTTATACAATATGAATCATAACAATTAAGGGTTTGAACCCCCAAAACACCTCCCCCTGCCTACGGCCTTGAGGATACAGTCATCTCATCTTTGAGATAAGTTTTCTTCGTAATAGTTTATTTCATATTTTTTTGGTTAGGACTAAATATAAATTTACACAATATCGACAATGCGTCCTAAATCTGGATTACGAAAACTTATTAGGACTATTGATCCAACCTGTAGACGGCAGCTGGTGAAAGAGCACCTTAGACACACGAAGTAAACTAAAGTTGACGGCGCGAACACCGCACCACGTCTGAAAACATCATTTTTCACTTCACTACAGATTAGTTTGACGCCTTGTAAAAATATTAAACTTCACTGAAAACTATTAAATAACAGTTCTCAAAATAACGTCGTTTATTAAACACAGTTTCTGACGGAACAGGTTCTTAAAACAAAAGCAGATTTTTGCTAAATAAAATTACGAATTCTTAAAATAAATAAAATTTTTGACCAATGTTTCTCAGACCATATATTGACAAAAAATAATAAAAATACAAATCAATATAATTTTTCATTAATTTTTAGAATAATTCAAACTTTCAATCTTTCGTGCATTCTATTAGATAATAAATAACTTAATACTAATTAATTTTTATATTTTTTAGATATTTCTGAAGAAGATCCAAATCCGGATCGAAACGTCATCTTGTGTTATATTGATTTGTATTTTTATTATTTTTTGTCAATATATCGTATGGTCTGAGAAAAATTGGTCGACAATTTTACTTACTTGAAGAGTTCTATTCAGACGATAATCAAAGTTTTTAAAATTATGAATTGTTACGTAACACACTTACTTTATAGTCAAATAAGATGGACAAGAGAAAATAAGGAACGAAAATTACCGAAATACCTTTTATAAAGAAATTAAAAAAATATATTTTTTTATAAAAGGAATACAGTGAGAAAAATTACAAAAAGATGTTCGACATGCAATCATTTTTCATATCAATTACTGTCGTTTAGTCACGTCAATTTTCAAGCGGAATACATGAAAATACGATAAACCGAATCTCATGATCATGTATCACAGAAATAATTTACTAGAATGCAATCAGACCGTTTACGAAAATAATTAAAAAAATGCATGTTGATGCATGTGAAAAAACATTAATATCCATACCGTTAAATTTGAAGTACCAGTAAATCAAAATTTTAAAACTGGCAATTTAAAATGGTTAATTAATTGCTAGAGTATTTGGAAAGAATTCCGTGGCATAAGGATCGAAAATGAAGCAATACTGAAATTTTTTTAAACTTGCATTTAATACTGACGTTTCGATACGTTTTGTATCATCTTCAGAGTTTAATTAATTGCACTTTAAGATTTATTACACGGATATTTTTCATATTAAAAACTAAATTCAACTTGTTTTGGAATAAAAAGTGCGTGATACTTCTTATACCAGTTCTAGACGAAAACCTGCACCAAATGAAAAATGTTTCTAGTTCTCAACATCGAACAGATTAAGTACACCTTAATTATATAAGACTAGCGGTCCCACCCGGTTTCACCCGAGTGCAAAAGAACGAATGGGGGGAGGGACATGAGTACGCACGTTCATCTTCGTTTACCAAGATGAATGCTGTGTCCAAATTTCATGACGATCGGAGTTCCTGTTCAAAAGTTTTTGTCGAACATGATACAAAGACCACAAAAACAATATGACGTCACATTATTTATCTTTCCAAGTATGGCAAAAAAATCATTCAAAAATCCAATCGTAATTATAGAGTACATTCATCTTCTTCTTATATATATTTTTTGATTAAAAAAGTTAACAAATATATTATTCACTAGCGGTCCCGTCCGGTTTCACCCGGGTGCAAAAGAACGAATGGGAGGGAGAGACATGAGTACGCACATTAATCTTAGTTTGATCGGAGTTACCGTTCAAAAGTTTTTGTCGATAAAAAGCAGTATTTATACTTTTTTAAAGTAATACATTTCTTTTTAATTAATAATTACTGTAATTAATAAAATAAAATAAATATTTAGTTGAAAACACTGTAGGATAATTATTTTTAACTTCCCGCTTTAAAAAAAAAAAAAATTTTTTTTTTTTTTTTAAATTGGGAAGTTATTGGTTTCACCCCGATTTTCGAAAATCGAGTTTTCGCCAGATCTCGACGTTTTGAGGTCCTAGGAAGCTATTAAAACTATTTTGGCGATGATGTCCGTAGGGCTGTATGTATGTGTGTGTGTGTGTGTGTGTGTGTGTGTGTATGTATGTATGTAAACCCTTTATATCTTTTGAACGAAGTGTCCGACTGAAACGCGGTTTGCGGCATCTGACGTGATCTTGGTGAACTTAGACTTCCTGAAAATTTGAAACGATTCGGCCTAAAAAATTTTGAGAAATCTTAAAAAAACAAGTTTCAAAAATTTTTCAAAATTTGTTTTTGTAAAATATTTTCTAAACTACTAAACCGAATAATTCCAAAATCTAATCAGCTCTTCTCCTTAACAAACTGCGTCGATTTCCGCAAACCGCATCAAAATCGGTTCATTTGTTCACGAGATACCGTGAACGAAAAAATCGTAAAAAAGTGTTTTTTTAAAATGATTCTTAAAATTGTTATCAGATCGATTTTTTTGTAATAAATTACTTTCTTAGGCTAAAAAAACTGCGTCGATCGCCGCAAACCAGATCAAAATTGGTTAATTTGTTCATGAGATAACGTGAACGAAAAATTAGGAGAAAAGTAATTTTTTATAATTACTCGTAAAATTCTTATCAAATCGATTTTTTTGTAATAATTTACTTTCTTAGGTTAAAAAAACTGCGTCGATCGCCGCAAACCAGATCAAAATTGGTTCATTTGTTCATGAGATAACGTGAACGAAAAATTAGGAAAAAAAATTTTTTTATAATTACTCGTAAAATTCTTATCAAATCGATTTTTTTGTAATAATTTACTTTCTTAGGTTAAAAAAACTGCGTCGATCGACGCAAACCGCATCAAAATCGGCTCATTTGTTCACGAGATATCGTGAACGAAAAATTTGTAAAAAAGTGTTTTTTTTAAATTGCTCGTAAAATTCCTATGAGATCGATTTTTCTGTAATAAATTACTTTTTTAGGATAAAAAATTGAGTCGACTGCCGCAAATTGCATCAAAATCTGTTCATTTGTTCATGAGATATAGTGAACGAAAATTTCGTAACAAAGTGTGTTTTTTTTTGAGCTCGAAGAGCTAAAAAATAAACTTCTTGCTATATTTTATATATTTTTGAGCGTTTTGAACTCGAAAATAGCGGGAAGTTACAGGGATGGCCTGCAGGGTCAAACTTCTTTTCAAATTTTTATATATAGGTACCTATAGTTATAACAGTTTTCAAATGAGCTATTAATTAGATTTATCTAATTTTAATTAGTCGTAAATAAAATTTAAATAAATTTAAATGTAAGCCTCACAAGAAAGCAATGTAGAATATAAAAAAATTAAAAATATATTCGCCCAACGTGAGGCTCGAACCCACGACCCTGGTATTAACAGTTGCATGCTCTACTGACTGACCTAGCCGGGCTTGTGAATGTACGACCTAATATTGATATATGTAGTTATGGCATTTCACCTGAATAGAAGCTATTTTTGAGATACATTTTGCAACATTTTTCATTGATGCTCCGCTCCTATTGGTCGTAGCGTGATATTATATATCTTATAGCCTTTCTCGATAAATGGGCTATCCAACAAAAAAAAATTATTTTCAATTTGAACAAGTAGTTCCTGAGATTAGCGGGTTCAACCAAACAAACAAACAAACTCTTCAGCCTTATATAATATATAGATATCGATTATGAGGATTATGTATAAGTCTCATATTTTCGCCATTTTATCTTACTGATATTTAATTATGAATGACTTTCACTATCGTATGAATTCTGTGGATTGTCATTGGCAATCACGAGCCAGAACAAACGAAGTACTAGCGATGGAATATGTCCGAAACAAACGACGTACGTTGTGGTGGCAGCAGCATCCCCGCTTTCCGCCACGTTGATTACGCTTTTGTGTACTGCGTGAATAGGTTTTTGATTTGATTATACAAGCTTTTGTAAAAGGCTACAACCAAAACCAACACGTATAATGTATATATCTGTGTTGGGCATTCATGTTATTTTCAAAACAGGCTGAATGGAAATGGAAAATTCAAAATACATTGCATGGAAGATGTACATTAGTGTCTCAAATCACGATACAAACTTCTTGTTTTTTAATCCTTTTCTTCGTTTAAATTGAAGATTTTTATTCAGTCCTCACGCTAATAGAAACCATTTAAAAACAAATTAAATGTTCATTAGTCTCTGTTGGTGTATAATGTTTTTTTTAAGTTAGTTTATTTCAAAAATGTTTTTTCTTACTAGAATACGAATTACAAAACAATAAATATAGTTTAAAAAAAACTAAAAAACACGCTTTATATCGAACTAAAAAGTAAAAAATATATTTTTTTTAAATAAGCTTAAAAGAATAATTAATAAAAAATACAAGTATTATTGTGTAAAAAGCGTGGCGCGCTCGATGTACGAAAATGTGGAACAAAGCGCCCCACGCTTTTTTCACAATAATACTTGTATTTTTTATTCGTTCTTCTTTTAAACTTATTTAAAAAAAAAAATTTTTTACTTTTTAGTTCGATATAAAGCGTGTTTTTTAGTTTTTTTAAACTATATTTATTTTCCACTTTTTAGTTCGATTTATTGTCAAAAATTTGCCGAAAAACAATAATTTTTTTTTCGGCGTGAACGGGATTAGAACCCACGACCCGTGATTCCGAGAGTTGACGTCAGCGAAGACCCGTGCCTTAGACCGCACGGCTAGCCAGTGTACTTACAGAGCTGGCATATTATACCACTATATAAACCACTTGCTGTATAGTCCAAACGAGTTTACAACATACATACTTATATATGTCGCAGGGATATTGTCAAACCCGTGATATTATAATTTCACTTAGTGAAATTATAATATCACGACTCTTTGTCAATCGCGATATTGTAATTTCACTAGTGAAATTACAATATCACGGATTTGACAATATCCCGGCGACATATACATACATACAAACGTAGAAGTGAAGTGTAAAAAAAACTGGTTTGTAACTTTTCATACTATTACCCAGATATAACCGCATTTGACTAATTAATTCTTAAGCTTGTCGAACAAACAGTTGTTATTACCCATCTCAACGTCATAATATGTGCTCTAAAATGTTGTGAAAACAAATCATATTTTGCATTCAGAACAAAGTCCAATACACTTAAATTAAAATGTGAGCTGTTATTGCGAGCATAAAAAGCTGCAAATAATTATTGTGTCACTTACTACTGTTGATAATAATTCTAATCAAAATGATAAGCCCACAAACTACACAAACTTGCGCCTTAGCATAAACATACTCTCCTTTGTTAACTGTGTATTACCCTTCCTGTAATCTACAAGTTTGAGGTTAAGAACATTTAAGCAGGGGTGTCCTCTGCGCACTATGCATATGCAGTTTGGAACCACTCTCAATAAATTTGCATTCTGATAAACTGTCTTATGACGTACTATCACCAAAATAGGACAGTACTAGTATGGCATCGGAATCTGCTTTGCGTTTTTTAATTAACTTTTCCACATTAATGATACTTATTATATCAAAGCGATTTATTCTTCTGTATTGTTTAGCAGACAGAGGTTTTAATTCAGCTTTCAACTTTGCTTTCTTAACCCCACTTAGTCTAGTAAGGTAATTATGTTTCGTCATAAAATTATGTTTCAGAAGCCTCCAATAGGCGAACTAGTTGAGACTCGAATTCATCTTGCATTTTTACTTAATTATTACACTGAATATCCCACAATTATATCAATTATAACATTCAGGAGAATAATTCAATAGATAGGTACATAAACAAGAACATAACCCTACTTTTGTTCGGGTTCGGACGTTGATTGAATAAAACAAACAGAACTAGTACTGTCCATTCAAAAATGGACAGAACTAGTTTTGACCAATTGAAAATGCGCAAAACTAGTTTTGCTCATTTTATAACACCAATACCCATTTAAGTGCAAGATTTCGGGTTTGGGCAGTATTTGTTGATCAAAACTAGTTTTGCGCATTTATTTCGATCATTGACCGAATTCGAGATTAGATCGTAACAGATATATAACGAAAAATATCGAATGAACATAAAATTACACAATGAATAAAATATTTAAAAGGGCAATTATACAAAAAGTGAAAATGCTGACACAAATAAATTAATTTACAGTCATCTGAAGTAGCTAAGAATCAAAGTTATTACAATGTATTTTAAAGGCAGTTTTAATTATTTCCTACGTTTGTACGAAAACGTTACAGAATCTAAATTTCAATTCACAATCGGCAAGAATGGAACAGCCGGAAATTCCATCTGTACACCCTAGATGTAGTTTTCAAAGTCCTGCGGTTTAATTTAGATGAAGACAATATAGATGCTATTTCAGCCAGAACGTCGACCCAGTCGTTGTCCATGTCTCCGATTGTATTGTAACAGATTATTTTTGTGATCGCATGGCAAAGTAGCTAATGCCAGATTTTAGCAAAATAAGATTAATGATGGCAACGACGACCTAAAGACTGCACACACCTATTAAGCACAAAGACCACAGCACAGAACAAAAAATTTGAAAAGTAGTTTGACCCTGCAGGCCATCCCTGTAACTTCCCGCTATTTTCGAGTTCAAAACGCTCAAAAATATGTCAAATATAGCAAGAAGTTTATTTTTTAGCTCTTCGAGCTCAAAAAAAAAACACTTTGTTACGAAATTTTCGTTCACGATATCTCATGAACAAATGAAGCGATTTTGATGCGATTTGCGGCAGTCGACGCAATTTTTTAACCTTAAAAAGTAATTTTATACAGAAAAATCGATCTCATAGGAATTTTACGAGAAATTTAAAAAAAAACACTTTTTAAAAATTTTTCGTTCACGATATCTCGTGAACAAATGAGCCGATTTTGATGCGGTTTGCTGCAATCGACGCAGTTTTTTTAACCTAAGAAAGTAAATTATTACAAAAAAATCGATTTGATAAGAATTTTACGAGTAATTTTAAAAAATTACTTTTTTCCTAATTTTTCGTTCACGTTATCTCATGAACAAATGAACCAATTTTGATATGGTTTGCGGCGATCGACGCAGTTTTTTTAGCTTAAGAAAGTAATTTATTACAAAAAAATCAATCTGATAACAATTTTAAGAGTCATTTTAAAAAAACACTTTTTTACGATTTTTTCGTTCACGGTTTCTCGTGAACAAATGAACCGATTTTGATGCGGTTTGCGGAAATCGACGCAGTTTGTTAAGGAGAAGAGCTGATTAGTTTTTGGAATTAATCGGTTTAGTAGTTTAGAAAATTTTTTACAAAAACAAATTTTTAAAAATTTTTGAAACTTGTTTTTTTAAGATTTCTCAAAATTTTTTGGGCCGAATCGTTTCAAATTTTCAGGAAGTCTAAGTTCACCAAGATCACGTCAGATGCCGCAAACCACGTTTCAGTCGGACACTCCGTTTAAAAGATATAAAAGGTTTACATACATACATACACACACACACACACACACACACATCCATACATACAGCCCTACGGACATCATCGCCAAAATAGTTTCAATAGCTTCCTAGGACCCCAAAACGTCGAGATCTGGCGAAAACTCGATTTTCGAAAATCGGGGTGAAACCAATAACTTCCCGATTTTTGAAAAAAAAAAATTTTTTTTTTTTTTTTTTTAAAGCGGGAAGTTAAAAATCCTGTTACCCATGTTATATAACGGAGTAACGCACATTAGATCAACAACTGCAACCAACGGCAACCACCAGTCTTTGCATTGATAAAATAGGGTGTCCCACGACATAACTGCCATGTAGCTTGGGACTGTGTTGCTGGGGTGATTTCAACTCAAAAATGTCTGATGAACATATACCCGGAACGCTATCCTAACTGAGCTAGAAGCATTTGAAATTTTAGATAAGTAGTAGTAGGAATTCCCTACTAATTTAAAAACCATTTAAAAAGAAATCGCTTTATTGAATTAGTTGCTCAAAATGTCCATCCAGTTGCTGTATACATAGTCTTCTTAGAATTGACGTGGTAGCTCTGCGAAGAGTCTCAAGATCAGCACGAATACTAATAGTGATTCACAGCCACCTGGTCTTTTTAATAATAACAAAATCAACAGCCGAACCTAATACCTGCATTAGTGGGCTTATTTATTTAAAATTTCAAATGCTTCTAGCTCAGTTAGGATAGCGTTCCGGGTATATGTTCGTTAGACATTTTTGACTTGAAATCACCCCAGCAACACAGTCCCAGGCTATGGCAGTGGGACACCCTGTATATGTTGGAATTCCTGACCACACGAATCCTATTTAAAATGGGCCCAATCGGTTATTATTTAGAGGTTAAAAAGACTTTTCAAGCCCAAAAATAACGAAAAAATTCTCGGAATTGTTTATAAATAAACAAAATAAATATCTTTTAAATATTTATATGACGTACTCTAAAACTCTGACGTGCTGTAGGAGCACTTAAATTTTTTTTTAACTTTGCTGTACCAAGTTCAGACCGGTTAATATAATTTACATGACGTAGGCCAAGGCAATTATACTAAAATGTCAGAATATATGATATTCTCATTTACTTGTTTATATACCACTTTGCTTTTGCGGGCAAAATTACAAGCTGTCTCTGTCTGTTCTTCTATGCTTTTATCTCTTATCTATTTAAGTCGGTTGTCTCTGCCAACCACTGAGATGTCTAGAACAATGTATGTATTATTCTATCTCTATGTAGACCATCGCTTGCAAGTATTATATTAATCCCCCGACTTACAGAGCTCATCTCAAACCAGATTAAGTTTTGAATTAGTCAGCCTGCTACTATTTTATTTTGATTTATCTTTGCTTTAACCACTATACTTTTTTTAAGATTCATGAAATATAGATTAATAATAGAAGTCTTTTTGACATCACTAGTGATGACTATTGAGAGCTGACTCCGTGCGCTCCGCTCACTAAAAAGAGTCGCTCAGAGGTAATCGTTCAAAGGAGCGACAGTAGACAGTACGCACTACACAAGAGTGCAGACTGCAGACTCACTCAGCTCTGAGTTCATTTTTGATACGATTCTGATCTTATATTATTCGCATTTCGGATAAACTGTAAAGTATAATAAAGGCTTAACAATAATAATGTTTTTTGTTACAATATTATATCTTTGTCAACGACGTCAATGTGAATGGTTTAAGTCACTGTAAACAGTGTGTCATTCAACATTAAATAACTCAGCAAAGATAACTCCGTACGCGTGCAAAGTTCACTAGTGTCACAGTGTCCTGTGCTGTGTGCGCTCTGTAAATGTGCGAATGCAACAGTACAGAATAGCTCAGCACAGAGCAATGGCGTTCGGAGTGAGTCGTTCACAAAAAAAAGCGACTCGCTCCGCTCCGAGAAAGGAGTCGTTCATTATAAACGACTCGCTCAGGAGCGACACGCTCAAGTGAATGAATACCAGTTTAATATTTTTGGAAACATTTTTAAATACCAACAGGTTACCGTCAGGGCTTAAACCTGAAGCTACCAATTTCGCGTTGGTTGATTTATCAATTAATCTACAGTAGCCGATAGACATCGGTGATTTGAAATTCTATAAATGTTATTTTAAGGTAACAGAAATCGCTATAAGCGAGTCGATTTTTACAAACACGTGTTAAAAATCGAATCATAGATTAATGACTTTTTCTTATACAAATTCATTTCCGCTTCTTCTATCTAGCAAAGAATCTAGCGGCAAACCCAGCTTCGTGTCCTGCGGCCTTAGCACAAAATTAAAGATAGAATCATGTTATTGCAATCGAACGAGAAATATTTGTTTGGGATAACTGATTTCGAAGCACATAAAAAATATGAATGCTATTAATTATTTCTTCGCTTCTTTTGAACTGTTTCAAATCATTGTTCTTCAACGGTGTGAAATTAACAATACTGTGTTTTAATGAATTGAATCCTGGAAGGTAAAGCAGGCAACAATAGAGACAGATAGTCGAGCAATAAGGTTGGCAGTCAGTGAGTGTAGAGTCCCAAGAGAGATGGGAGATGCAGAAGAAGCGACAACAGACAACAGAGACGACAGAGTGCCTGCTATATTTCGGACCATTACTTCTCATCCCGTGCGTTTCCGCCAACACTACACATACATATGTATATTGTGTACATCCTTTAGCGCAAGGATGGGAAATATCTCCATTGGACAGGGTTATCCATTTTAACGCAATGCTATTTTCAAACAACCACGTTATACACTTTGTTACATTAATAAACAAGCCGCGAGGTTTCTCGAGTCACCATTTTGATCGCGCTAATCTCCGAAACCACTGAACCGATTTTAATGAAATTCTGTAAATGTGGCTTGCTTGGTGCAACTTACGCTATAGGTGATTTTTATTAAATATTTTGTACAAAACGACGGTGTTTTCTCAAAAAAACTGTAACATGTAACATGATAGAATTTACTCAAAGCTATTAGTTTAGAAGCAAACAAAAAAATCGTTTTAGTATCAAGTAGCGACATCTGTTAGAATTCGCTCAAAGCATAAATTTAGGCGCCGGGCCGCAAATGAAATACATTTGCAGAATTATATCTATACTTTTGAATATTTTAACAATGCTTTAATATTATTTCATCCACACTATTTATGTAAGGTTAAATCCTACGAATCAAATACATACTTAATATTCAATTTTGAACATACAAGTTGGTCGTGACTTGTGAGGGCCTTAAGACACACTTGCATGATACACGACCCACATTATGATCTTTTTACCACTTATACCTTTTTTGTAAAACATACTTTTTTGTAAAAAGATCTTTATATACATATAAAGGCAATAACAAAGTGTAGGCACAGTTACCAAAATGTTTCATATTTTTTATTTTACGCTATGATTGAATTAAATGTAATTATTAAGCAACTCAGCTCTAAGACTACGAACCTATAATCTTTCTTCTCATATTAAAATCATGCAATTTTGTCTACTTACTATACCTATATAGGCATTTTTTCTTGTGCATTTATTTTTTCAAAATGTATTTTTTTTGTTCTCCCGTGAACTAGACCAGAGGTCGGCAATCTTTTGAGACGCAAGAGCCAAAAGTTACGATTTACAAAATTTGCCAGTTTTTAAAGAGCCACTGAACATTTTCGTTTCAGTATTATAGTATTTGCTTATATAGATATAATATATAATATATCCGAGGACGACACGTCGCGACGGGGGCGGTGCGGGTGAGACGCGAGTGGAAATGGCTGAGAGATAGACATGGTACTCAATCATGGATTGATCGAACGGTTTTTAAGGGTATATATAATAAAATAATTATTTTTTGCGTATTGAACTGGAGAGCCGCAACTTTACATCAAAAGAGACGCATGCGGCTCGCGAGCCGCAGGTTGCTGACCCCTGAACTAGACTAATATGAGATGGAGTGATTCATTAGCGCACTCGCGGAATCATCAGTCGTCACGCACGGCACTGTTTTAAACATCTATACTCGTGTGTTGAGAAAATGCTCTGTTTCCAATTGAATGGACTGTGGTTAAGTTGCGCTTGAGGCATTGTGTTCTGCTATCAGTTTAAACATAGCCACACGAAGAGTTCACTTTCATGGAAGAATGATCGTAGATCAAAGTTTGTTATCCACAGATATACTTACTTTGCAAACTTTCCACGGCTTCTTCGTCTGCTTCTTTTGTGTAAACGAAAGAATAATGTATTGCGTTCAACAGGCTTCAAACACGAGATTCCGGATTTCCCCGCAACATTTAACTAAACATTTATTTAACAGACCAATGCGCTAATTTAAAAGTTTTAAGAATGACAAGTATTTATCGGATTTTCATATTTCAACATATCGTCGTTGGTTCTGTAATACCTCCTATGTGCAAAAAGTAAAATTTGCTGGAAAGGCCAAAAAGTGGTTATTTCAGCAATGGATGGTAAGAACTAGCAATTTATATATATTACTAATTCATACTTATCTTCACTATACATGTTTAATTAAGACGAAGTATTTTCTTAAAAAATATTTACTGTAAAATTAATTTGGAGGTATTACTAGTGTATAGAGCTCCGTTTCCTGAATCTTTTCATCTAAAAAACGTAAAATCTGCCAACTATGCACATAGGAGCTATTACAGAACCAACGACGATATAGCTTTTACACTCGTGATTTTGTTCGCTTGAGTATCTATTACTAGCGGTCCCGCCCGCTTTCACCCGAGTGCAAAAAAAACGAATGCGGAAGGGAGGGACATGAGGACGCACATTCATCTTAGTTTACCGAGATGAATGTTTGACTGGAATTAATAAAATATAATAAATATTTAATTGAAAAACTGTAGGAAAATTATTTTTATATAGGTACCTATAGTTGTAACATTTTTCAAATGAGCTATTAATTAGATTTATTTAATTTCAATTAGTCGTAAATAAAATTAAAGTAAATTTAAATGTAAGAAAGTAATGTAGAAAATAAAAATATATTCGTCCATCGTGCAGGGGCTTTAACCTAACGACCCTTAAGAGTCGCGTGCTCTACCGACTGAGCTAGCCGGTCTTGTGAATGTGCGACGTTAAAATTGGAATATTTAGTTAAGGCATTTCACCTGAATAGACGCTAATTTTGAGGTACATCTTGCAACATTTTTCATTGATGCTCTGCTTCTATTGGTCGTAGCGTGATATTGTATAGCCTATAGCCTTCCTCGATAAATGGGCTATCCAACAAGAAATTTTTTTTTTCAATTCAAAGCAGTAGTTCCTGAGATTAGCGCGTTCAACCAACCAAACAAACAAACTCTTCAGCTTTATAATATTATATTAGTATAGATTTCTACAAACGTTTAACCTATTTTATCCATGAAGAAAACTTGACTTTGTTCTTAAAAACATTTTTTCAACTGTTCGTATTTACAGTGAATTATCATAATTAATATGATTCAAACTCCGTAGCATACGATATTAAATTAGCGTAAAGTATTCAGAGAGATGAGTTATGTAATATTATGCATGTAGCACTGTCATGTTCACAAGTAAACAAGACCACTAGTGCCACTTATGACAAGCGCTGTGTACCTACGAGATGCGGAATCTATAGAATTAATTAAAGACATATCTACAATTAGTATTATTATTCTATGATCTCTAAGACTACAAACCTCTTAAGCAACTATCTACAGCCATTGGTTGATTACAGTAATAATTTAGGTCATGTATGCAGTTGATTGTTTTAAGCGCCCAGACAATATTTTAACAAGCAGTGAGGTAGGGGTACATGGAAGAATTGTTGCCACATAAGAATAAGCCCTAAGAACTTTTGTTTATAATCACATTATAATATACTTTTTGATGTTTTGAATACAATGATTAATTAACTTTCGCGAATCAACATCGAAATTCAATATAAAATCAAATATATAATTAATTATAAAAATATAATTGAAAAAATTGGTTGTCTGTAAAGTCGGTTTACGGACGATAGTTTTACGTGATAACGTATTCCGTAATACATAACCTAAATTTATATAATAATTATAATAATTCGAATCTATGATATTGCATCTTTCGCTTCAAATTTAGGTAAATTTTATTAAGTAGAATAATAAAACACTATAAAAAGTACACTATTATTATATAAAAAACAACTATGGCATGTATCTCTTTTGCGCATGCGCCGATTTTCCCCAAAAAATTTACAAAAATTTCTAGTAAAAATAGATAGAGTAAAAACCGTTTTAAAAACTATATTATTATTATAAAAAACATCATTATAAGAGATATATTCTTTTACGCATACGCCGATGTTCCCCATAAAAACAATAGGCCACTTCATATTTGCATATCAAACATCCTCCCAAAATTTGGTTTCAATCCGCTTATCCTTGGTGTCGGAATGATAAGAAATGTCAAAAGTGACGTTTGCAACTGTCAAAGTATTATGTTCTAATAATAATTAGTTATTCCAATACTTAACTTAGAAGGCGTTGCATTTCACAAAATACTAATGTCAAAAAATTGAATTAAACATTAGAAATGCAGCCGTTTTCATGTTGCATTTATACAGCTATTTTTCTATATAAATTTGTATAAAAAAACTGTTTAGGCAAATTCTGTTATACGAAATCTCTGTAAAATGTTCTCCTCTTTCGTTTAAGACTAGTTTCAAACCGATCTGATTTAAATTGAGCGAGAAATTAGCAAAAAGCACGCACAGGGTCAGGCGGAACGTTACGCGTTACGCGTTACGAACGTTAGGAACGTTAGGAACGTTACGTTACACTTTTTCGTGCATGCAGTCGGTGTTTTATCAATTTATAAGATTGGTGATTCATCAATTTATAAGACGTTATCACGTCAAAAAAAGGATATATTAACTAACCTACATTATTTCCCGTTACAAAATGCAGCAAAAATCTATGAAATGTATTTTTGATACAAAAACAATTGTTTTCATTTTAAACGTAAAATAGTTGTCCAAAAAAAAAAAAAGAATCGCTATTAATGCTTCATCTTTATCGCACTCACTAACTTATATCTCCCTTTCAACTTCCAATATACGAAACGTAACTCTCTCTCTCTCTCTTACTATCTTCACTAACTTATATCTCCCTCTCAACTAGCGTTCGCCTCGAACGATCACGCACCGTTTGCCTCGTCCGATGATGCACTTCCGTAAACGCTTTCGTCAGGCATTTACCAGCTTACTCCCCAAGTCAAGCGTGCCTAAAGAAGTTTTTCTTCAAAACAACCCGCTCCTTGGACCGCAAACAATATCGTAGCGGGCCGAATGCGGGCGCCACACGTTAAACAGCCCTGTGTTAGAGAACAATATAGCCGCAGACAGCGTCTCGCTGTCAGACGGATCAGATGGCGAAATAAACTGTTGTTATCTAACAACCGCATTTCTATCCCTCTCTTTCCGTTTTGTGTAAATAATCCCACAACGTCATCGCAACAAATGACTATAATAAAATGCTCGCCCGTGCTGCCGTATAGCGGGCCGCCGGCGTACTGAAAGTCACATTGCGCTAGGTCAAATAATTTAAACTCATTCGCCAACACTTCTCAGCTATATTATTCTCTTGTTTCATCCCAGCGAATAAACTAATGTAATTTTAAACGACTTAATCTTATTTTTGTGCTTTCTTTTGAACAACCATTCGGATCGTAAACAAAAGAAACAATAGATCTGTCCTTTTGTTTTTTTATAAAGAGTAATAAAAGAATGTTGGCGTTTTCTCTGATTTATATTAAACGGGCTTCAATAATAATTAATGCAAGTTTATTAATTATTCGTTTAAAAGACACTTTTATGCATTGAAAAAATTTATTTGCTGCTACCAAGTCTTTTTTGCTTGGAATACGCGTAACAATCATCCCTCTCATAGCACAAACATAACACAACATTTTGATGAAAATTGTAACTGCATTTTATGATTTCATAGACTATTTCCAGTTGGTATATTAAATTATTGTTTTTGATACGCAAGATTGATCAAATTTCCTATTATAAAAAACTAAACACATTCCGGCCAATTGGGTGACCTAGGGCCATTCCAAATTCAAAAATATTGACATTTGACATATCGTCGTTGGTTCTGTAAATAGCTCTTATGTGCATAATTGGCAGATTTTACGTTTTTTAAAATATGAAAAGATTCAGGAAACGGAGCTATAACTAGTAACACCCCCATATTAATTTTAAAGTAACCAACAAGGGGAAGTAACTCTTATGTGAAAAGTTGTATCAAATAATTCCTCCCATACGTGCCAACAAATCCGAAATTAACGTTAAATATTTTTTTAAGAAAATACTTCGTCTAAATTAAACACGTATAGTGAAGATAAGTATGAATTAGTAATATACCTCTGAAATTGCTAGTTCTTACCATCCATTGCTGAAAAAAACACTTTTTGGCCTTTCCTGCAAATTTTATTTTTTGCATATAAGAGGTATTACAGAACCAACGACGATATAATAAATAAAATAAAACCCCTGTTGACACGTGTAGTGATGCGGGTAAAGGCTAGTAATAAATGATATTTGCTATTCGTTTATATAGTTTCATATGTAAAAATTAACCAACGCATGTTTGTCAGCTGCCTAACCAATTTCTTTTTGACAGCTCTTCAAAAGAAAATAACAGCTGATTGTTTTTATTTTTTTTTTCTGAAACCTTAAAGTTTAGAAAAAAATCCATGTACACAGCTTTCTTGGAATAATAAAGACAATAATAAACCGCATTTAAAAGTATGCTGTTGAAATAGAAAAAAAACAATTTTGTAACACATATTATCTCTTCTGCGCATTGTCCCTAAAAACAACAGCGCTCTTCATATTTAGATATCAAACATCCTTCCAGAATTTGGTTTCAATCTGTTCCTCTCTTTGACCTGTCAAAACAAACAGACGAGCAGACTTTTTCCAAAAATAAGTCTTCTTGGTTTCAGGGTTGAGATTTCCCGAAACCAAGAAAACGTATTTTTGGAAAAAGTCTGTTCGTTTGCCTGAATAAATATTGAAAAATTTTGAAAAGTGAATTTTGACCTTAAATGAGTACCCACCATCCCTTAGTCGTGGAGTTGGAATGGTTAATCTATTATTGAAAGTAAATCGAAAAATTTTCTAACATTGTCACAAAAATTAACTAGTCATTAATTACATTTTATACTAATATTTGATCTTTAGTCTTTTCCCTTATGTAGCTACATTAGAGGTCCACTTACATTATTAAAACACGTTACTTCCACCATTTGAAACCCTATTCTTCCACCTTTAAAAAGTGTTTCCAGATTTATTTTTACGAATAATATTAGTCTCAATAATAAAAAAAACATTGCATATTTTTATTTTATTTTGTTGATCTCCAATCTTCATAAAATTTAAATATTATTATGTGAACAAAGGTATTTTATTACGTAATAGTATAAAGAATATGTATAAGTATATGAAAAAGAAATGAGAAAAATATAACATAAAAACAAAAATTTATTATTCTTTGCTATTGATATTTTTGTTTGCTGTTTGCTTTTGGACACAACATTCATCTCGGTACACTAAGATGAATGTGCGTACTCATGTCCCACTCCCCCATTCGTTCTTTTGCACCCATGTGAAACCGGGCTGGACCGCTAGTAATTTATAACCACATAATAGTACATAATATATTGTGCAACTAGTGCAACAATGCCGCACGAGTTGCACATACTATTTTTTATTACGAATTAATTTAAATTTAAATTTTATTACGAATTGAAAAAAGCAATTAGAAGTAATAAAAATTAAAATTAAATCATTAAAAAGTTGAAAATTCAGTAAAATTGTCAAGAATAAAAGTCCATAATCGAAAATTTTAATTTCAAATCTGCTTCAAATGACAGTTTGTTTTGTTGACATTAACACCGTTAATATTTTGTTTTTTTCTCTGAATTTACGTGCGGCAAACAATAATTTCAGTGCGATAAATAAAGTTTCCGCACGCAAATGAAAATAGCTACTTTTCAACCGTAACAGCATGCGTAAAGATACCACTTTTCCCGCATGAGTAATAAAATATATAATTTTTATTCGTTTTGAAATGGATTTGCACCAGAAAGTTTCGCTCTAAAGGTATTACAGAAGCGTAAACAAGCCTTTATATAAATGACGTTTTTCCATTGTTGCGTAACTGTGTACACACAGATAGACATTTGAAGATCTCGAATGACATTTTAATTATTCGCAGGTTGATTGATGTTTTGTGTGGTTTGTTTATGTGAAGATTGATGATGGGTATTATATATTATTTGGATTGTAATTTCAGTTCAAATTTTTTTTTTACAAAACATTACCTATACACCGGTCACTACATTTAATCCTAGAAATTTATTGTTTTATAAACGTAAAGGTTTTTTTTAAGGTGAAAATTCCTTAGCGACGCGATGTATCTGTTTGAAATTTTATGTAACATTAAAGGGGAAATGATTCAAAGGCGGGAAAATATAAGAGAAACATTGGTAACGCATTTAGAGGGAAATTAATCAACGGCTGGAAAATATAAGAAAACCTTGTTAAGGTTATACGCCCGATAGAGCAATGTAGGTATAGATAATACGCTGAAATTTTAATATGTTAATTATGGATATCTCATACATTCAACTGCATTTTTTAAAAAAACATTGACCGTCTAGTTTTCAAGTTATTAATTATTAAAAATGCGATTTTTAACACAGTGATAAATGAGAAGACTGACCGGCAGTGTATATAAAAATAAGATTAAACCAAATTGGCTATAGACAAATTTTTAAAAAACTGATTATTCGAAAGTTTGACTGTTTTAGATAACGTAAAAATTAAAAAAACTAAACTTTCCCGTGTAGTTTTGGAGAAATATTAATTAAAAATTTTCGAAACAACTCTCAAAATCTCTATTTTCTAGATTTGAATTATGTCACCATGAAAACCAGATTACACGAAAAGTTTTTCATAAATTTTGTTTTTATTAAATATTTTTTTTGACGTAGCTAATAACTAAAACTTAAAAATTGGATATTATCTCATTTACCGTGTATTAAAAACTGCAATTAATATCCAATAACTCAAAAACTATACGTCTAACGGTTCAAAGGTTTTTAAAACCAAAACGTAAGATAAAATCATTCGTGTACACTGGGCTTAATTAAATATACTGCTAAAGTCACAACTTTATGATATTATGTCAAATGTTTAAATATTATTTCTTAAATATTAAAAAATAAAGCTATGATCAACAGGATATAATATTTCCATAAGAAATAATAAATTTACCATATATAGGTATATCATATAACATCTTTTATATTACAACAAAATACGGACGCAGTTTTTACTAATATACGGTCGTATAACCTTAAGGTAAAATGAATATAAGAGAAACCTTGGTAACTCAAAATGAATAATGGATCAATGAAATGAGTTCATAACACTAAAGAAGTTTCACTTCCTCTGTGGCTTGTATGGATAAGACTCACAAGTTTTGTTTGTGATTTTTTACCATTCCAACCCACAAGTGTCGAATGGTACTAGTTTAGGTCAAAAATCACTTTTCAAATATTTTACAATATCTTCCCGTTTTGAGGTCCCCCGAATCCAAAAAACATATTTTTGGAAAAACTCTGTGCGTCTATTAGTCTGTTAGTATGGTAGTCTGTTTGTCTGTTAATCTGTTAGTCTGTTTGGCTGTGAACACGATACAGGTCAAAAGGATAAGCGGATTGAAACCAAATTTTGGGAGGATGTTTGGTATATCAAATATGAAGAGCCCTATTGTTTTTGGGGAAAATCGGCGCATGCGCAGAAGAGATATATGCTAAAACGGTGTTTTTATATAATAACGGCTTATTATTTTATTTATTTTTTCAAGAAAGTTTCGTTTATATGTTTTTTTTCTAAACTTTATAGTTTCGAAAATATTTAGAAAATAAAAAAAAATCAGCCACTCTTTTGTTTTATGGATCTGTCAGAAATAAACTAGTTCGGCATGCGTTGATTAATTCTGACATGACGTGGAACATATTATGTAGGTAACCATGGCAACGAATAGCAAATACATATTGAATACTAGCCATTACCCGCGTCACCTCACGCGACATCAGAAATTTTATTTTCTTTATTATAATCAAATGTCAACATTGGCTGAATTTTTTTTACCGCACTAGTGTACAATGAGTCACTGTACATTCGTGTATAGCAGCTATTTTGTAGGGGGTAGTGCTAAATGTAAATTACATCGAGAATGTCTTATGAGTTTGCAATAGTTCCTTTGGCAATGAAAGCGTCAAATGTTTATTATTCACATTGCGGTCCATTCTTTGAGTACGTTTGAGACTCGTTTAATTTAAACCAAACTTAGACGAAACAGAATAAAAGAAAAAAATGAAAAATTTTTAATAAAAGTAATAATTCTGTAATCCACAATTTATTACAGTAATTTCTTTGTTCGTGCAGTCAAGACGGTTGGATATATACATTTACATGATGCACTATATATAAATCGTTTGATACACACTCACTGACATTTTAAAACTGATGCTGGATTGCAGAAAAGATTGTCAAAAAATCTAATTTGACAATGGCCTTAAATTGTGACCACACATCGCTGGGTGAATGCCGAAGTATCTTAAATATTTTTGAGCAGATAAATTTCATATTTTGGCAAAATATGGTATAATAGATTCTATTATACCATATGAAAACTATAATTATATGATCATAATCTAAGGTCATTTTTTTTGACAATGTTTTCTGCAACCCAAGATTAATGACAAAAAATATCATTAATTCTAATTGGAAGTACCGTTTACCAGCTTACAGGAACTGTACTGTTTTTGAACAAATGCAATCTTTTTATTTTAAGACAGAACATACGCAATCTTTAAATTTCCATAACACTGTCCAAGAGAAAAGGATAACCGATTCACATGTGCGTATTAGGCAAAAGCGAATTTATACAGTGTTTATTCCTGCTTTTTTATATATAAAAAAACTATTTTCGCGAATTCTGTTATACGAAATCTATATAAAATGGTTTCTTCTTTCGCTTAAGACAGGTTTCGAACCGATCTGATTTAAATTGAGCAAATTATAAGCGAAAAACTATTTTGTTTTCAATTTGCTCCCCTCTGAAACAAAAATTTAAAAATCCAACTCCGTTAGGATCTGTCCCATGCCCTATATTATAAGTGTGCCAAATTTCAATTTTCTATGTGTGCGGACAAACGTACAATAGGTAATTAGATTAGATTTTCGTTACAGATTTTCTTTACACGCCTTTTCTTTGCGCTTTTTTCTTTACGTTTTTTTTTTTTCTAGCCCTCTCCATTCATATCTATAACGTCCCAATAATGCGAATGCAGACATTAAACGGTGTTGATACTTGACTCATTTCTGAACTTAAAATTCTGCGAATACTTGCAAATAAGCAGTATAGCCTTCTCAATATGTACCGTGTATTTTTATTGTGGTGTTTACAACGGCCCCAGTATATACGTATGATATAAATGACGACACACTTGACGGGGTTAAATAAGCTCCCCACATTTTTTTCATCTCGTGAAAAAGTATATTGTTCATCAAAAAAGACGTGGATGGATATTCTACCGTACCATTATAGCTTCCTATTCCATTTTATTAATATATATACGGTTTTACTGTGAATGTACAAATTATTTCATATTATAAAATAAGTGACGCTTTTGATTTTTTCAGCAAATAATCGACCAAAACACTAAAATAGTGTTCTCTGACAAATAATATGAACCATTTAAAATGTCTGACACCTCAAATATGTTCGAGGTGTCAGACATTTTAAATGGCTTATATTATTTGTCAGAGAACATTATTTTAGCGTTTTGGTTGAAGTTTTTAAGCTATTCAATTAAAAAACAAACAGTATCTATAATTTTTTTATATGTCGTCAAAACGACATCTTTCGGAAAATTTAGAGGAAAAACGCCCCAAAATCAAGAAAAGTCATAGAGGAAATAGGTGTCAGACTAGACCTAATGAAGCCATATACAAAGTTTGGGAAGAGTATGTGTCAATAAATATTTTGCCGACGGGCACTCTGACTATCATGGCAATTAACGTTATTATAACTTCGACGAAAAATCAAATGGAAAACTATAAAAATTTAATTTGCCTAGTGAAATAATCGAGACAATAAATTATACAAAACGATTAAATTAAGTGATTCCTTGACCAGCTTTCTATTCGAGTTGTTAAATAACTTAAGTATCTAGACACGCGGCAGCGTATCAAGCCAAGTTCAACAAAGAAATACCCATTTGGAGCCACTTTTGGCACCTTAAAAACTCAAAATGTATTTAACATAAATACATAAATTTGTTTTATTTATTAAAACCCCTTAGATTTACTAGAACCCCAAATTTCATAAATATACAGCTCAAACGGTTATTGAGATATTACCGTCTAAAAATCGGCATTTTTATCACTGTCTCACTGACCTAAACCACTTTCAGATGACCTAGAAAGCTGAAATTTGGCGCCCAGTTAGGTAATTGTGTATACATAAAGGAACAAATCAGAAAAGAAGTGAATTTTTAAGATTTGAAATATTTTCCAAAAAACCGATTTTTAACATCTAGCGCCTTTCGAAAAAGAAAAATGTAGGTACAGAAAAAAGATTAATTTTACAAATGACTTTTGAATGATAAATAATAACAGTTTCTTTACAAAAAGTAATGATATCCCGTCAAAAACATAAATGTGAAAAAGGGAACCAAGTTCAATATTTAATACAAAAAGAATTGAGATCTAAAAATATGCCAAATTGCCACTTAGCAAGTTTTCAGACATATAAACATGAAGTTTAAGTATAAATCATAATATAAAACACGAAAACTTGCCAAGTGAATTCTTTTTGTATTCAATATTGAACTTGGCTTCCTTTTTGACATTTATGTTTTTAATGGGATTCAGAATTACGCCGCCGTTTGGTTGCGGCGCTGAAACTGTATTTAAACACAGCAAATGGCGTTCTTATGTTAGAAATGCCTTCGACAGTAAAACCTAAACTAGCCGTATCTGTAAATCTCGCTAGACGTTTAAGTCTTCTTTAACTACTATACCAAATCCATTACGTTTATTACTTTGACCTTAATCAAAGAAACATAGATAAGGCAGCATTTCGTGGAAGTTGAAATCTAAATCAGTCAATAATTTTTGTTAAAGAGATTTCTTTAAACTGGCGCCCTTATTAAAAAAAAAAGAATTTCGATTAATGCTTCGTCTTTGTCGCACTAAGTTATATCTCCTTCTCAACTTAATGCTCCGTCTTTGTCGCACTCACTAACTTCAGCTTCGATTCTGGGATTGTATTAAATAAAATAGAGAAAGCTAGACATGCTGTCGCGGACTTTTTTTAGAATTTTTCAAGAGAAACAAGTCAGACATACATTATTTTCAAGAGACACGACTTTTTCCGACTTAGTTGACGAATATCATCATAACTTTAGCTAATTTGCACATAATATATATCCTCTGTTGATCGGAAGTAACGTACCTTTCAAATGTTGAAAGAATTTTTCAAATAAGATTACCCTCCGCATTCACACAAACTCACAAAATTTGCTATCTCTCTTTATAATATTAGTATAGGCTATGTGCAGGAGGCGGAGTTACAAATTTTTCGATGCGAGCGTTTGTAGTGAGCACTAGGGGAAACTTCAAGCTCAAATTTTCCGTATGTCAGTGAGCAATATTTATTAAAAGTGAATATAGTTATAATTTTATGAAGTTTTTTAATTACAAAGAAAACATAGGAAAACTAATCGATCTAGAAATGTTTGTTGTGTTCCGGGCTGTTGGGCTCATGGCGATTTAAAAATAAAGACCATCGGCGTCCTAATTCGACGTTCCGCTGTCAGTGTAAACAAATTAACATCAGTTTTTCTTATTAATTTTTTTTTGACACATCATGGCCAACTAAAGTTTTTGACTTATCACCATAGAAACATGTCGCGATTTCCACAAAAAGTGAGTTCAATAATTCTCTATTACCCACTAGCGGCGCTAGTAGGCTTCGTGCACACAGCCTATAGATTAAGTATAATTTGCGAAGTAGCCTCAAAATTTAATTTTTCAACTGTCAAAAGTTATATACAAAATTTATGTGTGTGTTTTTGCCAGTAGAAAACGGAAGCACTCCTCATCTGACAACACTGCGCAGCCTGACCATAGCATTGGTTATAAACTATTACAATGTTGGTGCGAGGTCATTCTTCTTCGGAAGAAGTCTCTTATACACATAGCTCCGAGCTAGAATACTGTTGCGTTGTTTCGTCGAAATGACCAGCAGGCTGGTGGTACGACTGTTACAAGACTTTTACGAGCTCATGAACTTCGTCCTTATACACCGAATGCAGAACATTTTCCTCCTTCCTTGTTGCCTATTGCCATCTCAAAGCTTCTACTTTTCGATTTCTCACTCTAACCCATTAAACGTGCATTGCGTCAGTCTCTGTTGCACCCACCTTTCCGTTATTTAATGCCGGTTTTAATTGTATCCCCATTTACGGCATTGCTCGAGAAAATATGCGTTACTGTTTATATCGTAGAGGTTCAACAACACAGGGTTGCCATTTTTTTAACACGCTTGATCTGTATATATGTATGTAAAGGAATTTTTCAGCGTAATTTTCACCTATTTCAAAAAGTCTGATTAACTTGAAAATTTGCACACGTGTCAAGGGCCGATGACAAAACAATTATTTCATAAAAATAAGTAATTAAATATTTTTATAACAATAACGTTAAGATAAATACCATTAGTACTTCACAAATTTATTTAGTTTAAAATTAAACATTCCTATACAGTATGTAAACACGTAAGGTGCACATAGGGAAATTACCATTGGGAAAAAATGACTGGATCAGAGTGAGCCTTGAAATCTTGTTTTTCAATTTGACAGATAATATTCTGTTGCAAAATGAATGTGTATACTACCGAAGAAAATATTCAAATGATTATAACATAATCGGACTTTTTTTATTAATGGGACATTAAATTCCCAAAAATACTTAAATATGGTGCGAGATCAAATATCTCCGCCTAATCGTGTTGAACCTAAAAACATTGGGTCACTGATTTATCGCCGCGCAAACGTCATACCAGTCAGACAATTTTTGAATGAAATGTTTGCAAACAGATGGAGTTGTTTTTTTGTTTTATTTTCGTACAAAAATATTAAAATAATGATTTATAAGAGCTTTTTATTATTAAAAAGGCCAAGTAAAATAAAAATAAAACAAAATAAAATAGAAATCCTCAAGATTACCACGATAATTCAATAGAAATAACAATTAATGCAGTCATGGCTAACTCTGATCCAAGTATTTTTTCCCAATGCTAATTTCCCTATGTGCACCTTACGTTTTTACATACTGTATAAAAAAAAGTTTTAATCATTTACAAGAATAATTTATTGCCAAATGTTGGAAAAAACTCACGAGTTGGCAACACTGCCAATGCACCCATATAAAAAATATTATGCGGACCGTACTTAAATATCCATTAACTATGAAATTATAAACCAGTTGAAAATATAACAGTTAAGAGAATATAAGTGGGCTTCACTTTGTTGATTATTTTGTAAATATGTACACTACTGGCTGAATATTTTAGTTCTTTTCAAAAAATATATTGCTGAGGACTCAGCGAATATAAAAAGGTTCGGTCTCTTTAGTACAGTCACTCTATTTTTGCAAGTTTATTTAGATTCAAAACCTAAATTTTAACCCCTAAAATATTAATAAACTTTGTGCGGTGATGGATTTCAGCATGTGGTCCAAATTTCGTTAAAATCAATTAACTCCTTCGAAAGTTATATCCCGTACAAGTCCCGTCATCCCACCGACGCCAATTTTGTAAGTGCTTTATGGCAAATACACTAAAAAGCTTTATTTATATTTTTTGTAAAAACAATTTCCAATGAATTAAAAAAAAACGTAATCTCTGTTATATAAAACTATATAAAAAACATTCTACAAAAAAAAAAAAAAACAGTGAATGTGTAAAAACAAGTCGGTTAACTTTAGCGTCTGTTAAATTATTAAACAGAGAAAGTTTGAAAGTTTCAGGAGGAAAACCATTGAAAATAGTACTTTCAGTAAGTTTCAGATACATAGAGATTCGACGAACTTTTGACTTGCTATCGAAACTATAGAACAATTAACTGTCTGTCGATTCGACTTGTATAAAAAGACCTACACAAAAAGTAAAGCCGGGTAAACCCCGGTGGTAAATAGGGCACGTGTGTAGGCACTGAGGTTGGGTAGGGTGTAGTGTTGTGCTGTGTCAGAGATTGCAATGAAAGGAGTTTGATCAGAACTTTCTAACCGCTTTTAGATATTTATGAACAAACCATTTCTTTTGTATATATTCTAGCTGCTGACTTAGCTTATTACTGAAAATATTCTACAAGTGTTTAAAATATAGGTGACTAATTTTGCATAATAATAATAATACTTTAATCATTTGAGACCGCACATGATATAAAATCGTCATTACATATATAAATTAAAATTATAATGTGGATCATAAATGACATTTATAAGTAACAATATAATAAATAAAAAATAGAAATCTACCCCGTCACAAAATCCTATTAGTGGAAGTGCCTCCACCAACAAAAATTATTGTAGCTGGTAGTTATACATACATTTTTTTGAAAGATACGTTTTTAATTTTTTTTTATACAGGCTATATAATTTTACCTATACAGGGTGGCCTGCAATTTCTCATAGTCCTCTCGGGAGAAGAAACTATGACTATCATTTCAGCGAAATTTGGTTGCCCATTTTTTTTTTCTAAAAGTAACTATTAGAACAATTAAGATCCATATTTTTTTAAACACAGATCAGTCACAATGCAACAAAAATAAAAAAAGAAAATGTTTAACTTCCCGCTATAAAAAATAATTCAATGATTTTTTTCAAAAAAATCGGGAAGTTATTTTCACCCCGATTTTCGAAAATCAAGTTTTCGTCAGATCGTTTTGAGGTCCTAGAAAGCTATTCTGACTATTTTGGCGATGATGTCCGTAGGGCTGTATGTGTGTGTGTCTGTATGTTTGAATAGAAAATATGTTTCATGTGCCATGGTCAGTGTATTCCATATTTTGTTTTCACTATAAATGAAGCCATTTTCCTCTGTCATAATCACGTACAGAAAAAACAGAAATAAAAAAATAATCTCAAAAAACGAGACAGACATAAACTCAATTTACAGCTGCACTGGTTTGTAGTACAAAACGAATCAGACTGTGGTTAAGTCTAAATTGCCACCTTTACGTGAGTCCCGTCTCTTCCACCACCGTCTTTCACGCCACCTCCACTATCTCTGCAGCACCAAGATCAGCGTGTTCAGAAATGCTCCATATTGTAAAGTGTCTATTGTATAGTTCGTACAAGTGTGAATAGATTATAATATTTAAACAATTCATATTTTAAACAATTTCACTTCTAGCGAGGGTAACCATTTTGTTTTAATGTCAATACAAGAGAAATCAGCGACTTCATCCCTAATAGTGCAGTCAAATAAGCTAAAAAAAGAGGTCAACCTCGGAATGAAACGGAATAGGCTGAATGTTTGTATAAACCTTTATTTTGGCATTCTAAATGTTATCTCAAAAGTCTCATAAGGTCACGTGTGAGCGTCCTTAGATATTTAAAATCAAAAGTCGCGAAAATCAGTTTTTTCGAAATATCTCGCTTCCTTTGCCTCAAATCGTATTTGCATTTATTATAAAAGTTGCAGAGTATAAAATTCTCTACAAATTTTGTCCCAAACAATTTTAACAGTTTTTGAGATAGAGCGCGAAAAGGCGCCACACTCTTGGCGCTCTATCTCAAAAATGGTTGCCATACATGCCAAGGTCAACTATCGTTTTACTACTAAAGTATTAATTTATTAAAATTTGACAGGTTCATCGTTTTTCGAGATTTGCACCGCGAACTTGGTTCGTGCAGGCCAAACTGGCAGTCTATCTGCAGACGTCAATGGATAATTGCGCCTTCCTGCACGGTTTAATATCCTCAGCGCTGTTAACTATACTCCGTGTTCTACACATCCCACACCCTTATTAGTTCATTCACCTCTCTACATTCGCGTACATAAAAACCACCCCTGTCTTTCACAATCCGCTCTCAGCTACATGAAATGACAACGAAATTAAATTATTTTTTTTCCACCTGGTGAAAGAATTTTCCAGTTAGCACTTGTATATTATCAACGCAAATATAAATTTATTTGAAATCTCTGCTCCAACGTCACAGAAATTTAAATATTTAATAATTTGTTATTTTTAGTCTCGTGTTCCGAATGAGTGAACAAAAAAAAAAGTAATAAAGGGAGATGATATTCTTTACTATCTTTAATTAATTATTCTGGAAGTTCGTGTTTTCATTTGTAACAGTATGACCTTTTTTGTTTATTTTTTTATGTTTTAGGACTTTCTAAATTAAACTAGTTGATATAAATGTATAGAGGTGTGGAAAAATCATGTTCTAAGAGACAGTGAACTTATTTGGGAAGGAATTTGAAATTGAAACTTCGTTGAATGATATCTTTCTATATTTCCTGATGAAACTATCGAACATCTGCCAGGCCACCAATAATTACTTTCGCACCAAAAGCTGTTCAAAGTTTTGAAAGCTGTCACTTGACTGTATAGATGACAATTATTAATCGTTAATTAGAATATCGGGTGTTCACTTTTTATTGCAAACTAGCGGTACCGTCCGGTTTCACCCGGGTGCAAAAGAACGAATGGGGAAGGGAGGAACATCAGTACACACATTCATCTGAGTTTACCGAGATGAATGTTGTGTCTAAATTTCATGATGATCGGAGTTACCGTTCAAGAGTTTCTGTCGATAAAAAAAATATTTATACTTTTTTTTACGTAATAAATTTGTTTTAAATCAATAATTACTGTAATTAATAAAATATAATAAATATTTAATTGAAAACACTGTAGGATAATTATTTTTATATAGAGTACCTATAGTTATAACAGTTTATAAATCAGCTATTAATTAGGTTTACTTAATTTAAATAATTTAAAATAAATTTAAATGTAAGCCATAGAAGATTCAATGTGAACGCACTGTATATTATGTAAGTATCGTTTTTATAATATTTCAAAATAGCTTTTTAAACGTTTCAGACTGGTTTTCTGTATATATGTTACGGTTAATACAAGAAAGTAATTTATTCGCGAATTAACCGGCTAATACCCGAATTAACCAACGTCAAGGATTGGTTAATTCGGGTAATTAGCCTATTAATTCGCGAATTAACTACTTTCTTGTATTAACCGTAACATATATATGTTATGAGTGAGTAGGTATGTAGAAATGTCCAATTTAATTATGGATTAAACAAATCGAAATCAATTTTAAACTTTTAAATTATAGACACTAATGACCCGAGTTGTCAAATCTGGAAGAAGCGAGGGCGTGGTTTCATTTTATCAAAAAAGCAACAACTAACCAACATAACCCAACGTCACGCTAAGTTTCAAGCGCTATTAACTATAGCCGCGCAGAATTAGCAAATCCGTCACATGCAATTGCGAACGTCGATTTTAAAATTTTTTTTGTTAGATAATACGAATATAAGTAACATATTAAGTTTAAACGCCAATCGGAGCACCGCACGATGGTTAAAAAAAATGGCAAAAATCGTCCATATCACTTTTTGGCGATTTACGGGAAAACTATGCATTTGACAAATTAAGTGTAGAGAAATAAAAAATGCGCAATAAAAAGACGAATCGAATGAGTTTTTGTGAGCTCCGATCGGAAAAAAATTGATTTTAAAAAAGGGAGCTTGCGTTTTAAAGCGAAAATGGCAATAATAATAATGATATCATATATATTTACGTACAATTGTGCATGTGTCGCATGGATACAAATAACAGCATTAATTAGACATTATTTTTGAAATTTTTTTCGCACTTTCGCTAGGTGTAATGGTACGGCATTGCAGGATGTTGTAGAGCAGCTCTCGATGAACAAAAGCACGTTTGAAAAATTGGTCTACGCTGGCCCAAAACTTTTTCAGGGACCCTTTTCGGAAGGACCTTTTTTCGGTTTTTTCAAAGTTTCTCAAAAAGTATAACATCGATCTTGCTGAAATTTTGTATGCATATTGAAGCTTATAAAACACATATTCTATTAAAGTTTCAAGTCTTCATATTTAATAGAACGGAAGTTATGGAATTTCGAAAAAATGGCCCAAAAAAGCGGTTTTTTGCAATTTACTAAAAAACTACTGGACCGATCGGAGCTCACAAAAACTCATTCAATTCGTCTTTTTATTGCGCATTTTTTATTTCCCTACACTTACTTTGTCAAATGCATAGTTTTCCCGTAAATCGCCAAAAAGTGATATGGACGATTTTTGCCATTTTTTTAACCATCGTGCGGTGCTCCGATTGGCGTTTAAACTTAATATGTTACTTATATTCGTATTATCTAACAAAAAAAATTTTAAAATCGACGTTCGCAATTGCACGTTTTTTAGGACACGAATCAGCTAGTTCTACCCGACTACTATTAATACAGATAAAGTCACGCTCTTATCTCTCCTAATTTTAATAGTACTAAACGTTTAAAAAATATACAATTAGTTCACTCCGCCCACAAAATGAGAGGTCTTGACATTGTTTTTTGTGCAGCTACAACGAAATTTCCTCATTAAAATTTAATGTGTAGCTAAATTTTTTAAACGTCTAGGTCGAGACAAAAAAACTTTTTTGAAATAAATATATAGAACGTGCGAAATTATAACTGCACAAAAATTGGAAAGTATATAATTTTTTGACGTGTGAATTATACAATGTAATCACAATTTAATTTGAATTGAAATTTAACTGTTCTTAATATTCTTTATTATATATTAATTATATTAATATATTTGCATCTCAAATAATAATTATGTTAATTTCATTTATAAAGTCTCACCGTAGGCTTAGATTTACAAATAATTTGCTTCAACGCGCTAATCTCAGGAACTACTGGTTCGAATTGAAAAAAAAATGTTGGATAGCCCATTTATCGAGGAAGGCTTATAGGCTATATAATATCACGTCACGACCAATAGGAGCGAAGCATCAATGAAAACTGTTGCAAAGTGTAACTCAAAAAGTGTCCGTCCGACAGAAACATTTGAACGGTAACTCCGATCATCATGAAATTTGGACACAACATTCATCTCGGTAAACTAAGATGATTGTGCGTACTCATGTACCTCCCCCCCATTCTTTATTTTGCACCCGGGTGAAGCCGGGCGGGACCGCTAGTCACATAGCACTTCTACATGTGTGTAGGCAAATGCATTGTATAAACATAAATCATACTGACCTAATTTAACCTAGATTCTGTTCGGTGTAACATCAATAGATAGCACTACATGCACAACAAACACCTACACAGGATTTCAAGTAGCAAAATGTTGAAGCAGTGATTTGGGGAGGTGCTTCTTGCTACGATAAAAACTAGAAAGCTACTCAAAAATATTTCTTAAACCATCATCCATAAAAATCAGATGTTTTATAATCAATTAGCTTATTTAACCGGATCCTCCCGCACGGGGTTTTAATGAATTAGATTTTTGCAATTTTTTCAATGCATAGGTACCCCTTTAAAAAATGCGATTTTTGACGAAAACCGAAATCTTTCGGAACTTTTGCAAAATCATCATACTTATAGAAAAAAACACGCTGAATCCAATAAGCACAATCAAACGTCTGTAAATCTTTTAGTTTAGAAAATATTTGCGTTTATATTTTTTAAGAAAATCATAATAAAACCTTCGAATGACCGTAGTTTCCTAACTAAAAGAGATACTGACGTTTGCTTACGCTCATTGAATTCTGCGTAATTTTCTCAGGAAGCATTCTCAATTTCAAAAGTAAATTAAAAATTTAGATTTTTGCAATTTTTCCAAGGCATACTCCAAAAAAGCGTTTTTTGACGAAAATCGAAATCTTTCGTAACTTTAGCCAAAAGCGGTCTTTTTCTATATACCTATAGAACAATAATTTGTTTTTGTGTGAGTACAATATAACAGGGATGTTGAATACGAGTTTTGACTGCTCCTGATGCATGGGAACTGACATTATAAAGTCAAAACTCGTATTCAACATCCCTGTTATATTGTAATTGTAATTTGATTTGACAATGACCTTAGATTGTGATCATAATATGATCACAATCTAAGGTCATTCAATCAATTCAATTCAATCAAATTTTTTGACAATCCTTTCATCCTTTCATTTTGCATCTATCATAGCTGCTTCGAGTTGTACGTACTCTAGCTGACACACAGAGACAAAAAACCAGGGGAACATTTTACTACTGTAGAGTAACCAGACTAGACATTACCATGTACGTACCTATGTACTATGCACGGTAATTACAAATATGCATCTATATGAGACTATCTCTCATTTTATCCGCAGTAAACGCCCCAAACGAATCGACCTTTGCAGATTGGACAAGCTGTATTTACTTGCAATCAAGTCCTGTCCAGGACACCGACGCAGAGCGACCTTTCATATCAATTAACCGGGACAATAGTTTGCGTATCGAACGCGTTGTTTCTGTAAATAGGTCATAACGTGCTTTATCTACTACTGCCAGTGTGGCATGTATATAATGTACAAACAAATTATGTATGATTCTGATTATGGCCGAAGCTATCAAATTACACATAGTCGAAATCGAATGCGTAGTTCCAGAGAATCATTTGGGGTACCATATTATAATAATAAAAATAATAACATATGTTTATTGTCAAATAGAAAAAATAATCACTCTTTTTATAAACTTAAGTGTTTCAAATAAATAAAATTATCGACCATTTTTTTTTTCAGGCTATATATTGACAAAATAAAATTATAAATCAATATTTCATTATATGACGTTTCGATCCGGATATCTACTTATTTTCTAAAGGTGGCACTTCACATGGCTATTTGTGTTCGCTATTGGGTGTTTGTTGTATTTGGCAAAATATATGACGTTCAAGCCAGACATGCAAATAGCAGCAGAATGCAAGGTTCAAAATTCCAGGAATTTTAGCACTGTTTCATTGTCCCAATTCATTTTCAATAGTAATTGTTCCAGTTCTCGCTCACAGCACAGACAAAAAAAATACTGCACATCCGTACAGGTTCACGGCGCGTACGCTTCTGAATATGGCCATTGTGTGGACGGTTTATTTGAGTATTTGCCTATTTGACTCCTTTGACGTGCCTCGAAAAACCGACAAGCGCACGGTAACGCGTATTTGGTATTGGCCTTTTTTGTCAAATAGGCAAATAAGGCCAACACTTTGTCAAATAGACTGTCCACACTTGTTTTCCAAATATGCCAAATACACAAATACAAATAGCCATGTGAAGTGCCGGCATAAGAGAATGGAGTTTGAATTATCGAAATCCGGATCGAAACGTCATCTAGTGAAATATTGATTTATAATTTTATTATTTTTGTCAATATATAGGTAGTCTGAAAAAAATTGGTCGATAATTTTATTTATTTGAAGAGTTCTATTCAGACGTTAATCAAAGATTTGAACGTAGTGTTTCCATTAAAACTAAAAATAAATGACATTTTTGCTAAATATATATTGACAAGTATTACAAATTGTTTGTATATTAACCCCAAGTGAACGCTGAAAGTTTCGTAGCACTTCTCAATATCAAAGAGTTAGTGATAGTCAGGATTTTCAAAAAAAATTTCAGTCAATTGCCCGACGGGACCATTACAACTTCAAAAATATTACAGAGAGTGGACTTTAACAAAATTAGTAGCTGACGAACAAGATATATTACCTGAGAAAAAAAAGAGGATGCCCTACAAAAAAACGAGATCCCCTCAAAAACATAACATGTAAAAAAATGCCAAGTCTCGCAACGCAGTTCTTCTGCTACAAAAAGCCAAGTCCTATTGGTACGTATATAGCCCATAGCCTTCCTCGGTAAATGGGGTATGCAACAAAAAAAATGTTTCAATTCGAACCAGTAATTTCTCGCGTTCAACCAAACAAACAAACTCTTCAGCTTTATTAGTATAGATTTCCCAAGGTTTAACAAATAATTTTCATTACGTGATTTAGTACCGGTTCTCATCTTCCCTTCATACATGTGATCCTAATCAACATAAACCGGAATTCAATTTCCTATTCATTTTGTTAAACGTAAAACTGGAATTTAATATTGTTTAAAATTATATCGTCTGTAATAACACAGTCTAAACGTGAGCTTATTCCGACTTCTCTAGTGCGTGTCACTCACTGTCCGCTCTATATAAATGGTAGTACGCACACGAATCTGTGATGCCTTGTTAAAGATGTCGTTACATTCATTTTTGTGAAAGATATTTTCGACAGAGCTTTGAGCTTTTGTCCGCATTGCTTGCACATTCACAGTCAGTAGCGTTCTTTTTTTCCTGGCGGAAGTATTGGCATAGAAAAATTGCAGGCAGCTTAAATATGATATATTATTGTTATATTTTATTGTATTTTTATCTATGATTTTATATCAGTACATGTGCCGTAAAAATGCCAGCTTTCACCGCTAAGCGCGCACGGTCGTTCCGCGCCTCCCTTCCAAGCAGCTACACAAAGCGAATAGATTGAAATGTTATAATATTTGAACTTTGTTGATCTCGATTAAACTAAACTCGAGCAAAGCCGGGGCCGTAAAGCTATGTTATAAGATCGACAATGTGTTCAAAGGGATACTACAGTAGCTGTGGAATTCCAATATCTCTGACTGCTGCAGTGTTAGATATTGTACACAAGGATATCATTCCCTTGATGTATTATATAATATATTATATATCTTGAAACACATATGACGTACGTAAGTACGTGCAAAAGAGTAGGTAAATTCACTAAGAGGCGCATCTTTGAGAATTCCTTGAATAATGTCTTAGCTAAGTATAAAAGTCGCTTGCATAGGTATTTTTTAAGTTCAGTTTCCATAGGGCGTGAGTCCGCAGATTTTACTAGTGTGATCTTTAATATTTTTTGTATTTGGTACTATGTAATAGGCAATAGGTCATATGCATGTACTTTTTTCATACTTTTAATATTTTTATATTTATAACATACTATTTTGCATCAATTTATTCCTGTATAAATTACGGAATTCTGTTGTGGGGCAAATCGTCATATGCCAACCGTATATTTTTATTACAAAAAAAGACTTAAGAATAATTTTTAAACTTGGGTATACTGATTCTTGTCGTCCAATTTTTAATAAAAAAATTGGTTGTCAGTAAAGTCGGTTTACGGACGATAGTTTTACGTGATAACGTATTCCGTAATACATAACCTAAATTTATATAATAAATTATTATAATAATTCGAATCTATGATATTGCATCTTTCGCTTCAAATTTAGGTTAATTTTATTTATTAAAATTACTCACCATATAATATAATTGTTTTTTTTTTAACTTTCTTTCTTTCGTATTTATTTTAAGTCTCAAATATTAGCTGTCATAATATTTTGAAAACAATTGTTTCACTGTTTATATAAAATTCCAAAACCTACTTACAATATTTAAGTATTTTCATACGTCAAAAAATTGATTTTTATAATGATAAAATTTGTATGAAAACGATTTTTTCGAGAGATGAGACCTAGCTAAAACGATTTTTTGCCCCCCAAAATCCCTTTTCAGTAAATTTCATCCAAATCGTTAGGGCCGTTTTCGAGAAAAGCACGCACAGGGTCAGGCGGAGCGTTAGGAACGCTACGAACGTTACACTTTTTCGTGCATGCAGCCGGTGTTTTATCAATTTATAAGATTGGTGATTCATCAATTTATAAGACGTTATCACGTCAATAAAAACTTTAAACAGTTCCAGCAGTGTATATAATATACAAAGCAGCTATTTTTGTCTGGGACAATTCTGATATGTTTGTCAAAAACTTTCATGCTTACGGCACTAGACAAAATCATTTTTGTAACAAAAAAAGTTAACCTTAGTATTTACTAAAGTGGGCCATTATATAATTTTATCAAACTGTTCAATAAATTACCGGATGATATAAAAAACAGTGAATTGTGTGTTTTATCTTGGTATCTGTGTGTATTACTTGACTTACGCATTTTATAATGTACAAAACAGGAAAAATAAATTATTATTATTATTATACCAAGAGTTTTATATGGTATACGTGCGTTGCAACGTTTCGTTACACTCATGATCGATTTTACCGTACCGTGACAAAAGCAGTTTTACATCAAAAATGTTCTTTATAAAATGTGACAATAATTCTCAGCTAACCAAATAATAAAGTCGAGAAAATAAACTTGACAAATATTCATATCCTGTGTATAGGATCCGTTGTCAGTTTTATGAAAAAAATATACGTGATACTTCGTATCTTTTCAGGTTTACTTCTCCTTTATACAAGTTCCCTTTTTTGTCGAACTTTTTCCGTTTGCCGACATCAGATTTGTTTGAATGAATAGTTGCATGTACATATTTTTGAATAGTTATTCTCGTATTTTCTCCTATTTGTTGAAACGAAAAAAGAAAACTATAAAATATAGTTTTATGAAACATCTGAACTAGACGTACATAAAAAATTAAAAATTTTGGAAAAAACCACAACGTATGTAAACATCGTAAAAGAAAAAAGATTAAATAAAATTTTAAAACCCCAACGACTAAAAGGAGGTAAGTAACCACAGAAAATCCGTCGGGGGCTGCCATACGCTGCCCTGAATTAAGAATAGGAGAATATCTGTTAAGCGGTCCATAGACGCTCAATATTATTGCGCAATATTTGGGTTTGTGCAAGATAACTGACTGTGTGTAGACGAGATTGAAAGGTTGGGCAATATATTGTGTGATTTTCAAAATCTTGAAAATATATTGCACAAACGGGGAAAAATTATGCCGTCTTTTGTCAAGATTGCGCAATATCCCGCATTGGACCAAAAAAAATTCTCTCAGCTTCCTAGATCAAACCTGTGAACGACGCAAACCGAGTTTGTTTCCCATTTTATTAACATGGGAAAAACGACGTTTTTACTCAAACATGGATAGCTGCTAAAAATATTTTTTTTATTTTTGATAGCAACATTTTGTAGAGAATTTTTCGTACACAGAAGACCCTTAGTAACTAAATCCGTGCATTCATTATTTTTAAACATTCTCAATAAAATCGGATTTCATTTAATTAAAACTAAAAAATTGGTTGTCTGTAAAGTCGGTTTACGGACGATAGTTTTACGTGATAACGTATTCCGCTCGAAGGTCAGGCGGAACGTGACACATTTCGGAACGTTACACTTTTTCGTGCATTCAGCCCGTGTTTCATCAATTTATAAGACGTTATCACGTCAAAAAAATAATTATATAACTAAAAAAAATTAAGTGAAATATTAGGTACTTACCAAATCACTTCATCGCTCTGCTGAATAAATCATTTTGAATTCAAATACGAATATTTGAAAGTCTTTTGAGAATATCATTTTTTCTCAAATTTCACAGATGCATAAAAACACAAAAACTGAATAAATCTTGAAATACTGAATTTTGGAAACTGCTAATAACTTCATATCACAATTTCACTCACGCCTATTTTTTCATGAAACTGAGTCTGGCAATACACAATTTATAGTCTTAATTTTTTAGTTTTCAAACCATTAAACGCATTTTTTCCTATAGTTATTTACAAAAAAATTGAAAAGTTTGTATGTATATTGAGGCCCGTTAAATAGATCAATTAAAATATTTCAAGATCCGAATAATAAATCTACTATAAATGGAATTTTTAACATAAAAATTCTATTTTAATGTGCCGGTATTTTGAAAACATCAAAACAGTAGACGATAAATATCTAAAACTAACCACTGCACGTCACAACGCATTTTGAAGTACTATCGTGATCAAACTGCATTTACTTCGAACAAGAGCAACATTATGTAATAATTCTCATTACTGTAAAAGTTATTCGATAACTTTGATTTTAAAATTTCGCTTTTGTCTAAAAGAGGGCATAACACGTTAAATCGTATTGAAAAAACGATGTTGTCATTGTTTTGAACTACAAGGTCTCTTGTTTGGCACAACAAAGCCACTGTGTTGTGCGAAAATATTGTTATAGATTTTTAAATGGAAATTAATAAAAGACTGAAACAAATTAAACATAAAATATTATATTTGATAAAAAATCACCACTATTACATATATACAGAGAATGATTCCAAAGTTGACGTTATTCTTTCACCAGCGAATAGGACTTCAACAAATAAGATTTTTTTTCCTTTGGCGCTTTTTCGAAATATCAACATCAACGGAGATACAGGGTGTCAAAGTTTTATTTAAAAAATTGTAATTTATTAATAACTGCCAAACCACTTGAGATATTTAAGAAAAATTTTGTAGGTGTCAATAGCTACGTGGGAGAGAAACTCTTCAATAAATAAAATATTTTTGGGTTGACCAGTGGCGCGCGTAGAAAAAAGTTGTTAAATGTTTTTTTTTTTTTTAGAAAAAAAAAATGGTACATCACTGATTTTTCTAAAAATAAAAATTGTTGTTGAATTTCTTGTTCAATTCTAAAAAGAAAATCTCATTTATTATTTTTTGGTACGGCGCACCGTTTTCGAGTAAAAAAATAAAAACTTTGTATCTCCGTTGATGTTGATATTTCGAAAAAGCGCCAAAGGAAAAAAATCTTAATTGTTGAAGCCCTATTCGCAGGTGAAGGGATAACGTCAACTTTGGAATCATTCTGTATATATTGTATTTAAATGCTCGCCAAAAAAGTATAAATATTTGACGTTTTCTCCGAAAAAGAGGAAAATGTGTAAAATCCTGAATTATTTTCATGTAAAACAGTTCAGTGAATTTCTTTTATGTACAATTCAAACCTCTCTTCCCGGTTTCACAAATATAAAAAATACATAAATATGATTTGAAACAGTCTCGTAATATTTATTTGATTTCTACTTGACAAGTTATATTTTTTCTTAACATTTATTTTAAAAGCAATCTTTTCTTTTCAGAATCAAACAAAATCTACCAATACAAGAAAAAACATGTATACTTTTTCCAATTAGATTTCAGTATTATATTTTTTAAAGCCATTTTTAGTCTCTTACATAATATTTTGTACTTATTTTTTACTTAAAGCGGCCCATAGACACTCAATACTATTGTGCAATGTGGGTTGCACAATATTTTGACGGCGGCCCCTAGACGGTCAATATTATTGTACAATATTTTGGTTTGTACAAAAAATTGTAGTGTATGGAGGCGATATTGAAAGTTATGCAGTATAATATTACTCAATTGCGAGCACATTGTGCAAACAGTCCCCACCAGAACTTCAGTTATCATGTTGTCACGATTACTATAGTCTTTGGACTTCACATCCCACAGAGCCGGAAGACCACGATACACCTCGATAAATTCAACAATAAATTGTCTTTCGGCTTTCTTGTCACCCATGATGAGGCGTAGTTGAGACGACTTGTTGAAACGACCGCTACTTGAATCAACTGACGGGATAATACGCAATCTTGACAACAGACGGCACAATATTTCCCCGTTTGTGCAATATATTTTCAAGATTTTGAAAATCACACAATATATTGCGCAGCCTTTCAATCTCGTCTACACACGGTCAATTATATTGCACAAACCCAAATATTGCGCAATAATATTGAGCGTCTGTGGGCCGCTTTATAAAGAGCTCAAATAGTACAGTAATGTTTAATATATTACATGTTTTTTGATTAATAAGATTAATTTATACAAATTATTATTATTACAAATTATTTAAATAAATATTGGATGGGGCTGCCCCATCCAATATTTCCGAACGTGTAGACCAGTGGCGGATCCACGGGGGGGGGGGGTTCGGGTCCAAACCCCCCCCTTCCAGAGTAACAAAAATCCCAAATTAAAATCTTTCTGCGCGATAAAAAAAAGCTTTTCATGTTTTTCATGAATTCTCCGCAAAAGGAGTAAACATTTTTCACCCCCCCCCCCCCCTTGCCGTAATCCTGGATCCGCCACTGGTGTAGACAGTGGTCCATTAGTATTTCTACTTGATACATATATAAACATATTTATATACATACATATAGATGAAGCTAAAGAAGTTTTACTTCAGTCGTGTAAAGCACACTCGTTTTTTATGTGAACTTGAACGCGATATATTCCATGTTCGTGATTGATGCAGCTCTGAGCTATGTTATTTAACGATTGACTGATTTTTATGCAACTATCGAGTAGTTTATCGTTTATATACAAACATGATGTGCGTCGGTTTAAAATAGCGTATTATGATAGAAAAATAAAACCAAGCTAGGTTGAGAAAAAAACTTAAAAAAAGCGGGTATACAAGATGTTTCAGACGAAATATGCGGAACATATTATAACGTCCTTAATTAAGACCGGTTCTCACGCAGCAAATTTTGTAGAGCTAATTGATTTACCATAAATTTGGTAGGCACATTGAAGTCCATCACCGCACCAAGCTTATTTAAAATGAGCGTACAATCGGACCATTTGAAGTAACTGAAAATAGTTTTTGGGTCCAAAATATTAAAAAAATTGTTGGTATTTTATTTAAAATTTAAATTTAATCAACTAAAATAAAATCGTGGGGGTCATTTAGAGTTACATTATTGTCGAAGAAGACAGTCGAAAATATGATTTCCAGTTTCAAACAAATGAAAGTTTTTTACTAAATGCGCTCCACGATTTTATTTTAATTTAATTACAGTCCCCCAAGTTTGACTCATAATTATTTTCTAGTTTTTAGTGCATTATCATTTGTACATATATCTATTAATTAACTATATGAATCATTGCCTATCTACTCAATGTGCAGTGAGTGAACGCAGCAAAGCGTATCGAAAATATATCTGCATCTGTTTCTTCGATGTAATTCCTTGATTTCTCCTATGATAGGATTGGTTGATGTACTTGCATTCAATCTGAATAAAGTATCTCTGTCTGAAAAACTTTGTCTTTTTCTATGACGTTGACATGGGCGTACCCAGCTTTTTGCCCAGGAGGGGGCAAATTAGAAATTTCTTAAGCCGGGTTCCCCGTGCATGTTTTTCCCTTCTGGGTACGCTAGTGCTTACGGCGTAAAAAAAGACAGAAGTACCTATATTTTTGCACCCTAATAGTTCGATTGCGATTTTATTCCTATGCTCAGTATAGAATAAAAGTATAGGCATTTGTACAATAAAAGCGTTTAACTTAAAAGTTTTTACCTATTTTTTTTATTTGTTTAAAATCGTTTTTCCTGGTACAAATTAAATAAAAATCTTTTTAAATCTCTTTTATCTCACCACTTCAATGCCATATAATATATTTCATTTATAGCGCATTATGGCTATCAGTTTAGTTTTCAGTGCAAGTGTTTTTATTCGAGCTTGTCTCAACGTATTTCTTCCGCACCATTGTATTGCGGTTTGGGCGTGAAAACATCTGTAGAGTAAAAGATACACTGTTAAGAAGAGTGCTGCCTGTATATAAAAGCTTTCCTCCGCCTAGGATTTGCAGCCAAGACTGGTGACGTATGTCTTACCCCACGGCCTTACATTCGGTGTTGCCGTTTTACCTTCTGCTTGCCGTATTTGGCTTTTTACTTCCACGTTTTATTTACCTGAATTAATGATATATCTATGCTTGCAAGCAATGGCGTAGATATAAAGGGGTAATTACCCCCCGCAGGTCCATAATAATAAAAAAATAAAACTGAAAATAATACCAATACCTGGCTAAAAAATAAAGGGTACGTGCAAAAATGTAGTATATATCTCGGACGTGATGACATGGTTCATGTAGCTGTGAAAAACATAACGTACATATCCCAGATAATAAAAATATGCGTCTAAAGTCCGTTTCTCGATTTTATGTCATAACAGACTCCATTCGCACCATTACTATTTTCCATCTATCCCGTTATTTTCTACATTTTTCAACTTCAACTAATTAACAGCAATGGGCGAATGACGGAATTTTAGGACATTAGGATAAGGTAGGCAAATTTTGAGCATAGTTAATCGGCTATGGCCTTGAATAAGAAACCATCTCGATATTTATCTGGAATTATCGAGAGAAACCGTGGAAAACCTCAACAAGATGACCGTTTCTCGGCGAGAGGCAGCAGGAAAATGTCCCAGCCACATCTGCCCCCGCCGGGTTCGAACCCGCAGTACCTCCCGAATGCGAGTCTAGTGCGCTCACAACTACGCCACCTCGCTCGGTTGCATATCCCAGATACATATTAATTATTCTAGCAAATAAATGTTGTGGAAACAGCCTGCTAGATTTTTGCTTGCCAAAAAAAGAGCCGATTTATGATCCCCACTTTCTAAAACATCTACGATATATAATTTATTGTCGATATATTTTTGTAATGACCTTTCTAGAATTTTATGACACTTTAAGAAACTCGGTTGGCAACACTGTCTTCGCTTTCTCACTGTATTTCTGTCTCTGGCGAGAACATAAAATGTGTGTTTGTTGTGTTGTGTTGACTCTAAGAACCTGAGAATTTTGCAGCTTGTTGAGTTTTCTGAACACCGTTACATTGTATAGACAGTGCGGACATTATTATTGTGCTCGATTACAACGTGTCAGCTAAAACACAACACTTTACATTTGTTAAATAATAACTAAATTGTTTGGTTTGTCTTAACATCATTTTTATAACCTACTAACCGCTATGCCCGCTTATAGCACGTAATTGGGATGAAACACGGCAGTGACAACAGTGGTGACTCTACCACTGTTGTCACTGCCGTGTTTCAGCTAAAACACAACACTTTACATTTGTTAAATAACGACTAAATTGTTTGGTTTGTCTTAACATCATTTTTATAACCTACTAACCGCTATACCCGCTTAGCACGTAATTGGGATGAAACACGGCAGTGACAACAGTGGTAGAGTCTTCGGCTCTAGGTAAGTAGTCTATAAATCAACATGACTGTCATTTTCAAGGTTTGTCGGAACGTTGATCATGTGAATGTCATCAATTTTTTAAAAATTTATTACACTTGAACAACAAAAAAATTCTAAAAAGTCATAATTTAAAAAACTGAAAGGCATGAACTAAAACTTAGATATCAATCAAAACCAAACTTGGCGCGGGCGAAGCCGCGGGTAAAAGCTAGTATCTATATAATTTGTACAAATTCAGATATTATCGTACTCGATACCACGTACCAGCGTTTTAACGATCGCAAATATCATTCACTTCAAGATTTATCTGAGAAACACGAAAGATAGTGTAACAGACGACGACAGAGAATTTCGTGAGACAACAATCGGCTTTTCATTCTAACAATGACAGATTGTTGTGGGACAGCAATCTGCTTGTTATTCTAACAATGATACACAGATTGTTATGGGCTTGTTATTCTAGCTTGACACACGGATTGTTGTGGGACAACAATCGACTTGATTGTTCAAACAATAACAATATGTGTAGGTAAAAAAGGCTTTGTTGCCAAATTCCAGACAACAATGAATGCAAGAAAAAGAAAGAACTATCCAGCGCATATATATACCACCGCGATAGCTCAGTAAACAGGCAGTCATACATTGTGCTCCATCGAGTTAACAATCGACAAATAGTTGTGACATAAATTGAGAGTCAGTCAGGCGCGGTCGCAGCCTGAAATTTTGGAGGGGGTCACTCACTACACTAATAAAAAATAGGTATCTGGATTAGAAATTTTGGAGGGGGTCACTCACTACACTAATAAAAAAAGGTATCTGGATTAGAAATTTTGGAGGGGGTCACTCACTACACTAATAAAAAATAGGTATCTGGAATAAAGTAAACATTATTGCACAAGACACAATTTTATTTTATACATTATTTGGCAAATTATTGAGATTTTTCAATTTGACATAGATTTTGGGGGGGGGGGTCATGTCCCCTGTGACCCCCCCTTCGGACCGCGCCTGGAGTCAGTACCGTGAACAATACTGAGGTAACTGTTGAGATAAATAGATAAATGAACTGTGTAAATAAACAGTGCGCGAAATAAATAGTGCGGAGTGTTTAATAGACCATTAATTTCAATTATATAAATCTTGTTCAATATAAATAATCTTGTGTATATAGTTGTATAGTGTTTTTGTATTCTTCATTACTTATTATTTTATTTTATTAGTTAGAATTGTTGTTTTGTTTCTGTTACGTTATGCTTGTAGTTTGTTTGTTAACGTTTCACCATTATAAATAAATATGTTCCCCCACGAACTGGAACAGTTTTGTTACAAGATCATTATTAGGAGCTTTGATTTATGAAAAGCCGTTTTCGAGTTTTGAGTCCTACGTTTGCTGGAAAGTAAAAAACAAACTAGAAACCGAATACGGCAGCAAATCGTGATTTAAAATCGGCCAGTATTCGAAGCGAGCACAGTAAATAATGAGGCAGTCTGTGTACTGTATCGGTACGCGGACTGTGATAATATATCACGTGGCAGGCGGATGCGGAAGTTGGGAATGTAAGTAGATGACGTATGTTGGTACACAGAGCGGTGTCCGTGTTTACGCGATCGGCCGGGCTCCATGTGAACACTTTTATTGGGTGATGCAGTGTGCCGTGAAACTGACCGGTGATCTACGACCCAAATCGCACACGCGAGATACATGCGCAATAGGAAAAACGATTTTTTTTCTCTCGACCCGTTCCTCTTATTAGTATATTTGCCGTAAGGCACTTACACTATTGGCGTCGGTCGGATGGCGGGACGTTTCATTCCCTTCTAAGATGTTTGGCACCATTTTTGGAAATGTTTATATATGACCACGATAACTGTCGAAAGACTTAATCGATTTAAACGAAATTTGGTCCACATGTTGGAATCAATCACCGCACGAAGCCTATTTAAAATGGGCCCGATCGGGCCACTTTAAGAGTGGGTTTTAGGGGTTGAAAAAAAAAATACCGAAAAAATTCTCGGAATCGATTCAAATTTGAAATTTAATTGTTTAATAATTATTAACATGTGCTGCTAAAATTTTAATAAAATCGGCCTGATAGGACCGGACTTACAAATTTTATTTACTGATATGGGTTTACATACTGAAGGGTGTATATAATTTGGCACAGACGTTGAATTGATATGTAGTATAAAAATTAAGTAAAAAGATGTTGTTTTAAGGGGTATTTTTTTATTTTGTCCAAAAACAAAGTTAAGTTCATACAATAGAACCACACTGCCTATAAAAGCAAATACACTATATTGTCGGCAGGGTTTGGCACTGCGACCCGGTTTTTTTTTTATTTGTCTTATTTTTTATAGGTACTCGAGGTATGCTTTGTAATAGGTACCTTGAAATACTGTTTAAAATAACGAAAAAATGGATTTAGTGAATAATAGACACGGTGACGGTAGAAAGGAATCAAAGAATAAATGGTTTTAGAGAAAAATATGTGTTCAAAGGATTCTAAAAAATGACCCAGTGTCAATGTAAACATTGAGATTAATAAGATTTTTAATAAAATAGTAAAAAATAGGGCAATCGGCCATATTAACTGAAACACCGAATGACGTCACGCCTTCGTAAATCAAAGAGAATATAAACACTTGAAGTAAATAATCACCGTGTCGCTTAAATTTTTGATGCGATCATTTACTTCTGCATCATTTAATTAGTTTGTTGTTTATTCGTTTTTTATTTGTGATATTTTATAACACTTACCGTCATAGGATATTTTTGAGGTTAGTTAACTTGCAACTAAATAAATCCATACTATTTTTACTACTTAGTACCTACTTTTAAGAAAATACTTAATATAAATAATAAAATTAAGTAAATTTACTTACCTTTCTACGAATTACCTCTGACCGACAGCTCTACACTCATAAATACAACATCTAATGTCAGCTGTCACTAAGGCATGACGTCAAAAGCGTTTTCACGATTACTTCAAAATAAAAAGATAAAAATGCAATAATTTGCATTAAAATTTAATTTATTGCTAAAATATTTTTTCCGGAAATAGTAGACGTGTACCTACATTATAGAACTTCAAAATCTGTCATCATCTGTAGAAGTAACAAATTTCACATTGCTCCTGATAAATCCGTATTCCTGTAGCTCTTACATTTTTGCACATACCGCTAAACTAGCGGTATGTGCTTTATTATCGCTTTGTGCGTCAGAGCTGACTTTCGTTCATATAAAAAGTTATATCTAAGTTAATTTCACACGAAATCCATTCAAATTGAAGCTTTTTGAAAAGAGGAGATTCTAATCTATAAAACAGAACCATTTTTAAATCAATTCGAGTTCATAAATACTATTAAAATTGTAATTGAAAATCACAAACAGCAGTTGTCGGTTGGTCTGTACGTATGTACGTATGTACGTACGTCACGACTCTACAGATCGCAATTTTGGTCGGATTGCCTTGGGTTATATTTTATTCACTTTGTTTACTATCAGACCAGAACCCTATTTAAATTCACTAAAATGTGTTCAGTAGTTTAATTTTTATAAACAGTTTTATTTTATTATTTTTGACAGCTAATAATTTAAAAAAAACAATATAATAATTGCTGTGTAAATATAGTGTAATCCATAAAACAAGTGCTACACTTCTATACCGTGATAACACCACAACACGTAGTAGGGCACCGTGGCGTAATGGTTATGCCGTTGGATCCCCAAGGGCAAGGTCCTGGGTTCGATTCCTTACGAGATCATTGAGTTTTTTCCTTTTTTTTTCTTTTTATTTTGTTTTATTTTATTCCACTTGATATTATATATTATATTATGTACAGTTCTTAATTTTTTTTATTTTTGCAAACTTAAAAAAATATTTTTTCGATTTTTAATTATTTATTTCTTTAAATTTTTAAATCTTTTTAAATTTATTAAAAATATTTTTTAATTGTTATTTTTTTATCATACAGTGGAAAACTTGCGGGATGTGCACTTTTGGTTTTGCCAACTATTTTATATTTTAATAGTAGGTATTTGAAATTGGTGCTGTGCTGTGTTCTATTAGTATTCAATTATTGTAATATTTTCAAAAAAGTTTTTCAATACGCCATTATAAATAACAAGAGAGGACGAAAGTATGTCTGAAAATAATTGCCATCACGTACCTTTGACGTGCTTAAAGTATGCTTCTATTTTCTTGTATCGAAATATTTTTACAACAGTCAATCAGTTTCTTAGATTCTTTTAATTTTTAATTGATTTTAATGAAATTTGGTCCACATGTTGAAATCCATCACCTAACGACGTCTATTTAAATCGTACTATTTTAAGGGGTTGGAAAACGTTTTTGGGCTCAAAAATACCGAAAAATTTCTCCGAATCGTTTCAAAATTGAAATTTAACAGACAGGACCGGACTTACAAATTTTATGAAAACACTAGTTTGCGGATAGGGGATTCACTTACTGAAGGATGTATTTAATGCAGATGCTGGATTGATATTAATATTGAAATTAAGTAAAAAAAAATATATTTTAAGGGGTGTATTAAAGGGCTAAATTTGTTACTTCATCCAAATAATAAAATCACACAGCTATATTGTCGGCGCACTGCGACCCGGGTTAATTTTCAAATTCTAATCTAAGATAACCCTGAGTTTGATGGCCTTTAACAAATATTTAAATTTCTATTTTCACGTCGAAACTAATTGTCGAAATACAATATGTCTCATTGATTTTTATTTCGTTCATATTTTACCATATTGTCTCATGCAAAATTCAACACTGTAAAGTTGTACTGGAAATGCTAGACTTAATTAGCTTTCTGCTAACAGAGAATTCCCTTTGGTCATAATTAGTACAGTGCTGTGACAATACACAGCTTTTGCATAAAGTTTTGTACACACATCCCGTGTTGTGTTGAGAAAATGACTCGAAAGTCGACATGTTTAATGCTCTTACACTACAATATAATGTGAAGGCAAATCTACGGGGATTTGTTTTCACTCTCTCTCGTTACGTGCTCTTAGTTTTTTTTTTATAGAATCGTCTTGCACAGATATTTTACCATTCCAACCCACAAGTGGGGAATGGTACTAGTTTAAGGAGGTTGAGCCGTTTTACGAAGATAATGAAAAAAATATGAAATAAAGTTTTTTTAATAGATTTTTTTATGACAAAATTTTCTGTAAAAAATCCAAAATCAAAAGTTAAAAATTAAAAAAAAACTTTTACATGCATATTGTATAGTCTTATGGAAAATATGTCAACCTAGTATGCAAACGGTACATTTTAATTTTTTGCAAATAACCAAATAATGTCAGCAGTTCCGAAAACTAACTATGTAAAGCATCGATGTCTTACGCATATTTTAATATTTTTTCCAATTTAATTAGGAGACTTTTAATCAATAAAAAAAATTATTAAACCTGAGCACTTTTCGATTATGGACTTTTATTCTTGACAGTTTTAACAATTTTAACTGAATTTTCAACTTTTTGATGATTTAATTTTAATTTTTATTACTTCTAATTTCTTTTTTTAATTATTTACTGCAAAAAATATGTAAAATACAGATATTTACAAACATTTATTTTTTTTAATCTAACTTTATACAAAAAATTTAAAAGTTAGTCCATTAAGTAAAATACTGAAATAATTAATTTATATTAAAAAAAATATTTATTTATGCCTTTATGACAATAATTTATTGGTATCATCGACTTATAACCTTTTGTAAAAATTTATTATGGAAAAGTTCTCATTTAGAATTCGACTTATTTTTGATTGGCACTGTAACGGATCAACCTCCTTAAGTCTAAAAACACTTTTCAAAAATTTTACGATATCTTTTCGTTTTGAGGTCCCCCGAATCCAAAACACATATTTTTGGAAAAACTCTGTGCGTCTGTTAGTCGGTTAGTCTGTTAGTCTGGGCGGGACCGCTAGTATTCTATGTAAGAATATCCGCTACAGCGTCTTTAATAGGCAATCTCCTAATTAGAGCGAACCGGACCGGACTAGTAAATATATACAAAAATACACAATAGGTATAGAATAGAATGGAAGAGCTTTATTTCACAGTGACAAATGTGTATAATAGTGATGTGTCGCTCCTGAGCGAGTCGTTCATAATGAACGACTCCTTTCTCAGAGCGGAGCTAGTCGCTCTTTTTGACGTGATAACGTCTTATAAATTGATGAATCACCAATCTTATAAATTGATAAAACACCGGCTGCATGCACGAAAAAGTGTAACGTTCCTAAATCCTAACGTTCGTAACGCGTAACGTTCCGCCTGACCCTGTGCGTGCTTTTGCTAATTTCTCGCTCAATTTAAATCAGATCGGTTTGAAACCAGTCTTAAACGAAAGAGGAGAACATTTTACATAGATTTCGTATAACAGAATTTGCCTAAACAGTTTTTTTATACAAATTTATATAGAAAAATAGCTGTATAAATGCAATGTGGTCTAATGCATGGCGCGACGCGGTCGGTCGTCTTTGTTTGCCGTACATGGAAATTAGAAGATAACGTATGTCTTGTCTTAACATGAAAACGGCTGCATTTCTAATGTTTACCTAATTCAATTTTTTGACATTAGTATTTTGTGAAATGCACCGCCTTCTAAGTTAAGTATTGGAATAACTAATTATTATTAGAACATAATACTTTGACAGTTGCAAACGTCACTTTTGACATTTCTTATCATTCCGACACCAAGGATAAGCGGATTGAAACCAAATTTTGGGAGGTTTAGGTTATGTATTACGGAATACGTTATCACGTAAAACTATCGTCCGTAAACCGACTTTACAGACAACCAATTTTTTGTGAATGACTCACTCCGAGCGCCATTGCTTGGTGCTGAGCTATTCTGTACTGTTGAATTCGCACATTTACAGAGCGCACACAGCACAGGTGCACAGAGGTACTAATGAATTTTGCACGTACGGAGTGTTATCTTTGTTGTAGAGATGCGTGATATTTCACTACCTGTTACTTAGTCGCTAATATTTGGATTTCACGGTTCACTGCAGTGACTTCAGAGTAGCTACCTGTTACCAACCAGTGGCTATAGCGAAAAAATAATCGTCACATTTTTTATTTATTTCAATAAATTGTTTACCTATATCAATTTCGTTATGTATATATTTTATTATCACTGAATTGCTTATTGTTGAAAGGGACTCAGTATAATTTATAAAACTTACGGGGAAATTTTTTTTAAATAAAGGTATTATCCATTTTTATAAAGAAATGTGATCACTAATGTAAAATATGTACTTTATATACTTATAACTTAGTCGTACCTTTCAATAATGCATCATTACATGCATTTTTTAGGTGTAATGTTATACTAATACATAATAATATTGTGCATGGGCTGTTTTAGCACCGAACAATATTTTACCTGTGATCACTGTTCGCTGAAATCAATATATTAACATCTCTTCTCTGCACGTGCATAGTCATTCAAGTGATCGCGAACGCTGGTCGCTTATATATTATCTGCACTGCATGCGCATAGGTTACCAGCGATCACGGGTCACAGTTAAAAATCACAGGTATTTGGAAGTCACAGTCGCCAAAGTACCTGTTAGTTGAAAGTAGCTAATAATCTCATCCCTACTTTGTTGAGTCATTTTAATGTTGAATGACACACTGTTTACAGTGACTTAAACCATTCACATTGACGTCGTTGACAAAACAATAATACCTAATGTAACAATAAACATTATTATTGTTAAGTTTTTATTATAAGTACTTTATAGTTTATCCGAAATGAAAATAATACATATAAGATTAAAATCATATGAAAATGAGCTCAGAGCTGAGTGTGTGTATTGTGCTGTGCAATGCTACGTGACTCCTGAGCATGCATGATGACAGTTCACACCTCTGCAGTCTGCACTCTTGTGTAGTGCGTACTGTATAGCGTCGCTCCTTTGAACGACTCCCTCTGATCGACTCTTTTTAGTGACCGGAGCACACGGAGCTCATGTGGACACATCACTAATGTATGAGTCATCATAAACGTGGTAAGCACACTGTGCTCATACTTATCGATAGAATTTCGATATACATAGTATATTGCGTCGATTTTAATTAAAATGACAGTGACTGTGCGACGCCCTCCTCTCTGCCGCTCGTCGCCACCGGATGTACCAATAATCACGGAAACTGTGTAATGATGTGCGACGTAATATCCGGTTTCACATTCATAAAATGATTATGTACCACACATGCGCAAACATGTCAGTAGCGGCTCGTCAAGTACAATTCAACAATTTATTATCAAAGTAGGCGGCGTTGTCGCCCTCGTTCTAAAAATTATTCGCTATCAATTTTTTTTTGCAGATTCAAGATAAATTATTCGTCATAAAAAAACAGTTAAACAACATTGTTTTTTTTTTCGAAAATATTATTTTTGTATTTTTTAATCTAATTTCAAAAAAATGTATTTTTTTTATAATAAAGTTCTTAGTACAGAGTACTTAATATTTTTTTTAACATCCCAGTACATTGGAAAGTTACTGTAACGAACTCAAAAATAGAAATAAAAAATAATTTTTTATATTTCAAGGTTATTACACAATTTTTAAACTATTTTTGAAAAGATTGTCATGCATGTTCATTTCTTTCTAAGATGATATCTCGAGAATAAAAGATGCTTGGCTGCCAATCAACGCGTATTAACGTAAATATTATCAGAGAATTTTTTTTCAAAATCGGTCCACTCATTCTTTTTTTAACTAGAAAGACTCTGCGTCTCTTTCTTCAATGTAATTTCTTGATTTCTCCAATTGGTTGATGTACTTGCATTCAATCTAAATAAAGTATATCTGTTTCAAAAACTTTATCTTTTTCTATGACGTTAACATGGGCGTACCCAGCTTTTGGCCCAGGAGGGAGCAAATTAGAAATTTCTTAAGCCGGGTCCCCCGTTTCATTTGCCCTCCTAGATACGCCAGTGCTTACGGTGTAAAAAAAGACAGAAGTATATGTTTGCACCCTAATGGTTCGATTGCTATTTTATTCCTATGCTCAGTATAGAATAAAAGTATATGTAGATACCAAATTTATTAACACATGAAATTGTCAGTTTAAATTTTTGGAATTTGATAATACATTCATCATCCGAAAACCAAAATCATCAGTTCGTTTCATATGTTATAAACCGTCGATAAATGTTCATCAGCAAAAGCGCTTAACCTCAATAAATACCTTTTCGATTATGATTTATTAATAGATAAAATATGCAGAGCGCATCTTAAAGGAAAGTGTTATCTTTACTACGTTTGAGAATAGTAAATGCTTAAAGCAAAGATCGATTTGTCATTACAGATAAAATGTCTCGATATATACAATATACATAGAGGGTGTCCCAGATCGATTGCTTATATAAATATAATTCTGAGTATCTACCGTTGATAATGTATCAATTAATTAATTAGTATCGCCAATAAATGGGGGAGTAGGCCTGCTTTATTAATATTCAGAAAAAAATTAGGACCCGGCTTAAGAAATTTCTAATTTGCCCCTAGACCAAAAGCTGGGTACGTCCATGTTAACGTCATAGAAAAAGACAAAGTTTTTGAAACAGAGATACTTTATACATCAGCCAATCCTATCATAGGAGAAATCAGGGAATTACATCGAAGAAAGAGACGCACATTGAGTAGATAGGCAAATGATTCATAATATAGTTAATTATTGAAATATGCAAAAATGAATTGTACAGCAATGTATGCTGGGTTGCCTAGGCCATGGGCAATTAAAATTTTCCAACGCGCCTATATAGAAGTATAACTGCAATAATATTTTGCAAGAAATCTCTAAAAAGTTTATAACAAGAAAAAAAACAAAATTAAAAATTTTGAAAAAACCCTCGACGGATTTAAACGTTGTAATTTAATAAAGGATTAAATAAAATTTTAAAAGCCCTCGACTAAAAGTAAGTATAAACCAAAGAAATCCAAGTGTGTAGGTTTACACGGCCGGTGTTGATCCAAATCTTCTTGGTTTCCGGGCTTGTATGCCGTGGTTCATTGGTATTTCTACTACAACTATTTTTGAAGAAGCCAAAGTTATAGACAGAACATCGAGTTACTACCCACGCATATACAGAGAGGCCATAGAAATACACAAACACACAAATAATTTCAACCGCAAAGATGAAGGTTTGAATCTAAGTAAAACCTGGACACCAGCACTGTGCAATACCAACCCACTGAATGGAACGACCAATCACAGAAGAACATGCTACGACCGAGTAGAGAACACGAGCACGCTGAGCATAAAAGACACGGAAGTACCACACTTGTCAACACACTTACCTGTGAGCAGCCTAGAAGGATGCTACCACATCGCCTTTGATAATGTCTACCGCAGTTGTAGACGAAACGTCAGGTAGAAATGCCAATGGACCACGGCATACAAGGCCGGAAACCAAGAAAATTTAAACCAAAGAAAATCCGTCGGGAGCAGCCCAGTATTAGAATCGTTGTCTGAGCAGAGCTAATATATCTCATTAACGGTACATTGGAACTAAAAATGTTCAAGTACTTTTCTGGTCAGAATTGTTTTCTCTATTCCACTAAGCAATTTTCCTGAGACACCATGTATATTGTATAAGCTGTAAACTTCTCAATATACATCATGTCTCATTTTCTTCAACTTTAGTGCATTACATTTTACATAATATTTTGTTAAAATAAGTGTCTTGTATTGGCTTCCAGAAAACATTGTCAGATGTTTGCAGTTCGATTGCGATTTTATTCCTATGCTCAGTATAGAATAAAAGTATACCCAGTTTTTACATAATGTATATGTCGCCGGGATATTGTCAAACCCGTGATATTATAATTTCACTTAGTGAAATTATAATATCAATTACAATATCACGATTGACAAAGATTCGTGATATTATAATTTCACTAAGTGAAATTATAATATCACGAATATTTGTCAATCGTGATATTGTAATTTCACTAGTGAAATTACAAAATCACGGATTTGACAATATCCCGGCGACATATATAAGGCAGTGTCTGAACGAATTTGTTCTCTTTTCATAAATTTCCTCCTTTTGAATATCAAGGTTTTGTTCAAAAGACGGAAAGGTGTATGCTTTACTTCATTCTGAACACACCCTTGCAGATGATTCTGGATTCACGAGCCGGAAACATCACGATGCTCTTCTGTTCATTGTCTGAACGTCCATCATTCGGCCGCCGCACAACTGTGTAACTGCGGCAGCATTATGAACTAAAAAGCGTCTACCGTCACCCTAAGATTATAGCGAATGCACGATTCTAATAAGACTGTAAAGAAACGATTGCTAAAAGTATGGATGTTGTATGTAACTTCACTTGGTACCGGTGCTGTTACCATAGTTACAATTCATAAAACTTTGGTAAAAGCATCAAACAGTCACGAAGCTATGTACATGAATGAATGAGCCTTTTTCCTGAAGTACGAAAAATCACTCACTAGTAGCGCTAGTAGTTCGGTAGGGACAAACACTGTCAAATCCCCATATAAACACGCATTAAAGTGTACTTGAAAAAAAATGTTTTTAACAGAAGATGATGTTCCTGGAGCAAAACTAAAATTTGCAACTGTAAAAGATAACAATGTAGTAACATTAAAACGTTGGCTTGCGTGTCGTAATTTAAAAGTATCTGGAAAAAAAATGAATTAATAGACAGGTTAGTATGCAGACTCTAGTAAAATATTAGCGATAAATTCAAACTGTAATAAGAGAAACTGAAAATAATTATGAATTTCAGATTTATTTCCAAATGAAATATGAATAAAAAATATATGGTAATAAAATAAATTTAATTAAATACAATAAATCCCTATATTATTAAACGAGCTAATCTTGTATCTACCTATGTACCTATGTATCTATGTACCTATGTACCTATGTCCCTAAATATTTTCTCGAAAACGGCCCTAACGATTTGGATGAAATTTACTGAAAAGGGATTTTGGGGGGCAAAAAATCGTTTTAGCTAGGTCTCATCTCTCGAAAAAATCGTTTTCTTACAAATTTTGTCATTATAAAAATCAATTTTTTGACGTATGAAAATACTTAAATATTGTAAGTAGGTTTTGGAATTTTATACAATGAAACAATTGTTTTCAAAATATTATGACAGTTAATCTTTAATTACTATCCAAGTGAGACTTAATTAAAATAAATACGTATTTGAAAGAAAGTTATAAACAATTATTATTATTGGGCTTTGACATGCTCACTCCTGACATCTGGTGGCTAACATAAAAAATAAAATGTGAATGCATTTAGTCGATTTATCATCTGTGAACAGTACTCCATTCGTACTTTTAAATTCTTAAAAAATGAAATAAATGAAAAGTTTTGAAAATAACTGCAGTTAAAAAATCAATGAAAGTTTGCTCTGCATATTTTAAAAGATGATTTGATGTTTTCAAGTAAGTACTATACAACTGTAACGTTACTATTATATTATAACCTCATAGTTATAATGTACAGTTTGTTTATTATTAATATTTTTATCTACAGATACTGCTAAAAAACAGCATTTGAAAGAAAATAAATGCTATAAGTACCTTCAGTCAATTTACCTGGGAAAAAAAACACAGCTACTGATGAGAACCGTAGGATACAGAGGAACAAGAGAAAAGAAGAACAAAAAATTTAATTTGGAAAATAAAGATTCAGTACATCAAACATCAATGAAAATTATAATAAATTGTAACTAAAACTAATTTTTTAGTGAAATAATTACTTTGATTGTCGTTATGATCATCATCATAAACTTCATTATTATCTTAGTTTTCAACAATAAGACTATCATCATTTTCTTTATTGCCTAATTCATACAATAATTGAATCCTATGGTTCTGATCAGTAGCTGTGTTTTTTTCCCAGACAAATTGACTGAAGGTATAGCATTTTCTTTCAAATCCTGTTTTTTTAGCTATATCTGTAGATAAAAAAATTAATTATAGACAATAAATTATTATATTAAAACTATATGAGGCTATATAGTATAATAGTAACGTGACACTTGTATACTTACTTAATAACATAAAAGCATCTTTTTAAGCAAACGTTCATTGATTTTTTAAATTCAGTTATTTTCAAAGCTTTTTATTTATTTCATTTTATAAGAATTTAAAAGTACGAATGGAGTACTGTTCACAGATGATAGATCGACTAAATGCAGTCACATTTTATTTTTTATGTTAGCCACCAGATGTCAGGAGTGAGCATGTCAAAGCCCAATAGGTGAGTAATTTTAATAAATAAATTTTTAACCTAAATTTGAAGCGAAGGATGCAATATCATAGATCAAGATGACGGCGAATCAGTTTTACAAGTACCGGATTGCCATAAGGGCCGACAATCCTCTCCACAAAGGAGTCAAACTGTTTCAGCAATATTATCTTATTGCTCCACAAAAGGAAGCGAAGCTTCCCCAGAGAACCTACGGTTCTTATATGGAGAGCCGAAGGCTCGACTAGTGTTGTTTACAACCGAGCGGGGCGCAGCCCCGCGAGGTAAGACTGTAACAAAGGTGGAGACGTAGGCTCCACAAAGGGAAGCGACAGAGAACCTACGGTTCTCAAAGTTTTGGCGATATCAGCATATCAGTATTTTATTTAACTTTCCGAGCAAAGCTCGGTCACCCAGGTACTGAATATAATTTAATAAAAGATTGAGGTTATATCTCATTCCAATCAATGGTAATAAACTGTCAAAAATTTACTATTTATTTTTTATTCATTTAATTAATTTTAAAAATAATTTCGATAACATATGTAAATGATGACTCTCAGTGATAAGTTTATCAGTTCAAAATTTTTTTTATTTCAAATTTATATTTTTAAATAATAAAATAATATCACGTAAATAACATTGGTTGGCATGTAAATATTTTATGTTTGTCCCTACTACTAGTGCTGCCTCTCGTGACACTTTCGCTGCACTATTCTCAGGAAAAAGGCTCATTAGAGGTTATGGCATATGCATATCATCCTAACAGAATTTTTGTGCTCTCCGTTGTCCTGGATATAGTTCTCCAATAGTTTGGATCTCCTCATGAACTTATGAAGTGTATCGATAAGTGTGATACTAAAAGACGGAAGTACCAAACTTGTCGACACACTTACCTGTGAGCAGCCGAGAAGGACACTTTGCCCGCTACCACATTGCCTTTGATAATGTCTCCCGCAGTTGTAGACGAAACGTCAGGTAGAAATACCAATGAACCACGGCATACAAGCCCCGAAACCAAGAAAACTTCCATTATCATAGCACACTGAATAAATCGCATATTTCTGAAATCACTTTGTATAATATGTGAAAGTTTATGGTCACGTATGCTGCAGTAACGCTTGAACGTAAAAGTTAGTACATTTTTATATTAAAAGTTTTGTACGCAACTCAGTTGCTAGGTACATAAGTATACTATGTACTGCCAGCTGCATACAGTAATACACGAATAAAGCCCTTCTGTTTTAACATTTCGAAAACGTGACTATTCCAACCATGATTTTTTTAATTTTTTTATATTCGTATATTATACTAGCGGTCCCGCCCGGTTTCACTCGAGTGCAAAAGAACGAATGGGGAAGGGAGGGACATGAGTACGCACATTCATCTTAGTTTACCGAGATGAATGTTGTGTCCAAATTTCATGATGATCGGAGTTAACGTTCAAAAGTTTTTGTCGATAAAAAGCAGTAAATGCAAATTCTTAACTAATCCGCGACAAATAGCGGTAAAAAGTAGTTTTGTGGTTAAATATAATAAACACTAAGAAAAACTTCGCGATCTTAAGCCCTCTTAAACAAAAATTATTGTACATGACACCTAAAAAATTAAACATGTAGGTACCAAACAAAGAAATGTAAGAAAATATTATATTATTCTTATTATACTTTTATTATATTAGAGTAGACTCTAGATACAATGTTTTGATAGGTTGATAAATTAAAATTTTAGGGTGCGTTCAGTTTTGTCTTTATGATGCCGCAACGTAAAAAATGCATAGGTAAATAGTAAAAGTATATATCAGTATTTACAAAATACTAAGATACCAAAATATTGTATCTAAATACAAGATACAAAAAGCTAGATTAAAAAAATATTTCAGATACAAGATGCAAATATGTATTTTGTATCTTGTATCTGTGTATTTCAAATAATTGTATCAGTATCTAAGATAAGTCACATCTCTGGAAATGACCACGTATACGTACGCTAGTACGTGCGTGCATACACTCACATATTATACACTGACGTCTTTCCAAAAACACCTTATAAAAGCAGTGTCATGGCCTTGAAAAAAATGTGTTAAAATTTTTTATTCCGATTTTCGATAACACGTAATGTACGTAATACAAGATTTTCCTGCATAAAGGCCGCTGCACACGAGGTAAAAAACGCTGCTAGGAGTTCTGCTAGCCGGTAGGCTGGGTACGAAGCTAGAAATGACGTCACTGCGGGCTGCCTTGCTAGCTCACAAGATAGGTTTTAAAATTAAAACAGGGGCTATTTTCCCTGCTAGATCTGCTACGACGTATGGGCAAGAACCAATCAGGAAGCAGTATCTTGTCACGTGTGTACTTGAACAAACTCCCACAAACCAGCATGGCGTCAGTCTGCTCAGAGTCAGCCAACAAACACGTTTTGCTCTGTGTTTATATTCGAACTGTCACTGCCTGCGCACCAGTTCTATCCACAAAACAAGCTTGAAAAATAGTCTCGTGTGAAGCGAGCACTTAACAGCAATCAAGAAAACCAGCGCTAGAAAGCTAGTAGGCAAATCTAGCAGCGTTTCTAGCCTCGTGTGCAGCGGCCTTAAGACAGTGTCTTAGCCTTGAAAAAAAATGTTTTAAAATTTTTTATTTCGATTTTCGATAATACGTAATACAAGATTTGCCTGCATAAATATGTTGGTAACTTGGAGCTAATAGGTAAGAAAATTATATACTACTTATTTGTAGGTATTTCTGTTTATTTAATTTGTAAATTAATAAAATTATATGCATATACAAAAATGAAAATGACAAATTATAGGTTATAAAATTAAAAAGGTATCTTTAGAATTAGCCAACGTAACAATTACGTTGTTAATATAAAGTAATTTTAATCTGTATCTTGAAACAGGGATTTCCGATATTTTTTGCAATGTTTATCTACGCATTCAAAGTTTTTTTATACAAACGGCTTCTAACCCTTTTACATTTCCTTAATGCATCAAATACCAAAAATATTAAATATGCAAGGTAAAAATAAAGAAAAATTTTAAATTTTAAATTTATCGCAAAAATCGCTAATTTTATAAAGCATTGATTAATACTGTTAAAAAAATAATTAATCGAATAGAAGGTCATATCAAACAACAATAATGTTTTTTCCAAAGTCTAATACCATGCGCTCAATAAATCTTAGTAGAAGTTATCTTATAGAAAAGTGTTGTCTAATTCATTTATTTATTAACAATTGTTCACAATCTATTACCCTTATGTAACAATACTCATCGTTTTTATTTTTGTTTTTCATATTCGAAAAGAAAATAGGATCATAAAATCATGTTCAAGACATTATGATTGTATTGTCCGCAAACGAAAAATGGTTTTCTACGAATAAATTATTACAAACTTATTAAAAACTAGCTTTTGCCGTCGTGGTTAAGCTTTAAGGGAAGGACCATTTCATTGTGTTATACTAGGGCCACACACATGCCAAGCCTGGCCCAATAGTCATTGGCAAATATTTGCTTATCTAACGTTTGCCTACTCCTACTCCAGTGTCGTTTAGATTGTGATTAGTAGCAGACTGCATTCATTTATTTACCTAAGGTTTCGTCGCTCTATTGGCTGCTTGAGGTTGCTGCTAAGGTTCCAAGTGTGCTGTGGCGATGGATTTTGTTATGGTTTGTATGTGTTGACTTCACACGATGCGCGTTCTGAAGCTGGATTTGTAGATGTTTTTTTTCAAATGTCAACAAAAATGAACGACAACGCGATTATAGCACAAATAGTTCGTCACGGACTACGCGCGGCGAAAGATGAAGCCACCGCGTCATAGTGACGTGAATGCATTGCACTAATTTATTCCGCACGCCACTGTCTGCGGGCAAGTAGACGTTCACTAGCATAATATTGACGCCATGCCTGGCTTCATCTCTCACCGCGGGCATTATAGTTATTGCGTTTTTATTAATTCGCGAGCTATACCTATATATAGTTTATTAAATTAATCTATATCTATACTAATATATAAAGCTGAAGAGTTTGTTTGTTTGTTTGAACGCGCTAATCTCAGGAACTACTGGTTCGAATTGAAAAAATTTTTTTTTGTTGGATAGCTCATTTATCGAGGAAGGCTATAGGCTATATAAAATCAGGCTACGACCATTACGAGCGGAGCAGTAATGAAAAATGTTCCAAATGTATCTAGAAAATAAGCTTCTATTCAGGTGAAATGCACTAACTAAGTATACTCATATCAACGATGTAAGAATACAAAGCCGGCTAGCACAATCGGTAGAGCACAAGACTGTCAATACCAGGGTCGTGGGTTGAAGCTCTACGTTGGGCGAATGCATTTTTATTTTTTTTTTATTTTCTACATTGCTTTCTTCTTAGGCTTACATTAAAATTTATTTTAATTTTATTTAATTAATTAAAAAAAAAATATTAGTTAAAAAAAGTATAAATACTGCTTTTTTCGACAAAAAATTTTGAACGGTAACTCCGATCATCATGAAATTTGGACACAACATTCATCTCGGTAAACTAATATGAATGTGTGTACTCATGTTCCTCCCTTCCCCATTCGTTCTTTTACACCCGGGTGAAACCGGACGGGACCGCTAGTAAAATATATATGACGGCATGTTTCTTGTATGATGTTTGCCCATGTGGGTCGAGACAAGATACTGATTTTGATCGGTTCTTGCTCAAAATCAGCAGGACATCAAGCACGAAAAATAGTCTCTAAAAATAGCCAACGGAACCTATCCTCGCAGTCAGCGCGATTGCCAGAACAAGTCCCAGCAGACAATCTAACAGCAAAACTAGCCTCGTGCCCAGCGAACTTGTTACTTGAATAATTAACTGCATGTAACAAGTCGACCTATTGAACACACCGTATATATCTATGTGTAATAAAGGGAAATTCTGTTATAAAATCACTATTATATTCAAAGCAACAATTAGACTCTGTCTCACGATTGTTTGTTTCGCATGTACAAACAGTACAAGTAGGTGTATAGGTGCATTCATTTGCATCAGTTTAAATTTGTTAGTGTAGAAGATGACACTTCGTTTTAGAAAACTTACTCTGCGGTCTACACTTAATGTAAGTATTTACATCAATTAAAAAATATAGTACACTGGAATGAAGAACTTGCTTAATTGCGAAATTATCATATATAGACTAACTAGGTTTGAGTACGATAACTCGATATGCAAAATATCCACTGTAAATATACAATTATTGTGTTATAATTAACATAAAACAGTGTTATTAGCCGTTTCAAGTGCGGAAAATTGATTTTTATATATTAATTTTTTTCACAGTGAAAAGGGAAAGGCGTTTGGGGGGAATTCTTTAAAAAACAATTACGGGGTCGTGTCGATGCGATGGCGTTTTTTTGCACAGTGAAAAGGGGAAGGCGTTTGGGGGAATTCTTTAAAACATAATTAGGGAGTCGTGTCGATGCGATGGCGCTTTTTTTTGCGCAGTAAAAAGCAGCGGGCTTTTGGAGGGAGCTCTTTAAAAAATAATTAGGGGGTCGTGTCGATGTGATGGCGTTTTTTTTGCGCAGTAAAAAGCAGCGGGCTTTTGGAGGGAGCTCTTTAAAAAATAATTAGGGAGTCGTGTCGATGCGATGGCGCTTTTTTTTGCGCAGTGAAAAGCAGCGGACGTTTGGAGGGAGTTCTTTAAAAAATAATTAGGGGGTCGTGTCGATGCGATGGCGTTTTTTTTTTGCGCAGTGAAAAGCAGCGGGCGTTTGGAGGGAGTTCTTTTAAAAATAATTAGGGGGTCGTGTCGATGCGATGGCTTTTTTTGCGCAGTGAAAAGGAAAGGGCGTTTGGAGGGAGTTCTTTAAAAAATAATTACGGCGTCGTGTCGATGCGATGGCGCTTTTTGCGCAGTGAAAAGGGAAGGGCGTTTTTAGGAAGTTCTTTAAAAAATAATTACGGCGTCGTGTCGATGCGATGGCTTTTTTTGCGAAGTGAAAAGGAGAGGGCTTTTGGGGGGAGTTCTTTAAAAAACAATTAAGGGGTCGTGTATTCAAAGTGAATTAGTAATACAATAATTCTACACCAGTTGCCGTGACGTTTATATATGATTTCTGATTGGCTCGAGTTAAAAATGACAGTGAAAGAGGAAAAGTAGTTCCATTTTTTACGGTCAGTCACTGTTTCCTTTTATATATTGAGATATATCTACACAACACGTACATTAAAACCTCGTCCGTTCAAGATTTAAATTCACTTTAGCGTACCAAAAGAAGTATCACTTAAAAAAAATGGTTGTCTGTAAAGTCGGTTTACGGACGATAGTTTTACGTGATAACGTATTCCGCTCGAATATCATATTTAATAATCAGGCACAGGGTCAGGCGGAACGTTAGGAACGTTACACTTTTTCGTGCATGCAGCCGGTGTTTCATCTTTTTATATTGACGTGATTCATCAATTTATAAGACGTTATCACGTCAAAAAATATCCTAATGTGACACATTAACTAAACGAACATCTGTTTATTAAATACTCGTAGCTCTAACCTTAAAATATTGGTAGTTTCGATATGAAATCCTGAATTCCGTAAAAAATGATACATTATATTGACGGTAAAATTGCTTAAGTTACAGATAATTTTCATATTTATAGTATCTACTATATTATATGTCGCTGCAGCTCTTGATGAAGAACAATTGGAAAAGTATTTAAAGACTGAATATGAACAAAAAGCAACTGAATTCTGTAATAAAGTTCAGGTGGCAGACTGGAACTACGAAACAGATGTGGATAATGAGACAAAAAATGAATTAAAGGTAAAAATAGTGACAACTATTCAACATTTCCGAAAAGTATTGAAAAGCAAAGTTTCAATATCCAATTACTGTTTCAGAAATCTTAAATAAATGTAATAAAGTTTCACGATGTGTTTGTTTCCAGTTGAATGCAACTGTTGAACAAGCAGAATTTGATAAACAACAATGGAATGACTATTTTCGTCACTTAAATGTGAATGATATTAATGACGAATTACTGAGACGTCAAGTAGAGTCATTGACATTTCTTGGAGATGCCGTTCTTGGGAACGAAAAACTAACAGAGGTTTGAAATTTTGTAAACCCTAAATTAATTTAAAACTGCTCGGCTGCTGCACGCCAAAACACAGTATCCAAATTGTTTTGCAAAAATGATATTTCCACTGATACTGTGTTCTTCCGCAACTTCCTAGCTAAGCCTACGTGGGTCAGTGTCTGACCCTTGGGTCATAGGTTCGCCATCTTGTTCTAGATCCTACTTTGATATAATTGGCAATAATATTATTTTTGTTTAAAGTTCGGTTAAAATTTTTTTTTCAGATGCATAGTCAAATAAACAATATGACAAATATTTATAGTACCGCTAAAATATGTCCTTATGATAAACAAAATAACTGTAGTCTTGATGAGGAAGGTCTTGATGAATATGGTAATTATACAAAAATAAATCAGGACGACAGATTGCCCGCGACATTTTGATGCGCAATACAAAATTAAATTTTTCTAATGTTGATAGCGTTGTAACAATGGGTGTTCTTAACAATTGTAGCAAACAGTAGCTACACTGTAATGTGTCATAGTAATTACGAACTATACTGTAAAAGAACTCATCAAAGTATATTGTGTAATACGCGTATTGAAATTTCAGATATCATTGATATCATGTCTCAGTCAAAAAGTTTCAAAAAACTAATTTATCTATGGACAGAATGGTGTAACCAGTCAGGGAAAAAAATAAGAAGCCATTTTAAGGAATACGTGAAGCTTGCTAACGAAGCTGCGGAAGCTAACGGTTTGTATGCATTTTTCATGATTCTATAGGCATTAACTGATTACTGAAAAAATAAGTTATAGACCGAGCGCTAGAGGGAAATGAGTATGCAATACGTGAAGATCGAATTCCAACAATCTACTAAAGCCGTTTCACTTTAAAGGTTTCGACGATTTAGGTGAATGGTGGAGAGACGAATTTGAAACTCCAAATTTCCAAGAGAATGTGCTTGAAATATGGGATCAAATCAAACCCCTTTATGATGAAATTCATAAATACGTACTCAGAAAATTGAAGAAAAAATTTGGAAGTCTTATACCAGCCAATGAAACATTAATTCCAGTTCACTTATTGGGTCTGCTTAATAATTATTTAAAAACAGAATTATTGCCATAATCCGTCCTGAAACAGAATTACTATTTAAATGCCGTATTCTTTAGGTAGTACGTGGGGAGAAACTTTAGAAAATCTAGAAGTCATTTCAACTCCTTACCCAGAAGCCGATCTTCCAGATATTTCCATCCAGCTAGACGAGCAAAATTACACTGTAAAACAGATGTTTGAAAAAGCAGACGAATTCTATCAATCTTTGGGTTTTGATTCAGTTGCCATGGCGTATGGCCCAAAAGCAATGATAACGAAACCTGACAGGGAAGTTGTCTGTCATGCAACATCTTGGGACTTTTGTGATGGTAAAGATTTTAGGTAATTAATAACTATGAAAACATATTCTTAATAGTACTCTTAGAACTATTTTCGTATTCGATTTTTTTATAGAATTAAAATGTGTACAGGCATTACTGGCGATGATTTTATCTCTATTCATCATGAGATGGGACATATTGAGTACTACATTCAATACAAAGACCAACCCATTACTTTTAGAGATGGAGCCAATCCAGGTAATTACATTTTACTGATAGGTACGATATGTGACTAAAGTTTGGAATATATTAGACATAAGTAAGCAAGTTTTATTATATCATCGGTGGGCAAGCCCACATAGATAAAGTAAAGTAGGTACATAAAATACAGATCTAAAACAAACATATCATGAAATACAATACTTAAAATTTGTTAAAATTAATATTAAAAAACTCCTCAGTAGAATATAAGCACTCATTTATGCAAACTTCTTTTATTTTTTTGTTAAAATCTTTAAAATTCAATTGGCGTAGTGTAAGAGGCAAAGCATTAAAAAATTTATAGCTTATGCATATATAGCTTCTGTCAGTCAGGTCCAACC